>OY979768.1:33836338-35135922 GCA_963855975.1 Andrena chrysosceles | reverse complement strand
TAATCAGTAAAACGAACAGACACTTTATATACGAACCGATGGAGTGACCTATAAAAAAGTAAGAAGAAACGTCTCGGGAGTGAAAAAGTGAGCGCTCGGTTATGAAGCCTTGGGGGTGGGGGCATTAAAGATTACATGATAATGAAATAAAATAGCAACGTTGCGCTACGCTCTCGAGTCTCTTCCTATCGATTAGTATTATTAGTCCGCGATAACTCGATATGACAGGTTGCTAAGTTTGGCCGCTTCTAGGTTTTCTTAGGTATAACTTCTCTATCGCCGCTATACGTTCGCGTCCCTCGGGACCCTCTGCCTGTTCAAGATGCGTCGCGAGCGCGTTGCCTCGCCTCTTATAAAACGTTAAAATGCCTTACCCTAATTGTCCGTCAACCGAAGAAACATAGAGATCCTGTCTCCCCTGGAACGAGACCGCTACTTTTCGAGTCAGGGTGGCGCCGAGTGGCACCCTCTGCCTCGGAGGGCTCGAGAGGGCGACGGAAGAAGACTACTGGGGATTACAAAACGCGCGCGTGAATGTTTGATTTGAACGACAACCAGGCTCGCAGTTCATCTTGAACGGATCCCGAGGTCGGTGAGATCAAGTTGTATCGAAAATCCTTCGTTCCCCATCGGGATCGCGAGTCGTCCAGGCTTTTCGGATACGTTATTGATCGCCCTGAACATCTACGTTGTCCCTACACAACAGAAGACTACTTTTCTTCCCTGAGGAGAGCTTCCTCTGCCTCCTTTCGCCTCGCCTTCGCCTCTTTCTTGGCCCTCTTCTTCTCCTCCTTGGCCAGCTTCTTCGCTTCTTTTTGTCTGCTCTTCTCAGCCTTCTCCTCCTCCTTCTGGCGAGCCTTCTCCGCCTTCTCTCGCTCCTTCTCTCTCTCCTTCTCCTTCTTCGACTTCTGCACCTCCTGGACCACGGACAGCTTGGGCGCCGACTGTGGCCTCTTCATCGACGACCTCACCGTCGGCGAGGGCGTCGCGGCGGCGCCGCTGGTCGAGCTCCTCGGACTCGGTGATGTCTCCAGTTGGGTCACGATCTTTTGAGCACACCTGTAACACGGGCCATTCGCGTAGATCGCGTGAGAACCGTGGAAAAATTCGCTTTCAATTGGATTAGAAATCTAGAAATCGGTGGATCAGTAATTACCGTATCCTCGTGGAGGCTTTCCCAGCACGATAATCCCTCTGGAATTCCTTGATCGGTGGCAATCTACGCTCCCTGTTCTCCCTCATCACTTCCTCCTCCTCGACCACCTGCTGGACAGGATCCTGGTACTCCTGGGCACACAAACGGCGGATAGTCAGTGAGTCTTATCTTATCTTAAGGGGGTTTACCCGTTTGAACCCTCGGAAAATGTGTACGTTTTGTGGATTTTTTTACAAGCCGACGGCTTGATGCAGATTTTCCATTTTTTTACTATCTTTACATAGTATTATGAACTACTTGAAAAAAAAGTTTCAGTTAAAAAACTATTGTTTTTCGGAAGTTATGGATACATATCCGAAAGTCTCCCGATTTTAGACGGCTAAACGGTGGGCCTGAAATAAGCTGTATGTCGTGTCTGAAATATAAAACAATAAAATCTTCTTATAAAGTATGTTAATAGCTATCGTCCAACGGGGCCGATTTTGAAAATTTTGAAAAATGAAGAAATGGTGAGAGATCAAAGGTAAAGTTACATTTTTCTATTAGAAAATTCCACCTTTTTTCTTTATAAATAATAAACGGGCAATCGGAATAAAAAAAGGCCTCGTAGAACGATGTGCAATCTTATTACGATTCTGCATGCAAAATTGGAAGTGAATTGGTTGAACGTAGCCCGCGTTTTTAAATCCACGGTTTACCCATCTAGAATCGGGAGACTTTCGGATATGTATCCATAACTTCCGAAAAACAATAGTTTTTTAACTGAAACTTTTTTTCAGTAGTTCATAATACTATATAAAGATAGTAAAAAAAAGGGAAATCTGCATCCATCCATTAACTTGTAAAAAATCCATAAAATGTATACATTTTCTGAGGATTCAAACGAGTATACCCCCTTAATGCCAAAAGACTGCTGCAGTCATATCCAACGGACCTGAATCCTAATCTTCATGGACTGCGTCTGCGAACGTCTCAAAGTGGCGCCGGAAGGTTGCCTCACCCTCAAAGGCTTCCCAAGGCTGGAACTTCCTGTGCTACCCGCCGAAGACGAACTCGAAGAAGATACGGAAGACACTCCTGATCGAACAGATGCAAAACGACGTCAGACACGACGATCCCGTATGAAAATTCTACTCGCTCGATCGCGCGGCCATTTCCAGGCTTCTACGTACCAGAAATTGAGGATGAGCCACTGGCCATGGAATACAGGGAGGCAGAGGCAGGCACATTTCCGGCGACCCATCTGCCACCAGGTCCGGACACTCCAATGGACACTCCGGTGCCCATGTTGTACTCCGACGCACTTTGCGGCAGGACCCAGGATTTCCCTGACATCGAGTACTACGGAAAACGAATATCGCGACCGTAATTCGCAGCGTCGATGGTTGCCCGAACGACACCTACATCGACCTCCTGCTTTGAGCGTCCGATAAAAATGTATCGGGCGATAGGTACAGGAGTTTTCGCGTTCAAAGCGGCACCGAATCGCCCCTAGCGTTATCGAAAAAATAAACGAGGGAAGTAGAAGCTATCGGGCTGAACGGATTACTCGCGGATGGTTTCTCACGTATTCGAGAATTTCGCGGGATTAATTGCGAAGGTACGCGAGAAGAGTGAGTTGCGCATTTGGGGCCATTTATGAAAAGCATTCGCGAGCGGTCATACATCGCGGTATTCAGGCTCGGTGAAAAGTGTCGGGGGCTTTTCAGGTCCGCTCCAATTAACGGGAATTTCGCGTGGCCGAATCGGCCGATATGAAGGGCCCGGCCCTTCGAGGTGAAAGAGAGATTCTTGATGTTTCTACGAGAACCGGTGCTCCGAAACGGTCACGTCAGAAGAGGGTGCGAGAAGAGCGTTCCTCGCGGTTGAAGGGGGCGCAACGGGGACGGTGAATGCATGTAGGTCGGCGAAAGATACCGGAAGCAGTTGGCGCGGACATTAAAAGACCAAACCGCGTAATTATCTGGGGTACTTACGTCCCGCGGGATGAGGGTCTGCTTCAGACGCAGGATCTTTGCTCTGCATATGACGCATCTCAGCGGCAGAAGCCTCTGCGAGACGGCCATTTGAATCGTTTTCACGAAGCAGCGTCTGTGGAACAGCGAGAACAAAGCCGTGACGAATATTCCGATGACCAAGCGGGACATACGTGCACACTACTCTCTGAGGTATTGCTTATGCAGCATGCTTGGGGAAAGGCTTAAAGTCTACGGCGTGCAAACCTGCCCTGATAGCTCGGAGAGTGTCAGAGGGTGGCGTGTGCGAAACCACCGCCAACAAGACAAGCGTTTTACCTGCAAACCACTCGATGGCCACAGGGGACCGTTTGCATCGTGGCTCTGGCGTTGACGCAGATCACGCACTGCAAGAAAAAACGGCAACGGTAATCGAGAGTTTATCCCGCCGGCGAGCGGAACGTTTCAAATTAATTCATCGAGTGGGGGGAGTGTTTCACGCCTGCTGAATTCGGTGGAAAGGTCAAAGGTAAAATGAATTCTCTTTGGACGTTCCTGGATGGCCAGCAGAGGGTTCCAGGGGTTGAATGAACATTTTTCGACGCTTACGCCTTTCAAAGGGGACCGTTTACATAACCCAAATAGAGATGAGAATGTGGTAGGTGAATTCTGACTGGGTCCCAGGGAAAATGATCGATTCGGGGATGGAAGATACGCAAGAACGTCACGTCACAACTTTCCTGCCAATAGATTTATTCAATTGTCTAACAAACTACGAAGAAAAATGATTCACACTGCGATAGCTTATGGTCCTTTAACCCATACCAGGCATAGCTCCACCTAAACAGAAATAGACCACGTTCAGACACAAAGTCTCAGTTACCAGGAATCGTCCCTTAAACGTGATATTCACCCATCATGTCTCCGGCGGTCTTAGCCATGTCCCCCATAGCTTTGGTCATGGTTTGCATCCCACTAGCCATGGCTTCACCAAAGCCACCCGCCATGCTTCCAGCCATGGCTCCGGCGACTGCACCTCCCTGTCCAGCGTCAGACTGTGGACCACGGGCGAATCTCTTCGTTCTCATTTGAGACTCATTGAGAATGTCACAAGGCGTTCCACCGGGTGGAAGTGGAAGTGGCTTTCCATCGGGTCCCATTGGTGGTGGTGGGCATTTTGGAGGCCCATCTTGCGGGCTACGTTTCTCTTTCGGCGGGTCCGTCGATTCGCCAGACCCGCTCCGAGACTCGGATTCTGACGAAGCTTCGGCGACCTCGAACTAATTTAAGTGGTCTTTAGATGATGTCTGACGACAGGTCCAACTATGGGTTTCCTCGTATGTTTCGAAGCTTTTCTCTCCAAAAATTGGACAACGAATGGAAACCAGTTGGACCATGGTGCGTAAAGATTGTTAGCACGAAGAGAATATATAGGAGGAAGAATCGTTTTCTTTTGCTTACGGTCAGCACCAAAATGGCGGCGAATCCAGCGATGAGTAGCAGACGCTTCATGGTTCCTGATGCCTGGACACTGTTCTCCTCGTTTCGAAATCGAGGGAATAAATAGCGAGCACTGGCCGTTGCGGAGAAAGGGAAAGAGAGAGAAAAAGCATGAGATAGACGGTGCACGGCGTGTCGCACGCGAAAAGGACTCGCTGAAGAGGAAATCATCTCCTGGCGTCATTATCGGCTCCACTGATATTGTCGCCCATTGTTCTCCGCGCAGCATATTTTTCCTTCTTGTTTTCCTAGTTTTCTTTCACTCGCTCGGCACGAACAACAGCGGAAATGACGAATGGACCCGAGCCACGAGCTGGCGTTGAAGCGGCTCGAAAAATATTGTTTCGATCTCATGCATACGGAAGGACATTGCTGTTTCTTGTTTAAAATTGGCGACGTTTTCCTAATATCTCTTTGAATCTTATCGCCCGTCCAATTATTTACCTAATTCCAGTTAAATAACCACGATCCTTATCGCTTACGGAAACCAATAATTTGTCCCGTGACGACAATTGCGTCCAGCAGGGCCCATTAAAATTACGCAATTGTTCTATGTCTTATTCACACGCTACTATTCCAAGTAGGGGAAATGTGGGATAGTTGATCACAGTTTTTCTTTTTTATTAAAATAATAACAATGGTTTGCTTTGTTTGTATTTAATTATTTGAGTTGTGATATAAACTGATGTGATCATGTATCCCCGCTGATCAACTATCCCACCTTTCCCCTACGTTTAACAGGAAATATTTCATACTTCCAAGTGTCCCTTCAGCGCCCACTATTCTCGCCCTTTCGCCACTGAAACCTCCCCGTGCCCTAAGAATATTTCTGGAGAGGGACGAAAATAACTGAATGGCTGGTTTGATTGAAAACAAGCGTCATTAAGGTGATTAAAGCACGAGCTCGTCGTTAATGACGCAATCCGGAAGTCGGTCGCGTTTCAGGCCCCCCAGTATCGTCTAAAGTGTCGCGCGTGACCCGCGCGACGAGTGTACCCGCTGGCCTCAACGTTTGCTCGCGCGGACCCAAGGTAATAGACGTAACCGAATTATGCGCCGGCTTGATCGAAATATTAATAGTTCGCCGAGGGTGGACGAGCATGTCAGGAGTCGCAGGCTGTCCGCTTTGTCAGCCTCGTTAATCGACTTTCGCGAGCCATCGAGCAGCTCGTTCACACGGAAATTGCAACTTTTCCGGGCTAGCGATCGTCTTTCGAACGGCAGAGAGGCCTCTGCGCGCCGCATCCGGTTTTCAGCGTCGAAAAACTTTCTGTGCAACCCGCTGTGCACGAAGTGTATTGATACGTGCAGCTTTCTAGGTCAGTGTACCCCTCTCAGTCCTCCGCTTTTTTCAGAGCGATCGTGTAAAAATAGCCTCCCGCGGCTGAAATAACGCGAACCGTTTTTTTTTCGACCACGTAGCACGTGATTGAGGAATTCTTTGGATGTGTTTTTTAGGGAGTCAACGCGTGGTGGCAATTCGCGAAGCCTGTTACGAGAGACAGTTTGTTGATCACGAGGCTGGGAGTTTGAGACGTTTGAGTGATGCGAATGCGAGGGAGGTTTCTCTCGTTCCAACCTCTCCACTCACGGGGGAAACGAGAAAATCACATTGCCCCGCCAATCATCGGTCCTCCTTGGTGAAATTACGAATTAGGCTTGATTACGTCTTGTCCCTCGTAGCGAGGGAGAAAGTAACGAGGTTACCAGCGTGGAGGCTCGAAGAGAAAAGCGGAGGACACGACGGAGAGGACGGCTGACCTTTATCCTCCGCCGCAGCGTTAGGGTCCTCCTGGGGTGTCGATTGGATCAGGGACTGCTCCAACTTTCCCCAGGAAATTTCTTTCGTTCCACTGGTGGGATTAAGCGACATCCCCCGCCGGCATTTCTCGTCGAATTGGAATATTTGATTTGGGGGGTTAATTCGACCAAGTGGATCCCTTTGAAAGCGATTATTTCGAAGGGGTAGGGGTTTACGCTGTTCCTCACTTACCTCATCCTCCTGCGAGGAGGCCAGCTCTGGCTCGTTCTCCTCCAGCTTCGTCAACAGCTTGTCCTGAAACGAGAAAGAATCTCTCATAGAATCAACGCGAAAGAGCCTCTATGCTGGATTTTAACAGCAACCCTTAGCGAGAATGATATTTCTGCCAATTCATGGCCGAGCATTTTACCTCCCTCATGCAGAGTTGGGCATTATTCGGCTAAATTTTCATTCGAATAAGTATTCGAATAAATTTGTGCGAATAAATTTTTATTCGAATAATCTTCGAATAAAAAATTCGAATAAAATGAAATTATTCGATAATAACGAATAATTTTTTATTTGACTGAAAATTTATTCGAATAATTTCTTATTCGAATAAAAATTTAGTCGACTCAACGGACGAATAAAATGATCACGTGATTTCGGCGATGTATCGTGACACCACTGACTGACACCCGTGAGACCTAATATTTTAGGTTAAGTAACTCTTGTCATAGCTCGCACGACAAGCGAGCCGACGCCGTCGCCTTCAAAAGAGAATACTTCTTTAAGGCGGGATTTCCTCGGCTCGTTCAGTCGTATGCACACACTTAAAGACACACACGTCCAAAAGTATGTTGGACACAGTACAGACTTCCATCGATAGATGTCGGGTATCACATTTATTCGTCGTTCATTCAGGTCGAATAACGAATAAATTCTTATTCGAACGAATCTGCCTAGAATAACGGTACAGATTTATTCGCGAATAACGAATAATTTTTCGTCGAATAAAATTGTCATTTGTTATTCGCGAATAAATCTTGGGGATTTATACGAATCCGTATCCGAATGAAAATTTAGCCGAATAATGCCCAACTCTGCCCTCATGCAGATCGATTTTTTCTGGGGAGACAGACAAGTTGAAGGCCTGATCGTTTTCACGGAAGGTTGAGTAACAGCGATATAGTAGCCACTCGGCAATTGTTCCCGGTGCTATTTTTGAGGTCGTGCGTACTAGGAAACGATCGATATATTATTCCCTGCCCACCACCCCCGTTTTTCACCCTCTAAGAGCCTCTTTCCACGAACTCGCGACTCGACCGTCCGTCTGCCAAAGAAGCTCGGGCGCCTTGTCTCCAGTTCCTTCTCACTTTTCAGACACGCTGGCCGAGAGGCCCTCGAACGAGACATCTTCGAATCGATGCGAGCCCACTCCACTAAACCACTTCTCGGTGCTTCGATTCAATGTTTCGTCAACTCTGCTCCGTGGTATTTCAAGGGAAACTGCCGCGTCCTCGCCGGGGACGTTTAAAACACTCGAAGGGTTCAATGCCAGAGTACAGGGGGCGAAAAGGGTGGAATCTGGTGAAGCTGTTGGCACGTGGTTCGTCGCAGGAGCGATGGCGTCGCGCGATGGGGATGATCGGTGGGTGCTCACAGCTGGAAATTGGCCGGCCGTGATTCGCGATGGTCCACCGTTCGGTGCGTCAGAGTGAAAAGTTGCTGTACCAATGCTGGGCACCGTGGTGGGGATATTTTGCGCATCATCCCCCTAATATCTGGAAAGCACCCTGACCCAGATACACGGGGCGCGTGGAACAACCGGACGGTCCTCTGGCAGGATCATCCGACATCGGGTGAAAACACCACGCGACACACGCCGACGACTTTTACGTTCATTGTTTTCCTGCGGGCGACGCGATAGTCGACTCCGAAAAACAAGCACCGGGAATCTCGGGATGAAACCGTGCACTTGTTCCGTTACAGGGGATCAAGCATGTATAACCTGTCCGTTCTGGAGATTAAGCTTGTTAGTGGAACGGGCTCATTTACCTCGGATCACTATTTTCAGACGGATCAACAATCTTGTATTTTACATATTAACCATTCAGAGCAAAAACGGACAAAAGAAAATTAATATTTGTTATTTTATATTCGCAATTCTTTCTAGATGGAATCTTGCGAGAGATCGCTTATTTTTACGCCGGTATTGAGGTGAATATAGGATAAATGCAGATAAACTAATACAGATATTATTTATTTTTTCAGAATACACCTAATATGTTCAGAATTTTATGCTGATTCAGAAAAACTGGTCGCTATTCTGTGTCTATAATATAGCAATTCGACCAACTCTCCGGCCCGACCACGTCTTCCAGATTTACCCTATAAAAGCAATAGTATTGTTGTTCTGTCCAATAATTCCCGGTGCATAGACAGTGTAAAATCGTAATTGATCGACCTCCTGAAAATTCTGTACTCTGACGATTAATGGAATTACGGGCAGTGGAAATTGCGCAATTTCCATTCGATACAGCGTCGATCGCAAATGAATTTGCAGTCGTTCCTAACGAAGCCAAGAAGGCCATCGAGCATTCAATTAGTTGCTTGATTTCCTGCTTCCAATTTCCCGAGTGATTGTCGTAGTTCGCATTTAGAGATTAATCTGTCCGTCGGGCCATCGAAAGCGAATCTCTAGGAAACATGTCAAGCGACCTGTTAGGCTCGAGATTAGTTGGGATTTATCGATACTCCGTGAGAAATTTTCATCTCCACGATCCGAAACTCTTAGATCGGAATATTCTATGTTCTAGGAAAAGGAGTCCGGCAGTGACTGGCGTCATGCTCGGGAGATCCTTCGAGCAGCCGTTCAGATGCCGGCTTTCAATTTCTGCCAGTTTGCTCCAGCACCTAACGTTGATAGGAATAGCGTCCTTCCTCCCGTTATTTTCGCCCGAGTGCCTCGTTTTCGTGGAGAAATGGTGGTGCCGCTGTTCCTGGTCTCCGCATTGTGCCGTATAATTGTAATCAGACGAGGTAATACAGCCATACGTTCATGGCTCCAAGCTATTAACGAACGGTACAGTGAAAAGTCTCGTGGGTGACATTTAGCAATCTTTATTGCCTCTCTTAATCGTCGCGTCTGTTACTTACCGGTCACGAAAAGCCGGAATTTCGAGGATAATTATGCCCCGGGTCCACGGCCAGCGAAATTACCCGGCGATAAAAAGAACGACTTGAAATGTGGGCGCCGCGACGGCAGAAACGCGCGGAGGAAACGTTCCTCCTTCTTAATTAAAAGAGTTGTTTTCGTGACGGGGCGCGTGCTCGTTGCGAAGCGAGTGAATAACAGCGACACTTGAATTTCGGGGCTTTGCTTTTAACCAGGCCTGCTTTTCACTGCACATACTGAAAGGAATTTACCGCCCGTGGAAACTCCAGGTCCTTTTGTCAGACACGGAATAACGGTAATTCCGTTAGAAAAATATGATTGCAGCGCGATAACGTCTGTCTGGAGGTTTCGTAAATTAATTAGCGAGGCGTAGAAATTGTAGTGTAATTTATATTTAGCAAGCCCCGCGGTTCGTCTCGATCTCGATTCGGGTTACACTGTACTTGCTCGCGGATTCTGTTACTTTCACTCCGAGCAAAATGGTAACTAGGTGAACGTAACCACGGATGCCGAAGATTCAGCGGGAATTGGGTTACCATTAATCGACCACACTAATCAGTGCGTGCTGCGCATCGGATTTCTCGAGCAAGATCATTGAGAGCCTCGTTTCCATTAATATCTTCATCGCTAATTAAACCATCGTCAGTGGATGAATTCTTACGGTAATCGTGGTTGCGTAGAACGTCCGCTGAATCGCGCAGCGTCTCGCTGGGTCATTCGAAGTTTATTAGAGAACGCTTTCACGTAGCTGTGGCCGTGTCAGCGTTGCACCAGTCACGGGGAATGATTTCTCGCCGCCACAGAATCACGGCTATCGAGTGGGTCGGCTGCATTAGGTTAAGAGCACTCGCGGTGATCGATATTGCGAAAGCAGCCCGGAACCGCTCCGTTTCGCTCGGCTTTTCGCGCCTCGATTTATTGTCCAGCGGCAACAATGCCCGCGGTTAATTAACTCGTTCTGGATGCTCAGTCATTTTATCTATCGCGACCGCAGGCAGCGACGGAGTGGAAAAATGATACTCCGTTGAAAGTTACATTTTAAGCGAACTGTGAAGTAAATGGTCCCGACGATTCAGGTCTGGAAGCACGACAGCTAGCGCAAGGTTTTGAAGTCTACAGTAGGCAGTGTGTTAAATAATATATTTAGAAGGTATCTACTAACCAGCAGCTACCATTGGATTCTCCAGTGACTCAGAGCTAACAGAAGACTAGTCATCCGACAATGGAGACCAGTCAGGGTGAGTTAGAATATCACCCAAGCTTCACCCGAGTGCAATTCGTGTTTAAGCTAGCTATCCTTCTAGTTTGAACTGCGGTAGGCGTTAGTTAGACCAAGTTAGATACCAATCAAGGCCGTTAGATGGTCAGTGACCAAATTAGATCCAAGTAGGCGTGAGCTGGGCTTCGATTACCCGATGTTGGTTTACATCCGAGCTGAACAATCACCTAGATACATAACTCCGCAGCGCGAAGAGGCTTAGATAAAAGAATTTAATCAGCGAACACGACACGATGCTGCGCGCAGCAAGTCGCCCCACCGTGTTTCCTCACGCGCTGTTCCTTCTCCGTCATTCTCCTCTGAAATTACAAACTGTCTCCCCCAGCAAGTCGCCGGGGATCAATTTTACCGTGCTATAAACGCTGTTGCTGATTTACGTTCTATTCGCCCGCGGAATTCCGGTCTGGGACGTTTTACGGCCCCTATTGAAGTATTAAACCGCATTGCACCTATCGCGTCGTAATGTACCTTCTCCTAAAGCCCACTGTGCCGAATAACGCGTCCGAGTATCGCCGGAGCCGGTCGAAAAACGCCGGCACGACTACTTTCAAGCGGAAAGGTGCAGAGACGGGGTACTAGCTAGCGATCAGGAGGGAAAGGAACGCGGAACCTGATCGAGGCGAGTTTTTATCGCGTACCCGGCGAAGCGAGCCGCAGTTTCCCAGTGCGTTGCTTGCACGTGCTAGCAGCAGGAGGGAAAAGCCTCCGACAGGGCGACGCGTAGCGTCAGCGATCGGCGAACGCACGCGATATCACGTGTCCCGTCCTCAGGTTCAATGACGACGACCTCGACGATTGGTCGAGGCCGAGCGTCGCCATGCTTCAATCGAGCACACCAAGCAACCGTTTCCTTTCTGTCAACAGGAGATAGCCCAATCCACATCTCGCTGCTCCCGGCGGGCAACTGCTTCTACTGCTGTCCCATTAACGAGGAACGAGACATCAGCTTCTACCTGTACACCAGGTACGAGTAGATTACGATTTCGTAGTTTTGGTGAAGAGTCTCTGATTGTTCTCGTGACGATTAAACTGTCAGACGGAATCCGCACTATGCCAGTGAACTGAGCATCCTGGATCCTCATTCGCTGAGGCGCAGCTACTTCGATCCCAGGCACCCAACCGTCATTCACATCCACGGCTACAGCGAAAGCGCATTCGAGGGAAGCGCTGCTGCGATTCGAAAAGGTACTGTATTCCTATGCATTAGTTTCTCATGTTAATTACATTTTATAGTGTATTGCGAGGCTGGATTCTGTGCTTCTGTGAGAGGAACGAAGCACTGTGCTTGTTTCTGAGTTTCTCTTCGGACGAAGGGCATCTGTCGTGGTTAATCGACAGCGTCGAGTGTAATATGATGGAAGATCCAGCTTTCAGTGGTAGCCGCGTAGAACACGAGCATAGTGTATCCGATTTGCAACTCGGTGATACTTTCAGTACCACGCTCAGACAGGAATTGATGGTACCTGGCCGTGGACATTAGCAGCTACAGGAATCACCAAGCTGCTCTGAGGCATTCTGACAGAATGATGAATAGTGAACCCTTTCGACGTTCTCTCCATGAGAGGAAACTTCTGCGCTCAGACTTGGTCCATATTTTATATCCTTCCTCACTTTGGTTCTAAGTCTTGAGAAGTACGTTGCGATTAGCGCGCATCGAATGACTGTCGATGAAAGCGTATTCCACGCAGAGTTAGGTATTATTTGAATAAAAATTTATTCGGATAATGACCAACTCCGATCTCACGCTTAGCCACAGAAATTTTCTAGCATTCTTTTCATAGCTCACGCATAATAATACTCTATTCACTTTGCAGTCTACCTCCGACGAGGGCATTTCAACGTGATCCTAGTGGACTGGTCGAAACTAGGAGGCCTGCCTTACTACGTGACAGCGGTTCGCAATACAAGAGTGGTTGGGCCCCACGTTGGCCGCTTCGTCAGGTTCCTGGACGCCCAGGGAGCCGTACCGATGTCCAAGCTGCACGTGATCGGCTTCAGTCTGGGCGCTGAAATCGCTGGATTCATGGGGAAAGCTCTAGCCCCACGGAAAGTAAATTTCAAACGCCGTACAGCTGTCTACAAGCTGAACTCCCATTCTGAGTGGAATGATTCCATTGCAGATCGCACGGATCACCGGTCTCGATGCTGCGTACCCGCTTTACATGAACACTGGCAGAGACGGGCACCTGACGGCAGCCGACGCGATGTTCGTCGACGTGATACACACAGACGGCGGGCGTCTAGGCTTCCCCAATCCCCTGGGTCACGTCGACTTCTACCCAAACGGCGGCAGACCGATTCAACCCGGCTGCAATCTGCGGAGCATAATTCGTAGGAACCTGTCGCGACTCATCAATCAGTACAGTACGTTCGCAACACTCATCGGGAGTTAATTCGGAGCGATCGAAGTAGGGAACTCGATGTCTCCTCTGACCAATTGCTCGCAGAATGTTTAGTATTATTATTATTATTATAAACGGGAAAATCCCATAGTTTACAGAAATGTACAACCAATCGAATTAACGTCTCAAAAATTAGTCTAAAAAATTATCTTAATTTAAACTAAATTTCATTTAGTTGTCTGCGGGCACAATCGAGCCTGGATGTTGTACGTGGAATCCGTGGCAAATCCTTCGGGCTTCCCTGCCAGCCGCTGTCCAAGATGGCACCCTAATATTCCAGTCAGTTGCTCGTGGACCCCTGATGTTCTAATGGGATTCGCGTTGGACGTTCGCGTCAGGGGCAAGTTCTACCTAAGAACCAACGCTGAAGCACCTTTTGCCAGGAACATGACTGGATACATAGGGAAATGACACCGGGAAGCTTCAGTTTGGATGAACCAAACGAGGAAAGAGGAAGGTTGTTACTCTTTTGGGAGAAGGTAAATTAAAAGCTTCGATAGTCTCAATCCAATTCTCTTCTTTTGGCAGACGTGTCACGGAAACTGCTGTAATTATTCCTGTCTAAATTCCACGACGCTCGGTTCCCGAGCCTCCTCTGCGAGCAGAATTTTCTTGGCAAGGCAAGCGCAACCGTTAACACGACGTGGGAAGATACCGAACAGTTGGATTTACCGTTCTACGATTTAAGAGCCTACCAGCTTGGGTCGGTGCACGAGGAAGATTCGCGTATTGTTTCGTTCGGTGTGATAATAAATCCGAGGTACATAATTAACGATGAAAGCCCCGGTTTATCGCCAGATCTGCTTCTTTCACGGTCGATGGTAACGAGCCCGCGAGAGGAAGCCTCGGAAGGACGCGCAATTTTCGTGGCGCTTCCGATGCACCTTGGCTGTCCTCGAAATATGGAAATTCCAAGGGCAAGTACTTTCTTGTTTCCCATTTTAGACGCTCGATAAGGGTAGCTCGGAAGGAGCAGCCCGCGAGGCGAGGGTAATTGCGTTAAACGTTTCATAAGCCAGAGCACGGCGAACAGAGAGACCCGGTGACCGATAAAACTGGTGGAAAAAAGAAGCGGAAGCTGGCTCATCTCCAATAGTCCGTAGTGCTTTTATTTTGCAGTGATTTTGCTGGATGACTGGGGGACCCGAAAGACCGTGAATCCAGCGCTGCTTGCCAATGCAGGCGAAGGAGATTTTAGGGCTGCCTCAGCAGTGACACCTTCCAAGAGGAGGAATAGAAACGCCCCCTAATCAGAGCGATCGTCACGTCTAAGTCCACGAATTTGAAAGAGACAGGGATCCGCGATAAGGAGAAATCGTTCGCCAAGTATTTTCCTGGAACGACCGGAAAGTATTCGACGAAACATCCACGGACCCACGCTCCCGTTGGCGCCAGAGACTTTTCAATCCGTCCCGGCGACAAAGACATTTCTACGAAGCTCCAGCTACCTTTTCCTTTTCCCCTTTGTCTCCCTTTGCCAACGGATAGTTTCCAATCCATAACGCTCGGACGGGCATCCGCGCAAGACAATGCTTCTCCCCTTTTTTTACCTCCACGAGCTTTTTCCACCGTTCGCCTGTTTGTCCCCGTCGCGAGTAGACCCTTTCATCCGAAAAAGCTCGAAGGACTCTGTCACTCTTGCACCTTCCAGTTCCCCCCTCTAACATCGACTTCCGGAGCGATTGAAAGCGCGAGCACACGAAGCGATCCGTCGAAATGCACGTGTCTTGTTCCGCGAAAGAGTCCAAGGCGCGAGTGGCTAGAGGACCCTTGAGAGGTCGATAACAGCGGTGGCAGAGATCCGTGGTTCGATGAATGTGACGCGCCGTGGTTTGAAACAATCGTCGCGAAGTTCGCGGCTGGTAAGGCGATGTAGGGCTCTCTTAAATTGAAAGTGGTCCAAAACGAAGCTCGAGTACGATCTCGAGCGGTGTTAAGAGCGTTAGCACCGGGACGATCAAGTGGATTCGAGGACATTCCGTGCGCAATAGGGAATGCAATGTTTGAGAATCAATAGGATGATTTATGTAAAGTGGGAAAAGCTAGTCTGACCCCTGTTCCAGGCCCTCTGACCTATCGCTGTCGCGTCAGCTTTCCCGAAACTTGCTCCTTCGGCCCGGCAACTGGATGTGTTTCTACTGCCGCGAGTGTTGTGAACGAAGGGCGAGGGATTTTTCCCTGCAAGTTCAGGCGGAGCGCGCGAAATCTGATAATCTCGACGAGAGCCCCGGGACACTCGGTCAGTCAACCCGGTACGTCCACTGAAAAATTCAACACTAACAGGTCGATAACGATCGACGACCTATGGCCAGGGTTATAGATGACCCTAGTCTTGAAAGACCGCAGGCCTGTACAGGCGGGAGCGTGCAGCACGCGCCACATTTCTCCTTACTCGCCCCAGAAGAGTCCCGCGAGTGTCGTTGCCAACTGCGCTCCCTTAGAAAAAGCCTCGATGCTTTCGGGGTGAAAAACAGCCCCGACTGCCGATTATTCTACCTCGCGGGGGTTAATAACGCTTTAATGGAACTTCTAATGCAGATCGTTAAAATTCCAAGCTAGCTCGAGGCAGTGGAAGAGTTTTTGCAAGCTTGCCTCGCCAACAGGCAAGAGAAATGTCGGTATTCCTTCGCATAATTCTGTTCGAGGAATCGTTTCGCTCGCTTTCGGATTAAGTAAACTTCGCTGTAAAAGTCCTACGGGTCCGGGAGTGTTTAAAGCTTTAAAAGTCCACTTGAAATTTCGAAGTTGATCGCGCAGACCTGCGGTGAATGTCGCGATAGATCCTTGAGTGGCGAGGGTAAAGGGATAAGAAGCCAAGCGCTACCTCTGAAATTCAATTCGCTGCAAGCTGCGCTCGCTTTGAAAGGAAGTACGATAAAGATACGTTATTTATGGGGCGGTCTGATGGGTTAAACGTCACTAGAATCTGTGGGGAATATCCTCTGGTGGGTACCGTGCTGGCAGTTCGCGCTTCATCACGCTACGATGCATTTCACCTACTCTAAAGGAAATCCCCTGGAGAACTGCGTCCTGTGCTCGGTCGATTCGGCCACGATCTTTTGGCCATTTAATTTAGGGAACGCGAGAGTTTGAAGGTCCTTTGGAGCAGGGTATTCTCGTTAAAAAAAAAAATAGGTAACGCTCGGTGAAAGATGTTCGGTGACGAGGGCAGAGGTGAGAGAAAGGAAGTCCCTCGGTGAATTAAGCCGAATGGGACAATTATAACGTTATTGGCTTTATCATCGCTGTCGCTGGGAACTGACAGCGTGAAATCAATGGGACGGGAGAAGGCGTCTGGGCTGTGTGGTGTCTCTGTTGCATTGAAATCGAGACCGCGGTCCCAGCATCGGCGAAGGTGCATTGTCTTGCACGGAAATATAGGAAGCGAGGCACAAAATGTCTCCGACTCTGCCGGCTCCCATTTGACTCTGCTATCGATTTCCCTTTGTTCCCGCGGCTCAGATTATAGACACGTCAGAAGCACGCGGCCCTAACCGCCGTTCCACCCTCGTTACATTATTTTCTGCGTGTGCACGCGGCTCGTCGGGGAAGGTCGTGCCGAAGGGTTGTTCTCCCCTTTCTGTCCCTGTCTGCACCGCCTCCCTCACGTGCTGCACGCCACGCACGTTGCAATCGTGCGGATACCGATCGACTGACGCATTTCTGAGTACGAGGAGCTGAATCATAGCGTGCACGAAAGTCACTACGACGATACTTTGGCTGTATCAAGCCTCAGATAATACTATAACAAACGAGCAGCCGAAGGTTTTCGAGTGTCTTCCAGGGGTGAGACTTAAAATAATCGCGGGAAGAACAGAGTGGAGGAATTAGAATACTCGAGTGACGTCGGGAAAGTTTTGAGCGCGTTTGGAAACGTCTGTCCATAGCTGGCTCGGATCGATACATTAGAAGAAGAACATTCTATTATTGCAAAGTTCTATGTATGTAGCTGGAAAGGTGTGTAAGAAGGTCGCTAGTATCGGGTGATTCACCTTCCCTACGGGGATCAGACATTTTCAGCGAGTGCTATAAATACCCTCAGCATCGCGTAATTCCAGCGCGAATATTCTTGCACCGTTCGGGAACGATCCCCGAATTAAAATCTTGCCAACAGCTTACCCAGGGGTCCAGGGGAGGGTTAGGCGGCTCGGGAATGGCGCGGGATAAATACCCCAGGCGCGGTTTCTTTCCTCCCGCGGAATTGGAGAGTGTGTGGAGAGTGGAGTGGGCTTTCAGTGACGTCACGTGATTATTTCCACGAAGGAAAAGCCTCGACGCGACCCGGGAGTGACGCTCGAGGCATTAACGGCTCATTAACGGCCCTCCACGAATGGCGCGATCCTTCGTCACGTGCCGCCACTCATCTCCACATCCCTTGTTTCGCTCTTCCCCGTGTCCATTGTCGCCGTTGGTTGCCTTCACGAGCCGCTGGTCACGAAACTCTTCCGCGTCCCGTGCAGCTCGAGCGAAGCTCTAGAACGACTTCGGGTGACTTACGGGTCAGTCATCGGAGACTTGTTAGGTTCTCCGAGCACTCCGCTCCTCGTTTCTTATGAGAAACTGTAGTAAGCGAGCCTTGGGGGAGCGTAAACGTCGGGGTGTCTAGACACGGGGCGTTTTATTGAGAGGAACTGCGTCGTGGAACTAACTTACGCTACATTTTCCATGTATTACAGGATTCAGGATGATCGTCAGGATTTCCTTGAAGATCCTCGGATTCCTCTCGACACGGGGGCTATGCGCGCACCCTCCTGTCCCACAATTTCAGGGGTAGTTTATGTATGGAAGCTCATTAAGCCTCAAGGCACCCTCAAGTATCGTGGCCATTCTATTTTTGCTGTATTCCGCAGTTTGTCTAGAATCTCGCCGGCGGGTAATTAAGCCCTTTGTTCCCGCCATTCCGGCGTCCCACCTCCGATCTCTTCCGTTCCATTTCTGCCCCCGTTTCGGGGCATCAGCCGCAGAAATTAAATTCACTCGTCTGGACGATCCGTGCCATTTAGCTAGCGATGATTCGTGGAAAGGCTCGATTTCATCCGCGGATCATTGTTCCGCGGGGCGAAGTCGCTTCGAGTCGCAACTTCCGCTTCCACGGGAGATTTGAGATATTCGAGAGAGTCGAGAAATCGGAGAACGACGAGGACTCGTTTCCTCGGTCAGGCTGGTTCTTCTGTGCTTCTTCGCACTTCCAGCCCATTCTGCTGTTCCATTCTCGGCCCCGCCGTGCCATTACAGGAAATTATACGCGGTACAGTTTCATCCGTGCCTACACAGCGCGGGACAGACAATAGCAGTCGGGATCCACTCCACGGGAAGTTGCGCGGCAGCCATTAATGGCAACAGAGCTGGAGAACGAGGGAGGAAGAGGAGCGTCCCAACGAAAGATCCGAATTATGCCCTCCAGCTAGAACGAACCTCCATTGTGCCACGCGTTCCTCTTTATCGAGCCGATTCCACCATTTCCCTGGAAAATTCTCGGCGTGCCTCGAGTGCAGCGGAGCTAGATGCCCCTTGCATCCACCGTTTACGGGGTCCTGCCTCTTTTTTTTCCCTCTACAATTGTTGGGCTTCAGGAACGACTTCAAACCATCCAGAAGAATGATGAGGACACAGCAGGGGTATTGTAATATTCGCAGAATTGTATTGGATTTGATGTTTGTTTTTAAGATTGTAAATAATGGTATCTGCTCTTCTATCTTAGAATTATTATAACACCAATGTGTCTTTTAACAACCAGCTTTTAACTTTAATGCGTAACGACTCTGTTTAATTAATTTTGTGTTTGCGTACACTACGTCGTGTCACTTGTTACGCGTTTCCTTCTTCTGTCAGGGTGAATCCGGGAGACGCGGTCGGGCCGGAGAGTCGCTATATTTTAGACACTATAAGTAGAAATGCGTTAAAGTGCAAACCAATTACTTTTCTAGAAGCCAAACAGTTGAATGAATAGCGTCATTTCGCTTCCTTCTGTGTTTTTCTGGATTTATAGGCTATAAAAGGTAAATTGAGGTTACATTGAAGCTCTTTTGTCAAATAGCGGTGAATAGAATCGTATTTAAAATATACTTCTAAGTTTATTTTCGTTTAATGTTTGGGATAGTAAGATAGTAGAGATATTGAGGGGCAATGCAGCCAAAGTATTTGGCCATATTAACTCTTCCTCTCAAAGTTAATGAGAAGACCATCTCTCGCTGCAGAAAGATGAGATGGTCAAGTTATGATTTTTTTATGATTTTTTTTTATTATTATTTTATTATTATTTTTGTTTAATTAGTTTATTCATTCACTTTGGTATTCATTTGCCTTGCTAATTGCCAGTAGGTAGTTCACTTTTTCTTTGATGTGTTCTTTACTTGTTTAGCATAAACAAATTGAATATCAATGAATCTGTAGTTGTATTCCCTCATAAATAATTTTGCTTTATCCTTTGTTAATTTTTCATGAATAATTATGTGAGTGGTCTCTGCCAATAACGAAAACCATTTTTCCCGGCACCTGGGTAGAGGTGGTCAGATATCATGACTTTAGTTTTCAACCCGATTTACAGTAAATATTGGCTTAAAGCAAATATCGAACAGTTTTTCTGAATCAGCATAAAATTCTGAACACATAGATTTGTTCTGATAAAATAAGTAATGTCTACATTAGTTTTAATAGCCATTTTATATTAGGTCGACAGCGTCTCCCGGACTTACCCTATGTAGATTTTATTTCTTAAGGCTGCTCACTCGTATATACCTACCACCAACTGCCTAGATTTATTATTCTTCGATTGGACGATGGATTCGATACGATCGGAGGATTACTCCAATCAGTTGCCACGCAGGTAACGAAATTAACGATAATTATGTCGCGGGCGAATTCAAAATGGTCCAGATTCACCGGAGTTAAATAACAAATTGGATATCCGCCTGGTGTAGATTAAATAGAGCTAAGGTGCAGATTAGGTCATGCTCAGAAATCGTACGATTTCTAATCGATCGGTGGTCAGCCTTCGATGGCGCGCTCGTGATTTTTCTTGGTACTTTAGAAGATAGGATTCTCCCACAGTTTTGTCTGTACTTTTATCGACTCGTCGCCAATTTCCAAGCATTAGGTAATACAGAGACTATTAAAGGGACTACTTGGGTTGCGCAAGAAGCGTGGGAATGTTTGTTGTGACGTTCGAAGCGAGCAACGCTTTCAAATTACTAATCCGATTTCGTGGGCGTTCGCGAGTGATTCAACATCGTTTCCACCTACGCGGAAATTAGCTAACTCTCCCACATTTTCTATCAGTTCTGCTCATTACCAAAGAACTATAACGCGTTCACCCTAGCACACAGGGGTGTAATTATTTAAAGCGTGTCTACGATACTCGTTAATTCAACTTATCGCGCAGGACGTGACCCGCGCGACCACTAACGCCTGCATCCACCCAGAATAATGGCACTTTGATGGCCGTTGCGCGTCAACCCAATACCTGAACCACCCTTATCATTTTCCCTGCAACATCGAGGCACGAAGATAAACGAATATCTCTTACAACAACATCGTTAACTTCGGAGGCCACTTCTACGTCCAAGTGTACGCTTAAGGGCCACCCCTCAGAGCTGAAGGGCTAAGCCCGACCGTAATTAGATCCATAAAATACAGAACAACGCCCCAATTCCATCACCATACCACAATTATCATCCTCGTATCTAGCCTTCCATCTAAAACAGCACAGGATCTCGAGGAGCAAGAGTTTCATCCGCTCGAGTGTTCGTTTGAATTACAGATCCTCCGCTCGACTCGAGTAACTCTCGATACTCGTCGGAATATCGAGGCAGCTGCACACGGCTCCGCCAACGGGGGAGGAAGGGCTCAGACACAATTTCCGCGATACTGTTCCTGAGACATCGATATTTTATGATCGACACCGGCTACCAGCAACAACTTCACCCCTGGCGATATTAAATTTTCAAACGTTCGTACCAAGAAGTTTGATGAAGTGTCTTGACGGAGCTGCCCTCGAAAAACAGATACCGCGATGGCAATCGATTAGACAGATAATCCCCCCAAGACCAGTGTTCTGGGAAAGTGGACAAGCCTCGTTTAATCCAACGGAAGCGGAAAGCTGCATCGATCGGCATTTCTAAGGTCTGCGCATTATGGGGGTTGATGCGGTCGACCTAATGGTATTATCAACCCTTAATGCCGGGCCCCCGAGGTCGTTGACCGACCAGACGCCGCTCGACCCACTGCATCCTCCCTAATTAAGCCAGTTTCATTCAAGAAAAAAAAAACTAAAAAAAGCAGCAGCTTGTCCTGTGAAAACGACAACTCGGCGTATATTGGGTGTTACGTCAGTTCATTGTTACATAGAGAGAGTTCACTGGCATCGCCCGCCAGTGTTATCTATTACCAGGGGCGAGGTCACGTTAGCGCGGCTTTTAAACAAATTTAATTACGCGCCGGAGTAATTTTACGATCTTCCTCGAACCACGCTAGGGAGTTCTACGCGCGGAGTAACTGAGCGATGATTCGTGTACGATAAGGGCTATAATGTTTTTCCCGAGCTGTTCGTCGAAAGTCCGCAGGCTAGTGAGTAAAGAAAACTCTCGTCTTATCGTCAGCCGTCCGTCGGTCTGAGAATTTTCGAGCAACTCGTTTCGGTCGATGGAGGAAATGCTCCTTCTACGTGGCAGAGGCACATGTCCAGGCCAGACGAAGGGCGTTAAGGTTCACAAACACCGGGCAATCGCGATCTTAACGCGGAGTTAGCGTGCACCCTATCTTCCGCGACGTCTAGCTATCGCTAACTTACGAATTCCTTCGAGGCAGCGAGAAGGACTTGACTTCACGGCAACTTTTACCCACCACTTGTGCGTGCACATGGGCTATTGCCAAGGTTGTGGCTCCACGGTAGCAACCGTGGGCTTTCGCGGAATATATTAAAGCTCACGCAAGTGCGCAGAACAGTGCTACAGAATCTGAAATGCGCGGGCATCGTGAACGAGCAGGGGGACACTTGAAAATCGCACTTTCAAGCCGGTCAATTTGCGTGTAAATTAGCCGATTCCTGTCTGTGCATGCAAGGCCGAATCTACTTGTCCCTCGTCGGACTTGTGCCTTCGACTGTTTCCTCGCACGCGAAAGCATTAGCGCTGTTTCAGAAACAGGATGGTCGAGATTATCGATGATATTCTGGATAAACTAACGATACTTTCGTAGCCGTTAATGATTGCCGGGCTTGTTGTTAAGGGTTGCAATCGAGGGGGTCGCGATAAGGTCTAAAAATCCCAAGGCTCTGGCCCGTCGTTTACCGGCACGCGACTCCGCCGCGGGTCCACTCGATTCCAGGGAATTTCGTGATCGAACTGCCTCGATGAAACCGACCTGGGTGTGGTGCGCCTGGGAATTGCGCTGGTGATCGACGGTGTAGGCTGAAAAGTGACACGAAACGACTGCGAGGATTAGAGGGCTGGTCTTCTATTCTGAATTTATTATTATTATTATTATTATTATTATTTATTGACGGGAGAACCCATTAGATACACCAATAAGAACAGTTTTGAACAAAATAAAGAATACAATAAAGATAACAAGTATTAAAATAAACAAGACATAACAAATCAAAGACGTAACAATAAACAAAAACGCGCGACAACGCCTTAAGAACGAGGCGGACATACAATAGATTAAGGAGATGACGGCCTCCTAAGCACAAGCGTCCTGAACGTAGTGAGGGATTCTATAAAATATCTATATTCTCAGGGCACTGATTTAGCTCCTCCATAGCACGGTTTATGGGGTCCATCGAGTAATAGCGATAACCGGGGACACGTACCACAAAAAGGGATCTTGGGCGAAGAGACCTCTGCGGAGCATTAAGACAAATCCGACCGACTAGTTCGAAACAGTTTATCTGGTCGTGGAGAACCTTATGAAGGAACAGCAAGTCCGAACAAACACGGCGGTCACTAAGTGACGAGAGCCTTGTTTTCAGCAAGGCTGGACGATAGTCATGGTCACTGAACCTCATAGGGCTACCAGTAGCCCTCATTACAAGTCTAAGGAACTTGTGCTGGACCCTTTCAATTATGTTAGAATAAATTTTGTGCCTAGGGCTCCAAATCACCGATACATATTCGATCTGAGGCCTCACAAGTGCCACGTAAAGCAATTTCAACGTCCTGATTTGTCTAAAGTGTTTTCCAAAGCGTGCAATAAACCCGAGGGTTTTCATTGCTTTACACGCTATATTACGGTAATGATTGCGAAAGTCTAGACCTGACGAAAACGATACCCCAAGGTCCACGACTTCCACAACCTCGGACAAAAGAGAGTCCGCCAACCTGTACGACGAAGGAAAGCCACTGACAGCCCTATGGGTCCTTGACATAACACACTTGCTCGCGTTTAGCCCCATCCTATTGATGGAACACCACTTCTCAAATCTAATGAGGTCGTCCTGCATGAGATCCACATCTAGAGCACCACTTATAGTGCAGAAAATTTTAGGTCATCTGCATACAGTAGGAAATTATTGTGCAGGAAAACGTCCTTAAGGTCGTTGATAAAGAGAATAAACAGGAGAGGACCTAGGTGTGATCCCTGTGGAACACCCGAGGTCACATCAACTGGATTGGATAACCGGGAGCTCCGGGAGCTTGGAATTTTTGCTCGCGGAAGTAAGTGATATCGGTGATGAAGGAACACCACTTCTCTGTCGTCTAAATCATATACGAGAGATCGAGCAGAAAGGAATTTGGCGGTTCTGGGTAATCGAATATCAGAGCCACAGGAATATTCCCCATCATATCCCTGTTTTCGGTGTACGATAGAGGGTGAATCGAGGGATCGTAAATCAGAGGGGCGACGGTAGCTAAATGGATCCGAGAAATTTCAGCTGGTGGGGCGAAGCACGAATGTTGGCCATAGCAACTGCACCGAGTATCCAGGCTATCCGATCGTCGATCCACCATCGGCCGTGAATACTGCTCCTTGGCAGGCTTCCTGACAGGGACACTTTTTCCATTTTCCTTTTACGCGAACCCTGCCAAATCTGCTGCTGACCCACTGCTGCAGCACGGGTGATCTTTGAAGGTGACCTTCGGGCAACTTCTACACGAATCTCGGACATCGAAGGGAAGAAGTACGCAGTCGAAGGAATTGTCCAAGGGAATGTCGGAATTTGCAAACTAATCGTCGAGACTATTACGTGGAAAACGGAGTACCTAAAGTTTCCTCGATTGTTTATGGCCTGAAAAGGGGCAATGAGAGTTCTGGGCCAAGAAAGTTGACAAAATCCTTTGGAATGGGCTGGAAAGTTGGAACAATTAGTAGCAGGACCACCGCATAACGGTCACGGTGAAGGAAGTGGAAGTTATTATCGAAAACGTTTGTTATTTCCCTCGGCGAATTAACGATATGTATTTCTGATACGCTACCAGCACCGGCGTACGATTCAAGCTGGAGAGAGTATCTTGTTAATGGGGAGCTGGCTAAGTCAGCCCGTCGGGGGTACAGAAATCAATACGTATTCAGAGTTTCTAACCGTAAATCTTCGGTACACGAGTCGTTCGGAGAAGCAACCCTTGGCTGGCATTAAAATAACTCCAGTTGAGAGAACGATTGCTATATTAATTCTTGACCAACGCTGAACACAAATGTCACTATCTTAGTCTCCCTTAACTTCTACTTGCCTCCATAGGTTTCCCCATATCCCTAAGTTATCCATCACAAACTAAATACATGCCCATCGTAATGTATTCTCAAATGTAGAATGCCAAAAGCGTGCACCGAAGGGTAGGAATAGTGAACTGAGAGCCCCGATGAAGGGAAGACACTCGATGAAGCTCGGAGTATACAGTAATAAATGGTTTTAGCCTTTAGGAGGTTACACAGTGTCTTTCCAGTGAACGGTGATCGCGTTAACCTCGGGTAATTGATCCCTTCCTCTCCCTCGCGCAGCTTTTCTATCTCGCCCTTCCACAACCCTTCGCGTCTGTTTCCCTTGGATATCGTATCTCGAGCTATCGCCCCATCCTAGCTACCGTCTCCAGATAATCGTAGTCATCGTTGCATCCGAGGAGCTCGCGAGCACCACGCCACGTCCGCTCCGATAAGACCTCCCCTTTGTGGCGATGGATACAAACGATTAGGGAAGGGCTCGTTTAAATTTTCCACCACCGCTCCGGTATTTCGGAGAAGCGTTCCCTACGAGCGTGTCAAGTGTCCATCGATCCTAGCACCGCGGGACGGGGACGGAAATGTGACGAGTTTGGGTGACTGGTCTGTTCAATTGGATTCCACTTAGGTGGCATAGGTCAGACTGATTTCTGCGTGGGTGTGAAAGTATCGGAGAGTCACAACAGGTGGGACAGGCGGGACGAATATCTCGAGCATTGGCTATTCATAGTATCTCTCTAACTTTGGCTTTATGGGAACATGTCGTCTTAAAAGAAGACCTCCGATTTCTGTATGAAGTGTCTATCTGCAAGACACCCTCGTTAATATTCTCAAACGGAAGCTTAAGGTCTGCGCACACATATCCGTTCCGTATCAGTTCCGTTCCGGCGTAGCAGTGGTAAGAAGAAGAGACCCTCTATGCCCCTCTTCTTCTTACCACTGGCACGCCGGAACGGAACCTTTAAGCTGCCTACTAGCCACGGACGTTCAAGTACTCACGATTTTATGATGAAGATGCTGAAGCTCCCTCTCGGTGACTCTCCTCCGCCACAGCTCACGCTGCTCTCGTCTGTACTGGCTATACTTGTAGAACAGGTACATGCCAGGAAGCGCCAGGACAACCAGAGGCTTCATCAAGCCAGCCCTTCCGCTTCCGCCGCGAACTCGAGGCTCTGGCGGCTCGTCCAGGTCCTCCAGTTGCCCTGCACCCTCGTCCACAGCCGGAACAGCGGGCATTTTTGATCACCTGCAACAGAACCACCGGGTTACTGGAATTTCGGTAACAATGTTTCATTGGAAAATAATTCGCAACCGCACACCGCGAGCAACAGAAGGAATCCCGGCTGATTAATTAATGGGATCGCACTCGATTAATTCCACAGCAAAGACAATGGTCTGCGCCGGTGTATTGCGCTTCATCGGGGACATTGAAACGGCACAATTGCCCGGAACGCGTCTGACACAGAAACGGTAGCCTCCGCGTCTCATAATGGATCATTTGTTCGCAGCAATTAATCGATCTTAAACCGCGCGACCGGCCACCGTCGCGATTTAAACTTCCTGCCGCGGCGAAGCCTCGGAAGAGCCACTCTTAACCGTGAAACTGGAACGTCGCGGCGGAAATCCGCGCGGAGGATCCAGTGGCTCGGCGCCGGGGCGCGGACAAAAGCGGCGCGGGCGAGTCGAAAGAGCGCGGATAACCGTTTGCTCGTTGGCGCGAAGAATTTCAGCGTTCTGACAGAGGCGGATGGGTGAACGGCGAATTTTAGGTCACCAAGAGACGTCGACTATTGGGTATTGGTTTTCCATCAAACCGTTTTTTACGATTCCTCGTCTGTGCGCCGGCCGAGTAGTCCGGGCGAGGCGGAGGCCTGCTTTTCTTCCTCGTTTCTCGATATTTATAATCCTCGTTAATGTCGCGCCGGAATATCTGCAACGAAATAGCTTTCCGCTGCAGACGAGTGGGAGAGAAAACTGTACCACAGGCCTCGGCTTTTGTCCGATACCAATTATTCTTGTTCGCGGTAAAGGCAACCGAGGAAATTTCGCGGTTAAAATGCACGCCAACTTTCGTACGTGCTGTGCTCCGCAATTTCACAGAGCAACGGGCTTCAAAGCACGTCTGGGAATGTCACGTTCGGCTGATCAGATGATATCAACGCGGGGACCACTGTACGGATGCACCCTTTCGAAAGGGTTTCAAAGATCTTTAAAAATATTTTCGTTCACAGGACCTGCATTCTCGAGGAAGCTACCCCAAATTCAGAACTAGCGGCAGCTCTACCGATCTGTTTCTGGGTTTCCGAAGAAGGGTGGTTTGTCAAGAAGGCCTGGTTAATGACGAAGCGTCCTGTGAGGCTCCGTGACTTCAATGAAATTTCGTAATCCACTTGCCGGTCGTTCACCAGCTATATTTAATTCAACCGTCTATTTGCCGTGCTATTCTTAACCGGCTGCTCTAGAAATACGTCCGCTTTATATCGCTGTCCGCGGCTGGGTCGTGCACCCTCCGCTCGTTGCAGATGCAGTTGCCTCTGTACGCTGCGACGGGGCTGATCCGATTACTCTGCAAACGGCACAGCCAATCAAGCCTCAGCCTGGCGGTGTCGTTAATTATTTGGCGGCTGGAGGATTGTAGTTTTTGAGCCACGGCTGGAACAGCAGGGGCGAAGACACTTGGGGATAGGCCAGGTGTTCTGAGAGCCACGGACACGTGAACTGTGGGCGAGTTTCGCGGGGATGGAAACGAACGGACAAGAAGGAAATCTATGCAAATACAGGAGGATCAACCTGGAATGGATGCAAAACGTTCGACTCGTTCACGTTTGCGAATGAGGATTAGAGGATGTAAGTTTGAGGTTGAAAGAACAGAGCTACTGTTCTTGGCACGAGTGAAGGCTCGAGCTCTTCCGGCGATAAGGGAAATCTAGAGCAATCCACGTTTGGGTCGAGGATGCCTCTTAGCATTGGTGAAAAGATTGTTTGTCCTGCTTTATGCGGCTCAATAGGATCTTTATGGGAATCAATAGGGATCACTTCTGTTAAATACCTCGGCGAAGTATTTGCGCAGAGATTTACGGCTCTGTTCCCGGTAGTCAAGAAATCTGCATTGCAAATCGCTGTTTTATCGAGTAATTGCACGATATCGCGGTCAAGATGATGATGCATTGATGCGAAGCTTCCCATCGCTTCGATTCAACAGCTTTCATAAAGTAGATATCTAATACACCGAGCCTCGTTTCGCGATCTGATGTACTAATTGGACCAGCGGTAAGAGAATCATCGCGCTGAGAAGATAGAAACAAGCGTCGGTGTGAATTCTGGATAAAAGACACCATAGCAATCCTGCGAGGTGCGTAGACGATGCACGTACTCGTGCACGCGTTATCACCTTGGGGGGTAATATATTATCGGAAATGAATCAATATATCGACTCGTTGTACGCCCCGTACTCGACACTATGAAAACATACACCACCTCGGGAATTCGCTGTGTTTCTGCCAAGGGCAAGGTCGCCCCTACTAGCTTTTTCACCTGCAGGAACCTTTGAGCATCCGGAAATTGCAGTGACCATTAGATATTCCCGTGTTACGCGAGGAAATGAGCGACTGACGAAATAATTCCTTTGCGCCCTACTACGAACGTTCGAATTCCAGAAACATGGAAGCACGCGGAGCATCGAAATTGGGACGAATGGAGAGAGAAGGATCGTAGTCGAGTTATTGCCGTTAGAGGTGTCGAGGCGAGAGTGGACGAACGGTGGCGGAGTGAAATTATTACGCTGCCATCGCGAGGACTATCGCGCCGATCTAATATTACACGTACGTATGCGTTTCGCCTTGACATGTCGTAATGGCGGTCGGCAAGAACAAGGACACCCGCCGCGGCAGGATAACATCGTGCTGGATAGGCTACGGCCAAGTACACGTCCTGCTGGGCTTCTATTTTTACGCCGTTTTCTGTTGTTCAGTAACGTTCGATTGCCGTGTTGCACGATTAGGATCGATCTGCCCGCTCTTTCCTCATCCTCACGTGACTCCGCGCGAGACCCGATGCCGTGACACAGAGTACGCCGCCAGCTCGATGTTAATCGTTTCGATTTTCCCGCGAGCGTCGGTTCAGACCACCTTTAAGAACGCGAGACCACTCGAATCGAGCGAGAGAATTATAAAATTCACGGTTACTTCGCCGACTGCGTATGGAACGCGAAGCGTGTGGCGCTCTTTTTGAAACTGCGTGGCTTTCGAGGGGAATAACGAGCACTTTCAATCACTCCCCGCGCTTAATCTCTATTGCAACCGTGATTCGTACAAACGAGCGAAATAAATGGACAGATCGTCCCACCGCGACGTTCAGCTTCGTTAAATTATCAGAGTGAACGTTATGTGTCGCGGGAGAGAATTATTTACAGAAGCCGTGTCGAATCGTCCCGGCTTTTCACTGCTCCCACGATAAATCAGAACGTTTTACGGAATTTTGTAACACAGATATTCGAGGGTGATTATTTATATCAGAATTAGCCTGCCCCAGATGGGGAATCTACGGTTTCTAGTTACAACCTACCTACTTGTTATCATTTACGTGTGCGTTCACATTTACCGAACATTTGACTGAGAGTTCCCGGCGACACTTTTCCCGCAATTCATAGGCAATCATGCAGAACACCTCAAAGAACGAATCAACCACGTACATACGTAAACACGCGCTGCCATTTAACCAAAACACCAGACGACAACACCTCGAAACGTTAAAACTGCATTCTCCTCGATCGCCAAGCGTGTCGATCCTCCCATCAATTATACAGAATCAGATTTGACGCGTGTAGCAGCCTGCCGCAGAGCAGAGGCGTCTCGCACTCGCCATACGAAAGCTCGCACAGCAGAGTCCTCTCATCCAAGTGCATTCATTCCCAAGGTTAACCGAGGAGCGCCCCTCCGTCGCCCTATCCCAACAACCCCCACAGCTCGGAACTAGGGATCTAGTAAACACTACGGCGATCGCGGTTGCACTTACGTTGCTGGCTGTCCGAGCGTGATCGCGCGTGCTTGCCAGGTCGAGGCAGGGGAGCGGGCACCTCGGGGGGAGCAGAGGTCGACGGGAACGTGGAAAAAGCACGAATGAAATCGGCCTGGGGCCGGCGACACGAGCGTCCCTCGTGCGCTCAGCTCAGCTGAAGCATCGCCGAGCCGCGCAAGTAGTGTTGGCGGTATTGTACCGGCGGCTGCACTGCGCGTCTGCAGCTAGGCAACCCGCACCAGGACTCCCCGCTCGCGACAGTTCGTGGCAACTCGGCAGCTCTCGACCCGAATCGGCGGCGATCGCCGCCGCCCGCTCGACCTCGATGCTTTTTGGCGGCTACGTGGGGTACACCGGCGCACGTACGCGCGCAGGCTTGCAGCTATACAGGGGCCAGAGCCCCTACTGCGCACGTACCGGCGTGCAGGCTTGTATCTACCCCGAGACCGTAGTTTCGGGACCAGCCATACGTGGGCGAGCGTAACGGTGCAGGGTTGTAGCAATCCTCGGGGGTCCAGGATCGTAGATCGCTTGGTGGAAGATCGGGGGGGACTGGCATGTTTAAGGGGTGCTTCAAAGGCGAACGGTCTATTTGACTTGCTCGCAAGGAAGGTATGATCTTCCCAAGGGTTCAATGGGGATCTTGGGTCGCACTGTTGTAAGGTACAGATATTTGGCTGTGGGTAATGTGCTGGGCTGATACGCAGTAAATAGAAGGGAATGGGAATCTTGACGACGCGTTGTCTTCAGCGATGGGGCCATTGTTCCTCGAGGGTTAGAGCGTCGTGGGATAGAGCGAGGGTGGGTTTTAATAAAATGTGCTGCGAGGGACCTGAATCCTCTTACCCTGAGAACCTTGATATTTGAGATGTGCTCAGAGCGATACCCTCGAGGGTACAAGCATCCAAACGAGTCTCTCATTACCTAGACCACCGATATGGCTAAAACGCTCAACTCCACTGTTTTTATTTCCTGCTACCCTGAAAACGTCAACTACATTGCTTTTTTATAAGACTCGACACATTCATTCACGTGCCACGTTCTCCAGGTCGGAAACGGTCTGCTTGGGGGCACCGAGGATCAATCGTCCGTGGTTGTACGAGCACCGCCGTGCAACCGGCTCGTGTGCTGCGTGACGCAATGCGTGGAGCTCCGTACAACCAGCGATCGAAGGCAGCTCTGTCAGCGTAGTGGCTGGGTAGCCAACTGAGGGTAGTATACGGACAACCGTTGGTGATTTCTGTGGACGATGCTGCGCTACCCGCTGCCAGAGGAGGATCGATAAAGGGAGGAGGGATGGACGCGCCAGCCGGGAAGAAACGAGGGAATCTGCGCGCTCTCTCCCCTTTTCTCTCCGGGGCACGCTCTCTCCTCACCCACAACGCATGACTGTTTGGTAGATCCGCTGATGTCGGTCTATCCCCCCACATCCCTCTTCCACCTAGGCCTCCCCCTTCCGTTCCAGTATCTCCCCTTTTCTACTACCCTATCTCCCTACGTTCCCCTTTTTTTTCTCTCTCTCTGTGCCTCTGGAATACCGGCCTCGTCCCTCTTGGGACGTGCTGGTCTGATATTAGGGTTAGTGAACTTTGGATCGACATAGATAACCGTCCCCGAGTCCCTTTAGCGCTGGACTGATGACTCTCCGCTAATGAAACCCGCGATTCTCGTTCTACTTGATACATAGCAGTCTATTTACCGGCTTCTTTCATTCAATGCTGGGCTCGTTTCTTTCAGCGAGTCCCCTTCCCTTTCGATCCGTCCGCCAACAAATTTGGGTTAATTCGTTCCACGTTTGTAATTAAGAGCTGGACGCTCGCGGTGATCGTCGATGAATGCACTGGACGAGTAGTGAGCTTCTATATGGGCCACACGGTCGGGAATATCGAGTATCCCTCTTAAATAATTCAGCAACAATTTATCAAGGACCAACTGCTCGCAGTCAGCCTTGAAAACTTGCGGGGAAAATAAATGATTCTGTGCGCGGAAAGCGGGCGGCGTACAGTGTGCCACGATTCAGAGGCACATCTCTGTGTGTAGGTGCCGTAACTCCAAAATCCTCGAGGACTTTAAACACGGTCGAACAAATTGGACGCTTTCCCCATCGAACGCTCAACGTATCTCGCCTTTCGTTGTATTCTACTTGCCGCGGGCTTTGTCCATTAAATCGTCTTCGAGCGGAGTGAAACTGTGAACGCCAGCCGTGTTATTTGCACGAATAGGAGGGAAAGGTCAGAGTAGATACACCCTCGCGCGTCGGTCCACGGGCACTCGATAAGGTCAGAAATTACTGTGGCATTTCCTGGCCCTCCCTCGCAATCGCTTGCGTTACATCCAGCTGGAGCGAATCGATGGGTCTTTTAATCACACATCCGTCCGCGGAGAAACGCGTCCATAGATTGACCTATGGGGAGCGAACGAAGCGGAGGTTAGGGAAAAAGCCGTGGATAATGGCGCATTATGAGCGCGGCACCAAGGATCCCTTTGGTTTGTGTGTCGCGGCGATTCAATGCACGCCCGTAACGAGTTCGGGCTTCTGACGTCCCCTCGAAATAACGAGGCCCCTGAACAAAAGTGCAGAGGTTCTTGTACGCCTGGGCTAGTGGCGAAAGAGTGCCGTTACGTAATAATATCTCTGAAAATTCAACGTGTTACCGCTGCCTTGCGCGAGGGCGCCAGAAACGGGCAATTTAATCCTCTCTAGCGCAAGGACCTCTCGACGGTACGCTACCCCCTTCTCTTCCCTTCTAACTCTGGCGTACCAACGCTAGAAACACTTTGTTCCTCGCCGCGGTGGCTCTGTCGCGCGGAAATCCGTCAGGCCGCCTCTAGTTCGGGGCCATTTGTCAAATTCCAGGCGTCTCGGTGAACGCGGCGATCGATTTACGAGAGTGAAATACAATACATCCTTGAATCGCAGCCAGCAGCCCCCAAAGCAGAGCCATTTTTCGTGACGTTTGACCCGCTTCTATTGGGCGAGCGTGACGTCACCGCAGGGAATGTCAGATCAATGGTCTCCAGGGGTTGCTGCCACTGCTTTTCCACCTTTACATCCACCATGCTCGCTGGAAACACCTTTCCACACGAACACGTGCACGCTGACGGCCCACGCGCGTCCCTTCGTCGCGCCTGAGGCTGCGGCAAACAATTGCGATGACGACAGCCGTGGATTGCCCCGCAACCTTTGTTACCTCGAGGAATTTACACGCTGCGTCACTTGCAACCCATAATTCAATCTAATTAACACCTTAACTTTACGTTTCAACCTTGTTCCGCTGGAGCCATGGAATCGTCAGCATGGAAATCCGCAATGCTTGAAGCTCATAGACCCAGTTGAATGTGGTTTCGACCAGTAACAGCTTCACGCTGGGGAACCAAAGCTCCTGCAGTCCTTCAGATATCTTTGACGAGGAAAATCGGGCCTCTTTATCGGGTACCGATGTGAGTTTCGGGTCGACGCCCTCGCACCAGTGCTCGACCCTTCTGTCAACGTGTGCAAGAGAGTCAGGACGAAGAAGCTTCCTCTCGATCTGCACGCGAGTTGAAGGGAGACGACGAGGGGCTTCGGGGGTTGGTCGATGACACGCATGCAGAGAAACACCGTGGCTCTCCGGGAGGGATGAGCGCCACTGGCGTGACGTCACAGAAAGTTCAATGACGTCATAGCCCCGTTCGATACACCAGGATCCCGATGGTGGGGGCTGGTTCACCGAGACAAGAGCAAAGAAGAGCACGACCCCGGTCGGGGGAGGAAGCGTGGAACGAAGCTGTGCAACGTCAGACGAGGGAGAAGCGGCGTGGAACGAGAGACTTTTCACGCCGTTGCAAATGAATGCCACTACCACTCTCGCTTCGCGTATCAAAGAACCAGGCTGAGAATTTCGGCCGAGCTGCCCGAATACTGCTTCCTTGCATTCAATTTTTTAATATCTCTGAATACCCACGGACAACAGCTGCACCCCCTTTTACCACGAATGACGTTTTACCTTCGGTGCGGGCCCAGTGGCCGGGAGAAATGTTAACACGAAGCTAACAGTGGCTTACAGTGGATGGACTCCATTAACACAGAATTCTAGTAAATGGGCGATGTTTCTAGTGATAGCTAGAATATCTGACTATAGCTGATAAGAATCGGTAGCTCGTAAAATCTATTAAAGCCTACGAGCAACGTGCATTTACATTTCTATCCGATTGCATGAATATTTAATCATCCGACGGCGGACTCTATGAATACTCCAAGTTTCACAATCAGACGTACCCACATGTGCAGGCACGTTTGAATGGGGAGACAGCGACGAAAGCTGCCAATTATCGCGGTGATCGCCGTCAGGTGGAGGAGGTTATTCCTCCAGGAAGAGTTGGCCGCGATAAATCAATGGAAGTTTGCGGAGGGCTTGCAGAAGCACGTGCATGTGCAATAGGGAGGAGCGGTATAGGGGCGCAGCGGGCAAGTACCGTGTCGGGTGATTCTGGAGCACGAAGAAGAGGCGCGTCGAGTGGATAGCGAGCCCCGAAGAGGTAGGCGGCTCGCCTCTGAACGAGGATTCCCCCCCGCGACAGTAACATATATCGAGGTCGTCCCAAAAGACTCGGCCACCGAGCCGGAATCTCTCTATCTTTCATTCCGCGGATTCATCCGAAAAAAGCCACCTTGAAGGATCCTCTTCACCATCAGGCATCTTCCGCTTAAACCGCAACGCCGTGCCCCGTTTCAAGGTATCCTCGGGGCAGCCCGTGAAACGAGGCATCTTTCCACCAGGAGCCTCAACGGATACGCCGACAAAAATTCCGCCATCCCTCGGGATGCAACCAGCTAGCAAACTTGAAGAGTCGAGAAGAGATTTAGCGTCCTAGAAGGGGATAATGTTTTCTTGGATGCAGACCCGAGAAGCTTCGTTTAAACTTTAAGGGAGTGTTTTGTGGAAATTGGAGAGGGTGGTTATCAGTCCTCCTCGTCGGAGCACTCGACTCTAATTATAGGACCGTTGGGGTCCGGGACAACCCCCGCCGGGGGGGTAGATGACGCATTTTCCGGGATGAAGGGGTCCACGAGATCTCCAGCGACCTGTTTGTCCGCTCTTAGGGATGCAAGTCAGGGTAGCCGCATTGCGCCACCCCCACTATCAGTCAGGCTTGCTTATAAAAGGTACGCCTGTAATTTTCGTCCCGGGGGCTGGCGCGCTCTGCGGTTTCCGGCTGGCCAAGACGGAACACCGGAAGCCCCGTTGGTCTCGTCGTCACGCTCTTCTTGACCGTTAAATCGCGTTATGCAACGACGTTGCGCGAGCACCGCCGCTTCCCGTTACTCGCGCCGCTCGTCCTTCCAGCCGGGAACAATGGCAGTTCGGTGGAAATGCATCAGCCAAATTTCTTCGATACGGCCCCACGTCACTCAGCCTCGCGTCCAACCAGTGGACTCGTTTCCGGCGACGATAAATCTATCGGAGACGCATTTTTTCCGCGGCTGGACGAGCGCTTAATTTCCGCGTTTAATTACGGCTCAAGATGAATGGACATTTCCCGAGTTCTCGGGAATCGATCGCCTTTCCGTTGGAACAATGTCTGGGTCGAGCTATTTGGAAATTAGATGGAGGCCAACGGGAGAATTTCGTAGGAATGCCTCCATTAATCAGCGCAGGCAACGTTTCGGGAGCGTTTGAAATTCGTAAGAGGCGTAATTTATAAGGCAACGGGCTCGAAGTTGGGGGGCGTATGTAGAACGAACTGGGGGAGCATGTGGGTGTGAGGAATAGCGAATGTTATACTCGGGAGCTTGAGTTCTCATCGATAAAGGATTATAATTTCGTCCAGCACCTTCGTACATTAAACATCATGACGATACTCTTTGAATCTCATTTAAAAATCAATTTAGACTTTGCAAGCATTCATAAGTTGATCGATTTTTTTATACCGCCCCTGAAGAATGCAATTGTGTCTTCGAGTTCCTACCTTACCAACGGTTGGTAGAATTCCCTAGCGCTCCGTGGGTATTGCAGAAAGTCACTACGCTGGAAATATAACTAGGTAGAAGAGAACAGTAGAGCCATCTGTGACCAGACATAGTAGAATCGATATTCCCTCCGTTTCTGCCATGCTCGGTAGGTAAGCAATTTTACATGCACTTCCAAAATATTGTAAAACGTTCGATAATTAGAAAAAAAATGGCTTTGGACCTTTACGAGCAGCGCAGCCAAAGCAATGTCACTTTGCAACCACACCCTTCGCATAAATCTAAGCGAAGCAGAAACGAAAGCACCATTGTCTTGAAATTCCTACGCTGATTGCAAGCCAATTAGTCGCCAGGATGATTCATCGTTCAGTTCTTTATTTTTCGAGTGTCAGCGCGGCTGAATTTGTCCGTGACGAGTCGCGTGGGTTCACCATCCGGCGGAGAGGATTGCGCCACCACCTCCTGCCTCTATATTAAATCTTTTCCGCATAAACTAAACGATGATTTGTGGCCCGCTGATTAATGAGCAACGTTAGGCACGTTTCTCCGGTGTCAGAGTTCACCGACACTATTGAGTTTGCATCAGCAACTTCGTTTCACGACTGTCACGTCTGCTGCTGCGACGCTTAACGAACCCAGTCTCTCGACGGGAGAGCCACTGAAAAATAGACTTCCCTGGATTGTACCTAGAAGTGAATCAGTGCATAGCCCACTCGAGATACTCCCCCACTAATCCCCAAATTCGCGCAATTTCACCGTCCACGTCTCACCGAAATTGGCCAAGATTGCCTGCGATGGGACCTAAAATCCAATTGTTAAAGTACAAAAGCGCCTGTTCGCATTCCGATCCCCGTAAGTCGGCGATCCTCTATCGCGGCGTTACGAGCTAGCAGTGAAAGCAGCAACAGTAACGACCGTGTAATCGCCATGTTGAAGAAGCGCATCCCGCGATTGCGATCGCAGTCCTAGTTAGAAAAATGTAGTTCCACCGTTTCCAGCGTCGAATTTCGCCGCAGCTAGAGTGGGAGTTAATGGAATCCTATCCGCGATCGGTCCAGTTAGATTTTATGGCTTTCCTGCCGTTGACTATTTTCTGGCTAGCTTTTGCAACGCGGTGACTCAACGTTGGTTGAAATAAGTGCATTACCAGGAAGAAGCCAGGCTAGGCCGTGTCAGCTTATCAAGGAAGCGTTCTGTCGCTCGCCAGGATGTTACAAAGTCCCTTAGATAGGCTGACGAAATTCCCTGAAACTCGTCGATCCTATCTGACCGGTCGGAAAATCTGGAATGGAATGCTTGTTGCGAGCGATCGTTGGCGCGACAACGTCCGACTAGATGGATCGACGCTGGCGAACGGGTTAAGCATCCACGATTTGCAATTCATGCACCCGCTCCAGTTTCCGCGTTACTCAACCAGCCAGGTGATGTTCAGCTATCGAAAATCGCGGGAAAGTCGCGAGAGCGACCTAACGAGTGCGCAGACGACGCGTAAGCTGTCTAAATCTGGACTGCTCGTCGGGACGTTGCCTGCTGATAGGACGTTTATGAATTCCAGCTTCTGCTAGGGGAAATTCGACAGTCTCGGCCACTTAGGCACGAGTGTCGTGGAAATGACCCAGCTATTAGAGCATAGTTTGGTCATTTAGACACGATGGCGCTTGGAGAAAGCAAGCTGGGGAATCAGTGAATAGTTGCTTCTATCCAAATCAATGGTATCATACATTCACACTGAAATGTATTTACCATCTTCCTTATTTATTTAAATTAGGAAACACGTGGGGAGATACAGTGGCGGATGAAAGAAAGTTTACAACATTTAAAATCGCATAACTTTTATTCAATTAATCGAAACGAGTTGAATTTTTTTGAGCAGCTACAAGGATTAGTTTGCTGAGTGATGTGTTTCGTCGTTTTGAAAAAAATGCAGTTGGTCGGAATAGCGAACAAAAAGTAGTGAAGGTCGTTTTTATAACGTTTTTTTTGTGAGTCTGTAATGAAAATTTAAAAACACGTTTGTAGATTGAAGTAAGTTGTATACATGCCTGAAATTTCATAAAAATCGGTTAACGTTACTCTGGGCAATAAACGCTTAAAGATCCTGGAATAAGGTCGAAAATCGCGAAATTCCCGGAAATCATTTTCAAAACGACGAAACATTTCCTTCCTTAAGTACATCATTAATTAGGTATTTCTAGTAGATATTCTTGCATTCACGGAATTATCAGACTTATCTTCTCCGAATGTGATGTAAAATTGTGGCAGTCCCATAAATTTTGACACTATTAAGATTCACTAAAGTACTTCTCTTTCTGTAATTGTTGATCACATGACGCTGCAATTACAGTATGCCTTCCTACATATTGTTAGGTACTACTTCAGTGTATAACCGATAAATTTGAGTAATTACCTTGCGAGATATAGGGGGTTTCAATATTAGAAACAGTGGCGATATTAGGTACAGTTACCCTAAAGAGCCAAAGGGCTCAAAACATCCACTTAGCGTTTCAAATCTTAAATTCTGCGCTACACAGCTCTCCCCCACCCTCGTCATTGGATACTTCAGCTTTGAAAACCTCGTTAGCGCAACGTATCGCTCCAAAAACGCCTTTCGCGGAACAATATCAACGGAATTGGCGTTGAATTTCGAAATTATTAATTGACGCATTATAATTGATCCACAAAGTTACCCTGGCGTGACGAACGGCACACGTTTCCTCAATGGTGAAAGTAAAAGTTGCCCGACACTTTACCCACGACTGAAAACCGCACGTTTCAATCGCGCCTTATCAGCCCGCACGTTGAACGTGTGCCACGGATAAGGATCACGGGACAGTGGGACATCCATGGCTCTCCCTGACCTTTTCCGTGAAAACGAAAAGTTTCTCCTGCCATCGGGACCCGCACGATTTTTATCCACAGTCACGGCATGCATCCGCGCGCCGAGGGGACTCGGGAACTATGCAACAGCCAACATTCTGACTCGCGGCGATCGTTTCAATTCCGCAGCTTCTTTCCCGCCAACCAACGAGCTTTCCCACTGGCTCATAATTAATTGGATCGTGCATGCGCGTATCCACATTATCCACGTTCATCTGCGTCTGCCTCGCTAGTTGGGAAACATTGAGCCCTCCGAACGGGGTACATTGCGAAACTGCGTCGATTGGCGAATCGTCCACTGCTGTTTCGACGGTTTTCTGCTGTTGTAATCAGGCATCGCTCTGTATTAATTTAACCAGGCATAGAATCGTGTCAGTTGAAGGCGCGTGGACTTTACGTTCCGCTGGGAAACAGGGGGAATTCAGGTTTGGGTGGATCCTAGGCGGATGCTGGACTGAACTGAGGTGGCAAGTCACGTTTGAAGTAGACACAGGGTTCGAAGACGACCCGTGGCTACTTTTGGCTGAGACTCCGCAGCAGCAGGCAGAGACAGGAAATTTTATTTCCGACTGAAAAACGCTCGTTTTGCCGCGGCGGGAATCGGAGCAGCAGTTGCCAGTGGCAGCTTCACGTTGGATATTTTTGGCATCGACTCCTTTTTTCTCTTTTTTTTCTTCTCCTTTCGCGCCTCGCTTCGGCCAGCCGCTTCGTCGCGGCAGCCGCATTTTTCCTCGTGCATCGCGCCGCGTGGGAGATAAAAATACCATTTCTCTTTTTTTAAAATATCTTCATTCCTCCCGCTCCCTTGATCCTCGGACTGGTCGAGCCGCGATATCGGCGCTTCTGCCCGCGAGCGCGCTGGGAATACTGATATCGAATCGCGGGCGACATTCGAGAGGTGTCCATCGCGTTGCACCATTGTCGACGCAATGCAACCTCGATATGGATCGGTGCATTGTCCAATTATTTCTGCCGTGCCTGATCGCACTTTCGTTTCATAGTATTTGTTCGTTGAACGGGAGAATCGGAACATCAGTACCTATGTAGGTATTAGATCACACGACAAAATACGACTTTGCAGCGATCTTAATCTGTCGTAATAATTCTTGGAAATCTCTCCTTTCCCAATGGTCTCGCACATTTTCCCGAATTTCCATTTCGAGCCGAGTCTCTTTCGCTTCCTATTCACCCAGAATTGGCACGATTGGAAACGCTCGCCATTGTCCGTGTATTAATGCGAATGGTAAACAGCGGCGAAATGGGTATCTGCATATAATTTCTGATTTCGATCTCACGAGGGCTGGACCGATCAGGGGCCGATTCACCCTATTTTTTCACCTGCCCGTATTGTGGCAACCCTTGGGCAGAGTGATACCGCTGTCTCTTCCTCGCCCCTCGGCTCTTTTCTTCCTCCTGACAATGCGAAGCTACTAATGCGTCGTCGCCACAATTCCACGGGCTGCCAAGAAAGCCCGTGTGACAGTTTCCCGGAGTTTATGGTGCCGGGTTCCCCCGTAGATAATAAAAACGATACCCATCGCCGAAGCGTCCATAGGGTGGCTAGAAACTGCACCATCTTCCTGCTGTATCTTTAACGCTTCTCCAAGGATCGTTCAACCGTCTCGCGTCGCGAATCTACCGCCGCCTATCACCTTTCTTAATAAATAATTCGCGGGGGAAAAGCGGATCTGTAAGGTCTGAGTCAGCTCCTTCCGTTATCGCTGATATCCGGCGGTTACGCTTGTTTTACATGCAATTAGAGAGAATATCGACTGCGCCGGGGACCGAGCTGCAGGTTCTAACGCGAGTGAAAGTGTGTCACCGTATTTTTCATTTTTCACGTGGCACTCGTAGACGGTGTTCTTGAGACGGTTTGACGTCACGTCGATCGAGTGCCCTGTAGTTTACGCGCGGATAATTAACCTGGCGGCGTACCGTGCACGAGGGGGTATTCGATTTTAACGGGCTTCGGGGCGCGCGTGGCGGGAAATTGATTTATACATCGTAGGAAATGATGGAGTCGCAGGTAGCCGCGCGAGTTACTCGAAAAGCGGGAAACGATTCGCGTTTAATGGAACGGAAACAAAGGTGAAGGGATACACGCGAATGTCGAGTGAGACACTCAGGCTCAGAAGGGGTGAATTCCTGGGGCAATGATGCGAGAACGCAGGGTGCATCGCGAGAGTTTCATTCAGTTATTCCACATCCGTCATATCTACAGGCGCGAGACACTTGAAGAACTCGGGGTAGAAAACGGTAAACAATTCTCGTTCACTTCTATTTACTTTCACTGTATTCTATTCTTTTTTACTTATTTTCTATCTTGGCACTATTGGTTTCTTCCTTTATTTTGCTCATTTTTGTGTTGCTAGTATTAGTTCTCTACTGGTCTTCTCTATTCTTTATGTAGGAGAGAGTGGGGTAAAACAGAACATCAATGTTTCTCTTAGATAAGAGCTGCGAATGAGTTGGTATCGCGTGACATGGGACCAAAGGGTTTTCATAGCATTATGTGACAGACCATAGATCCGTGCACACGTTATTTTCCAGGTTAAGAGAGTTGGAAAATTTTTCGGTATCGACGTTTCAATATTGTGTTGTACTTTCGACGACTTTACGGCATTTGGAAAAAATTATTCGTCGGGCATCAACTAAAGTTATTTTTTTATTCGCCGAGTGTTTTAACTTTAAGTTTAACTACCACTTTAACTTCAACATTTAACGCACCACAAAATTACTCAACCTCGAATAAAGTTAAAGTTAAAGTGTAAAAAAAATAATCATTATTCGTCAAATAATCTAAAGTGAAAGTAACTTTTACTCGGTCCATTATTTAAATAACTTATTATTTAGTTAATGCCCAACTCTAAACCAAACCTGGCGAAGTTGAAAATTGCCACACTGCCCTTGGTCTTGGAAGGGATGCCCGTAAGCGCGCGAGCGACGGGGGTTGTTGAAGAGAGAGGAAGACAGAGACCCGGTTGGAATGGAGGGGATGAACGTCGAGGTGGAGGCAAACGACGTACTCGCGCGCGCGTTTGTTAGTCGTTCGCCGTGCGCGCGCCATGCTGGATCAACGATGATCGCTTTCCCGTACCAACAACGAGCAGAAATCTCCTCGTTCTACTCGCCGCGCGTTAATTAAACGGTTTTTCTGCCGCTGTGACCGCGGCTCGTCGCTAATGGGGGGTTGGGGGGGTTGGTTCATCTAATTTCGCACGCCAAGTTCACGCAGTGTTTTTGGCGAAACGTCGTGACAGTTTGCTGGAAGCTTCGCTGTCTGTACCAGTGCCCGTGTGTCGATGAAGATTCGTTCGAGCAACAAGCATCGCTTTTGCCGAGGGATTTAAATACTCATTCAGTGAAAGGCTGCGTTCCCTGTGTCGCAAAACGGTCCTCTTCCTAAACGGAGCTCCCATTCGATTACTTCATCATCACCCAAAAAAAATCGTGGCACGTGTCTCCAGCAACGTCAGATTGTAGAGAATCAAAGATCGCTGTAGGTTCGAGTGCTCCGAAGCTAGCACTCGTAATCGAGCATCCCCAAAGCCTGCGCAAACTGAACACCAAGGATTCGGCAGAGTTTAAGTGATCTCCACTCGACGACACTCGAGCTCGTCTCGTTAGCCGCTCGTCGAGGGCTGACGCCGGTCGATAACGTTATCTGGCTGCAATAATTGCAAGCGCTATCGCAACGGCCGGCCATTGCCGTTGGTAGAGAGCCGGCGGAAGGAGGGCAACAACAAATGCTGGTGACCGCGCGTCAACAGGTGATACGATCGAGCGTAGCGTTATCAGTGGCTCTGGTAGCCGAGCCGGAGGGTCGTTGAATGAAGAGTAGAGGCGATCAAGGAAGGTGATCCAGATCGAACGGTGGAATAGAAACGGTGTTTCAGCTCACGGAGCGTTTCGTTGGGACCGATAAGGTCACGCTCGCGTGCTGCCGCGGGACAACAAGCGTGATAACGTCGGCAGAGTGAGATAGAGCGGAAAGGGGAGCTGGTCTGGCGCCTTGTTCCTCGCTAAAGTGACACGTCGCCTTGGCCAATAAAACGGCAGACGGTCGAAACCGAATCGGCAGCTGTTCACCCGGTGTTCGTTTGGCTCGTCGGCCCCTTTTGGCCCCCTTCGGTTTAATTCCGTGGCGAGTAGGCGGCACTGCGCGTCACGGGCGGATCCACCCGCCCGGTGAAAAACGAAAGGAAGTGCGCGTCGGTCAGTGAAATCGGTGAAAAGTGTGCGCCGACCGGGAACGATGACGCGAGGGTACTGATCGACCAAGGGCAACTAGAGGACCCCTCCGGGATGATGATGGCGCCGCAGGTCGTGGGTGTTCTGCTGAAGAAACCGGGGCAGCAGAACCACCCACGTTTCCCACCGTTGAACCCACAGGAGACGAAAATACGAGGTGAGAGTCCTGTTTCATAAGATACTAGTTTGTTTGGCCTCTGTGCTCTGATTATTTATCTTATCTCGCCGTGACTCGCTTCGTCTCGCGTCTAATTAGTACTCGAGGATGTCCTGCGCGATAGAGCGGAGAGGAAGTCGCTTTGTTTCAGACTCTCGCGTTTTATAATAATTTTTGGCGATATGTTTAGAAAGGGAGAGTAAGGAACGTGGATATCGTAATTTTAATCTGTGCGACTAGGAGATAGTTAGAGTAAAGCTTGTAGTCAAACCTCGTTGGGGTCAAATCCGTTGAAAGGCAGGCTTATTGTTGGAAAACAGTTGTTTCCACGGCGAGAGAGTCGCGGGGACGCTCTGCAAACGTAAACCAACCATTCACCAGCCACCTCGTCCCGATCCTCGTTACATTATCGATGTTATGATTCATTAGGTCGTGTTGTTACAACATCCATCTTATCAGGTCGTAACTCGAGGCGGCTTTGTGCAATGAAAGTGAACGTTGGAGCGCGTTCTCTGAAACGCTCGCGAGGGTTTCGCGCGCTCCTTCCGCCAGACGAATTCATTTTTCCGAATAACGCGGCCGGGGAAGTGAACGGGGCTGTTACGTCCATTGATTAATGGCTTATCAAGCCGTGATTTACTTTGATTCCCCTGGAAACTGGATATCGATAGTCGTGGGATATCGCGAGGTCCGCGCTTTACCTCGCCACGATAACGCGGATCGATCAACCGCGTGGCGTAGGTCGTGACCATTGGTAGATGACCGTAAAGTTTCTATTTCAGATCTGTGCAAACATCAGCTAAGAAGCTTGAAGAACTGCGTTTGAAGCAGCATAGAAATGTAAAAAGATCATCCACCGTTGGTCACCGACTAAAAAGGCGTATCACGAAATTCCTGCGGTACCGCAGCGACCGGTGTGGTCAGCTTTTTCCCCGGCGAGGTGCACGGAAACTCGCGACCACTCCGTTTCGATCGGCAATTCGTGCTCCGTAATCCGGTATCTGGGCTACCGTGGTAACGGGATACTTTTACGCGGTTATCCACTCCGGGGAACATGAAAACGGGCTGTCTAGCGCGGCCTACGAGCCTCTCGAGTTCCTTTTCCCAACACCTCCGAAGGTCCGCGATCGTAATGTCAGGGTTGACGACACCTGGGGAGGTTTCACCGCGAAAGTTGTCACTTAATTGCCAGCAGAGCCAGGCAAAGCCTCCTGTCGCAATGCTCGCTCCAACCGCGAACAGATTCTTTCGTCGTCCAGCAGCGTGATTTTCACGAGAAACTGTGCGTCGAGTCATTCCCATTTTCTACGACTGAAATTATTTGCGCAACGATGACAAACGATGATGTTTGCGTCGCTTTATCTAATCTGGAGCAGTCGATTTGTAGTGTCGATTACGTGGTACCATGAATGACATTGCGGCTCGAATGGAATCGCTCGATAGGTTGTCGATTGTTTTTAGAAATGTCGGCCTAGAGTTGTGAGAGTTTCTTAGGCGGCTTAATTGTGACTGACAAGTGGAGTGCTTGAATTCCATCGTTTACGGCAGGTCAAGAAACAGTAAAAGGAAAGCAGGTGAGCCTATTAACCGTGCTGCTCTTGACGCCGCTGCTGAATTTCTATCTGTGCAAGCGGTTATCGTCGACCCTTTCTCTTCTAACGGAAACCCCGTCGAGACTCGTTCGATTTCCTGGCTTTTCCTTTGGAAATCTTGCCCCGCGCTTCCTGGAAACGGGGCACCCCTTATCGCCCCAAAAGTTTCTACGTTGGAAACGAAACCGAACGCGATGCTTCACGTTCTCCTCGTGGATTTATACGAGGTTGAAAGTAAGTACTCGATCCTCTCGGTGAAAAAATTCTATATCCCACAGATAAGATTGCGCGGCGACCGTGCTCTAGCCTCGGTCGGACTCCGCTCTCATTATCGAGCCGTGTCTTCGAGTGATTTCCATCGCGAGGCTTAAGCGTTTTAGCGCGCTCGTACTTTATGGCGCTGAAAAAAATATCGCTGGTAGTTCTGATTTTCAAGGGCGAAAACTCGCCAGTGGAAGGTACCCACCCTAGAATGTCTCACGATCGCTCCAGTTCGTCCCTCGACGCAACAAATTTGGCACTTAATCGTGCAGAAACAGTTAATCGAAGGGAAAGTCTCTCGGGGGTCGCCTCGCTAATTTTCCGCAGTTTCTTTGAATCGCGCAGGTTTTGTTGAAATCCCGAGGCGGGGCTGGTTTCGTGGGGACTCGGAGGGGCTGACGAAGGACAGTCGAGGGGACCCGTTGTGTTTCATCTCCCGAACACTTTCTTTCATTTTCTTTTTAAGCTCTCGAGGGCCCCCCTCAGCCACGATTTTTCGCGAAACGCGAGTCGAGGCATAAAGGTGGTTTTTGTGGAGGGGCACCGCGTCCCCGTAAATAGCCAATGGGGCCCCTTAAAGGACCCCACGAGACACGCACGAGTGTCCGCAAATGGTGACACACGTTTCACACTTCGGCGTCCACATGCGCAACGGGGGGAACAGGATCTCTCGAGGTGTCGGCTGCTTTAACTCGATTTTTTAGCCTCAACGCCCTGGAACCTTGCCCGTAAATAAATTCCAGCGCGAAATATCCTCGACGAGCGGTCGAGGCGAAATAAATTTGCAACTGAATGGCGTGGCCTCTGGACGATAACAGTCGCGCCACTGACAAGGGACACGACTCGATGCACCGACCTGATTCGGAGCTACTGGTGTACGAAAATACAAACAAATCTTTGGTGGAGAAAAACAAGTCTGTGAATGAAAATCGTAGCGTTTTGGTCTTCTGGTGCCACGGATTCGGAACACTTGAGTTGCTAAAACGTTCGCTTAAGTATAAAGAAGATATATTTCAAGGAGAACGAGAGCATCGACTCGACGATCCCCATTCCCCCCTCGGTTAAAATGGAAATTCGTGTGTCTTTTAGCCGACTGTGTTGCATCGTAATTCCCGTTGCGTCGCGAGGACGCCGGGCCGTGTACGCCATTGAAATTTAGGTCAGAGCGTCGAATTAAGCACGGTTCACAAGTGCTATTGACGAAAACCCGCTGCGACCGGGGATTAAGATGTATACACGCAGATATAATGTCGGATCCCCCTCTATGCTCGGTCGAGTTTCTTCGACTGTCCGCGGAATCCTTTCACAATCGAGAATCCTCCTGAGAAGTTTGCCCTCTCGTGGCGGCAACGTTTACGGGAAGTAATCCTGTAAGCGGCCCTTGCCGAAGAAAAGGAAGCAGCAAGTACCTTGTCGCTCAAATCCGAACGCGATTGTGTCGTCTGACTACTTCGCAGTAGATTCAGATTAGTCAACGTAATTATCTAATCATATACTTAATATTACTTTAGCTTCTAATTAATGTGGCTGGAAACACATTCGTCCAACTCGAGCATCAGGTACCCATGGACAAAAATTTCATATATGCCTTTCTGCTGAAGAAGGAAGATGAGCAAATGTGTAACAGATGCAACACAATAAATTCAATTGAACACATCATCACTTGTTGCCGAAAATATCAACGTAAAAGAAGATTCTACCAATGTAAATCCTACAGAAGTGAGTCGAGCTGCAAATTCATGCTGAAGTGTATTGAAATTTTTGAAACATGCCATTCTTCCATTTAATTTAAATTTAAAACCTAATCTAATATCTACGTGTACCTTCAGTTTTATGTAAAAGTGGTTGCTAGTGACTCAAATGGGTTGATGCAACCTTAAAAATGAAATACAAAGAAAAGAATTTCCTATTTAGTCACTGGTTCAACATTCAGCGACGATTAAGTCACTGCACGTTGATAGGAAACAGCGGCTAAAAGGCGCAGAAGTGCCAAAAATAGTCTGAGCGCCCCTGAGTGACATAACGAAGGTGAATTAATATTCCGCCGGTGTGCACGTGGCGCGTCTGTCGATGATCGATTCTTACACGCGTAATCGCGTCGTGGGAGGAGCCTGACGTAGAAGCTGTTGACTCTTGAGCAGGTAAAGAAGCAGAGGTACGTAGAATCACGTGCGGTCGCGAAGGGGAAAAGGAAAAGGAGTTGGAGTGACGAGGTGTTTGGCGCGAGAGGAACGAATGCAAGTCGCGAGAAACGACATCGTGACTTGGGGTTCGTCGATCGAATCGAATCTCGGCCACGGAAGACACGCGGCTGTTCTGCCTTTCACTAAATGCCCGGCCGTCTTCTTTTACACGTATTCGGGATTCAAACGGTCGACCCGGTCGTGCCATTTACCATTCTAGGCTCTCTGTATCACCGAGCAGCGCTCCTTGTCGTATGTGGGTAGACAGGCGTAAGGGAACTATGGGATTAAGCCTCTTTCACGCGAGACGATTCGATCGGAATCGGTTTATGAATTTGTAGTAAAAAGATATTTCTTGAGTGACGATCCCCTTTTAGAATATTTAACTAACCTGCCCCCCGAATATGAGGCAAGGTAAATTTAATAAGGTAAAGAAAACACATTAAACAGAGGTATTTCAAAATACAATTCTAACTTAATAATATTAAAAAAAAAAACGTGACGACTCCCCAGAAAATAATTGGCGATCCACAGGATGGGAATCACTGTGATAGATGTTTCGCGTTTTGTACAATTTAAATTAGAAGAGTTGCACACTCGTGAAATTGGGATTGGGAAGTAGGAGTTGTATTTCATTTTACAGTTTTGCCTCCGTTTTTGTAACAAGTTGTGGGCGTGAAGGGGGCTTAACTGCGAGCACCGATTGAAAACGTTTGTTATTCGAGTGAAAACAGAGCCAGAGGAAACGGAACGATTCCCCTTCTGGCTCCATTCGTAGGTAAACAGGTGTTCCAGAAGGACGTGGGCGCCGTTCCGGTGGGCGACTTTAATAATTCACTTTCATCTGGTCGAGCCTACGTAGAGAGGAAGTTCGAGGCGAAGTGCGACTACTTTTGAAGGCGAACTGGATGCTGCAGAGCGATCTTGAAATTAAACTGGACCATTCTAGCTCCTCGCACTCCATCCTCCAACGAATCAAAACAGATTGAAGAATAATTGGAAAATATTGGAAAACTACTCCAGTCAGGGGGCGATAATTAAAAAGAGCAGGTTTGGCAAGGTTATCACTTGATTTCCTTCGACCAGTCTCCCCCAAGTAATTAAACTCAGTCATCGACGACAGCCTGATGAAGTTTCAGTAATTAATCGAGCGCAGTTTCCCTGCGAAAGGCACAGCGGCGAGTAGAAAAGTGTTCCTTTCTCTGAACAAATGCCACTGACCGACTAGACATCCGAGAAACCATCGATCACGAGTCGGTCATTTGTTGTGTTGTTCGATTCTAAGCGAGTGCATCGCTTCGGTGAAATCATCGCGCAGAAAACTCGCGTTTCTGCGATTATTCTTGGACAATCTCCGCTCTGTCGATATCACAATTAGTCGATGAGAGGAGCTAATAATATTCACTTTCTAATTCCATAGCGGCAATGAACAGTAATTGTTCAATTTGTAACACTCGCTTTGTGTCTGATTTTCTGCAAGCGTCTAGCTACGAAGAAATGTTACAGTTAAGCGTTAGAAAGCGCTGGAATAGTCGAACGTACGAGTTAGGTTGATCGAACCTACAGTAGCCTTCGCGAGGCTTATCAGTGTCAACTTCGCGGGTCGTTCGTCCAACGACTATTAATTATTCCCGACGTGCCGTTATCTAAATGGATTTTGCATAAAGTTCACTTATGCGCTCGTCGAACGCGACCGTGCACGCGATCCGAACAGAAATAGTAGCACAATGAAACGCAGAACAGAGCGGTATCTCGTTGTTCCGTGCTCCTTATCAAAGCCTCGCGTGATAAAGCATCCGGAATTATTCGACGTTCAACGCCCCGCTGGACCCAGTCTTCAGTAACTATGCTTCGCTACAGAGGAATGTAGGAAAGAAAAGACACGGACGATTTGAGAGGTCTTAAGATAGGTTTTTCTATACGCGACTGGAAGCAACATCAAGAATTTCAAACCCGATTTTCTCGAAAATGAAGCACAATATCAAAAAATTTTATTCCTTTTTCTCGACTTGTTTACTTGTTAGAAGTTGAAAAGAAACAGTAACTTTTTTTAATATCACGCTTCATTTTCGAGAAAATCGAGTTTGAATTCTTTAAGGTAGGAACACCTACCTTATGATTTGGAGGAAGGTTTATCGAAAATGGAGGGAAATTACTGTAGAGATGCAGAGACAGGCAATCTTGTTCTTCGTTCTGTTGGTAGGTCATTTTCTCTGATAGTATCGACGAGTCGACCCCTTTAAGCCGGATTTCTAGGAGGTTGTGTCGCGCATAGAACCGGGTTCTGGTCGCCTGGATTCGCAACCAGTCTTCGCGAGGGAAAAGCGGTTGTGAAAATGTCGTGAGCGCTGATCTACGTGATCCAGGATCCGCGATCGCGCGCTCGACGCTTCTTGCAGCCTCCTCGGTGTCGAATCGCATTTTCTTTTACTGAGACACACGATCGAGCGCGTTCCTTTGCCCAGCAAAGTTATACTTTCACTGTTCGTGCTGCTCTACGGTTCACCTTCCCGTTCTCCCTCGGTTTTTGTTACATAATTTTGGAATCGCGTTGCGAGTGGTTCTATGTCAGTAGATCACGGTAATATACGATCGACGAGCACATTGCTGTGTAATTATCCTTAACCCTTAATCAGCCACTCCAGCTTTTTGGAGAGTCGAAAGAAGAACTCTATCATGGTTCCTTTCAACTAGATTTCACTGCCATTAGAGTTCACAGTTAACAAATGCTCGCGATACGCGTGCGAAGAATATATTCGACAAGGTTTTTGACTCGAGTTGCGCCAACGATCCGAGTGGCCGAGGAGGGAATTGGAGAAACGAAAAGTTAACGATGCTCGTGCTGTGTTTCTCCCCTTTTCGTGGTTACGTAACTGCAGAGCTATGCTGCTATCGGTCGATTTCGTACAGCCCGAGTCGGGTTGCATTAGCGAAGTAGGCTCCGGCGAAGTGGCGGAGCTAGGAATTCGAGGCGAAAAGCTCGTTAACTTTATCGGAATCGGGCCGAATGTAGGATACGGCTGAATTTCACCGGCTCGCGGTTCTTTATTCCGACCGACTCGGATATCATATTTTACCGTAATCAGTTTTGCCGCGAACGGGACGGCGGACTTTCTAAAAATGATTTGCATGCGGCAAAAATATTCCTCAAGACTCGTTACACCGTCGGGAGTGCGCACGGGAATAGATTCGCGAAACTGTGACTCAGAAGTAGGGAACAGAAAGCAGGATACGGAGACACGACTCATCACTCTGTTAGCCGCTGAACAAAAGGCGTCGACTGGTTTCTAAAGTCGATCGATAAGGGAATGGAAACCGGCAAACGTCACAGTTGTTTACCGTTCAAACCAGGAAAGTCATCATTGAAGGGACAACTCGGAGGCGAAAAGCTGTAGAAGAGCCACTTGGAGTCGCACAGATACTTTGAAGAGGCGCATTCGTCGAGATTACCGAGTATACTGGTGACAGATGAGTAAATGGCCAACGTTTCTGCCTGTGGAACGTCACTTAGCGCCCGACATTCTTTTGCCCAGGGTGTCAGAGGCTTTCCATGAGGCGTTTCGCGGCTTTTTCACGACGATGCATCCGCAAGATTTTTTGCCCGCGCACGTGTTTCGCTCTCCCGTCTACAAATTAATTAGCGACAGCGGGGAGGGGGAGTAAGTCAGTCTCAAGTGGGTGTAATTAGACGCCCTCGCCTCTGTGTCGCGAGGCGGGAAGGCGAGGAAGACGAAGAGGAGAAAAGAAAGCTCGCCGCGATGAACGATGCCCCGGCGGAAAGAGAAAGCAACGCGTTTCAATAGAAAACCGTGTATCTCGTTAAAATCTGGCCGGCTTCGCGTTTTCAGGAGACGCTTACCACCGCTAACCACCAAGCTAATCGCGCTGCCATTAATATTCAACGCGATCAAACAATAGTGTGATTATTTACCGCTCTTGTGGAAACGAGCGTTCAGTTATTCATGAAGCTTTCATGAAACTCTCATACATCATTTACCTTCTCAAATTGAAACGAAGCACAGGTTCTCTGGGTCCCAGATCGATCTACTAAGGGTATCTCTTGCAATCTTGCATATATTTCTAACTGTCCAACTACCAATCTACATTCTCATATCCCCTAAGTTCTGAAGCCAGTATGCTTCACAAAGCTTGGAACAACCGGCGATAATGTCCATTATCAGAGCTACTTTCTCGACTGCGAAGCCAGCGTGCTTCCCAGCCAGACTGTACCCCATCAAGCCTGGGCACAGTAGCGCAGCTGATGTCCATTAATTCCTTTCTCTCGTTTCGTTCCGAGGTGCCCATAACCCAGACTTTCTCACCTAGCGACCAACGTTTTATTGAGCTAAACACTTGTTCGCAGCAGGATGACACATTCTTCCACGATTATAGATGAATGCAAAGGTCGGGCGATAATGCCAAGTCGACTGTACTCTATCCAGCTCGGAGTCACGATAGCGCAGTCGGTGGCCATTAATTCCGTTCCGGAGGACTCGGGGCTTTCTCGTCCAGCGGCCAATAATTCATCGAACTCGAGCGAACGTCGCAATTAATAACGCTTAACGCGTTTCTCCGCGGCGTTGCTGGCTGCTCGAGCGGACTGTACCTCGTCAAGATTGGGTTAACTATGTAGATGGGAAACATCTTGCATAGCGGGGCGTTGGTTCAATAATGATAGAGCAACCGCGATAACGGGACGGAGACAGAGGGCGGAGAGCTAACGAGACCACGGCGTTGCGTATAAACGTGGTGCTTGGGCCTGTGGAAACAGCTGATGAGAATAATACAGGGCGGACAGGAAATGGCCCTCTCCCTTCCCTTGCCAGTGCGCGCTTGCACGCGCGCCGCGACAGTGATAAAACGAGGCAACGGCCAGGCAAGTAGAACGGGTTACGAAATTCGTGCGGGGAGGCCTGCGGGCCAGAGAGAGAGAGAGAGAGAGAGAGAGAGAGACACGCGAGCATCTGGCCAGAGGGGATTAATTAAAAATTCGATGGACAGAGCGGAGGGAATTGGCCGAGCAGACGTTCCTGATGAACCAGGCCTCCAGAGCCCCGAGAACACGAAACAAGACCTCGCACACTGCTGGCTCCATCCGTCAGTGAATTCACAGACACGTAGACCTCCCTCGACAGCTGAATTTCCCACGTCGCCACGCAATCCTCAACCACCGAACTGGATGACACGCCTCGAACGGATTAACGATAAATTACTTCCTCATTAGACGAAGCGTTAAAGGCCACCGACAGCCCGGAATAGTGCGGCTGACAAATAGCAGCGATCCACTATTCCCTGGCTGTGGAAGATCTGCGAGGACCATGAAAAGGTTGAGAAATTGGGGGCGCAGGACACGGCCCCTCCCTAAATTACCAGCTCTTTGGTGAATGTTTCCAAACGAATCGAGGCGAGCTCAACAGGCGCACGGACGTGGCTGCGGGTCAATAGAAAAATCAGACGTAGCGAACAACAGCTGACTGGTATGTTTTCACGTGGCAAGGGAGAAGGACGGAAACAGCGCGCCGGCTCACAGTGGTTCGAGTATACTACATACTAGTTGGACAAAATTATTTTTTCGCGGGTTTGGGTTTATATGGGGTTCAAATTGCTTGAAAACAAACCTGATTCGTATTACAGTTTATTATTTCAATAAAAATATCAATAAAATAAAAATATGACTAATTCAATTAAGGGAAAAGAACAAAACGACAGTATTGTACTTTAAATATAATTAACAGTTATAACATTATGTCTATTCCTGTAATTTCTGAGTTTTTATGTTTAAAACCTGGTTTTTGAAATCAGTCTTCTCTGCATCGCTATTAAAATAGTGTTTTACTATATGTTCCACGTCGATCCACGCGACAAGGGTTGAATGTACGGAAAGTAGAGACTTTCTAGTTTATTTTAATCAATCGATCGATCTGCAAAAATTTGCAAAACTATATTTTTCTAATTGTTTTCGAGCGCGACGCTCGGCATAGTTTTGCAAATTTTTGCAGATCGATCGATTAAAATAAACTAGAAAGTCTCTACTTTCCGTACATTCAACCCTTGTCGCGTGGATCGACGTGGAACATATAGTAAAACACTATTTTAATCCACTGAGTGGTGCTACCGAGCGTCGCACTCGAAAACAATTAGAAAAATATGGTTTTGCAAATTTTTGCAGATCGATTGTTTGATTAAAATAAACTAGAAAGTCTCTACTTTCCGTAGATTCAACCCTTGTCGCGTGGATCGACGTGGAACATATAGTAAAACACTATTTTAATAGCGATGCAGGGAAAACTTATTTCAAAAAGCAGGTTTTAAACTTAGAAACTCAGAAATTACGGGAATAGACATAATGTTATAACTGTTAATTATATTTAAAGTACAATACTGTTGGTTTGTTATTTTTCCTTTATTGAATTAGTCATATTTTTATTTTATTGATATTTTTATTGAAATAATAAACTGTAATACGAATCAGGTTTGTTTTCTAACAATTTGAACCCCATATAAACCCAAACCTGCGAAAAAATAATTTTGTCCAGCTAGCATGTAGTATACTCGAACCACTGTGCGGCTGGGTGTTTAAAGCCAGAGGAAATGCGACTGCAGGGCCCACGAAGAGGGAACTAGCCCGAATGCAGCGGTTTGGAAGGCGAAGCAAGACGCACGAGGGGGGCCATTGAAGAAGACAGAGTGCGCGGAGGGAGATGGAGAACGACGATCAATGAGAAGGGATACCAAAGATCACGAACGGAGAGATACAAGGTAGATAGAGGTGTTGTGCGCTGTGGAGGGAAGAGGATGCAGACAGGTCAGGGCATTGCACCGCTCGCTGTGACCCAGTGTCCCTTACGGGCCTTGGTTGCCTCGTGGTTTGCTGTATTTCTTCATCTTCCGTGGCTTCTCCCGCCCTTAGCGGTGATAGATGCTGGTTGTATGTACTTCGAGGGATTTAGGACACGTTCTGTGGTTTGTGCTTGGGTCACAGGGCGAGAGAAATCCTTCTACTGTTCAGGGTATTTCTCTGTATACCCTTTGTACACTGTCATGTTGGATCTATCACTGGAATTCGCGAGGTTTTCCCAAGCGTCAGTTGACACTGACAGCCAGATAGAAGCAAATGATGACGTGTGACTAGAGTGCAGAGCATTGGAAGAAACAACGACGGCAAATGGAGCGGAAGAATCGACGCAGAAGCGATTTGTGTACATAGGTTTGCGGTTTCCGTGGCGACAGATACAGGCGCAGCTCGCAATGGTGTCGTATTCTTTCGTTTGATCGATATCCCTCGATTCTGAGGCGGTCTCAAGGACTCCCACGATTAGCTGAACGCTCTGGCGACCCAGATCGAGCGTAGTTATCTACTATTACCTGGGTAGACAGATTTCAAGCCCGGCAACGATTAATCCGCGGAAGCGCTGCCTCGGGGAACATCTCGGGAGCGTCTGCTCGAGCGTGAAAATAAGCTGTGTAACGCAGAGGAGCGCATAGAAGACGCGCCGGCTACCATTAGCCATTAAACGGCTGGCAACAATGCTGCGTTAGCAATTGCAATTTTTCTGATTAATGGCACGCTAGGCCGGGGCCGATGCTCGCCGACTGTATAACGAGCTTGTGGCAGCTTTTTCTCTTCTATTTCCATTCACGATTCCTCGCTCTATCCACGCCCCGAGTGCACGTGCTCGTTATTTCAGCAAGGCTGCGCTCGAATCAGCCGCTACATTTTTTTGTGGGTTAACTAGCCAAGCATTCCGCTATGTTGAAAGATAAGTGGAACGACTGCATGGCCACCGTGCAAGATAGCGAACTTGTAATTCCGCAAGCTACACGAGCGTGGCGCCTTCTTTTCCGGGTTGCCTACCTCCTTTGGGTCCTCCACGGATTGATACCCCAACGAATTTTATCCTTGCTTGACCCGCGGTACCAGAAATTCTCTGAGAAACGCGGCCGGTCGACTCGGTCATTTCACAACGATGAATATGTATATGCACCTACTGTTTCCGACGCGGCTTCTCGCAACGAAAACCTCGTTGCCGGGCATCGTGCGGTGCAGAATGAAAAAGGGTGAACGATGCACGTGGAAGTAACTGACGGTTACAACGATCGGGCGAGTTAGAGTTTCTAGTCGGATGGACACGCTCGAAGGGATACAAAACGAAGTTACGGGAGCCATGGCGGCGTAATTGCCGGCCTGGGCGCGTTGGATCGACGTGATTGCACGATTGCATGCCGCTTTCCTTTTGCACGTTACGCCCCTGGTTTTGTCGCAACGCTCCACGGGCGGTATATCTCTGCTACATGCTCCTTTTGCGCGCTCTGTCGCCACTCGGATTTCAGTTTCTTTCGAGCGGTATTTTGGGTACAATAATCGCCTTGCTCCTTTGTGCTCCTTTGTCGATTGCCGCTGAAAGGATCCGGCCAACCCTCGAGCAACGATCCACGGCGCTGGGCCGCGAGGAATATTGTTGGTGACTCGATCGCTGGGATCATTAAGGGCCAGGTTGCACGCCGGTGCTCCTTAGCAGATTCGGTTAAAATTGTCGCGCGATTATACACCCGGTCATGGTGGACCCCCAGGTCGATAGTCGAGCAGACGAACGCAAGAGTTTCCCGTGGAGTATGAAACTTCTGGCACTAGCCGAGGAAGGGATCGGAGCGAGGAAGCGAGGGAGAGACGCTGCAGCCGACAGAAGCCTCCAAGATTCTCACAGATCCTCTCAGACATCCTGGTGGTGACGTCAAGCCGTCTGCAAGAGCAACACGAGTGACAAGAGCACACACGTGCAGCGGATTTTTCGACGGCAGAGACGGAGAGAGGTAGACCAGTTCTACGTGTGCTTCTGGTTTTCGAAAAGAAGAAGGAGGACGGAACCTCCGATGCCGGAGGTCTGTTTTGACAGTGGACACCGGCTAGGGGCTGAGACACTGACAGCCGGTAAATACTGCCAAGGAAGATGAAATGGGAAAACTTCGAGCATGTGTCGTTGCGTTATACTGTTTGAAACGTACACCCGTTGCTCTTTCAGCAACCTATCAATCTAAGATAAGAACAACTCGACGAAAGTGTACCAAAATTTAAGCATTCAATTAGCAAGGAATACAAGATAGCCGTTGAAAGGCGCGTCGCTCGCGTTTTAAAGCTATCGAAAGACATTCCGTAGGATCTCCCCCTTTGTGGGGCGAAAAGAAACCGGGAAGTCACCGTGGGCGTGCATAGATTTGCCCGTTGGTCTTCTGGGGATGCTGATTGAAAGGCTAGAGGAGAGATCTGCGCTGTCGTTCGCCCCACGGTCAGAGAGAGACGAAGAAAGGGTTGACACAGCCCTGTCGAATCATCGAAACACGCCGCCCGTTCGTGGGGCGATAGTTCGGCAACAGCTGGCGACATACCGGCTCGTCACGTGACGATTATTATAGGGGCACCGCGCAGTTTGGATTACGAAACGCAAAAGGGTTTTTTTTTTCTCTCAGATGAAAATATTAGACGGGTCTGGGTTATCTGCTGTTGCGACAGCTGTAGGCTGCTTGTTTTGGATGGAGGCCAGTGTTGATCGAAGATGTATAATTACGGAAGCATTCTAATGGGCCTGTCCGCAGTGGTTGGTGGAGGGCACAGGCATGAAACGATAACGAAAGAGACATGGAATTAGAATCGACCTCAAGATGTGGAGTAAGCGAATTAGTAAGGTGTCTTGTAAACTCCGAGCTGTCGGTGGATAAAAAGGCAGCCGGTTTTCACGGTTTGGCAAAGAGGATTAAACGCAAGTCCCATCATCCAATTGTCGCGTTCGACGATTCCCTCAAATGGACAGCCAATTTGTAGGGGCTTATTTTTCATCGTCGGGGTGTAACGGTCGCGATACGTCGCACCCTTCGGGGTCAATTAGGCGTCCTCGAGCTCTGGGGTATAATACCTGCATCGTATTACACCCCACGTGGAAGCCCTTGGTGAGAAAAGGTGGCGGCGCAACCGAGGCCTGCGGGGAATAATTGGATTTGCCTGGCGGACAGGGCCCGCAAAATGGCACATTTTCGTGTCGATCTTCCGTTGGTAATGGAAGAATATTTCCAGTTTGAAGAAAAGAAAGATGACGATCCTTGCGTCGGACCGTTCACGTGGCGATTAATCTTGAAAGGAAAGAGTTACGAAGTCGTGGGTACCGCGGAGGGTTGGCCACGTTCGGTATCGAGGGATGGAATCGACGTAATGCAAGAGCAACCCTTTGACCAGATGGCCGTCACGAAGAATTCGACGACAATGTTATCTCGATCTGCTCTCTTTGTGGGGCCATGTTAGAGGAATTGAGTCGTCAGGGTCGCTGCCAGGAAGGGTAGTCGACCGGGAGATCACGCTGATAAAAGGGACAGGAGGTCGATTCGATGGCTTCTATCTGCTCGAGCCTGCTTTCGGTGATTTAACGGGGAACAGTGGACTGAAATATACAGGCCAAAGCGTGTATCTCTTCACATACAAAATTGCAATTATGACGAAGCAGCGACTCAACAACGGAGGAGCATAAAAGAGGGACTGAGAGAGAATCGCGAGGCTCCCACTTGGAGAGGATTAAATTCCTTCGTCGAGCAGCTTCTCGTCCGAAGCAGAATGGACTGTCCGCACAATGGGAGGATAACAAATTAGTCGTCATTTCGGCTTGTCCGGTGAAAAGGATTGCGGTACAAAGCGGTGGTTTGGCTTTCAGGAAAAAGCAAACAACAGGCAGCTACCCCATGTTTCGGTAAGTTCTCGTTCACGGGCGCAGAGGGAGAGAGTCAATAGGAAAGCATATTTCGGTCAGCGATTCTTGAGAGAAAAAGTAGGGTAAGCGAGAGAAGGAACCGGTCTTCCACGACGGTGCCGCGGCGTTCTTTGCGATCCTCTCTCGTCCTTGGCTTCAATTCGATTTCCATCGGGCTCCGCGATGTTTACACAACGCCGCAGAGTTCCGCTGGGCAGGAAGGGCGGCCATTCCCGGACGAAACACAGGGCGGGAAAGGGAGAGAGATGGCAAAGAAAGGGTTGGAAAAGCGAATCAGGTTTGCACGGTGATCAGGCTCCAGGGCTCCTTTCCTAACTCCTCGCACGGGCGCAGAAGGAGCCGGCGGGCAGAAAATCATAATCACCGACAAAAGGCCTCGATGGCACCATGGCGCGCAGCCACATGTAGACAAGGCGAGATCTCGCACCCCTTTCTCACGCGACACCTCATCGCGCGCTCCGAGGATCCATCTTCCCTCGCCGGGCCCCCAACGGACTAACACGAGATCCAGGATCTTCTTTCTCTTACTGGAGATCGAGGAGCAGCCGGACCTTCGAGTGTATTCTTAAGTGTCTGCATTAATTCATTCGTACACTGGACTTTCTTCTTTATATTCAATGTTTCACCTAGATCAGTTTACCGCAGAACTCTGACCAGTCAATCGACAGACTTTCTACCGGTGATAGACAAGAAACAGATTTGCTCTGTAGATCTGCTTGCGCATCCAGCGCAGTTGTGCTTATTGCCGCGCATTGTCATGCTAATGTCGATCACACGCCAGGAAACCACCCCGGGCAGCGATATTTTTGCCACTTTATTGCCGTAATTTCGTAACGGCACAGCGGGGTCGCCTCAGTTGGTCCGTGTACATGTGATTGCACGAAATTCGACTGGAATCGCAACCCTTTAACCGGGCTGCCCGGTCGCGCACACGGGAGAGCCGTGATTTATGGCGAGCTGGCATCAATTGTGTCGCAACTATGTGGCTACCCCTTTAACGCCGCTTTCGTCACTCCCTCCGGGTGCGCTCTATCTACCCCCGGGGAAGAGAAAGAGGATCGAGTCGAGCGTGGAACGAGCGATTCTACGGGTTACTTCCGTCTCCGGTGTGCAAGTTTGTTTTAGGGAGGCGGCCGTTCCTCTTCGCAACGCTTGACAACTCACTTTGCACAGAACCGTCAGGCAGCTTTGCCATATTTTCATACGGAAACTCTAGCTTCCTCTGTGCTCTCATAGCCAAATCAGTTGTCGCTCACTGCGACAGTTCTTTTCACACGGCGAGTGACAAAATGCCCCCCTCCATTACTGTTCAGCGTTGAGCACGCAATTAAATCCCCGGCCAGCCCAGGAAGTTCGATCGATCCCCAGCCAGTCGCTCACAACGGTTGCTCTAATGATCGCAGTAATAGCCTCTAAACTGGCGATACGTATGCAAGGAGAGAAAGAGTGAGAGAGGGGCAGAGAGGTGGTGCGACGCACAGTGCGAAAGTCAGTTAATTTTAACCCCGCTGCGAGGCTGCAGCGGGCCGCTGTTTGTATGGAAATTTACCGGTCGGAAAATGACCGTGTCGAAAGGCTCGAAGAACGGGGGCTTCTTCGTTCGCTAGACGCGTTCTCGCTTTGCTTTCTTCCCAGCAATTTACTCCAGCAAATTATTGGGACCAGCGATCGCGTCGATGGAGTTCAAAGGGGGTTACCGTGACCGTTAAAAAAGCGAGGGGTTACCACAGATTTTTGGCACTGCGGGAGAAAGTGCCTTTTCTTTCTCGGTGACCCAGTTGCTCGAGTTAGCCAGATTCTGTATCCAAAGTAACGCTCTTTCTCGCACGTATAGAGTCTTTCAATCGTCAAATTTGAACTTCTTTCAGCAGCCTTGACTGTCTTGAGTCGCTGCGTTTCTGGCGAGTTAGTAACAGTTTAAGGGTACCTTTCCTCTCGCTAACCATTAACGTTCCCAGTTAGGGGAACAATATGCATACTACTTCCTTAATTAGAGCCAAATAACCGCCAGTCGTTGCATAATCGACGCTACTCCGCGCGCCACGTTTCAACGCACAAGTTCACATTCTCACCATCTAGCTTCTGCATAATTGATCCGCGAGCAGAAGGAGCATGGTCCGTTTTTGTAGGAAAAATCGACGGGTGTCAAGTTTTGAATTATGTACCCGCATGTTCCACACCCCCATGGTTGGTCTGACCACGGTGCCCCATGGCGAGCCTGCCGAATATCATAACAGTGCATCGATGCTGGAAAATAGATCGTCCTCGTTCTTCACTGACAATGCTTTCTGTCACGCTGCGTTGTTAGGCAAGTTTGTGGTTCCTATTTTCCAAATCCACAAGGATATTGGGCACGCATCTGCCGTCTGAGCCTCCCACGTCATTATTATCAGAATACTCTCCGAAATATTCTATGAAATCAGCTGCATCGTAGGCGTCAGAGTGTTTTCTTGAAAGCGTCTCGCGTCGGATGAGTCAAAGTATTTTCCCCGATACACCCACAGACGCTTTCTGTTCCCTAGGTCTCTGTGTCTATCAGTAATTGAACGTAGCGCAATTATCGCGCCCTCGTCGCACCGTCTCGAATCCTCTTCGTCCTTTGATCTCGCGCTTCATTTTTTCCCCGCCGCACTTTGTCCGGGAACGCGGGCCGTGGGCGTCACGCGGGAGATAGCGGAAAGGGAGGAGGACGAGAAAGAGGAAGAAGAAAGCCGGGGGATAGCGAAGGCGTGAGTAACGGATACGAGAAGACAGAGGAAGCATTCATGGAACAGCGACACGTGTTTCCTCGCTCGATGCCTCCGCGATCCCTTCGCCCCTTGTTCGCGCTGGCGCGCCACGAAACACGGCTAATTGAACGGGAAATTTCCTCGCAAACGAACCGGGAAACTCGCAAACGGGATTAGCATCGTGGGAGAGCCAAGTTTTCCCGCGGAACCGTACCAATTCCTCCGTACTCTTCCTCCGTAGTTCTTCTCCGCCAACGCGCAATCCGAAGTTTCGCACGTTGCCCCGAGGAAACGGCATTTCAATTACCATTTAAAGTTAATTATCGGCTCCCCCGGTGTTCCGTGGATACACGGAACGTCTATCAAGCCGGGGCACATCGAGCGAGGCGAATTAGATAGATGCTAAACGTCCCACGAGCGATGAGGCGGGTTACTTGGAAACCGAAGGCAGGACTTCCATTGCGGGCGCAACTCGCAGACGCGATTAATTGCCGTTATCTATTTATACCGCGAATTTTTATCGCGCGTCCGAGAAAGGAGGGCCGTGAATAGAAGATGACTCACGGTAAACATTCAGCTACCCTTCTTCGCGCGGGGACGTGTCGGGGATTCAGAAACATCGCTTGAAAGTGAAGAAAATGACGTGGCTGGAAGAAAGGAGCTAGCACACAGCTTGTACATACACACGCACCTATCTAGGAGGGGAGAAATGGGAGAAGGAGGCTCATCGATTTCAGTGTCCCTCCAGCCGAACAAATTTCCTCGAGGAAAAAAACGCGCAGCTTTCCTTCGAAGTGGATCGATGGACCACGGCCATCTACGTTCTACAGGAACCTGAAAGATCACGCGGCGATGACTGGCTGCGTCGACGAATTAGCAAACATCCACGTGCGATTCGGTGAATTTATGAAGATCCGGGGATTCCAGGGTGAGGAACGGTGGCGAAGGAAGCACAACGGTCGATCCTCGCGCGGATAGAGAGATGATCGACGATGTTCGATGACAAAAGAATAGACCAGCATCCCAGTAGACGACAAAGGGCACACGAAGCGGTGACAAAGCTTCTGTTTACCCTGGAAATTATCACGAACCGTTTGAAGGGTCCCTGGAAGAAAGATTCCGCAGGATTTGCAGCGTCAGACACACCCAGACCGCCATTCGATCGCCATTAGACTGCTCCTTTCTTGCGAAGCAGCCTTGTTTCCTCGTCGAGTGTCCTCGACGCTGCACTTGGAGGTTCGTTATTTGATCGATAACGGGGTGGATATACTTTTTCCTCCGCCGCTGGGGAAGCAACGGCGCAAGGGTGGTATCGTTGTTTGTTATCGTTTAGAAGGAACGTGTACGGGTCGTTCGTGCTTCCCTCGGAGCAAGAACCATCTATCTTGCTGCACAGACGACATCTGTCAAGTCCTGTTCCTACGCTTTTTCTTTCAGATTCAACTTTCCCGGCTCACACGAACGCGCGGACCACTCTTGTCTCGAGTCCTCTCGGGCCTCGAGTCGAGAGGGCTTTTCTTTTCCTCCCGATCGATCGTGCGACCAGCCGATTCGCTCCTCTTTTTTTTCGCCATCTCTCTCGCCTCCTTTCCTCCTCTTTGAGCACAATTCGAGTGCATTATGCCGGCGAAACAATGGCACAAAGGTCCTGCAGGGCTCACGTGCGGGGCAGGATTCAGGCGAACAGCTGGCGCGAAATTTTGCTGGAATTTTTACAGTATCTGTCGCCGAGAATTCGTTAAAACACTGGGCAGCTGGCGCGAGGAGAGTTGGCGTGCGTGCTGCTGCCTTTTCGTTCTTTCATACTGATACTTGAACGCTCCCAAGCATTTCTAATTTTAACCTCGTAGTCGTGGAGCACTCTTTCGCTGAAATTGCATGGAATATTCTCACAGCTCTTCAAGAATACATATTTCGCGACTGTGCGTTTCAAAGCCGAGAGTAGGTTGACCGTATTCCTTTACGGGCATGTTTTACGCGGAATACTTGTTTAATCCCCGTTCGATAGGTTTACCACGACTTCTCTCCGTCGATTGTCACTCCCGATTGTTCCCCTTTGCCTTCATTGTCGAGTCTCCACGAGCTTGCGAACAATGGCCTTTGTCACTGGTCGCACAATCCTCGGCTGTTTATCGAAGAATTTTCCGGTTGGAAAACATTTCACGGATCGATCGATAAAAAAATAATAACGGCGCGCTGGTCGGGGGGAGGGATCGGATGGAAAGTCGAAAGAAAGCGTCGGGGAGGAAATGCGCATGGTGAGCGTTGATGATGCAAGGTGTCTCACGGAAGGAAGCGCGGGAAGCCGGGACGAGCGAGGAAATAAAAGAATTACATAAACCCTCGTTCCGCAGAGTGTCGCCGTACGTGCGAGGGATACGCGGATAGGGGATGAGAAACGGCATGATAATAAATGACTCGAAGACGAACGCGCGATTCACATGCGAAGATTGATGACACTGAAGAAGGGGATGCTCGGCCAGCTCTGCGCCCTTCCCCGCATACATATTTTAATCCCTCAAATCACTGGAAGAGGATTATTCCTTCCACCTCCCTGTGCAACTAAAAAACTCGAGCCACCAGATATTGGCGTGGATTAGAATCGAACTAGACGGGTCTTGAAATAATTCCCCAGTATCTTGGTATCTTAATGAATGCCGAAGCATATCCTCCATACATATTGGTATTGAGAACTATGAAAATCTAATCTTCTTAGCATCTCAATTTTTTCCTTTTTATAAAAAATAAAATCGAGAAGAATATAAGCGCAATTGATCTATATTTAGGGGTAGCTCAATGATGGTGTAATTTCCAATGTACACGATGATTATAATTTTTCTTTAACTTTTAAGTTCCACCCTAATCATCATCTACACGTTTTTACGGTCAGTGAGAACGTCCCTAGCCACTAAAATCGGCCGAAACCTCCCGCTTGGACAGACCCATTCACAAGCAGGACGATTTATTCCCAAACACAGATTCGTTTTAGTCGTTGCGTCGGTCAGGAACACGTGAGCGGTGAATATTGCAGAGAACTGGGAAAACGTCCCGTGGAAAAGGCAGAAAGGACACCCGTCCCCAACTGGGAGGTGGAAACGATCTTTCCAGGCGATCGGATTCTCCTGGAAGGAGCCTGCTCCCCTACTCTTTTTGACTTTCTCAACGACGGGCTCTATTGTGCCTGAAAAGTCAGGAACCTACCGTTGGCGTTCGGCTCGTGTCGCGGCGAAGTCGATTCGCCCGCGGGGAGGATTGTGAAGGAAAGCCTAATAACCCCGGGGAAAAAGCGCGGGCATTCGTTACGGGACGGGAGTCGTTGCTGATCGAGAGGGTTGAGGATCGCGTGGTGACTTGCCTTTGATTTCCACGGCACGAAGCCTTGCCGCAAACACAGCGCGAGCAAAAAATGCTCCCCGGTAAGCGTTGCTAACGGGTTCGCCGTGTAATTACTACTAACGAACCGTTTGTTTCGCCCGACGAGAGGCGCTGCGACTTCGCAGGTGTGCCTCGAGCGTCGAGGTGCCCGGCGCCAAACCGTGAGGATCGCATAAATGCGTCGCAGATTGTTGCAAGCGTTGCTTTGTCACGGTTGGCAAAAACCGAGGATCACTGCTCGTTAATGGCAACAGTAACGATATCCCGTTCGTTCGGAGCGGGATATCCATGAAACTTCTTGACGGCACCGTTGGGGAGTGCAGTTTCATGGAAGCTACCTAGACGATGGACTGTAGCAGGCACCGGTGACGCGCATTTCGTGCACCAGAAAGCCCCAACGGCGCGTTCACGGTAACGGTGACCGTGTTTCCAGCAGTGTTCCTCGCGTTTTATGTTTCGTCGGCAGGCTAGACTCGCATGACGACTACCAATGCGTTCCCACCTCCGCTTCCTGGTTCCTCGGCGTAGCTTCCGGTCTCGTGACAGCCCGTCCTGGTCCACCGCTCGTTCCGTGTCTCGTCACGTTACGGGTTTGTCACTTTCACGTCGCATTTCACCTCCGCGGGACGCGGTGCAGATTTCCTTCCTTGTACGCCACCGCGTTTCAACTAGAAACCGTCGAGGGCCTGAAGCGACCTCGGTCTAAAGTCGAGGATCAGAATGCCAAAAAAGTGCATCTAAAAGCAAGGGAAGACGTTTTCGCTGCATCGTGCGCGTTAGTCGTGGAGTCCGGATTTGGGCCCCAGCCGGGACAAAGGGGCGTTGATGCATCGAAAGAAAAAAAAGATGCTGGGAGGTAGCAGGAGCCTGGGAGGAAGAGGACTGCGTGGAAAATCGAGGGTGTTCCCCGCTGATGATCCTGGCGAATAAATAATTCATGGTGCTCGCGAGAGGCACGACAGCCGTGAAGAAAAAACGGCTGATGGGGGTTCCTGTTTGACCAGGATGACGCGCCCGGGACTGACAGGAGGCAGATCAGCGTGAAGGAACGAGGTGAAAAATGGAGAGAACTGTTAAGCTGGATTTTCGGTGTTGACCGAGGCAACGGAAGAACGGAAGCCGGGACTCTTTTTACCCGTCCTTCAGCAGTGATCTTCGTGGGATCGAGGGTTTCTTTTTCTGAAGCATCGCCACGGTGAAGGTAGCATCCTTAGGTGTTTATTGGATTTTTGGGATCGATACTGGCTTTTAATAGACCTGGCTGACATTAGAGATGAGCCCTCGTTGTAGAAGATGTTCCACGTGTCCCAGGTAACGCCTACGAGGAGACGTGCGTCACGGTAGAGATGTTGGAGAAATATGGAGTGTAAGGTTCCAGTGTCTAATGGCGGTGGATTCGGACGAGAAAGGGTTAACGGTATCAATTTCAGACTAGACCGTGGAAAGAGTCACCGGGTATACGCGACAGCTGTGCGTTATCCTAGGATCTGAGGAAATAAACGGTTTCCTGAGTGAAACGTGCCACTGCGGTGTGTGGGCCAGACTCGGGGGCCAGGCAACCATGCGACGAGTCGCGCTTAAGCTTCTTCCACGTAGGACAGGCCTCCTCTGCTCGTTCATAAATATTCATGCACTTCCGTAATAAAAATTCGTGAATGGACGAAGGGATTGTCCTTGGACAGGCGCACGGGAGGAAGAGCGCATGGTTACCGTCGCTTTTGCCTTTCTGTACTTGGCATCAGCGGTGAAACTTACTGAAGCTTCATTCATTCTAAATATTCTTTAAAAAAAACATTCTTATGACCCTTCGATGATATCAGGAAAATTAATTTACGGCTTCTGGTGATTACCGATTTTATTGCCTTAGTAACTGTGTCTACATATTCTGTATCGCCTACTCAATCGGTCGCAAACCGGTGCCAATGAAGCGCTGGATTCGCGAGTATCGAGGACTCTGCGTTTCAGAAAATCGGGTCACATACTTGTGTCACGTATTGCCCGCTCTCGAGACGAGGAACTTTCAGATCGGCAGGATGCGGGTATAGAGGATCGGTTTATTTATGGGGCGTTCACACGAATGCCTCGCGTACGACTTCTCGTGCTTAATGGACCGTGAGAGAGCGGATGGTGCCTCTCCTTCGGGATTCTTTGGCTCCAGACGCGTTTCGTGCCATTTAGATCGTACAGCCGAAGGGAAGTATACACTTTCCTGGGGCCATGGACTCCCAACGCGAACCTCCTCGACCAGAAAATACGATTTAGCGGCTTACACTCCAAACAGATGTTCAGTCCTTCCGGAGCTCAATAGACTGGCTAGACTACTAGTATTCTTGCAGAATAATTGCAAATTGGCATCGACGCCAACGAAGGTAGCCTTTTATATTGTTCAGGTAACGAAAAAGAGTAATGAGATATAAAATAGAATATTGGTAAAAACCCCACGTTCCACTTAAGAATCCCAGGCCATTTTCAAACACTCCAGTTGATTGGCAAAAACTGAATTCCAAGTGCATACTTGCTACGCTCCGTTACCTTGCAACATCAAAAGTGCAGTGTTTAATTGAGCCGTCAAGCTACAGTGAGTCGACCCAAGTTTCAAATTCGCAGCTCGCACGTAGACTCTCCTGACCAACAGTGCACAGAACAGACGAAATATTCGAGCGTACGAAACAGCTCCAACCGTTCATCCTATATAATTGACGGTGCAATTAACGCAGCTGACTGGCGCCGAAAAAATTGGAGCCTAATGCCTGTTTCACGAGGCGTAATGATGAATCACGTGTTTCGTAATCTTCTCCGCGGAAAATCTGACGTTCGTAGTTGCCTACGACGAGCGGGGCTGACCCTGAAGCTCTCGTGATTCACCGTTGCAAAAATGCTGCGTGCCAAGTGGTTTGGAACTGGCGGTGAAAACAGATTAGAAGAATCGTTTGCAGACAGGCACGCTCCGATCTCCTCGCTGTAGAGAGCTTTCGTTTTTCGCGTGGGAAGAACGCGAAATCCGCGCCGCTTCTCCATTACCTCTAGCTAGCAGCGTCGATGAGATTCGCGACACTTTCACGATAATGGCGCGTGCAGAGACGAAAGGCGGGAAACAAAGAGATGGAAGGAGCAAGGAGATTACGGACAATTGCAGACGGTTTTTTACGAGCTGTCACGTAAGTCACGATCGACTTGTTTCGCTCGCGTGTCACCGGGCTAGCTGCATACTACTTGCGCGCGGGTAATTCATGCAGGCGTCGCGTGTGCCGATTTCCAGAGGCCTGGGGATCAACGAGCCGGGGAGAACGAGTGCAAAAGATTTGCTTTGCGATTTTTAATACGCGCTTTCTTAGTGGCCGGGACTGCAGTTGGAGGACATTCGATGCACGGCGGATGAGAGGCTGAATGAAGTTAATGATACGTCCCTTCCACTGTCGCGCGAGTTATACCGCTGTTGAAAGCAGCCTTTTGTCGTTCTATCGAGCACACGCGCGCTCGATTCGTGCAAGCGACGCCCGTCTTCGCGCGACGTGTTTCTTCATCTCGGAGATTCAGAATCTCCGAGCGCACTTTCGATTCTTCCACGGCTATGAGAACGTTGAATCGTAATTAACATCTGCAAACTACTGACGAAATCGGAGCTGGAACTTTTCGTTCCAAGCGCAACGCCCACTGTGAGCATCGGTAACTAGGATATCAACTGTCACTCGAAAGTTTTCATAAAAAAACGCCTTCCAATAATAAACTTCCAGAATAAAATTGAGGAATAACTGTTCCAATGGTCCAGTAACATTTCCAGTTCAAATCGTCCTCTATTAAAAAATCGAAGAGACGCCTCTAAAATGCCAGAGTTAAATCCCTTTGTTTGCTATGGAAACGATTAACCCTCAGTGATTAACGCTCTACACGCCGCTGGCTATTGACCCGTACAACTCAAGCCTGATTATGTCCCGAAAATGCCGTGAAGAGTGAAATAGCTTGCCATTGAAGGTGTCCCCGCGACTCTATCTTTAGCCCACGATCGATGCGAATATGGAAATGATCGTGGCTATTCGCAGGCCATCAGCTGGTTTCCGTGGAAACCAGGTGGGGGCGTGTGTCGTAGGTCGTTCCTCGCCGAGCACGCGGCCCACGGCACCCATCTGCGTGGACGAGCGTGTGGCAGGGGCACGGGTGAAGGACCCCGTGGCAGTAGCTCTACGCCAATTCGCTGCTATCGAGCCCAGGAATCCGAGGAATCCGGTCGATCGCGTCCTTACGATAGCCGCGCGCCAGCCGCACCGACGTCCTTCCATGCATTGATAAGGAATTCCTCGGGGCTGCGGTTAATGGACGTGCTTAACTGCCACTCGTTCCACTCGCTTTGTATGCGTCCCAGTGGCTCTCGTTGGCTCGTGCTCGATATAATAGTCGAGATAACAAGCCTCTGTTGCGCAACAGGCCTCGAGGGGTGTCGAGGATTCCGGCGCGCACCAGCTCGTTTCTACGGATTAATTCTATTCGCCTCGCTTTTAGGATGATAGGTATCAGAACCGCCGCGTCGAGACGAGCGCGGAGGTTCGTTACGGGTGGCGTAAAATCGGAGGAGACCGACGACAAGCGCCCTCGAGGTTGCAGTCGGGATCCCAGTGTCTATTTCCACGTTTAGGGCCCGGCGAAAATAGCCACAAATGCCCGGCGTCGCGGCGTGGGCGTGTTTAGGTGACGTTTCCAGTGGTAATTGCTGGGGCGAATCGAGACGGGCCGAAGGGAGACCACAGGACGTCCGTGATAGCGTTGACGGCCATACTCACTCCTACGCGGGCTCGGTAGAATGACGTCAATTTCACGATCGCCGCCCAGGCTTTATCCACTTTCGTTCGTGTGGAAACGAGAATCCCTAAGCTTATTATTAAACTCGTTATTGGATCTCCGTAGTTGCGAGCGGAATGAAAACCGTGGGCATTGCTCGCGTGCGCAAATGTCAAATGATTCGGTGACACGTGAATCGGCGCGGACGCCGCGACCCGGTACGCGCTGATAAATTATGCACGGTCGCCGGTTGGGGGTTGGTTTTTAATTAAACTCGAGCGACGGTAAAGGTCACCGCGTATCCTCAATTGCCGCGAGAGGGGCGATCAGTAATGAACGAGTTGCCCAGGTCTGATTGATCCTCATTAGAGCCCCAATTTTTTTTGTCTGTTCCAGGCGAGCTGCACGTGGAGGACCTAGGCGAGAGGCGGGTCGTTTCCATCAGGATGGGATGGCTGTGGGTCGAGGGTACTCCGATGAGGCTGCCGCTGAGGGCGTTGAACCTGCGACAGGCAGCACCCAGCCACTGTCAACCTCACGCGCTGGCACTTGGTTTCACGCTGAGCAACTCGCAGGACCACGCACTCGCCACATTTTGGGTAATTCGGTGTTTTTAACTCGCTACGTGGTTCCACTGTTAGCTCAGTTAGCTTGAACACTCTAGTTAACAGAAATTGCAAAGGGCCCGAAAGTCGGAGTCTGCGACGGGGAGGAAGTCGAAAACGGTGGTGGGATAGGCCGGGCAGAATAATTCGTTGCAACACGCAATGTAATTGCATGTAAATGGCCCTTATCTCCGGCACGATCCGTTTCCTTGCCCGTAAACACTTTCTCGCGCCTAGCAGCTCCCGTTTTGCTAAACGCCGCAACTTCTAATTACGGTCTGCCAGCGTCGCCATTCGATTTCTACTCTCGTTATACAATCCCGCGGCCATGCCTCTGAGCCGGTCGATACCGATTCCCTAGACTTGGCCAAAAATTTCTGTTCGCCTGACTTTCTCCTCGCTTTGCATAACGAGTATCTAGCGATCCGTCGGGTTGGCGAATCGCGCCACTCCCCTCCCCCGAATCTCCGCGCAAGGAGATCGGATCGGGGATCTCGAGGATCCCGCGACTTCGGCCGAAAGATCGCGGATAAGATGGTGGGAAGATTCGCGAAGGACGTCGGGCGAGATAAGGACGAGAAACGCGGGGGCGGCTGCGAGATTACGTAAGCCCGCGTTCGCCCGAGCCGGGGATGGTAAATAAGGTCAGTGGGCAAGGTCAAAATCCGCGGTCCCGACGACAAACGGACGCGTGGGAGACGGCTGCGCCATTCTCCCATGACCCGGCATTGTCAAGGAGTCCCACCATCCTCCTTTTCCTGGCGAACGAGTTCCTTTGGCTCCGTTGGCTTAGTCACTCAAAGGATATTCCCCCGATCATCTCGTAACATCTCGATTGAACGGCGCCTGAGTCACTTTACTCGATTCTCGTTCGCGGGGGAGGGCAAGTCAGGGACAAAAGAGTTATTTTCTGATAGCGATGACGTCTACTCGCTGGCGACCTTTTCTTATCTGAGGGAATATTGAACTTGCACGGATCTCCTCGGATCCTTGGGTCTGGGACATTCCACGCGAAGTCAGACACTTTTCGGAGTAACATTTCGGATTTTGCTGGAATTTGAATATGTTGTAGTCTTTAGTGATATTTAAACGTTTAAATATCACTAAAAAAATTTCAAAATTTTGAAAAATCCTTAAGGTACGTTTAACTATCATTAAGGACTACAACATATTTAAATTCCAGCAACATCCGAAATGTTACTCCAAAAAGTGTCCGATTTCGCGTGGAATGTCCCGTCTATGTCTGAGATCCCTCGATGATATTACAGTACTTATCCTACTAACGTAAGAATGTTTCTCCTTGTACAGGCGGACACGGAGCCGATCTACTGGTCGTGGGTCAGAGCGATCGCAGCGGAGCTGGTCAGACAGACACCGTTTCGGGCGCAGCGTTGCTTGAACTTCCTCGAGATCCTGACTATCTGTCCCAGAGGGCCAGTCCCGCTGCCGGACAGTCCCACGGAGTCGAGGAGACGGTCTCGGAGCGAGTTGCGCTGCTGGCCGAGCGATTCCCTCTCGGAGAAGGACACCAGGGGCACCACGTTGCTAGAAGACTCTAGGAGGAGAGCGAGAAGCGAGCTACGGGGTTGGTCGAGCAGCAACTCGAGCGACGAGGACCTCCTCGGCGAGTTTCGCAGCATACCGGCGATAATAACTAAGGATCAGCCGGTGACCAGGACCTGGGGCTGCAGCGAAAGCAGCGAGGGCAGCGACGACAGCCTTCCCTGGGGCGGCGTGTGTCGCTCTAGCGTCGATTCCGTGGACTCTGCGGTGTCTCTTCCTGAGCCGGACACCAGGGAGCAAAGAATACAGAGGTACAAGGAAGCAAGGAGGCGGGAGAACGAGGCTAGAAGCAGAAGAGTCCTGGAGGAGGACGCCAGGAGGCGGAAAGCCAGAGCGGAGGAGAACAACAACGACATCCTCAAGACGTACGGCTCCAACAGATCCAGAAGCAGAATCTACTCTGGAAACGACAACGACGAATTCCGCCTAACGTCGCCGAAGAAGGACGACCCCGACGCGTCCAGGCTGAGGAACGAGAAGAACGTGGTGAGCAGACTGCCTCCAGTCAAGCCCAGCGAGCAAACTTCAACCGTGAGGTTCGAGGACGATCATCGCAACGAGGAGGATAGGCGGAACAACAACAGCCCCAAGGCTGGTAACGCGAATCCAGGGATACTCAGAACGGACTTGAACGAAAGGAGGAGCAGAGCCAGGGAGAGAAGGAGCGTCCGCGAGAAGGGACAGCTGCTGGACAGAGCACAGTTGCTACCAACGCAGCAACCTGCGAGCAGCGCGGTCGAGACACTTCAGGAACGCAAGGAACGCCTGGCCCAGTTGTCGTCCAGGATTCCAGTGCCCCGTCAACTGTCGCAGGCCCCGGCCAAGCCTCTGGAGAATTCTAACTCAACCATTCTACCGAGGTGCTCGACCTCTCTGTCGGTCTTAACAGAACCCCCGTGCGAGGAGGACGTGGCCAGGCTCCTGGAGCGATGTCAGAGGGTGGACCACTACGTGCCAGTGCGGGAGAAGCTGACGCTGTTCGAGTCCCTCTCGAGGCTAGGTGGTCGGCTGGCCAGGAGCACAGAGGACCTCGGCCGAGCGTCCTCGAAACCCAGTCCCAGGGGGAAGCAACGCGCCAGGTCACTACACGATCTTAACAGAGGAGCCAGAGCTGTCCCTGTCAGGGAGATGTGTCGCTTCTTCGAGGGTGACGTCGAGCAGGATTCGAGCCACAAGGCAGCCTCTCTCGCCAAGACGAGGTTCAGCGAGCCCTTAACGCCCACGAGGACCACGTGGAAGGACTCAGTGAGTTCGAAGGGCAGCGAAGCGCCCTGTGTCAGATCGTCGACGAGGAAGAAACACTACTTCAAGTAGTCAAGCGATATTCCTCTGATACTTTGCCACGTGCACCCTGGACCACTGGTTACGTCCACCTCGTGGAAGTAGTTACCAGATCTTTCAACTTTTGGCCCGCTGAGAAATTCCTATGCATTCGAAAGCAGGACTTTCCAAATCTCCAGGCGAGCTCCGACTCACCAGGGTGCTACGAGAAAGTATCAGACGTTGGAATATTGAATTAAGAGGTCGTCCGGGAACGTACCGCGCCGGACGCGATCCAGAGGGATCACAGACCGGCTTGGCACTGAATGATCAACGTTTATCGAGCAGTTTAGACGCGAATATCCCGCTCTCTTGGCCGCGATGAATCGTCACACTCGTGTCGGGAGAAAGTCGCTGCCCGGAGCAGCTCGTTTTTTTGCCCTCCAGGATTCGAACTGTGCTCGATTCTCGGCGCGACACCGGCCGCCGATTGACCGTTCAATATTTCTGGGTGGCACGAGCCTTGGCGAAGCTCGTCGAGGGACGGAATCAAGGATCGAGCACCGAGGATAGCTTCCTCGTTGATGTTTGCCTGTACGTGTTCGTTATTTATTAGGCCCGCCCCGTTTTCGTAGAAAATACTCCACGCCTCGGCGAGAAGCGGATCTGTAAACGTGATCCGAGCGAGCGTGTTGGATCGAGAGACGGAGAGAGACCATAGGCAGGAAGATGAAGAGAAAGAGAGAAGGGGAATCGGAGAAACCGGTAATTTCCATTCACCAACCTATCACCGCAATATTGAACACCTGTCCGATGCAAGTCGAACACTGCTCGATCCTCTCAAGCCCTTCCGTTCTTCTCGCCTTCTTCGCGATTTCCATTCTACTCGTCGCAATCGATCGTGCCCAAAGAAACTTAGGAATAAATAGAAGACCGAGGAGTCACGAGATACAAACCCAGCAAAGACAAATTGGAGGAACTGGGAACATCATCTATTAAGTCACAAATTTCAGTTCATTCCTGTAAATATGTTGTAAGTATCGTCTTGCAATCTGAAAACCACAGAATCAGCTTGGACTTACATCGTGGATCGTTAATTTTGTAAGTGAAGGGACTAATTGCACTTTAACTCGAGTTTAATTGATCGATTGTCGCGTAAACAACGATCACCATTGTAACTAGTTGAAAAACGAAGGACGGGGGAACGCGAGTTGTTACCGGTTGAATTTCGAACATCCGTTTCGATGATCGGCGCGTGAACTGGCGTCGACTTCCGGTCGCCTCCAATCGGGCCGATTATTTCCGTTCCTGTTTCTCCCCGGCTCTCACGTTTCTCTTTTTCTCTTGGGGGTTCAATTGGGTCGCGCGAGCGGCCCTTGAACCGTGCAGCTCGTAACTTCGTGACGGTTTACACGAACCAATCGCGGGGAAACTAACCGGCGAACGGAGATGGTGAACGATGACGAGGAGTGTTCGAAAATGAAGTGTTGAGTTTTTGTTGCGGACGTTGGGTCGTTGAAGGTTTATTGGGATGAATTAGTGCTAATCAACGAAGTGCCAAAAATGTTACGTTTCTCGCGAAGAAAAGGATGAAAGTGTATAAAAAAAGGGTAATTAATACATTTTGTATATACTTGTTTGTTTTAGGGTAAATTAATCGAGCGAAGAAATTAATAATTATCTGTTTCGTGTCTCCGTTGAGACCCGCGCGACGGTTATTTATTACACGTGTATAAAATGCGTTATCGTTAGTTGCGTTACGTTGATTGAGCGAGAATCGATCGATTTCTCGGTCGAATAGTCGAAAGTTATCCCGGCGTTTCCCAGGGAACCGCGAAAGACCACGATTTTGTACAGTAAATTGAATTTAATTTAGTTTCAAGTCGCCAATCAAAGATCAACCCTTTATTTTCGTATTTAAAAAAGGGATCTATATATATACACACACACACACCCATATATATATATATACATGTATGCATATAGAGATTGTGTACGATTGTGTGACATTGTACGACTTGCGATTCGGTGTGCTTTTGTGTATAAAATCGTAAACTGACGAAAGTATAATGGAAAACTATGTATGACTAATGGGAGTTATTTAAACGACGGCGAAACGATCGAGCCTTGGTGGATTATCTTGGATCACTATTGGGAACCACGAAAACGAAATTTCTAGTTTATCAAAAAATTAATTCGATGAAATTATTCTCGTCCATAACAACCCACTCCAATATTAAACAAAATAACTCAGCTTCCATTTCCAGATACGCAAAATCCTTAACTGAAAAGCACGCAGTGTATTATATAAAACAGACATGTAGAAAATAAACTTTGCCGGTGTAGAGAGTTAAGAAGAAATCACCCAGCAGCAAGGCTCGATCGCGGCGCCGATGCAAGCCGACGACCGTGCGCGGGGCTAGTTTGCGAGAACAACCCCTTGCGCTCGGCACGCCTTATCTCGGAGGCTCGCCCGGTGAAGGAGAAACGGCGCTGTGTATCCGTTCACGGCCGCTCGTCTGTAAAAACGCTGTAATTCCGAGTGGTCCGACGAGCGAACGTGAGAAGTCATAGGTCCGAGCGCAAGGGCAGAGGGGGGCGCCCTCGTGTTGCCAGAAAAAATGGAAAAACTCGAGGGCAGACGTTGTTCTGCGGAAACCCTGTATAACCGGTCGATCGCCAAAGAGGCCCTCTAGTCCCTCGTCGGAGGAATCCGAAAAGGCTACCCTCCCTTAGGCCCTGCGTAACACAACAACCCCTAATCCCTGCAATACACGTATTACACGAGATCCATCCCACCGCCGGAGATTTATCCGCGGCCGTAGACGATATTTCCACGTGGTCGCCCCTGCGTAATATAGCTCGCGAGATTTGTATTTACGTTTGTTGTAATAAAAGGGACGAATAATGGCCGTTACATAAAAGTGATTGTCGTTAGAAAGTCACGGGAGGCCTTGGCCACTTCTCGCGCTCTCCGCGCTTTGCTTCGCGTCCTCTCGCCACCCTCTCACCTCCCCTCCCCTTCGCTGTTTTCAGGGTTCCACGCTCCTTTATTCCTCGTGCGCGGACGCCCACGCGATTTTTCCTTCTTTCCTTTTTTCCCCTGGGCCGCGATCCGATCGTAGACACGTCGAGGCACGCGCTAGCTCGCGCCGCTAATTAGCTCGCGTTTTCGTAAGATCGCGAGCGAAGATTGCCCCGGCCGCGTGATGAACTTTAGAAAAGGAGAGGCTTGCGCAACGACGCACCACCGTGAAATTATTGTATCGGGACTGGCCTCCCCCTTTCGCGGACGAATCCGCGTGAAAGTGGACCGATTCGCCCGTGGAACGGTCCCTTTTCCTCTCTCGAGTGGACCCTGCGCACAGTAGAACGCTGGCTCTGATCTCTGTAGTTCCTCTTTCTCAGGGTGGCGTTTCAAAGACGGGAGTTCGGATTGGCAGCCTTGGCCAGCGACGAAATCGAGGCGATCAACGGGCGGCGAAGGTCACCAGTTGTTCGCGAGACGCTTTTGAAATGGTCCCCGATCGGAATTCGTGTTCACCCGGTGGACCTTGATGGCTCTGGATGCTAGCGGCTTCTCGGCATCGTTTATTTGGTCCAGCCGCGGACTCGTTCTTGCGTTTACAGGACCGCCCACTTAACGTTCTCCGTGTAATTTTCATTCCACGCACTCGTGTAGATTCTCGGCGGAATCGACGAGGAGGAGACCGCGGGTAATTTATTCGCTGGCCTTAATGAAGTCAAACGCGCGGATAAATTATACGGCATCGTTAGCCGATCTTGGTTCAATAGGATCTTGGAAAAAGCGCTCGATCCAGTGGTAGTCCGTGACATTTTCAACATTAATTTCACAGGGGGATCCAGAGCTCCTGAACTATCTAGGAAGAAAGGCTACATCGTTTCCTTAATGAGATCGCGTTCAGGATGAACGTCACAAGTATCGCGAGCCTCGTGGAGATAGGGCTAATTTATAATTCGCGTTTCTCGCGTCAGATTGCGAGCAACGATGCATATCCATGTGCAAGGCACACCTGTAGCATGAATATAGGTAATTCGTTTCCTTCTATTTTGTTGCTCGGGAAACCATGAGATACTGCATCTGATTTCTCCCTTTTTTAATACAGCAATTGGCACACTGGTAGCCCCAATTGTTTCTGCTACATCTTCACCAGGAGTCCCTTTTCATCCAAGGTCTGGACAGTCCCCATGTGTCTTGCTGCAATCGGGAAAGCGGGGTCGTTGACCCGTTCACCTATCTTTTTCATGTCGACCATTAAGTACATATTTCAACGGTGCATAGAGGAGTTGTTTCGGCGACCATAGAACGTGCCCGCTGTCCTGGTGGAAAAACAGCCGACGCAGGCTGACGTGGAGCATCGGTTACGTGCCAGGCCTCGTGTGTCCTGTGCACGGTTTCGCGTCGGGTGCATAAGAAACGCGAGTAATCGAGTGACTGGCCTTGATAGTGCCAGCCACGCTAAGCGATTCAACGCGAAACAGGTACACGTACGCGGCCGCTGTATGTACACGTTGCTGATCTATCGATTGATAGCTCCGCTGGCTTTTAAAGTGCACTGCACCGCAGTCCCCTATCGCGACGCTATTTACCTCCAATTTATCTGATCGCAACCGGAGAACCGGTACCTTGAAAACAGTCATCTGGAGCAAGAAGCGGCCGTGGCTGAGCGGGAGCCCAGAGGAGTGCTCTCTGACAAGTCGTCTTTCAGGTGGAAAACAGGAAACCAGGGGCGAAGCCGTCCCACTGAAAGTAAAACGGTTTCCAGGTTCCGTCGGGTATCGTTGAATAACGACGATTGCGTGTTTCGCGCCAGTAAATCAGCCACCCTGCTGAATTCAGAGGAGGATCGTAATCCCATTTGCAATCATTAGCATCGCGAGGAGGTATCAGCTGACTGTGAACTTTCTAGCTGGAGCTGTTCGTGGAAACTGAAAGTTCTCTATGTATTTTTTAGAAAGATCGCCGTAAAATTAACGATATGAAACAGTGCATCAATCCGGCGCAAGCTTGCGGTGCATCGTTGAAGCGATGCACTTTTCCAAACTCGCTCCCTGACGTGCAACGGTCTCCGTAAGCTGCACTTGCCCCATCTACCGTTCACTGCCAATCCACCACCTCCCTACCCATGTTTTACCCGCTGCGTTCAGGTAGGACGCTTGCAGAAGAGAGCCATAACGTCATCTGTAGTGCGGCCGGCAAGGGCCATCCAAGTACCGTCCAATGGTCCTTCAGTCTACATTAAAAAAACAAATCAATGCTTCCTACTAAAAGAAAAAGCCCTAAAAATCAAGTCTACCCGCGTGGAATCCGCGAAGCGTGTACCCGCGAAGAATCGCCGCGTATCAATAGAAACTGAGAACAGAATCGGTCACTCGAGTGACCGTCGAGCAAACTGCGCGCCATATGATAACAACATCCTTGTTCCAACGGCCCATGATTTATTCCGCCGAGCGCAAAGCGCGATCGAGGCGAGCCGAAGGGAAAAAGCTTGCCAACGTCAGCGTCGTAACAACCAACCGACGAACCGTGGATCGCCGTCGACGAAAGGTCTCGCGTGTTCAGGACGTGTCGGTTCGTGTGGCGATCAGTGGCTGATAAGGGACCCACCACGGCGTATCGTAAACAGCGTTACGAGCGGGAAGCGTAAAGGCCATTCAAAAGTGGAATACACCGCGACGCCAGTAATATCGCGAGAGTGCACACCGCCCAGGACCCCGGCCGACGATAATAGAACGTTTCTATCCGCGCGGCTTGTATTTACACGACAATATTATTCGCGGGCGGGCGCGGCGCGGACGCCGAAAGAGAGGAGGGAAAGGGAAAGAGGGTCCCATTAGAGGAGCAACACGGATATCTTGTGAGGTTAAGTCGACCGCGGCAGGCTCGGGTGTTTTCAGTACGCGACGAGACATCTCTCGGTGTGGTTCTCGCAACTGATACCTCCGCTGGTCCCAACGCACTGCGCACCTATTGCGTACCCTTCCGTCCCTTCGACACGGCGCAACTGCGCGTAGCGTGCGGTAAACAGAGGGAAGAAGATCCACCGGCGCTCAGGATGGACGAGAAGGATCTACAATTGGCGAGAGCGATGGTGGACCTCGAGCTCGACGATAGCGCGCCGAAAAAAACGGCCATCTCGAGGATGCATGATAAGCAGCAGACATTCAGGTGAGACGGCGAATGTTTTTCACTGACCTTTGACGCGGCTCGGATACAAGGCCGACAGAGGTGGAAAACCACGTGAACGAATCGTTGGATCGATCGATCGTTCGCGAGCAACCTTCGACCCGCTCGTGGATTCCGTTTTGAATCCCAACGATCATGCGCGAGTGCGCGACGTCGCACGCTTCTAATGCAAACGCCAAGCGTCCGTTTGTATACCGCTGGATCGCTAATGAAGACGGTTTTACGTAAATAAATCGCCGCGCGGCGGTCGCATCGATAAGCCACGGGTTAAAAATAAATGAACGTCGATTGTTGGAGCGTGGCGTCGAGGCACTCGCAGGTGGTCGTACGCCCGTGGCTACCGATGAAATTCCATCGCGGCGGATTCGCGCAAAAGTCAAGGCCGGGCTCTCCTAATATCGATTCGCTGGACGTAGTAAGTGACTGTGTGCCCGCGGTTCCGATCCCAAGTGCGATGGTGGTGTAATGGTCAGCATAGTTGCCTTCCAAGCAGTTGATCCGGGTTCGATTCCCGGCCATCGCACATTATTTTTTTTTCTCCTTTCTAATTCTGGGATCGGCTATTGAATCCACTCGATATTCCAGGTATTATCGCTCGGTGGAAATATTTTTTATTCGCGGGAGCAAAATTGACGGGCCTTGTGAGTAACTTTTGCGAGATGGAGAGGGGGATCGGTAAGATTCATGAGGCGATGGAATTTAATGAATTTATTACCTCAGTAGCTTTTATCGCACGGCTTAGATCGAGTCCCTTCACCGACATGATTTGGGCGATCTAGGCCAAGGCCGCGGGTGGACCTTGCCATTTGTTACAATACTCTCCCTTTCGGAATAGTGGAGCAATCGATATAGACGCAGAGATACGTTCACGTGTGTTTTAGTGAACTCGTTCGAATATAGCCTGACCTTAATCTGCATAGCCTTATAGAACTTAAAATTGTTCTTTCGCGATGCAATTAGACGAGGGGGCAGCGTGTAGCTCCCAATGACCACAGGGCCCGATACCACTCTCTAACGAGAAGCGACATAACCGAAGGGCTTCCAACAACGAAGCCAAGGATAGCTTCTTTGGTAGCCAGCATTTCTAATACCTCGCCTATGCATATCGCTCTATCGCGATTAATTGACCATTGCGCGGATCGTCTATAAAGTGCTAACAAAGAGACGTGGCCCGACTCGTCTTGATGATAAATTTATGCCATGATTTATGTGATCGATATCCTCTTCAACCATGTGTAATATAATACTGTCTTTTTCTCTTGAAGCAATGCGAGGTGCGAGTTAACGGTCGATTGCATCGAAACGGTGGAGCCGCGAAGGTAACACAGTTTTCTACTCTCTAGCCTGTACGCCCCTGTAACTAGCGCCACCGGCACGTCGGCAGAAGTTCTTGTATGTGTTTTGTCCTGCACCGGGTGTCCCTGGCGGACGTGGTCTCTGAACGAGGCGTGCCTATATCGAGGCAGACCGAATGCTTTATCCGTGACTTTCGCACGGGCTGGCTCTTCCGTGGCAAAGGAAGAAGACTTCCCTCGATATAAGCACACCTCAGCGAGGCGTTTAGTTGAATGCAGCACGACGTCACGTAGATCTGTGTGCACTGTTACGCATGTACCTCGTCCCATCTTGGCATGTCGGTTACACACGCTTTGTAATGTCCTAGTTTAGTTTGGTAGACGTCGTAGTTCCTTTTTCGAATAGTTACTTGTGACGTCCCCGCGAGTCGCGCCGAGAGGCGTGCCGCGTGACGTAGATCCCGATCTTGCTCGGGCAGCCTGGGCCAAGTTTTTTTCATAACTGCGCGCGTATGTTAAAAAAGAAACTAGCTTTCGATCGGGCGTGATGCAAATTAACCTTGAGCCTTAGAAGGAACTTTCTCGCGCGTCGCAGTGCAATTCAAACGCGAAGACGCGTACGCACGGAGCATACGGGTGCCCAACGAGCCAGCTCATTTGGCATTAAATAGGGAAGCCTGTGCGATTCATGGTGACGTTAACTATCATTGTCTCTGGCCAGGCGTGGTCTCGCCTGCGTTGGATAACCGAGGCTGAATTCGCCATTCATCGAACAAGTTAGACCTGCCAGGCGGTCTTGCTCCGACTTTCATGGGTTATCTTTCGGTGTAGAGTTATTTAAAGTGTGCCAGTGAACGCCGTACAACTTCGTTCACCGCGCTAACATAATAGCTAGCGCGGTTCACTCTATATTCGCAGCCGCTATCACTTTCAAGATCACAATGTCATTGTCGCCATCTGGCAACAAGAGCTTTCACTCCTCTTTACACCTCGCGGTGACCAAGGAAACCTAATATTTGCAGCAGTTCTCTCTGGCGATAACCGGCTGCTGTATAAGCTTCGCGCGTTTCGTGAAACCGCGATCAAGGCGATCCAATTTTTCAGGACGTTTATCTGCGTGAGCGATAGCCACAGTATCTGGTCGCTTGAATATCAGAAAAATAAACTTCCACACATTTCTCGGTTCATGGCGCCTGGATGTTAGACACTCCGCCCTGTTTTATCTGTTTACATTAGTGTTTTCGAAGCCATCGATCCAAGAAGATCTCTGAACTAATGGGCAAAACGGTGTTCAGCATAATTTAATCCTTCTTTTCAATCAGTTGCTGACATAGCCTTTCAGCACGTGCTTGGATTTCAATCTTCGTGTAACATGAAGTAACTTTGGAGAATCTTCTAAAATAAAGTGTTAAATTCGTGTACCTATCACGGGACCTTAAGCCTTAAGTATCCAAAGTCTGCTGTTTCTCTGAATCAAAGTCTCCTGATACGGAGGACTCGATTGCAAGCGTATCGCTCGTAAGCCAGATAAAGTTTGGTAGGTGTTCCGTAGATGCGTAGATATGTATGTACATTGCTGTAGCTTCTAGCAACGGTACTGCACCGAACTCAACACTGACTGTTCATGAAAACACTCGTGGAGCGTTGAGGGGGCGACGCTGGGCGATTAAGAGGCAGCTTGTTTTCAAAGTGTATCACGCGCCTTTTTTTAATGCGGAGCAGAGATATGCGGAGATTAATAGGAAGGTACACGTGTAACCTCGCAAACACGGGAATCTGAGATCCGGCGATCAATCAGAAATCACGATCCGCGAGAGCGACGCGCGCGAGCAATCTTTGCTTGTTATGCGTTGGGTTATCGCTAAGGTTCCCGCTTATCGTTGGAAATTTTTGTTTTCCTTCCTTCCCCGACAATGCACCGTTCGCTGATGGATTTTACTGCACGTTGGTTAGCCGGTTTCAGTATAGCGGTGCCCGTTATATAGTGATGCAACGTGGAGGAAGTATTCTGGGCAGGGCGGTTTTGCTCAAAAGGAACTCGAACGTCAGTAAAATCATCAGGTACTGTAAAACCGCCTCGGGACACGTGTTCCACGGGAATTATTCGACGTGAGTGAACAACAGGAAAAATATTCGGTAGAATGGAATATCAGGTCGCTACGATAACGGAGATCGGTGTGTTTGTCAGTGTTCAATAATTAATGAGCCACCCATACTCCTCTTTTTTACTTAGTAATCGTGTACAATTAATGCAAATAAACGCGTAGAAACGTGCTCCGAATGCAACGCTGATTAAACTAATACGATTTAATGGAAGGACGCGACTAATACAACCTGTGCGTAATTTTTCTCTAACAATAAGTGACGCAATTTTATATTTATGCAGTATTTCATATACGAACATTGCGTGATGCGTCTGTGTGTGAAATTTTATTCGCGGCATGAAAAAAAAAGAAACTGCACTGCCCGGGAATCGAACCCGGATCGCAAGAATGGGAATCTTGTATGATACCACTACACCAGCAGTGCTACTTGCTGAGAGTACATTAGTTTCGGGAGAATGTGTCGCGTGGCGGCAAGAAAATCGATAATATTTTGCGTGTAAATGGAACGAGCATATTACCATTATGCTAATGCTAACACTAATACCCCAAGGACTCATTATACGCTGCATGAAACCAAAATTCATAAAACTAAGAATATGAAGAATTAGAACTTGAAGCCATTTTTATTTTGAGAAGTATAAAAAATTCAATGTATATATATACTGTAGGCGATCAGAATCAGAAATAATACTTTATTTTACTACATATAGCATTGCTGAAAGTGTAACGTTCGTCAGGTTTAATACCACTTTTGACTCGATTGCAAACACAAAAACTGAATTCTTGGAATAACTGTATTTAGAATATTGAGATCGACAAGTGACAAAATCTCAGTGCAAAAGTTCTGAAACTTGGCAAAAATAAATAAATGTGCGATGGCCGGGAATCGAACCCGGATCAACTGCTTGGAAGGCAACTATGCTGACCATTACACCACCATCGCACGTGTTAACAATTCCCATTCGAGGGCCTGAGACGGATTCCCGCGGCACACTTTCCTCTAACTTCGACCGACATCGCTGGTTGCAGTGGCATATAATTTTCCAACTCCGATTTCGCCATTATAATTTAACGTAGGCAACGTGACATCCACGTCTGTGAATTGGCACCATTTATGCCCAGCCATGGAAGCTGGGACGAGCGTTCCCATCACAGTAAACGCGTCTCTAGAAGGGCGTATGGCCTCGTCGACCGCAGTGTCGTCCTTAAACCACGGGTTTTATATTCCTCCACGCGGCAAAGTATCTCGTTTCGCGGAACAAGCGAAACACGGCTTCTGTGCGTGCTTTCTTTGCCGTAGATTGTAGAAAGTGCTCGGGGACAAGAATGTTAGCAACGGCGTATTTTTAAGTAGGCTCGAAGGCAGACAGTTGGACGCTGTTTCGCTTTCGAAGAGTTTAGCGGCACGGGACGAGGTCTGGGCCCCGGTAGGGAACACGTGGCTGCATTGTGTGCATATTTGGCGAAGGGGCTATGTGGTGGGGGAGTTTAGGGACGGCGAGGCACTTGCGGTGCATTGCCTTGAAAACGTGAACAGCCGCTTAGAAACAAAACGGCTCTTGGACATTCTGCGAAACTCAGAGGTTTCTTAGATCGTGGAGTCGTCGAAGACTTGAAGGACCATCAGTGGGGAGTTGGGGACCAACGATGAGCAACTGAGGACCCTGCAGCTCCATCTTTACCAACTTCGAGTAAATTTAAAAACGTGTTGATAAAATTATTGGTTTGACTTAACATTAAAAAGAGAACACTAATTGAAAAATATATATTTTTACACGATAGTTTGTTTAAGACGAATAAAAAGTTATGGCAGAGGATGGGAACAAATAAAACTGCATAATATCACAGGGAAACTAATAAACATTTATATTTGAAACTTTCATTAATAATAAAAAACAAAAAATAGCTGAAACTGTGGTTTAAATGAAAAATGACAGGATGTATCGATTTTGTTAAGGTCGCAGGTAATTTGGAATATCGGTATTCCAATCCTCCGGTTGCTGCAAGGTCCTCAATTTCTGTTCCTCCATTGCTAGCGTTATCTATCGCGAGGAAAAAAAAGTCCCGCACTTGATCGCACGGCCCTGGCGAGGCGCCTGTTCTCCGCGGGACATTTCGGTGTCCTCCTCGTCCCCGTCGGTTTTGCAACACGGTGCCGGCGGCCGCAATAAATTTTGATCACTTTCATACCATAATTGCATTACGCGCAACTGGTTTACAGTTATGCCTTACGACCGGCCTGTTACATATACATCTCGCAGAGCGTATCGCGAGAATACGCTGCGTATTACGCAATCGAAGAGGCGTCGAGTGACTGAGCGCCAGTTGGATTCGCCACGAATATTCTCCTTGGATGGGAGGGACACACGCAGTGCCTAGTGATAGGCAACGCATCAAAACAAAACATATTTCGCGCGACAGCTGCAGCCAATCACAGTGGCAACTTCGATCAAAGCAACAAGATACCACATACTCCACTTTGAACTTTCGCGGGTTCCCGAATAGGACGAATGGGAGGCGAGTGAGAGGTTTGGCGAGTGAGACGCACTCTCCTTACGACCCCAAGCCCCGTGTGTTTATTTTCCCACGTTTTTTTCTCTCGCACCCGTGTCCCAGCGCTCGAAACGTGTTTACGTTAACGCCTCGCCGAGCTGACCTATATAGTTTTCTATTTCGCTTGCACTTACTCCGTACGCAAGGTCGGCGAAATAGAGGAGCGGGTCAAACCATCCAGCATCAACGTAAACACGCCTCGGGTGTCGAGATACGTGGATGAAAAAGATGTGGGAAAATAAACGGTCCCCGAAGTTCGCTTAGGGTCGTAAGGAGGCTATATCTCGCTTCCCATTCAGTTTTGCGGTAACCTCGTTGAAGAGTAGCACGGAGTAGTGGTATAGGACAGAGTGGAGAAGCATCTCCATGTTTCCGTCTGTATCGGTGCCACTCTTTTTAACTTCACTGCATCTTCGCCAACGAATACACAGTGGGAGGCGGCTGAAACCGTACGACAGAGCCGTGCGGGGTTCAACGGCTCGTTGGTGCACGAAGTCGTCGGCCGGAAGTCGTCCACAACTTCTTATCAAGATGTAACCTTTGCGACGGAAAAGGGTGGGGAAAGTCAAGGAAGAAGACGACTCCGTGGGACGCCGGGGGGAAAACGGTACCTCAAGTTTCGATGTTTGTTAGACAACGGCAACTCATCCTCCGTTTCACCGGGGAAAAATGAAAATAATACACGAGTGTCCACGCGAAAGCACGTGCATTAAGAACGAAAGTAACGTTCAGAGCACTCAAAGCGAGCGGAGAAAAGGTGTCGTGCCTTTGTGTGCCGGGAAGGACAATGAAAATGGGTGAAGCTCGACACGGTCTACGCTCGCGACGAGCTGGCGCAGTTGTAAGGTCTCGTCGCAAATGAACCAGTTAATCGTTCATTCGCCTTTCATTGTCGCTTTCACCGATTAGAAGACGGGGTGGAGACTTTCGACAACCGTGAAATCCACCGTCACTCCTGAGCGACACCTCGTGCCCGATGGGACAAAGGAATGCCAGGAAGATGGAGCTGAAGTTGCATCGGCTTATGCTCGATGAATCGCGTGCCAAGTGGAGTGTGAAGTCGAGGCAACAGGTACTTGTTCACTAATTAACATATTACGTTGAAGAAAGCCTTGGGAGCTGTGTAGTTCATTTTTAATAACCGTCATTTGACGGCCTTCGACGATAAGTGGAAGGAAATTTTTCCACATGAAATACCCGTGCGTTGAGTGGTTCAACAGGGGGGGCATGTGACCATGCTATCCTTCTCCTGGATCGGTGATCGACGTAGTTCGTTTGAAATTTGAATACCGTGGAATTTCGAGACGCACCACTCCGGTGGGCATGGTTGAACGCCACCGCCGCTACTTCCTCGACACTTTTTTATCAGCGTGCATTGAGATAGTACGCGTGTGATGGTGGGGAGAGGCGCGAGTTAGAAAGCCCTATGTGCCTTTCAGAGTCTGCAGCTGGTAAAGTCGCTCCTCAGTGAACTCTGAGCGGTCGTCGATCGCGGTGCTCTCGTCACCGTTCCCCCGTGTGTTCCGCCGAGGATTCCGGTTCACCGAGGCCCCGTTTCTCAAAAACCTCGCGTTTAACGCGATCGATTTCATCGCCGAGACGCCAGCCCATGGCGGCCTCATAAATCGAAGCACCGTGCCGCAATGTCCCAGCGACTAGAACGCCTCGCGACGCTCGCGTAAACGCTCCTCGCTCGCGCCACAGTACTTTTAACTAGAATCCCGTCCTTGTAAGTATGCTTTCTCTTTTTAAAAATAGTTCGGCGCAATTTCGCGGTTAACACGCTCTCGCGGGCTCGACGCCACACTGTGGACATCGTGACAGAACGGTTTCTGTTATCACGCAGCTCGCACGCGGTCGATTGTCAGTTTCCTGGATCGTCGGAGCGACTTAGCAACAAGTTTCCGAGCGCGAAGTGAACCGAATTACGGATTCAATCGAGATAAACGGCGGCCCGCGGTGATTTGAAATTCCGATCGATCGTTGCTTGACTTTAATTCTTATTTGAGTCCTCGGTTGAGAGAATGCAATTGTTCGACGTTGCAGAATATTGAATTGTGTGGTAACTGGAAACTTGGACGCTGTAAAAACGTCACACGAAAATTTATAAGGGATACCATTGCAGCTGAACGATAAGATAAGGAATAGGGAGGTATTAGTGCGATAATCAATTGCCAATTATGTACCTCGTCCATTCTGGAGTGAAATTCCCCAAGCCCGCGCGAGAAGTTGGTCACAAGCTCGCACGTAAATCATGCAGAGCTACCAGCGGCGACTCGTGTCGTTGCAATTTCGTTGCAAAATTCAATTACACGTTCCATTAGCAGAGATCGATTCTTACTTTCATCGATGTGAAAATCAAGCAAACGTTCTCGTCTACGCGTCTCCCATCTACGTAGACCTCCGCTGACACGAATTTATGGCCGCGAATTGCGCAACACTTTCTAACTTTTATTCGTACACCGGCGGGACTCGTATCGAACCGAGTCGTTGTTCCGTTTTCTGCCGCTCGCGGTACGAGCTCTTCGAGCGTCAGATTAGCCCCAGCTAGAGATCACCTGTTCCCCTTTAAATAAACAATAAAAAAGCGGCGAGAAAGCGCGCGTGTCGCAAGGCGTTCGAATGTGCCGCGCGAGAAACACACGTCACGTGGCCAGCTGATTAATATTACGGGTGCCGACACGTCGATCGCTTCGTATCGAGATCGTCGAAGGCCTCGAAATATCAACGCTGGCGCACACTTCGGAGCCTTCACTCGGGAAACTTTCAGAGTGACGAAAATGTGCGTGCACTCGTTAACAGTTCGTCGTGTCGACCGCGTGTCGCCCCGTGGGACCTCGTAACTGTAAAATCGCGTGGGACACGCGCCGCCGAAAATGCGTAACACGGTCAGCGTGCGCACGCGACGTTGCTGAGGACAATTCGTGGAAAAGGAAAAGGGGATGCGCCGCGGATAATGGAAATGATGAGGGACAAACCGAGACGGCGAAGCGTGAGCGAGCTGCTGGGCTGGAGGTGCATCGTCAGGAACAAGGGGGACACGGGCGTGGAGGATGCGTGCTCGGACGTGCCCTTTCTTGAGGATTACGACAAGGACCCGGAAATGCGTCGTAGGAAACGTTCCGGTACATGGCCGTGAGTAATGACTGTAACATATTCGAAAGTAGAAGGAAATGTATTATTACTGCGTTCTTGGGGGCTTCCAACGTGGAAAAGGAAACTACCAGCGACTCTCTGTGCACTCTTAATTTATTCTACGCGGTATTGATGTGTACGTAAGCGACCAGGTATTTTCGAGGTACTTTGAAGGCAGTTAACTTGACGCTATTCTGCTTTCGGAGGGTTTATGGCGGGGATAGGTCCCAGATGGGCCCTTTCAGTGGACATCGAACGATGGTTGGTGAACCGGAGTCACCAAGCTATCACGTGTGTCTTGGGTTTGTTTAGAAAGAGAAAGTTTGGGAATGGCAAGCGACCAGGCATCGTATTGCTAACGAATAAGGACTCTGTTCCTGAAGGATCTGGTCATGGAGAGAGAAAGGCGAGGATGCCTTCTGGTAAAGGACTGTGAACCATGCAGCACTTACCCTAGGACTTTTGAGGAACACGGATCGTGAAAATACTAGCCTACGTTTCTAACATAAACAGTGAGTCAAACAAATTATAGGGACAACCTTTAAAACAGAAGATTTTTAAAATTACTTCAAACGACCTGAGTTTTTGGAGAAGGTAGAAGGATTAGGTTACTGGGTGACGTATTTCGTCGATTTGAAAAAAATGCAATTGGTCGGAATAGCGAAGAAAATAGTGAAGATCGCTTTTCCAACTTTTTTATCTAAGCCTGTGATGAGAATTTAAAAATCCTGCTTGTAGATTTAAATGAGTTGCATACATGCTGAAAATTTCATCAAAATTGGACAAATTTTATGAAAGTTATTCTATTTTAACGGGTGTGCCAATAATTTTTTGACTCCCTATAGATACTGTATATGTGCGTGTTGTAACTTGCGTGACACTGAGGACTGGGGTTATTAGTTTTAAATGAAATATGAACACAGGTGTTTTTATGGTAAAAACGATTGTTATTGTCAATACACAACAAAGAAAATTCTGTAATCTTACGAGTGTTGTCACAAAATCCGGTATGGTCTAGTGGCTAGGATACCTGGCTCTCACCCAGGAGGCTCGGGTTCGATTCCCGGTACCGGAATATGTTTTTTGTTGTTCAATCCGATGCCTCACGCTCGAATTTGTTATATGATTCATAACTAAATTTGCGCAAGGCACATCGGACATGAAATGAAAGAGCTAGAAAATGTTTCAGGAGTTAGTTTAGTTTCTGAGCGGGAGTACGTAAGCGAGCCGAGCGCAACTGCGGGACAGTGGGATCCGTTCGGAGTGAAACGAAAAGCAAGCCGAAGCTGTAGCAAAACAGTGGCCGTTGAATTTCGCAATTAAACTGGAACCGCGTAATCCGACGCCAATTCGTGCGAAACTTGAGCGAAGTCGTGTGCTTGCTCAACATTCTTGCCGCCATGGGACAAAATCGTGTCCCATTAAAACTGATAATTCACTTCTGACTCGAGTTCGATTGGAGAACGTTTCATAGAACACCCGGCGAGCGGCGTGAATAATTTTATTTGTCCCCGAAAGTCGGTGCTCGCAGTGGGTAAACCTAACTCGCAGCAGCTAACAGTAACTCCTTTCTCGATCCATTATTCTCGCTGCTTCCCGTTAGTTTCACACGATTGTCGCGTGCAAAAGCGAAGTTGCGTAAAGGCAGTTAAATAAAATGGGTAGAAAATAGATGTACTGTTGCACGCAACGAAATTGATTGGTCGCCCGTAACAGAGCATGCGTGCAGGGTGCTGGGCGTAGCGACGCCAGCGTCGAGCCCGTCCATGGCATCCACGAGATTCTTTTGTGAATCTTCAGTGCCGAAACGTTCCCTCGCCTCGACTGTTGCCCCGACCGCCATTTCCCTTCACACGCGACAGAGCGTCCCCTTCGGCGGTTTGCTGCACATGGATGAGGCAGAATTAAGGTAGGACACGTGCCCATACTGCCCATTCGTCGTGCTCCGAACGGCTAACCTAAATCTTCCGTCGCGACATGTGCTGCGGGTGCCGCGCGAGGCGTGTTTGAACGGTGCAAAAGTGTTTTACATAACGCGTCGCGAGGTAGCTGCGAAGCGACATACCCACCGAGCCAACCTACGAAAACTACTCCAAAACCATGGAAATATCATCCCGCGAACACTGTCGAGAGCGCACAGCTACTCCTCCGTGCCATAGAAGACGGAATCGAGTGCCAATTACAGCTTCGTATTAAACATTCCGATCTGCTAAGTTGTACTGCAAGGCCAATCACGCTCGAGTGTGGACACCTACAATATGTATCACGGATGATATTTATAGTGGCTACCATTCTCAAGTGTATCAGGGACACATCGATCACCAAGAAGCTGCAACATTTTCTGCAGCACCGGCACAAAACTGTGGGGATGCCCACAGGTTGTGGCTCGCGCGATCCGTGGTGACCCCGTTGTGAGGCTCGGAGCGTTTGCAGAGATGGTAAACATCGTTGTGCACCGCCAGATATCGCGCATCGGTGTTTACCTGCACATGTGCTAAGAGCCGGTACCTGCTCGATTCACGAGCAGCCCGGGTGGGAGCGTTTTTTGTTGCTCCTTTCTTCGAGAGCGAGAACGCGTTCACCTTTCGCTGTACACATTCCATTTGACTCTCGGCTTTTGCCTGGGATCACCGATATCGTCGATATCGTCGATACCGCCGATGGCCCCGCGGGCTCCCGCTACGTTCGCTGGAATTTCAGGAATTCGCGTCGATGCAATCGATTACCGAACTGGACGTACATGCCCCGAACCGATCGGTTTCTCCTTTCCAAACTCGAGCCCCGACAGGCCACGAAAAGGGACCCCGGTTTTACGAGCTTCCCCAGCGCGCGAGAAATCCGGGTCATCGCGATTAGGGACACGCGCGACTTCCGACGGGAAAAGGGTCCCCCTTCGGGTACAATTCGTCCTATCATCTCGCGTAATATCTCCCGCGTCTTTCTCTGTTTCTCAATCGATCGAGAGAAAGTCCCCTACGGTGAAGCTCGAAGAAAAAAGTTACCCAATGGATTTAGAAAGAACGTTGAGGAATTTTGTAGGCATTTTTCCCCACTTTTCTTCTCTTCTTCTTGGATAATCGAAGGCACGAATGTTTCGCACGCGTAACGAAACTCGTGCATAGGGGCGTAACATTAGCTAACACGGTGGCGGGATTTATGGAGCGATAAGGCGTGACACAATCGTGTATTATTATATAATACGTTAGTGTTAGTATCGACAACAACCGGCGGAGTTTACGGTATACCGACGGTCCCGTAGAAAGAATCCCATAATTGTTGGCTACCTCCCGTCTGATCGTCATTCTGCGTGCAGCCACCTTGCGATTCGGTCCTTTCTAGAGGCTACGTCAGGTGAAATGCCTGCCACTAGGACGCCTTGCGTCGCTTGAGAGGCAATGGACGGTGTTTTGTCACGGATATTGGACTAAAAGTGCGGTGAAAGTTCGGTGTGGGGAAAAGTGAGGCTGCCACGAGGATCCCCGAGGGGCGGAGAAGGATCGCGAAGGAAGAAGAGGCTGATCCATGATCGCAGCGTCGTCTGGCTCGCGCGCCGCGAGATTACCATGAATAATACATAAACGATGTTCAATGCTCGGGCATTCTTTCGAACGGGGATTACCGTCACGTAGTTCAAGGTTAACAAATTGACGACTCAGAAAATCCTACGTCCAACGTGAACCATTTCAGCGTGACAATCGCTGAACGCACGAAGAAATAAGAATCGGTCGCACGCTTGTAATTCGAAGCTTAAAGGTTATCTGGAGGAGAATCTTATCCAACTGACTTGGAATGCGGAGAGTGTTTGTGGGAGTTCTGTCGGAAATAGCGGCCTTGGAGTAGATGAAGACGAACCTGGGCGAGTGGATCGTAACGCGGAGCCGCCAGCTTTGAAGAAAAGGATCGTCCGCCCTTGAAACTGAATCTCACTATTTCGTAGCGACTAGGTTGCTCGAAGGACGTCGCTGATTTCACACGAACCGACCTTCGGGCTTTAATGACCAGTTCCGTAAAAAACACGGTGCCCAGTGTTTTGAGAACCTTCGTGCCTCTATCCAACGGACAGTTGATTGTACGACAGAATTTGTTTTATGTAACGCCAGATTACCCAGTCAGCTAACATCACGCCTAGATAACATCGCGAAGACAGCAGTGTTATCGGCCAATCACTAACAGTACGATCCAGTGATACTGCCACGGTGCGGAAACTAAAACGGGGGAGGTTTATCGGCGATTATCGTCTCGAGCGACTGAAACAGATCCTTAATCGGAACGATCGCTCGATCACGTAACTGCGTCCTCAAGTTGGAAGTAATTAACATAGCTACGCCTTTCGTAACGCTCGCGGAAAGTCCTAAGAGAAACGAAGAGTTGGTCCCTCGGCGTGCCTCGAAGAATTCGCCGCCGATCGGAAGTTTTTGGTCGGAGGATGACCGACCAGGTGTCGCCTTTGCTGGACATTCGGAGCAACGGACACTTCGATGTCAATTTCGATATCGCCGATCCGGTGGGGAACGGATCGACTGGGCCATCGATGGAGAACGTGCCACGGAACAGAGTGCTCAGGTAGAAACTTTTCTTCCCCCTGATACCAGAAGCGATATCGCGCTCTAGGCGATAGCCAACGGCACAAAACTCCAAGGCAAACGCCTGGCGTCACACGTATCAGCGATATGCAACGACTTGTACAACTATTATGCAAAAATGAGCCACAAAGTTACGCGTTATCGGCCCCCAATGAAACAGTCGTAAATTCTACGATTAAGACGATTATTCGCGTGCGCGTCGAAACGAACGCGCACGGTTTTGCAATGATAACCGACGGTCGTTCCAGGGATTGTTAGTTCCATTAAACTATTCACACTTTGCCTCTTGTTTAACGCATCTTGCGTCACACTGAAAGCCGAGAAGCGGACCATCTACGTAAGTCCATTCGCATACGCGTACGGCGTCACGTTTATTGTGCCACAAAATGTGTATCGAATGCTACTGATTACGCTTGATGGCCAACCGATACTTATGTAGTCGCCGCATTTTGCATAGCGTCACTGGAAAATTTACAAGATCATTCATGAATAAAAGATTCTACTGTTCGTACCGCAAACTTGTGGATGATACAAAACAGAAGACCTGAGCTTCCAAAGTTCGTTTATCACGCTAATTACACTCCATAGTCTTCTCTGGTATTTTTTGCCGCCGTTTCCTATCTCTCTTCTTTATAATCTCTGGCTGTCTGTATTTAGTATTGCGTCACGATTTACGTAAAAACGTTGACCGGCACTTACGTCGAGAAAAGAATGACCAGTTCTTTACAGTTCAAAGTCGTTCAACTATCCTGCAGTCGTTTTGTGAAATACCGCCGTAATTGCTTGTACCACTCATTATGTGCCGACTGGCATGCGTTTGCTATTACGCCGCCGCTAGCACCCGCATGAGCATGTCTGGGGGTAAAGTTTGTTTTTCATCCTGCAATATCCGGCGATAATGTGAGTCAGTCTTTGTCACTTCCGCGTGGAAGTGCAAGGGACGAACGAAGGAGGATAATGATAAAAGAAAACCCAAGGCCTGCAAGTGCGCGCCTTTATCTTGCGAGGCGACATGGCGGTAAAAATTGCCCGGTATATAATTGGTCGATTCCTCTAATCGTGTGGTTTTCTGTTCGCAGGAGAACGAGAAGTCTGAACGCGCCTAGTCCAATTCAACAGTTCGGGCCATGCGGGCGTATTATGAAAAATTCCGCGATGGTCATGTAAGTACGACAGCTCTGCCGTTTCATAAGTGGAGACATTTCTTTTTTCTTTTCTGCCTCGATTCTCTTCGTCCCCGTTGCACCGATATTACTAGAAAGTTAGCGGTGGTCCCACGACTGTTACGGTGCCTCGCGACTCGTTTTCGTTCGATTAGACGGTGTCTCAGCGTTTACGACTAGCCGGCAAATCGAAGGAAAGCGTAGTGTTCCGTGGAAAACAACGTTCGCCGGGCATAAGTATCGCGTCTTGACCCAATTATCCGTGACAATGACTTGTCCGTCCATCCTAAACACCACTGAATGCGCGTGAATTAGAAAGCCACCTTAGAAACCTTGAACGCTCGATAAAAAGATTTGCCGATCCGTCAAGTACTGTAACGCAACGCTCAAAGTATAGCAAAACAATGTAATAATAATAATATTCGTTCCAGGGATCGGTGCGTTTACGTCAAAATTGACTATTACGCGTACCCTCTCTTAAATGCTGCTAAATGCCAGGCTACGTTAATTACCGATTCCATAATTAAAAGTTTACGACGCATTATTCATCAGTTAGTCAGCAGATACGTTTCTGAGGGCACTGCTTGGGCGAGGGAAGATAGGAGAAACGGCTTAATAATGATTTTCATTAGCAAACAATCGTGGACGAATGCTGACCGAGTGGTACACGCGCGTCGGGTTACACGATGCGATTGAATGACTTATAAAAAATTTATACGCATAATAGTTCGGGGTGCCTCCTGGCCACGTGTGACGTTCTCATTTCGCGCAAGGACCCCGTAAAAATTGGCCGTGCGGGGCGTGTTAAGTGGTGGCTAGGTAAACAAGTGTCTATTGGGAATCAAAGAAATGCACGTGAGTCACATTTACGCGCCTCGTCCCCGCGTGTTATCCGCATGAAGACGAATCGCGTGGCGATTCTTCGCGTGCATATGAACGCGTTCGCGCTTGCGCGTCGTCCGATTGTTTACCGTTAAAAAACGTACCGCCGTGTTCGGTCCACGTTCAGTGCGAGCGCGACTCTCAATCCGTTACGACGTCATGGTTGGAACTGTCAGGTGGGTTACATTGACAAATCACCAACAGTCGTATTGTTCATATCGAAGTTTCAAGCTGAAAGCCAAGGGTTTCCATCTGTACGCTTCCTCGAACATTAAATAATGGCTGACCACATCCGATCGAGTCTCGTTGCTCAAAAGAAACCAGAAATCATTGTTCCGCTTGGAGTAATGTCACTGTGGCCACTGACACTCGCCACTCAGCTGGGTATAACAAACCTTTCGTAGAAATCTCGCGGCATATATTTCACACGTATAGATGCAGATTTCTTTTATTTCATTTGCATTAGTATAGCCCACTACGTTCGTTCGATATTGAAATTTTCCTTACGAACACCGCGCCACAGGTCGATTAAATATTGATTCGCTGGTACCATCGACCTCGGCGATTCTAAGGCAGTGCTAAGGATTAAGTAGGCGCGTCCCGTATTTTTATTAATATTGAATAGCCCAATCAGTGGGCATTTCAATTTGAAATGTGCTCGGGCCCAGCGCCACGGAATCCCATGGGATTACTACTAGCTGGCTCAATACGCACTCGCACGCGGAAGATTCTCGTCAATCAGAGCATAAAACGCTTTTCATCCCGATCCTCGGACAGTTTTTTTACTTAATTGTTTGGTGACGCATGGGCATTTTATGCCGATGCTCGGACGGGGTTTCCTTGACGCTCGACTCCACTGCCAGGCTCTGCTAAAAAGATGTACAATAGGTCTCGATTTGTGGGATCGCCCAAAGTGTTTACCACGCGTCTAAATGCGATATCATTAAGCTGACTTCGTGTTTGTCTTATTGCAGGACCATTCAGGACCCAGCCTCTCAGAGGTTGACGTGGTACAAGCCGCCACTCACTGTTCTGGTCATCAAGAAAGTCCGTGATTCTTCGGTATTGCCACCGTTCGTCCAGTTAGTCACATGGCTAATAGAAGTAAGCGTTACTCGTTCATATTAGCCTTTTGAATTAAGTACTCATTTGCGTCTGCTTCGTATTCAATTCTATAAAAATTCTATGAACTCTCCACCGTTTCCGCATTCTGAATCAATCATACAATATTGGGTTTACAAGCTTCACAGAACAGTGAATTATACCTACGCTCTTCAAGTGCCATTAGATCTTCATCCACACTACGTGCTTTAGTTTCGAACATACGTATGGCAGCAATATCGATATTCTGCGCGCTATTGATTTGTATAAGTGGAACAAGACAATGCCCACGAGTTTCGCCCGTGACAATTATTGTGCATTAGACAGCAGTTTTTCGCGCTGCTACTCGATGGCAACCATGTTGCGTGCCGGTGTTTCGTAACGCGTTACGTGAGTTCTAATTTCTTGCAGGAAAAACGGATGGTAGTTTTCGTCGAAGCATCCGTCCTGGAAGATCCAGCCTTGGCCACGGACCCCAGGTTTCAGGGCGTTCGAGATAGACTGCAGACGTTCAGGGATGGAACGGACGATCTTCAGGTAATTTCTGCTCATAGATGGTAACGTTGGATCAGTTGCATGTCTCTACGGGCGATAGCTGATGGTATTCTATTTTATTCAAGGATCGCATCGACTTCATCGTCTGCTTGGGCGGCGATGGGACCCTTCTCTATGCGAGCTTGCTGTTCCAGCAATCGGTGCCACCTGTGATGGCGTTTCACCTGGGCTCCTTAGGGTTTCTTACTCCCTTCGAGTTCGATAACTTCCAAGAACAAGTAACAAATGTATTGGAAGGTGAGTAACGACTACTTCGATGGCATTTCTTCGCGAGTCAGAGTATTGTCGTCTTTCGTTGGCATTACAAAAATCATTGGGACCTTAGGAATGACGCGGTTAAAATGAATATACTGGTTCCATCATCCACTTTCAAAGAATTGACCACCACTCGCTTTTCAAACATTGATTCGCGATCAAACGTTTATCAGGCACATTATTATCACAATGTTTCCACTAATCATCGATGGTTGGATTCCATCGAGGAAAGAGACCTAAGTGCCTCAAGTTTCCAGGATAAAAATTCTTGAGTCATCAATGAGTATATAATAAAGACTGAAAGAACTCGCGGTGGCTTCCACTTTCGCGATGGTCCCGCACGCGAGCGGCGAGTGTTCGCGATAACACAGCCTCACGGACTCCGTGAGCAAAAAAAGAAAAGAATACCAGCTACACATGAGCGGTTGATAGTCTGTCTAAGATCGACGATGGCGCGTGAGGAACAAAGTTGTAAATCTGACGAACGTTGACCTGGTCTTTAGGTCACGCGGCCTTGACCCTGAGGAGTCGGCTGAGATGTATCATCATGCGGAAACCAGAGGAGGGCAAACCGGCCAAACCGCCGACGAATCTTCTGGTGCTGAACGAGGTCGTGGTTGATCGCGGCCCGTCCCCGTATCTCTCGAATATCGACCTCTTCATCGACGGCAAGCACGTGACCAGCGTGCAGGGCGACGGTCTGATCGTCAGCACACCCACGGGTTCCACCGCGTACGCGGTCGCCGCTGGGGCCAGCATGATTCATCCTTCGGTACCTGCGATCATGATCACGCCGATCTGCCCTCACTCATTATCCTTCAGACCGATCGTGGTCCCGGCTGGCGTCGAGCTGAAGGTATTTTTCTCAATCTTTTCCTCTGCGCCCACTTCGCCGGGCCGCCTTCCGTGGCTGTCGCCAGTTTCGGCGCGAAGCTGGTGGCACCCATGGAAACGAAGGCATCGCGGAAGAGACGGATATTTCTCCGCGACTCAGAGAAGCTTCAATCCTGGCTCTAGCCTTGATAGCCCACTTCCTTGTAGCATTGCAGAAGAACAAACTCGGCTCGAGAATCGCAATGCAATAATTGGTCATTTAACTGATAGTCTCTGTGAAAGCTCTCGACCGTCACCGCAGGTTTCTCGCGTTAGCTTGGCACGGTATTTCTGTGTGGGTCAGCAGAGGCTTATCACGGTGGCATCGGGATTTCTGGTTCGTGGCATTGCCCCGTAGAAGGAAACTTGGTCCATGTAGCTGTCGCCCGCATTCCCAGACCGTGCGCGGGCTGAGGTCGTTTCGAAAAACCTATGGCCCGTTTGAAAAAAAGCGTTGCGGGGCGGGCCACGTGCCACTCTGGTAGCCTCACTGATTTTTAGCAAGAATGATCAGTGATACAATGCTGACCCTCACGGGTACCCGTTGGTGTCGACGATTAACTGAAGCTTGTTACTTTACGTCGTAGATCTCTGTCTCGCCCGACAGCAGGAACACCTCGTGGGTGTCTTTCGACGGTAGAAATAGACAGGAGCTCTTCCACGGCGACAGGTAAAAGTCAACCGCTTGTCAGATCTATCTAATCGTCTGCGTTTCTCGCGATTATTCCAGATAATGGCAAACAGCAAGGCCCGCAGCACAGCTTACGTCTCCTTCGACGGTCGCAATCAGCAAGAGCTACGCGTCGGGGACAGGTCTGTCCTGTTATTTCGTAAAAGACTATCCGTCCACTCTCTTTCTTTCTATCTCTCTCTTTCTCTCTTTCTTTCTCTCTTCCTGTCTTCATCGCGACACCACGATGCCGCATTGCTCACGACACATTCACTCGTTCGAATATCCGTGTCTTTCTCTATACCAAAATTCATATCGCTTCTCCTGTCTATCGATTTTAGTATTCTCACATTCGCTGTTTATAGTGTCCAGTCTTCCTCTACTCATTGTAACTAACTGCTCACGGTATCTCCACCACCCTAATGGCGACCGATGGAATCTCGTTTTCTATCCGTTCACGACATTCTTTCTTAGAAACGAGACGTTGGCTGTACTGCAAGGTGACGGTACTTTTTCACCCGTTTCATCTGTTTGTCACATGAAATCTTGTCACGTCCGAGTCTGATCCCAACCTTGAGGGCGACCGTGGCTTTACGTTTCTCTGCTCTTTCCAGCCTGCGGGTGACCACGTCTATATACCCGGTGCCCAGCATTTGTGCCGCCGACCAAATTACCGATTGGTTCGACTCCCTGGCGGAGTGCCTACACTGGAACGTACGCAAAAAGCAGAAGCACCTGGACGAGCTGAGCGACCTGACCCACTCGTCCAGCAACGACACGCTGGACTCGTTGGATCGCGACAGCTAGGCCAAGTGATCGAGTCACAGCAGACCGACGGGATCACCGACGATCGGGCCGAGTCCTGCGGGCACGTCGCCACGATTCGACGATTTCAGGGTCTGATCGAGAAGCCAGTGACTCGTTAAGGAAACCACGGAAGAAACAGCGCGTGTCCGAGTGCACAGACAAAGTCTGGCTTGTGTTCATTTTAAAGCGTGAGAACGGAAGAGACTGAAATTGTTGGACGGTTTGTCAAGTAAGTGTTGAATGGCCTGTACACGTGGTCCGGGCGCGACGATGCCTGGATTCGCGAGGAACGGAGACCGATTTCTGCCGAGTGACCAATAGTACGACTTCAGTCGACGCACGAGGAATTCGAGAGCTGGGCAAGAACGTCTTTGTCGATAGATGAACTACGTTGTAAGAAGTCTTGCTTTTTTTGCACGGAGAATTGTTGGATGAATGGATGGCGATGCGTATTCGATGCATCGAAGGGCACAACGAAATCAACCACTCGGTGGAGGGTCTCGCGTCTAATGCATAATATTACGGCTCGATGTTCACCATACAAGCTCTCAACGAGTCCACGCTTCTCTTTTCGATTTCTTCGCGACGTTTAAATGCAATCCTCTTTACTTATCCCGAGGAAGGACATTTTCATTTTGTTTTCTTTTCTTTTTTGTTAATTAAATTAACTCTTCGTTGGCGCGGAAGGACGCAACGCTTAAACATTGGGCACACATACGAAAGGGGTACTAATAAATAAAATATTCAATTTGTTAACGAAATTCCTGTCTGGAGCGAAAAGATCGCCTAGTTTGTGCAACGCTAGTAACGACTGCACGTTGATTCGCGACGAATAGAAGAAGGCAACAACTTTAATATTTTAATTTTAATTGAGCAATCGTGGCAACAAATTGCTTCGAGGGGAAAAGAAATCCTGTTAGAAAGCATCTCGCGTCGCGCGGTCCTATTTATTTATTAACACGTACATGTTTTCTTTGATGCATTTTAAGCCGCCAATATCTCGAAGTGATTTACAGATTGCAATAAACAAAAGCACACGGGTTCGAATCAACTATTGAAGGGAGAAAAAGTAAGAAGGAAAAATCGTTATCGGTAGTTTTTACATTTTGATAACGAAAATGGTCTAATTGGATCATTCCATTGTAAATGTTGAATGTACTTTCCTATAAATGAGCATTTTTAATAAAACCGTTTTTGTACAGACCTCAGTGTTCGCTATACTAATGATAAATAATGCAGTCATAATAAGAAAGAGACTTAACCACGCCGACAAATGGAGAACGCGGTATACTTACACAAAAAGCAAAATATCTGAACGCATGATGCGTTTTACGATACGAAAGATAGGAAAAACAAGTGGAAGTGGATCGACGAAGGAAGAATTTGGCGACAAGAAATTCTGGGAAGACACGATCAATAGGAAAAGTCTTCCCAGCTGAAATAATAAATGCATGTATGCGATACGGCGGAAAAGAAATCAGGAAAAAGATACAAAGTGTGCTGAATCATAAATGAAAACAGCGTAAAGGCACTATTAACGACATGTCATCCAGAATCACATTTGCAATTATAATCATCCATCGATTGAGAAACAATGCAAACGTCGCACGCAAGCAGGTAAAAGATCAAACTTAAGATGCGCTGAAACAAAGAAGGAAGCATTACGAGTTTTCACATCAATGCATTTATTTCTGCGCAACCAGACAATTAAATATACATTATATACAACCATCTCATAAAAACTGCAAGAACCTGTTGTCTCGTTCGTTAAACGATAACTACGTGTAATAGTAAGTAGCATAAGTTTGTGGGTGGGCCGCTGAAGTGCGAAGCAAGCGTAAACAGAAGCACGAGCCATACATCTGGAGAACGTAGCGTTCGTGCGAATGTTAATCTAAAACTTGGACTCGTGCCAGCGGTCCCACCCATAAATACAATCGTTAAGGGGCCAGCAAGGCTCCCAGTTCCTTAATCAACGTGTAACATAAATATCTACCTCTAAGGTTCTACATTTGGTTACATCAGTCATGGGCATGACCTGCGTACACATGTATGCACTCAGCTACGTGTGTAGACAGGTGAACGAGCATAATTCTAATAAATTTATCGATCTAACGACGCAGCTTCGCTGGTATTTACATGGATGTTAAATCGTTTAACATTTAACTGAAATGTTCCACGAGGTGTGGCGACCGTACCGATCCCGGCACGGCGTCGCCCATCCGCGATAAGAGAAACGACTCGAAATAATAATAATAATACGACTTACTCGCTATTCCTATTAAATAACGACGCGCTTCCTCCTTAAGTTAACGATAAAAAGCAGTCTATGGAAGGATTCGTACTGGGATTGTCCATGATTTTCACTTAAAAACCACACTGATAGTGACGACCGTTACACTTTGTTTGCGCGCGAGAATCACCACCGAAAGTAACTGATTCAAACTGTGGCGGCGCACCGGTCTATTGTTCTCAGTCACTTGCGAAACAAAGGAAATGTCACTAGGGTCTAATCAACGTTACTAATTAAATAAAATAAAGGGAATTATCCTGACCACGTTAGCAAAGCCTGTAGACTCAGTTGCGCGAGAATAACGATAAAACATACGTCTTTTCTCATTTCTATAGATAATTGGGAAAAGATCACTGTAATCGATGCGTCGGTGCGTCGCGAATAAAAAATACCTAGACTTTCTCGAGCGACGCACTCCGTGGTACAATTGCATGGAAACGTTTTAAAGTTTGGCTCCTCGCGGAACTCGTTCTTGTTCCGTTTTCTTCTTACACCGGAGAATAAATTGCGCTCTTAACGATCGTCCCTGTTTCTTCGTTGGTATGTATGACTGTTTCTTGTTACGTTTTAATGCCTACAGTTCACGTACGTCACTGTTTCGCCGTTTACGATGCGAACGTAACGAGTACAGGCTCGGATGAAAAGTGCAGGTCCGTGCTGGTCTGTAAAATAATTGAATCGAATTATTTCGCGTGCATTTACTGGCGAACTAAGGATACTTTTAAATAAACATCAGTAGATACTTGCACCCACTTCGAGACCAAATGTGCCAGTTACGAAACTATATTTTTTCGAAAGATTTTATCTTCTATGTTGGTATAACGATTTTAGAGAAAGGCAGGAATCTTGTTGGGTAGGTAACGAGTTTCTCGGGGTTTCTCTTTACGCGTAATCGGTAATATTCTCGTATTGGCACGAAATAATGCAGAAATTATGATAAAACCACGCAGCATTGCACAAACGGTACACAGGGTGTTTTAGAGGTTAAAACGAGAGCAGAAAGGAACTAACCAACATTTTTTGCGAAATTGAGTTAGTGGCAATAATGTATTCGAATAATAAAATAGGAAGAATTAATTTTCTTCAATGTAGGTTAGTACGTTTTTGCTTTCAATGCCTCGAATATTCCATTAAGCAATTGAAGTCGTAGAAAAAAAGAAAGATGTCGGAACTCGTTGGTCCCTAAGATCTCTGAAATACCCTGTACATTATAAACGACACACTCGACGACAAATAGTCGCGTTTCTGGATCATCTGTCCCATTCAAGTGTTATGGCACACGTTGTTAAGTATCACGCAGAGATGCACAGGCAAACAATGCAGAAATCGTCACATCGGAGTTAGTGTTGTTAGAGCACACACTCACATGCCTTCTGTTCCGAGTCTTGGTCAGCGCAGGACGGTGGTTGAATGTACATAGCCGGTTTCAGGGGTCGTCCGTCCTGATCCTCCACCTGAATCACCAGCCCGTGATTGCTGCCGTTCCCGTGAGAATTTCGTGGGTTTAGTCTCCAAAATCGGAGACTCTGTCTCACGTCCAGGGCCAAATGAGTGCCTTCTGAAGTCAGGGCTGTTACCACAGAGTCCATCAGACGTTTCTTCGCTGGAAATGATAAAAAAAACTAACGTTACTTCATTGTCATCAGAATTGCTAGATCTCCAGGTCCTCGGCGGACTCTATCTTTTACTTGTCCGAAAGAAACTTACATCGATGTTTCTTCAGGGATTTCGTGTAGTAGTAGACCGATATTCTGATCTTCTTCTCATCTTCCTCTTCCTCTTCGATGATGCCAGGCGCGGAGGACGTGAGATTCTCCTGCGGCAATTTAAAGATCCTGAGCTTGGCGGCGACCACGTGGTCACCGGAAGTTAAATTCAGCTGGAAGTGCATGTTCATGGAGAGCGGGTCCGCCCAGGCGTCTTGGTCCGTGTTCCGTGGTACTAGACCTGATGAAAGGGAGCCGAATATTTGTCACAATGCCGTTTCACTGAAACGCGTAACCGACGATCTAATTAAGTTACTCACAAGTGGGCGAGAACATGGTCAGCCTCTCTCGTTGGACCTGGTTGGCGGTGCTGCTGTTGTTGAACCTCCCGGTCAGAGCCAAGACTCGCGATTTAATATCCTCGATGGCCTTTTCACCCTGGCTGCACAGAGAAATTAAAGTTCGTGAGGTTGCAGCAACGGTTGCCTTGGGAAAGGGGAAAACCATGGAAAATCATCGACGGTATGGTAACATAAGAACAAAAGGGTCGAATGTGCTATTAAAAGAATTGGGGTAGAAAAGGAGGAGAGCAGCGGAGTTTCGTTTCTACATCGTGACGTAGGAATTTTCACCTCGAGGATGCGTGCAAGTTCTTCCGGGTGGCGAGGCAGGCGAGTGGACGGTGGTCAGTGACCTACAGAGTCCACGGTATGGGTCAGAGATATTTATTATACGTTCTAGACGTTGACTAGACAGCCGACGCGGCCATTGGTACCCCGATCATCTAGTCAAGAACCATTAACGCTTCCAGCCTGTGCCTCGAATCTTCAATCCTTTCCCATGGACAAATCAGTCCCTCAATTTGTAACGTCATTCTTACTAAGGAAGGCTTCCTAACATAATTTCAAATATCCTACAATGGAAACAGCAGAAGCTGCCAGTCTCGTCGGAATCTCTGGAAATATCTAACAGCTAAACGTCCGCACATATTTCGCCACGGGGGCCATTTTCAGCCGGTAGAAATGCCCGAATTTCGAGAACCCATTATTGAGAATCAGACGAGATTATGGGATTGCGTAACGAGGAAGGCGTGAAGTCGTTAACCCAACGAGGAAAAAAAGAGCGACGTCTTTTCTATACGTCACTGGCAAGGATTGCTGCGCTGCACGCCCACGCGGAGATTTGAGCGTAGCCAATGGGCGCGTCAACGACCTCGTTGCTGGCCGAAGAAACAACCAACAAGTTCTTTTTCCAAACAATGGGACAGACAGGATGTCTAGGAGGAAGGTACCCAGATGCCGACGTCAAGGAGAACGTGGAGGAATTTCGGTGACCTATGCTAGGAGCTTGTCCCACTTTTTTTTCTCTCTCCTCGGAGGGAGAGGGGGTTCGGGGCTGAACGGCAGAGGGAGAGGAGAAGCAGGGGCACCACTGACGAAATCTCGAGTCGCTCGTATTCGATTCTAGGCATGCTCGTTAATCTAGCCGCGTCCAAGTCACGCATTCTACACCGTCTCGTTGCGTACGTGTCACGTCTGTCTGCCGTCTGGGAAAGGGAAGGACTCGGGTGTCTGGAGGCCGTTGCATCATGAGAATGAATCCAGCGATCCTTCCTGAGTACCGTATTAAGAAAATTGGCTGCGTTACCGGCGGTTTTGTAACCACCTCCTGGCGAACTTGCACCATCTGGGACTTGGACGAGACGATGATTCATTGGACGTCGTTGAAAATAATGAGGGCTTTCGACGGGTTATAGATTCCGCTCGGACAGGGGACCCCATCGAGGCGGAGTTCTCCAACAAATTGGATGCGAAAATTGCTAGCCGACCCGACGAAAATTCGTTGACTCAGCGTATCAAGCAATTTGGTGATGCCCCGCGTCGAGTAAAATCGTTCAGGGAACCCCGGTGTATAGGGACTGAAAAATACCGACAGGTGAGGGCCGGGGGACCCCAGGAAAATGTTTCGCATGCCCCGCGTTTACCGCGAAACGGCGAGGCGGTCTGATTGGCGGCCGCCAAAAAATGCACGTTGCATCGTCTGGCGGTGAGGTGGGGAGCTGCCGGTGAAAACTTCCTCCTCTCTCTTCGTCGCGCGGCTCGCGTCGTCTTCCTCCGCATAGGAAGAGAGACGCATAGACAAGGTCAGCGCATTAAATTGAAATGTGTTACATAACCTCGTAAGAGAGCAGTCCTAACTGCAGTCTGACTAGACACCCGGCGATTACGAGGGTGCTCAACTCGACCCGAGCGATCTGCCCGCGGTACCCTCGGTAGACGTCCACAGGCAGCAACGTCTGGGGACCTTAGAACCACTTTCCCCCCCGTCCGTTCTCCTCTAATCACCGGGGCCCTCTGCAATCCCCGATGCAAGCCTAATGGGCGTCATTGCCGCTGAACAACACGTGTACCCCCTTACGGAGCAACAACGTCATATTCCGTTGAATTCGTCAAAGTCGGGCGGGAAGAGGAGGTAAACGGCTCGAGCACGAATGGAAAATTGGCTTGCCGATCGGCAGCCGTTGCATCGCAGATCGCCGCGGGTCGCGCGGATCCCCGTGCGCCAGCGGCCGAGAAGCAGAGGGAACGGCGCGGCGGGCACACCGGAGGAGGACTCTCGAGGTGGCTACGCCAGTGCCGACACGAATGCATTTACGCGTCTAGACTTAATAAAATAAAAGAAACGCCTTCGCACCCGCGCGAAGAGGGGCCGAGAGGTGGAGGAGAAGGAGGGCGATTTAAAAACATAGCTAGGGACCACGGCGGAATTTCCACCGTGCGTCCTTCCTGGCTGCGCCCTGTCCTCGTGCATGCCTTTCGAAAAGATTTTAACGTCCTGCGCTCTTTCGAGCCGCTACCGATCGTCCTTGGGAAATTTGGCACGGCAGCGTAGATCCACCGTGCCGATAGGGATCGTTTCGATATCACTGGTCTCACCTATCGTGACGAAATTATCTTCGAATTTCTCCCCGTGTCGATATCTCCCGTAGCAACTTGCTAATTCATTGCCCGCCAATTTACGGCGACTCGTGTGCGAGTTTAGATCGGTTTTTGCTGATCCCGGAACGGGGTTCCGACAGATTCGGGGCGTCGGAGCGAGGAGAATCAGCTGCAGATGAGGACGCTGGTCAGCCCGAGGCGCGGAATTTCAGTGGCGCTTCACGGTTCTCCGTTTCGTCACGATATTTTTACGGGCCATCGAGATATTTTTACGTGGCGGGGGCAATGATTCGTCGAGAACGTCTATGCCGTGTCAAGCTGCTTCGTGCGCGGAGCTGTAGTTTTCTCCGCGGCTGGGAAACCGTTCGCGTTTTTCTCGCCGCGATAATTAAGCGGGAAGGGGCGAAATGGAAGGGGAAGGGTGTGGGACGACGTTACCTTTTCCATGCAGACACAACACACAGGGCGTAAATGAAAAGGCCTCATTGTTATCGCGACAAATCCCGTCTCATGCAACACGAGCAATGAGATAACTGCGATGAGAGTGTATTTTTAGATTATGCAAGCCAAGCCAGAAAGAAAGCGGCCTGCCGACCGCGGGCAAAACAAGAATTCGACAGAAATTCTGCGTTCCTTTAAACGGCACACCGATTCCCTTACCCAAACCGATCATAGTGCCGTCGGGAGGAGGCTTACCTGTCGTAGGTTGAAGTTAGGTTTCCTCTAAAAGACACAAAAAGCACATTTTGTAGAGACAAAGATCAGCCGTTCGCTGTATCGCAAAGCAGGGCACACGATGAGTGACATTTAACGGCGATTTCATTGTGCATGGGGCACAGTTCCCTCCACCAATCGAGGCTGTGCCAAAAGTTCTGCCTCGGTTCTCTTCTACGCAATTGCTACCTCCTCGGGGTAGCGGTTCCAACGAATCGCGAACAGCAACGAGCCAGAACTTTCAGCGGAGCCTTGAGAACGCGTGAGACCAGGGCAATGAGTTTACTTACTCTCGTCGATGCGCCAGGGCCACTTGCTGATATGTGGACAGATTGACCATAGGAAGATTGCCCGTAGACACGTTGCCGTTGGCCATGGAATGCTTCGCGATGTCTGGCATGTCGTTCTGGTACTCCAACGTGTCATTCTCGCTGTCCTCCGTGTTCCAATTTAGCCGGGAACTGTGGCTAGTGTCTTCGTAGTCAGACGTCTCATTCTCCTCGGTGTTCTCGTAGCCAAGGGACTCAACGAATTCTGGAATCACCCTGTAGACGTCGTCCTCGACCCATTCCAGTCCCTCGTACTCACTGATTTTTCTGCTCCCACTGAGCTTTCCCTCGGTTTTCGGGATGACCGCCTCGTCGGTCGAGCTAGTAGTATCAGCAACGACAGCCCCGTTCGTGTTTTCCTCGACGTTCGACGCATCGTCAGACTTCTCCGTCGTGTTGGCAGGACTCTCGGTCGAAGACGTCGTGCTGCTGAGGTGGACGAGATTCTTCGGGTAACTGACTTTGACGGTGCTGCCTAGCTGATGGACCACAGGAAGCGGCACAGAAGCAAGAGGAACGGAAGACAGAGTTGCCGGTGGTGAAGCATGAAAGGAACTACCGGCGTTCCTCGAAGTCGTGTGCTTCAAGGTCGCGGAGACGTGGTGCCTGGGTGTTTTGGAGCGATACTTGCTGGATTCGTCGGAGCCGGAGCTGGAGTCGAACTCTGAATCATCGTAGCGAATCTTGAAGACCACGTGAGACGCCATCGCCTTGTCGAAGTCGCGATGAAGACTCTTGGCAGGGTCCTGTTCCTTGGAAGCCTTGGTAGTCTCCTCGTAGTCGAGGGCGGCGGGCTCGGACCAGGGCTGCTGGGATTCTCCGTTGGTCGACAAGTTCTCGTAATCGAGGACCGCCTGTCGATTATAGGCCTCGAAGTCGAAGTCCGTTTGAGAGGGCCTGTCGACGTGACGGTTCTTATTACCTTCGGTTCTCGTGTCCTCGTAATCAGGGTTCCTCGGGGATGAATGATCCATGGAATTCTTTTCCCAGTACCTAGTCTTCCTGCCACCGTTCTCACCGTACAGAGCTTTCGTCCAGGACTTGACGCTCTCCTTCTTCCTCAACTCCTCGTCCTTTTTGCTCAGTTCCCTTTCGCGGATCGCCAGGACCTCCTCCAAGCTGTAATTGAGGCTCTTCAACAGCAGCATGTCACCGGTGCTGAGATCGCCGGTGATTATCTTGAGAATAGCTTTCTCCAGCATCTTTTCCATCCTCCTGTGACTATAAGGAATCCCGCTCGCTTCCTTCATCTCTTCCATGTTCAGACTTCTCCTGTTCTTCTCGCCCACCGACGACACCGCGTTCGCTTCTTCCCTGGACCCGTACCTTTTCATGTGCTCCACCTGATCCCTCTTCTTCTTACCATCCGCTGGATGGACACCGTGATGGTGATGGTGGCACCAAACACTGTTTATAGCCGAGGTCGCCAGCAACAGCACGAGTAACCTGGCGAGTGCCATCGCGACGGACCAAGAGTTCTCGTTACAGACTCTATACAATCGTTACCCCGAAAACTGCACTACCTCGGGCTATTACCCTGTCGAGACTCCTCGCGAGAAAGAAACGGCGCCACACTTTGCTCGTCGACGGCTATCAGGCACTGTTATCGATGAACCGTGTCCCCCATTACTTCCACTAAGAGTCTCGATCACCACCGGCGAACCCTTGTCAATGTTCGTGGAAGCGACCGGTGACGTTGCAGCAGGGTGTACCCAGCTAATCGGACGAAAACCGCGTGCCAGAAGGGCTAACCACCGGCTGACCCAGAAGGGCTAACCCCAGCAGAGATAATCACGGAAGACGGAGACCTGTCCCGTACGGCGACGAGCAAGTGTTAACAAACTGGACCGCGATCCGTCGTCGGACTAGTCTAATCGCATCCAGGAAGCCGCGATATATAGGTGTATGTAAGTGGGAAAGATTCGTGGCATGCGTGTGCACGGGCTGAGCAGTAAGTCTCAACTGAGCCGAGCTGGCCTGCTCACAGACATAATTCTGTCTACTCACTAATTCCGAGACAACCACGAAGCCGCGAGAGAGGAGACGCGCCGGTGTTACTACGATCACTCCTTTTTTCTTTTCCTCTCTTCCTTCTCCGCCTTCTCCCTTTCTCTTTCCCGGCGTATCGCCGTCGGCTCGCCTCGCTCCACCCGCCGTGCCGCGCGCGTAATCCCTTTCCCTCGCTCGCCGAAATCCCGCGGACGACTGCCTTTTCTCTCTCTCTGTCCGCGACGCCTTATCGTTCGCTTCGTTCCTCTTCTTCTTGTTCTTCTTCTTCCTCCTCTTCTTCTTGTTCTTCCTCTTCTTCTTCGTCGTCGTCGTCGTCGTCTTCTTACTTCTCAGGCCTCCTGGTCGCTTTTTCGCGCCGCAATATATCGTAGGTCGATCTGCCGCCGGTTCTCTCGAACGCCGCGTGCCTGTTCGCCTCCTCGCAGCGTTCGCCTCGTGCTTCCGGCGAACACAACACCACGCGTGCACCCGTGCTCGCCCGTGCCTCGCTCTTTTTCTCTCCCCCTCTCACTCACACGCATACACACACATACCCTCTCTCTCTCTCTCCCTTCCTCTGTCTCCTCTTTCAATCGTGATTCTCCTCCCCGGTGCAGCCCCGGCGATTCCTTCGATGATTACTCACCGCACAGAATTTACCTTCTTTTCCCCTCTGCTTCCCCGGCCGCTCGGTGCCCGCGGTTTTTCTGCGATGCACCGCGACAACGCGCTCCAAGCCAGATCGGCGCTCCTTCGCGAAGCCTAGCCTTCCAGGTGATCTTTATCTATGCCGCGTGACAGTGTCCGCATACTGATCCTTATCGGTGATCCTTTCACGATCGAGAAGACCCACAGATGTCCTTTCACCGTTCGCCGGCAGAGTGGGCTCGTCTATCGCGCGGCCACGGACCGTTCCACGATCGCCGTGAAAGACTCCACGAGCTGCGACATCGGCCAGGTATACCGCTCGCCCCGCGTGGAACACTTTTGGTGGCCAGAGGAAAGCGAGCACCGCCTTTTCACCCGTGCGCGTGTCCGTCCCTTAAAAGCTGGAGCTGGCCCCGGTATTTACGGCCGGTCTCCCGGTGATACACCAGCCGCGGAACAAAGGAGGAAACGAAAAGGAGGCGCGAGAAGGCGAGAAATGAGCGAGCAGACACCTTGTATTCGGCTGCCCGTTTCAGGGGCAGCCACATACGACTTTATAGGGTGTCTCCCTCTCCGCCGTCTAGACGAATCGAAAGATATGATCTTTGAATCATAATGTATCGCTTTTAATAAATGCAGCCTCTCCGCGTGCGTGCGTGAAAATACGATGCGTGGCAACGCACGTCGACGACGGGGGCCCAAAAAGAAGAACTGGAACGAGGAAAGGGGGAAAAAGGAGACGGACGGAGGCGAGGGCAAGATCGCCGGGAGAAAAATATGCGCGGTCGAAAATCAAATCGGCACGGCCGCGACGCCGCGCGAAAATCTCCCTCCGCGAAATTTTTTCCCGACGGTCTCGCTTCACGCTCGGACTTTATTCATTCTTGTCTTTTTTTTCACGCTTTTTTCACCTTCGTATCCGCGCCAATTTGTACATCGCGGCGGGCGAATACATTTTGGCGACATTTTCAAGTGGAAATTGAACGAGCTGGTGAATAATGTCGCCAGTCAGACACTTTAGTGACTCAGGGCTAACAGAAGACTGGTCGCCCAACAGATTTTCTGTCTACCCTTCTCGCGCTGGTGTTTGCAATAATTTCTCTCCATACAAGATTCGAATCGGTGGGTCTACAGTTTCAGAATGGATCAGAGTAAATCGCCGTGACGTGAGCTACTACGAAAATTGGGTTAAGGGTTTCGGTTCTCCGAACCTGCCTACTTCGTCTGGCTGTCTAACGGTGGGCAGACGATGGCCATTCGAGCGTCTGCCGTCTAAAATAAATCATACGTGATAGACGATAATGCGTCACGGCTGGATTTACCGGAAGCCCTCGACGACGCGCGTCTCCAATTCTTCCATCGTGCTCTTACTAGGAACACTATTCGGTTGATGATGGAATCGCGCAGATTTTTTTATATAGATCGAAAGTGTATGTCACCACGGTCACAAAAATGTAAATTAAAGATGCTCCCAAAAGCTGGTCTGGCCTTGAACAAATGTGGAACAGGGGGAAGAAGAAAAATGAGGGAAAGATAATGATAACTCCGTTTATTGAAATTTAATTTTCTATTATATCTCTATTATATGGAAATACATTATATTAAATGAATGATAATAGATTAATGATGATAGCAATTAGAAAAAAATTAATGATAATAAATCAAATTAATGATAATACAATTGAAATCACAAGAGGGCTAATTTATTGCGACACATTTTTTTGACGAAAAAGTTTGTCGCTTTGAATAGTCACTCGTTTACCAATTCTAAAATTTGAAACAATACGCCAGCTTCTTCTTGCTATCTAGAATCTTTATCTTGAATTTATTATTGCTTCAGTCAGTTTTGTAAACCTTCTTGTCGACAGGATTATCATAAATGTAATGGTTAATTACCCACTGTTGTGATTTCAATAGTATTATCATTAATTTTATTTATTATCATTCATTTTTGTCTAAGTATTATCTATCATTAATCTATTATCATTCACTTAATATAATGTATTTTCATATAATAGAGATTATTCTCTTTCCCCCATTTTTCTTCTTTCCCCTGTTCCACATTTGTTGATTTTTCAAAGTCAGACACGCTTTTGGGAACATCTTTAATTTACATTTTTGTGACCGTGGTGACATATACTTTCGATCTATATAAAAAAATCTGCACGATTCCATCATCAACCGAATAGTCTTCCTAGTTAGTCTCGGGCTTAGGGGGGCGATTAGTTTCTGTTCCCATATATTGAGCAAAGAAGGTGTAGACAGGAATTCTGCTTTTGCAGCCGAATGTTTCTGTCCAAATTTAGCAACGAATCGCAGTTCCGCGAAAGTTAACGTCGAGGGTAGGTAAGTAGTCAAGGGCAATTTTCTTTTCGTTGTCCAAGATGTCGCAAATTACAACTGTGATACAGCTCAGGCTTGCTTAGAGCAGGAACAGAACTAGGTTCAGATGGCCGTTTTAATTTAAGGGGTTATTCCGATTAGCGCACCGAAAAATTCAGCTATTTTCAGGAATTTATTGCGGCGAAAATAATTATAGTAATAGAATAAAACTTTTTTCTATTTATTAAACTACATTTCTATAGTACATAAATAATATAAAAGTAATAAAATTATTGCTTTTAAAATGCTTTTAAAAGCGGTCTTGATGGCATGTTTAAAAATTCATGCTTCGCTCATGCAGGCGATTTCAGCAGTTAGACTTATCTGAAACCAAAAATCGAAAGAGATTCTTGATCAGTATGACTGTCGTTATCGTTCGGCCTGTAATTCGTGATTTATCTTCAAAATTAGCAAAAAGGTGGGCAGAATTCAAGAAAAATGTTCAGTCGGCTTTTCTTCTTTTATTATTTTCGATTTTAAAAGTAGGTTAGACTTGATGAAAATACTTGGTTGTAGTTCCTGCGAGAGTCATAGGTATGCAGAACAAGCAGTAAAATTTATAAAGCAATCGGTTCGATAGATTTTGAGATTTTATCTTCACGATGTGAAAAAATGGCGTTTCGAGACAAACACGTTCAAACTTTTCATGTATTAAAGACGGAGCCTCGACGCTCCCTACAAAATGCCTCTGTGGAAGCTAAAATAATCGGAATTTTTCCATGAAAATTTAACAGTACATTCTTGAGGATATGTACTTTCGAATAATGTTTAAAAAGAAAAACCGATTTTGTCAATGACCCTTAAGGGGCCACTGTAACGACAGAAAAACGTAGTGTATCTTTAACAATAAGTTATTTTTGGGCAAACAAAGAAATAAGTCGATAATCTGTTTAAACGCTTGTATTATTTACATCTTAAGTAGTTTCAAGCTATTTTTTTCTTTCCTTTTTTTTAAAAATGATACTTTAAACTTTTTTCTCGGAACCACGTTTTTCAAATTGGCCAGCAGCACCATTTGAACAAATTTTATTAGATTGCTTATAAACTACCTACATTCTCCATCGAAGTACGTATCGGTATAGTAAAATATTGCTTTTCTTAGAAATGTTTAGCATTTGAACATAAAGTTCACTCTTTGGTTCGATTCATCCACGTCCAGCACCATTTTCAGGTGAAAAATTCTACATAACTTTAAAATTTTTCAACAAATCGTAAAGTCAGCACGTAGAAGAATAACTCAATATTTCGACCGCACAGGGGAAATTTTGAGCGCGCATCGCAATCCCTAAGTAGTTTAAAGCTCGCCCGGAGCAAGCTTGGCTGCCACGTTCGGGCTGGGGATCTTCCCAGAGTGGAATCGCCGCGCGCCAGGGTCAACGCGTAGGGCGTAGGGAATCGTGGCGCGGTAAACAAATCGATGAGGACCGAGAGAGGCCCACTTTATTCCACCCCCGAGACGTTGCATGTCGCGTCGACCCGATGCGTTTGGATCACGCGCGTGCATCCCGGTACACTGGCGCGGGATCTACCTCGGTGTGGGTTGTCGCGCACACGTCCCTGGTGCGTTCCCAGCGCCGGGGCCCGCCCGAGACACACACGTGTACGCAGACACGTGCATACATTTAAATATATATAGATATAAAAAACAAGGGAGACAGACGGAGTGGAGACAGCCGAAGAACGAAGGAGAGAGAGAGAGAAAGAGAAAGAAAGGGAGAGAGATTGAGAGAGCGAGAGAGGGAGAAAGAAGATCTGCCTGGCAAGAGGCAAGTCGTGTCGAATCGAATCTCCGACGATGCAACATAGCCTGTCTGACGTCACCTCCGAATCCTCCGTCGCGATTCGGACGTACGGACAGACAATCTGGCGTCTAGACGTACCGAAATAAATAACCCGCGGGGCCTTGCCTCGCCATCAAACTGTTGTTTGCACTCGTAACACCGCCGTCCGTCGTCCTTGTCGGGACCCCCCGTTCCTTGGCCAGGGATACGAGGAACAGAGCAGAACCGAATGCACCCGCTGGAACGGGGCAGGCGACGCGTCGCATCGTATCAATCTAGAGCGACCGATTAATTTGATTTCGAGACCGATCCCGCCCGCGATGACCGCGCGCGTCCTTTTCACAGGTCATGGGAGATCTCCGATTCGATCGATTCGCAGTTTGGAAATCTCTGACGTGTCCCTCTTGGGCAATTCGTGGCGGGCCCCGTGTTCCTTCGTCGCTGACGTCTTTGATTCAAGGGTAAACGATTTGTAATCTTCAAGATCCGCGGTGGTTCCCGAAGAATTTGGAGCTCCTCGAGCTCTCTGTATGTCACCCGAGACCTCGGGGCTCCTGAAATCGGGCGATGTCGCGTGTTCCTGGACCCACGGCGATGACGACAGCGCTCGGTCGGCCAACGAGAGGTTCGATGACTTTCTCCGCGCTCCGAAACGACGGGATTTCGGCCAGTTTCCGACTTTTTTTCCTCGGTATCGCTAACGACGTGACGTCAAATGCCCAAACACGATCCCGGGTGAAAACTCTGCGCGTCGGCCCGCCCACGGCTGACAAATTATTCGGTCGTACGCTCGTCAATTATTTCTCGTCTTATTGGTTCGATCGTGATTGTACAAACGAGGGAAAGGGAGAGAGGGGAAAAGGAGAGCGCGTGCAGGAGAGGAGAGGGGAGGGAGATGTAAGGAGAAGAGGAACACGCCGACGCGGCCGTCTCGGCCAACGGGGGAGAAGCCAGCGGGAAGACGCAGAAAAGGAGGAGAAAAAATGGAAATGGTGCAATTTGCATGGCTCGGACACATCTCTCCCTCCCCCACCTTCGCCGAAGGCAGACGGCAATCGAGATAAGGCGTACCTGGAATCCGGCAGGAGAGACTCTCTCGGTCCGCCTTCACGATCTTCTCTCCGCTCGTTTCGTGGAAGCGAAATTTGAATTTCGGATCGTATTGCGCAATCGCACCCACGCATAGGTGCACTGATTTCGATCTGTGGGATCGTTTGAAATCGAAAACACGGCGTAGAACCAGGCTCGTCTGGGAGCCCTCCTCGTATTCCTGCATCTCTTTACCCGGTTACGATAGAATATTCCTCGTCTCGGGCCGCCACGCTGAACAACGTGTGCCAATGTGCACGCTCGCGATTCTCTGCGAGGACACTCGGACTTTTCAAATATATCATTATCGTAGCTGCAGCTAGATTCCGTTTCATCATACTCTCCTTCTAAACCTAACGCGCGAACAACGCAGAAATCTGGAACGGCTTCCGAGGTTTCGGAGGACGACCATCAGCTCCGCTAAAAGAGACATCGGAACTGACATCGCAGAGATGATAAAGGACGGTGTCCGATTCCCCCGTCTTCGAGAGCACAGTCGCGTGCTACGATGGATCAGATGCATGGCATTCCAGTGAAACGAGAGCAGGAGGAAACGAGAGTAGACGAGTAGGCAGGAAATTTTAACGCGCACCATGCCGCGTCCGTGTACCAATCCGGGCAGTAATCGGCGATCGATACCCCTAACGGTGAACAAGCAACCAATTAAAAATGCATTAGACTCGGTCGTGAGGCTTAAATTAAATTGACCCGCCATAAATCCTCGCGCACGCGTATTCCCCAATATCGATGCGTATTACTCGCCGCCGATTTATCTGCCGATTGGACAGAATCCTTTGGTTTACAGTTAGCCGGACAGCGGGCTGGCTAACAGCGAATGAGTCCCACTTAGAAATGCATTAAATTGCCAGCCGAGTGATTTAAAAGGAGTACAGTCGCGCCGTAAATCGTTGGGCAAGTTCGGCCGAGGCGATCGGTGCCCGCCGCGAATTTCCGATCCTCCGTGTCCGGTTGTCCGAGTTTCATAAAGATCCCGTGGCTAGATAGCCGCAGAATCCACGTGCCACCGTGCAGATCGGTTGCCAGCGGGTGTAACAGGAAGATGCCGGGGGCTAGCACCGTCTGCGAATCCCTCTTCAATTTTCTTCGGCTTCTCGTGTGTCCAGAGAGCGGAGAGGCTCTCGAGGCGAGCATCTGGTTTACTGTTTCCACCGACGGCCAGCAAACTACGCACTTCCGCGCGTTGAATTCCTCTGTGGGAATCCGCAGCATTCCCTGTATCAGATACGATACTTTCTGCCGAACTCGATCCATATCTCAGAATCTACCGAGCGTCTAATCAACGGTTTCTTATTCATCCACTCGAACGTCCGACATCAATCTTCTCCTCTCGTGCACGGATCTTCTTCTCCGTCTTCTTCGTTCTCCCCGCCTGATACCGATTTCGGGCTCTAGCGATGCCGGGATTCTGCGATCGGCCTCGCAAGGCACTTTCGTGGTCGACGGGCTTTTCACGGCGATTTCCAGCAGCGGCGGCGTGACGCTGTGTCTGAAAGCGGGCGTGCGTAACGCCGATGTTTATCCACAAGTTACGCTCTTCGGATTTCGCTATTCTCATCGGGTTTGGCGGCGCGCCAGAGACCTAAAACTGGCTTGCCTAACTTCCACTACGTGAAGCAGGAAAATAGAGGAGGTGTGCAGAATTATCAAGGCCGCAGTCTGTTCGCCGAGGCGGATCAGAGCGAAAAATGCAAATTGCGTCTTCGTTCGCGAGACGTAACATCAATCGGCCGTTTGACGCAGCACTCGATCCTCGACTAATTCGAGGGACGCTCGAAGTAACCCTCTGTTTCCAAGAGGAACGCGGGCGTGAGTGCGCCTTCAAGGTGAAGCAGAAACTTTCCTTTTATATGTATGCGCAGAAGCTATTCGTATCTAACATTTCGCTATCGAGCCTCTCCTTAAACTCGAACAATCAGCTTGCGCTGAAAAGATCGCTCGTTTCGATTGGCTATACTTGGAACATGATCGCCGAAGGGTTATCGATAATCATCTAATTAATCAGAGATAATAATTACATTGTCATAAGATGATGATTAGACCCGAGGATTTTAATCGAAAGACAAAAGTGGAGGCTAATAGGTGTTGAGTGAAGGATAAATTGTTTATTCTTCATCTTGCTCGTGTTCACTTCCGCTTTGGTGGATCTATCGTCGCCTAGACTCACGGACTAAAGCGGTGTGATCTTCCCCGCTGCCTAAGCACTGTCTGGGAAACCAAATTCCCGACGGTTGGAGCGTCAGGTAGCGCGCGAGCGCGCACGAAAAACGCGAGGGGCCCCGTTTCCTACAAAAATTTGTACGTGACTCGCGGCGGAATAGCTTCGGTCGCGTCTCGAAGAGATAAGCACGGCATCATCTTCCCAATCCGCCTCGCGCAGTCGAACGAATTCGACTTGCTTGTCTCCGGTTAACTCGATTTCTCTTCCTTCTCCTTCGTCGCCTTCGAGGGGGCAGATCGACGGCAGATTAGTCGGATCAGAAGTGTGTCTGCGTGTTTTCAGATGGACTTCTCGTCGAGAAATACTGATCCAGGATGTCTTCTTTCTAGGAAGACCTTCGATCGGTCCAAGTGCACTGAAAAAAACCTGCCTCACCCATTATTCGCGCGCTCCACGTGCAGACGAAACAAGACAGCTCGTATAATTCGAGTGAAATCTCGGATCGGCATGTAGTGCAAAAAATGATCGCGTGTTCAAAATCGATGCTTCCCTATCCTCCTCTCGATCGATGCGTCGCAGTCTTCCTAGTAAATCACCTTATATGAATGTCAACGTATGGGCAATAAACAAGCTCATAGGATAAATAATCAGAATAGTTGTTGAACAGACAGATGTTGAAGAATTCAACTGATAAAGTGATAAGACGGGTACCTATTATTTGCGCATGCGCATTGATATCCCCGAGAATTCTTTAACGGGTATTGCCAAGATTTTCAAGTGTCCAGAGATTACACTGTAATATAAGCCCGTTATCAACTGCTATTTATGTCAGCCGAGCAAAAAATCTATACCCTGCAACAATAACTCGCCAAGCTATATTCCGCGAAGCTTATTCCGCGATTGCTCACCCATGCTGGTTAAGCAATCGCGATTCTTGCGACGAAGACGGGTTTCCTGGTGCACCGTGGACAAACGACCATGAAGAGGACAATTATTTCTTTAGATCGTCCAGGAAACGCGTCTCGGAAGTTCCCCGAGGCGGTCATTACACGGACGCCGCTGGCCATCCCCCCGCGGCGGGCAATTCCTTTTCGTCTCGATCGCGATCAGATAGCACGGATTACGGGCCCGGTTTTCCGCTTTAGTCCCCGCAGTATCCACGTTCCGGCTGCTTCCATCCGTTCCGCGATTAACGAACCGCCGGTTCGACTCGGCGGATCGCCAGACGCGACGGAAGAATTTTGATGGGGCCCACCGCGCGGAGAGAAGCAGAAATATCGGTGTCCAGCGCGGCGTGCCGTTCAACCTGTTAAATTGCATTTCGCGTTCGGCTCCGCCGCGGCCCGTTACAACGACGCGTCGTCACGTGACGGCGCGCAAACGCCTGTGAGAATCGGCCGGCCAGCCAAGAATTTTTCCTTACCGAGCTCCGCCGAGCGTATCTAGAAACGCGTCGCAACCGCCACGAAATTCACGGTTCGTTTAGAATTCAGGGGCCGTAGGGCTCGGACGGTTCTCAGGGAATGTCCCTTCGGAACCGTCCGAACTGTCCTTCCCCAGATGCCAACGTGTCCAGGTTCGATGACTCGGCCGAAGTAGAAGTTACGGAAGGCGCGGCGATCGCGCGTCAATCCAATCACGTGACATTTATTCAAGGGGAGCCTGAATAAACGGGGCAACTAGGTATCCAGGGTCGCGTGCAGCGTATTTAGTAATCAGCGATAAGCGAATGAGCGCGATTCCGCTGTCTTATCGCGCGCGGCAGGTGGAAATCGGCGCTGACAGTCGGACGCGTTTAACTGCGGTACCCTATACTATTCCGGGTCTGGTTCGCGGGCTGGAACGAGGTCAATTGCAAAATCTTGTAGGGAGAGGTGCTGTGAAAGGGACAGGTTTTAAATGGGACAAATCGTATTGCCAAAATTCTAAACGTATTACGCATGCAAGTTAGGTATTTTTCTGTATATTGCAATCACTTGTGGATATTTCTATGTTAAACTTAGTTTGTAAGACACAAATTTTATAAAAAAAATTACTGTATAGTTAAAGAAGCTGGTAAAGCATTAAAGATAAGTCACACTCTATGAAGATAGAGAAAAATATTGATAAGTTATAGTAGAAAGAGTTAATTTTGTCAGATATTTTATTGTTTTGTAGTATTAAGATTTACAATTATAATTGTTATATTTGATAAAATTATTTTTATTATTGTGTTGGTTGTATAATGTCCCATTTAAAAACACAGTTGCAAAAGGGACATTTTACAAAATTTTGTTATTTTCTCTTATGATTAATGAGTTTGCAATACATTTTTATCGAAGGCCACCATACTTCTTACGAATTTACTTGGTCTTCAAATACCTATAATGGTATTGTCAGAAATGGATGTTAAACAAAATTTGCCTTTTTATAGCATCTCTTCCCTGCTCGAAGTTCGTCGTTCAATGGGGTTCCCCTACTTCCTTATCATCGAAGCACAGTCGAACGTTAATGATCGACGCCAATCTCCAGTCGTTGAACCGAGCCGATCTCCCGTGCCGTATACCGACGCAACGGATCACTCTCCTGTATCGATAGCATAGTAGCATTTCCCTCTTGCCACGAGGAGAACCAGCAACGAGGGGGCATCGTCGAACCTCCGACACGGCCCTCGAGGATCGTTTCGGGGAACAGAATTGAAAATTGCCGCGACAGCAGAGAGTCCAAGTTTTCGTTTCAACGATCGTGTCGTGGACGGTGTTGGAGGGAAAGTGATACTTTAGCGATCGGATCGGCACCACGAAATTTCGTGCCGCTTTAAGCAGCAGTCTTACCGTTATCTGCGTTATCAGTTATCCTCACGAACTTTGTCATTCCTACCGCGAGACTTAGTGCTCATAAATTACACGCGGTTCAGGAGGAATAATTGTTATTCCTCTTCCTGGCCGCGAGGCTCGCAATAGCGGGCTTCACGTCAGTGCCGGGGAACGTTTGACAGAGGGAACACGTTTTCGCGGTGTCGTCGCTTCGGCAGGAGGAAAACATGTCTGGGGCTGTGAATCCAGCGTTCGAGGTATTTTCTATTCAACATTTTCTCTCAGCAGCAGCTGTTAACAGTGCTTCTTTACCCACTTCTTGCGCGTACCTTTTTTCCTGGTCGGTGCTGCTGTGCCTACTTTCACTTATAATCGTTGTTCGGTGCTTGGAAGAAAATGCTATTTCTGTGGGCATCCCGCGGCCTGATGAAAATTCCAACTGACAGTGGACATAAATGTGCTTGATCATAGCCAATACAGCTTTGTTATATTTGTAGGACAGCGAGCTGAGCAGGCTAGAGGCTGGTGGTCAGATTGATGAGTCGATGAAAGGCAAGGTATGCAACTTGTTTACGATTCAGTGTATCTACAATCGCGACGGAATGCATCTGCTTCTTGGAATCGATACTCAGCTACCTTGATAAACGCGTTATTACAAGAACCGAGGAAATTCTCCGTCGATATCGCGCCGACCAACAAAAGGCAAACAAACGCTTCTATTTCGAACGTCTGACTGTTTCGTCACAAAATTTGAGGCAATATATTTCCTTATCTCCCAAAGATCCGATTAGCTAAGCATTATCCGTTTAAATAGTTGCTAAGACACCGTTTAACTCGTAGGAAAAATCGAGCGACGACCAGCCTGTTGGTTTTTTAGCAGCAGGATACTCCGCGCTGGGTAATTTTATTTCAAGGCATCGCAAGACTCGCAGATTTCTCTGCCTGGCCGTCCTGAATGCTCTGATAATTATCTACTTCATTTTCGCTACCATATATTGGACAAACAACAGTAGGTTCATGGATTTTTTTTCGAGTTACCTTTAAGCAGGAATGGGCAAAAAATTTATTTAAATAAAAATTTCGAATGACGAATGAAAGCTAAAAAAATTATTGTTGAAAATTAACTCTATTCGCCAAATAATCTAAAGTTGAAGTAACTTTTATTTGATCCGTTATTTAAATAATTTTTTATTTGGTTAACGCCAAACTCTTTAAGTGAACGCGGCTGAAACTACAACTTCCATTTCTATCAGATTGGGAGAAAGGATTCGACTGGTGCCACGGTTACGGCATGTTGATTCTTTTATTGGTGTTTGGATACGGCGGAGTGCTTTATCACTCTATTGTAAAACGTTGCATTGGGAAGGCACTCGTCTATTTCACTCGACCATTCCGTGATCAAATCGGAAACCTCCAGAGGACGAAGTAAGATCAATAGGAACATCGATTAGAAATGTCAATTTTCTGCGATTAACAAAGAACGTTCTCTGCAAATTTCTCGCAGACGATGCAGCGTGATAAGCCAGACGCTGATATATACATGTCTGTTCGCTGCTATCATCGTGTTCTTGATCTTCGATACCGCGGGCTCGAGAGAGCGGCTGCTGAGTGCCGTTGGCATCGTCATTTTGTTGAGTTTTGGATGGATATTCTCGAAGCACCCCGGCCGCGTAAGTAAATCGGGATCAGAATATTCTTAATCGTCCTTTGAACTCGCGACTCAGTATCGCGGTCGTCATGACGATGTTTAAAGTATTGGGTCGCGGCTGAGATTCCCAGCGGATTTCTGAATATCAAATATCAGAGGGACTTTAAATTTCAAGCAGCTTATCGGAGCGGGACAATGAGTTACTTATCGACACACGTATCGCCGAAATGTATATCTCGCTATCGAAATATGTATTGCGAACGTAGCCGTTACTTTCGGGCCGAGAAATCCGTGAGAAGCCTCGAAGCATCCCGAATACCAACGGCGATCTTTGACGTTTATAAATTGATCTAGATTAAATGGAGACCTGTTTTATCTGGATTAATCTTGCAATTCATCTTCGGTCTTCTAACGATTCGATGGCCCGTCGGTCGAGCCATCTTCCAGTGCCTCTCCGAGAAGGTGGCAACCTTTTTGGACTTCGCTAAAAGCGGCGCAGCCTTCATCTTCTCCCAGGATCTAGTGGATAAGGGAGTGTTCGCGTTTGCTGTCAGTGAACACCATTTCGAATCGCTCAAAGCATAAGGTGAAGTGCTAATCAAGCGTGTTGCTATCCAGGTCCTGCCAGTGATCTTCTACTTCAGCTTCGCCATCGAGATTCTCTACTACCTAGGCGTGATGCAGTGGATTATCCTTAATCTAGGTCGACTTCTGCAGAAGTTAATAGGAACGACGATCTGCGAATCTGTAACCTGCGCCGCAAACATCTTCATCGGAATGGTAAGAGCTTAGAAAGCATAGTCGATCGATGGAGCATTAAAAATGCACGCGTGTCTTTCAGACAGAATCACCGTTGCTCATTAAACCCTATCTAAACAAGCTAACTGCCTCGGAACTACACACTGTCATGTGTTCCGGCTTTGCCAGTGTATCAGGTGAAGAATACGAAGCGTTGGTGGGTTAATCTTTCCACTGATTTCGTTTATGGTTCAGATTATAATCCCTTTGAAATTTAGGAACGGTTTTGGCTGCCTATATCGGCTTTGGCGCGAACCCAGCTAATTTGATAACGGCGACTTTAATGGCAGCACCGGCAGCTCTTTGCTATTCCAAGCTATTCTTCCCAGAGACCGAGCAGACCGTTGTCACCTCTGATAATATTAAATTGGAGGAATCGTGAGTTAACGCGTAGAATGCATGATGAAACCTGATTCAACCTTCGATTCGCAAATTGAGCTATTGTAATCCCTTTAGGAAGGAATCCAGCTTGATGGACGCTGCCAGCAAGGGCGCACTGGCAGGGATACCCCTGGTTTTGGGAATAATCGCCAATATCGTTGCATTCGTATCGTTTATCGCGCTGTTGAACGCGCTCCTCTCTTGGCTGGGGTTGTTGGTCGGTGAGAGTGCTTGGTCTCTCGAGGTAAGTGAATCAGTAAATCGCATTACCACCCTGTCTATCGAAATCTAGCGCTTTTCTTCTTTCAAGGGCATACTGTCCAAAGTGTTTATGCCTCTGAGTTGGATCATGGGGGTTCCCTGGGACGAGTGCGAGGATGTCGGCACTCTGATAGGCCTGAAAACTGTCGTCAACGAATTTGTTGCCTACCAGAGGCTGGGCGAGATGAAGCAACAGAAGAGAATCTTTGGTAGAACGGAGGCGATCGCGACGTTCGCGATTTGCGGCTTCGCGAACCCTGGATCCATTGGAATCACGCTTGGCATATTATCTTCCTTGGCACCGGAGAGGAAAAAAGAAATATCTGGGTCTGTGATGAGGGCCTTCGTGGGTGGCAGCGCTGTCTGCTTTCTCACAGCTAGCATAGCTGGTAAGCCACTAGTCGAGCAACGATCACAACGCTACCGAACTGTTTTACTGACCGAGCAATATCATTCGCAGGACTGCTGATGACTGACGACTCCATGGATAACTTAACTGACACGTTGACTGCCGTTAACGCGACCATAGCTGCTGCAATCGATAGCTAATCGATTTAATGCCTGCTACGGCCTCCCGGGTTCGGTGAACCCCCTTATCTAATTCCTTTGTACATTATTCGTGTATATAAGAGATAGGGCGAAAAAGAGGGCGCGAAGTCTTTTCATTAACGTTTATTCATATTATTGTACAATACTATTTTATAATAAAAGGAGTAGATCAATAAATGATGCGCGCCGGAACGTCAGGATGCAGCGATTCCGCGGGAACCGTGCGAAATTCATGCTACGTTCGTTGCGAACGGGCGACTAAAAGCTATTGCGGGATACTTCGACAACCTAAGGTACCTAATAAGTTTTGTACAACTTCAGTAAATATAAATACGTGTATAGAGTAAGTAAAGGTGGTATTACAAAATGTTAATAAAATTATTGTTTGATGTACGGAATTATCGTGTATCACAATTCGAGCGCGGAATGTTCGCGGGATCTTTGCGAGCGGCTCCAAGAAGCGGGTGCAAGAAACATTTCGTTTGATTCATTCCTAGTTTCATCTTTATGGCAGAGTGTGAAGTTGATGGATCTCGTAGAGATTGTGGGTACGATTGAACACATCAGCGGTCACTTCTAGCATTTTCGGCAAGACATCAACGTTCCTTTGGACGTGCACCCCGCAGACCTGGAGAAGATGGATGCTGAAATTTACAGTATCCTCGGATTTAGGGACGCGAATACTTGCCTTTTTTAACAGAAGTTCTCTAGTGGGCATTGTGTACATGGCAACCACTGCTGCCTTTCTGATCACCCATGGATGATGCTTGGCTAGTGTCTTATTGTAAGCTTCTTGGCAACAACTAGATGTCTTATCGCTATCTGACAGTTCGCTTAGCTGTCTCAGAAATTCTCTAATAAAATCTGAAAGTTCAGAGCGTCAGTATTCAAGCAGCCAGTGGCGATGGACAGACACGCTTTCACCTGGGACAGTACCTAAGCCCCTATGGAGTCTCAACAGGGTACGCGCACCATTTGTATGGGTCCCTTTGTCCAGGATATTATTCTCCTTCTCATACGTTATCATAGACTTGATTGTGATGTAATTCTGTTCGTCTTTACCCACTAATTCCACTAGCACTTCGATCTTTTGCTTCAAGTCGGAGGAGACAAAGCCAAAGACACTTCCCATCAGTTGGAAGAATCTGGGTGTGCATGGAAAATTAATCTGTGCACGTGACACTAGCGTGGATTTAAACAGATGGCAGGAAGTCGTCGTTTGCATGCATTTGTGATATTAATTGCATAAAACATGCTACGCGTTGGAGGGTAATCGCATATGCATTGACGTTACGTTAAAGACATACGGTAATCAATGGAACTGCGACTTCCAGATTGGATCGGAGGGAGGGCTGACTTTAACCAAACCAGATACTAACTTCTTGCTGATTGTAGGTTATGTTCAACAAGGGAAACAATGTTTCACTGTTGCCTTACTTGTAGAGTTCATTGTAGGCATCCAAGTAGGCTTTGAGATCAATGTCGTCCTCCTGCACGAGGGCACGGTCGAAGTGATCGTGGACTAGCCTCAGGTCGAAGAAAGTCAATTCCATACCCTCCGCCATTTCCTCCGCGTTACTGTATCGAAGCCAGTAATTGACGACAACGAACTAGCTTGCCACGCAGGTACGACGCGAGTCCACGTTATCTGGTTGAAGGTACCATACTTATTCGAGCTCGATTCTGATTACGTGTTACTTAATTGCCAGGGAACAAAGGTGAAATTGCGTAGCGGAGTCGAGCCGATATTACTGCTGGCCCTCTGAAAATCAATAACATTTCAAGCGGAATGACTGAGCTCAACTATCTGTACTGATAAGTCCATGTATGTGCTGCGGTTCAGTGCTCCGATCAATAATATCGCTGTCATAAGGAGGTTTTGCCTAATGGGCAGTAACCTACGCTAGGTGGTGGGACTGTTTTATAAGATTTATGTAAATTACATGTTTTATCGTGGCTTTGTACAACAAATTACAGTCTCATTGCCAAAGTCAAGGTAGCTCATGTTTGGCGAGGTGTTTGGGAAGTTGGGGCAAAGAGCAGTAGACAGTAGTTCTTTTATCTTTATTGGTAGATTTAGGTTGAAGTGATGTAAGTCGTTAAACAGAAAAGGGATAGGAGACACAGTCATGTTTACAGGCAGCTGTTAAAATCACACGTGGGGCAGACGAGTTAGAGCATAGGAATAATACCATCGACAAAGTATAGGATATAGACCAGATGTTCCAACTCCTGTTCAGAATGTGTGACTTTTTCGTCCTAATTCTTCTGGCGGCCGCTAGATTGGCGCTCAAGAAGAAGAGGCTGACGTTTCACGCAAGATACGACTGAAAAGCTCTACTACACAATCACATAGGCCAGTATTCATAGTCGCTACTTATTCTTAAGCAAATGCATCCTCTACTAACATAGTAGCTAGTAAAGGATTTCGAATGCTTAAGCATTTACTTAAGGGGGTAGACACGTCACGTAGTCTGCCCGATTCGGCCGGTCGGTATTACAGCAGGTTTTTCCTGCACTGAAATGGTATTACCCATAGATACGCCGCTGTCTGATGCACGCGAGAGGGGGCTGTTTGCTATTTCCGTATTCTATTCTGAATAAGGAAAGAAATTCTCAGCTATTGCGTTGTACTTATAAAAATTTAAACGGAAAGTCGGCTGGTACTGCAAACGTAGAAAATTCATTGTACATTTCAATTACTTTAAATATTTTTCTTCTGGTTACAGATGAAACTTGGGTACATTTCGCCGTGGACAGGAACTTTATATGGGCCAAATGATGGAAATCTCAACAATGAAGACAAGAAAATAGTGATTTGATATAACCGACAAAGTAAAATTATATATTTTATACATTATTGTAACATTGTAAAAGTTTTTATTCAAATAAATTGGGAGAAACTTGAAACAGACAGTATTATTATTGAGAAATACCTTTCATACATACTCCTATCCAAATTCCAAACCTGCAATTTATCTAAGGCGGAGAAGTATTCAACATAGAGGCGCAGAGTTTTCGAAAGGCTTTTGACTAAAAAATTCATGATACCTCCTTTCGCTTCATGTTCTCCTGATACATCGCTCCAAAATCTGGCCAAAATTTTCAGAACGCTCTAAAATGAGCTTCGTAACAGGATAACATGATATCGAAAGAGGTGGCACTAAGTTAGCGCCTTCGGAGAGAGAATCTAAGGCGGAGAAGTATTCGACGCAGAGTCGCAGAGGTTTCGAAAGGCTTTCGACGCAGAATTTCAGCATACCTCCTTTCGCATCATGTTCTCCTGATACATCGCTCCAAAATCTGGCCAAAATTTTCAGAACGCTCTAAAATGAGCTTCGTAACAGGATAACATGATGTCGAAAGAGGTGGCACTAAGTTAGCGCCTTCGGAGAGAGAATCTAAGGCGGAGAAGTATTCAACGCAGAGTCGCAGAGGTTTCGAAAGGCTTTCGACGCAGAATTTCAGCATACCTCCTTTCGCATCATGTTCTCCTGATACATCGCTCCAAAATCTGCCAAAAATTTTCAGAACGCTCTAAAATGAGCTTCGTAACAGGATAACATGATGTCGAAAGAGGTGGCACTAAGTTAGCGCCTTCGGAGAGAGAATCTAAGGCGGAGAAGTATTCGACGCAGAGTCGCAGAGGTTTCGAAAGGCTTTCGACGCAGAATTTCAGCATACCTCCTTTCGCATCATGTTCTCCTGATACATCGCTCCAAAATCTGGCCAAAATTTTCAGAACGCTCTAAAATGAGCTTCGTAACAGGATAACATGATGTCGAAAGAGGTGGCAGAACAAGTGAATTTGCTCTTTAAAACATTGCATTAACGTAGAGTTTTAAAAGCAGCTCAGCATGGAAGTTTAGGTGTTCCGTTTAGCATGTCTTTTATATGTGATTTGGAATAAGCAGGATAGGAAGTAGTGGAAGAGAAAGGCTTATTAAGTAATAGTGCTCTTTTATCACTTAACTGCATTTTATTGAAAAAAGTGAAATACAATACAATGAAATCTTACAAATGCGTTTGTAATATAGAAGATAACTAGATGTGAAGATAAATTCATAATTCTGATAAAGCCATGTCTTGCGCAATTTTCAAATCCGTGACTACACTCCAAAATGCAGTCAATGATCGCATGTAACCAGTGCTGTCTTTAGGCATGTACACGCTGGGCGGTCGCCAGGGGACCCATGGCAGTAGGGGCCCACAATTCTGAATTTAAGTCCTATTCCCGTGGGTGGACAGCGGCCCCCGAGGGCCCCAGTGCATTGCTTAGCCCAGGGCCTACAATACTGTTAAGACGGCTCTGTATGTAACGCCTTTTAATGTCCCTTACCTGTGAAGCAGAAAGACACACGATTAATAATCACGTAATAAGTTAAAAAATTATTTGAAGTGGTGTTCACATTCCCCATCATAGCGCGTCCATAACAACGCCGGTTTAAGGGGGTAGACACGTCACATGGTCTGGCCGTTTCGGCAGGTCGGTATTAGAGCAGGTTTTTTCTGCACTGAAATGGTATTACCATCGACGAAGTATATATAGGATAGACCTATCACGCAATGTAATTTTGTGTCACACGCTCGGGGGCTCGCAAGCCCCCTTACCATTTTCGAGTCACACCCAACGTTATCAACTCAATCTAAAATACGATTACAATGCTACGAGTCGCAGGAATTAAAATTAAAATTTATAGTGTTATGACTAATTTAAAAAAATATGTTGTACAATTCCATTCATTAATAGATTTTCGTACATGAAATAAATATATTATAACATTTGTCCTATTTACTATAATAGACAAGTTAGGCTACTAAAAATATTTTTCTTATTACAGGTGAAACTTGGGAAAATTTCAACGTGGAAAGCTACTTTATGGGGGCCAAATGATGGAAACCTCAATAATGAACACAAGAAAATAGTGATTTTATATAATTTATACTTTATTGTAACGCTGTAAAGGCCTCTTAGGCGAATAAATTGAGAGAAACTTGAAACAAACTGTATTACAATTCCGAAATACCTTTTACATATTCCTATCCAAATTCCAAACTTGCAATTTCAAATATCTATGGTATTTTCTTAAAAATACCATAGATATTTGATATTTGATACCATAGGTATTTTCTTAAAAATACCATAGATATTTGAAATTGCAAGTTTGGAATGGTATGGTATAGATATTTGAAATTGCAAGTTTGGAGCATGCAGCATGCGTGCATTTTTGAAAGCAACTCTTATATCTGATTAGAATATTTGACAAGCACAGCTATCGGCTCGGTTTGCACCGATTACCAGGTCTCACCACGAGGAGGTTGCTGCGTTTCGAGACCCGTAGAGAGATAGATGGAATCAAAGTTCCGTCGATCTCCCTATACATGAAAACCTTAGCTCACTAAACCAAAAAGATGGATGGAAGCAAAGTTCCATCGATCTCTTCGCTTTCGAAATACAGAAATGCCAAGCAATCACTCGATTTAAAGAAATTCAGCAAGGAAGGAAAGAGTACTGGTGAGCATGAAAGGAGTATTGGATGGCGCAGTTCCTACCACCCTAATGTCCGAGTCGAAAGGGAAAAGCGCTCAGCGTCTCCCAGAGGCGATTCCTGTTGCTCCGACTCATGCAACCCGCCAGGAGCACACTAGGTGTGACCTGACTCAAGCCGGCTTACGCGGAGATTGGGTAATCGGACCAGGAGACTTACGCAGGCAGTGTACCAAGCGGTACACCCCCTACGCCCTGGTCAGAATACACTCGAACTTTACTGGAAAGTGTAGCAACAGTTGAATACAGTTTCCTGCATCGTTTTTCCAGGAAAGTTTACCGCGTGAACGGACGTCGGTAGGATAGGCACCTCCACCAGTCTCGAACTGTTCACTACCGACCGAGAACTTGATTTAGAAACCTTGTTGTCGACGCAGCCAACGATGGCACTACTGTTCCAATCCGGAAATGCACTTTGACTTCACGCTTACTTCCCGTACATAATTTGAAATAACTTCGGAAGTATACCTATCACGTTATCTAATCGATAAATGTTTTTAGAATTCGAAAGCTACTATTTCATTCCGCTCATTACCCTCCATTCTTACATTTCATGTTTAACTCTCTACTAAAAAGACTCTCCAAAATTCTACAAATATCTCTCGAATCTGCCTACACCACTAGTTTCTTTTCCAATTACCAACACTCTTCTATTACGCTATATTAATCATTCATTTTTTGATAAAAATCGATACCCTAGGCATTCGACCAAAACCCCCACTCTTCTGTTCAACTTTCACACCCTCCGCAGAAGCAGCCCCTAAAACAACATTAAAATCTCGATCGATCGCGATGCAGTTTCTTTTACGATTATTATCTTCCCCGAAAGACCGCACGTGTGTGTCAGGTTTGAAGAAAATGTAGGGGAAAAACTACGTCCGGTTTAATGCACCCCTCCAGGAACAACAAATAATAGATTCTCCGAGAGACACACCTACTCCAACTCAGGCTGGCGGACTTTTTCCTTTCTCTCGTTTACAGTACACTAAATCGCTGGATTCCCCTGCTCGCCCCCCTGTTCCCGGCGGTGTAAGCCACATTATGCGATATCCGAGAAAATCGAGAGCACATCCTGCCCAAGGAATGCGCCGCCGAGGCCCCGGGCCAACAATAGGGGCCAGGTTTTGCGCCATTATGTCGCTGGGGGATCGCATTACTGGCCGATACGATCGCGCGCTTTCAGCAGCTTTCAGATCCTATCTACGGGATATCTTTTTTCCCTCTCGGTGAGCGCAGCCTGGCCGGAACCACCGAATTTCGCAACGAAACTCGAGAATCGGGAGTAATTACGCGGATTTACCCTCTCGCTGTTTTTTCACAACTCCTTCCGACTCGCCTTCTCCTGCCACCCTCACCCTTCATCTGTCTTGTATCACCCTTAGTGGCGAAGGGAAGTCGATTAGTTTCATAGTATATATTCGGGATGTTTAGTGTAGGTACAATTTTTCGGGGAAAGGCTTGATGGATCTTTAGAAGCTGGATTCGTGTTTTATCGAAGGGTTGGAGGTATTTTCTATACAGAGGGGAGCCAAGCGGGCCTGGCACCTCCAAAGAAAATGAAAAAAGGATATTAATGTAACCACAGCTGAAGTAATTCCAGCGGTTTGTAAAAAGAGGAGAAAACTGGAATTATTCTTTAAAGAAATTTTTATAATCACCTCATGAATTATATTGAACTAGCTTTACTACTCGGTCTCGCCAGAAATTTAGATTCTGATTTCATAGAAATTTTTTTTTTTGTAAAAATGGTCATATTCATCTGGATTAGTAAGGCATAATGAGCTGAGGCACATTTCGTGATCTCAGGGTTTATCGTTGGAAAGTTTTTAGCCGACAGACAAATACACAAACATATAGAAGCTTTCTGCTTTATATATTAAGATTTGCAATGAAAATATTTTTATCCGTTTAACTCGGCTTCCCCAGGATTAAACATCTTGTGGGAGATAATTCATACAGTTGCTACTTAGTCCTCATCTTTCCACGGGAAAGAAAAAGTACTTTTGTTGAAGGGAAGAAAGTATCTCGTAGTTTATTCAAGGGATTATGCATCCCTTCACCGAGATCGTTGAATTATGGCGAAGCTGTGCTAAATACGCCTGAGTATTTGCCGCCGCGGAAACGACACTATTGGCCGATACGATCGCGTGCGCTTTTAGCAGCTTTCAGATTTTATCGGCGTTGCGCATGAATAGTCGATTTTTTTTTCGGCTCGCGGGTCCAGAGAGCAACTGATTCGCAACCAGAGCGAAATACCGGAGTGCACGCCGCCGATCGGTCAGCCCGCCTGTGTTTCCTCTGTTTCCCATCGCTTCGATATCGACACCGGTATCGCTCGATCGTTCTAATCTGACGAAGGACGCGGAAAGCCGGCCTCCGCGTCAAAAGAGGCATTTCCCGCGGCCGGGAAATTTCCGATTCTCCGTTTTTATCCGATTCCCCGTGAGCCATCGATCGGCGAACGTCACCGGTGATCGATTCTCGAATCTGTCATAGCTTTTCTGCGGAGAAATTCAAATTTCTGTCGCCCGAAATATGGACGGCGGCGACGGAAGCACAGTGCGCGGCGATATTGCTGGAATGTTTCTGTGTCTGCGAGATTTTCACGGTGTTTTGCAAGTTCCCATTCCTCTGGACCATTAAGTCTTCACAAACGAATAGATTTATGAATGAAAAAGTCGAGGGAATGTAGGTGTAATCATTGAAACATGCTTGAATATATCTATACCAGTGTTTTTCAATCTTTTTTGAGTGACAATATCCTTCTATAATATTTAAGTAACCTGCGACCCCTCTCCATATAAGGTAAGATAAAGAAAACACATTAAAAATAGGAATTTCTGAATATAAATCTAACTTAATAATGTTAAAGATATTTAACATAAAGATATTTAATATATTTAATTATCTTATTTACTGTAATGGATGTTCTTGCATCTGGGTAACCAGCATTTTCTTTCTTCAATTATGAAAAATCAGTGTTACATCATTAATAGAATATGGCAATGTAACCATATTAAAATAAATAAGTGCCAAGAATCGTCAACTAAAAATGACCACGGCGACCTCAGAAAACACTTTGCGACCCACAGGTTGGGAATCATTGATCTATCCACTCTTTAATATCAAAATTAGCAAAACTCTGAGTCAAAAATCGAGAAATTTTTATCACTTTCTGGAAGTCAATCAGCCCCCGTAGGAATTCATCTCTCTTTCCAAATAACTCACTCACTTCAATCAAATTCTGTTTCATGAAAGACATAATTGTAGAAGACCCCTTTCGGTTTTCTAAAAAACTTCCAAACATCATCATCGACGCACTTGCTAGCTCGCTTCTTTAACCCCTGTCTTCTTTAGCTGCGTTTTTAAGCCGCCCAGCGACAACTCCGAAAAAACAGCGTAAAGAACGCAAGCTCGTTGTCGGCGTCGCTTGTCCGCGGTCACAAAGCATCGATAATTACTCGGCCAGTAGGGCCACCGGCAAGAAATCGCGACATCACAGTTCATTATGCGCTTTTTGCGCCCGCTCCATTGAGCCGCGAGTTTTTCCGCAACTTTTTCCGCGAGTTTTTCCGTCTCGGCGCGCGTGTCCCCCGTCCACGAGGATCCGCTCGGGGTTCTCGCGCGGCTGTCGGTCCTGGAAGAAGCAAAAAATTCTTACCCAGCCAGCCGCAGGGGACTTTACGATCCTAATAAAACGGCCGCGGAGAGGAGGCTGGCCAGAAGGAAGGAAAAATCGTCGGCCGGGCGCAACGGCTTTTTAACCCCGTAGAATCCCATAAAAATTAAAAGCATCGTCGGTGCACCGAGGCCCCATTGTCCTGCGGCCGCTTCGTTTCCCTTTGCAGCTCCTGGCGTTCCTCTACATTTTTTTTGCGCGCCAAAAAAAAGCTCCCAGCCTCCGAGACCCCGAAGGAGCGCGCGAGAATGTACGCGGAAAAAGGGGAACCGTCTTGGTAAGAACGCTCGTCGCTTTTCCGACGAGCAGCGCCCGGGAAGAGCACCAAAAAAAAGCAGCAGCAGCTAGTACGAAAAAAAACACGGGAAAAGAGAGTGGCGCAAAAAAAGGGAGAAGAACGAGTTGTCTTTTTCAACCCCCCCCCTCTCTGTTCGGACCGTAAAAACGAAGCAATCGTTGTAACTTCGTAAATCGTCGCTCGGCCGTATATCACTCGCTTGAAAAATAATATCCGCGCTATCCACCCCCCCCTCCCCCTTTCATCCCTGCTCTTCCTTTTTTCGCATTTTTTTTTCTCTCGCCCGCTGGAACGCCAACGAACCCGTCGATTTCCTTTTTCTTCCAAAGCGGCCACGGTCGCCCCTTGGTTCGCGCGCGACACTTGAAATTCTAATTCATGCAAATTCACCGTCTAACGGAGTAGAAATGTTTCCCTTGTATTTTAATGAAAATTTACCGCCCGACCCCCTCGGGCTTCCTCGCCCTTCCTCCTGCAATCTCGGGGCAGCGCACGGCTACTCTTCGACGAATATGAAACGACAACGCGATCGCGCGGGTGTACTTAAATCAATTCCTCGCGCTCGTTTCACAGAAGGGCGGCCGGGGGGTGTGTGGAAAGTTGGCGCTCTCGGGCATCGGAGGGGGTGAATGTAACGCGAGGAACTCGACGAATTTTTTATGAATGAATCGCGCGAACTGTTGCTCCCCTCCCGCGTCCGCACCCCCTCTTCGTTTCCCGTTTCGACGAAAATTTTGGTCTGCTCGCCGCTCGTCGAACTATCCCTGAATTTTTTACGAATATTTGCGGTGCTTCAAAATGTCTGACGGCCCTCGAATTCTCGAAATATTCGCGATATGAATTTCTCGGTCGAGCTGCTCGCCTCTCCAGGTGGAAAATAAGGGTGGAAAAAAGAACTGTATCGTAGAGAGAGATCTTGCCGAGCTCCCCGGATGAAATTTATGTATCTTGCCGATCTGGATGCTCCCTTTTTTTGTTTGTGCCCTCAGAAATTTATTCGCGCCCGGCTCTGTTTCTACGCCTGGCTTGCGACGACGCGCTTCGACGGCGACGATAGTGCGAGGAAGGGCGAGAAGAACAGGCGACGCGGAGGAATCAGTCACAATGGACCCTTTCTGCAGCGTCTCTTTATAATTCGCGAGTACCAGACAAAAAAGGGACAAGCCGCTTTTACGTACGGCAGCCTGTGTTGCTTCAGCACTGAGATAACATCTACTTTTTACAGTTTTTACTCAATAATGCCCCTGCATTCGTCGGATTTCCTTAATACACACTGCTCTAAATCATTGGCGGATGATTCTCCCAGGATCCGAGTCTGTGTCTCAAAGAAAAGTGACTCGATCTTAATTACAGCGGTGTAATGATTTTCCACGAAGCTTAATCCTAGTCCACGAAGATCTTCATTCATTAGAAGGCGAGTGTACGGTTGGGGTGAAGTCTGTAGCAATTTCTGTCCCGCTGGCGTCGCCCATGCAAATGGCTTTTGACCGAAACGAAGTAATCTCGGATGAATTCGATTCCCTTGGACGAGGAGGTACACGGTTTTTATGGGTGTCACGTATGCGCTGGAAAAAGTTCTAATCGATCGACAGCTCTATTTCAGTCGGGCGGCGAGGCTGCCGTATACATATATAGAGCCGGCTGGCGCGTATCCGCGAGAGCCTGTGTTTAGAAACGTGCGAAGAGGAATCGAGTGATCTACTGCTTTTAGGTTGTGTTTACGCGACGATCAGCGCCGCCAATTTCCCTTCCCTCTCGGAGTTTCCACGGAGAAAGCTTTCGAAATGGACGTGCAACAGCTGTTACCGTCACTCCCGATGGAAACTGGCACGCGTACCCCGGGCCTCTATAACGTTCACGAGCACGTACGACTTATGCCTGTCTACCAACGACAGTTATCGATTGTTGCACGACCTTCCGCGGCCTTGCACCGAGCCTTCCTCTAGCTTCATCAGCCCCCGCAACACTTTTCCTCCCTCTGTGGCCTGAAATTAGTCTACGATCCAAGCTGGGCTAGTCGCAGTCGAGGATTAGAGATCATCTGCTAACTCTAATTCCCTCTGAAGCAAGTTTTCTGTGGCTTCCACTTGGTTATGAGCAGCTAATTATTCACGAACAGGGGCGGCAACTCACAGAACGTCTCGAGAGATTCAGAAGGTCTTCGTGAATGGGCGATTAAGACTTCCGTCGAGGCGACACGAGTTGTCGGCATCGCTGAACCTGCCGCAAAGCGTTAAAAGTGAACAGGAGCTGTTGCACGCAGCGGTTTCACCAAACCAGCGGCGACGAATCGAAGAACCGGATGCTGTCGACGCGACAGGACCCTTGCTGACGATTCGCAGGCATTCTCGAGAACATCGAAGGGCCAACTGTTCACGACAGTTGCGACAACAGGGGCACGCGCGTCTAGCCGGAAGGGGCCCCCTGCGACCCCACATCAGCTAGAATCTCAACCCAGAGAGTTGCCTAGAACGTGGTTCTCAATTCGGAATAGGAGAAGTAAATGCATAGAAGTAAGGGAGAGTAGAGTAATTGTGAACAACTAAGCAAAAAAGCAAACAAAACGAAGACTATCATAATTCAATTAGAATCATAGGGTAAACCAACCAGTGAATGACCGAATTGTTGAATGAGAAGCCCAGTAAATGACCGCATACTTTTATTAAGAATCGTACTTATTAATGTTTGTTTAATACGCATAACTAAAAATATGGGATATTAAACGTGCAACTACACTCCATTTATAAACATATAGTAATTTTTAAATTTATAATTGACATTTCTTTGCCTAATGGTCATTCACTGTTATGCGGTCAATTACTGGTTGGTTTACCCTAATTCAAGCAAAGCCTTGGTCACAAAATGTTGGTAAAAAAGTGCTTTACTGCAACTTAAAAAAAACAATTGTATCATTAATTCAACAGTAATTACATGCAATTGAAATGGGCAAAATATTACTTGAAACATGATGAAAATAATAAATTGTGTTTATCTTCAATACCATGAGCGTTCTGTATTTATTACTTTCTGCCTGGTGTTGGATACGACTTAAACTATTATCTAGTGGAGAGGGAACATCGTTTTTATTTATTAAAACGTCGTAACATCGCATTCGCGATTACCCCGCGTTCGTGTTTACCCTACTCTCCCTTACCATTTTCAGTGATTAGAGTTGAAATGAATTAGCATCTGAATTCGATACTTCCATCCACCAAATCGACACCTATGTTCAAAACCATTGAATGCAAGTGAGAAAGAAGAACCTAAATAGTAGGTATCATATGTAGAATTAAAACTGAGCAGAAGAGAAAGGCGCTAAAAGCATATCCTCCGAATCATCCCAAGATTACAAGCCAGAGCAGCTTCCAGGGAGTCCCGCCTCCCAAAAAACAGATGAAAGAAGAAACTCTGGAGACGCGTTGGAAGCTTTCTTCGCGATTCGATTCGATGGTTTTACGATGACTGGCTCTTGTGAACAGGTAACGAAAGGATCCGCTCATTGTCCTGGTTTCGTGGCATGAGTAGCGATCGGGAGACGCGGTAGAACGGCAGTGTTTGCAGACAAGGCCCAGTTAGGGCCCCCTCCTGCCCATCTTCGCCCTTTTTTCCCCTCTCCTTTCACGCGCTGCTCTCAGTAGCCCCGGTAGCCGCGCCGTTGACACGCAGGGTGACAACATAAATATAATGTCACGCTCCTGCGCCCGCCAATGCCAGACCTCGGGGCCTCCTCTCTGGGGACCCGCGGCCTGAATGGTATCCGGGGGCCCCGCCATTCACGGCGGATACATGGACGACGATTTTTACGGGGCCACATGAAAAATGAGGTTAGCCCGGCATTTATCGCGCCGGGGCCCATTCTGCGTCTTCCTCGGTGCGTGTCCGTGGAAGAACCGGAGAGCCTCTCAATATTTTGGCACTCCATGGGTCGGGCCTTTCGTTTCATTGAAACCTGCGACGCACCACCGTTCTCCATCGATAGATTCCAATCTTTCGCGCGCAGATGACCGAGTTTTTTGGGTCGGGCTTCTTGGAGACGATAGCACTTGCAAGGGGAGCACTTTCGGGGGTTTTAATTTAGATGGGTAGGGCTGAGATATTTGAGCTGCGACTAGGTTTTCAGTTACATCGGTTTTCGATGGGATTGAAGAGGCTGAGAAGATTTCAAGTGAAAGGGATAGAAGAAGGGAGGGGCGTTATGAGAGTTAGAAATGTTAGAGTATAAAAAGGTTACACTGAAGGGGGAGAAATTAATTGGCGATATGCAAAGGCTCATTAAGATTGAGAACCTATTTGATCAACTTTAAGAGATTCTCCTTTCATCCCCTTGCTTTCTACACTTCACTTTCCTCCTGCAAAGCTGCTGACACCTGAAAAGATGAAACACAGTGGTCCATTGTTCGCGACATTCTTCTCCCCATGGAATCTATCGAAATTGGTACGAAGACATTCCACTCAGTCACACGCGTCTTTATTCTCGCCCTTTTCGCCGTGCGAGCACTCGATGGGCATTGTGGGGGGTACCGCGGGAATCTCGTCAATGGTTTCGGGGGCCCCAATTATATATCCGGCCTATTTAAAGTCGACCCCGTGAAAAGGTCCGGAGTTTCTCTTTCGATTCCACGGGGGATCAGTTCTGCCTGGAGCACAATGACGTCCGTGACATCGTTTACGCGCACCCCCCGTGGTCTGCCACGGGACCAATGGGGCCCCATGCCGCACGAAGGACACCCGTGACGAGACATCTTCATCACTCTGTGGCCGTGGGGCCCACTTTGCTCTCCTACCATGCCCGAGGGTGGCAGGATTTATTCTGCAATAAAGCAACTCCCCGCTATTCAGCATCCACCGAATTCATCCGATGAAATTTCATCTGAGCATCGTGACCATGTGTTTGCAGATGATGCGAAGAAACAAGTGATCCAATTTCTGTGGCGATTTCCATTGGAAGCTTTGAAAAATAAAAATCGTGTGCATTTACACGATGTTTCGCTCGAAGATTCCTCTTTTCCTCATACGTTGTTGCACGGTATCGGTGGATCGGTTTCAATCCGTGGCAGCTTTACTGTGGGCGTATCGGCGGCACCTGGAACACCGAGGGACGACCGAGAAGGGCAGAGATAGGTCGGGGCAGGGCTGGGGGATGAGAGAGAGGGTTGAAGGCGACAAGGAGGGTTCGCGGTGCGGTGCCTTGGTGGCCACGGGTGCGGTACAGCTTCCTCGGTAACGAGGGCCAACCTTTATGACCCGTAAAGATACGTGCCGTCCAGTTCGCCGCCCCTCCTGCTCCCCCTGCCCTCGCCGAGCCATTGCACCCCACCGAGTCTCGCGCGATAGCCATACAAGGCTCTCGTAACGTGGAACTCACGTAGGGACATTTTCGACCCCCTCGAGATGGCAAAATCTCCAACGGAGTCTCTCCATATCCAGCTCCATCCAACCCTCTCTCGATTGACCCCCGCCAACCCCCATCCACGGCCAGGAAATTCCCCGGGGGACAGTTTTATAATGCTGGCCGTGATTGTGCGTGATTGTTCGAACAGCGACTCCTGTAGGAAAAGGATTTTATTCCACTTTCGGGGGCGGGGGTTTCTTTAATCCCGATAGGAGGAAAGTGATGGAATTATCAGGTTGAAGTGGAAAGGTTTTTAAGCAGGATAGGGTTACGCGATCCTTGTTTGGATGTTTCGAAGCTCCGCGGTATTAAAATTCGAGATTCGAGGGGACCTTAGTCATTTTTGAGTTATCATTTTCCGCATTTTTTAGTTTTTCACCTTTCGAGTGATAATTATACATTCGTTTTGTTCATACACATCAGTATTTTCCTACAGATAAGGGAGAGTGGGGTAAACACGAACACGGGGTAATTGCGAATGTGATTTTACGGTGCTTTAATAAATAAAAACGATGTTCCCTCTTCACTAGCTAATAGTTTAGATCGTATCCAGCGCCGGGCAGACAGTAATAAGTACAGAACGCTCATGCTATTGAAGATAAACACAATTTATTATTTTCATCGTGTTTCGAGTAATATTTTGTCCATTTTCAATTGCATGTAATTACTTTTGAATTAATGATACAATTGTTTTTTAAGTTGTAATAAAGCACGTTTTTACCAACATTTCGTGACCAAGGCTTTGCTTCAATTATGATTCTAACCTCTGAAATAAATTCGTTTTTATTTTTTTATGTCGTGAGGCATTGACGAACAACTCGAGTTTAGCAACGTTAATCGATTTTGATGAAAATTTCAACATGTATAAAACTTACTTAAATCTACAAAAGGAATTTTTGAATTTTCATTACAGGCTCAGAAAAAAGTTTAAAAAACGACCTTTACTACTTTTTTCGATATTCCGACCAATTGCAATTTTTTTCTAACGCACAAGAAGAGGAATTTGAAAAATACATTAGGTATAGGTTGTAGCAACATTTTTCATGGGTCGACCATTGGAGTCACGCATTCTGTGCGACTTGTGCGATATTCAGCACTCTGTTCGTGATTACCCCACGGCAGTCGAACAATCACGAACACCAAGGGTTTTGCTTTTTCACTATAAACTTGATTTTTATTATAATTTTTCAAAAAATCGTCACAGTACTTTATAGATGAATAATTTAAGTATATTTGTGAATAATAAACAAATTCATTTCTCACATAGTTTTCGCTTTGTTTGTTTTTTTGCGTAGGTGTTCGTAATTACCCCACTCTCCCTTATGCATCTTGATATGTTGAAATTTATATGTATGTATTTAAAAAAATAATTCTGGATAAAGCGACTTTCTTCTGTTAAAATCCACCAAACATTTAAATCTTATTATTAAGGTCTAAAATGTACAAAAATATTGTCAAAGACATATCCTAGGATGCGATAACCCCTGTGAGCTCAAGAAGGGTTAAAAAAGCCCTCTAAACGTGGAAGTAACTCCCACGTTACGTCACCCCGTGTAATCTCCATCCCCTGTATCAATCTTTCACTACTCCAAGACAGCCATGCAGAGCGTTCCAATCTAGCAGCGAGATATTGGCGATTCTTTCCTTCTCGGACGCGCTGAGAAAATTAGGGTTGCTGGATTGGTATGGAAGTAGCTGGTGCCGGCTGATGAAGGGTTGAGGGTGGGGAGAAGGGGGTTGTAGGTGCGAGGGCAATCGCGAATCAAAATTAGCCGCTCTTGTGGAGAGAGTTGGCCGTTGGAAGGCTCGCGAGGTCGAAGGGTGCTGGGCGCAGGGTTTCACCCCAACGGCGGAGCCCGCTCACCCCCTTTGACCCTGTTTCCACGTCGTCGCATTCCCCGTCTTTCTAGCCTCGGGTCCGAAATTACAGGCTGCAAGGCGCTGTAAATCCCGGTGCATCGGGAGGAAATGGATCGCCCGTCTGGGAAACGGTGCATCCAGCTTGATTGCAGTCGATCTTCGGCTTCCTTTTTTCGCGGGCCAACTGGCTGCACGGTGAATATCGAGCAAATTAGGGACGCCTGTTTGTCAGCCGGCGGAAAATGTCTGTGCTTGGAGGACGCGTGATTGCTGGGAGGGGTCTTTTATGCGATGGCGTGGGAGATTTCGTGGTGCGCTGCTCCCGGATTCGTTTAATTTTCCAGCGCTGATTGAACCAGGGGCCCATTAGGCTTAAGCTAGAGTGCAGGTATCACGGGGCATAGTCGAATACCCCGGGAACAACCAGAGAATGACAAAAATTCCAAAATCCTCCAGAGATTCGAAGCACACCTCCACGGGTATCAGCTTTTCTCACCACGAATCACGACGGAAATTCGATCGAATGTCCTCGGTGGAAGGAAAAGGTCAGCAACCCTTCTCAGCAGGAGGCTCGATCGACTAATTAACAAAATATTCACGCCGGCAGTGAGGGATGTAAAAAAGAAGCGAAGTAGCGGAGCGTTAAGTCGAGACGCATTAATTGGAGGATGTGATCTCTCGTCGTCACTCGAAAAGCCCGTTTATCTGCGCTACACCGTGCTTCCTGTTGTGCAGAAGCGCGCTCCTTTTTTTCCGCTCGCCGCCGCCACCCTCTCCCAGCGGGTGACGGGAATATTCCAGCATCAAATACATCCGCGCTGTTGTACGCGCGCACACGCGCCTCCGCCGAAACAATCCACCCCCTCCGACGACACGCAACCGGCGACTGTCCACCCCCCGTGTCCGTACGCGACTCACCGTACGCAGACCAGCAACACCCCGCGTGGTGGTAACACGTATACACGGGGCGGGAGGGGTGCTGGCAGAGGAGGTATTGAAATTAGCCGACCGGTCGGTAGTGATGGCCGTTCGATTCTCCGTGTTCGCGAGTTCGAGCAATTTGGCGAGTTCAAGGAGCTCGAGGGTGGAGGCGAGCTTTGGATAGTACTCGAACCGGGAGCGTTCCAACATTTTTAGAGTGGGCGAGGAGTGAGCTTGATTAGGGGTAGGGGTTTCATAGGAAATGCTGATTCTTCAAGGTGTATATTTTCTTTGGTATAGGTATATCTCGGGAGAGATTCGGGGGTGGAAAGGAAGGCGTTCCTTTCTCATCAAGTAAGGCTCTTGAATAATTCTACCGCCGTCAATATCTACCCAAGCAGTTGAATGATTCTCCGATAATTTCTAGCTTCTGGATCTCAGTGTTTTGAAACATTCAGCATCCACAGTCACATGTACCTTCCGGGACCTCTCAATTTTCCAGTAAGCCCCCAGGAAATTCTAAACTTTCATCGCGTGTCCTGAAACTCTCTACCGATCTTGCAATTATCGTACGACTTCCTCGAACAGTTCTACTCCCTCAACAATCATAAACAATTCAAGAACTGAATCGTTTGAATCGTTTCCAGATCCCACAAATAGCACACCGAGAGCTCTAAGAACAGAATTCTCCATTTGCAATCGAACTGCTAGCTCCTCGAACCTTTCCTCGCGATCCACTGCTTAGCGACAGATTTTACAAGTTTATTGGTATTTTCTGGGACTCCAAGCGTCTCGATCCCATCGCTAGCGATCGTTGGGCAGTGTGTGCCCTGAACGTGCTCGTCGACGGTGGCAGGGATCGGGATCCGAGAGGCTTGCATATATTCACACCGAATTAAGTCACCAACACACTGAACAGCCGGCTGGCCACACTCTTTGTGCATCCACGAGCCCTTTCACGCACGCAGCGTCAGCCTGAACGCTGACCAGCTAGCGTTCACGCTGGCGAGCGTGTGTGCGCGCACCAGTAGCATCCTGTACGTGTGCATAAGAACGCGGAGCGTCGGGACGCGGACCGAGAGGGGGTGGCATGTTTGAATTTGGATGGTGGTGGTCTAGCTTTGGCCGCTGGAGTAGCGGGGCGAACGGGGGATGCCGTACGTCGCAACGGTTTACTTTGAAACGTTCATTGTGGTGTACTCCCTTTTTACGGGGATGATACAGGATCGAGCATGGAGTTGTTGCTTCGACTTCGATGCCTCGTGGGAGGTTTCTTAAGAACGGTGTAATAGAAAGTGTATGTCATAATGCAGGGGCAGTTCTGTGCTCCAATTTCCGAAGGGTGCGAAGTAAGTTGGTTAGAGAGAGAGAGGTAGAGAAAAACAGAAGAGGTTTTCTTAGGTTCATGGAAGTTAGATAAGATTCTAATTGAAACACTGGTCTGATCTCTTCGTGTAGATTGAAAACATCGACCCCCCGTATCAACCGAACAATTTGTCCCTTTCCTCTCGGTTTTATGCAGATCCCTCGACGCAAAATGCGGCATCGCTTGCCGATACACGAAATCGTCCGGTCGATCGACGCGCGCGGGGGGTAGGGTTGAAAAAGCGTGATCGCGCAGCTGCCCCGCACCGCGTCACGTCGCGCATTCTAAACCGTGCATTAGAAGAGATTACCCCGCGATTAGCATCACTGTGACTCCCTCGAAGCCCCTGCCCTCCGTCACTCCGTCGATTTCCATAGATAGAAGCAATATATATTGCCAAAGACTAGGACGGTGCCCTCTTAAACGGGACCATCATCGCCCGAGCCTGAATTCCCGGCGAAATTCCGAAACAACGAGCCGCGGCACCGTTTTTGTCCGCTCGCACCTTGAATAGAAATGATTCTTTTGCTCTGGCAGTAAATCAAAAAATGGAGCTGCTCCACGGTTTATTTCTTTACGGCTGGTCGTGAAAAAATGTTCCAGATTTCCGGGGGCCCCTGGGCGAAAAAACTGCCCTGTTTTGGTTTGGAATTAGCGCGGAAGGTCCGTCCCACGGCCACACTAAAAGCGTAAAACGTATTTCCGGGGCGGACCCGTACTGGCAGGAGAATGAGAAGTCCCATTAAAATATACGACACCGTTATTAAAAACAAACCACCGTTAGGTGGGCCCTTGATCCAGAAATACACGAAACGGGATCCCGCTTTTTGGGATCCCGTTTCCCGTCATCGTGGTCGCTCGTTCAAACGGACTTAAGCGCAGGAACCTCCACCGTCGGCCTTGTAAAAGCATAAAAATCCAGCCATAATGGGGCCAGGCACTGTTAACCGAAACTGGGTCAAGAAGACTTCCTCGACCTTTTTCGCCCTCGTACCTGATCGTAAAGAGAGCATTCCCGTTACCCTCCGACGGCCGACTACTTTTCTACGACCCGAGTCCTCTGTCGCTCGCTGTTTAGTGCGATTATTAAAAATGGGGCGGTAAAAATGGTGCAGTAGGTTGTGTCTAAGGGTATTTCTACCAGCGAGCGGTTAATAGAGGTGTATAATCGCTCAGAATTGCATGCAGATAGACAGAAAGCATGGGAAGTCTCTGGAAAACTGTGTGGAAAATGTTTTTTAGATGAGAGTGTGTATAAACCGTATTCACAAATTGATGGTGCAAACTTTAACCCTCAAGAAAGGGTCTGATATAACATAAACCTTTGTCTGTAGAGTTTACAAGTTATAAAACACCTTTTTTAAGTGTTATGTATTAGTAGATACACATGACAGTTTGGATAAAAAGAAACAGAAAATTCAAGATTCTTGTCAAGCATGGGGAGAAACAATCTATTTTCAATCTACATCATACAGAAACGCAATGTTTCTTTAATTATTCGTGCGCAAGTATGTGTATCTAAAAAATCCACCCCCTAAAAGTTGACGAAAATTCTAGCTCCAAGAGGCAGGCTTGAAGTTCCTTTATTTCTCAAAGACCACGCAGGGAAAAAAGCAAAACGGCGTAAAGCTGCGCGTCAGGATAGCGTCCCTCCGTCTCGAATGATTTGCAAGGGGTAGATCGATCGTCCATAACCCTAAAACGATAGGGTGAAACAGCCGGTACCTGGACGTCCAGGATGGAGGGCAAAAAAACGGTAAAAATCTGGGAGTTGGTGTAACGGGCCGCGCGTAGTGACCCACATGCAGCAAGGGGTGAAGAGGAAAAAACGGTATATACCCGTGGCTCGACACGACCCTTTCCTCGAAAAATCATAAAACACGGGACGAAAAGAGTGGACCGGCCACGTCGGCGAGAAGTTTCCATCGTGTTGACTTCTCCACCGCTAAGCCTTTCGCCGACAGTAAAGTTAATTTCGCCCCCCGGCCGAGGAAAGGAACCGTCAAAGAAGCTGTCCGGGGGCCATATAACCCCTTAAAAGTCGAGAACTCGGACTCGCAGGCGAGCGAAGGGGTTCGCATAAATTCATAAAGCACCGCTACGTTATCGTAAAACGCGCAGCCAGCGGACCCCGTTCACCCTGGGTCTACGTCGAAAGAAACGGTAAAAATCCTGGCCCCTCGAAAGGGGAAAACTGGCGACGAGTGCAAAAGGAACGAACGGTGCAACGGAACTGCGCCCGGTTACGTAGAAAAACCGTTGTTTTTTAAACGTTGTAAATCTCGCTCCGGGATTTTGACGAAGCTGACAGGATTTTTTGGCCATTCGTTGGACAGGGTGGGCGAGTTTTTTTTTTCTAGCTAGATTCTAAACTGGGGGTGTGGAACGGTGCCTGAAAATATTCCCAAAGTTGAGGGACGTTTTGGAAGCACGTGATCGAGAAGAATGGTGGCGCGCCCGTATTTCTACGAGAGACTCCGAAGTGCTGTACGAGGAAGGGGGTGAGAGCGAGGAGCCCTCGAGCGAGTTGCACGCCACAGGTTCCCGAAACAGTCACCGAAATCGTAAATTCTCGCGAACCCGTTATGCGCGATGCTTTCACTGTGGACCCCCACGAGCGAGTCTGGCTGGTTTCGGGTCCGCGAAGCTGGATAATTTACAGGGGCGAATGGTATTCCGGGGGTTGTTGTCGTGGCCATTTGCGAGCAAGAGTAAGCAAGGGTTGCCAGCGCCCTTCAATTAACGAAACAACTCTTTATTGGCCTATTATTAGCCTGACCTCGCACTCCTTCACGGTTTCCAAAACCCGTGATTCCTTGTTTTCCCCTTTCAGCCCCGTAGTGGCGCCCGATCATCCCCTGCGCTTTCGATTTTATTGGATCACCATGGAAACTTTCGTCCCTGCCATAAACGGAACAATAAGTGGGCGGTCAGTTGTTTTCTATGTTTATAAATAAAGGGGAGGCTGGAGTACAAGGGTTGAAGCGTAGTGTCCTTTCTTCCCCTCACACTAATTCATATTTAACGCGACTAGAAATTGTCTGAAGCTTTTCAATTGTGTGGATTTCAAGTTCCTAGCTTAGGAACTTGAAATCTATTCTCATACTAACTGTATCTATTTATTTTTCACGTGTCAGATAGGGGGGAGAGGGAGACTGCACGACACAAGCCTGCCACTAACTTTTATATTCTAAGGGAACCTGGATTTTACGAGGCGACCAATACTCGTAGCCGGGACTGGTCAGAAACTGGACTACCGTGCGGTGTTCCCCGTTTGGATTGCCTCTAAAGGTAACAACAACCCCTCTATAGAAACCCTTCCAGGGATCGGGAAACGCTTCTTCTTTAAGCGGCCCTCTTACCGCCGTCGAATGTCTCCGAAACGGTGAACCGGCCAATTCGCATTCTATTTGCATCCCCGGGCACCGTCATTCTCCTCGATAATGTCCCCGTTGTGACGTTACAACCGAGACGGTTCGCCCCCGCCAGCACAATGCGCAATACACCCCCGTGAAAGGGTAGAGAAAGTAGGCCACCATAAAGATTGCGGCGTCCACGGTCGGAGAAAATATTGGGGATATTAAGTTCCCCGGCCGAGAAAACTCTTTCGCCCTTGATTTATGCACTTTAACCCTTTCAGTAGAATCGGTCGTCCCCGTTTGGTCTCGTTAGTTCATTATATTATTCCTGGAAAAGAGAGAGGGCCTGAAAATTCTAATTCTTATTGCTGCAATATTTCGTGCAGCAACGTTCACTGTAATTCACGGTTCAAAATTCAAAGGGGGCGAGAGGACGTTGCCGTGCCACCCCCGCCTTCACTTCCACGCCCATGTAATTCGCATACTTCGCGCGGTAAGCAAGTTTCGAACCACGTCGAATCGACTGTTTTACAGGACGTAGCACAGCGGGGACATCGCTCGATAGCTTGGATCGGTGTTGTCCAGCGTGTGCCAGGTCCCCGTCCACGTTCCTATCGAGCGATCTTCTTCGACGCTCGTCGGGAGAACGAGCGAGGCACGAGGGGTCCGAGGGGTAGTGGCGGTAATACTTGACTGACGGTTTTATTTGAAGTCAGCTTGAATTACGAGATCGATGGACGCAGTTACCGTGAGGCGAAGGGGGTGGCGAAAAGCTCAGGTCGAAGGAGATTTAATACGATCACCGGGCGCGAATATCGCGCGCCCCTGTCGCACCGAACCCCTCCCCCATCGGCTTCGTCGTCCAGGTGCTCGTTGTCATGCACTCACGTGTACCGTATCGACGGCGGCGCGAAGGGGGATGAGGGAAGGGGGAGGGAGCGTGAGGGGGGTGGCTTATGTCGCAGGCCACGCGGACGTTCATTAGCGGCTGCACAGGGTGGATCTCGGAATTCGTGTAGCCAAGGCCTCGCGCGCGCAACGCGGCAAGGGTCGGAGGGTGGTAACGGGGCAAGGAACGAGAGGAAGTTGGACGAGGAGGTGGAGAACACTCCACTCGACGGAGAGTTAATCCACGTGTGAAATTCGAGCGACCTCTGACCCCTACAAGTGCCTCTCTTTCTCGTTTTCTCACTTCACCTCCCCACGCCAGGCGAGCTGGATTTCTCTCTATCGCGCGCGATCACCGAGCGCCGCTCGTCGCTTGGACACCCATCCGGCTAGCGAAGGAATGCCCCGGCGCGAAATCGGGGAATTTTTTCAGAAGCTGGCCAATCGGGCTGGAACGTTTCTCGCTGAAACGGATCCCTCGCCGATGATAGATCGTGGAGGCGCAGTCGGTCCACTCGGGAAAGTCATCCCCCTCGAAATATCGGAATGGACGTTGACGGGGTTAGAAGCTCCAAGCCGGGAAGGCTTGGACTTGGTGTTCTTCCTGTGGAACCGGGGATTAATCGCAAAACTCTCTATTTCTGCGTCGGGAAATTTAGCGCGTTCTCTTCTAGCTCTGCTGCGAGTATTTCTAGTTTCTTTCATGGTGATTTCCACAGGAATCGCTTTTTTCGTCCACCCCTCGAGTGCATCCCTTGTACACCCTCGCAATTTGTCAAACTCTGCGAGGAATCTCGACGACACCTTAAAGGATTCCCGCGGGCACGACCCTCCATTTGTGTCGCGATCGATTATGCCTGGCGTACTCGAGACTCGACGATGCATCGTGCGTTCTCGAAGGAACGACATAATTTCTCGTGGCACCCATGATGCGTTTATGGGCACGCCGGAAGACCCCTGGTCAGGCGCGGGGGGTGGCCGGATCTCGGTGTGAAACGGGGTGCATTGTTGGTCCCATTGTGCCTCGTAAGTAGTAGCTGCGAATCCCCGGGACCTTTGCAGCTTCCGAGGGAAGATGCGAGACTCGTCTCGTCTTCGGGGGCGAAGAAAAACGTCTTACAAATCGCCTGGCACTCCTGCCTCTGCGCATGGGGTTGTTGTGCCCTCTTTCGGTTTCACTTTGGTCATCTTTAACAGAATCAATGAATTGAGGTGAGGTAAATGTACCAGTGCCTGGTTACTGCACAGTACTTACCTGAACAGTAATGCAAATTTTATTTACTTTTATGCTTAATTTTTAATGTAATTAAAAACAAAAAATAGTACCATAATGCATAAGTATTTAGCAATATTAATCAAAATCATTATTATAGAAAATTAGAAATCGGTAGGTAGAAATAATTATTTTGTAACACACTTCATACGCTTAGCAGATTTCGAGAAATTTCTTAAGCTGCTGTCAAGACACTTCTGTCATTTACTACGAAAATATTGACACCATTTCTTATTTATATATTATAATAATACATCGTTATAATAGTAAATGGATTTAAATTTAGTTTACGATGTTTAAATTTGCAAGAAAATTAATATTTTTTTAAACAAGTCTAAGTTTATCTACTGATAAAAGAATTTCGTGAATGTAAGTAATTCAGACATGCAGTTTTAGGTTGTCCGCTTACTGGGACATCTGCATGTTTCCATATTTTCATTAATAAATACGTCTATTATAATACATAAACTTTTTTTCAGTTACCGATAGTATAATACTGTGTTATCTTCCACATTTCAACAACATTTTTGTATTTCACGATGGTTTCACAAATTAAATTAGGGGACAAACTTTGCGGCTATTCCTTAAGCCCCTTAAGCATTCGGGAATTGGTACATTTACCTTACTAGTCTTTAGCGAGCAAACTTACCCCGAAAAATTAACAGTAGAATGCTATTCGAGATTACAACACAATGCGATATCAAGAAAAGACTAACAAAGTCTCCATAAATGGTGACAGGAAAATAGTAGCTCCACACAGTCCCGCAGTGTATCGAAGGGTAAGCAGGATGAAAGAAGAAGCCAGCACCCAGGATCACTTCGTCACCCAGTGCTCAATGCGCACACAGACGAGACACATTGCTACCCCCGGCCGTGGATACAAATAACGGGGCCATAATTCTGGTTGTAACGGGGGCTGCGAGCGATACCCGCGACACTTGCGACGGCCGTCTCTTAGGAAGACGAAGAGGATCCGCGGGAGCGTTGGAAGCGATTCTGGAAGGAAACCAGGACACGGATACCGCTGGTAACCGGCGCGGAGCAGTCGGTTAGCTTATTGGGAAGCCGATATCTGGCCGCAGGGAGGTTAGAGGAGGCGAGGGATGGGGGTAGCGAGGGCAGACTCGTTCGGCGTATCCAGGGGGGTAGAGTATTGGCTCCTGAAACTAGGGAATACCGAGGAAACGAGTTGTGTCGTATAACGGGGTTGTTCTATCTTCCTCCCCCGTTCTCTCTCTCTGCCTCCCTCTCTCGTTCTTCCCTCTCGCGCGATAAAAGTGTGGGCCGGTTTTCGCGTGGGATATGGGGTATTGTATCCCCAGCCGTCTCCGCCACCGCTCCCCCCCGATCCCTTTCCCCTTTCAACCCCCGTGGCATCCACTCCCCCACACCCTTCGATCCATATATTTAAAACAAATGCTATCTGATGCGGCGCCGCTTTGTGGAGGCAAGATGAGACCAAGCCTCCATCCCTTCGCCCTCTTTGCTCTTTCCCCGTCCCCCTTACCCGCGGCGATGCTCCTTTCCCTCTTTTTTCGCCCCGCCTTCCCTCCATTCTCTTTCGCCTGCTGTCGCTGAAGCAGGGGTGCTTCCTGCGCCACCCAAGTGCTTCCTGCTCGCTGCATCCGACGGCATCCTGGACACTGCTCGAGATACCGCTCCCGGTGTCCCTTCGACCCCTTCGCGGAAGCTGTACCAGCCGGCGGGGGTGCGAGTCACCGATCCGCGAAAGCTGGACGGAGCCAGGCCTAGTAATTTAATTGATTCCTGGACGGACACTCGACGGCTTATATTGTTCCACGGGCTACACTCTCCGAGCAATACTTGAGGATATCGATCCTTTGTGCTCGTCGTTCTATCACCTGCGATCGTGTCATCCATCAGCATTCCCAATTGGTGGCTGCACATTTGACGGCAAGTGACTGTAGCGATCGCTCCGACAAAGTGTCTCGGTGACTAAAATCGAAAGGCTTTGGGAATTCAAATTTCGAGATCCCTCTGTGATCGATACTGGACGGAGGGAAAGATCCTTTGGCTTGAGGAAGATCGCGGAAAGTCTGGGGAAGTTTGAGGACCGCTGTGGATCGGTGAGAGCGTAGGTGTCGCGGGTCTATCAGCCAATACGCGGGGGTTCTCCTATCTCCGCCAGTAAATCCGGCCGTAAGTTAAACTATTGGGGAATCGAGGCGGTTCTCCCGACGCTTCCAGCCGCGTACTCGCTTCGAGTAGGGTCGCGGACGATCCTCCGGAATCAGGTTTACGTATATCTGCTTGCCTATCATCTCCATCACCATAGATTGCCCATAAAGAACCCCGGCAATCCGTGGTTATACGCGGGGGAGGCCGCCCGTCGACTTGATCCTCCGATCGAAATTTCCTTCGCTTCCGTTCCTCTGTATCGACCTGGCTCCCTCCTCCAGAAGGGCGATCATTTCGTGGGTCGATCGACTTTTTAACCCCTCCGCTGATAAGACCGTGTCTCTGTGCCGCGTTAACGAACAGCGCTCAGAATTCTTCGCCACGTCTTTTTTTCACTTGGTAGCTTTGATTCCGAACTCTCAGATCTGGTGTCGGATTTTTTATTCAAGGATTGATGTGATATTACTGTGATCCAATCGGAGGAGACTTCTTTTAAGTTCAAAAGAAAAATGGGAAAAGGAGACTTTAAAGTCTAAATGTTGCAGTTCGTCGGAGGGGAGTAGAAAGCTACGGACGATGATCGACGGAACGTGGACGACGGAGGGCCGGTCCTTCACGCGGGGGTGCCCGTGGCACAAAACAGAGTCTTTAGGTCTCCTTAGCACGTCCAGCGGGTCCTGTAACGCGGGAAGGAAGCGTGACGGACGCGGGACTGCCGGACACGCTGCCATAAACGCATTACAGCCGGAACGAATCGGCTCTGTTAGCCCCGGAATTGGGGAAACTCTCTCTCGTGCACGGTCGCGCGACTTGTGCGTCCTCCTCCACCTACGTGTCCTCGTTCCCTCTAGTTGTCCATCCAACGGGACGGACAAATGGCCGAGATTTGCGACGATGACCGTGGAAAAGCACCCAACGAGATAAAAGAGGCGCGGTCCGAACGAGTAAATATATGGACGGGCCCCCGTGATTTGGGGCCCTTTCCACGAGGGGGGCCTCGCCTCCACCTCTCGACCTTATTACAGTCGGTTAGACAGGTGATTTTTCCTGGATTATAGGAATTATGGAAAGGATAGCTAAGATTGATGATTCTGAATTTTTCTGTATCATTGTAGACTGAGGAATGTCACTCGTATTTGATTTGTGATGGCGAAGGGTTAGTGTGATAAAATTTACCGTGCTGAGGATTTCCTTCAGGGATTTTGATTTGTTGATGCTTCCTCTATCAGTATTTTGAACACCACTGTAGCTTTTTCTTTTAATAATATTAAATATAGTTTATTGGCGGAAATAAATTCCATTTTTTCAGTGCGAGAATAGGAATGAAGCCATTAAATAACAATAGAGCCATTAACAAGGGAACACCACAAACACGGACTCATCGATTGGAACGCAACTTGTGGGTTTTTAGAGTGACTCAAAACAAGAACAACGGTGTATTTCATTTGGGCCCTATAGCCCTTTAAGGGGGTGAAAACTAACCTTAAAATAATATTGACACTTCCACTTTTTTGCGTATAACTCTCAAAGTACAACAGACAGAAAAAAATGTTTCTAACAAAAGTATAATGGTACAATAAGCGCTACAAACTTGCATTTACCAAATTTTGAAAAGAGTTTAAACATAAAATACCCGAACGGAAGAAAACTTTTTTCAAAATTTTATTAATACAAGTTTGCAGCGCTTATTGCAGCATTAAAATTTTGTTTGAAACATTTTTATACTCTGTTATACTCCCATTTATTCACAGGGGTACCCATGTTCATTCATTAGAAATTTATGTTCATTTACTGGCCATAGGCCCATTTTTTATTTAATCCTCCGCCAAACTTTTAATGAAAGTTATGACTATCAAACATTGCTAGAATTGTGTTCCGGGATGTCTGACTTTAATAATAAAACAGCTTGCTTATAGCAATAACATTCAGGAGATTAAATAACGACTTTTGAATACTAATTTTAACAGACATGCAGCTTAAGTGTTCATTCACTGAACATGTCACCATATACCTCGACACTGTTTTAAACATTTCCATCGTACATTCGTTGGAACGAAACAGTCGTCGCGTGCAGACTGGTTTTCGAAAATGGTAACAGCTGCTGCGGCCCTGTCAAAGGCATACGGCCGGTCAGCAAAGGACCAAAATCCTAAGAGAATACAATTGAGGTTTCGAACGATGGGTAAAGAGGGTGCTGAAGGGGCGTAGTGTTGGCTCCATAAACACCCGCAGAACCCAACCTCCCAGCCGCCTCGAGGAATGTCTCTATTGCGGATGACTGATGGTCCAGAATTCGGTAACGATTAGGCCCCTTCGAGCATTGTATCTCTATCGTATCCTCGAACCTGACCCACCCGTTTCCCACTTTGTACAAATCTTTAATCCTATTACTGGTCGCTATTTCCGGTCGACTTTTCAATTCTGAACATTTTAATATTCCACTACAGCCAGACACTTTAAAACAAATTAAATAAATTGACCTTCGAGAACCTCTGCTATCTCTGACAATCCTTTCCACAGATTTCCATCTTCTCTGAACCAAAAGAAATAAAGTTAGAAAATTGCTATTCAGTAGAATGACGAAGAATTCCACTGCGTCACCGATGAACCAATAAGGTAATTGGTCAATAACGCGACGAATGGCCCGTGACGTCGACCAGATCATTTGAAACCTTCCTCCCCTGGTGGGAGGCCGTAATTTTTTCGGTAGAGCCGACCGAGAGACGATCCGAGGAGACAAATTCCAGAACGACCCCCTGCGAGGTTGGAGGTCGAGCTGCGGGGGGTTGGCACCCATAATGAGCCGACGCTTCTCGAAAGCGTCTCGTTTCGCAACGAAGCATCCCCTTTTTTCCTTTCCACCCCCCGACTCGGGGGGTGCCGGCTGGCGGGAAGCGATACCCCACCGTGCCGATAACGCTTCTGCCTTTGTTCGTCGAATTTGTATTTTTAAGTGTCGACCCACCGTTTGGCAAGCACGAGGTTTCGTCGCGCGGACTCTGAGGTTTCGTCTAGCCAGCACAGCTTCCGAAACATGGCAATTCTTCCGGTCCTCGAGGCGACCATGCTTTCTTGGCCTTCCTACGTCGAACTGACAGAGGAGATGTGCCCTTCTTGGGGATCTTGTAGAAAATTTAGAACCCCAGTGTCTTCAGTTCCTTGGAAGTTAGAAGCATCGAGAGCGAAGAGTTTAGAGATTGAAAAGTATTTAAGGGATTTTAAAGCGGCTGAGAGCTCAGAATTCATTAGAGTTGGGAAACATATGGAATCGAGAAGTGTTCAGAGGTATAATTCTATAGAAATTGTACAGTGCTTTGAATATAAAGCATTCTATAATAGAATTGCAGAGTACTGTGCATTTAGATATGATCGAAAGCAGGAAGCATTGGGAACGCGTTTGTTATTCGATCGAATTCCCGTTTATCCCGTGGCAACCGTGGATGACAAGCTCGCCGGCGTATTCGTCTAAAAATATGGAAACCAGAATAGCCCAGGCTGCGGCACTGGTGCGGTATTCCAGCGGTGGACGAAGTTTAACACGAAAATAACTTGTTGCGAAGAAGTGTTACTACTTCAACAAACGGGGCCTCTGTTCCACCCGCGTTCACCAGCGAACAGGGAAAATGAAAGCAGCAATCAATATTGCCTAGCTGAACAGAAGTATCGTGGCTTGGCACACTGTGAACTCTGAATTCCCCAGACATTTAGTTTAATATCCAAGTGGACTACATTTTGGATAGGGTAGACCAGGGTAATCGGATCACTTTGTGTTTGACGGTAAAAAAATAATAGTCAAACATTAAAAAACTAATTTTTTATTATATATTCGTGACCAGTACACCTTTGGCTTGAATATGAATATGTTAAAATTGAAATTAAACATAAAAATATTTTATAAAAACAAAAATCGAAAAAGTGAGAAATATCCGATTTGCCCCAAGTTTCGGATAACCCAGAAATTTCTGCAAAAAAAGAAATATCCATAAAATATCTTTAGAATCAACTTAAACAAATCTAATTTAATGACTGTGAAGTCAAGTGACACTACTTAGCACACAGATTGTGGATTGTGGACACTGAAAGTGGACGAATTAACTTCTCACCGCAGTAAATACAATGCCATCTTTTTAAAACCATTAATTTATTTATTTCTTCTTCTTTTCTTTAAATTTAATTTTTATGACAGTGATCCGATTTGGCCTGGTCTAATTATCGACAGATATATTATAGAGTTCAAAATGTTTTATGAATATTTTACAATATTACCCTATATTCAAAAATCTTGAAATTTAAAAATTTCCCATCAACTCCCCAACATCTAGAATCCAAAGTCCCTTAAAACTGATACAGAAAGAACCATCCCCTCCCGCGCACCCTCGCCGAAAACTCTCATTGAAAAGCAGGTACGCTAGGAAAGAATCTTCCCATTTCGTGGCTAGCACAAAACCCGGGGGTTACGTTCTTCTGCACTTGACGAGGCCCGAAAGGGAACTAGACTCCGCGCGCGTTTCAATATTCCGCCCAGAGTGAGCTTCTCTTACGCAACAATTTAGCCAACAATGGTCAGCAGGTCAGCCCCCGATGGAACGGCCACGTTCAGCCGAATCTTTCAGTAATTTGTTCGAGCTGTTAGACTCGGTCGGCCTCGTTTTTCTCCGCAGCTCCTTGCCCCAACTCGGCCCAAATATATATATATGTATTTTCGCGCCCTAGCAGCAACAAAGCAGGGCCTCGCTGGAGATTCGGTTACGCTTCCTTTCCCATGAAAGCCGTCGACTTCTGTGTAATCAAAACGCGACACGCCCCCGTTGCGTTTCCACTGACCGGCCGCGGGAGAAGATTAACACAGGGAATGGAGATGGACAGGGGTGTGCACGTGCAAAACCAGAGAGAAATGGATTCGAAACGTGTTAGGGGAAGACGTTGATAGGCCAGTTCCAGAAACTGGGACGAATGCCTCCTTTCTAGCCGAGGACAGAGGAAATTATTGAAGAAGAAGCTTGAATAGCTCGAGTGAGGAACGGAGAGCATGATTGATGTCGAGGGATGTTTCTCAGTTTCGTGATCGTGGGAGTTTCGATATTTTATAATTGTATTTTAGTGCCTGTAGTTACGATGGGGATGATAGAAACTACAAACCAACCCTCATCCTCATTTCGACCGAGAGCCACTTTGATTTTGGAATACGATTACGCAAGAACTATCACAGTTAGAACAAAAGTTCTTACACGAAAATGTTAATTACTTATCTAACATTATTGAGACACAACGGTTTCGCTGTATGCCAAGTAATATCCAGGTTATTAATTAAAAATGAGACGCGGAGAAAGTGTTACAACCGTCCCTGACCCCGGATCGGATGTAACACTGTATGGAGTCGATAGTAGCACAAATTTAACTTTACAAAATTGAAATATTTATTGATTTTAATTATAATAATAAATGAAAAAAGTAAAATTTATAACCAATTATGCGGTATCGCAATTGTGGCAGAAATAGAAAACGTTTTGGCTGGTACATTCTACATGATCAATTTTTACATTCAGTACATTGCACCTATTTTTTATTCGGTTTGCTTGTACTGTGCTATAGGACGCCATGCAAACACGACAATATTATTCATTTTCTTTGCCACTATTCGGTTCTGTCGCGGTACAACCGATCCCTACTGGCGATGTTACAATCACCCCCGACCAAACTTTTCAACTTAAATTATAAATTTTAATTAACGAGACGTGCAAGAGTCATAAGTAACGATCAGTATTACTTTCAAAATGGCCTGATTAAGTGTTGAAAAAAAGAAAAAACACGTACTTGCAAAGGAAGTATTTCTATTACAATTTGAAATCGGTAAAAAAAAGTGACTTTAGGATATCAAAAACCTATTTTCTTCGCTATACATGTCTATTGTGTATCTATACTGCTAAAACATGAATGTATGTATTCCAAATGTCATTCTTCATCATATATCCAAAATTTGTGTTAATATGTATCATATGTTTTGAGATATTTAACGTGTTACAATCGTCCCCTTGTTACTATCGCCCCCGGTCTACCCCACCTAATCCCCATTTCACCATGAAAGCCAGAGACTAGACGAAAAGACATTTGACCCGTGAATAAGCCTTTTCCTAAAATTTCTTTGCGCATGTTGCTGGCATTCACTCGAGTGAAATTCGCCCATTAAAACCATCCCCAAATTGAAGCCCCCTCCGCGGACTGCCTCGCTACCGAAATCTGCTGGTCGACGTCCACCGAAAAAAGAAGTCGACGAGGGAGCAAAAAGGCAGCAACAATTCAGCCTCCCATACGGCTGCGCCGTATCAAAGACAGCGTGGCATCATCAGCGTTGCATCCCGCGCCGCGCAACAACAATTTTCTGCTTGGCAACGGGTCGCGTCTCCGTTTCCCATTACGGCGCCCGCCCCTATCGCCTCCCGCGTGCACCGAATAAAATTCCAAGCTGCACGCGTTCTCCGCCCGAGCGAGAAAGAATATATACGCGTTTCCCCAGATGAGACAGGGCAGAGAACTGAGGGAACACCGCTGCGCGATTCCACGGCTACCCTGTCTCCCTTCCTCTCTCCTTCCTTTTTCTCTTGTTCGCTCCTCTTCTCTATTTTTTTTCAGCAGGAGTGCCGTCCAGCGCCGCGAGTACGCGAAACAAGGGGGTGGCTCGAGGGGGGGTGGCCGCGTGCACGCGTGTGCGCCCGTCCATTTATCTCGCGTTTTGTCGAGCGGAGGCCCAGCTTCCAGAATACGGCTTTATTTACCGGGAGTTTGCGTTTTTCCAGGACGTTGCGCCTCTCGTCGCGGTGGAAACGTGTTTATTATGCGATCTGGCCAGCGGTTACACGTCCACGGCCATTGTCGATGGGGCGAGGCGCGGGGGAGGCGAAGGCGTCGCACGGTGTTTGCCCCCGCGAGCATAAAGCAGATTTCCCGTGATTTATGCCGAGTCACCAAACACACCGGCACCGACGTGGATCCTCCGTGAAAACGCCTTCGCCCTCGCATCCCCCATTCATCCGCGCGGTTTCCACCACCCGAATTCATTCATGCCACGGCCGGGCTGGGAAAAACGCGGGGGTGGCTCTGCATCCACTCCTCGGGAGGGAAGGGCTCCTTGGCGATCCAGCTTCTCACACCTGTAGTCTCGAGTTTTTCCAGCTACTCAGAATAATTTTGAGGTGTGGGGGGGTTGAAAACTTCTCATCCACTCGTGTTACAATTAGGTACAAATTTGAAACTGATTTAAATGAATGCGTTTTGCTTGCTAAGAGCACAGTACTTTGAAGAAATTAGCAATTCCTCTTAAAACACTTGCATTTCCTTCGAGGAAAAGTACATATTTCAATTTGTAAACCCTCCCAAGAGGCTCGAAAGTAAAATCTTGCGCCACGTGGAAAATTTCCCCGGAACCTCAGGTTTCCCCTGGCCCGGGATATTGTGGAAATAACTTTCATCTCGGCCAGGGACCAGGCTGGCGTGCCTGGAGGGGAGAGGCACGAGAGTCCTCCGATGATCTCCCGTGAAAGTCGTTACCTTTCCACGCGACTCCAAGGACGAAGGGCGCACTTGACCTTGGCCACGGCGTGACGCTGGTTATGCCAGTATTTATTACACTTAAAACTCAATTATGCCGGCGACAACCGGCGGCCCGTTAGTTGGACCCAACTTTGCAGCGTCCTCGTCCAGGCTGACGTCAGGGAGAACCTTTCCTGGAGCCAACAATATGGACACTTTTACTCTGATCACAGCATCATATATTTCCGGGTACAACGGCTAAGAATCATCATTTTCCTCGAATACACTGCCTTTCCTTTGGAAAACAATCTTGGGATTCAAAGCCCACCTTACTGTCAGCATTCTCATTAAAAGAGATAAATCTCAGAGTGACGATTGATCGTCACTCTAGCAAATATTTTCCAGGGTTGCAAAGATTGCTCATCCTTCGCCAGACTCCATCGTTCGCAGGGGCATTCTCCCACGTAGCGTGGGTGGATCGACAGGTAAAGGCAGGTAGGATCAGGTAATTGAGACGTCTTCGATGCTCACAGAGGACACGTCGTCGAGAATCCGAGCCACAATCGTTCTGTAACCTTACACGCTGGCCTGGAGGACAATGACGTCGTGGCGTATAATGCCCAGCATCCCGTCGCGAGCGAGACTGAACGAGAGGAGCGTCTCTTCCGGGACATTCAGCGAAGCCCGATGCGCAAAGTGCAGAATCCCACGGGACGCGTGGATCTGACCGAGCCCTCGTGGTCTCCGCTTTCTGGTATACACTAAAGAACGCTGGAGAAATGAAGGGCGCAAGGTTACGGGTTCCCAGAGTCCACTACTGAGAATTTTTAGAGCTGCTTCTAAGCAACATTCTAAATTTTCGTTTTTGTGAATGAATATAGGGTGTCTTTCGTGGATGGTGAATCATTGGAGATCGTTGCATCCCCGAAGGTTCGATGTTAGCAAAATCTTCCCCGAGCAACACGTATCATCGCGACAGCTCACCCCTCGAGCAGCTAAAACCAGTAAAAGGATTCTTCGCCACTTAATGATCCCCCTACAGCTGTCCGACAAGGCCCAGATAATCCAGTTCCCACCTCGCCTCGAGATTCGTATTTTTACCCCACTAGGAACCCTCGTAAAGTTGCCTCATCCAGGGGTGGCGACGCAAACGCAATCGGCATGCTCCCGTTGGCGCGCGCCTTTACGATCCTTCTGGCCAGAACTGTCGGGGGAGAAAATGCAAAAAGAGTGACGGAAGGAGGCCCGGTCGGTGGAAAGCCAGGGCTTTAGGTCACTGGGTCTCCCTTTCACGACATTGTCGCTCGGATTGACGCGAATATTTATGCCCCGTTGGCGTTCGTGCGCTAGACACGGCCACCACTTTCGCACGATACAGCGAAGGACAAGGAGGAAAGATGCCCGGGCTCCTTAACTCCGACGAGGAGAGGAGAAGTGGAAGGCGAACGTCCTAGTATTATAAAGCTGCTCACTGTACGGCCCGCAAGAAGAGAGAGCTTTCCCTTGAAAAGATCGTAAAGGAGAAAACAGAGAGGCCGTGGAACGGAGTCGAGTGCTGCGTGCCTCGTGAAATTTTCGGGGAAACTTTATGACTGACGCTCGCTACGTTTCCTAGTTGCTGTCCCTTTCGCTCTAGGCGGATCGGATACCTAGCGTCCTCGTGGATGGGAGCAGGGGGATGTTTCGGGGCACCGGTGACTGGCAGGAAATTTATGACGAGTCGTACGCCCAGGCTTGTCCGGCCGCGTTAGAAAGCTCCCGTAAACTTTTACGGCGCGAGCGCACCTCTTTATTTGCCCCCTTGGAAATTATATGGCGCGTGGCCTGCTGCCGCGGCCACCGTCGGCCACCGAGGCTCACCCAGCACGCCAAACCAGACGGATAATTTACACGGAGATGCTGCTCCGAACGTGGGATTACGGGCGCGCGACCGACGCTCGTGAAAGTCCTGGCCAAGGCCTTCGATTCCTGTCGGCTGCTGTGATGAAACGCGCCACTCGCCACGTTGCCGAGCTGTAAAATCGGGGGTGGACTCTTTGGGGACCGGGGGTTGCCGAATGTAGCAGGATTTTTCGACTTTCGCTGGGGACTGTGCCATATTTTGGAAGAGTGGCGTGAGGGTGAGATGGGGGAGGGTTTGGAGTGACGATTAATGCTTTGAGGGGTTTTGTAGTCGTGGTATGTACAGCAGGGTGGTATTCCATTCTACAAGATAGTGATATGTCGTTAAAAGACTGGGACGAAAACGAATGCATGGGATGCGGAGAAAAATATTTCGAAATCTCAGAAACTGACGATTGGATTAAATGTGTGCACTGAAGCCGTTGGTTTCATGATACTAGATGGTCCAAGTATAAGAATGTTTGCGATTTAGGTACATGAGAAACTGAAGAAGAACTAACATATCAATTAATTTCTTCGTGTATTATACTTTTTGTAAGCTACACTTTTTCACTTTTCAAGGTCGGTCTCACTCGTAGTGAGTGGATGGTCTAACCCCGAGATGCGGGTGGGACCGACTAAGTAGTTGCAGTGGCAATGTTTTTGGTTGAAAATGAAAATATATATTTGAAATTATCGCACACTAATTTATATATACCCTAAATTACTTGGGCTTTGCTTTAATTTGCACGAAACGACAAAAATGTGAAAAACAACGATGCAATACAATTCTACAATAATGCAATACAATTCTACAACGATGCAATACAATTTCTTTTCTAAAAAGTGGTCGAACTCTCCCGGAATTACAATATATTACCCAAACAAGGAAAGCCACGCATTTGATTAATTGTCGGATATTTTATTTCTCATTTACTTGTTAATAAAATAAAATACCTGAATCTTAAGATCGCAAACTTTTTTTGGGACCATGAGGGCTTCGTATTTTGCTTTTGAAATAGGCAGGAGTCCTGTGTATTCTCTATTGGGAAGATTAAACTCTCCTTTTTTCCTAATGATTTCCTAGTGATTACCCCACGGCAGTCGGGTAATTACGAACACCAAGGATTTTTTTCATTATAAAGTTGATTTTATTATGTTTCAAAAATTCGTCACAGTACTTTATAGATAAATACTTTAAGTATGTTTGTAAATAATAAACAAATTCATTTCTCACACAGTTTTCGTTTTGTTTGTTTTTTGGCTTAGATGTTCACAATTACCCCACTCTCCCCTACCTCGTTTTGTCCCCTTCATTTCAGAACTTTCCTTTAGAATCGTATTCCAATATTCCACAAGAAGTCCCACAGTACCGCCATCCCCGGAAATCGTAACTGATCTCGCATTTCACGAAGGAAGGCTAGGCAGTTGAGACGAATAGCCTGGAATCTGAATCGCGTGCCCCTCAGGTGTCCCCATTCAGTCAGTTTACCAAAAAACAGCTCGCGATCCGAAGACAGGAAATCCCTTAATCCGATTCCCTGACATGACATCTTGTTCGTCCGCAGAGCTTGACTGTCGGTGGTCCAGGTATCTGGCCGACGCGTCGGACAACCTACGAAATTAGACACGCGTGGCCGGGCGTTCTTGCTCGTCCACAATTTCGCAACGGTGCACGGAGCTTCGAGGGCCACCGCTTGTCCCTGCACCACGCTGCCAAGGCGTGACGAACGATCGTGAATCGATCCGTCGAAACGTTTAGCCTCGTTTCACTCCACCTACACCTCACCCTTATTTGTTCCGCCACCGGCTGGAAACCGAGTGAAATCGGAAAGTTTCGTAAACTGGGAACCTGCCCTAGAATCCCACCAGCCGAGCGATTCTACTTTAAACCCTTGCACGCCAAGAATCACTCCTTTCTCTAAACTTTCATCATCAGCGACCAACCGATTCCGTTTACTTATCCTTTCCTCGCAATACGCCAAGATTACCCGCACCCATTATAAAAACAAGGAGGCAGAAAAAAATGTAGGCACACATGAAAACTACTCCTACGTGTTCAATGATTCAACAGCCACGTTCGAAAAAAACGTGCACGCTTGTGTGTCCCTTTTTTCCCTCGAAAAAAAGGGGAAAGTAATCCTCACCCCGTTACACGGACGGAGCAGTAAAAGAACGATCGGTTCGAGGAATCGTTCGAGTAACTTTTGTCAGCGGCTCCTAATCCTTCGAGTTGTTTTCCCAGATTAGTAAGGAAAAATGCGAGAAAAAAGGGAAAGAACAAAGGTCGGTCCGTGCGGGTGTCCACGCCCACCGTGGCTCGCCTAATTGTTTTATTGCACGCGGAAAAATTAAATTAACGCGAGGATCCTATTGATCGTATTGCACGCCGCGGTAATCCTATCGTTTGCACCGGGCCGTAGCCAGGGAACAGCGGGCAACAATGGCTGGCCCTTAATGAAGGAAGCGCTGGAAATGTCCAAATATTTACCCTCCGTTGTAATCGGATTAATTTTTCGGCCCCGGAAAGAGTGTCGTCGCCTGTGGTACCGATCGCGGTCTCTGTTCATTGTTCCCGATCAGCTACGGCTTCTCGGGGCTATTCGTTTGTCCCATGGGATCGAGCAGTGCCTTGGCCGGCTCGTTAGAACGGAATTAATTGGGCCCGTTGTCGATCGTTTTACGGGAGAAGCCGGTCGCGCACCACCCACGCATTCGACGCGATGAAAGGCACTGCATGGTGAAAAAAAACAAAGATACCCGGCGGGCTGATTTTTCCAGGGATAATGGCGATTTATTGCTGGCCGAAGGGGGTGTAATTGGTAGCCGCCGGTGTCGGGATTGGGAAAAATAGAAGACGGGCATCGGTGCACCGGTATCGGCAATTACGCTTTCGCGATCGCCGCGCTCCGCGGAATCGAGAATTATAAACAGCTCGTTGACTCGGCTGCTCGTTAGCGGGTGCGCGGTTCTGCTAAAGGGGGTTCAGTTTTTCGTATTGTTAATCGAATGACGGCAATTGCGTCGCGCTGGGGAGTAGAATTGTAGGATTTTTGGGGGAGGCACGCGGGAGGGATGGCGTAATTCTCTACTTGCAGGCACATGGGTCCGGGATTCGCGCGCGGCTCGGCGTACGAGAGAATCGTTATTAATATGAACCAGTGCCCGCTTAATGATACTTTATTACTGCTTTAACGCATTGAAAAAGTAACGGTGACTGTATGAACGTATCAACCGATTCTTTTACGAAACACTGTGTACATACATCCTCCTTCTCGGCGCAGTGATTTTCCAGCGTTTTCCAGTGCAAACAAAAGGAGGTGGAGTCGGAGTAACAAAGAATCCGCTTTGCAGCTTGTTATCCATAATTAGGGTGGGACGAGGGTAAATAGGGGCCGCGTAGTAACAAAAGAAATCGGCAGTAGGGTCGCGAATTCGGCGGCGGTGGGGTGGCGATCGTCGTAGGATGACCGTGGCCGGAGGTTTTCGAGAATGGTACAGTGGCTCGTAGCTGGAGCACCACATATGGCCACCCAGGAGTATTAGATAATGGTGTTAGCTCTCCCCCGTATATCCAACCGCCCGGGCCTCTGGCGCAACCCTTAGCACAAAGAACCCCATCTACACAGAGGGGGGTAGAATGCACGCCGCATGCATTATTGCTGGCCCCGTTGCTGGATGCCCTTTATAGGGCCCCCCTCTCCTCGCCTCCTATCCCTTGATTGTGTTTGAAACTTCAGTCTTAACTCGCCTCGGTGCATCCCGAATGCAAAGGGCGCCCCGTCACCCAGCCACCGCTGCATTTTGCAATCCCTTTTGGGGATGGCCGACCTGTCGCTGGATCACGCTCTTCTTACAACCAGGGGCCATCGGGGAGAGGGGAGGATATTGGAGCACCTATATTGCCACTTTCCAATTTCGCCCAGCACTTTGTGTCCCTTTCCCGCCCTTCCCTTTTTTGCGATCCATCCAACTTTGGCCGAAATTTCGGAATCCGTAGGGGTCAGAGGACGCTGTGAAACAAATCATCCCCGTCGTAGCCCGAGGACGCAGGAGTTTCGGATAAAGTAGAGAACTCGGATAAGCATCGGCTCCGATTCTGAATAGATTCCAGCAAAACGCTGCCCCATATCGCCGAGGATTCGATACTGGCCAGTTTTCAATACCGCTGATAAATGCGAAAGATTCGACGAATCAAGATCCCCGAGCGATCGGTTCTCCGCTGCCAGGTTCATATTAGCCGGCGATGCCTCGGGGAAGGGTAGCACGAGCTACGTTGAAGTAGATTTCGCAGCGAGAATAGGGCACGGGTGGATACCTCTCGCGGTATTAACGTCTACACAGAATGGATCAGGAGTTTGAGAAAGGGGATGGCAGGGGCGAGGGGGGTGCGACCGAAAGGAGCACGCGGGGAGTAGAGTTCGGTTGATTTTGAGGGGTTGCTACGGGGGTTGTCGTGGCGTACCCCTGCGGGCTCCCGCTCTCGTCTCCTAGAGGCCAGGGTGGTTTACCCCCGACGACCGTAATACGGCTGCACGAAGGGTGAGAGCCCGGCAAGAGTGCGCGCGCGCGCACCCGAATACACCAGCGCGCACGTATTAATCCGCATGTATTACATACACGCGGCTAGCCGCGTGCTTCGTGTACAGTAAATGATGTTAATGGAAAAAGATTCGTTTTTCTCCCTTTCCCTCAGTTTCGTTTCTCTTCGGCCCACTCCGTGTTTGCTTCGCGGTTAATGTATCCTCCGCGAAACTGAATTCGTTAGAAAATGAATTCGATGATCGAGGCTTGGCCCTTTATTTTGCTGGTTTATCCGCGGATAATTGGAATTCTTTCGCGACTGGATTAATATCGGAAGGAATTAACAACTGGGAAACGATCGCGTCGTGGAGGAGTCTTTTTCTTAGTCGGCAGAAGGGATTCTGCGGATGTTTGCCGTCGTAAATTTCGCGTGCTGTACACACACGTCGAGGGGTAAGGCGTGCCGCGTTCAACCAAAGGGGACCACTGGACCGGGAATAATCGATAAATCTGCCCTCGCGGAGAAAGACCACCCCCCGCCACTCGGTAGACTTTGAAACGATCTTTCGGATCAGTCAGGCCTTACGTGATTTCGTGGAAGAAATGGGCCAAGTCTTACCTCGCCATAAATGAATTACACCCTTAAGGGACGCGATACCCGAATCGCCAGGCATTCGCTTTACTTTCCCTCTGACAATCTCGGAATTCTGTTTCACGTTCCACGGCGTCAACTTTGCAAGGGATGTTACTCTCAGATGTAAATTCACTTTTGGCATTCACTGGAGGCGCTCTCCGGACCCGTGCATCCGAGGACAGAGGGTGAGAAGTTCATAATCTACGTGAGAACCTCTGCGGGGTAAGTCTCACCCCATCCAGTCATGTGTGATGGACCTAAATGGATGAGACGCACCCCTACAGCGGCCGCTGGCCTATCGGCTGTCCATAATTTTTGCTGCTATTCCAAAGGGTAATATCTAGAGAGGGTGGGCAGACGGGGTGTGCTCTGCCTCCGAGAGGATCGGTACTAAGTACCCTCTTGCCTCGCGCGACATTAAAAATGTCAGCGGCTTTTGCGCGTCTAGACCCACCCCCCACCCCTCTTGCGACCGCGCCTCGTGTCTATTAGCTTTGCTGGATTTCCTTTAGCCTCGGGATTCCTTCGTGCGCCGCTTTGAGCATCGATAGATCGAATCTGTTGACGTTATTAAAGGGTGAAGTGGCAGGGGGGTGCTTATTACGTTAAGGGAAGTGCACTTTCGATTTTTTTCCACCGTCCACGTCCACCTTTCCCATGCCTCCTGCTCGTTTTCAATTGGGATACCTCCAACCGAAACCTCGATTCCGTCTTATCACTCGTTGCTACTATTGTCAGCCGATGATAATCAAAGAAACGTAGCTGAGTGTCCGCGTCATCTGGCCCGGTGTTTCCAGCGGCCATGGAGCTCGACTCGAGGCCGTCTATCCTGGGGCGGCCAGGTTCTGTGAAGGAGCGCAAGGGAGAGACGGCCCCGGAGATATTACGTAGGTTCATTTCGACGTGAATCGATTTGGCAAATTGGTCAATCGGCGAGGGGTCAAAATTTCAGTAGCGGCGGCCGGGAGGATAGGGTGGCGACGGAAAGGTCGTGGTGCAGGGCGCGCGGGGAGGCTCGAGGGTGGTGGCAGCAGAGACGGTGTAAGGAAATTGTTCCGACGTGTCCACTTCCTCCCGTCCTGATGAGTTCCGTTCTGCTGCTGGCTGCTAGCCGACGGGGATTCCAAAAGAATCGAGCCTTCGACGGTCAACTGGATCAAACCTTACCTACCGACTAGATCCATTGATTTATCGAGTTCCCATGCCTCCGATACGACCGAGCCGTTTTCACACCCCCGATGACTCGTTCCCACGAACGTACCGAATTTCTCTAGCAATCGGTCCTCGTTTTAAAGAAACTTCGCAAGTGTACCCTCGCGAGAAACCGCCCCAAAAGATCCGTCGAACGGGGGGTAGCGGTTGCATTCCCCGCGATTCGGTCGGAAACGGATACACCGGAGGTAAAAGGGAAAAAGAAGGGAAACAGACTGGATGGGGCGAATGGAACATAGAGGCGCACAAAGCGGTTTTAATTAAATTAGAATTCTTCTGGAGAAATCCGTAAATTGGCGGTGCAGGTCTGGCCAGAGGGGGCCCCCTCGTCCCTCCGGGGGTCCTCCAGGCAAGCCGAAGAAACAAGGGGGTCGGCGAAAAGGCAGGCTCGTTATAAAACGAAATCGTAAAAGTTTATACGGGCTTTCGCCATGCAACGACCACAACTTTTACCTCAAGCGATCGGCAAGCCTCGACCAAGCGTCCGAGCAATATTGTGTTTGTCCCCGCTCTGCGCCTCCTATTTCTCTCTTTAGCCGTTTCCACAGAGCGAGGAACCCAGGGGAACCCTATCGTAAAGTCGATGATCAAATTGTCCTCACAAATGACCGCGAGAGGTCTCGCATCCCACCCTGGACGGGTCACCCTTAGCAGTACTAAACGTGGCCGAGTCCACTCCGGCAAAGGCGAAGACATTGTACGGGGGGCCCCCTTCCCTGCGAGACAAACAGACCTTAGTGCGGTTTTATAAACTGTGCGCGGAGAAATTTTTGCGGTTTATTGCCTTTTATGACGCGCTCCTCTAGCACCTCAGCCTCCCCTACATTTGCCGAACCCGTCGCAGGCAACGCAAGCCATGCCGTTCTACCTTGCCGAATTTCTTATTTCCTGCCAAGGGGCTTTGGTGTTTCAGGGGCCCCGTTAATCCGAGGAGGAGCACGCTAGGTGGCCGAGACCCCGAGGTGATCGCGGAGGAACGCACTCGTCGCGTTGACAAATTGCCGGGCGACCGGTATGGTAATCCGATAATAGAGAGAGCAGGTTGATTCGGGACTAACGAGATTAATTATCTTGTTTGATCTTCTGACACTGGCCCTCGTTGATGCAGTCGCGGTAGCCTCCACCTGGCTGGCTGCCTGTCGACGAATAGTGACGCTAGCTAGACGCTTGTTACTCCGGCCTGGTGAGCTCGACGAGCTTCATTTGCCGCGGTGCTGGTGTCTGCCTCCAGTTTCACGCGATTTTTTCCTTCCTTTTGCTTCGTTTCGGCGTCCTGAAAGTGGGTGAGATTGCAGGCGATGGGAGGGCTGGCAGCTTGGTGTGGGTACTTTGAAGCGATCGAAGGTTTTGGCAGCTTTCAGGCGCGTTGCGTGATGGGTGACGAGGTACACTGATCAGCGCCAATGAGTAGGTACAGAGAGGCGCTATTTTTGGCCACTGATCAAGTGAATGGGTGTAATATTCGCAGTCCTTGGAGCGTTAAGCTTGATCCCGAATTGCTGCCCGTAGAGTAAAGGTACAGTAGCGGACAAAAAAGTTACCACTTTTTCGACCCACCCTAATTCTATTACTTTTCAATAACAATTCAAAATTGTAGTATATGCCTAACATACATATTCTGAAAGAGAATTGAAAGCTCTATAAAATCCAGTTACAGTTGAATTTATTTAACTAACAATCAAAAAACCGCACATAACATTAAACAAGACAACACACTTTTAAAGTCAACAAAAAGTTACCACTTTTGAACATAAAAACATCTAATATTTTGTGGGGGGACATTTTGCTTTTAGGATAATCTAAAAAGTTGCTAAACGTGGTAACTTCTTTGTCGGCCCCAAAAATGTGTTACCCCCTTTAATATCATACAACAGTTTTGCTTGTCAGTTAATTAACTTCAACTTTAACTGGATTTTATACATCTTTAAATTCTCCATCAGAATATGCATATTAAATATACCACAGTCCTAAATTTATGCTAAAAAAAATAACAAAAATAGAACAAATCGAAAAAGTGGTAACTTTTTTGTCCGCTAGTGTAGGTAAAAGTTTGCAGTGGGCAAGAGTTCGCGCCATGCGAATTTCATGGTTTGAGTTGTGGCAGTTGTCAATAATGATTGATAGTTAATTGTCAATCAAGGTAGAGTCACCAGTGTCGAACTGTTTAGCTGTGCCTCGTTTTGTTATCGTACAATGCGATAAGTACTGAATTCGTTAATTCTGATGTAATATTCTCATTTTTAGGAATCAATATTATTCCTATAAATTGATCAGTAAATATTTTAATTCATATGTCGTCTGAAAGAGGTAAATTTACATGTAGTCACTCTCTATCGAATAATAAGGGATAGTAGTTATTTCTCACAAAATGATACGACTATCAGTGTAATACCAAAGATTTTAGAGAAATCTAAACTTTAAGTGCGCACTCTTTTCCCACAATACTCTACGTGGCGCGTTTGTGATTCCACTCCGTTGTTAGATTGCAGCCGATACAGTCTATACCATGTCACATAATTTCTATTGTCAACCTACTTGAAGTGTGGGTGTAGAAAATTTGATGCTTCTTCCATGAACAACGAGGAGTACCGACTCCCCCGACTCTTGTCTCTTCGGGTCTCGAGCCCACCCCTTACTCTCCCTTTCTCACCCCTCGCGAGGAAATTCGCGCTACAGTCGGCTAGAGCGGAGCTCGGACCAGAAGCCAAGAATCGATCGAGGCTCCACGAAACGGCGAAACGGTTCCTGCTGATTTAGCGTCGGCGGTGGCTGAAAATCGGTGGTTTCCGCGAAACGATGCGCCTTTTCACCGAGCCTCGGTGGCAATCGGTCAAACAACCGCGGCCTGAAAATACGCCAGCGGCCGCAGACGGTCACGGGACGCGTGCACACGCGCGTTACTCCCGGCGTGCGACAGGAGTGTAGGATCGTGTACGAGCGTGTACAGCGGTGCACGCAGCCCGGGCGCAGGGTTTTCTCTTTAATCCGTGGCCGGCGTGCCGCTGCTGGCTGTGTTAGTGACAGATCGATAACCGATAACGAGGTCGAAGCATTGCCATGCAAAACAGCTCGTTAGGCGACTCGTGAGGTCGCGAAGAGACCGCGTGGCTTTCCTTCGTCTCGAAAGACGCCGTGCCCTCGAGAATCTTGGCGCTTCTTCCATCCCCAATCGACTCGGGGCATCGTCTGATCGAGGGAACCCTCCAGAGGCTGGCTTATTATTCCCGCGGTCTGCTTCGAGTAGGCCCATCCTCCTCCTCGGACGTCGTGTAATCCTCGACACGTTTCGCGGAAAGAGATGACGGAGGCAATTAGTGGCGGGGCCCTTTCCATCCGCAGAGAGGAGGAGTAGTCTTCAGAGTAGTTTTCAAGCGCTCACGAACGGACGATTAAAACGAACGTCCCTCGGGGTGGCTTCTTTGCCAGCGACTTTGGGAACGGTGGTTTCGATTGATCCTTCAGTCGATACGGTTTCCTTGATCGTAACGAGGGAGGTTGCTTGTAGGATCTGGACCGTGTAATTAGGATCATCGTTTCATCGAAGACGCCGGCTCGTGGTGACCAATTCCATGGTAAATTAAATAGGTACCTATCACTTCTGCTACTCGTGCCAGCGATAGATGATCGTTTTCAAGTTGTACTGGCTTGAGATCGCCCAGTTGGGGTGGAAATGGGAAAAGAATCTTCTTTTGTAAATCCTCTTCTTAACCAGGACAACGTTCCGATCGAGCTTGACATTGTCCGCCAAACGAAGACCACCCTTTACACAGGCGTAATCCACGCAACGCTGCCAACGAACGTAAACCCTTGGTCTCTTTCCCTCTTGGCTCCTCTTCGTCCCTCTGATCCAGCAGCCTCTTTCGCATGCGTGGCGGCTGCGGTCGCCGCGTTGTTGGCCAGGTTCACCGGTTGAATCGCAGGCCGAAGGTGCGGGAAGACAGGGTGTACGAAGGGGTGGCAGGGTGGTTACTAATTGTCCGAGCCCTTCGCCCCGCGAGTACCCCGTCATCAACGCTGATTGCCTAACTCTAGGACCCTCGAGCTCTGTCCTCACGATCCTGCCACCGGGAGGAGGATCCTCTGGCATGTCGACACGCTCGGATCACTCGGATACTTTGCCCTCGCGCTTCTGATCCCCGTTTCGAACTACCTTCGCGTGTTTTTTCCACCCCTATGTTCCTTAATTCAAAGATCCGTGAAGTCACGGTGGGAATCTCTTTGGCGAATCATTTATTCTATCGCGTTGAACTCACGTCGACTTCGGTAACAGTGCTCTATCTTCGGGGACATAGAAATTAGATGTGCAAGGGACCTCGTTAACTGGCGTAGGTGTCTCTTCGCAGTGCGATAAGGATATCTGAAATATCGGGGCGAAAGTTTGACGAATTCCTCGGGAATATTCGTGCACGGAGAGGCAGCGTAGCGACTCACCAAAGAGGGGGTCGTCAAACACCGTCCATTCCAGCGAGGGGGTTGAAAAATCGCGAGGCGAGGAAGTCTGGCCTGACGAAAGTCGATTATTCCGCCGGTGATTCGGGCGCTGATTTTTTTCCTCTCCTCTGCTGCTGACTCAATTATTCCTCGCGATTCTTTGGGCAAACATTAGTTAGCAGCGGGGCTAGCTCGCGCGCGCGCGAGCACGGATTGCCTCCGATCGGTTTGGCTCGGTTCATGCGGCGACCCTTCATGGTTGCTTGGTTCCGTTGTCTACTCGTCAACGAGCAGCCCCACGGCTACGGGGTGTCAACGCGGTTCTCATTTTCCCTAGCCTGATCCCGTTGAATCGCTCAAAAAGCCCACCCGGTCCAACTCTATTTACTCGTCTCGTTCACCTCGCCCGTCTAATCCTACGCACACAGGGTGGTTCTTAATTGCGTGTCAATACTGAATCGTGATCGGAGAAGAAATAGTCTACAATGCAGTTTCGCGAAACAACGTGGTAGATCAAAGATAAGTTTCGATATAAAGTCAAGTAGATATACCTACTAAAAAAATTCTGGCCATATTTATAGGATCTAGGTAGCATGATCGATCATCCATTGATCCACTGGAAGCGACCATATCTTCGTTCACTGGAGGCCACCCCCTCGGTCTTTAATATTCATCCTATTTTCCCGACGCATTTGTTATCAGGGCCGATAACTCCTCTCGTTCGGTATTCACGGGAATTCCGATGGCTTTCTTCGGGACACACGCGTCAGGCATTATATTCCCCCGGCGGTGAATTGAGTTATACGTTGTCACCGAGATTGACTGTCCTCGACTTCCATGCGCGGGCTTGACAAACACGTCCGGAACGATTGAACGCGAAAACGAAAACAGAAAAAAAGAGAGGCCGGAGCACAGAATCCCTTGTCCTAGGTTATGTTTCACAGTGACATAGTGGCGGCAATGGAGGCCTTGCCTATCGTAACACGATATCCGCTAGGAACGTCGAATTTGAAGCATTTCTCGTGCGCGCTTTCGCGCGGAAATCACCGACGGCCCAAATTTCACGGCGTCGCCTTTTCCGTCCTGGAATAAAATAAACAAAATGTTGAATATATACTGGGCTCTCTATTTTTCTTGCTTTAAAGTTTAAGGGAAGAAAATGTGTCTTAGAGGGTGCGTGAAATGGCTATGGAGGAAGAAGAAGGCTCACGCTGGTTCACTGGAAAAGGAGAATGAGAAACACTGACGTTCTGCTGGCCTATCGGTACTAATACAGATCTCACGCACTCCCCTCAATATAAACCATTCTCTACCCTTGTGTTCGCCGTATGGGAACCCATACGTGCACACGCAGGAACCTCGAACGACCGCGGTGGAACGGCCATTCAGATTTAAATCGCGACGAAAAAAAAAATATGGATTCCCCTTGCAGCGGCACGAAGCGGCGTTTCAATCTCTTTCATGGTGTTCCTATGGCCTAACGCGTGCAAGACGGATTCGAAACTGTCGTTTCGAGGGGCACCGTGAAAATCATCCTTCCTTTTGACCCACGGAGAATCCCTTGACCGAGATTACGACATATGGAGTCGTTGACGCGATGCGAACAGTAGGGACGGTGTTAAATCGTTGAAAAACGGTTAAGTTTCGGTGGAGGGAATGGGTCTCCACGAAGAAAGTGTGTTAGTAGCGGTGATGAGCATAATTTTTATTCAAATAAAATTTGGAATAACGAATAAAACTTAAGAAAATTACTCATCATTCGTTCGTTAATTTTATTCCACGCACGATGAATCATTTTTTTAACTTTTATTCATTATTCGAAATGTTATTTAATTAAAAATTTTGCCCATCACTGGCTAGTAGAGAATGTACCTAAGTAGTTTGAGAATTTTGATTGAGACGTATGAAAGTGAATGAATTAAAGGTTTCTTTAATTGACGGTGGTAATCATAAGTGAATAAATGATGTGGGGGGGGGGGGGGGGCGAAAGAATGATAACCGGAGGGGGATTTAAATTTTCGCATCGATTTCGATTTATTCCTCTCGTTGCGTTTCTATATAATACCATCTGTTTACATTAAATTAGATCTCTGGCTTATAAATAATATCAATATCTCTGTCTTTTGGTCTCTCTCTACACACACCCACGCATCCACGCATACCAACACACACGCTAGTCCCACGCACGCTCACGAGTATACATATATAATATCTCTGTCTCTCTACATTATTGTCCACGAACTATCTACACGTATTTACAAACTGCCCTATGTACAATAATCATATCTCGCGTATATACACAACGACCGAGCGGATCGAAAGTCACCAGCCTTCGATCGATCGGAGAAGACACCTCTCCACCCTCTTCAAATCACCATGAGTTAACGTACGATTTCCATAACGTAACTGCGAGTACGTCATCTCTCCCCGTACCGTCTTCGTAAAACCGAAGACCTCGAATCATCTCGACGCGACCGGTCGAACTCCTGCGAGGAGCGTACAGAAAATAAGAATGAATAAAAAAAAATTGCAGCTCTATCGAGCAACGTTTAACGTCGGCGACGATCGCGTCGAATCCTTTCATCAGGAGCGTACGGGACCGTTGCGCGTGCACCGACGACGTCTAAGTAATCACTAGCCTTCCAGCGAGAAATTGTGTTTCATCGTGTCCCGAGGTCACTTGGTCCCTAGTAGGGCCTCCAAACCGGCTTGGCCGTCGGCGGTGACGAGATCTTCGTCGGTGACGGGCTCCTCTTAATAGAGAGTTTCTGCGCGATCAAGGTGGTGGGCGCCTTAAGCTCGTTCCTCGAGCCAAGCGCAGGTTTCAGGTCGGTCTTCTTCTCAGGTGACGACGAGGACGCGGTGATGACCGATGACGCGGGAGGAAGAGTGTTCAATCGGATTGGCACGAACGCACTGCGCACCTCTTCAGCGGCCGATTCGCTGCCACATTCACTGGGGCTCCTCGGTGGCGTCTTAGATGGGCTGTTCGGTATTGCTGCTGGCGTGGTTGTCGCCGTGGTGGTTTTCGCTGGCAGCGTGGTGTATTCCGTCGGGTATACTACCGGTTCCAAGGAGTACGGCGGTAGAACCGTCGGCGGGAATATCGGTGGGAACAGATCCGCCGATGGCATCGGTATGCTTCCTGAGGAAGTAGAGAAAAACATCGCGACGATTAGATAGGCTGCCGCGATTCTAGGAGGAGCTGCCGTTCGGGGAGAGGAAGCGCTCGTGGGCGAAGGGAGGCTAAGTCGCATTGTTGTTGCGTAGCTGGCGGGGCGGCTGAATTGGGGGCCGAAGGGGTCCGTTGTGGGAAAAGGGAGCTCAGGCTCACCCCTCGGTCCAGCCACGGGTGTATGAATCATCGCTAGGCGTCGCGGACTACAGGCGAAATCGATAACGCGGACTCTCGTGAACGCGTGTCCTCTTCCCAAGGCTTCCCTTTTCCTTCGTTGCAACGAGACCGGCTTCGCCGGACGCATTGTTGGCGTTTGATTGATTGCGAGCGGGACGAGCATGAAGGGCACTGATGGGACCGATTAGGAGCACTTTGGGCGACTAGGATTTTTGATTATCCCGACTTCTGATCGGGGAATGTCAGCTGGGGCAGAAGGCTTCTCGCTCTATGAAGCATGCACTGCGGCAAGCGACGAGTGAACGATGTTCTGCGTACCGATCAGACAGCTTATTCCAAGCTTCTTGTACATCCAACAGCGAATTTAAATTTCAGAACATCCTAGCGTCGTCAGTTGCCGCAACACCCGTAATGTGTCTTGGAAAAAGCAAGCTTACCTTTGACGAAAGGAGGGTGAGGCAAGTGCCACGCGTGGCTTTGGTACGCTACGTCCATCCATGGGTTGAGCAGTCCAAAGCTGAGGAATTCAGGCCTCCACTGGTAATCTGTAAGCAAAAGAGTGGTTCCATTTAGCGCGATCGAGGCGTTCGGGTCGGAAATAGCCAGGAAAATCCGAACTCGAGCAGCGATTCCTTCGGCTCTATAAATAAATGCAGCGATCAAGGTTCCTCCTCAGCCACGGAGGAACCTTGGCAAACTTTTCCGCGCGGAGTCGCGTTTCGCCGGCCCTCTCGAGGCCCGCCCGATAAAACGAAATAGAAGCAAAGAACGAAGGAGAAGCGAGGAGAACGGCCTGCAAGACTAAACTGTCGGGGAGAACCAGATATCCAGGGCGGCTTTAGGGACGCCTAACGAACTGACAAAGAGTAGCGATGGCAGAGATAAAAAGTCGACTCGGGGGCGGCTGGGTGGCCGTAAAACGCGGATTAACGACGCTCTCCGTAGGCGAGCTAGCCGATCTCTGTTTACACGATCCCCGGGTACGCTATAACGCTACCCGCTCGTACGGTTTTCGTAGCGCGAGCCACATGCTACCGCCATATGCGGCGCGATAAACAAACGCGTAAACGCGACGGCTCCTTTGCAAGCCGGAGGAACACGGTTTTGATGGCCGACGGGAACGTTCGTATTTTCTAATGCCAGCCGCGGCTCTTTTGGCCGACCGAGCAGCCGACCAATAAACACACGGGACTTTTAGTGTTCTCCACGGCGTGGTCGCCGCTGGAAAATCAGCGGCGGCAAGGCTCGGGGGGAGGGAAAAAGAACGCCCGACGGTGGCTTGAAACGATGCCAGCTAAAGTCTCCGCGGAAGGCGGATTCGCAGGCCCTGCTTTCACGCGTCTCATCGTGTGTCCACGGGTGCGTGTGCGCGCGCGCGACCGCGTCGCGCACAACCACCCTTGTACACGTGCACGTGCGAACGACTCCGGAGCTTGCGGCTCGCGGTTTGAGGTCCACCGGATTATTAAACGCCTGCGAGACTCCGACGCCCGTTTGCGGATTCTGCGCTCGGTCACGCTGCTCCCGCCGAATTATCCAACCCCCCTCCTTCTCTTCCCCCTTTGCAAATTCGCTGGACTTGCAGCTCGAGATTCGGGGATCTCGAGGGCAAGGAGGGTGTCCGATACGCGTGAGGCTAGTTTTCTTGAGTTTATTCGAGGGTTGTTTGAGATTTGAGTGAATTGGGGGTTGGAGAAAATAAAGGGTGGGCTGAGTTCCTAGTTTCTGGGGATGAAGGGGTTGAATAGTTTGTCGAGATGGTATTCAGGGGAAGCTAGACGTTTAGAATTCTTAATGTTCGAGGATCTAGAGCCGAAGGAATCTTGTAGAAGATCGATGCGATGATATAGAGGGTGGAGAAGAGATTGGAGATGCTTGTGCTGAACTTACTCGACTTGGACCTTGGTTCTCTGGGTCCGTCCACCGTGACCTTGATGGCCTTCGTGTAGGTGGCCACTTGGAATGGTACCGTGCTGATTTGTATCGTGAGGGAGAAGGACTTTCCTGTAACGAAACGTTAAGAAGTCTCTGTTAATTCTCTGTGAACGTTTGCCAAGCAAAGCGAGCTTCTGGGGAGGATTCAGGACTTCTCGGATACTGACCTCTTCCGCTACGACCGACGAATCTGAGATCGTTGAACTTAGCGACCTGGTTCTTCATGACTGCGGTGCAGTTTCTTAGTTCTCCGCAGCAGTTCTCGTCGTTGCCCGCCTTGATGGTGACCAGGGTGCCGTCGCTGACCTCGTCCAGCGCCACGACCTTGAAGGCCACTGGTAGCGATTTGTTCGACCTCCAATGTGACGGTAACGCGCTGCAGAGGATAACCGGGCTTCCGGTCCTTACTAGGTTGCCGTGGCAAGCCTGCAGCGTCTCGTGAATGGCGTTGAAGCTGTCCATTCCTAATGGTCCGTCCGGCAGATGCATTTTTTTTTCACAACGGTCCAACAATGTAATCCTCAAGAGCACCAAGATCGTTTATCACTGAGTGTTGCGTATCTCCCCGTGGGATAACACCGTTTGTCCTCTAACACTTAAGCCAAACGGGAAACGAAACACCACCAACAAACAAACAAACGAAGGAGTCCCTTCGCGTCGACGACGTTCTTTTAATAGTCCTGGGGAACGAGATGCTCCTGGCACTCGCTAGCCCAATGATCAATGCAAACTAAAAAATGATCTACGAAAGCTGTACGCGGTACCGACGCGCTCTCGATGCCGGCTGAGCGGATTCTAGTTTTTCGCGGCCGCAGCCGCAGCTATTTAGAGGGGATTTTTCTCCCCTCCAATTTTTCCGGAGCCCCACCCAGGCGAGGCGCGTCGACCAATGAGGACGGCGGTCGTGTTGTGGCCTCCGCGGCTCGCCGCCTTCGCCCCTAACCAGGCTTAGGGGGTGCCTTGCGAAAGGGGCTGCTAGCCTGCTGCCTCTCTTGCCAAGGGTGGCTTGCGCCTCCGCTCTTCCTTACCCGCTCGTCACCCCCCCACCCGCCTCTACCCTCCCTCGTCACGCACCCCTGTCTCTCACTCTTTCTCCCCCGTTCCCGTGGCTTTCACTCTCTGTTCCGTCCACTCGGAGTCATCCCTCTCTGTCATCCCCTCGTACGTACACGCGTTTCGGTCGCTCTCCGTGTCTCCTTCCGATCCTTCCTCGCCTTTCGCTTCGTCTCTCCTTCTTCTCGGCCGTCGTACCTTGCCAGCCGCGCCACGCTTACGTGACGACGTAAATTTTCACGCGCACGTGTTCCAAACACCCCACCCTCGCCACCATCCACGCTCCTCTGCTCCACGCTGCACGCGTTTCTTCACCTCCACGAGGATCGCGGGGGTGAGACGCTGCAGCGCAGCTGGTGCATCTCGGGGGATCATCGCGTGGATCTCAAGGAGCACGCTCTTCGTCGTGAATAGGTGTAGATTCTCGATTTTTACCATTTTAATTTTTTAATAATGGGGGTGATGTTTGGCTTCTTTAAGATTAATCTTGGTTGTCTGGTAATTTTTACATATTCTCCTTGAATTTGCATATTTTCCTTGTACCACAAATTGAACTGTATGCAGAGGGTGGTATCACTGGGTGTTTGATGTAATTATATATTTATTAATAATACTTTGGTAACGAAGACTTGGATACGTGTATCGCATAATCTTCTTATAAAACTCGCTGTTGCTCTCTGGCGACACTCACATACACATGCACAATCACTTTCTACACATAAACATCTTAAAATATAAAGCAGAAATAGTTGGCGTGTTTGTCTGTCGCCTAAAAACTTTCGAACGGTAAACTCTGAGGTCACGAAATGTGTTTCAGCTCATTATGCCTAACTAATCGAGATGAATGTGATTATTTTCACAAAAAAGAATAAATACAAAAATTTTCTTTTATAAAATCAGAATCTAAATTTCGGGCGGAGCCGAGTAATAAAGCTAAATAGTAGGGCGCTTAGAGAGCACTTGAAAAAATACTTGAAAGTGTACATAGAAAAGCATGGTTATTTGGGTAATGTATGTAGCTTCTTCTAGTTTCCAACGACTCACGGTCGAGTTTTCGCGCCACAGCCTGGTCCCATTAATAAACGGCATAATTTATTGAGTTATGAGGATTATCCGGCAGTTAGGCCCAATATTTGGACAGGAACTTATGCGGTGTCTTCGTGGGGGGCCACCGGGCCATATCGGCGTTTGACGTAGCAGTGGTGGACGAAGACGGAAGGTCGGCGTGGCCAGAGATTTATTGGGGTGCGGGCCTCATTTCACCGATTTTCGCGCAAAAGAGGCGCGCCAATTCAGCCCTTCTGCCGGGCAAACTCGAAAGGACAGGTCGTAAAGGTCGACGCTTGGTCGTGCACGAAATTCGAATCGATCTTGACGGAATCCCAACCCTTTTGCTTTCTGGGTCAGCGTGTCGTTCACGGGGCTTTCCTGCGAGATTTACAACGAAATTGCACTCGCACTCTCGCCACCCCTTTCGCCTGCCACGTTACGAAGAGGAAGGGCGAGGCGAGGTGAGGCCAAACCAGGCCTGGCCGGATTCAATTTCTTGATCGCGCCATTTCTATGCTCGCAGAATCGCATTTTCGCTTCTATTGTCAGCCCTTCAACCCTCGCAAACATTGTCACATGAGATTTTCAGTCCCGCACGTTAATTGTCAAAGTTGATAAATGCGTAGCTAAGTAGTCTCCCAGGTTTATTAATTTTTCATTAAAGGAAGACGCAGGTGAAGGAGTTTTTATTTATTCCTTTTCATCCCCTATGCTTTCTTCCGCCTTTTCTAAGTAGCCTGGAGTAATTTCTAGAGATTACTGCTTTAGAGGGCTGCATTATCGATGCCTCGAATCGGAGCCTCAAATTGATACTGGGAAGCCTGCTTTCTATGGAAAAAGACGCGTCCCTGTCGGTAGCATCCTTGGCGGAATAGAGGCCACGAACCATAAAGGCCCAGTTTCGAAACTTTTACTACCGATCGTCACGAAGGAAGCTCGTCTTCCCGAAGGTTCGCAGGCTAATTTCTAGGTAAAAGGACGTGAAAAAGGCTCCCTTCAATTTCTCTGCTTTCACGCGTTTAGAGTCTGTCCTTGAGCAACGGGTCTCTTCAGGGGCTGGTTCCAGCACCTACCGATAGATTAACGCGAGATTAACCCCATTTTTTCCACCCTCCGCCACGCATCTGCGATGATCGAAGTGTAGGAAAGCTTACACCCGCCTCTCCCTTCGATGGTGTCCCCTGAACAGGGTAAGGAACTTGGGGGTAAAAAGTAGTTGCGTCAAAGGTAGCGTCTCTTCCAGCGATACAGTGGAATTCCTGTAAAAATCCCGAAGCTTTAGGTACATCGAATTCTGCCGCGGCGAAGTCAAATCTGCGCAGCTGAATTCTGAAAAGCATTTTACACGGATATTTATAATCCCAATTGTTTGAGATTGCTGCAACTAATTGGCAGCATTCTCCCCATAAATTGCCTTGCATTCTGTTTCTGACCTGTCCTTTAATATTCCATACCACCGTAGTAATCTCCCACTAAACTTGCCCCTTTAGTCTTATTTATAAAAGAGCAAATTCGTACCTTTTTCTACCTAAATAAAACTTAAAAATTCCTTCCTACCCCCTAATAAAGTATCTCGCGGAGACGATTGCCCGCCGTTCGGTTTACGGTCTGTGTCCATTGGCGTTAACAGGGGTTGCAATTAATTAATAGTGGCCCCGTCCGCGGGGAGAAGCGACGGCAGGACGGGATTTCTCGTAACGAGTCGCGCGGAGGACTAATTTCTTAAAACGTACCCCCCGGGGCTTCCGTTTCCTCGCCACTGCCCAGCAAAAGGCTGCAGCATTTTTTTTTAATAAAGCCTAGTGCCTGCGCCTGGACAAAGACAATGGCCCGAATGGCACAGCGTAAGAGACGTCGCGGAGTGTGACGGGGGAGAAAATAGAGAAAGGCGAGAAAAGATACACGGCCAATGCCGACAGGGGCGTCGTTTGATTCGCCAGCGGCGCGGCATCGAGTGCCGTTTCGATCCCGGCGAGAAACCTCTCGTCCGGCGGGAAACGCGAGGTTAGATTAACTTTGCGTTGCGTAAAATTACACAAAGGGCCGGAGGAGCTTTGAGCGAAAGGCTGGATTACGTCTGTCACCGGCGGGGTTCAGTTTAAACGTCACTTTGAGCGTCGGTTGGCTGGATACTTTGTTTTTTAACCGCGTCTGGAAGCTCGCCGCGCTTTGATTCTCCACTGTTCTTTAGTTGAAGCCGGTGCATTTCGCGTTATTAATCCTCCTTTGTACAAAATCGCTGTGGAACAAGGGTAGCAAACCTGCGGAGTTGAATCTTTGCGACAGAGAAGCTACCTTTGGATATCCGGACCGAAAAGTTCTTCACTTACAAGGACGATCGACGCATCGTCGATCCAAGTTCTCGTCGTAGCGAACTTGTTGCTCCGGCGGGGGTGCAATTAAAGGTATCGTCGGCCCTGGTTATCAGCGGCTCAAGTAACGCGCGCGGAATCGCGGAGTTTTGGAGGGCAGGCGTAAGAGAGGGAGGAAGGGTGGCGTCGTGTGTTTCGACGTCGGTGGATGGAGAACGATGCACGAGAAAGGGGTGGGCGGTTAGGGGAAGGTGGAAGAGCAAGCACAGGGCACAGAAGTTAACACGGGAGTGTGCATTGTGTGCGGTGAGCGAGCCGGAAGCGTCGCCATACTGCGTATCGCCCCGCGTCGCTTTTGTTTCCGTTCTCGTTGCCCCGATCGTTTTCTGCCCCCACCTGTGCCACCCCCTCGCCACCTCCTCCTCCGCCGCCACCTCTTGCACCCTGCTCTCTACGCCCCTTTTGTTTCGCCGCCTCGTCTCTTTCGAATCTCTCGAATCTCTCTCGCCGGAGAAACGCACCCGTGAAGTTTGTCGGCCGATAAAGGGAACCTGGCGTGTACCCTTTGCTCGCCCTCGCAACCCTTTCGCCATTTTTTCCCTTCGCCACTTCGCGTTTATTCGTTTAAAGCACCCAGCATCCTCACCTCACGGAATCACCCACCGAGTATATTTTTTACATACAATTTATATGAATTGCTGGAAAGCATTTACTTTTTAACAACCACGTCTTCGATTATCCGTGGTAGGAAATATAGTGGTAGAGATTCTCTGTGATTATCGTGTCCGATCTAATCGCTCCAGTAGCGTCAGAAATCCCTAAAACGTCCACCTACCCTTCCCACCGCGCGCCAGGTGGCGAGAGAGAAAAAAAATTGCCTAGCTAGAAGCACGACGGGGATTGATTAAATAACAAGGTAAAAGCCGCTATTACTATTCCCCGTGTCGCGCTAAAACACCGCCCTTTGATACCCATTATCACCGTCTGGTTACCTGCCATTAATACCCGATATCGATGCCTATTAGCCGACGCACCTAATAACCTACAAGCCAGACTATAATGCTCTCAGCACGCGGCAGTTCAGATTCCAGTGTATAGCCGTGCCACATTCTCCGTACCAAATGCCAGGCTCGCTTCCCAATAAACGGGTACACCCCCCGCGCCACCCCGCTCGCCTCTCTTCTCAGCGGACCGGCCGCCCCTCCCGTCTCGCCGATCACCCCTCTGTCGTCCTTAATTCGAGTCAAGATTACAAATTGATTCCGTAGCAGTCTGTGTATGAATCAGGCGTCACGTGTTCGGGACGCACCCCTCGAATGCTCGCTGGCTCGCCTAGCTCTCCGCGCCCCCGACACCCCCCGCGCCCGGGGTGCACGCGCGTACACCTACACTAAATCTAAACCCGCCACTGTACAACGACGAGAGGGGGCGGCCGGGGGGCGAGGCTTGTACCTACTACCCTGTTTCACACCCATATGTACAGCTTCGACCCAAAGTTCGGTCCATGCGATTGTTTCTTCGGGGTCGGTCGTCTGCTTTGTTTGAGGTCGCTCGAGGATTCAATGCTGAAGAATCCAAGAAATGTTGATCGAGGATTTGGTCCTCCTGGAGACACTCGTCGAACTTTAACTCTGGGTGATAAGGTTTTTTGGGGGTTGCTGACGGGGGTGGTGAATGGACGAACTGGGTTTTTAGTTGATATTTTGTGCGGGGGTTGAATCCTCTCTGGGGTTGTTTATGGAGGATGTGTGCTTCAGATTTTTTTGGAGTTTCTGGTAATTTTTATGGGGAGGTAGTAGGTGCTGGGATGCTTTGAGGTGTTTTTTTAGGGAGGTAGGATCACTCCACAGTTCAGGAAGACTTTGTCGCAGAGAATCCCGAGGAACTCGATCAGGAAGTGGCTGCAAATTGAGTTTCCACAAACCGACGGTCAATTTTGTCAGAAAACTATCTTCTTGGATTTGTCGGGGGGTTAGAACTGCTCCGTCTCCCCTATTTTACGAATTTCTGTTGCCGCCGCGATTCGAGGGCGGCCATCCGGACGGAAATCTCGGCGGGTCGATTCACGGGAAGCCGCCGTGTGTTTTTGAGATCCCGTGTACCTAGGCCGTCGCATGATCGATGCCCCCGGGGCCATTATTACACGGAGCCCCTTACGTAGTATTGTTACGGACCCCATACGGAGTTGCCGCGGACGCCGAGGGTGTAAGGGGGCGAGCGAAGAACGGCGTGTGTGGAAAATCGGCGCTACGTGACAAATCGTAATTGAACAATTTCAGTTTGACGCGCGCGATGATTGGACAGCCTCGAGTCTTGAATCAAGCTGATCGGTCCGTCGCTGTCATTCCTTAATAAGGGTGTCCTCAGAAATTGTCTGCAACGCAGAAACCCCGTGGATGCGTTAATTTAGGGCTTACCGGTCCCTTTTCATTGCGATCGAAAACTTCTAATTAGCTCGAGGGAAAAAGTTGCAACTCGCAAGGCTTAGAGTCACGAAACAATCAAATTTAGGGTGAGAAGATCACTGAGCACCGTTGGAACCCTTCGCGCGCAATTACCACGGCGTGAAAAATCCCTTCGACGTTCCTAAATCACGAGGCAACGACGTAAACCGTCGTTCAACCACTGTTCGCGCTTGTTGGCGAACGTTAGAAGCCATCCCATAACGAAATGACCGTCGAAGACAATGTAATTCGGGACGGCTCATCAAGCTGGGATGAAACAGACTCCTCGGATCCTCCCCCCTGTGCTATTACCTCATTAATGGCCCTTCCCTCCATCGTGTCTGACGATATGGTAACCCTTCGCCGGCTACGTCGTCCCCTTAAGTCCTACTGCTAAGTCCTAAGTAAGGTCACCGAGCAATTTCCGGTAGCCATCTTGGCTAAGAGCCCGCGGTGTATTTCCTAAACGCGTTGGTCGAATTCGTAGCACATGATCACACCCCACGGGCCACTGCAGACTTCTCCGAACGAGGGGGCGGCATTCGGGGGTGGCTCGACGGAATTAGACGTGGATCATTCGTCACTGGGATTGGAGAATGTTGAATGCAACGGTTTCCACATATTTTTGCTACCAATTTTGTGGGAATTTAGAAATAGGGTAGGTAACTAACGGAATTAAAAGAATGAACACCCATAGAAAGAAGCTCATCGATAAAAAATAATCTTGAGTGAAAGCTTATTTTTAGGCACACCGAATTATCGAATTTCGCATGGAGCTTTTTAATCCCTCCCCACCATTGGCCCTCTAACGAGCCAAAAAGAAAGAATCGGGGAAGAACGAAACAGGAGCGATAAAATTAATCGAATATATCGGTGGAAATATTAATTAATTACATTCATCCGATGAAACGAGCTTTGCTGGGGGAGAAGAGGTGGTGGCAATCACAGCTCGAAAGACTACGGGGAAAAAGTGGCGGGGGGATAAAAATTCGCGATCGAACCCGGTGACCGGGCTGCTTTTCGCAAAAAGTAATGACGGTAGCGACGATAATAATCCGTTTAATTGGCGCGCCGACCAAATCCAGGCACAATGGGATTAATTTGAACCAACAGCACTGTTCCCAGCGGCGGCCTCGCCTCGCCTCTCCACCACGCATGATTTATTTTATTAGAGTAGCTGCGCTTCAATCAAACAAGCTCTGGCCATCATTAGAACCGTAAAATGCCCCGCGGAGCGATGCGCCGCGCACGCGAGACACTAATGAGAAGCGGATTAGCGGTTATGGGGTTGGATAAAAAAAGGAAAATGTACATTGCACCTGTGGAAAATCGTTGAAATCCATGGGCAAATCCCGTTTTCAGTTCCTCGGAGTGAATTTTTTGCTAAATACCTAGAGTAGAAGTTGCATTTTAATATCTGAGATTGAACCACGTGGCTTTGGAGCAGATTTCGGTGAAAGGGATGACACCCTGTGAAAGTTGTAAAGACAATTTTTTTGATAAAGAGGAAAGGATGCAGCTGGACGGTGTTTCATTTGGTTGTTTTGCGTCGGTGGAAGCGGCTCTTTACCACCAAGACAATCACGTGGACGGAGCGGCGAAAGGGGGTAGGAAGTTTCAACCCCGTCGAAGGGGAAAGGGCGAACGATCGTCGCGAATATAGTTCCAGGCGGATTCCCAGCCGGGGACTTTTGGACGGACGTGAGTGTTAATTCCATTTTAACGCTCGTCTCCCCCGTGCGGATCGAAACTACCCTCTAAGACCATTGCATATTTCATGGCGTTTCGCAGCCTTCGTAGAAGCTCGAAGTCTGAAGACTCGCTTGATTTATAATTTAACGCCAGCCAACCCCCTCCGACTAATATCGATTGCCTGAGGTGGCTTTGATGAACGTCACGTCGGTATGATTCTCTCTGTGACAAAAATGCATACCACTTTCCCTCCCCTAAACTGGAGACACAGGAAGACAGCAGTCTATAGCGAGAACGAATGAGAGATTCTTATGGGTAGTACCGAAGAGGGAGAATCTTTCAATTTCCTCGGAAGGAATTCTTTCTAGGATCTCAAATCCTTCTCTCACATGCCCACCCTTTCTCAGGCTCCAGGTCCTCGAGTATCAACTTCCACCCCACAAAATGGGAATGGCAAACATTGATACTCCTTCCACGGAGTCCTGCCTCGACACAAAGTCTAAGTCATTCAGCAAACGTATGTGCCCTATTCCCATCGTAATACGCTCCCCGTGAAAAAAGAATCGGACAGAAGGGATGACAATAACAGTCGAAAGGATTACTGGAAAAAGCCTCTCAGGCTGCAGCGATTAAGAGTGAAAGACGATGAACTCCTAAGGAAAAATAGCAGTAAACATTTACAGAGTCCCAATCTCGCGGCACGGGGAACGCGTGTATACGTTGGAGAATGAACGGGGCGCACGGTGCTTCATGGTGCCCCGCAGATAAACGTTTTGTGTGTGCAAACATAACCGGAGGGGTCGCTGGGCGTCGCAGCACCGGTGCATCAGTGGTGGAAGGAGAAAAAAAATTATTCCCATGACATACCTCGACGCGGTCTTTGTGCTTTTTGACGTGTTAATCGTATAGGTCGTGCCCGGGGGGATGAATCGTCGTCTATCGGGGATGAATTATCCGGGGTGGAAGGAGGGAAGAAAAAAGAAGAGCGGAGCAGATGCGCGTGTCGTCTGGTGAAGCCTCCGAACACGCTCGTGACCATTCATTTGAAAATTCTCTTCTCGAAAACATTTTCCCCCTACCCTCCCTTCAGTTCGTAGGAATCTCTGAAGTACTCGAATATTCAAGAAGAATTGTTCTTTGGGTGGTTAGCCCTGGCAGAGGCTCGTAAAAAATCCTATAGCAACTGTTTGACGATCCTCGCACTTAATCTAAAGAATCGCTAATGGGATTGAAGCTTAGTTACCTGCAAGCAAACAAGCTTTTCCTATACAAATATTTACGAAGCCACCTGGCAGTTGTCCACCGAAATAAGATTAAATTAACTCTTTAATTACACGTAATAATTTGCCCATATATTAAATCTCGTGAAAGTCGTCAAGAAAGTTCAAGGATCTCTGGTCCCAACCCTCTTGCCCTTTATCGAAATGCTCTAACAACGCAAAGTTCTGCTCTTCATCCTTTTAGGTAATCCCTCGAGAGGGTTTAATACCCCGTGGGGAAAGAGGGCAAAAACGCGCGTCGAAGCGAAACCGATCGCCTGGGCAAACAACCCCCTGTCCTTTCGCGGGACGATAATCCTCGCGAGGAAATCGGATCGAGGAAATTATAGGAGATCAGGTGCACCGTCTAACTGCGCGGTAATCTGTTTGTCCAAACGTTCGCATTGCCTCGCTCTTCGTCGACACGTTTACACACGGCCCTCCGAAACTAATTCCGCCTCTTCGAGGCTTTCGAGATAGTTCGGCGAAAGTTCAAGACGAGCACGGGCGCTCACGACCCCGGGGCTACGAAGTAGGCCTTCCAGGGAGGGAAGGGAGGGACTACCCTCGAAGGTTGACCACCGTGAGCCATCTGTCGTTACGAGGGTGAACCAGAGCCACGTGTATGTGTGGGGGTGGAGTGGACAGACGCTATTCCTGGAGGATGCACCACTGACTTGGTGTGAAAGTGTAACGGAGGAGTTTTAAAAACTACCCCTGCAAAAATTGAATAATAGAACAGCGGATTTAAATATGAGAATTGCAATTAGGAATCGTTTCTTTCAAGAATATCGAAATAGGTAGTTTGCATGCTGCGTTCGGAGAATAATATTTTACGCGCCCAAACGATCCAAGGAGCGACACACGAACGGACAAGAGGGCGAGGAAGGAGGAGAAGATGAATGAAGAAGACTTCCGCGATGCTGCACTCGGACAGCGTCCTCGAGAGGAGGTCTGGCTGGTCCTTTGTGCGAATCGTTCACCTGATTTAACGCGGACAGTGCCGCCCTGGGGGGAGTGATACCTGACAGATGTTTAGGGATTTCGAGTGCCCTCGGTTACGCAACAACGACCGCGACTTTGAAGTAGCCGTCGTCTCGGTCTTCTCGATTTCCAGACGGCTGTCGAATCCCCGATCGAAGCTAGATATTCGGGGGCCTCTGCCACTGGAATCTTCCCCAAGAAACAGGGGAACATTAAGTCGCGCGGTTTTTGATCCCCCAATGTTTTCGCGACCCCCCATTTTCTTTGGTCTCCCCTTTTTATGCGAGCCAGCTGTTTCGAAAGATCTGCTCTGATTCCTCGATCGAGTGTCACGTACTCTTCGTGTACGAATATTCGTGGCTTTCGAGACAGCCATCCACGCATTTCTCTTCCCCACTGTGTCACAGCATTGAATCGTGACCGAGATGGCAGTCATCGATATCACATATTCCAACCTGCAGGCAACACCCGAAACCTATAAAAGGGAATGTCGATTGGAACAGGGAACTCATTCCAGTCAAAGCTTCATTTTACCCCATTTCAGTAATTAGTATGCGTTTGAAGAAGAGTCATCATTACGGTTTTAGTTCTGTGAAACTCTATATCTCGCAAGGAGAGATTTTTAGGTACGTGCGTCCGATTGCTTTCGAATTTTGGTAATATTTTAGGGGATCGAAGAATAAAATTGTTATACGTATGTTTTATATTTGCGCGTTTGCATATTTAGGGGGTTAAATCACCACTCAAAGGTATTTCTGTTTCTTATTGCCTGCAGTAGGAGGCCTTAGAAATAAAAAATGACAAAGAGAAAAACATATAAGTTACAAAATATGCAGAAGTTGAAATATCACTATATAAGCATGAATTTGCACTGATGTTATCTACCTCTTTTTGTTACCAGCTTGAAGCACTTTCTTTAGTCATTGCGGTACATGCTTGGGGTAGAGAGGATCAAAAGAATTAAGGCCTCTGACTGCAGGCGATTGAGTTAATTTAAATTGTCATCTTATTATTATCCTATTTATGATAAATAATATACTATGTATAAATAAATTAACCCTTAAGTTTAAATAAATTTACTCTTGTTTTGTTCACTTTTTAAGCAGTCGGGTTTTTAAAACTTTTTTATTTTTTTTTACGCCTGGACTTTCACAACTCCCTAGTGCCGTCTGCAATAATTAATAATAAAACAAAAAATATATTCCTATAATTTAAGACATCCGTAATGCAATGCAAAAAGTCCCATCAAATTATATATAGTAATTTTCCTTTAATTAATTCCAAAAGATCTCCTATTTTTATAGGATATAGACCGGAACCTCCCCTTAAAACCTATCCAAAAATCAAAAAACCACACCACCAACGTCACACGTCAGCAGTCCTATGCCTTCGAGAGAATAGACATGGTATATTTTCGTCGCGAAATTTACGATTCACCGGTGGAAGATCGACCTACACTTAAACCGATCGTGCCGAAAGCGCTGGGCCGCTAAAAGCATCCTAGACATCGATCGCGAGCCGGGGTTCAGGAAATTTCATTTGCAAGGATCCATTGATATCGCGCGCAAGGATATCGGTGGGGTAACTAGGAGGGGGTGCGGTGTTGAGATCCTAATTGGTAGTCGCGGCTCGTACCTGGCTATCGGCATTCGCGTGCAACAGCGACGCCGCGTAAACCGGTAATTCCATTGCGTATGAATCGCGAACGGTCGAATGCAACGCGTTGCAACTGCATCGCCCTTTCTCACCCACCCCCATCCCTCCTCGGGAGTTATATCGAGTAATCAGCGGGGCATTGTTTTACGAGCCGGTGAATCGGAAGTACGATTGAAGCGCCGATATATCGCTATGATGATGACCGACCCCGGGTATAATCCGCCGGGTCGTAGGAGAATAGGTCGAGCATTTTTCCGACCGACCGCGACGACCGCCCACCAAGTGGCTGGCCCGCGGCCAAATCGTCGGAACTTTCACCCTAAAATTTTCCCTGGGTACTCCGGTTTGAAAAATGCTTCATCGCGGAGGGGCAACGAGCCACCCCCGCCCGGGGCGAGTTTTTCGGCCCGAGGCGACTGAGCACCCTCAACAGGTGATGTTTAAGTCTCTGGGATTTAATAAGCCGAGCAGAGCTGGACGAGGGGTGTGTCGTTGCTACTTGTTTTTCTCCCCCTCGAGTTCGTGTCTCGGATATAACGGAGTGGTGTTTCGGAGTTTATACGGAGTTATTGCACCTGTGGAGGAAATTGATCAAGTTTCATTCTTACTTAAATACGTGTGACTATTTCTTATCGATAAGGGGTTCAGTGATATCCTGTTTTTGAAGAATGTAGAGAATTCATTCGACTCTCACGCGTGCAAAGTCTCCTCTAAATATTCCCAGTTTATCTTCCTTTTTCGTTGAAAATTCCTCTTATTTGGGAATGGAAAAAAACGAGAACGCAGCTGTCGGGTGTAATCAGTCTTTTCATTAGTCACCACCTCGCCGGAAAAATAATAACACGCGGCCTCCCGGTGAGCCCGAAGCGTCGCGGTCTATACGTCATATAACAGTCAGCGGCGTCGAAATTATTTTATTCCCATTTTACTTTACGGGCTCCATTTGTTTATTGGACGCGTCGATATTTGCACACGCGCGCGCGCCCCGCGCTTGTGCACGTGGCTAGTATTGCTAGGACGGCCGTGTCGTCTGATCACTTTGAGGATATTTGTCGGATCGTTGGCCAGACAGCCGGCCGTCGTGCCGTTGATTAGCGGTCGAATCAGTCGTAATTGTCTGTAACCGAAACAGAATTATCGATCGGTCCCCCAACTGCCCGGCTATTCGACCCTGTTCCTGCAAGTCGCGCGTTCCTGCGGTGCGGCCTGATAAAAAAGTCATCGCGCCAGCCCGCAATTATGGCGATCCATGTCCTGTAATCACGTCCCTTTGCCCTTTTTTTCGGTGAGACAATGGGACGAAAATTGCTCCCACCCCTCTCGATCTACTGCAAGTCATTCGACCAGCCCCTCATTTGCAATTTCTCTTTAAACATTCGACACTCTTGCGCTTCAGCAAAAAAAGTGTGAAGCTACAGGGACCAAACGCTACTCGGTAAAATAACGTCACCTCGGAGCTTCATGCTCGGTCGGTGATAAATCAGATTCCAAGTGGCGGTGAATCGCGGGGAACATCGCGAGGCTCGAGCATTAACTCGCGCTACACCCTCGCGTTCAACCCTTCGGAAGTTGCGCTGCGGTTCCTTGCGCCCCAAACCGGTGACTCCCTGAAGAAACCACCCCCCGGAGCGTGACACCTTGCCGCGGAGACACGCGAGAAGGGTCTCGGCAATTCATTTAGCATCGGTCCGCGGAAACTTTATAATCACCCTGTACAGAGTGACGGGGGAGAGGCATCGCGAGGGTAGTCGGGTGCCCGGAGGGTAGTTGGTCGTTGCTTGGTGGGCGAGGGGGTAGAGACGGAGAGGGTGCACCGGTCTGACCAGGGGCGGTGGGGACGGACACATATACCTACCCGTGTTAGCAACCCCATTGATCTGGCGGTGGACGCGGCAAAAACGAGCTCGAATAGAGGAAGGGTTGGGGGTTGGCGAACCGTGATGGTGGAGGAGGAGGGGGTGGACGGGGATGGTCGAGTGGGTGGCGGTTGAAAATTTGCGGAGTGCCGAGCTGCACTGCCAGTAACCTCCTCCCGTCTCTCTCTGGCCCACTTCACCCCACTTCATCCCTCTTTATCCCTCTTCATCCCTGTTTCTCGTTCGCTCGCACTCGACCCCCCTTGTTCCTCTTTATCTCTTTATATCTGGCCGCGTCTCTCTCTCTCTCTCCGTTGCGCTCCGCTCCGGCCGAAGCTTTCGTTGGTCGTAGCCGGTGTGGCGGATCGGTGTGCCGCGTTACGGGTAACTATACCCATCCACGCACACCCACCGCCCGTGTACACACTCGAGCCACCCCCCGCGCACACGGAGGCCCCGTCGACCTGGTGGAAACGGTGCGGAGTGGCAACGGTGAAAACGCGGCCTACCCATTCGTCCTGTCGAGATTCGGTCGGTTTGTTGGCCCCGCGATATATGGATGGATTCTGCCAGCCTGTGTACTCTTGCTCTCCCTCTCTCTCTCTCTCTCTCTCTCTTGCCACCCTCGCGCGCACCCGCCCCCTCGCCGCCGATGACTCTGTCTCTTCTCCACACCCGTGCCGCGCCGCGATACCAGCCTGGAGAGACTATCTATTTCACTGGGTTAGCGTTACGCTCTGCGGGGGTGTGCGCCAGCCATCTCCGAGGGGACCGGCGTACGTGTTCTCCGTTGTTTCACCTGCTAAATGTCAGGAAGTGAGAATCCGCCGGTGCTTGGACGTCGCGTTTAATGGATCTCGACCGGGCTTTGATCACGATGGATTCGCTGCCGCCTCTATGGGGCCCACTGAAAATAGCAAAGAATTTCGGCTGCTTTGCTTTCCCAGCGTTTGGATTGATATCTGTTGACTGGACCACTTTGGGGGCGCACAGTGGGCTGAAATTGCTTCAAGCGCGAAAAAAATATTATTATGCCTCTAGCTGTATTATTGATTAAGTAATGAAATGTATTTGAGTGATAGATATATACACGATATTAGGAGGACAATAAACGAAAATATAAGGTTGTAATTTTGTTTGTTTACAAAAAGTAATTTTAACTTTAATTTTATTTCAATTGCTATCTATAACTACGAGAATTATCTTTTGTTGATAATCCATTGTTGTGTATCTGTTTGGTAAGTCTAATAAATCGAGCATATCTTCAGGAATATCTTCTTTTTCGCGGAATAAACAGTTTCGTAACTCCAGAAAATGCACAGATATGCAAATTCTTTGTATATCAATCATTTCTGAAGTATATGTGTTATTATATATGAAAAGCACAATGCGTGCAAACACGTGCAAATTTTTTTACGCTCGGATAAAATTAGGATATCTGCTGACAGAACGTATGAGAAGAACTTCAACAAATTTATCTATATGTAAAAAATTAATACAAAAACATGTTACATACCTGGAGGAACATAGAAACATCACAGAAAAATCAAAGAAACTGAAAAATCTTGCAATGCACGACTGTACACCACTAAAGACTGAATACGTTTGATGAGTATGCGTACCCCAAGTCGAGGGCGTACGGTAATATATCTGGTTCCCACGTGTTTCCGGATTGTCAGTTCTTAAAATATTTTATGATTTCCAGTACTTTAAGGCCTATACAATCGTAATAAATATCCAAAAGTAATATAGGGTAAACCAACCAGTAATTGACCGCATACCAGTAAATGACCATTAGGCAAAGAAATGTCAATTATAAATTTAAAAATTACTATATGTTTATAAATGGAGTGTAGTCGCACGTTTAATATCCCATATTTTTAGTTATGCATATTAAACAAACATTAATAAGTACGATTCTTATTAAAAGTATGCGGTCATTTACTGGGCTCCTAATTCAACAATTCGGTCATTCACTGGTTGGTTTACCCTACGAAGACCTTTTGTTTCCTACTTTTTTCTCGTTTTAACAATGGTTCAGCCCACTATGGGGCGGTCTTATAAGTGGGTTTACTACTTGACGATGTTTGAGGGAAGTTTTCACCGCGCTTGCGAGAGTCTGACGGGGATTCGAGTAGATCTTATTGATACACTGGGGACGACGTTTCAGACACTTGTTGCTAAGGAAGCGACGATTCAACTAGGGAAGTGCCATTGTACCATTGACGGTTATTACAAATAGTTTGCCAAAGAATGCGAGCGTGCTTTCTTTTATTTGCAGTGTTTCGTCTCGCGTAAATAGCGACACAGAGAATCCTTAAAAAGCGTGTCCCGTTGCTTTGAAGTTTCCTGGATACCAGAACGGCTATCAACCCCATCGATTTCCTCTCCCAAACTTCTATTCTTCGCGCGACAATTAAACGTCGCACGGTGTCACAGGGGCGTCCATTTCGGGCATGAAATATTAATTTCCACTCGTCATGCGGGCGTTTCGTCTAACGAGCAACTGCAGCGGTTGCAAGAGGGACGTGGCTGGACATTTTAATCGGCGAACAAAATGCCACGGAAACAAAGACACACGCGAAAGAATAAGCGAGGCGGGTGGTAAAGAAGGGCGAGAAGCAAGCTAATTAAAATTTCCCATCCGCGGCGGACGCGAGAGCCAAAAGTAATTCACGGGTTAATTTCAAACATGCCCCGCCACTAAAAAATACATATTCCCCGCTAAAGCGCGTTCATCGCGGAGGCCGCGTCGGCTCGCAAGGAAAATCGAATCGCCCGTTCATTATCGCTCAATTTCATCCACGCAAATGCGGTGGAGCAGCACGCGGGAGGGGGCGGCGGTGGACGCGAAGGAAAATCAGCCGGATTGAAAAACTGATGGAATCGACTGTGTCCCAGCGCTGTGTGTCGGTGGGACAGATAAAGGGTGGTGAGCGAGGGGTGGCACAGGGTGGAGGGGGAGGGGGAGGCAGAAGGGACACGGGCTCGCTCGGTCGTATTATAAAAATCCACAAAATAACCGACGCGGTGGCCATTAGCGATGCTCTTTTAACCCTCGCCATTCAGCCTCGCCCTCCTGATGCGTGTAAATTTTCCAGCGGCGGTCGCTCTCTGGCTACATTTTTCGTCGAGTGCCACTGTGTGTATTGCAGACCCATGGCAACCCCCTACCCCTCGGCGAACCGCGCGCACACCCCTACCCCAGGCCATCCAACGAAACCCCCCTCGAATCACCCTCCCGGTGGTAATCCGACTGGCTAGCCACTCGCGCCAACAAATACCCTCACCTTCGGCCACCCACTGCCACCACTACCGCCTCCCCCACGTCCGGCCACCCCAGCGCGACTCCACGCTACTGCCAACCAACCCTCTCTCTCTCTCTCTCTCTCTCTCTTTCTCCCCATCTCTTCCTCCCAACCTCTGTCTCTCTCTCTCTCTCTCTCGGTCACCCCAACCACCCTACCCACCCCTAGCTACCCACCCCCGCCCGCTCCCCGGACCTGCAGCAGCGTGGACGCGACTCATCCCAGCGTGACCCAACCCGCGGTACACTCTCTGGTGAACCACCCCCGACACCCCGAACACCGCGAAATGCGCGGCGTTGGCCTCGTACACGGGCCACCACACGTCGACGGGAAAATTTTTCACGGCTACTTCCGCCCTCTCCAGAGGAGAGGCCAGCGCCGCTAGATCGACCGGGGATCCCGCGATCCGACGATCCACCCCCTCCGCGCCCCGGGCCACCCCACGCCACCGGGACACGATTTTCGTCGTAGCCTGTCTCACGTTGTTTGTTCGACGTCGTGCACGTTGTTTGCTGCTTTGCTTTTTTCCATTCCGCTCCCCCTTTTTTTTTTGCCCAGGGTATGGCGGGTCGAATTCTTTTTGCCGTCCTTTTCGCGGAGATTGGTTTCGCGTTCTCTTTTCCCGGGCATCGGCCGGTAAACGCGGCGAGGTGGCAGGAAGTATCGTGGAAGGTCAGAGGTAACGGACGTGTGATCGCTTCGGGATTTTCGTGGGTGGAGCCGCTTTGTGCGTTTCGCTCGGCGCTTCAAAGCCGGCAGTGATGTCGCGTGTCATTATGTCTAAATTAGTAGCTGGGGCTTTATAGAAATCGTTTAGTTAACGAGCCTTCTCTGTCCAGAGCCTAAAGCAATCCTTGTATAATACTTTATTATACCTCCGAGTTTCGTGATCATATCTCGTAAAAATTTCCCCGATTCACGAGTCGATACAGTTCCTGCCACGGTTCGAGGCTGTCTGACATTGTTTGATCGAACGCCTATCTTCTGTTTGGCATTGTTCTCCTTTCTCGGAGACTCGTTGCTGCTTTTTTCCCGGGAGGGGGTGGTTATAAATCGCCCGTGGAGGTTGAAGTATTGGCGACGCTTATCAGTAATGGCACAACGATCGACTGAACTCTGTGTTCCAAAGCTCCGGCTCCCCAAAGCTTTATGATTCAAGCAAAATACTCACAGTTAAGCCAGCAAGATCATTAGCATCGAATCTAAAAATATCTACCACTCCATACGTTCCCACATTCCAGCCTACCACGGAAAATCATCAGCCCTCTAAATCGAGCCTCTATTAACCGTTCCATCGGGCGGTGGTTACCCATCATCCCTTAAAATATCCGAATAGTGTATCTCGCGATGTAGACGCGGCCATAATGGGTTAAAGTCCATCGACGCGGTCGGCAACGTGATGGGCGCGAGCATTAACTAAAAACCGAACCGAGTGGTTCGCTCGGCGAGCCCCACGATGCAAACGTTGGCCGATGGGGGGTCGGGGCGGGAGGGTGGCCGGGGGGATGCCAGAGGACCGTGACAGGTACTGCGTTGGACCTCGCTTTAACGTACAAACCGAGCACAGTGTGCACGCGTACGTGAGGCCGAGCGCACGCCGCTCCGCGCTGGAAAATGCCAATCCGCGTTCATCATCCCCTCGCGGCCGTCAATGATAGTCCGCCATAATTTCCACGGCAGAAAGAGCCCTTAATTACATTTGTCGCGCGATCGTTCCTTGAACGTGTCGCTCGGAATCCCTCTCGCCCAAACGAGAATTTCGTTACTCCGCGCGGCTTTCATTTTGCGTGGACACGCCGCGATCCGGGGCGGGGTTGTTCACCCCTTTTTACTGTTTTTCGGTTGACAAACAGCGGAAAATTTTTAACACCGTGAAAATCTCCGTTGCGTCCCTCGACGTTCTTTTTCCCTGGCGAATCGATCGGAATGGGAGCCAGGGAAAATATCAATAATTGGCGATACGAATCTTCTGGTGAGAAAAATCGCGGCGATGCAGTCCGCTGTTAATTTTAGTCCGGTGCTTAGGTAAATGCCTCGATTGCATTGCGGGGTTTCAGCGACGCTGCAGGGCTATTGCCGGCAGTAAAAATGCTGTTGTACATGTGTAATTCTTGATATATTGGGCGCGGCGCGGCGCAATAAAGTCATTGGAGTAGGTGGTGGGCTAATTACTTTAAGCACCGTATTTCTGGCGCCACCCGCGGAGGGTTTAGCGGGAATTACAAATAAAAATGATGCGGTTCGAGCGATTGACCGGCAACATGCCCCGGCAGGGCCATAAATACAGGACGCCCGGCCCGCCGGATCATTCGCAGGCCGGGTAATTGGTTTTTTGTTTTCGCCCCGGCACCGACCGATATTAAAGTTTCATCTTGCTAAAGCGTTAAGCTGGCCGGCTGGCCGGAATTAGAGATGAATAGCGAGTGACAGGGCGACTCGTTTACCGGCGATAACACATTGCGGCGACCGAGTTGGCGCCTGTATCACGGTTTACGTTTTGGCGGTCTTTACGGGCTCCATATCACGCGGCTGTTTGTCTTCTCGTATCTCTCCGGAAAATTCTCGTTCACCAAGGAAGAGGCAAGGGTCGGTCGATCTCGGCTCAGCCTGCTGGAAAATCGAGACTGAGAACCCACCCCTTCGACTTGAATCTAATACAATTAAATGGACATTTTAATTCATCAACATTTGATCTTCTAACTATTCATCCATTAAAAGTCTTCAAACACTTCGAGGCCTTAAATTCGTAGTGCTTCAATGAAACCAGCTGAATTCCAGTAAAATCCTCGTGCTATTAAAGCTTCAGCGTCCGCTAACGCTGAAGGAACGAAACGAGTGGTCTAAACTCTGTCGAAGGGCTCGTGAGAGCGACGTGTTCTCGGTGTCCAGGAGCGTTTCGCTAATTTCCCCGGCGGTTCTACTTTCATCCTGCCCCTGGCGAAGTTGCGGAGGAGCGGGCGCAGGGGTGGGCAAGTGGAACGAAAGCGGCGTTTAAGGAAAATGGACGTAATTGATGTCGGTGGGCCACATACGGGCGCAACGAGGCCTCCCCGTTGGTTCTCACGGAGAACGACAGTTGTATCGGAAAGGCAACAAACTGCCGGCCAGGTATTTCGTATCGGCGGGCTCGGCCAACCGGTTAACCGGCAATTAGCCGATCTCGCTCGTAAATGTAAATTAGCGCCGGCCAGCCGAATCGGCGACCGAAAAAAGAGTAAATTATCGCAGGGTTGAGGCAGGTGAGCGGATGCACGGAGGAAACGACGTTCTGGCCTGTTCTGCTACCTGCCACGTGAACCATCGCCTCGGGATACCTTGCTAGGCTTGCTAAAAAATCGTTTCTTCAACCAGAAATATAACTATTCGGTTCAAGAAGCTTTTGAAGTTTCAGGGTTGCAAGACTTCGTTTCTAGAAACATGTAAATGATCAGATCGATCGGTAAGCTTTGAAATAGATTAGTGAAATGTTAAGCGAGAAGCAGTTCGCTGCTGTCGAATAGTGAGCGGGATTTTGGAGTCTGTTAGCGATCCTATCAGCTTCCCTCTGTTCCTCTCTTAATCTCCAGCCTTTCCACGTAGGCGAATTATTCTGGAGCTGACGGTGGAGATCCCGAGGCGCTGATAGGCTTCCGGACTTCCGCTGCTGACCCGTGTTCCGCGTCTGTGTTTCTGCAGACCATAGCCGCAGAGAAATATCTGTTAGCCTCTTCTCCGCTGCAAGACACCCTCTGACTTTTTATCGCTCCCTCTGTGGAAAAGAAATGTATAAGATCGAATGACAATTTTTGTGTGATAGTGCGTCGTCTTCTTGTTTCCAACTCTCAGCTGAGTGGTCCACTAGGGTAGTCTCAGTAAGGGGGGTAAGTCTCAGTAGGGGAGGGTTGCCTATATTGTACCACTTAAGACATTTTACGTTTGATAAGACATTTTATATTTTGTAATAATTTGAACGCAAATGACTATTGGATATTGTAGCTTGATCTTTTAGGAACCTACTATTATATGCTTTACCTTTTGTTCGGAACAAATTAATTTGTTATTAATCTTTTTGTCACATACTGTAAAAGGTTCAATTTAGGCAACCAGTCTCCTAAATCGTAGCTCCACTAAAAATAGTATTAATAACAAATAGAAAAGAAAATATTCAATATAAAGTAATGATTATTATATAGTTACATATACATATGTATATGGATCACACACAGGCCGCAATAACCTATGAATATAATATACATATATAACCTATATAACATACGAGTTGTCAAATCCTACTGGTACGATTTAGGAAACATGATCGATTTATCTATAAATATCAATTTAAACTTTATAAACAATGTAATATGTACTTAAAATGAATGTAAAATATTCAACATAAAACCCGCTTTTAAAAAAATGCAAAAATACAGGAGAAAATTGCATTGTGTGATTATTATCAGTTAAAATAAACTGGTAAAAAGTTACATCAATCATACCTATCTGATTTTTTAAAATGTTTATAACTCGCACAAAATAGGGTGTAAGCACAAAACATTTTGTTTCCATTTCTTATTTCGTATTTACTTTATACATATTTGTATTACCAGATGTCGTTTACATTCATTAATTACTGAGTAAATTGATGAGGTACGATTTAGATGACCAGTACGATATTGGCAACTCTCCCCTACTATGCTACAAATTGCAATAAAATGATCTTCACCAAGAGAATCCAAGTTCCCCAGAGGCCTTCACTCTCCAGCAGTGTTGTTCTCCGTGTTTCTGGTTACCCGTCGACCTTATGTCGACCTTATGCCTCCTCGTGGCCGTTTAATAATTCCCGACAACGGCGCAGCGTTGGCTGGCAGCTGCGTAGTGAGACGCCGTTCTTAATTAGCGAGCGTCTTAAACGTCTGTTCCGCGCAAAAGGGGGGCCGAAGTTCGCAGGGCCAGAGCGTCGGGCTCGCTGGAATTCGAACAGGTGCGTTGCCCCGCGGTTCATGCTCAATTACGAACCCCCACACCCCCTTCACGATCCTCCACTGATCACTGTCAGCCTCTGGAAAAGAGTTCCCAAGTAAAACCACCGTCCTCTGAGTTCCCACGAATCCGTTTACTAGGCGTGCCCTGTGCAACAACCAACCCCCATTCGCGGACAGTCCACCGAAAAGGAGACGGTGACGTTGGAAGTGCCGCGTTCCGGAGCGCGAAGAAAGGGGTGAACGCAATTAGCGCGGGGCAAAGCGATGACGGCGGGCTCGGAGTGCTTTCCAGCCGCGTCAACGCCACCGCCGTTCGCAAATTGTAGCCCCGTTCCCGTAGAAAAATATGATACCCATCAAGCCACCGCGACGTTTTTATCGCCAGGCGCAAAAATGTGCTGGCCACGCTCCCGTTGCTCACGTTGCTCACGCCGCCCCGGCTCTCGCGCGCGGACGCGCGCCAACGAAATTTCCGAGGCTTCGTTTTTTGTCACATGCCGCGACTTCGCCGCTGCTAACAGCGACCGAAAAAAGGCAACGAGCAGGCCAAAAAAGAAGAGGGGGCGGGGGAAGCGGGAAGAGTGGATAAAAGAGAAGGAGAAAGAGTGAAAGATATCGAACGACGGAGGAAGACTCGGATGAAAAGAGAGACGCCGAAGGATGGCGAGAAAGAGAGAGAGAGAGAGAGAAAGAGAGAGAGAGAGAGGATCAGAGAGCGAAAGAGAGAACTCGCTTGACGTCACACACTGGTAACGGCGCTTTATCGAACTCTCATTACCAGCGGGCGGGGAGGAGGTGGTGTACGGGGGTGCAGAAGGGGTTAGGTTTGGCGGAGAGTGTGTTTTTCGGCCTCGTGTGGTCGGCCGCCACTCCCTCGTTGCACACCGACCCCCCTCGACCCCCCTCCCACCCGTGCCATCCCTCTCTGGCATCCTACCACCCATGCCTGCCTAACCCTTTTCACCCCCTCGCGCGACCCCTCGTCGCGTAAACTACCCCCGCGCTCTCTTCCATGCCGCCCCACACGACCGCTGGACGCAATAATAAACAACCGCCGGTCGCTATGGCGACGCGTCCATCGCGCGCGAACAAAACACCCCGACATCTCTCTCACTCTCACCCCCATTCGTTCAACCCCCACTCTCTCTCTCTTTCCATCCCCCGACGCGGCTCTCTTTCCACGCCGCCTGTCTTTCTTTCTCGCACGTCGCTGCCCCTCGTTCCTCCTCTTTCCACCTTTACCTGTGTACACCCCCCCTCGACATACACACACCCCCTGGTTCGTAGCTATTCACCCCTCCGAGGTACGCTTGCATTCTCTCTCCCTCTCTCTCTCTCTTTCTCTCTCTCTGGGCTTCTCTACGCGCTCGCTGGTTTGCTCGACGGGTTTGTCGCTCGCGCTGTTACATGCGTGCATGAGCCGAACGACAAACCGGTCCTGGAATTACATTAAAACAGTACCATTCGGGTGGTTAAGGTTTTGCGGGATGTTTGCCATCCCCTTGCCAGCCTCGCGGATTTTTCGGGGGTGATTACGGGCCGCGGTGGCCGCGCGACTATCAACTCATTCAGCAACCCTGAAACCTTGGATTCTTTGCTCTTGATAAAGAAATTTTTTGGTAGTTATTTGGGGTACTTGGGAGACAGAGCGTTGAGTTAAGGTTTTAGGGGATGTTTGTTGTGCTACTAGAGATTCATGGATCATTTGTCGATGCTTGAACTATTCAGTCATTCTGATATCTAGGTGTTTAATTATTTTTTTACGTATTTCTAAGGGGCGAAGTGTCAAAGAATGACGCACAAATTCACAGCCGCGGTATGTCACTAGGTGTCCTCAAAGCGATGTTTGGCGAACGAGGTAATTTCGTTGCGTTCCTCATTTCGCGACATAATTGCAGCCGTCACCCCGTACCTCGCCGGGAACGTGTTTTAGAAAAATTAATTAACATCTCATTTTAATATCGACGCCGCGTCCATTCTCGCGGAATTCCGTTTAACAATATTTTATTGAAAATTCCTGGCCAGGCTGTTCTCTAAAAATGGTCGAACCGGGTGTGACAAATAAATTGCAATTGAATCGCGTTCCATTGCATCACGAGCAAACGCGTTCTGGAAATGTACGATTATTTCTTTATTAGGAAAGAGAAAAATACATCTCGCTAACTCACCCTCATTTAACACACCCGAAAGATTGAAAATCGCTGCTCGAACTGCCCTGCCCACGCATAATTGTTAAAGCGCTGTACGTTTATTATGATGATACGGTCGCGCTGCCGTAATGGCGCGTGTCGAAAAAGGGGTTGCGCACCCCCTCGACGAAGGGTGATAAAAGTACATCCGTGCTGCCATCTCTGGGCAGTACTTCGAACAGGGCTGTCGTTTTCCCACCAAACCTGCTCGAAAGAGCGCTGAAATATAAATTCTTTTATTCAAACTTTCCGAATTCAAAAATTCGAACGTAACAAAAGCATAAACAAAAATAGAGAGCAGATCACTCAAAACTACATAATCTACAGGGTTCCCACTGAAACATCATCAATTACTACACTACACTAATCACAAAGTGAATAAAACTCGTCATCACCTTCATTTAACGTTTTTCTCAACCACCCAATAAATTTTTCTCAATATTCTAAATTCTACGCTTATTATAAAACTTCGAATCCCCAAATTCCACATTTCCCGCAACAAAAGATCCTCCCCCTTTCACATCGTAGAATTCCAACCGTTTTCAATGAAAATCTACAAAATTGTAGATACGAAGAGTTTACTATAAAGAAATTCCACAGCATAGTAACGTAAAGCCCGTAATCGCGGAGGAACGTTCTTGCTACCAGTTCCTCCAACTTGCCCCGCGTTTTCGATGGCCGCTGATTCGTCAGAAGGCGCTTGTAAAACGCAGCCAGGCGTCTTTAACGATTCACCGTTTTCTTTGAAGCTCACCGCCATTCTGGGTGTCTGCGCGAGCTTTCCGTGTCTACTTTTAGTCGCCCCGAGGATCCATCTTCCTCCGACACGCGGTCGCCTCACCTACCGTCCGTTTCCCTCGCACCCCCTGCAGTCTGGAACCAACCTCCGCCCTCCGTAACCGCAGCCTCCCCCTCGCCCTGCTCACCCCCGCCCGCCACATCGCTACTAACCGTTCAGGAAATGTTTATTCTGGCCTTTTACGGGGGTGATCCGAAGGATTTTTGGATTTCCCCGGCGTCCGCAATCTGAAAGTCAACGACCCTTCTTCGGTGGGGGCCTGGAGACTTTCTTCCCCCATTCGGGAGTCCACCACGCTTTATTGCTCGCTTTTCATTCACCAGCTTCCGTTAGATTAGGTGGGGATTTTAAAAAGTTGAAACTGGAAGCACTGAAAGCACTCTTTTTGTGTATAACGTGGCGCACATGGTTTGTCTGACAGGTGTAAGTAGAATGAGGATCCTTGTCGATTAAGCAGTCAGACTTAACTTCCTTTACTTTTAAATTTTAATGCAACTTTCAGAAGAATTTCAAATAATTTTGAATAGAAAATCTGGAAAGTACATTAGTTTTTATTTGCGGAGGGTCTGCTACTGCTACTAATAAAATATGATACAAAATTCCTCTGTGTCTAGCCACTCGTCTATTAATTTCTCAATATTTATCAGTACGGAGGTTTCTATTTTGCAATCCTCTTTAAAAGAATCTACATATAAAAGAATCTAGATTATATTTTATAATCCACACTAAAAATATCATATTAAATTCAAGTCTTTCACGTCAACTGACAATGGCATCAGTATTAAAAAAACACAGTAGTTGGACAAATGTCCTCTCGTGCTGCGCGCTCGAAATTTCTACTACAAAGTGGGAGTACAGACCCCGAGGCGGAAAAGAATGGCCTCATGTTTTCGCGAACGGTGGTTCTTCGGAGATCTTAGTTGGTATCGGAGAGAGAAGAACGAGGATGCGCCGGTGGGCTGGCCAGGCCACAGCGCCGCCCCTCGACTCTCGACTTACTTTTGCCATCTTGCCTCCGATTCTGCGGTTAGCCCCACTTCGACCAGAAACCAGGGAAGCCGCTTGTACTCCTCGGTGGCAAACTGGCCCCATGGATCCCACCGTGCAGGATCGCGTGTCCTCGAGAAATCATTTTTTCCAATTCTCCAAATCGTCGGTCTTCTGCTGCGAATTCAAAGTAGGTACCACCAGGTAGATTACACTTCTCATCGGTCTTGGAACTTTTTCAATGGAGGAAATATTTGCGAAACGATGGTGTGCGAAGCAGAGGTCGTGAAGGGATGAAGGGCAAAAGAGAAACTCTGAAAATATTTCGCGCTTTAAACAGCATCGATTATCCGGTTCACCTGTTATTTATTTATCTCGTCTCGAATATAATTCGGATAATGGGTCGGTTGATGAGCTGCTGAAGCAGACAAATGCCGCAGCCGCATCGAACTACTGGCACGGAACGGTATTCTGGTATTTTTTCCTTTCGACGGATGCGCAGGAATTAACGCGGTTACGCTCTCTGTGTGTCTCCGTGGTAGCGGTATCCGGCGAACGATTCATCAACATTGATAGCCCTTTATCGTTTCCCTGAAAACATTTCGACGGATAAAGGGTAACAATCGTTTCTTCAGGAATCTCAAATTCTTCACAAATGCTATAGAAGAATAATTCAAAACATAGGAACTAAAATGTGCTACCACCTCTAAAGCCAAACAAGTCACCAAACATCTTCAGCTTTCCACCCCTCGCAGCCCCATGTGAAAAGAAGCTTCCCATAGGCGAGGAAAAAGCGAAAAACAATTGAATCGCGCCGCGGCGTCAAAACAATCGGGCGAGGACCAAAGGTCACGTCGCGCGCGCAACCCCCGAAAAAAAGCGAGAAGCTATGCAAAACAAAATTCGTGAGTGGCGCTGGGGTGGCCGGAGCAGCGCGCGCTTACGGCCATAATAATAATTTTTACAAGCCCGCGTGTAATCAAGGCTGCGTGTTACACATGTTCCGTCGGTGGCCGCCCCTACTCGCGCCACGTACGACCCCCACGTTCGTTCTACGGCGTAGGGGTGGCCGTGGCACGTGGTAGGGACGCTCCGCCGAGGAAGGGGGGTGCGCGACACCCACGGAGGGGAGAGCAGTTGCAGTTTCAGTGGGGCGGTAGCGGTGGTTGGAGCGAAACCACCCTCCGCGGGACAGAGACGGCGATGGTCACGTAGGGGGTGAGTGTGCGGCCCGAGAGGGGGTGGCGCGGTGTAGTGTTCACGCGGCAAGGTTGCTGGCGGTGGTGTGCCGTTGTTGCTGCCTCTGCTCGTGCCCCGGTACCGTTCTTCGTGTATTGTTGCCTAATCGAGCGTACCGACGAACCGGTTTCGAAGCACGCGCGCCGCCGTCCACGCATGGTACGATCGCTTTTTCCTCTTTCCGATCGCTCGTTTCAACGTCCACGCAGTCGGCCAACACCGCGACACGTGCTGCTGCCCGCTGTTGTTGTTGTGTGACCCCCTCGCGCCTCCATCCGCCGATACATCGGCGGAAATTGCAGAAACGGACCGCTCGCTCGAAAGAAGTCCTCGGTGTTCTCCGCTGTTTGCGCGGCCATGATCGGTACTCCGGTTCGAAAAGTAGAGGAGGAGCTATAGGAGGTTGCGAGGAGGAATGTGTATCTTTGGGGGACGGTGTCTGGAATACCTTTGGGGCGATTAGAATGTAATCAATCGCGTAGATACTGGGAACAGGGGGTGAGTCTCGCCGATCGGTCTGCTCGTGAAAGGGGGTACTTTTATCTGTACCAAGACGTTGTCACAGTGAAGAAGAATGTGTGAACTGCCTTTAGTATAAGTATCACGCTTGGTTTCTGTCAGAAAATTAAATATTTCCGCGGTTCTGTTCACTATTTGTTGGTCATTCTAATGGAACGTTTTCAAAAGCTTTTAAAGTAATTGTAGTTAGAAAACTTCTTTGTATTATTTTCTTTCGAGATAGGTAACACATTCGTGATATCTTAAAGTGCATCTCAAGATAGAAATGTAGAATATCACACAGCTGGACGAGTGTAAAAGCTCCTGCGATTGAAATTGAGAATTTAAGGGGAATAAGCCCGTCTGTGGTCAGGCGTCGCGGGTCCGCGGGATATCGCGTTTCCTCCCTCCTGTCGTGTTTCAGTCGATTCTTTTCCACCAGCTCTTTCAATGAGGACTGTTTAAACTCGCTTTACGCGTATCGATTTACGCCGGACGTGGTTTTTCGATGAATCGCGCCGCGGTGCGTGATTGCGTTTGTACCCCCTAACGACACGTGCTCTGGATTCCGTTTCCATTAGTCGCGTTATTATGCTCTCGACTTGGTTGCAAATCCGATCGTGACTGTTTAGGCATTTCCAAAAACCTGATACCTAGCAGTATCTTCTACGACGAACAAAAAATTATCACGATCGATCTCAGAGGTGCGATCAAGCAGGGGTGCTTTTATGAATTAAACTGAAGAAAACAGTGCTTCTTTGAGATCCAGATTGTTGCAGCATGTCAGAAGTGTCCACGAACGTTAATTTTCATCGATAGAAAATTGTATTTTTGAAGATACTTATGGAAGATTGAAGAATTAGTAAATGAGGAATAACACTGCTGGAAACCTTCAATTTATATTACTGTAATATGTCTACCACAATTTTCTTTCCATTATACACATTTCCACTAACGTCCCAAGCACTAATAGAGACAGAAATGCATTAGTTTATGGAAGTCACGATCCTTATTAAAACTCGCTACCAGCTAATGGAGCACAGAGTCGAATTCCATCTCTCCATGAGCGCTCCTCTGCAGCGATTATTAATCGATAGCGAAACCATTAATTACCGTTGCTTATCCCCTCGTCGCATACTGCTTCTGCGTTGATCCACCGATCTCTATAGACCGAAGGATCAGTGTAATCGATGTCGAATCGTCAAGCACCCTCAACTCGACGTTTATAATTCTTTCCAGCATCCCTTAGCTCATTCCTTTACCAACATTTCAAGCTATAAAAAATATTTTCCCACGATTCGTCCCTCTGCTGTTCATCCAAACGTCCACGTTGTCCCGTCTTTCTTCTCACGAATCCAATAAAATGGACGATCAACTGACCGCAAAAGTGGCTGGGATGGATCAGTGGACCCCCGAGGATCGCTGCGAAAGAAATCGAGGGGGCGGGGATATTCCGCGATCAGGCGTTCGCGCTGATCGAAGCGTGACGAGCGGTAATTGAATGTAGGCATGGCATTTGCATTGACAAGCTCCAGCAGAGATAATTCGAATCTCGTCGAACGCAACGGTCCACACGGGCGTTAGGTCGTTTGTCAATACGACGACGGCCGTCCAGTTTCCACGTTTCCAGCGTATCGCTGTTTGTCACCGTCTCGTCGACGATCGCTGGCTGCTGAATACCGGTACTTCTGCTGCCCGCGCGATTCATTCCGCGGACCTCGTTGCCTGTTATTCAAATAAGCGACAGATTGGGGGGCCAACGCGGCGCCAGGCCCATCGTTCCATCGTTTTCGTTGCGCTGCGGCAGTCTAGGCTCTCCCTGGTCAATTGTTCGCTCGAGGTTTTAATTCGGAATCGACATTGCACCGTTCGCGGGGGGGGGGGGGGGATTTTGAATGGAGGAGCAAGTGAGAGGTGCCTGGTAGCTCAGAAATTTTAAAATCCAAGTTCCGAGCAAAGTTGAACACTCGACAGATTTAACAAATTATTCATTTAACTAACCTTTGAAGTTTTTCTTTAGAAACCTGAATAATAATTTCCATAGCTCTCGATGGTATTTCTGAAAGATATGTAGCAAGTTCAGAATACCACGCACCCAACTGGAAAGCACATGTTTAACTTTAGATACTTGAAACTGGAAGTAGTCCCTATCCGAACGCTTTGCCTCGGATGAATTTTCCATCTTCGTGCACCGTTGGATGGACGATCGAGCATCCTCCAGCATCCTGCGGCCGGTTCCTTCCAAGTGTCCTCTCGATTCTTTCGTCCTCTCGATTGAAAGCTGCAGACAGGCTCGCCCCCGTTGTACACCGCCGCGCGGGCACACGCTACAATGGAGCTTCACTTTCGAAAATCAAACAGAGAGAACCCTGTCCGGCGCATTCTCGCAGCTGCACTGTTTGTACGGACGTGCAAACAATGGAACTACCCATTTCCTGTGCGAATATATCCTGACGATAGCCGACCGGTCGCGGACTTGCCGCCAGGCAAACACGTACGATGACGCGCGCGGATTTCCGCTGGAAAGATCGATACTTTGTTCATCAATACTCCACTCATCTTACTCCGGGTCTCGGTGTCGAGTAATCTTCAAATCGTCTTCCATTTGACGGTAAAAAAATTCTCGACTCTAAAAGTCTCCAGAAAAAGTGTCCTCCACCCCAATTGTGCCAAACGATCACTTGGAGCGGTGCAATCGATGGTCGATATTAAATCACGCAGGGCCAAGTCAGCATTTACAACGGGAGCATAAGGAAAGATCGCGTAACAGGAGGTAGAAGAACGTACGAACGGTTGATTCGTCTCCTCATTAACTTTCGGCCGGGCGCAGTCGACTAATTAAACGCAACGACGCTCGTTACGAGGCCGGCGGAGCCGCGAATTTCGGCCAGGGAGCAAGTCGAAGGAAAAAACCGCTCTCCCATGGCCGGTGAATCGCGCTCGATAGATCGATCGAAGCGTCCCACCCACGCCGCTCGGTCGGTCCGTCAGACGCACGCGAGCCACACCGCAAAAGGGTCGACCCCCTCGGGGGGGGGAAAGAGAACGGCGGAAAGAGAGGGAGAGGGTTTACGGGGTCCGGTGGGAGATAAAGCGATAAAGAGCGACCGAGGCGAGGGAGAAAGAGGGCCGACCAGCCGGAGAATCAGGGACGGAGAGAGAGAGAGGAGAGCAGAGAGAGACGTGGCGGGAGAGAGCAAGACAACGGAGGCTGAAGAGAGACAGCGGCTGCTCCGAGGAGTGGGGCTCCAGAGGGGTGTGGGAGGAAGCAGGAAAGGGGAAAGGGATGCTGCGTGTGTTGGCATGGACCAGTGCGTCAACGGCTGTTGCCTCACACGAACCGCCGAAATTATAGTTAGTGGCCCCCAACGGGTATACCGAGGCACGGCTGCGACTACCAAAACACCCCCAGCACCTGCCACTCTGCCGGGGTGCAAAGTGATTCCTCGCGTCTCAGGAGGACACCCAGGGAACGTCGTTCCGCGCGTGCCACCTTTTACGCTCGGTGGTCTTCGATGTGGATTTGCTGGAGGAGGAAGAAGCTGCTTCAACGCACGTGAACGCTGTCTTCGATTAACGATGGATGTGACACGATGACCGGGGGATTTGTTGAGAGCAGTTTCGTGGATCAGTGGCTACTTTGAACCCAGGGGTTCGATCAAGAGTGGTTTTGTTCGGGACCTAGTGGTGAGTAGTGATGGAAGACAGTGTCATTGATAGCCCGTCGGTCGCGATGGTGAACGCGGTCAGTGAGTGCACCTTTCGATGGGATCCTTCGCTGGAACAATTGCTGCGAGACCAGATGCCTTTGTAGACGACCTGGTCACCGGAGGATCTTCGAATCCCCGTAGGAGGATAGTTCTTCGTAACCGCGGTTCCATCGCTCGCGATCGAGCTACCTCGAACAGTCATTCGCTCGACGAGTATGTAACGCATGGTGAAGTTAAAGTGAAGAATCTTTCAACGCGACAGCTTCTCGATATCCCTTAAAAAAGATAGCAGTGGAAGGGACGCATTCCCACCGGAAGTGCGAACACGGGACCAGCCAAGTAAGAGATTTGAATGCGAAGTTAAGCGGGAATCTTAGCCGTCGCTGTGTCGTTCCACGTTCTTTCAGAAGGCTCGTAAGATTCCACCATCCCTAGACAATTCTTCCACTTGCTTCAGCAACCCTCGATCTTTCATCCTCCCTCGAAAGACAGCGAAGCTGTCGAATTTTCAACAGTCATCTTCTGTACACGAATTTTTGTCCCTTAAAAAATATCCAGACACCTCGTGCACGTTCTTCGAAAGCAAGACGTTCAGCGCGACCCTTGAACGTCACGAAGTGTGCAGCATCCACGGCAATCAAGCCTCGAACCTAGTCGAATGCTCATTACGGTCCCCTAATCGAGCAGGACGCGTCGAGATCACGAACAGACTATTCAGTATCTGTTCGAGTGTCCAGGCTATTCCCAATTTCTCGGCCGTAGCTGTCCGACGCGTAATTCTCGCGTGCCCGTGAAGCTCCGATCGGCTGGCATTGACAGAGCAACGTGGTAACGCGGCCACGTGTAGTTTGACACGCGGTTGTACGTGCGTAGGGGCTGGGTATCCCCCGTGGCGGCGTATGTGGGGGTTGCCTGCCCGCCGGCACTTCTTTTTCCCCTATTTTTTCCGTCCCCACCACCGAGCCGGCGCCAACCCCTCCTGGAACCACCTGGATCCGGTGTGTCAGCCCCGGTGACGTGCGCAAAAATTACTGAATGAACGGTGACGTCACCGGCCGGCCCGCGTGAAAAGTGTGCGAGTCGTTCCCGTCCGTGTCAACCTCCTCTCGTTTCGCCTCTCCCTTTTTCCCGCCAGTTCCTCCTCGCCCATCGCGTCACGGGGCTGTCACGTTGCTGCGAGGCACGCTCGCCCGCTCGCCAGATAAAGGCTCCTGCAAGGCATCGTTAAATGGATTAGGGTCGGCGAAAGGGGTTGCGAGCACCAGCTACGGGGACTTAGGGTGCCGTCGCCCGCCAGGGACTCCTGAGACTAACCCTTTCCATACGCGCCCCCTGAATCAATTTTTACCCTACGCTACTGTGTATGGATACGTTCGTTCGTCCATAACGTTTGCACTGTCCCCTGACCGAGCTTGAATTTTCTTGCTTGCAGGAGGATCTTTGAAGACACTGCTTACTGGCTGGTTGAAGTGGTTCCTTAATCACGGACTTCCTTTTAAAAGAGCCTTACCTCCTCGAACATTGCTGACTTCCACGATCAAGCTCAGGAACCTAATCGAACTTCTTCAAACCCCTCAAGAATCTTCGCCTACCTCAGTTCCAAGAAATCACCACTGAAGAAAACTCAAGAGCAGTAGAGAAAACCGATCAAGGAGTACGTCAAACGTTCCCTTGATCGTTTCACACTCTCGGGCATCGTCGGCAAACAGCATGTCGGACCTACCAGCCTGACCCAGACCTAATCCAGGACATCGAAATGATCCTTCGAAGGCCGTCCAAGTTCATCCCGTGAACCGAATGGAAGGATGCATCATCCGGGGTTCTGACTGCCTATGGATATATTCGGCCGTTGCAACGGCGGCGGTGGCGGAAGCACGGTATCCGGAAGTGGGGCTGGCTCGGTGAGGGGGTCCAGCAACGAGTCCAGCTGTGGAACAGCGAGCACTCCCAGCGAGAACGGTGGAGGAGCCAGCGGCAGGATGCAGTTGACAGGAGCCTCGGCTCCTGGCGCTGCCGCCTCGCCGGAGTCGGGCGTTTCTCCTTTGACGGACACCTACACGAAGATGACCAGCGACATCCTGGCACAGAGGACCCTGGACGACTACGTCAGCGAGCACCCTGGAGAGCTGGTCAGAACAGGTACCATTTCCACTATTCTATTCCTCTGCTAAGGAGCTCGGTTTGGTTCTTCACTAGACACTGACGCTGAAGAGTAGCGAGGGAATTGTCACAGTGGGTTCTTGGGGTTTGAGACACTCTGAAGCGTCATCGTCGAATTGGCATCAAGATCGTAGTTTTGTGGAGTAGGTTATATGCAATAGGTCGCATACAATGTGTCCAGAACTCTTGTCTTCGTTTTTCGTGTAATACGCGGAAGTTTGACCATATCACCCCGCTATTCGCTCAAACAGGCTGGCTCGTTATGTCCCAAAAATGGATTCTTCATTTCTGTTGCTTAGTATACAAAGTCCTCTCTACGCAAACACCTATTTACCTTCGTGACCTAATCTCTTACAACGCCGAGTTCCATTCCTCCAAGTCCTGCCATACGAGAAGGGAATACAGTCTATCCACTCCTTCTTTCCATTCCGCTAAATTCTTCGGCTCATTTTCCTTTGGAACATCCCATTTCTATAATCTTCTCCCCGATGCTATCTGCTCCCTTCCCAATGTAGATACACTCCTTCAAAAATGCTACCAAAGCATTTCTTCTTAATCATCCTCACATAGCATAGTCCGAACTCAGGTGATGTGATCTACCGCTGAGTCCTTATAATGTCTTATTCTTAGAATGTCTTATTTTTATACTTTACCCCCAGCCCCATCATTCTTGTTCTCTCTTCTTTTCCGACTCTATCTTGGGTTAGGCGTAATAACAGCTTCGCTGAGCCTCGCCCATTTCTACCGTGTTTGTATCTTATATTATAATAGAATACAGACGATTTATTATTATTATTATTATTATATTGACCAAGGTGTGCCTCGTGCTGTTACAGGATCGCCCCACCTGATCTGCAGCGTTCTACCAGCCCACTGGAGGTCCAACAAGACCCTGCCTGTGGCCTTCAAGGTGGTGGCCCTTGGAGACGTCGGCGACGGCACTCTGGTGACCGTTCGCGCTGGCAACGACGAGAACTGCTGCGCCGAGCTGAGGAACTCGACCGCGCTGATGAAGAACCAGGTGGCCAAGTTCAACGATCTTAGGTTCGTCGGAAGGAGCGGAAGAGGTTAGTCCCTTAGAATCTACGTGAGAAGTCAATCTACACGAGCGTCCCCTCTTTGAAATTAGACGACTTAAGCGAGAATACAAGTCGTTGAAAGTTTGCCAGTGGCACGAACGGTGACTGCGAAATTATTTCCTCGAGTTTCCTTGCCAGCTTCTTCCTGGTTTCATTCATGAAACTGCAGAGTCGTTGATCTCCGTCGACAGGCAGCGTCGCGGAAGAAAACGGTCGCAGGGGTGACGCGGTGGCGGGAAGACCCTCTCAAAGAATTCGGCCGCGTAGTAAGGGTAGGTCGTGGACGTCTTGAGGCGACCCCCTCGTTTTTCCTCGAGGAAAAGTGCTGCCGGTGTTGTCGCGATAGCTAGGGACGGGGGCTGAAATTGGACGTTTCGCGAGGGGTGGTTAGTGTGCCGTTGATTGGTGTGCGAGAGGATTCGAGGAGACGGCGACGTCTTGGAGTGGGTAATGGGTTTTATTTGTCCGCACCACCACGGAGCGACCTCCTCTTTACTTTCCTTCTTCTCCTCGCCTCGCCCCGGGAACAGACAAGTCCCGGAGCGGAAAAGCACGAGACGCGGGTCGAAGAAGGCGACGCCCCTGGAAACAGGGGCGGCCGATATTAATTGAGGTTTCAGTTGGCTTTTAATTAACGTTATTAGGACCGCTATTTTGTCTAGCCTCCTCTTTCGAGCTCGTGCCTGCTCGTCGATTAGGTAAATGCACGCGACCCACTTCGGGGGCCGTCGGTTAAACGAATTTAACTTTCCTATTCGCCTATTATTACCGTGAATTCGTAGGGTCTTCTACCGGTCGAAGATTTCATCAGCAGATCAAGAATTGTCACGTGCACGAATTTGGGGGATGGTTAACAGAAATTCGGGCGTTCGGAAATCACAAAATACCTGAATCTTCTTCGGAGGGGTCGGGAATACTCCCCAGGGGTTCGCGAAAGCGCGTCAGTCATTTGTCTGGGATTAGCTCTCAATTGTTTTCGTCGAGCGCGGAATTAACATAAGCTAGGATGAAGAATGTAAGAGAAGTGTCTCTCGTCAGGATTCCTGCGACTCCTCCGGCTCCTTGAATATTCCCTGGGAACCGATGCGCGCCATACTCTAGCGAATCCTTAATGATCCTCTCGTTTGTCGAACGTCCTCTGTATACGTGTGCACGTGACAGGTTCTATTCTACACAGCCGAGTTGCCCTCTGTCCTCCGTTAAAATAAAGGGCGAATACTTTCTCTGAAATGGAACCACGTTCTCAGTTTCCTGTGACTGCGGGGTTTTTCTAGAAATCTGCGCTCCCGCGAACGTCCGACGAGTTTACCGATTATCAGAAAGATTATGTGACACGAACGCGCGCTTGTCAGCTTGGGGAGCGAGTGGAAATAGGTGCCCGATCCCGTCGCTGGATGAGATAGCTTTATTCGCGAGAGCAAAGTTGAAGGATACCCGTCTACTCTGGGCTGAAACTATAAGCGCCCAAATGATCTATCTCGTTATAGGGCTTAGTGTTGAAGGGGTGGGAACGATCCAGTACCTTCGGGGTAGACTTTGCTGCGATGGAGCTGGCATTACAGGCAGGAACGTGCGGGAACAGGGCCATAGCTTATCATCGATATTACAATGCTCTCGACTAACGTGCTCGGTTTCGTTCGAACCGAGAGCAGTTTTAAGTGATTACCGTGGAAAACGTTGGGTCGTGTTCAGCATTCCGTGTGAAATTTTCCACCGCGATCCAATTCAAGTTTCTAAGTTCAAGGGTTTCTTAAGCGGAGGGAAGTAGGAAGAATATATGGTAGATAATTTTTTTTTTTTTTCGGAATCATTATTTCGTTTAGTTAATTTGTGGGGTAATAATGTTACGTGGGAGCTCGTTTGATGAGGCAAGATCGATGAAATTTCAACCAGCGAAAATTCGAGGCGCAGGAAAGGTGTTGCCGCACTGTCGCTGGCGACAGTTCATTCTGACCATAATCAATTCGTTATCGGAGCGCAATAGCACATTTGCGATTCGTTTGGGGAAAATTGAAATTAATTAATTGGCCCAACAGTCTAGCCGTGCGTCCTGCGTGTATACACGCGCAGCTCCACATTTTCCCGGAGAATCGTATGCTAACGAGCATTATCAGGAAATCGATCTAAATGCACTTCCGCCGCTGTCTCTCTGTCCAATTCGCGCACAGTGACAATTCAATTTGCACCCTTAGTGTTCTTCATATTCTTCCGTTTCCATTCGACGACGAAGCCCTTCAGGTCACGCGAAGTTCTTTTAGAAATACTTTTGAGTATGGAGAGTTTGCGTGAAGTTATAGAGATAAAATAACTCCTTCGTGAAGTCCTTAGGTGCACTCTAATTTTTTAGAATATTTCAGAACATTTCTATACACGATCTACGGCCTATGACATTCATTTCATCTGTGCCTCACGATTCGTTAAGTATCACATCTAATTTAACAGAATAATATTTCAATAGATCCCACAAAATTTACATGAATTTATCTCTCGACACATTCCGAATACTATTCTATAGTCAGTTATGACAGTTATACACTTTTTAGTCCTTACATTTTTCTATATTCTCAAGGGTTTCTCGTCAATAATAAAAATAATATTCGAGTTGAGTTTCCCACAGTTCCATCACAAATTATTTTAGAATTTGAGTAGTGAGATCATCGAATTGCAAGGACCAAATTTCAATAATCCTTCAAACATTTTCGAAATCTATAAATCTAGATTTACCCCCAAAGTTCTCGACAAGACCGAGCGTCGCGACGTGCGAGTGTAAGTGGTGTCGAACTCGAGGAAGCAGCATAGTTGTGCAGAATATCGAAGAAACCACGCGAGGTTCGAAGGGGGTGGAAATAGTCGGGCGACTTTTAATGGTTCCACGGCGACTGGCACCGAGGGTGATACCTACGCGTACCTACCTAACTGTGGAACCACCAACTCCCGCAATAGGTGAAAAGGTTTGCCAGGCCGGGCCATGGTGGATGCCGTGACTTGCAACAAAACTGACGGGATCCCCTGCTGGAAAACGAGGAGCTCGCGTGGTGAACCACCGTGTGGCCACGTTCCACACCCGCCATTATTCCCCCGATAGTTTCTCCCTTTCTTTCTTCCTCCCTTTCCCTTCATGACAGTCGCGTGGACATCGAAGGCAAGAAACTTTCCGCGAACGGCTGTCCAAAGTGCTCCTGCAATTATTAACGATAGAAACCATGGATACCGAGGAAAGAGAAATTAATAAGCTTCAGAATTTCGAAGATTCCAAGCTGATTATCATACTTGGAATTCCTCTCGAAATATTTTACATTCCCTTTTATTTCTGCGGCACACAATTGCTGCGAAGAACGCGAGACATTAGAGAGAACGAGTGCACACGACTTCAACCAACAGAGTCAATCGATCTGCCTCCACAATAGGAATCATTCGAACGTGTCGAGCGTCGAACCATTTTTAGAGTCCTCCACTGTATCAGCAAGGGCGAGATAGAGAAAGCCACCCGATCAGCGATCCGCTCGGGGTGAGAAACGACGGGGGCGGGAAAAAGAGTGAAAGAGGGTGCACGTGGAATTGCGGTGAACCTCTGCGCGTGCAACCACCGTGTTCTGCGTGGTGACTCTTTTTTCCACGCAACATTGTCCCTGGTTTAACGAGCGTTTCATCGAAACATCCCCTTCTTGACTCCAAACACCTTCGAAATCGATTGCCTAGCCATTCGCGTTCTCTGCTTCCGCTGAAGAATATCAATAAGCTTCGAGAATCTCAATTTCTTCCCATCTTTGACAGCAGAAGCTTCTATTTCCACTTCCCAAACCCTCCGAACCCCTCTCAGATGATAATGCGCTATCTTGGGCATTGTGGGCGTTTAATGTAATTATAATTCCGGAGTTGAGAGCGTAAATGAAAGCAGGTGCCGCGTTTTGATCGCGGCACGAGACTGCGGGGGTTGTTTTTCGGCGCCACTCGCGAGTTCAATGGGCTCTTTAACATAACTCGACGCGCGCCCATCCTCTCGGCTCGGTCGCGTTGGCTGGCCACCGTCACCGTCGACGACGCCCTCGATACATTACCGACGGTTAATTCGGTTACCACCGAGTTTCAGCTGGCTAACCACGTTTGCGAACTTCCGGCGTCGTTTCAATCGGCGCGCGTCCACGAATCGTCGATGATCCAGGGGGGAAAAAACAGGGACAACGGAAAGGATCGCTGGCCGCCGCTTCGAGTGACTTTCCCTTCGTCGTGTTTCAGGGAAGAGCTTCACGCTGACGATCACCGTGTCCACCACGCCACCGCAGGTCGCCACGTACTCCAAGGCTATCAAAGTGACCGTGGACGGGCCGCGGGAACCGCGATCCAAGACCAGTGAGTATCACTGTAAGCATTACTATTCTCATCTATTATTTATTCTACATTCTACTTAGAGCTTAAGGGAATCTCACTGTTAGTGGTGGATGAAATTAGTCATTTGTGTCTGTGGTAACTGTGTTTGTGCTTGTGACTGGGCTGTCAGCTAGCCACTATCATGTTCTGGGTGGGATAAGACCTCAGTTTGGATTTCTAGAAAAAGTTTTCCAAGTGTCTATAAGGGAACCCAAACTAACTTTCATCTCCATCAAAGAGATATCTCCTCGAAAAGAATAGTATACTTATATACCCACCACTATTTACACAATCTTCAACCCCTTTACACCCAACAAAGCCCCACCCCAAGGCTCCCACGTTCCAAAATTCAAACGCCCAAAACGTCCCCAGCATCCAAGCCCCAGAAAAATTCGTCCGAACCCGGTTGGGCCAAGCAGCTCGCTCGCAATCGCGTAACTCTGGACGAACGGCAGCAGGAGGCATTGAAAGCCGCAAGTTTGGAATGGCCTGGAGGTGGTGCGGTTCCCGTCTGGTCGGCCGTTACCTCGGCTGGGCTAAGTTTCGCGCAATTGCCATTATTTATAACCGCGGCCGGCCGCCATAACATTGATAAAGGGCTGCGGCGCTTAGCCGCGGAGATATTGTGCGACGCCTACGAAGTTTGCCACGTATCCAGGGGGTGTGTAGTGCGGCGGGGCGACGGTGCGCGATGCCCACTTCTCCTCGGCTTCTCCTTAGCTTCTCCTCGGCTCACGCCACCGCCGAGACATACAATTACCGGGGCTGCCGGGTTATTTGGTGGGTCGCAGCCGACGTGTGCTTGCGAGCACCCTTTCCACGACACCCGCGAGGGGGTGGCTGTTTCCCGAAAACCCACCCCCTTACGGCTTGTTACGTAGGGGCAGGGGGATGCATTGTGCTCGCGAGAATCGAAATTTACCGCCCCCAACCCCGCAGCGTGTTTGTAAATCTTGCCTTCCCTGGGACGTTCTGTCGAGATTGAGGGATCGAACTCGTGGACTGCTGGGTTCTACAAGGGGTTGCTGGAGCTCTGAAGCATTTCGTCCAAGGGTGGCTGTTGCGGGTGGGTACCGGGTTCTAGATTCTTATTATGTAATTCTCGGTCGGTGCGTTGCACATGGAGAATTGAGAATGTAGCAGTCGGAGGCGGAGTGTGTTTCTTTGCTGTGTTACTCGTGCGCTGAAAATATCCACTCAAATACTGTGTGCTGGGCTGTGTATAGAGATCTTGGCGGATCGTGACCACATCCGCTTGTGCGCCGGGACCACCCACTGAATTTCGATCGTAAATGTGCTTGGTGGTGGAGATTTCAGCTTGGTGTCTCGAAATTTAATATCTAATCATTGATGGATGGTAAAAAAGAAACTTGTGAGAAGATTGGACTATGTTTTACCTACGAGAGCAAAGTAGAAGCGAGGAGAATATCGCGATACATTAGCCTACCATAAATTCTCGCTCAGATTTCTACTTCTAGTTTATCTGCCCGACGTTTTTCTCGCCGCGCGAAGCCTTTAGTATCATAGAGTTCTAAAACAGGCGGCGCGTTACATCTTGCAGGAAAACAAACGGTTTGCCCGAAATAAAGGGGTCCAGGGACAGGTCGAAAGGGGAAGCGGCGCGAGATGAAAGGGCTGCGAGTCGTGGGTGGTCGATCGGCGTTTCTTTAAACCGGCCGCTTCCTCGTCTTTGACACGCTCCCTAATTTTATCACGCTTACATCCTCTGAAACCATTAGCCGTGACACACAATTAGCTGTTTCATCCCTCTAATTTAAACAGTCTTTTAAAATGAGCTTCGCGTGGCTTTTATCAAGTGCAACCATTGACAATTACAACCAATTAAACCATCAAGCAGAAGACATTGGTCTCTAAATAGAAGGACAAGAGAAAAAGAAAGAGATCTTTCGTATCTTGTAAGACAAAACGTGTTTTATCGCTCCACGGCGAGAGCGAACTCTTCTTCCACGCAGGCGGCGATAAATCAGTCCTATGAATTGCATTCGAGGGTCGAAATGGTCCCAGAAAACGATGCTTCAACGGCGGAACGAACTCGCCTCATCCTCGCCTCAGAGGCACGGCTGCCTCTCGAGGGTCGTAATTAATTAAACAAGCAATTCATTACACATTCTACCCTCGTCCCGTAGCCAAAGGTGGCCGCCACAGAAAGGATGCAGGGCTAAGGAAATTGATCGAGCGAGAGGTTGGAGAGCCCCCACGGATTCTCCTAGCCCCCGTGCCCGGAACTTCGATACCTAAAATGTCACGTTGCTCACCTACGATCCAGCTTAGCTAGAAAAGACCGAAAATGGTGGGCCAGCATCCACGGCCGTTGATGTAGGGAGGGTCGATTCCAAGGGGGCGACGGAACGAAATGAGGAGCTGTCGCTGCCAGCTGGTAACTCGCGAGAAATTCCCTGACAGTCACCCTGCACGCGTAAAGGGGTGTTCAATGAAATCGATAGTAACGACTTAGAAGAAGGTCCGAATCGCTATGAAAAAGAATTTGTCCATCCTGGTTGTTGTAGAGGGGTATTAAATCTGAAGATGATTATCAGGAGCAATCCGTTATGAGGTAGGGTGACCTGTCCAGTACATGACACCCCCCAGTGAATGAACGTTGCTCATATTATACGAAAACTACAAGTCGAAACTAGTGATCCTCTAGGTAGTGATCGGAAAATGTGTTCCAAGTTTTCTATTGGTCGCCGCAAATTTGATCTAAACCGGAAGTAGAGAGAGAGCAAGAGATACTGTATCTACTATTTGGATTTCACAACATTGGGCGAAAAGTGGGATCAGCAGCAAACTTCATTTGACACTGAAGTGCCCGCCGATTTGTGACTTCCGCTTTAGACCAAAATTGACCAAATGGTGGATACATTTTCCGATCACTACCTAGAGGATCACTAGTCGAAACTTACACCGAAATTTTGAATGGACATACACCGATGTCTCGCAAAAGCCTTTTTCTTTTTACTTATAACCAATACGGCATTAATTCCGTTTATTCACAAGTTGTCCTCATGGCATCCCACAAGTTCAAGGTAAGCCTTGTTACGCGATATGTACAATTTGTATTTTGAGGTGCATTTAATGGTCCTGTGATAAATTTGTTGTTATAATTATATTGTTAAATGTTCCTTTAACGAAAAATACTGTATGAAATAACGGATTTCTAAGAATTTGTCGAGTTTCTTAGGTGTTTATGCATTGGATGGGAGATACCAGTGACCACCAATGAATGAACGACCGATCATTCGCATTTCCCTGACATTTCTAACCTTATAACGGAATTAACAGGTTACCCGGTCTTTTTTCTCTCGACACTTTCGCCGTCAATGTGGAGGTTGGGTTAACCCACCCCAGAAACCAAATTTCAACTATGCATAATTAAGATCTTATAAGACTAGTAAAATATCAAATCAATAATATTATTGCAATTCAAGAATGAAAAATTATTTATACAAAAAAATCGTCTAAATACGTTGGAAACCTACCCCCTGTTATTATCCCGTTCATTCACAGGGGTATTCCTGTTCATTCATTAGAAATTTATGTTCATTCACTGGTCATTGGCCCATTTTTTATTTAATCCTCTGCCAGACTTTTAATGAAAGTTATATCGATCAAAAATTGCTAGAATTGTATTCCGGGATGTCTGTCTTTAGTTATAAAACAGCTCGCTCGCAGAAATAACATTCAGAGGATTAAATAACGAATTGTGAATACTAATTTTAACAGACATGCAGCTTAAGCGTTCATTCACTGGACAGGTTACCCTACACGATATCAGTTTAACTGAGAAAGAGAAGAAATTGTAGCAATACCTTCGACTTTGCCACCAGAGGTCCTCTCGACTGTTCCGCTCTCTCGCAAGTTCTCCCTTCATATATATATCCATTCCGTTCTATCTCCTAACATCCCAGTGTCCACTAGCAGGCCCAGGGCGAAACGCAACTTCCTTTTCCTTAAATAAAAAATAAAAGCTTATAAAAATAAGTTCTTTTCCTTCAAAGCTCAACGTCACTGTCTCACACTCCTGCCAAACGTATCCTTCGAACAACATCCAACCCCAAAGCGCTGCACAACCCAATGAACAACCTCGATGAATCTTGGAAACCCCCTAGCTAGAGCAACATGATAAATTCGCAGCTGGAGCTGGGAATAATTTATGAAATCCACCGACGATCGACGGGGCACGTATCCAAAGATCGACCGGGCCGAGAGTCGAAAACCGAGCGGAATCGTCGTTTGACGTAAGGAAGTCGTTGGGAAATTTCTTCGGGGGCCTGGCTGGGAAGCGTACGAATGGTCGGTGGTTTAACAGGATCTCGTTAGCCCCGGTGCCGTCTCTGTATTCCGTCGTCGCGCCCCCATTGTGTCCCCAGGATCGGAGCAGCGTACCCTATTCAGCAAACCGGCGGGAATTTCGGGTTGCCGAGTTAGAATTAGGGCTTCGATTGGATTATCAGGACTGGCGGGGGTCTCTCTGCCTCTGGCTCCACTCTGTCCCACTTTGACCGATGCTCCGGTTCTCTCTCTGTGCGTCTCTGTCGCTGTGACTCCGGTCCCTCCTGGCTTTGGTCTCCAGTGCCTTCCGTGCGGCGGTGTTGGTTCGTAGATTTCGACGGTGCCGGACGAGAGGGCAGCCGGTCGCGGGCGCAGGGGTGCAAAGGGGAGGGAGGGGGGCCAGGGAAGCCAGCTCTACGTATGGGGCAGACAGGGCTAGCCTAACCTGACCGGCTGCTGGGGTGGCCATCCGCCTCGTCAGATAGGACGGTCGCCTGTTGGGACGTCTTTAATTGGGTTGGCGACACCGTACCCGGCAAATAAAATGAATCGGTGCCTCTGCGTGTCTCTTCGCCGCTCCCTCGCACCCTCGCTGGTCAGTTCCACCCGTTCGAGCCCCTGATACCTTGTCGCTGCCCACGCTGGACCGCTGTCCTGGGGGCAGAGGACGTTGGCCCTGGAAAATAAAAGCTTTGGCCGACGGGACGAAGGATCGGAGGATAGGATCGTGGTCTTGGAAGCGGGTACGACGAGGGTTGGGCTGCTCGCTGGGCGTCGATGCCTGGTGTTTGGTTAATTGACGCGAACGAAGCGACGGGGTGGATGAGGGAGTTGTAGCGCGCGATTGAGCGGTGATCTCGCGTAGAGTCGCGTAGGTGATTGATGGAAGCACAGCTAGTCCAGCGGACAGGCGCACGGTTGATCGCAGTGTTGTCTCTTCTAGGGCAGCAGCAGCAGTTCCACGCGTTCGCGTTCGCCTCTCAAAGGGGCGGCCCGTTTTTCGCCTCGCCGCTGGTGGACCCGCTGCAGCCCTTGCCGAATCCCCTTCAGCCGCTACCGAACCCGCTCCAGCCGCGGGATCCGCTGTCCTCCTTCAGGCACGCCATGCCAGCCAACTGTCAAAGTGAGTATCTTGATCAACTTTATCTGCATGATGAATGTACCAGCCCCAAGGATCGCCTGCTCCACTTACGCGACACTCTTCGATGGATTAGAATTCTCTACTCTCAACCTGCTTTCGCGTTCTTCATAGTCTCACGTTCTTCGTCGCTTGAGCGTCGAACGCTGAGCTTTTGTCGTCCAAGATCGTACATTGTATGGTTTCTAAATAAAGTAACTTAAACTATCACTCTTTGAACAGAGGCACTAAAGAATTAGGATAGAATTCTAATAGGAATTAATCAAGATCTAGTTTTCTCAAAGAACCACATTTATTCGGTATTCAATTCTTCGAGAAGCTAGCCTTTTCTGAAAAACGCGATGGTCGAAGCAGTTTTCGAAATTAAATTCATTCCTGATACCGTGTAAGAAGCGCTTACCCGGAAGCTGGGAATATTTCCAAGCAGACAGCGACGGCCTCCGTTAGATACAGGCAGAGCTTTCGACATAGGCTCTGCGAGCTCTAGCTTCTCGACTCCAGAGGCGGAAACCGCAAGCCTGTTCAAAGCTAGATTAAATATTATATTAAAGGGGTTGCCACGGGAGCGGCGAGCCCGTCGGGGGTGGCTCGTCGTTTCGGGCTGGTTACTCCACCCCAGTTCTCTGTACGTTTGTTACCGAATTCGCGGATTTGCACGCGTAACATTCTGCTCGCAGTTTCGCCTTTTCTCCATCAATCTCCAACGACTGGAAGACTCTCTGCCAATTGCCACTCCGCTCGACGACAGCGAGTCGCGAGTATAAATTTCTGCTCGCAGGAGCGCGCTGTCTCGCCACGAAAGAAATAGGCGCGGAAAATATTCGGGGCCAATTTAATGAGCCACCTCCTGATCTGAACGCGATAACGCGGGAAATTCCCCGATAAAGTATCAAGCATGCCGAGTATTTCCTTTATTAACTTTCCTACCCTCACATCGGACATCGATAATTCGCGCTCGTGCCTCTCGATTCACCCTCTTTCGCTGTGAATTTCGTGACGTATCAATCATCCTCGTTCATCGATTCGCTGCTTCCAGCGACTAAGCTGGACATCCAGTTGCTAAAGGCTAGGATGTTTCTTAGTCTCGATTCATCTGAAACACCTGAAATTATCAAGGAATCATACCTTGATCAGCCTTGCTATCTAGCCAATCGATCGATTCACGTGGTACGTACTGAAATTAGTGATGAAAGCGTCGCTGTGCTGGTCAAAGCTCCTTACGTGATGGATCAGGGGCAAGCCCTTGGTGAAAATTGAACGAACGACGTGAAAGCACGCCGGGTGGCAGTATTTAGGGTTAGGCCCTCTCGTGACGGCGGAGCGGCGCTGGCCGAGGCGAGCTCGGTTATTTGAGTTGGCCAGAGCCACGCGGGGATGACCAACCCTTTGATCTCTCCACGCAGCCTCCCTCCGTTTTCTGTCCGGCTGCACCCCTCTCGACCTTTCTGCCTTCAGCCCCCCACGCAACTCATCGGAAAATCTATCGGGGGATGCTGCCTATACGCCGCAAAAATAAATCCAGCCCCGAGGGGGCGCGGAGGAGGCATCCTCCGTGTACCGTGCACGCAAAGTGGTTTAAATCCACGAATACCGCGGCCAGCTTTCGCTATCGTCACTCATAATTCTAACTACCCTCTTCGAACGTCATACACATCGTCGGTATTTCTCTGCAGTCGTTCAATCAGTCCGATTGCATTGTTCCCCCCTCAATTTCACCCCACGCCTTACCCCACACTCGTCGAGCGAAGCAGCACGGAGCTCAGAGAGGGTTAAAGGAAAGGCCAAGCATTAATAGGTTATTCCGTTCGTCCCGGATGATTGTCCGTTAATGGGGTTGGCTAGAAAAATAGCAGGGATTACAATGGTGATACGCGAACGGGTACGATCTGTTCAGACATGTCGCAGTTCGGTTTGACTGCGAGCAATTCGTGGGGATACGGAAGCACGGCCGGTTACGCTGGTTATCTTCCTGGGCCTTTATCGTCGTGCGCGGCACAGGCGTCGTTCCCACCCCCGCCGCCGCCTCCGCCACCACCGCCGCCGCCCACGTCGTCGTTGGCGTCTTTCGCGGGCACCGCATCCATGAACACCCCGACGGCGCCCGATTCGACAGCGGGCTCCACCGTCACTTCCGGCACCGGAGCTGGATCAACGGCACAGCAGGACGCGTTCTCAGCGGTGTCTTCCCGTAAGTCTCGTCACCTTTCCTCCTTCGATCGCTGTAACTGATCCTTTACACTCTGGTGAATCGCTGCCTACAAGGGTTAGGAGATTCCTTTGATAATCCGGCTACTGCAGATACTCTCACGGGTTACTACTCTCGAAAATGGAGCAGCATGCCTAATGATTGAATGCATTACGGTCGCTTTGTCAATCAAAATTTTGGGATACGTGATGTGTGTATTAAGGTAGAGGTGACTATAAAAGGGACAATTTTATTTAGTGTCCATTTCTGATAATATCATGATAGATATTTAAAACACAAATCCATTAATGGGATGTATGTTTATTGGCCTAAAATAGAAATGTATAGCAGACTCTTTAGACAGAAAATAATAAAATCTTCGATTTTAAAATAAGTCTTAAATGTCCCTTTCATGAATAGGTAGTCTTAAATGGGACATTAGACGTCATGAAAGGGACACGTTAATGAAGATAAACAAAATGAGAATAAAAATAAGATCAATTGTTAAAATATCATTAATGACACATGGGACGAAAAAGATTAAATACCCCCTTTATTCCTCATCACTCATTGACTCATGACTCATTTCCCGCAAGTTTTACATTGCAACCAATCATATTTCGTGGAAGTATCTGCAGAGAAGTTGGTGATAGAGTGGCAGCGATTGAGATTGATTATTAAGTTGCTTTGGATATGAATTAACGTAGTGGTACGTTTCGGCGAAAGACAGGGATAGATGGAAGTGGAAATTTTAATGAAGATTTGACTCGTAAGACAGGGGAGAGCGTGCTCTTGATAGTGCATTTTGTTTCATGGCGATATCTTAATCGGTTCCTGAGATACAGGGCTGCAAAGTGGCCATTTAAAATGAACAGGGGTGGCCCAGACGCCGTGACCTACATTTTTTCGCGAACTGTGACGTCACTACTACTAGTAGTAAAAAAATGCTGAATCAGCGTCTGTCACTGACCTGCCTCACTGGCGGAAACTGGGTCAGGGTGTAAGTGAGAGATCCGTTCGCGCGACGAGGACGGTGATAGAAAAATATTAAAAATTACGACTCTCTTTACGCAACGATATCTCGGCAACGGATTGTCCTGTCGACATGAAACAAATCCCATTGTGCAGAGGAGGCTTCCCCGCTTCTAACCACCCAACAAACGTACAATTTGTTTTATTATTTTCGGAGTAATAACTATATAAACTTTTAGCAACTTTAATACGAGGTACACGTGTGTTTTAAGGGAAATTCGTGGTAATTGCCTGAAACTTTTGTACAATGTTATTTATAATAGCTGTGTTATCCACTTGCCACGTTGTAAATGATTATAATATTTCAAAATTTTGTTTATTTCGAGAGATAGTAGACTCCTGTTTAATCAGGGTGCTCCAGTTCCGCGTAACTTCGATAATTATCGTTCACGTGAAGTAAACCAACGCGGTACCGTGTAATAAAAAATTTCACGATATTGTTTAAGCCTTCTTCTAAAAAATCTATATTGCAAACAGCCGCGACAACTTCGACTGTGCCTAAAAAAAAAAATCAAGATTCTTTCTGTCCCAAGTACTGACGACTCTTTATCGCTGAATTTCAATATTTTCTTTAAAGAAACGAGTCAACATTTCTTTATTACTAAACAACCTGACCCCATGTTATTACGTGATCGCAATATGTCTCAATTATGCTCCCGTCGCATACATATCTTCATGGGAAGCACAGCTGTTTTAAATATCCCGTTTCTACCATCGTTCCCCATTTCCCCAAAGGCTAGTGGATTAAAACCAAAAGCTCTGTTTCTTTGAACGACAGTAGTGCCAGATTCGACGACGACGGGCCAGTCCGACCCGCTGGACCCACTGAGCAGCCTGATGTCCGGCGCCACGAGCCAAAGGTACCAAGACTACGTTTCACCGAGGTCCCTGTCGACAGACTCCAGCACCACGGAGAGCCCTGTCCACGAGGAGCAAGGCTTCGGGCAGAATTACGGCAACTACTTCCCGACGCACGGCGTGCTCCCGAGCATCCTCTACTCCCAGCTGTACGGCAACCAGTTCCAGAATTCGGAGAGCCCGGAGCAGAGGGCAGTGGCGGACAGCTGCAGCGTGAGACAGGAAGAAGTCAGACCGGACAACAACGTCTGGAGGCCTTACTGATACCAAGCGTCCGGGATTTCATCGAACGAGCCTCTGCTGTAAGGTACACCTTGGACGGTGTCCACCAGCGAAACTGTGATTGGTGCGAACGTGTTGGCTCCAACGGCCGAGCGAAACTAGCTACTAGTGGGCATTAAAAACGAATGAAACGAAGGGAGTCGAGGGGCACGCGGCTAGGGACAGATCAACGATAAGACAGACGATCAATTCCGCCGGTGTGCGTGTCTCGGCGAATCGTTAGGCAGCTGGCTGATTTGTAATTAAGTGAGAGAGAACGGGTTCTGAGTGCAATAATGGAGCGAGAGTGTGGACGCGTGAACACGTGGCGGCCCGGTGATGGTGACGATGATGATGATGTATATAAACACTGTACATAGATAGAGCTTTGTCGTTCTCATCGAGTCATTCATCACTGTCGACAGACTACGTGAGGTGTGACGAATTGTGTCGGGTGCTCCTACGCTGGCTGACCAAAGTCTCAAGTGACACTTCGCTACTTTTCGAGGAAATTCAGTCGAGCTTTCTCCCGAGCCGTGTTTTAACGGTAATCAGCATCTTACTTTCCCATCAGGAACACCCGCGCAAGACTCCGTAAAACCATTCGCAAATGTTTAGATCGAGCAAGTAGATCTTCCATAGTTTGGCCAGCCGTGCGATGAGCACTCGGCGCGTCTTCTCTTCCTTTCGATTATGTTTTCATAGTATAACGCGATCGATTTGACTGCGGGCTCGTGCAATACTGTCCGGACGTGGTCCTCGCCGTAGCACTCATCGAATTAGGGGTTTGGAAAATGCGCAGGGTGGTTTGGAAATAATCGCGCGGCCAGGGGATCACGTTCGGGCCGAGTCGACGATAAAAACGGAATGGAATCGAATCTCGCGGACGAGAAAGCTTCTCGCGATTCAACGAAGAAACCCTTGCTGGCCGCGCCAGTGCACGGCACTCACATCGAAATTCCTCGTGAAAACGAAACGAAAGCGAAACACGCGCCGCGACTTTCCCGCGGAAACCGTGGCGCGGCTCATTCAACGCGTCGGCGACGATTTATTCGTTTTTCCCCGTTCGCCGGCGACGAACACTCCGCATTCCCCCAAGAATGATTTCCGATATACATATCTACCGACACCTATTGTTATCGTAGTTTTTGACCGAGTCGAAATAAAAGTGTATTTCAAAATATGACCGACAACGTGGCTGTTTCTGCTGGCCCTACACCGTTCCTCTTCTTGGTAATTTTTTCATTCCACTTTTTACTGTTAATTAATTTCCACTTCCAAGTTTAATTTAATTTTCTGCATTTTCCTGTTTCCCCTTCCAGGTCCTCCACGCCTGCAATACTTTATTTATCAAATTTTCAATTTCTTTTCGCAGCAAGATCTCTCAAGCTTGCTGTTACAGTTTCGTAAAGATCCTCTAGAAGCTTTAACGACAAAATGAACGTTGCAGAGGGACAAATGGAAGCGATTGCCGCGGCAGGCTCGACGATCAAAGGGCTAATCGCTTTACGCTTTTGCCCCCGGTAGTTGAAACTTCCACCCCCTCCCCCCGGTTCGAAAACAAGGGTCGATACCGAGTTTGCGGGCCGCAAAAAAAAAGAAGCTACGTAAGATCGGTGTTTTTAATGATGTTTCCACCAGGTAAAGGGTTGCACAGGTAACGAGACGAATCTCTACAAAGCTCCCCCCAAAGCCGGCAGTTCCAAAGGATCCTCAGCCGACGGAGCCGCGTGTATGTAAATTCGCAAAAGATTTAATTAAACGTAGACCCCGAGAGAAGATCCACCCGGTTGCTTCTGCTCCGTGCCGCGCCCCCAGTGCAGCCTGCTAACGAATACACGTTTCGAATTTAATGTTTCGGGGGCGTTGCTTGATACTAGCGATGCTCGTGATTAAATTTCCCCTCCACTGAGCCACTCGCGGGTTCCAAACCTCGGGGTACCCAACGATTTTTCCACGTAGAACTTGCTAACCCCCATTCAAAAAATTTAAGAAACTTGCCCTCAGAATGTGTTTCTAGTTTCTTCAGTCTACTTAGTGTTTTCTTCTTCTTCTTCCCAAGTAAGTCTCCTCAATTAATATACATACTTCCAAAGATTCTACCCCTCGAATCCCTCCTTCCACCATCACCTCAGTACCCAACAAATCTCTAACTTGTTCCAAATTTGACACCAACCCCCTCCATCCACCACTTTCCCCACTAACTATTCGATCTCTCAACATCCACAGGCCGAAATCTCGCGCATCCAACGCGCTTCGCCCTCTCCAGGGCCTGCGAACTCCATACTTCCCCCTCCAACTTCAGAATCCACCCCTGGTGCATCCCTTTCATCCACTGTAGACAGCGACGTGAGCGCGTTTTTGCCGCGTGTCGCGCGCAAACTGGCCACAGAGAGCGGTGTTTATCGGTGTTTCGCGAAGGTAGCCGCCTGATGGACATCAGGGTGGCTCGAAAACGGCGCGACTCGTCGTTTATACGCGGTGCCGGCATAATGGAGCGGAGTGGAGCAGAGCACGGATAATGGAGTATGAAGAATAGCGTGCGGTGAACGTCGGGGGATAGTCTGTCCCTCCTCCGTTCCCTCTCGCCCTCTGGCTTTTCAGCCCTCTCCACTCGTTCCGGTCTTTTCTCTCTTTCCCTCTTTCCCTCGCAACCCCCGCCCATTCTTCTTCCCACTCTCCACGGCGTCCCTGTCCCGCTCGACAAGGGAGAGAGGACTCGTTGCACGAGGGACACGGCTCGTTGGCTCGGCCAGTTCGCCCATACCGATTTATCGTCCTGCAGTCGAGCCGCATTACCAATTGCCGCTAAATCCAGCCGTGTCATCGGGCGGCGATCGCGATTTTTCTTGGTCTTCCGTTCCTTGGTCTCGCGGTCTCGTAAATCGGCCGTGGGACAAAGAGGATACGGGGCGAACTACACGCGGGACTTGGGAGACGAAGGGTTCTTCTCGTTCCACGCGTCATAAATCGAGACTTCGCTGTTTGGTCGGGAGAAAAGTGTGCTTCCGTAGGTATATGGTGCTGGGGAGACACTATGGGGTGAGCTTGAGCCAGGAGAAGCACCTTTTCATACGTTTATTTCACGGTTCTTCGATACCTACTGTTTTTCAGTAGTATAACTCAACCATAAAGTGTACATATCGGACTACGAGTCTTCAGACGTGGTTGAAGAGTTCGGGAATGAATATTACTATCCCAAATTCATTTATCTTCAATTGTAATCGCATGTGACAATATTCCCCAATGCTTCTTTGAAGGTATTTTCGCCTAAAGTGATTAGAGTTTAACGAACACACACTCACCAGCTCAAAAAATTCAACGTCATTGAAAAACTCCCCAGAGTCTCTCACACATATAATCTCCATGAAATTTCGGCCCGCAACCCTTCCCACTAAGTTTCAACCCCGCGATCAGCTACTCAGCATCCAACACGCGAACATGCAGGACGGGGGGTGGAAAAACGTGAACGAAAAATGCCCCAGAGCCCCACATACCACAGTGGATCGAACGGCATACACGCGTACGCGGGTGAAATGAAGCCTCCCCCTCTCACGCACACCTTTCCTACGCATAGAGCGCACGTGGTGTTCACCGTAAACGTTCTCGTCGGGCATGGCGAGGCTCGCGGGGGTGGCGAAGAGTTGTGGGCCGGTTGGGGGTGCAGCGGGGAGGCCTTGGTCGTTACACGCACCGGTCACTGCCACCCCCGTGGCTATCGCTGGCACAAGCCCCCATGCAAAATCACCCTTTGTCCAGGCCTCGATGGGAAATTACTTTTTGTCCGTCGATTACGGGGTGAATTTTCGGGACAACGAGACCCGATCATTTCGAACGAGATACGGCTCCGGGCCGAGATATTCTCGGCGAGAAAAGGGCTCCGGAGCATGGCCTTCGTTACTGGCCACCGCTTTCGTAACGGTAACTCGATAATCGGTCGCTTTCAATTCTTCTTTTTCATCCCTGTGGGTCGAGAGATCGATCCCCCATGCTTTTCTATTCGATCTCCGTGCAGTTTGACGAGTGTGGTGCTTCTGGCTGGGTTTAGTGTTGTATTATAGAATTTTAGTAGAGGGATGGTGGGTGGAGATTAATGGAGACAATTCTGAGGAATATACCACTATTAATGTTGGGGGTGACTTTCTCATTGGGCGATGATTGGGGAAGGCGAATGAAATGATGAGGGATGTTTTAGAAATTATAGGAATTTGCAGACTGTCAGGGTTACTTTCTAACACCCCCAAGTGTTGTATGACAAAATTTTGCATCCCCATGTCCTCAAGCTCAGTTTTTTCTACATTTCTTCTACGTGTCCCTAAACATCCACTTCCCCTTTTGGCCAAGGATTGGAAGTGTTCTCGGAAAGGGTGATGCCCGCCCTGACGGATCGCGAATCGCCCCGGCGACGGGCAGAAATAAGTAAGACTTGACGAAGTGCGCCCGGGGGGCTGCAGCCCTTGATTACCAAGATCTTCATCTACATGCTAAACATCGTTCCTCAGCGCCGTCTTGAATACTCTTGTACTTACGTATGTATCTAGATTCAGTCTGCAGATCCGCCACCCTCCGTCTTCCCCCGAGTTCCACCCTCTTCAGTCTTGCTGCTACCCTGTGGAACACGTTCGCGTACCATCTATATGATGTTTGCTTAGATTAAATTAACCGACCGTGTGCCCAGCCTTTGTTCTTCGTAGTGTAGGCCCACCCCTGCCCGCGAGGGTGGCTGGAAAAGAGGGTGAAGCCTGTGGGAAAAAATCTACTGGCGGGGAAAGCCTGTAGAATCGTTGGGAAAGGTTTAAATCGCTGTAACTGAACTGAAGGGGTACGCGGGCGTTTGAGGATATTGTTTAAACATTTGCAATAATAGGAAACTGTTTTATATCACGTGATAGGAAAGTTATATGAATTGATAGTAAGTTTTTGAAGAAGAGGGAGATTAAATCTTGAGGTTACTTAGTTGCGATGATATTCCTTTTATTTGAGGGCGGAAGAACGCCAGGCGGGGGAGAAAAAGGGGTGGTATTCTTCACCTAAGGCGCCATCCTTCTTAGTGGCCACCCGATGTACTAGCGGCTTCTTAAAAGGAGGCGCCACTTCTTTAAGAAAGGCGTCTTATTCTTTTCCTTTCTTACCGACTCGTTCTTTCAAATTCTTTCCCTGTTCTTCAGGGTATACGGCTTGTCAACCTTCGAATGGTAAAAGTTTGGTGGCCTTTCTTGTTAAGAGGCATTATTGCAACCCCTGCTCACTAGTTTTTCAATTTTGCTATTTTTCTAACTTTATTGCAACTTCCTCTCCTTTGTAACAATTTCCTCAAGTTTCATTTTTAAAATGTCGTGAAGAGTCACTTTGATACCTCGTTGAAAATTAGCCTGAATTTTTTGTAGCTGCTTTCTAAAAACGAACTATGTTTTTCAGTCACCCCTCGGCTCGTTCGGGGCTGATCTTTACCGACTCCTTCGCGAGCTACCTTACCACGGGGGTGGAGCCAACTTTCTTAGGGGCGGCGTGAAGAAAGAGGGTGAGTCTTCTTAAATGTCTTTGCCGTCTTACTCGTTCGAGGGCGACACTGGTATCGCCTTTTGAAAAAGAACGATCAAAGTTTCGCCCTTTCATCGGTTCTCTATGCCATCGATTCGAAATTAACAGAATAAGTTTACAAGTTCTTTGATGAGATCGATTGATATCCAACCCTTCCTAGGAGGGGAATGAGTGATTTGAACTTTAATTCTGTGAGAAGTCCAGCAGTCTGAAATGAAGGGGCAAGGGAAATCTAAATGGTCAGTATTGAAACTTGATAAAAGTATTAAATTATCAATGCTGATGGATTCGTTCCAGCGACAAATGGATCGCACAGAGAAAGCTCCTTATTAGGAAACATAAGAACAGCTTTTTACCGTGAAATTTGCATCCGAAACGAGCAGGTAAAGTACACGAGATTTCACGAAGGGCAGACACTCAAGAGTTACCCTCGCCAAGCTTCAAAAGTGCTCCCAATTATTTTCCTCCTACACCATCGCGACTCCCCCTCCCCCTGGCTGGATTGATGTTCAATTTTTTATTTCCCATTGCCTATGCAAATACGAAAAGAAGATTTCCTCTGGTAAAGAGCCCCTGGAACTGGCAACGGAAGGAAATTAATTTCCCTCGTCATCTTCGATGCCTCGCTACCCTTGTTCTCCCAGCCCGACCACGTCTCCTCGAATTGACTGTCGAAGTTTGCCTAAACAGGGGGTTCCATCGTCGCGAAAGTATTTGCTCGAATTAACTTTCAACCCCACAACTAATCTTCATTCTTTCCTAAAGTGGACCAAGGGAGAATAAAATAGAGCGATGGGAAAATATCACACTGCATCCCTACATGCCCACCCCTTTCTCATTAATATCCCATCACTCTCTTCTGCGCTAAACACAGTAAAAATCTTATCAACCCCCGTGTCATTGAAGCCATCCCCTCTGATGCAAAAAATATTATAGTATCCACGGTTCGGGGGCAACTTTATCCCCCCATTTCTGGCAGAGGCCCCCCTCCGACCAGTCGAGGCGAAGTTGCCGAAGAACATGGTCAAACCCGATGGCGAAATATGCGGAGAGGACCTAAAACAGTACAGAGAGAGATCTCGGAGTATCTTGGCCGGGTCTCGCCGGTAGCTAGGCAACCCACCCCCCTCGTAGCCGCCGCCACCTTCTCCTCACTTTTCCTCTTCGCCCTCCTCGCCCTCCAACCCCTGTGGCAGCTTTTCCTCCTCGAAGCTGCTTCTCCTCCGTCTCCACCACCACCTCGACCACCGGCCCTCTTTCGAAATCCCTCCTCCCACGGCTCCTTCGCTCCTCATACCAACGACATCGTCACCCACCACCGCCACCGGCCACCCCTTTCGCCTGTTCTCTCACCGCGGGTGCGCGGGATCCCCCAGCCGCTGCCGCAACGGCCACGCTGGGGTACCTCAGAACCCCAGCCCGCTACCTCGCCCACCTCACCCACCTCGCCCACCTCTCCGAGCTGCCAAGACTCATGAGAACTCACCCAGAAAAATTCGAGCCGGAGCGAGCGTCCACCACGCTACTACGCGACGTGCGACGTCTCCAACAATTTCTCGTCTCTTCGCGATGAACGAGCAGGTAATACCTGCCAGGGGGTGGTTTTGGTTCGCAGGATTGCTGATGATTATGGATTTCGATTTCATGGATAATTTATTGATGAGGGAAGGTGTTTAGGATTGCTGGTCGCTGGACGATTACATACTTGGAAGTTTGGTAGTTCATGTTTTAGTTTTTTGATACACCCTTCCTAGTGAACAAGTCCCAAAAGGTGTTCGATATTACTTAATAACTTTTTGAATGTCAAAGTTAAGCGAGAAGGATTCGAAGTGGTGTCCACTTTTCTCCCTACGTGCACCATATATTCTAGTACTTCTTATTGTCACCCAGGACGGGTTGTATTTTAACTGCTGTGTCAGGGAAGTTCGATAAGCAATTTCAGCATAATGTTTATAGTGTCTATACTTGTGGGACCATCTTGAACAGTAATCAGTGGACTAAGAAAATGCTTCCAGCTATATTCCTCCCTCAGAATCTTACAAGAACGACTGTCCCACTTTCTCCAGTGTGGACCACGACACCCACTACCCTAATTGTCACTCAGGTCAGCCGGGGTAACCAGTTGACCAAGAAGTCTTCAACAAAGCTACTTTCTCTCGCCACCTTCGTCAGGCTGGAACCATGTGGACCATCCAAGGCCACGTTCCCCAAGGTGGTCAGGCTGGAAAATCTTAACACCCTCCACCATTTTGTTTTGCGGTCGGAATGCGCGGTGTGTGCGTGAACGAGGCGGTTCTGCGCATCGTCTTGCGGTTGGTTTGCGGTCCTGGGGGTGGCTAGGCCCGATCATTGGCCGCGGGGGTGCCAGGGGTGGTTTTTGGGGGTGTGGTGGCACCTTGCGGTTTGCGGGCTGATCTGCCATCAGCAGGGGGCGGCCCTCTTATCGACCTTCCATTGGCTCCCCTCGTCCTGCCGTCGCCGAAGAAGTCGACGAAGATGTCACCTGACTTTCCTCGTCGAAACCCACCCCCCTCGTTTACGATTATAACTTCAACAGCGAAACGCGGTTTCGAGGGCTAATTACCTCGGGCGCGTAATGAAATCTCGTTGGACAGTCGAAGGGGTTGGTATCTGGGGCGAAGTTGGCGTCGAGACGCCAGCGAGCGATTATTAATTTCATGCGTTACCATCGGGGATGAATCGGGGGGCTAATAAAATTGTTCGCAACCGGAAATATTACTCTTAATATTCCCTGTTAGGCTTCGTAGATCGTCGTGCAGTGAGTGTCGATTGGGGGTAGAATTTTTATAATTGTACCTACCCTACTTAGTTTCTTCCTTTTTTGGAAATAGTTCGGGGAAATCCGGGAAATTCAATTGTATAATAATGCAGTGACCATAATGTAAAAGTGTATATAATTTATTCAACCCCATCTGATCAATATTTCTCAAAGAATTATTTCCATCAGTTGACTGCAATTGACTCCCCTACCACCTAAAAATTCCAAGGCAATCGTATCAACTGTTGCGAGCAGACAGGGTAAAATATCGATTAGATCGACAGGAAAATCGAAACAGATGTGGACACAGAGAATGTGGATCTTTTTAAATCGACAGTGGGCGCTGAATTAGCTGGTGGGTGCGCCAGGCATCGGGACAACCCTCGCCCAGGGGGAAGCTACTCCCGACGTTTAATTACGCGTCCCTCCGTAAACCAGGCGAAGGTTCCCTTTCATTAAGGCAATAATTTTAATAATTTTTATCTTTCCGTATAATCTGCCTAATTAAAATTACGCTTTGATCGCGCCGCTCCTGGCCTACCCTCCTCTCCAGGCCGCATCCCGACGGTATTTCGAGACGCGGCTGAATTTATGCCTGCGACTACCGTGAATCTCACCCCCTCGACGCACCCCCTACGTATCTACTATTTCACTCTACTATTTTAATCCTTGGCACGCGGTACGTTCGAATCACTTAATATTACTTTCTGCAGCTCGTGAGCTCCAAGAAATATTTCATTTTTAAAATTGGGCAAATTGGGACGAGATTCAAGTGTCTTTGATATTAACTTATACTACTTTCTACAATCTATCTCACAAAATTGTTGGAATATTGCTGGAACTACAATGGCTTTTGTTCCAATATCTGCAAGTTGCAAAAATGATTGACTTGTACTACTTGCAGAGACACAATACTACTATAAATCATGAAAAACGATTCACCCCCAAAAAATTCACCGCCAGTCACAACCTTGCCACTGAAACCCTATACAAAATTGTACACGAGACCTAAACAAACCACCATTCACCCCAAAGCCTCAATTTTAATACCCTATATACCGGCGCAGGCATCTCCCTAATTAATCATCCGCCCGATCGACGGGCTGATCGGGTCCCAGGCAAAGGAAGACGTTTTACCCCGTAACGCCAAAGGCCCTCCATCCCGTGAAATAGAATTCGACGGAAGAATCCTCCGTTTGAAAGTCCGCGGAGCAGCCTGGGAAAAGAGCATCGCATCAGCCGGGGGAGGGATGTCTTTCGGAATGTTCGAGTTGCACGTTATCGGCGCATTCGTCTAACGCTTCTCATTTTACCCAACACTTTTCAAAAGTTCCCCACCCCCATCCCCCCGTTTCTTCTTCTTCCCTTTCGCCATCCCTCTTGGCCTCTGTCGACTCGTTTCTCTCGCTGCGCTTCTCCAGCTCTTTTCGCAGTCGGTGCAAAGAGATCCAAAGGGATCCGGGTGGGAGGCTGGAACGTGGGGCAGGGGGTTTGTTTCGTTGGGTCTCGTTGAGCAGAGCGGGCAGATAGCGGAAGGAACGCGAGCGCCACAGGGAGCGAAAAGGGGGCGAAAGGGAGCAAGAGGGAAAAAGAGAGAGCGGTCCGTATTCAAATGTTGATGAAATTGACCAGACGCGCTTTGATCTGGCCTCTTCAAATATTCCCGGAAAGATTGAAGTGAACATCTGAGGAGAGCGAGAATTATCTTGGCCAGCGTCTGTCGCGAGGGATGAAAGCGGAAATCTGACGGCCACCCGGAGCGTGAGAACGCTGATTATGGTTTCCGTGAACTCTTTCACTGGGCACCCCGACTCCCGTCTGCTACAATATCTCTTTCGTTTCATCGATAAATCGTCAAGTTCCTCAGACTCGGTGCAAGTCGATCTCCCATGATAGTCTTTCGAGGGGTCGAGGGTGGAATATCGATCGCTGTGACAAGTGTTTCGGATCACTTTGGTCTTAGAGCCAGAGGAGATTTCTTTCATCGAGAAAGAATTTCAGAAAGTAAATTGCCATCGATTCCTCTAATCTGAACTGCCTCCCCTTTTTTACAACTGACGTACACATTACCACCCCAAGGAGAAACAAGACAATCATTTAATTATTAAATGTCAGCATCCTTTCCTTTCAACCACCCAACACCCAATAACAGGCCCACAATTTCGAGCAATCGAGGCGCTAAACTCGTCAAGCCTGCAAAACAATCCAGACAACCTGCCCCCGCCGAGGGGTGAGAAACGTTTCACGTTCTCTTGGAGCGCCAGCGTGTCCCAAGGAGGATCAAAGCGGCAGGAAGGGATCAATTTTTAAGAAAGAAGATGTCGAGCGGATGTTCTCGAGTATGGCTCATACAGAGGGTGGGGAGGCGGGAGTGGCTGCAGCCCCCTACGCGCCCCTGCTCGCAAACCATGCTTTTCTGCAGGCCATAGCAGCCGGTAGAGGGTGGTTTTGATTTATGGAAACCGGCCGGCAGATTTACGAATATCAAATTCACGTTTAAGAGGGTCGATGGCGGCGAGGGGTTGCAGCACCACCCTCAGTCTCATGTGTGTACATTACCGGTGGATTTACAGTGCCGTGGGGCCGAGCGTTCGCGCATAATTCTCGAAGAAGCCGCTTGTCTGCTCCTTTTGCGTGGGATTCCTGACGGTCGAGTCGTTCCACGTCACCCCCCGGCGCGGGGGTGGCTTTCTAATTAGACGAAACTCGGTGTGTGCTCGTGAAAATTTCGACGGTTCCTGTTCTGTCTTTATTAGCTGGCTGCAGAGACTTCGTTGGAAGTATGCTTGCGTTGATCAGGATAAATTCGAGCGAAATGTTTCGATGGACGTAAGGGGGTGTTAGTAAAAACGTGAGTAGATGCAATATAGGAAATTGGGATCAGTTTGTAATGAAGAATTTTCTAGTCGTTTTATAATTACAGGGAAGTAATTAGTTGGAGAAGTTGTGGTTACATTTCAATGGTTATAAAGAGCATTGATAGTATTTCTCTGAGCAGCCCTCTGTTCGAGCTACCCTTAAAAGCAAGACGCAGCTCGACGAGAATGCAAATTCCGACGACGGTAAACCTCGCAGGTCAGGAAGTAACGCGGCGAATAAATCATCCAGGACAGTCCCTGCGAGGGCCACCCGGTCCTCGGAGCACCCCTGTGTGTGTTTATGTGCCAGAATCGACATATTTCAGATGCGCTTTTAAATATTAAACCCGAGGGCCTGCGAATATATTTCTCCCTGGCTTTCCTCTCCTCCTATCTTCTTTCCTCGCGATTCTTCGTGAGTAACAGTCGCTCGACTGCTCAAGAATTATCCTCCATGGTTCCAACTACCAAACCCACCCCATAAAGGAATAATAAAACAAAGCAAAAAAACACATGACGAAGGAAACAGTTGCCGATACCTTTTTAGGTAATAGAGTTAATCATTGTATTCTAGTTTATTGCGCAGCAAAATAATTGGTGCTGGGATTTGTGGGAGAACACAATTCTCTAGGCAACCCCTATTCCGCCTCGAATCAATGGAACATCAGGGTGGCTTGCTGAAAACAAGAGTCGTTGCCGGTTATCCACGATGAAAAAAAGAGAAGCATGGAAATCGTCCGCAGAATCAGCGCTGGTGGACAGTAGGAGGAGAGATAACAGTGTGAAACGATCGAACGACGGTTATTAAATAACGCTGTCCCGAGGAAGAGCCCACGCACCGCGGCAGCGGCTATGGGGGAAGGGTGGTTTTTCGGCAAAATACCTCGCACGATATCGTGCATTCTTGGCGTGGGAGTCACCGCCGCGGCCTTAATTAAAAATCCAACGAGCCCCCAAAAATGAGCCCACGGTTCCGAGAGAGAGAGGAAACATTCTGGAACAAGGAACAAGGACGAGAGAGAGAGAGAGAGAGGGAGCCGGAGGGGTGGAGTTAAGGGTTGCAGGGCCGGCTGGTCGTACGTCGAGGCAGACCGCATTCTTTCGTTTAATTCCCGCGAATTTATAGAAGCGAGAGACGACAAACCGTGCCGCAATACCCCCGTTGTACGGCCTTTTCCGTGTTCTCTCGTTGCAGACGCACCCTTAAAAAGTATTGCCATCCCCCAACTGGCAGGGCCAGTGGACGGGGACTGGGGGCACGGGGTGGGTGTAATTGGATTCGACGCCGTCGTAGATGGGTACGCGCCTTTATTGCGTTCTCCTCGCCTGCACCTCGATGACCTTACCACCGGTGCTCGCGCTGGGAAATGTTACAGGGTCGATCGCGAGCATCGATTTTTCCGTTTACACCCCCGACCAGGGTACAAACTGTTTCAATCACGTTTTCCTTGACACTCACGTCAGATCTTTTACATTTTTTCAGAGCATCGCGAGGACTACTGAGACTGCACGTGCAGCTGGTTGCTGGCGATGTGAATGAGACAGTGGTGGAAAAGAACATGTTCAACACTGTGGCATGTTAGATATGTGGTTTCTTCAATACTTTGGATAAATGCATTGTAGAAAGTGTTACAACATAATTGCTTTGAATAAAGCATGATGTATTTTGAAATATATCTTGTTCTCATTGGCCTTCTACTGTTTCTACTCTATTCCTACATCATTTCCCCATGAACAATGCTCCGAATCGAGTATAAACACCGAACAAAGTCGCACAACATCGCAAATTCAAATTTTCCCTCCTCTAGCACGTGGGGCAAAGTTGTAAATTAAAATCTGGCTTCTCTTGGAGATAAAAAAGGTGGCAACCAGTAAAAAACCTTCTCTTGCAGGTGCAGCGAGAAAATCTATTTCTCTTGCAGGTGCAGCAATTCAGAAACACCTTGTTCGGAATTTAATTGCTCGATTCTTGCACCTGCAGGAGAGGCAAATTTTCGGGCTACATCTGCAACGAAGTTGCAAACCGAAATTTCTCTTCTTGGAGAAACGAAACAAAGTTGCAAACCGAAATTTCCATTCTTGGGGAAACGGAACAAAGTTGCAAACCGAAATTTTCTTTCTTGGGAAATTAAACAAAATTGTAAACCGAAATTTTCTTTCGTGGGGAACGAAACAAAGTTGCAAACCGAAATATTTACCAAGGGAACAAAATAAAGAATCATTTGCAGGCAGACCGATAAGGGTGTCGGAAAGGAGGTGTCGCCGATCGCGCAGGAAATCTTCCGGCTGCTGTTGTCAGTTCCGTTTAGTTGCAGGGCGGGTGGAGTGTGAAACAACCCCCGAATACGAGGGTAACCGAGCAAGGAGATCGAGCGGGCGGGTGGCTGCTCTGAAATAATTAAACCGGCGCAAGTTTTTACGACAAGGTGTTCATTACGGTGGGTAATTAAGACGCCCCTTAACTAGACCCGCTAACCACCCCTGCGGGGGTGGTAAACCAACTTCTCGGCCGGGGGAAGCCCTCCGCGTCTTAGCGTCTTGGAAGACGCTGAACAGGGGGATGGAAGGAAACTTTTCCCGTTTTTAGAAGCGGACGGACTATTATCGGTGATTATGTTAGCCAACGGGGTGGGGGCCACAGATCCCCGCCGAATCGTTTCACTCCCAGCCCCTTGTTCATAGATAAGCAACCAATCTTGAGCTTTTTCAACCGCTCCATGAATGAATCGGAAGGTTCAATGTTTGTTCCGCGAACATGGAAAATATCGTACAATGCATAAGACTCGAGAATTCGCGAAAGATCCTGTTGGCACAGCTAAACGCAAATTAATGACCAATCGAGGATATCGTTTGAATAACCAAGCTCACGTTGGTTCCCTGCTTGGGGACAGGTTCTAAGCGTGTGATAGGTATTAGCGCGGATCCAAATATCAGCTAAGTCCTTCCTAAGCTGCGCCCTGCCTAGGGAATTACTTTGGCCCTGCGCCCGCATTAATAAGTGACCGTCCTCGACAAACACTGTGATCCCTTGATTTCAAGACTAGGTCCAGGATTCTCCGTGTTAGCATTAAACTTTACTGTGCATCGTAGTCCTTTTAATCTCGGATTAAACGTAGCGCTTCATCAGGGAAGTAGCTCCGTCATACCTCAGCCTTGACGAACCTATCTATTCCACTGACCACATGGTAGCTCGCCAAAGACGATCACTATCGCTAAACCTTGCTAATTACCGAATGAAATCACTGCGGTGAATCCTAGCAATAATCCCCAGTCACTTTCCACGTGATCAATCATCATTATAATTTACAATCCTTAGTATCAGCTGGTCGAACCTAAACAACTTTCATGAAGCTTTCCCAAAGGTACGTTTACACGACGACACTTTTTTTATCTAGATCAAGTGTCTTTTGTATCTTGCTGGAGCAAGTTGCAGTGTCTTCAGTCTAGCTCTAGTTACAACTCCCTTCACCATAGGTCAAATTCACTGTAGTGGACTGCTCTAGACAGTTTCCAATCTTTCGGAAATTTTTTTGAGTGTCGTATACACTTGATTTAGACACAAAAATATCGTCGTGTAGACGTTCCTTTACACTCTCTTCTCCTCCCCAACAATAATAACGACACGCTGACCAAAAGAACCCAGCATCGGCCGCGAATCGAAGAAATATACTGCGGAGCAGTAGTCGAGTCGATCATAAATCTGCCAGCAGCTCCCCTGCCCGATGACGTCCACAGTTGCGCCCCCTTCGTTTCGTCCGTCTTATCGCGGGGCAAGAGAGGCCGGCCTTCTCCTCTGCTCCCAGCTCGCGTGCACTTTGGCTTATTAAGGGCTGATTCACCCTTGCCACCGTCTCCCGCCGATAAACCTCGTCCTCCACGGTGTCCCACAACCGCCGTACATCACCGAGGCTGGCCTCGTGGAATGAGTTATGCGCCCCACGACCGTACGGCCCTGCCTTCTACCTACCATCCACCCAGAGGATCCCACCAGCCTCTGTCAGCGGCTTGGATACATGTCGCTGTTTTCTACGTGCACACAGGGTGTCCCATTCGAATCGATCCGCACTCATATCTTCGAAACTATTAGCACGCTCCTCTAAAATCGAGCTTCCCTAACAAAGGACAACAGGAAGAAGTAACTCTTCCCCATCGCACCCCTGTGAGCTGCAGAAACATCCAGCCAGCGTCCACTGCAGCAGAAACAGAGCACAAAGGGCAACCCTTCTTCAGAGGGGGGTGTGAAGAGCGCGGAGACACCGGCCACCGACGTCACGACGGGGTAAATTCCGTGTGACAGAATTATGACCCTTCGAGGTGTTCGATCGCGAGAACCCTCTCCCCGTTTTGCATCCAGCGTTCCATTACAGGGAAAAAGGACGAGTCGTCAGACTAGGAGCGCAGAGATAGAGAGGAACGGGGGGTGGAGGATCCGCGAGGAAGAAGGCCGTTGGCTCCTCCAGGCTCGTTTAAAAGTGATAAATGCGCAGCTGGGAATATGACTGAGAAAAATAACACGGCGGACTGTAGGGGGTGGGCGGAGGGTGGACGACGCCGGCGGAGTCGTCGATTGGGGGCTCGAGGAATCGAAAAACTAATATCCGCCCCCGGGGGCCGTTTGTTTCGTATTGTTTCGGACGCTCGGCTCCCAGGCGGTTGTCTTTGGCGTGATTGAGTGTCGCCATTCTTCATGGCTTTCGCGCTTTCTTTTTCGCCGACTTCCGAGGGCGCGGGAGCACGCTGATCACCGCGCGCAGGGGGTCGCGTAACGATGAGACCCCGGGAAAAAGGTAAGGGGCAGGAGCGCGTGTAACCAAACATTGTTCCCTTCGACAGAGCAGATTAGAAAGTGTCTTCTAATGTAGATAGAAATGATTCCTCATTCAAAGATGGTCGTAGATCACCTACTAGTATCGTAAAATTGGTAATTCCTAATTTATTTGAACACTCAACTCCCTGGGACTTTCCCCGAGCGAAGTTTGCAGAGAATTCTTCAATATCCCCGAGAAATATCGCGGCAAGGCTCGAGAAAGGGAGGCGCAGTACGGCGTCACGGTGCATAAGCGCGACACTTTGTTCTGCATGCCGGCTAATGACAATTTAAATGCATGGAATTAACGTGGCCGTGGTGGGGGTCCGCGCGACAGCCAAATAATATCGTTTCATCCCCTGTGGGACGGGCGTCGATCCGGCTAACTAGAAATTTTGCCCGGAGACTCAACCGCTGGGGTTCACCGACAAAGAATAACCCCCTGACAACCAATGAATCGATTCCAGTGCAGATTTCCACCGTCGTCCGCGTATGCAGACCTCTCTAGCGAAGATAATTTATGAAACGAAAGAGAAAGGAAAGCAACTCTCGAGAAAAAATTCCTGCACGTCTTGGACGATAAAAGAGCTCGATTGACGCGACGAAAGTTTCCCCGGAGCCCCGAATTCCGACGCAAGTATCGCGTTCAGCCACTTGATCGTTCGAACGCCCATTCTTCCGACGGGGGCGCAGCTTTTAATTCGATCAAATTCGCCGAGCGATTGGCCCGTGGCAGGCTGGAACGAGGGAGGGGCGGAAGAACGCGAGATGAAACGAAACGCAACGGCTGTGTAACCGAATTTAGCGATTTTTAATTCCCAGCAGCCAGCCTGGCCCCAGTCAATACTACAAGGGGGAGAATCACCCCCAAATCGCTAATAAGGCTTCGCAAACCTCCGTACATCCCACCGACGAGGTTCCTCGTGCTTTGGTTCTCATTCAGGGTGGTAATCCCGACAGATCTGATCGTGTCCCCTCCCTCTCTTCCTCTACTTTTATTGCCACTTTCGCAGATATTCGTATGCAGTGAAATGAACGCATTCTTGGAACATTATAGTAGAGATGTTTCTGTTTGTGTTTGCTGTAGACGCGACAGTTTCAGAGAAAGAGTTTCGCATAGTATAGGGGAAATTGAGTCTAATTCGATAGTGATTACTGAGTTCAATTGTACTGTTGGTTGCAAGAAGGGCCTCAGTGCCAAAAATCAATTTCGAGAAAAGTATCTACATATCTGCAAACATTACGAACCTAGATATTTTTATACAAGACGAAGTTGTATACCTGTCTATAATATTGAAAAATCTGATATATCTTCTTTGTAGTTTCATTATTGCAATCAGAATCATGTAATGAATTAATCAGTGAAATTAATTTTCATCCAACAGTACATCCAACCAGCACAATTATTATTATCCGTTCATAGATAATCGTGTGTGGATTGAATCTGGACAATTGTTCCGAGCAAGTATCCCTTCTACTAAGCTCTGATTAACATTCTAAGCATCCTCTACGTCAAACCTTGATAAGCATCTTGGTAATCTCCCTGAGCCTTGACAAGTGTCCTTAGGATCTCCTAAACCTTCGCAATCCTCCTACCAATTGTTCGCGTCTAACTCTAAGGGCCAGTTGTGCGATTATCTGTAGCTAATATTATCTAAAGTAACCTACTTCCGAATTCTTCAGGACCACCTGCTGAAAGAGCTGACTATTTGCTAGGTGGAAAGCGAGGGTGGATCGTACGAACAAATCTTCGTGCATCAGCGTGCACGGGAAATGGATACGCGTCGGTCGTAATTCGTGGCCGCACAAGTGCGGCGCAATTAATTTTCTCGCTGCAGCTGCATCCGCAGTCTTTCCGCGTTTCGGTGGTCGCCCGTTGCAGGCCAGCCTTTAATCTCAAAGCGTCGGTGCTACGTCGCGGAATGAAACGTTGATTCTCGGCGGGAACGCTTGGCCAGCCTTCGTAGCGCAATCTGGAATCTTCGCTAAATGAACAACGAGGAATCTCGCGCGTTTCCAAAGCACTGCAACAACTATCGAAACACCGAATAAAGATGAAACTTCAGACGCGTCGAATCTAGGCTTCTCCGTAATCCAAAACGCAATTCGAAGTTTTAATTAAACGAGCAATCATGGATTTTGAAAAGGGAATAATAACGGGACGATCGAAGGGACGACGAAGAATGGAAGAATAAGGTGGAGGCTTCGAATGTGAAGGGAACAACGACGAACTTTTTCGCACGGAAAAGGGCATCGAAGGGATGGCATCGACGGAAGCGGAACGGTTCAACAAACTGATTATACAATCAACGTCCGACGGTGATTCAATAAGTCGGAGAACCACTGGGTATTGATGCTCGATCAGGCAGCCCCTGGAGGTTTAATTAAATACAAGCCCCACACCCCCGTCAGCGTAGCCGAAGCCTCCACCGCCTGTAAAACGAGCGATATTTTTCACGAAAACCACCTCCACGAACGGTGATCTCATATCTGGCCCCCGGTATCGCGAGTCAGACGCCCAGACTCGATAAAATTATTAAGTTCCACGCGAGATTCCCTACCAAATATTCCTCTATGCGACTTTCACCAGCGAATGCTACTTTGCTCAATTTCACTGAAAGAAGTCTCGCGATTTTTCACAGAAAGTAGAAGTTCTGCCTTCCAGCTTGCTCTCAGTAAAACAGAAGAAACTCTAAACAACTAACAAATCTTCCAGAGGCTGCATTTCAGTAAAAAAACAATTCCACAATAATGAATTTTTACTTTCTATTTGCCTGAAATCTTAACAAAGCTGCTTATCTCACGCAGCTCCCTGCATAAGGAAGATCGCGGAGGTGAAGCATTCCCAGAGCCTATTATTCTATGATGTGCAGCTGCTTTTAGATAGGAAGGCGAGTGTGATCGAAAATTAAGCTGATAGCGTGGCGTTACGATCCTGTCGTACCTATGGGCGCGTGACGTTGGTAGCAATGTTGCTGGGGATATGACAGGCGCGCATGGCACGGAGCGTTGCAACACCCCCCGCGTCAAGAATTCATGCATCCCCCCGATGGGGGACCATAATTAACCGAATACCGATACTCACCGGCTTACCCGACTCCATCTGCGACACACGCCGTCTACATATGTACGCACTCGTGCGTCTACATGCATATACATATGCGGCCTGGCGCGTAATTCCGCGCTGCGCCTGTTCGCGCGCGCGAGGTATGCACCTGAGCGCGCGACCACCTCGAAAAATTTCGTGCCTACGCCGCCCGCCACGTGACAGACTGTTCCAGGGGTGAAAAGAATTCTACACCCTTGCCAAACTGCTCCTATAATAAAGAAATTTAGCTTGATTGGATATTTCTAGCGATAGGGGTGGAAGGTCGAGGGGTAGTTTTGAGATTCTTTGGTGTCAAGTATCTGTTGCGCGAAGGAGATCTATTGGAGAAATATGCAAAGAAACGATGTTTTATCTAGCCACGTTATTGAGAAACATTGATTCTGTAAATCAGCAGGGGTAGCAGTGATACAGAGAAAGGCGACAAGACTTTTGAAGACACTCACCCCCGAGGAAATCATCGGCCCGGACCGCGTTAAGGGTGAGTCGAAGCCAAAACGGAGGGGGGTAGCCTAGACACCGATTAAAAATTCCGTCTGGCTAGTGGATCCAGCCACCTCGCCACGTACGCGTCCCCCGGTGTGTAACATCTGCCGAGGTATAAAAAGAGGAGACGCAAGGAGAGCGGAAAGGAGTGGACGAGGGTGGTCTCTGTCGTGCTGGTTGCGCCAGCTTCCAGAGGAACAAGGACCGGCTCCCTCAACCCCCCGAGACTGGCTGCCTTTCCTGCCACTCGCCACCCCTCTCCCTGAAAGCCACGGCACTCGTCGAAGGGAAAGAGAGGGCGCAGCTAGGCAAGAGACAGAGAAAACCCCCGCCCCTTTACGGGTCTGCCAGTGGTGGCGGCGGTGTCGTATCTTGGCCTCCGTGGCGCGCCGCTCTATCGACGTACAGCCACCCTCGTCTCACCTCCACCCTGCGCCTTCTCCGACTCCTATCTCCTTGTCTTTCGCGCTGCCACACCGCTCCACTCGCCTCGTTGCCCGTTCCGCGTCTATCTAGCCACCTTTCTCCTCTCCCACCTACCCAACCACCCCCTCAGACTCGCGATTGCCGAGATACCGAGCGGATACGGTGTCGAGGGACGTCGACTTCTCGTCCTAGGCCTAACACCAAGGAGACAGCATCGTGACGCGTTATTGAGATGTCTGTTTCAGAATTGGGGCTCAACGGGGGGTGCCTCGAACGCCGAGGGGGATCGCGACAGGTGTCTAAGTGTCTACCTGTGTGTTGGGCTTCTGAAGTAAAGGCGTCGAGGCGGCGAGCGAGGAAAGACTAGGGGAGGAATGAGGGTGTTATAGATGGTTTGCGCTGTCTTGAATCGGGGCAACGTTGCTGGGAGGTGTGACAATTATCCGTGAAGATTGAAGCTTCTGTAGGAGTCTTCGGTACAGCGTAATGTTGGAGGAATTCGGGAAGGTAGCGAAGGATTGCCCGTCTAACGGACTCTGTCCAGGGTCGAACGACCACTTGGCGTTCTTGGTAAGAAGTTGCCAAGGATATGGTAGGCAAGGAAGCCTCGAGGATCGGGGAAAGATAATTGGATTGGGTGATCGAAGCAGCGGGCTGGAGCCACCGCTGAAATCAGAGGCTTGCGTCGGGAGCAGCATGGAATTGGTGAATGGGGATGCGGCGGAGTGAGATGCATTATCGTGAAAACGCGTTATTGAGATCTCGACGGGTGAATTAGCTTCCCTCAACGGTTTGGCGATGCACCGGGCGTCTGTGCACGTTCCCCGGCATCGGGGGATTTCCTGCAGGTTAGTTTGACGCGACGGAAAATAGGTATCGCGGAATTCTGCTGTCACGGATCCACGTTTAGACAGCTTCATGCACCACGAGCGATTATATTAGCAGCCTCCGTTTACACTCTGAATTAATCCATAGTTCCGAGAAACTTACTATCTCCCTTCGTAGAAGTACTAACCCCAGGACATTGCAAATACAATAAAAATACTTTTCTAAGGGAATACAATCGAGCACTATTCAGACACGTCGATTGCTTCGATTCAGAGGACTACAACTCGAGCACGCACTGAGCAGGACACGTCTGGTCTCGATTTCCGTCAAAGGACGGCGCGCAACGTAGCGGAAGCTTGAAGGATATTTTTGCCTGGCTCGCGGGGGTGTCCACAAGGATCACGAGTGCTGGTCAGGTAGTACCCGCGATGTACTTGGGGAATACGCGGCCTCCTAAATCAGGGTTGATATCCTCGAAACAATTCGACCCTCGGAGGATGGTGTCCGGCGGCAGGCCCTGCCTGGGTAGCACGGAAGAAGATTTAATTAAGCCGGGACCGATTTATCTCTCTGACAGCTAACCCCGTCCTTTCCACCCTGTCTTCCTCCTCTTTCGAGGCCCCTCAGACCCTCAACGACACCGTTCTCTAGGTGGCTGGACTCGCCCGGAAGGGGAAGAGCGAAACCCTTTCGCCGTTGCATACGAGACAACACGCGTGTAGGTGTTGCCTCCATCCACCGCCCCCCTCTTCTAACCCTGTCCCCTTTTATTGATACCGTGCCGGTCCCGAATCACGATAAAACGATCGATAAACCGATATTTCGGATGCTTCCGTTCCCGTCGCACGGGGGATAGGTTAGGGAGTTTGTGAAATTCGAGGGGATGTTTGGTCTGTCGGCTTTTTTGGAGCTAGAGCACGGTAGGCGCGGAGATAGAATTTGTTGCCGGTTATTGGAGGATCGAGGAAGCGCTCGGTTTACCGAACTTCGTAATTTCTGAATACCGGGGACTTTAGCGCTACGCGAGGTGCGTGTCGTTGGGAGAGAAGGGTGGGAGGGAACGACGCGATCGGTGGGCTGGTCTATGTAAAGAGAGAAAAGTTGATCGATGACGATCGCCGATCTCCATCCACCAGCGGCGGTTTCCTGCACGCGTGTTCCTCGTCTTCCGATCTACGTCTCTCTGTTCCTCTGTCGAGGGCTGCTGGCACCCTCCAGCAATTATTAATTAACGCTCCCCTCTCAAGGCATTAACGCGGCTAAGAGCAACCCCCCTCGCGTCCCCGCCGCCCCTGTCGACCTCCTCCAACCCCTTGCCACTGGCTCAAAGCGCCACCAAGTAACGATACACCTTGGCTGCGGAACCAACGCCACGGAGAAGGTCCTACCTGGGCGACTTTGTTCAACAAAGAGGCGCACCAGGTCTCCTGTGCAACACCCCGGGCGGTATATAAGACGCCTGGACTTATTACCTGTCGCCTGTCACTCGACCAGACACCCTCGGTCGACGGGAACCTACGAAAACGACCTAGGAGGCGTTACCATTGACCTATACTACTGAAACTCCTCTGAAAAGCTTGTATCCTCACAGGGTAGGACACTTTGTGGTTAAAGTATCATTCATTTCGCTTGTAATGGGGCTTCTTAAGTTCTGTAAATCAGATATTAATAAAATAATATGATATAGGAGTGACTTACGTTGTAATGAATTAACTTTTCCTCACCTAACCCAAAATCGATTTCAGTTCGAAGGTTTAAGTGACGGTGAAGTCTTCGTTAAACTCTTTTAGGATTTCTTTTCCCGAGAAGTGTGAAATAAATCGAAAATGTTTTAATTGTATCTTGTTCTTGGAACCTTTATTCATATAAAAAAATACGAATTATTAAGTTAAAGCAAAATGGCAAATTTGAACGGCTGTTTAAATTTAAGATTCCAATTTTTGCAAAAAAACGACCGTTTTTCGTTCATCAAGTCGAAAGTATATATTGAAAAAATTCTCCGATCAATCACTAGATTTTTATATCTAAAATAAGCCCCCGAAATTTTGGAAAGATTGGTGCAGTAGTTTTCAGATATCTTGCTCGCTGTTTTTGAAAAGGCTTCTTGGATGTCGTTGTATTTTTATTATAAACGTAAATATTTTTCTACAAAATAATTACCAAATGTTCTTTATATATTGCTCCTTTAAGTGCAAAAAGTTCTGTAAATATATATGCTTCCGCTTGTTCAAAAAACAATTCACAAACATTCGCCTCTTTTCGGCCTTCTGACTAGGTATAACCCCTTAAAGTTCAGGACAAAAGGTATTGAAAAAACATTTTCTTGCAACTTACTTAATCTGCCATTCCAATAGCATACTGTGGACCCTCCTTTTTCTCAGTTTCAACATTTTTTGAGTTTCTGCTCAATCTGCGTAGAATATGTATACCAAATATGTAGCTATACTTTTACTAATACAATTACCGGCAAGGAAAACATGTATTTGTGAGTTTCTACCTGAATGATGCACCGGATTTTTTAGACCCTGCATGCTCTCACATTATGACAAATATCTTCGTTAAATATTCAAATATCCCTTAAATTCTTTTGCCTACATTCTACACACTATCAACATTTGATTTCAGTGAGAAAACAAAAATCGATTTTTCGAAAATTGGGAACGTATGTAACCCTTTAACCTACCCTTCAACACTACCCCATGCACCGTTTCTGAACATCGTCCCTCGTACCCGCGTACCTGTGCGTCATCCACGTGCTACTTTGCAGCGCCAAGCTTCCCAATAAACAGTCTTCCCAGGCGTTTCTCTTTTTCACCCCCCTGAAACCCATCCCCCAGCCCCTTCCCCCGCCGCGAGCGTAGTAGAACGTCGATCCAGGCCACGCGTTTCCAATCTAACGAGCGCGTTTACACGTCTAAACGGCCCCATCAAACCGAAACAAATCTTCCTTGGAATCCTGACTCGGTAATCCTCGGCTGGCTGGCTCGACCATAGTGGAGACACGCAGAGGCGGAACAGCCTAGGAGAATCCGTAAAAGGGGTGGCCCCCCCCGAGGGTGGCTAGCTTCGCGCGCGTATACCTTCTCTGGGGGAGGTTGAAAATGTGACGACGACCCAGCCGGCCGAGATATTAAACTATAAATCCTTATCCCGCTACGCGGACCGCCAGGACCACCCTACACGCTATCCTGTGTCGCAGGACCCCCGTGTTATCCTCCACTCGCTGGCACCATCCTCTGGTCGCGACCACTCGCTTTCGACCACCCCCCGCGAGCTTTCCCGCCTTTTTCTTCCCTTTGCAAGGAAACAGGACACTTGGGTAACAGCGGCGACTAGGTGGAGAGGTTTCAAGTTTATCTCGAGTCGCTTCCCAGAAATAGACGAGTAATAGTTTTACACCAATGGAATTGCACTGTCGTTACCAGTCCGCTTTCGAAATGGTTTTGCAGTTCTTCGCTGCTGTGGCGAAGTCGACGAAGAGGGGAACGTCGCGTGCGAGGAAAAACGAGCGAAATATATTCGTGTAGGTCTCGATTAAAAGTTTCACCGTGGTGGCCGACCGCTCGTGGATCGAACCGGTGTCCACGACACTTTCAAACACGATGGATAAAAATTCCCCCGCGGGACACGCTCCGGCTCGTAAACAATTTGGCCCGGCAGATTTTTCTGACGCGATTTCTGGAGACTACGAGCGCCGGAAATGCCGTTGGATAATCGAAAGTTCCGAGGGTAGCTAAAGTTTGTAGAATCCGCGTAGACACCTCGCGTTTCCTGTGTTCAAGATTGTTTGCTTAATATCAGGCTGCTGCGGCGGATTGGTTCGAGTGCACGAGTCCCTATCGCGCTCGATAGTATCGAACGCGGAAGGTTGCTTCGAAAGATAGCTAGAGGCCAGACCTTCCTTGTGGACAATTTCATTTAAATCCACCGTGCACCCTTTCGAACCACCCTTCATTGGCCAAATCTCTCGCAGCACACGCACGTCATTAGAGCCGGCTCGGACTATCGATATCTATCCTACGCTGGACGCTAGTGCGTGGATCGTGTTAAGCGAATAAAAAGCCTATTGCTTCGAAATGGCGGCAGCGAGGTTCGTGACGAAACCATTTGCCCGTGAATATAGACTTCGGGCAAGTTTTTCCATCGCAGGTGTGAAAATCGTATGATTCATCGAGGGGAGAAACCGTCGCTCTTCAAATGAGCAAGAATTTCGGCGAACCCACCCATTTTGCAAGCTGGAAAATGGTAAAAATTTGAGGGGAGTTCGAGTTGCTTATATTTGAACGTAAAATTGTGTGATCTTATCTAAAAACGACGCAGAGGATTTTAAACGAAGAATATTCAAAACTATCTCCCAAGTAATCCACACTTCCGAGTCTCTAGTATCTCAAAGTTCTCCGCTGCAAGAAACTCCCCACCCCGAAATGCATGCACTTCGCGAATTTACTTGCGCGGACTATGGAAACTGAGGGATCATTCGCGTTGTTAAAATATTATCCCCAGGATTTCTATCAGCGGAGACTTCGCCCGGGTCCCAGGACACGGGCGTTGAAACATTTAGACGCCGGATGCGAGGCTCTCGTCGACGGTATAATCTCACCGGAAGTCCCTAAGACTCGCAAGAGTGCCGCAGCACGGCTCGGTGGGGTGGCCATCTGCGGATATTAAAGGAAATGGCGGTATGATTAGTCGAATACGTGCGCTGGTTTCGTTTTAAGGAAACACGATCCGCGCTGCTTCTCGATATAATTCTCCCTCTTCCCTCGAGCCGCCCCATATCATCCCCTCGAGTCTCATCGCCTCGCAACAACTCGAGTGACCGAAAAGAACACAGCAAAGTACCACGAAATCTCCTCCAGTGATTATATGGCTGATCACAGAAGTATTCAACCAGCAAGCGCGAAAGGTCACTCGGTAGAAAAGCGAAAGAATCGCGACACGGCAATCCAGAACATCGCCGGGACCGCAAATGACCGACCAGCCGCATAACTGCTCGGTCTCTCGTGTTTTCGGGGGGTTGTTTGCTTGATTTAGGGGTGGAACGGCGCGCGAGGAACAAGCCTTTTCTTCCACCTCGTCGAACGAGAACGTTATCCACGACGTCCGCCGAAAATCGTCCGGCACGATAATAAATTCTTTTTACTACCCCCCACGAGTGAATGGATATTCGAGGGGTCAGCGTGTTCTTACGTGGATAACACTCGATGCCTGCCTTTTAAGAAGATGCCTCCCGAGCATCTCCAGACGGATTTATGAATACAATTTTCGCTTTTATATCGATGGTTATGGGGCAGAGGGCGGGAGGGTGGCAGTAGTATTTCGTGGAACCGGATCGTCGTACAAACATTTCGGTTATTTACATACGCACAACCTCCCCGCCGCCGCTTCCCTCCTCCTCTTCCACTGCCCTCCCCCCTCCCCGCTGGTTTGTCTTATAATATTAATAAGGGTAGTTTCCGGGCTGGCGTGCTGTGGAATCGTGGAAGGGGTCTGGCAAGAGCTATGCTCGCTATGTCCGGCAAGGGTGGTATGTTGTAGATAGTCCTCCGCGTAGCCCCCCTGAGGGATGAAGTCTGGACCTTGTTAGAACGAGAATGCTAATTTATTAGGGCGCGTCGGGGAGGCTGCGAATACCCGTGCCCGCGATTTTCGGATGCTTCTTTCAAGCAAGTCCGTCCGATTGCTGCTCGTCACAGGGATTTTCGAAAATCACACGGGCCCGCCTTAAACGGCGTCGCTCTTTCTGGCAATCCCAAGCAATTTTGAAAAAAAGGAGTCAACTTTAAATCACCGGCGATCAGAGAAAACCCACAGTGAAACATTAATTTCCAGGAGTACATCTCGACAGTCCAAAGAGTCTTATATCACTGATAGTAAAGAAGACTAAAGGTACTCAAACTTCCTCAAACAACGTCAAACATGCTTAAACACCCTAAAAATTCAGAGTATTTATGCCGGGACAAGCTCGAACAATGATCAACTTCGTCTCGATGGAAGCCAACGCTGGGTTCGAGCAGAAATCTCGCGAGAGCGGCGCTGCCTAACGAGCAAAAACGACCCTTGCTACACGACTACCTGTACACGGCGTAAAGGGAGCATCCGCGAACAATCGTAAAAGAACAGGCTGAAACTACCGCCGGCCGATAGGGCGGGGGGTGGTAGAGGGGGGTCGGAAGAAAAAGCAAGAAGCCGCGATCAATGCTGATGGCCAGGATATCGGGAGTTATACTTTTAATAAAGAGGTATCCGGCTATCCCGACACTAGTACTCACCACCATCAGCAGCCTCGCCGACGCTGATCCCGCGCCTTGGTGGTGGTGAGCTGGGAAGGGTGGCGGAGAGTGGGGGGATGCGCGAGCGCCACACGTGTCTTGAGGGTGGTAATTACGCGGCATCTGCAGCCAGCCCACACCACCCTGCCGTCCGTCGGTTCTGCCTCCACCTCCGACTTACTCCACAACCTTAGGTGGGCTGGTGGGTGGATTTGGGGAGTGGGACGAGGAGGGAGGAGGAGGGATGAGGCAAAGGGGTGGCGAGGGATGGGTGGCCACAGTATTGATTTTGTCCAAGACAGCCGACGCCGCCGACGCCGCGGCCAACCAGACCCACCTCTGGTGGTACCCACTCGGCTACAACACCAATCCCCAACCCCCACATTCCAGCCCGACCATCTCCTTCTCTCTCTTCTTCTCTCGTCGCGCTCCATCTCCTTCGTGCAACCACCCCCCCCCCTCCCCCTCGAGCTCCCACCAACCACCCCGCCTCCCCCCGACGCGCCCTCCAGCCCTAGCCCTCCAAGTGTGTGCACAGACGTGCACGTATCTCGTGCAACCTCCGTGTTCACACTGCGCTGCGAGATAAGATGCCCGGTGAGCTCCTCCGTCGAGCTGTTTTATCGGCGCCCTCGCCGCCGCCCCCGAGGTCAACGGGAGACGAGGTGATCGCTGTGCTACGAGATCGATTCCAGGATGGGATTAATCGAGGAACGACGCGGGATCGCTCGATGATTGGGATTTGACGCTCTTGGGAGATGGGGTGCCAAGAGGAGGGTGTTTTCATCGCTTGGGGTTGCTTGGTTCTTGGAAGTTGGTTAGAGGGGGTTGTTCTAAAATTCTGGATCATGAAAGTTGTGTTTTTTGGGGAACTCGATGGGTATCAGCTTCATGATCTTGTATTTTTGGTTCAGGCGCTTTCATTTGGAATGTGGAATGTCTTGCGATTCTTTGATAGAGTATTGTGGGACAAGAGTGCGCACTTAAAGTTTATTATTAAATATTAAATATTATTTAGTATTACACTGATAGTCATATCATTTTGTGAGAAATAACTACTATCCCTTATTATTCGATAGAGAGTGATTTCATGTAAATTTACCTGTCACAACTTATATAAAATAAATTTCCAAAAAGTGTCAAATGCGAACTTTTACCCGATATGTGGGACAAAAGTGCGCATGTTATGAGATAAATTATAAAAGAACGCAACGAGAAATATCCAAAGAAGTGTTTTATTTACCTGCATAGGTACAGAGTTGGGGTTATTCCCAATTCTGCAGCGATTTTTCTTCTTGAAAGTCCTGCTTCTAGTTTGTCTCGAGCGACCTGAAGCATTTCCTCACTAATTGTTTTTCGACCGGTTGTCCTCTTATAAGTTCTAAAAATAAATGAATAAGACAATAAAATGAAGTCATATTTTTTAATCAAAAAGTTAATAAAAATCTTATTTTGGAAAAATATTGCGGATTAAAAATTAATACAAAAAACCAAAAGCCGAGATCGCATTTGAACTCTTACCCCACTGCATTGTGCGAACTTTTGCCCCCACAGCTACTTTTACCTTGTTTAATCAATCCTGTTATCTGTAAGGAAAATTGAAAACTTCTATTAGTACTTTTGAATAGAAGAATTTCAGCTCTTTTAGACGACATATGAATTAAAATATTTACTGATCAATTTATAGGAACAATATTGATACCTAAAAATGAGAATATTACATCAGAACTAACGAATTCAGTACTTACCACATTGTACAATAACAAAACAAAGCACAGCTACACAATTCGACACTGGTGATTCTACCTTGATTGAAAATTGACTGTCAATCACCACTGACAACTGTCACAACTCAAACCATGAAATTCGCATGGTTTAACTCTTATCCGCTGCGAACTTTTACCTACCTTTACTTTACTGTGGTGCCTAATGCAGTAATCATCGCTGCGAGCAATGATCCTCGAAAGAGGCGATCAGGGCACAAGCCGATCCTCCCAGCGATTCAGAGAGAAAGAAACTGTAGAGAACGGAGGCTGACGAATGTCTTCAGAATTCACGAGCTCTCCACCCTCCGCCCTCGGTCCAAGTAACGATAGTTTAGAAACTTGACGATGGCTGGGCGACGGGGCAGCGTGAGAGCCACGGCATCTGGCCGGTAGTTAAAATGCATGTAGTCCTCCGAGAGTCTCGTATTCAAATACAGGATCAGTCCTTCTTCGACCTCTCCTCTAACTGATCCCGATCCCGATCTCGATCCCGTGTGCCTCAGGAGAAGAAGAACTTTTCGTCTCGATGGAAGGGTCCACGGAACCATCGCCGCGACTTGGATTTTCCCACACGTAACCCGTCCCCTCGCCCCTCGCCGCTCCGAGCGAAAAAATACCACCACCGGCTTCCTCTGCGCGCTTAAAATTCGAATTCGCTTGGACCCTTCGTCGAATCGTCGTGGCCAGAAAATTTGTTCCTACATAAGAATTCGAAAACTCGGGGATAAGTTTGCTCTTTGTCGCTATCGATTCGGCATTGAAAATGCTGGACGAGGCTCGAGGAAAGGGGAAACGAAGAAAAGCACGGATGACTGTATCGGTCGGGCCGTTTTTATCGGCGATTCCGACTTCATCCCATCCGGCCTGCCCACCCCTTCCTTACCACTCGATATTGTATTCATAGCCAGCGCTAAGAGACAGAGATATCGGAATGATTCACGGCCGCGGAACCGACGGAATTCATATTAGGAGAAAAATGTCACCCTCCTTTCTGTAGCCACCCTTCTCCAACTAACTGTTCCGATGTCCACTAGCCGAGAATTGTTTCGCTTGTCCCTCGCTCCGTATAGATTTCCGCGATACCACGTCGATTGTCCGCCGTTCCCGCGGGATAAAATCACGATAAAATCATGATAAAATCACGAGAAGTATCACGATGGTTGCGCAATTCCCGAGCTGGAATATTTAGCGCAGGATAGATTGCTCTCCCAAGTGTTTCAATTCGTTGAACATGATTCGCATTCTGTACTGGCGATTGCAGGGTACCAAAAATTTGACAATTGAAGGAACAGAGAATATAAAGGAGGTAATCCATGCCAGAAGACAAAACTGACCAACAGATAGATTAATTTTGCACAGAATTCTGGTGCCCTCTGCTCCCCAGCACACGCGCTGCTATTGTAGCGGACAATCGAGGGCAGAGACAGCGGCGAAGTTGCGCCAGCCCTACCGTTGGACAAAGGGGGTAGCTGATAGAACGAAACAGAAACGCCAACAGCGGTATAACTGGAACGTGGAGCACGGTTCTCGCGAAGTAAACGAAACATAAACGTCCCTCGGGGCTTTCAGTCGCATCGGCTTGCTGTTACGCGGCAGTTCATGAGGAGCAAAGAGGATCACGCGATCCAGATAAAAGAGCGAGTCTCGTCCACGGGACCCTCGCATGTATCCAGCTTAGCCGAGACCGCAGTTTAAGGAGCTTTGGCTTTCGTTTAATCCACAGTGAGTAAAAACGAGACGAGGCGATCCGCGCGGCTGCGGAGTCACTCTCTGGCCCTTGATTCGCGGCAAAATCCCTCCTCGCTCCGTGACGTAGGGGCTGGATCAGCCTGCAACTTGACACCGCTCTCCATCGCTCCCATCCTTCCTTAATCATTTCACCTCGCGCTCCGCCGTGCCCTGTAATTCAACCACTCCGTATCGAGAAGTCTTGCCCTCGCGTCTTCCGCCAGTTCCACCACTGAAAATTAAAGACTGAGAAATCGTGGCTATTTTATACGTCTGCCTATGGCTCCATAGTACCCCACTGTTCTCGCGCCAACGCGAAAGCTTTTCCCAAGTAGAAGCTTCAACCCCCAAGACAATTACCCAAGAAGCAACCCCGATCGCGAAACCTTAAAGATCAACGAATAACTTGAGGCTCCTCGGGCGGGGGTTGGCTATAGTCGGGGGCTGATTAATCGCGGAGGGTGCAGGGGCCGCTCGAATATTCCGTGACATGACGGCTCGCGTCGTGTTTTCTCCTCAATTACGTCAATCCACTCACGACCCCCGCGTAACGGAGCGACTACTCGAATCGAAGCCCTCCGCTTCGGTCCTTAATCGGTCAAGTGATCGTAGACTCCACCCGACAACCGACTGCTGCCTGGCTGACCGACACAGACAGAGGGACAGAGAGGCAGAGGGTGGAAGAGAGAGGAAACAGAGAGAGAGAGGGCGGTGAGGGCAAGAGGCGCAAGGGTGAGCCCGTAGGAGAGGCGGAAAGAGAGAAAGAGAGAGGGAGCGAGGTCAGGAGAAATGGCTAATTCCGGATATTTATGTACGGGGGTAAAGTAGGGGTTGTTACGGGCCTCGAGATCACCGCTATAACCCTGGAGAGCCAGAAGCGACCAACTGACCAGAAAATTAACCCTCCAGTCGATCGGATGGAGCCGGACCACCCCCAGAACAGCCTCGCTGCCTTGACTCGCGTCGAGCCTCTGTGCTCCCGACTTTTTCCACTTTCCCTGCGAATTTTCCTCACCCCCTCGTGGCGCTTTCTTCGACACGGCTGTCACGGAATCGCTCGCCCGTCCGAACAAAACGCCACAGCGTCGCTTCTGGGGGTGGAATGCTCGGTTTAAGGTGACCACGCGATGGATGCTTCCCCCTGCTTGCGTTTCATGGATCAGAGCCTTACGTAAGGGTGGCACAGTTAAGTTGACGTGGTTCTGAGAAGAAACGCTTCGTTCCACCTCGCTTTCCCATCGAGATGCTATTTTAGATCTTCCTAGTACGGCTAACTACTCAATTAACGCTTAACCTGCCACGATGAAGCTACAAGCCAGACGATTCAGCTTATCGCTAGGGATAACCCAGCCGAGGACGGTTCAAAGAAACCTCCGGCCGCGTTAATCGCGGGCAGACAGCGCGAATCACGCGGATCGCCCGGATAATCCGGCGCACTAACACAAGCCAGCACCCGGCCGACATCCCCCAATAAAAGTCAACAAAAGACTAACGATTCATTCGGCTAATGGAAAAGTCCGAAAACAGAAGCGCACCGGGTCCCACTCAACCCCCGTTGTCGCCCTCCGGCGCTCTCCTACCGCTCATAATTAAGCAGACTTTTAGCAGATTAGATCCGCGATTTCGCGCACGCCTCCCTGGCCACTCTGTAAGTTGTCGCGACGATCCACGGGCATTCTTTTTCAGCCCGAGCCATCGGGAATATCACGCGAGATCTTCACCCCCTGTTTTTCCTGGGCGCTGCTCCGTTTTTCCGCGAGCCTTTTGCGAGGACGAGCCAACTGCTAAGGGTGGTTTACTACGTGCCCAAGAATATGATCGACGGAGTTTCAAATGATGTAGGAATAATTAATCAGTTTTCAAAGTTCGAATGAGTACAGTATAACATTGTATAGAACAGTCGTTGTACCATTGCACCCTTCTTGCCCACCAAAGGCGTGACAAAAATCTGAAACCGTCAAGAGAGTCTTAGCGCCTCCCCCGCGTCGAACCAGTTTCCTTTCCGCCAAGATATCTCGTCCCCCAGCCCCCGTGGAATTAATTATCGTTCTGTCCGCGGACGAACCCCTTGGAGGAAGGACAAGGGTTGCTCCTTTCCTCGGACGAGTCGCGAAATCTGGATTAGGCGAGCTTAATCCGTTCGACTCGGGCTGAAGGAGAAGGACGGCGGGTGGAGAAAAAAATCCTTGCACCCTCTTAATCTGTCCTCGAGTCCCGAGCAACGTAAGCCCCCTTGTCGGCATATTGCGACGATTCGCGGCTATAAAAAGCTCGGGGGCGAAGGGGTTTGGCGCGCGAGGCAGTCGGAGAAACGAAAGGGGTTGTCAGGGTTGCCCGAGTGACAAATGGCTCGGAATAATACCAGCCAGCTGAACGGGCCGGCACCCAACATCCAACATCCGCTGGTTCCCCTCAAGCTCGCCTCGGAGGAACCGTGACTGGCCCTCCGGGGGCTTTACTCTGACAATATCGTTAAACGATCTTCTTTGTTTTCGTTCCGTTTAAACGCCCGCCCGCGTAGCGGCCGATCCTCAAAAATCCTCGCGGTAATTCGAGTGCCTGCCACGCAACCCTTTCTTAAAACTCAGGCTGTCCTAGGCACCATACACACGACACTGTAAAAACTAGCTATGAACTCCAAACTAGACTCAGTATAAATTAAAAGTTGCCTAGGCCACTTTTACGAAGCGTCCAACGTAAAGTACAGTTAGCTGTACTTGTTTCAAAGAAACGTAGCATGATGCGCGTACAGTATGAGAAATTAGAGGCAGCCACACGCGAGGGGTGGCGCGATCCGAAGGAAAACGCGTTCTTCCGCTCGAGGGATGCCTTCTCGAGAGCTTTGCGCGAGCCATTAAGCAGAATCGTTTGGCTAACCGAGACAAAAATCCGGCGACGATATTTTTTTATTCCACCCCCGCCTCTAGGGGCATCCAACCCCGCTATCTAGCTCATGGGGGAGGGAAGCGGTTGAATTCCGTGCGTGCCAGCACGGACAAAAGACAAACGCCGTCGCCGTCTTTCGTTTGTTTCAAGCGTCATTTGTTTGGCGGAGTTGGGACGGGCTGTCTTGGTCGCTGGTGCCTCCAGTTCGAAGCTGGGGAGCGAAGGGGGAGCGCCTAGGGGAGGGAAAGGATGCGGGAGATATGGGGTTGCATGGCCAGAAAGGCCACATTTGAATGCCACCGGAAAGGGGGGTTGAACGCTCTTTCATCTCTGCTTTGTCGTGCCACCTACGCTACACCCTGGCCTCTGGTAGCTGGAAACGCTTCAGGCATGATGGGACCTTAAACTTTTCGTCGAGACCCTGGCGTGCTCCGCTGAAAAAATGTTCGCTAAACTGGGACTTCCGTTGCGTTTCGGGGAACAGAAGGGAGGAATTGTTCGAGCGGCGCTGCTCCATTTGCGTTTCCTGGTGTGCTTGAAGAAGGGTTTTCGGGGAGAGAAGGTCGAAAGTATTCTGTGATTTAAATGACGGCGAATTGTAGAATTCTCCGATGGTTAGATTTGCGTAGAGATTCTTTCCTGATGGTACTGAGATCGGATTCCTCGCGAGTCCTCGCTGGAACAAGTGAGACAGGTGGGGATTTTAAGTATTCCGATAACGAGGGATGATTTCGAATTTCAAGTAACCCGCAGCCGTGAAAGAATCTGTTATCGTGTAGCGGGAGATTTCCTCGAAATTTCGTGGCTCGCTGTTTCGCGCAGCCATCCGTTCAACTTCTCCGGCGCGCTCGGACGTCGAAAGAGAAGACGAAGAAGAAAAGGCGACGGAGCCGAAAGAGCAATCCAAGCCGAGGGGGTTTCTTTCATCAGAAAATAATTAAGGTTTTCTATGGAGATGATGGATTCGGCGGGCCTGCCGTTCGCTCAGTCAACGTCAGAGGTTGACAATAGCTTCAATGGATGGAGCGCTCCTTTATTTAAAGTAGCTTTGTGTCCTCTCTCTCCCTCCCTCGACGACCTCCTCTTCCCCTTCGTCCAGTCAAATCTGGATCGTCCATTCTGCGCCCCTAGGAAGAATCGAATTTCTTTAACGGAGGCATCGAGAAGTTAATGAAAAAACGGTGATGCGGCAGAGGACGGAAAGCGAGCTAGACAATTTTTCTCAACACTAACGATCTTCACCTTCATCCCCAATTTCCGCAAGTCACTCGAGATTTCAACATTGCAGACATATTCGTTGGTCTCCGCAGTCTTCTTTCCTCCGATACACGTTTCCTCTTGAAAGTTGTGATTCGAGGCAAGCTTCAGTTGATTGTAGAACGAATTGTCAAACAGAGATGACGACAGAGAAATGTTTTTCTCGGTGTCTCGACGCGGTTAAGATGTCACCCCCTGACTTCCTTCGCGGCGCGACGATCAGAAACGTTGATCGTTTCGCAGCAGAGCGACGCAAGGGTGAACAGAGGCACCGTTTACAGTCGCCCTTCTCCCTTTTCTTTCAATACCTTAATGTCAGCCAGCGTTACGAGCCTTTGTCTCCGACTCGCTTCCCCCCGCCGCCGGTGCAAAGGGGTTTCCACCGCCGCTTGAATCCTACTCGAGGATGAAGCTTTATTTAGCAGATGATATTTACGACTTCCAATCCCGCCAGACCCTCCCAACTTTTATATTGTCTTTGGCGAACTTCGCCACGGTTGCCTCCAACCTTTCCACCCCTGCTCTTTCATCGATTCGTCTTCGAGCCTCGATTCGCTCGTCGCTGGCGATGCTGCCGTCGACGACTCGATAGATGCAAGCAAACTTGCAGTGCAACTTGCGGGATGAAATTCAAATTCTAATTCTGCACTGTTTCGAGAAGTTTGATAAGTGAAATTGGGGATGAATGTTAAAGGTTTTGAAGAAAGCGTCGAGCTTCCTTGATTATTCGTTGATGATATTTTTGAAGGAATTTCTTTTGCTGAGGGATGATAAGTTTGGAAAAATTTGACGAGCATGTCACGCGATACACTGTGCCGTCGAACGTTTCAGCTGGGAAACAAATACTCCTCCACCGCCTGTCTTATCGTCGAGCCACCCTTCATCCGAAATTGTCATCCGGGCTACGAGAAGCTGTAAACACCAGCAGCAAACATAATATAACGAACGCCCCGGGCTGTGCGTGAAACGAACCTTCCCTCTTACAGTTATTCCTGTGTAGAGATTAATGCGAGCTGAAGAAAGCTTCCATCTCGATGGCGAATGTGGTCGGTAATATTGTGAGAACGCCTGCTCCTTGTTTTCAATATTTAAATAGACCTGGGGGATGTCCGGAGTGGTGTAGATTGAAAAGTAATTGCACCTCAAGTAGCAAAAGTTGAAAATAGTCAGACGGAAGGGTTGTAGACTGAGAAACCGTGTGGAGCACACTTGTTACTAAAGCAACTTCAACATTTATGAATACTTGATTATAGATGTTCATTTTTCTTCATTAGATAGAAAGGGAATGAATTCTAAGTAGTAAGAGTCGAAGATAGTCAGCCCACATTGACCAACAGTTACAAGGAGAGGTTCCCAGGTGTCCGCTTCCGATTGCTTTGAATTTTGGATATGTTTTAGAGGACCGAAAAATAAAATATACGTGTTTTTTTATAGCGACACGTTTGCATGTTTAGGGGTTAAAGCCACCCCCTAAAGTCATAAGCTTTTCAGGTGTTCGTCCCCGATTGCTTTGGTTTTTGAATATGTTTTAGAGGACCGAAAAACTATGGGAACCACCCTTCATAGTTACCCTCCAATAAGGGTGACTGCCGACAAGAACATCGTCCATACAGTAAATTATGACGCAAATAAAATTTATGTGAAGTTTTCCCAACACAATTTTGTACCCCGTATGAACTTTGGGGGGTGGTTCCACCTCGTAAATATGGAAAAGGGGCCGCTATAAAAAAACACTTATACCTTATTTTTTCGGTCCTTTAAAACATATCCAAAATTCAAAGAATCGGAGGCGGACACCTGGGAAAAGCAAAGCAACTCATACACAGAAACTCCTAGCTAAACACTAATCCTTACAGACCATAAATGATACCTGCACAAAATAGATCTCCCCGCAAGTAGTAAAACCCAAAAATACTCAGCCCACGTCAAAGTGTTCCCAAGAAACGCGCTAAAGAACAAGCCAAACGCTCCGATTTTTGTTTGCGAACATTCAACGACATCCATTGATTTTTCCCGATGGTAACGCGACCAAAAGCGTGAACCTCGATCTTTTTCCACCCCCCACAAACACCATCGGCCAGCGTCCACCGGCCGGATAAATTATATGTCGATAAATTAAAGCCGGCCGTGTCCGCCGATAAAAATCGAAGATGCAGACCGACCAGGCCGATGGAGGAGAAGCCCGTGGACGGTAACAGCGATTCATTTTTCATCGACCTAACCGAATTTGTCGAACTCGGACCCGCGCCAAGGGTGGGATCTAATTTTAGGGCCATTACGATGTATACGAGCTTCCACCCCGCCCGTGAACTATCATTTGTACGAATTACATCGCCCCACCCGCCCCTATATCGGCGATCGTTTATTATTATTAGGCGTCACGCTTACCCCGACGCCTCTCGCGATGGGCGTTCGATTAATCCTTACGCTATTCCTCTAGGAAAGTATCGGGGCCGCGAGTTTCCTTCGCTACGCTTAGGTACCATTCTTCGTCAAAGTTTATCAATGCAGCGAATCTGCGGGCTTTTTCGAAATCAGCAAAACTTTGCCTTCCATACAACCCTCTTCCCGTGGACCCCCACCTGATCACAGTTGGAGCACTCGCGCGACAGGTGTGGCGGCGCAAAGTGTGCGAGCACGCTGGACAAAGAAGGGGCCGCAAATTATTTAAGCCGTCGCGTGCTTGTCTTCTGATGTTTCGCTCATCAAGCGGATGAAAGCCTTTCATCCTCAGGAGACCAGCGACGGGGCGTTCGAGCCCGTCCCCGATCCGCGACGATGGAAATTCTATGTCGCGCACATAAGAGCAAGGCGGGAGACCGGTACGTTAAAGAAATTAGAGAGATAATTCCTCGGACGAATACCCAATTTACCCTTTCGTCCCCGTCGAGCGTCCTGGCCTTATTATCTAAAGTGCTCGGCTGCCAGAGGCTGGCAAAAAAACAGAGCGGAAAGAACAGAAAAATAAAAAGGAGCCTGCACCCTCGGCCGCCGACAGCCTTCTGACAGCAAGGCGCGGGGGTTAGGTCTGAGGAAGGGGGGAGAGGGTAGCCGGTGGCGGGGGTGTGCAAGGACAAAAAGTATTAAAGGATACCCAGGAAGCTTCGCCCGCGAGCGTGCACTGGCCGGAAGTGCTGGGCGAACTTTTTTCGGCTCCTATCATTTATTCACGCCAGAGTTATTTTCCTCCGCGCTTCAACGCCTACATCCAGGGTGCTCTTCCTTTGTGGGGGGAGGGAGGGAAGGGGTGCGCGTCTACTATCGCTCTTTCCCCCCTCTGGTTCCTTATCAGGCTTTCCACTTGGCCTGTTGGTGCACCCGGCACCCTCTTCTCCAGGGGATGTTCTCGAAAAATTGCACAATTAACGATCAAGGAAGGTTCCTGAATTCTCTGTTCTTGAAAGCACAGTGGAAGCTTTGTAAAAGTCGAAGAAAGGTCCTGGTGATAGAAAAATTGCACTAGGATCGATCGATCGATAAAATCGATGCTCCAGAAACCCCCTCTGGCAGTCTCCGAACGCCATCCCTCCTCGTCTTACGCGGCCCGATTCGTGGGGGGTGCGCGGGGGAGGCGAAGGGGGTTCGCAGCCCCAGAAAATGAATGCTTGCAACGTGGGGACGGCCCGGAAACCGCCGCGGGCAGCGGGGGTGCGGCGATTCCATCGAGATCGGTGAAAAAGAGAGCGAACCACAGCGGGCCGCCGCCGTTGCGATCGAAAGAACCGGCCATCCCCCAATCATCGTCCCCGTGGAAATGCATTTTCCGTCTCTCTGGCTTCTGTGCCGCGGATGGACGCCGTGGCGGCGGTTTCAGGCTGCACACACCGCCGCCAGAGGAGAGAGGGCCAGTCTTTGTCGCTATTTCGGGGGATGAACGAGCCACGGGGACACGGGAACGCGAGTTCGATCGATGAATCACTCGACGTGCACCGTTGACGTTGACGTGGAACGAGAACGCGCGAGCGCGACCAGGACGCAGCCACCGAGACAGAGGAAGAGGGAGGAGGCGGCAGGGCGGAAAGAGAGGGTGTTTAGCGACGATCCGTGCCGCTGGAGGAGGACAGCAGAGGCACGAGGGGTGGCCGGGGGGGGTGGTAGTGGGTTTTGGATGCGCACCCTGTCGCGTATATACGGTAGCAGCTCACCGGTTGCGGGTGTAGAGTATGCAGGTGCGGGTGTATTAAAAAGCGGGGGTGGCTGCGGTCGCGTACCAATCACCCGACGGGGATGGGGGGAGGGGCGGGTGGCTCCGTGAGCGAGAGGGGGTCGAAAGGTGGTCTAGCCCCGGAGTGGATGGACGGGGGCAGTTACGGCCAGAGGGAGGGAGAGAGGGATCATACAGAGACGGTTTGTTCCGAGAGAGAGAACACGGCCGAGCCCACGCAACCCCCGTGAAATTTTAATCGTGTCGTCATTGGGGTAGTTTGTTGCGATAACCCGACCAGCGTCCACCGGTGTACGGGGGTTTCACGGGCGGCCGAGTGGAGAAAAAAGGACCGCTGATTCGGTGGAGATCGCCTGTGCGTGTCGCTACGTTGTCTCGTTCTTTTCAAGAAACGGGGGGTGATTCCTTGACCGAGCGAGGGTTCTTTACTTAAAGACTGCTTAGTTGAAGGTTAGATGATTTGAACAAGCTAGTTGTTTCCTTCTTTGGTAAATGTTACTTGAATTTAGAATGAATTCTTGTCGGTTTCCCACCCTCTAACTGTTCTACCAATTTAAGATTCCTCGATTGGTGGAAACTAGTCCCGCTAAAATTGCCCGCCGAAACTTTTCGAATAAAATTCATCTCCCCCCAAAGATTCACCGCCGACAATACCAGATACGTCCATCCACGTGTCGCAATTAGCACCGTGGGCGATGGGCGCGTTTTCATCGATGGACGCATCGATGCATGGACGGGGGTTGAGGGGGAGGGGGGCACGGCTGAATGGTTCGTTTGAAAGTTTCATGGAGACACGACCGGACCGTCGGTATTATTGCTCATTTGATCGGTCGCGTATTCACAAAATAATGTAGAAAATTGTTTTGCGGTCTTTTTATCTCGATTTCGGGAAGCTGACGGCTGCCAACGGTGACAGAAGAGGCTGGCCGAGGCAGGCGGGAGTAGTGGCCGGCGGTGGGCTGTGCTTTTGTGTATCCCATCAATCACGCGGACCTTTTCACCGAGCGGATATCGGGCCTGCCCGTTTTTGCGTGCGGTGCATCCCGCTCGATTGCAATCGCGGCGAATTATTGAATCTGCTGCATCTCGTCCGCCCGGATTAGGTTGGGTTAGTTCGCACGCGTTCGCGACGTCGCTTGGGACGATTCGCCGACCGAAATTTTCCCGAGGAAACCTTTCACTATCTTCCACCACTACCAGCGGATCGACTTAAGTGTACTAATCGCAAAATATGGGTCACTGGAACAAGCCACCCCTTCTGTAATCCTATTCTTACGATCGCTCGGGGGTAACTGAAGCTAATTCCACCTACGTAGGAAGCATGCTTGTTGTCAGTGGAGGGATTCTGGTGGGAAACACTAGCACTGAATAAATATTTGCAGTACTTACTAGCCGGAGATCAGGCCCGCCGTCCAAGGATTGTCGAAGAGAGCTGCGTAAGAAGATGGACGTTCGTGGAACGGATGATATTACTTTATTTGATGACGGTACTTAAACAGTGAAAGATTTCATTCTCGAGGCCAGCCGCGCTCCGGCATCGACGTGCTGGTCGGCCACGTTCGATCTACCGTTCGTCACGTCCGCCGCGACCGGTCAATGTTCCTCGTAATAAAAAAGGCGAATAGCCTGCGGGGACGTGACTCAGCCTGGCCCGAGAACGCGTTTCTGGGACTGTGATATTTACAACGACGCGAGCTCGCCACTCGACTCGCTGGGAAGAAGCTTTGAACGACCCCCATCGCACAGACACCGCTATCAATGATGGCTGATCGAAGAATCGATCCCCCGTTCGTTCTTCACTAGCTACGTGGCGCCACTCGAGCGACTCCGCGGGTCAGCCTGTTGCGATGGGGGTTGTTCGACAGGGTCGATTACTCTCACTCGAAATGACAATGGGTAGTGATTAACACCTGTACGCGAAACGGTAGCCTAGCTGATAAGTGGACGCCGTTTATATATTTACATACTATACGAAACGTAAACCCTGGTTAGTCCTCGAGTCCTTGATGGTTCCTGGCCGGAGGGACCAGGCCCTAAAGCTTGCCGCGGCTGAACCCTGACTCAGGGTCGTGTACATCTGCCCCTCCGCCTGCGAATCAGGGCCGGGGACACGGCTGATACAAACGCTAACCTTAACCGAGACCCTACATCGACAGAGACTTCAGCACACTGTACAACATCTCCCAGAAGATATATATTACACCTGGAAGAATCCTTTGACTTCTTCAATCTCGTCCATTGAGACTCTAGTAAGGTCTCCAAACCTGTCTGGGCTTTGGGCTTCTCTCTCTTCTAGGCCTGACCGCATCCCTCTCCACGTCAGTGTCGTCTTCCTTCTTCTTGGTGGTCAGATCCTGGCCCACGTTTTCCTTGTCCTGACCCTTCTTCGTGCTGAGGTCCACGGTGCCTTCCAGCCGGATCTTTACCGCCAGATCGCCCCTGCGAGTGATCTGTTCGTCGTTTGTTCCCTCTTGATCGTTGGAGTTCTCCATGCTTGGTCTCAGGTGGACGGAGGAGTCTTGGAACGTCGCGTCCGTGGTGGCGTCCTCCAGGTCACTCCTCACTGGGGAGATCCTTGGGGAGTCCTGTTCAGGAAGCGACTCATCGCTCCTCACTCGATCTCTGGTCTGATCGTACTCGTTTCTATCGTCTACCTCTATGCTCCCGTCCGGACTGTCCAAGCCAGACCTGTGCAGCAAGTCTTGGTCGTCGTCCCGCTGCTTCTCCTCCTTCAGGCCAGACTCCGGGCTGTTGCTACTGCTTCGAAGCTTCCTCAGCTCTTCCAGTCTAGCTTGATCGGGCCTCTGGAGCCGCTGCTGCGCCATCCTCAGCGCTAGAGCGTGCCACTCTGGCTCGAGGATGTACTGCTGCGTGTGATACAGTGGGTTGTAAAGCCACGAAGACTGTGGCAACAACGGGGCGAAGATCGAACCGAAGATGGACCCCGTGGCTCCCAGGAGGTGCAGACCTGTTGTTGGAAGACACGATCATTTCGTTGGTGGTCCTTAAGAGATTTTAAGTTGAAACTACTGGCACAGTGGTGGTCCAAGCGCGGTTGGAAATTGTACATTGCGTGACAAGGGAGTGAAGTAAGTGATTTTGACGAGCGTGAAGCTTGCGCTCGCGCAGCGAGGGCATCAATTCACACGAGGCAAAATCGCGTCTCTCCCTTGTCACGCACTATATTTTTTTCAACACCTGCATGAAAGGTGTGTTTTTGAAAGTCTGCTGAGCGATTCGCGAAAAATTATGGAATATTGTGCCCAAAATGTTGATGGCTTAAAATCTTTTTTTTTCGTTGAAATAAACTAAAAAAACTGCTTCCGATAATGATTCTAAATTGTGGTTATCTCAGCACTCCATAAACTTTTTGTATATCGTCTCGTACTTTTCTTTTGATTTTGATGGCAGCAAATTTTCTTCAATCGCTTTTGTAGCTTCTGCTACTTCGGCGGCCGTGTTGTATCCCGTATCGCTATCACTCTCATTATTACTCATTTTATCTTTTAATTCTATCTTTTAATAAAAAACGGTGATGTGACAGTTGTAATATCAAAGTAAAACACACATAATCGATAACGATTAGTCGAAAAACTGCACCTTCATACATATTCAAACTCCAGTTTCCTCGGGAGCAAAGTAAAAAATTGCGAATACGCATGCGCGTAGTTTTTTTCGCTTGGGAGAAAAGTAGAAAACGCGAATACGTCTGAAATTGATAATTTTGCTCCCGCTCAGCAGGCGTAAAAAAACACCCATTTTCATGCAGGTGTTGAAAAAATCAATATTTAACTACCCCGATCGACTATACAGATTTATCGTTTCCGCAGGAAGAAAGGATTGCAACAGTACCTTGGAAGTGAGAGTGGTGTCCAGAGGGGCTGGGCGTCGTCGCAGTGGTCGTCGTCGACTCAGCCGGGGGTGTGGGCGCCGCGACCGTGGCCGTCGTGAGCAAACCTGGTCCAGGATTGCCTGGCGACGACGTAGGGGTAACCTCCCTCACGGACACGCTGATTGGACCCAAATCGTTCCTCGAAGACTCTTTAAAAACACCCAGTCGCATTCCCCCGTTAATGAGCGAGTTCCAACCAATTACCAAGTGCCTGTCAGCAACTTCGACGCTGTTACTCGTCTCTCTGGCATCCTTTCGAAGCTACCCGCCAGGTTGAAGTGACACAAGAAGACTGCACTGTGGCAGTGATAAAAGCGGAAGCTCGAAGACGCGAATCATTCGTAACAGCGCGGGTTCTTACCAGTGTTAGGTCCAGGCAGTCTAGGAGACCTCTGCTCGATGCTGTGGTGGAAGGGATTGAAGGCCGACGCACCGGCTGCCGGGGGATGCGTGTGAGAATGGTGGCCAGGAGGCGGCGGAAGACAGTGCGGCGGTAGAGATCCTCGGGGTAGTCCGCCCCAGCCTTGGCCAGCTCCTTGCTCCAGACCCAGGTGTTGTAGGCCTGTGCAGTCCAAGGGATCTGGAGTTACGTCAAGCAGTTGTTTGGTTTTCCGGTCACTGTCCTGGTCGCTGCAAGGGCTCTCTAATCGATGGGGTTGGGATTCTAGTTTGAAAGAGCCTTCTTTCCGAGCACGCGACATAACCGTGAAGGGTGGTTAATTCTTCGAGGTGGTGGAAAGTATTGAACCAAGGAGCAGGCATGATCTTGGTCTACAAATATCAGACGTCGAACGCGTGCTAGAAGCGAGCACTCAAAGAGGTCGCGATAAATATCTCCGGTTCGTTAGAAAAGAAACACCCCTCCTTCACCTCCCAGGAAAACGTTATATAATGTCAGACGGATAAGCGATCACCGGCTGACAGACAGAGCTACAGAAAACGCTTCCCTTTGACGTAGCGACTGTTTGACGTGGATGGACAGTTAAATTTATCCCAACCGAGAATAGAGGGACGATCGATCACCTTTTTCCAATGGTGGCCAATACCGCGCGGCCATGGGAAAGGGTTTCTGTGTGCAGGTATGCAATTAAATCCGCGACATCGGAAGAATTAATCTGTTCCAGCGCGATTACACTGGTCACGGTCCACCACCGAGCCTTCGACCTTCGCCTGGCGGCAAAAAGCCAACGAGACTCCTGCAGACCAAGCGTAACAGGCCAAAACTCACCCCCCCCCCCCCCAGGAGAAGGAGAAGAAACGGTCTGTTCTACAACAAAGGTTCCGGTGCAACGAGATTGTAGAACGGCTAACTGAAGAAGTTAGGAAACCACGGATAAGAGAGCAACGGCTCGTTGGGGCTAGCCGCCGTCGAGGGGGGGCTGTGTGTTGGGAGCAGAAGTAGTAAAAGTGAAGCGCGTAGTCATCGGTATGGTATCGGTTTTTCGAAACACCTTGATCAATAGCAGATTAGGTATACCGTCATCTGTGCCGGGCAGTTTAAAAATTCCGTGAAAGCTCCGAAGCCACCGCGGCTGGCTTCCAAGGGGTGGGGATTACGGCGGGGCGGCAAGTAGGGGAGGCATCGCGAGGGGTGGGGAGGGTAGTTTGGTCACTGGAACGTGGGCGTGGCGAAGGGCGACGGCGGCCACGGGGATTGGACGTGCTGGTATCCCCACCGACGGCCAGCCACCCCGTGGCGGGGATGGAAAAAGCTCAGTAGGGGTCGAAGGGGTGATTTTTAAGCTCTCTTTAAGCCGCGCTTGCCAGAGAGGACACCACTATCTCGCGTTCTACCACACCGGCGTGGAACGGCGAGCAGCCCAGCTGGAAGCTTGCACAGAGAGAGACAGGGGGATGGAAGGAGGGAGAAAGGCATGTAGCTGGAGCTACTTTATGAGGGGATTAAGAAAACGATAAGAGGCGCGCGAAAGCTGCGCTGCCAGCGAGCTTAAGGAGGCCAAGGGTTTCCGTGTACCTGATGCGCCATAAGTGAGGACTCCGTTCTGGGTATTTTCTGGAGAAATCCTCGTTCAATCCTTCCACCCTGGTCGCTGGGAAAAATCTTTACCTCGAGGAAGAAGCTGACGTTCCGTTTCTACGACCTGTACCAAGATACATCCTTAATACCGTGTCTGTGCATGATCGTATGTGCAATACAATTGAGTTTAAAATGAGTGTCACAGAAATGTACAATATTATACGAAATACGATTTCGATTTCTTGAACTTCCCTTTATTTCCCGTGTTAGAGAATTTTTTAAGTTCGTAACGGGGGATGAGACCGCAGATTTGGAAATTCAGCCCGCAGAGTTTCGGTATTTAACAGTGACGCGTATCTATTTCAAACAGCTCGTAACATACTTTCAATTTAATAAACCCCCCAAAACGCCCGGCACCCTCTTAGAACGGTGCTCGCGTGCCGGGGATGGGGTAGGGCGGCGCGGGCGATAATTCCGAAAACAAATGAAGACTAATGAGGGGAGAACCCGGCGAGATCTCTGAAAGAGTCGAGGGGAGTGAGACGGAGCGGCCCTTGGAGAGAGAACTGAAAGGGTTCAAGGAGCCGCTACCCTTTAAGGGGTGAGAAATGTTAAGCTTAAACGTTACGGCCCTAGGGTTAGTTGCCTTTATGTGTACCTTCCGTTGGGGGGAGCTGCGAAGCTTTAAGGGATGATGTATTATCGAGCAGCATGTTCAAAATGTGCTCCACGGTATTTTGGCTGTACCGCATCGGGGGAGAGTTAACGTTCCGTCTGGATGGTTAACGCGTTTAGCAATGGACCTACGGTAAATACTTTGGAAATTAATTAATCCTCTATGTCACAAGACCTTGAGGAAGCCTTCAAGAAGAAAGACAATTGAAAAAGCAGCGGCAATTTCAGTGAAAATGGATTTATAGCAAAACAAGTAGTACGAGTCGGTCATGGGTCAGACACTCGAAGAAAAGTGTTTGAAGGGGCTTTCAGAGATACTCTAAAGGCAGCTATCGATAAAAAGAAGCTGTAGTACATTCTTATAGTCTACATTATAGCAAGATACACTAATTAATCCATCTGTATTCGAATTACACAATACATTCACCCTTAAACTTCCACTTACGAGATTAACATACCCAAACACTTTCGCACCTGCGGCAGGCACAGTCTTACAGAAAGTCGAAAAAACGCACACCCTTTCGATATAAGGCAATATGCGTGGTAAAGGGGGAACGTAAAAGAATGAACAATATCCAAGCACCAGAGATTCTTTTTTTTCTGTTCAGACTGACAGGAATTACCACGGTGCAAGTCATAGACGTGAGTTATGTACGTCTGTCACGCCTAGGCGAGAAGAACCTTAAGAGGCGTTTAAAGACGTTGGGCTATAGTCTGACAGGCACCCCCGAAAAGTAAAGAGTAAAGCCGGTCGTTCGGGTCGCTCACTGGGAGCCCCTCCAGCTCGGCAGCCAGAGGCTACATAATAAATTAATTCGCGTATTTTCCTGTCCTCCTTATCTATTCAAATCTATGCAAAACAGGAGTTAAAACGCCCTTCTTACTCCTAAGGCGTTAACCCTTGTGGAGCTTGCACACCCTCCCCCTCTTTTCAGCTTCTTCTCTAACGCCCTGCCACCTCCCCCTGCCGTCTCCTACCTCCTCGCCCTGCTGCTCCTCCACCACCGCCCCCTCCCTCCACCGTCGCCCCCCGTTTTCCCACGTCCTAGCCTCTCACTACCGTCGGTCGGATGTCTTTGCACACCCACCCTTTGCGCCCGTTCTCATTATCGCGTCGCAGCAACCCCTAAAATGCCACCCTGGAAAGGTCCCTGGCACCGATCTAAGCTCTACGAGGAGATATTTCGAGAAAGGACGAGAAAATTGCTGTCTCTCTCGCTCCCTCTCGCGCCACCGCGTTTCATCCCTTCTCCACCGGGCCCGACCCGCGCCAGCCGTCTCCGCGTCTCTTATTTACGCTTGCATCCTCTTTGAAGTTACGAACACGCGGATAAAAACGGCGAACTTTCCGAAACGTTCATTGTGCGCAAGCTGGCCTCCCTCTCCCTGGGTCACGTCCCCCGGAACACCTTCCGTTTCTTTTCCGTTTCCTTCCTTTTATTTCCCTGACACGATTGCGTCGGCGGAATTAAAGATTGACGAGCTTCCGTCCTGCAACTTTTCAGCCCGAGCCCTAGATGGAATCCTTTCTAGGCTTCGAGATAGTACGAGTCGTAGTTTAGCGAAGGATTTCCAGCGGATTTGAAATTTATAGAAACTCCGACCACCTTATAAATGGAAACCCATGCGGGAAGAAATTACAAATCAACGCCACCGCGTGTGCGTTCGACGAATTTATCCATCCCCCCCTTGTGTCTGTCTTTATGGGTTTTTGTGTCACCGATAGGAGAGAGAAGGCGACTCGAACAGGGGACGAAGAAGAACGACGGAGGGTATCATTAGTTACCGTCGCCTACACCGAAAGGTCCTGGTCACCGGGGCTGATTAAAAGACGGGCCACCTCGGGACACCCTTGCAAGACACGCAGGAGGGTGAAATGTGACGCGAATTTAAAGGATCCGCTGTGATTTGACGCTGGGGTGGACAGGGACAACCCTTAAAAAGGGAACCTTTAAGGATCCGGCACCGCACTCGTCAAGGGTTACTTGGCCTTCCGTGTACGTGGAAAGGACCTTCAAGGGCAGCCAGAGGAATCGTCCTCTCTGAAAATCAACCCTGTTGGCCTTTCAATCTTAAGACGCTCCTGAAATTAAATTACGACGTTACTGATTTCCTTAAGGGGGAACACCACTGTGACGACCGGAAAAGAAAGCCATTTTTAAGAAATTTTTAAGAATAATTTACAGTTGTCATGGAAAATTTGTATTACCTACCTTTAGTACAATGTCTTAAGAGACTATAAAAAAAGTAAATAGAAAAACATGCATAAATTTAATAGGTAGGGGAGACCGGGGCTAGTTGATACAGAGGCAGGTTGATACAGACGAATTATCTCGACACCGTATATATGTAGCTTCATTTCAATGGGATATGTGAAAATTGTTGATAAATTCTTTCCTACGATCCAGCGTACGTGGGTGTACCTTGACGTTAGCAATCGTTTTTAACTGTTATCGTTTATATAAAGAAAAAGTAAATAGTTGTGTTCACTTTCCAATCCGTCTTGAGACGATATAAAGAATTTTATAACCCGAAGTAATTTGGCATCATATTGAGTCTTTTGAAGGTAAGGTAATTACGTTTTGTAATTATGTTTATATGCTCTACATTTTTTTATGGACATGTTTATACATAATGACTTCCTGTGGGGTAAGTTGATACGGTTTCTCTGGGGCATGTTGATACAGTATATTAATTTTCCCCGACTACTTTTAATTGAATTTTTTCTTTATATTTCTTGGAAAATGGTTTTAAATAACAAAAAGAAGAAGACACCTCATGTTAAAGTGGGATATTCCAGACATAAAAAAAAATGAAAATAAAAATGTTTTTCTAGGTATGTTTGTTTAAAAATCTGTTTGATCTTTGAACTTTTGACTGTTGGAAAGGTATTTAGATTGAAATTATATTTTTCAAATTTATTAGTTACTCATTAAACAGATATTTTAAAGATGTATCAACTTGCCCCGCAGTGGGGTAAATTGATACACTTTGCCTTCGTCCAAATAACATTTTTTCATTCATTTTGTATGTACTTTCTCAATTTTTCGCTTACTATATATTAAAGAGGAAGGACCAAAGTATATTTTAGCATATTTGTTATTAAGTAATTGATTCAAACAAAAATGAAAAACAATGAAAACTGAAAAACGTATCAACTTGCCCCGGTCTCCCCTATATTAATTAATCTTCTAGATCACCGACGCGCGCTGGTCGAACGTGTAACTAGAGAACAGCAGGTCCGAAATCAAATTTAATTTTTTTTTTATAAACTATATGAGTGTAGTTTCCGTTGCACGTACGGGTTATTTAATTGAAAACTAATTTTTTAAAATACTCTCGAAAAACTGTCCATTTTATTCGCGGTTTTTGGAAACTTTTCTTTTAAAGCGTACCATTTTTACAAAAATAATTTGTTTAAGAAATCGGCACGTGCAACGGAAACTACACATACATAGTTCGAACAGCGCGCGTGGAGGCTCTAGAAGATTAATTAATATATTAAAATTTATCCATGTTTTTCTATTCATTTTTTTATAGTGTCTTAAGACATTGTGCTAAAGATAGGTAATACAAATTTTCTATGAGAACTGTAAAGTATTCTTGAAAAAATTCTTAAAAACGGCTTTCTTTTCAGGCCGTCACAGTGGTGTTCCTCCTTAAGTGAAAAGCCATAGACTCTTCGAAAATATCCCTTGGTATTTCGCGTACCTGAAATGTCCTGTTATACCTTGAACCTTAACAACAATTTGACACGCAATTAAAAAGATATTCCCAGCGACTTCCACAACAAACTTTGCCCCCAAAAATTGGCGAATGATCCACTTGCCAAGGGAGACGGGAGATCGGAAGGAAAGGAGGGTGGTACTCTTTAAAGAAAGCTCGCGAGAGTTCGCAGTAAAACGATCCAAGAGCGAAGCGACAGTTTTAAACTGAACGCTTCTAACAATCTCCCCCAAATGAGGTAAAGGCCACCTTATTGAAACAGGGGTCGCGATTTTTCCGGTGCTCCCCCAACCACTCCCGGTGTAGGCAGCGGTTAATTGACACTGGAGGGTGGGACGAGGGGGTTGGGAGGGATAGGAATCGAGCTGCGCGAGCTGTTCTTGTTAACTCGAATCCCGGCTCTCGCGATTTTTCATCCCCTTAGCTAGACTGACAAAGACGGCCTCGCGGGAGGGCACGTGATCAGGGTGTTTTCCGTTCGTGGACAATCTCAGCGAGGATCTTTCGCGTGTTGCCAGTCACCGAATACATTAATTTTCCTCGTGCCCCGATTCCCTCGCCCTTGCCTCCCTTCGTCCTCGTGCATGTAAATTGAATCGTGGAAACAGGAAGCGGGGTAAAAAGGTACTGTCCATTTCTGTTTCTGTGATGGTCCAGGGGGATGTTATCGATAAGTGTATCTACAAGGGGTCACGGGAAAGATTTAAACAATAATCGAAACGGCAAGTTTAACACGACGTAACAAGGAGTATCGTCATGGCTCCCAGAAGAGAATGTCTACATCAATTACGAATCGGCTGACCGAGTGTGTCACCATCTGGACACGTGAAAGGAGCCAGAGCAATGTGACCAAAGTGGCCACCAAAGGAAGGACACTTGATGCGCCGGACTTCGAGTCTCGAATCCTCGGGGAGACCCATAAAATTCAAGCCTCCCCTCGAGGTAGGCCCGAACGAAATTTAATAACATCCCCCTAGTTACACCTCAATGGGCACCTTAACAACCCCTGGCTCGGGTAGCCAGCCATCTTCTCCCTCTGCTCCTTATCAACCCCAGGCGGAGATATCTAATAAACCAGCTCTCGAAACACATCTTTATCCGCGCAACGATACACCCCCCGGCGAAGGGGGTGGCGAGAGAGTTGAAAAGCTGGCCGACTGACCCCACGGCGAACTGGACGGAGGCGCAACCTGTGCGAGGAAGCTCGAACTACCCCGCGAAAGGGTTGAAAAAGTGGAGGACACCGCGCACGAGGAAATAAACCGATCGATATATGAGGGTGATGTCGGTCGCTGCAATTTGAACGCGACCCAATTTTCCGTGTACACGTGTGTCCATTATGGAGCAACTAAAATTCTTCCGCTTGAGGGTGGCTGAAAGTGTGGAAAAACTTCCCACGCCCGAAGCATCGCTGCGGGGGTTGAAGATCACCCGAAAGAACATCCCTCGTACTCCCATGCCTCCTTCAACTCGTTACACTGTGATTACACGACTCTCTGTGCACATGGATGATAAGAAATCTTAAAAATTCCTCGACCTACCACAACCTTCTCCCAAAAATATCCTCCACCCTCAGTTCCCTCATCCCCTCGAGCTCGCGTACCTTCGGTAATTCGATTTACCCTAGGTGCAAGGCCGCAACACTTCCGTTCTCGCGATCCCCGTCGAAGAATTTTCTGCTACCCCCGCGAGGGATTGATGCGTACGTCCTCGTTAGCTGAAATTACGATGGAAATCTGAAGGAAAGAAGAGAGAAGCAGAGAGGGAAGTCGAAGAGAGAAGCGGGCGCGGCAGCCGGTTGGTCCTTGATTGAGTAGACCACTCGGGGTGGGAAGGGGGCTGGGGGCCGAGGGGTGGGAGGAGAAATCGACGGCAGGACTGCTACTCCACACCACCCCCGGCAGAGGGGCGGCAGGGAGAGAAGCTCCGTTAAGCCGCTTATCATGCCGAAACAATACACTGTCGGTGCACCAGTATCAGTACCCTCGCCGCTCGAGGCTAGTCCCATCAAAATTTCGAGCTTCGAGAACGAATTCGAATTGGAAGCCGTGCCGGCGGACTAGCCTGTCGCCGCTACGGAAAACTCTGCGGAAATTCGCCCGCGACGTCGCTCGCTGATGGATAGAAATAGATGAAAACTGCATCTGAAACCTTCGCCGCTTCGATGCTAGGATATTTTGACTCTGTGGAAGGTGACAGAGTGAAATGTGGTCTAATCGGGAGGATGTGTTACGAAGAAGTATACGAGGGAAGTGTAGCTCGAAATAAGGAAGTCGAAATTTGGCTAAGAAATCGAGAAACTTCTCTGTCCCCAGTTTTGTGAAGGCTGGCTCGAGGGTGGTGGCAATCTACTAGATTGCTAATAACTCCTGAACCGAATGAAATATTCTGGCTATTCTTTTTATAAATCACTATTCAAGACTTCCATCTCAAGATCCAACCATTAAGGTCTAACTTAACAATGCTAAAAATAGGTATAGGTATCTAGCAGCAAGCCCGTTCACTGTTCACCTCCAATTAGCCACGCGTTTCCACAAAAAGGCGAAGTTTCTGGAGCCCTCAGCCACCAGAGACGCGGCACCCCCGTCGAGGACGATCAGGAATTTCAACAGCAAGAAGTTGCTCGTCAAAGTTTCCCCGGGAAGAGCGTGAGCGTAAGTAGGAGCGCGGGCGTCGTGCAAACGAAAAGGCAGAGAGAGCAGCACGCCGCCCGAAGCTTAATCAGAGTCTTCTCCACTTAGACGCCCGGTGGCAAAACTCAATTTTGAGTCGGTGCCTGCCGACGCTCAATTTTGACACCCCTCGTAGCCACCAAGCCAGCCGAGCGGCGACGCGCTCAGCCAAGTCAGCGCGTAGTGAAAGACGGGCTCCTGTAGGGGTTCGGGGGAAACGGTGCAGGGTTGCAAACTTAGTTATCCGCCGACACGAGGAGACGACGTAGAAGGCCGTAGACGTGATACGCGGATGCAGCTGGACCTGGACCAGCGACCGGAGGACGCGTGTTCGATCGTGGGACACCGGCAACACTTACCAGACAACTTGAATCCCAGCGGATCCTGCGGGTGTCCGAAAGGGAATGGCCTCGGCCCGAAGTGGAATGGATGAAAGGCCTGGTGTCCTGAAACGTAACACACTTCTTTCAGTGTGAAACTAGTCCTTGGGAAATTGGTCCTCGTTGATGAGGCTGGAGGGGGGATGAGAGGTGACGCGTTTTGGGGAACGTGCATTCACATTGGAAGAAGTCTAGCCGACTTGGGCTACACGAAAGTGACGTTTATCCACTAGAATTTTGAAGTCAAAGGTTTCGTAGGGAGTGCTGAGAAAGCTGAAAGTTCCTGAGCCTCTTTGAAAAATTCTATTAGATTTCAAGTTTAATTTTCTACGCCCAAGTCCCTGGAATCGCACTGAACATCATCCCCACGCGTTTAAACACCCTCCACTCCCAACATCTTCCATGACAAGGTTACCCACGGTTGGTAAAATCCAGGGACACTCACTTGTCTTGGACCTGGGTTCCCTGGGTCCGTCCACGGTGACCTTGATTGCCTTGGACAGGGTGGCCACCTGAGGCGGCGACGTCTGCAGCATGATCGTCAAGGTGAAGCTCTTCCCTGAAACGAGAACAGAGAGTCAGAGGAACCCTTCACCCGGTTCGCAACCTAGAATTATCGCCTGGTGGTAAAACCAAGAATCTGTATGCTCCCGACGGTGTAGCTACCCCTTTCGATATTAGGAACCATAAAGGCAGGGGAGCTGAGCTTCCTAGGCTTCCTGGCGATCTATTATTCACCATCAACCTGACCAGCGTCACTAGGGTAAAACTATACAATAAGCCCCATTTGACAAAACGCCCCACCATTATTTTACGCACATAAACCAGGATGCATCAACGCGATCATCAGATTCGAACTTGCCTCACTCGGCCACAACTGCCGCAATAAAAATCCGAACAAATATTACGGCTTTTTAAGAAATATACAGGAATTTATATTTTCGGCCTTCAGATAATTTGCGGTGAGTCTGTGGGAAATTCATTTTTCTAAGTCACAATTGTTTTTGCGATAAATTTACGTATATATTTCGAAAGTAGACAAACTAACCTCTTTAAATTGCTATTGCCCAAACCTTTTTTCACTACATTGTTGCTAAATTTAAGCCCGCGCGGTTTGGTACCCCAGAATTTACAATATGCCCCAGCAAAGAATTTACAATATGCCCCACCTCAAAATCATATTTTTCACGAGTAATGTATTTCTTTTCTTTTTCGTGGATAACAGAAATGTCACGCAAATATATAACGACTACATTACGAGCATCCTGGTCAGAGAATGACCTTAATGAAGCAATGGAAAAAGTTAAAAGTAAAAAAAATGGGAATTAATGAATGCAGCAGGATGTATAACATACCTTCAAGGACCCTAAGAAGATATGTACAAACAGGAATATCTAAAATTCATTTAGGTCGTTCTTCGACTTTGAATGTAGAACCCGAGAAAATGTAAATAAGAAATAATGTAATAATTTTAATCAAGATTGTTCTATTTTTGTTAATAATATCTTTTATAATGTATATTCTATAACATTTTGTTAAAAATAATAAAAAGTAATCACTTTTTTATGTCGGGGCGTTTTGTCACAGAGGTGGGGCGTTTTACCAGACGACTGTCTTACAAAACGCCCCATGTAAGGTTCCGGAAAATGATTATTTTCAGTTATTTCCAGTTATGTTTTTTTCACAATTTCGGTGTAGTTGTGAAGAGTAATGAACACTTAATGTGTTTACACCAAAAATTTAAAGAATTAATCAAAAATATTGGTTTTATAGACGTTTCTTTAAAAGTGGGGCGTATTGTATAGTTTTACCCTAAAAGATACTCTCCTCATGCGAAGTTTTTTTTTAAAACTGCGTACGAGAATTTCCTGCCTTCCTAAAGGCAAGAGAAGAGAAAATCGTAGCTGAACCTAAACCTCCTACACGGAAAAATACTTGAAACACAATTTATTGTACCTCTAGTGAAGTAATAATTCAGCACAAGGGGGTGGAGAAGATCCTCCTCTCTAATTAGGTAAACTAAAGCTTCCTAGTAGCTAAAAACTCCAGCTTCTCGATAAACAGAATCCCTGACGAACGATAAATCAATAAAGAAACGGAACGTCTTCGAAGGCCTTCGCGCAGAAAACACCCCCGTTCTTTCGCCACCCCAGCATTCGACTAAGTGTTTTCCCGCTGCTTTTTCCTCCGCTCCGCGAGAAACGCGGCCAACTGTTGGCGGAACGGCAATGCGCGCCGGGGGTGCGTTCGCTGGAAACAAAACACAAATGTGCCGGAAGTAAGGGGTGAACGAGTGGCGCCGCCGCGTCGATGTTCACCCCCGAATCGGCCCTGGAATATGTTAATGTCGGGAACGCTAAACGGCCCGCCACACAGAAATATACGCGGGGCCGTTCGTCACGCGCGATTTCGTCCTTCTACCTTTCGGCTACACGTTCGATAGCTCGATCCCACGTAACGATCCTGGGTAACGTTCGCCGAGACGCACCCCCGTCGTTCCACCAACGGTACAAATATCCACGAGCTCCTAGATTCATTAACAAATTACGTCAGGGAAATAGACGAGATTCCCGTCGAAACGTATTCGCGTCTCGACGAGGGATTTTGTCAGCGAGATCCGAAATCTAGCGATGCTCCCGCGAAATGAATCCACTCTTCAAAGGGAGCTTCCGCTCCCTTCTCGCCTTTGCAACGAGCGCGTGCAACAGCGCGAACAATGGATTTGCGACGACAATTTACTAACAAATTGGGGCTCCGGAGCTCGACGCACGCTTTACGAGACCCACCTACAATTACAGGGGATGGTTTTTATAGAAACGCGGCGATGCACGAAATTGGAGGAGACGGAAGTGACTGCGTTGGATGTTAGGCGACTGGTCTGCGAAGGAGTTTCGTGCTTCGCAATTTCTCCTTCGACTATGGTAACTCGGAGAGTGAAGTTCGACATTTTCCACGGCACATCGAGTCGAAGAATTCCTGGCGGAGGAAGCGGAACAGAAGGCTGGGGGCAGTTTGCCGCGTTCTCTGTGAACGACCGTGAAGTTATACGGCTTATAATGGGGTTGGCGTGCGTATATGCACGCGGTTGCGTAGTTTTATTTTATGGTGGCGCGGCTTGGACGGCAAACGACCGGGTTTTTACGGTGAACCACGACATTTAACCGGCTTACCGACGTCGTCGAGCGAAATATTCAGACCCCGTTTGAACGTCGCCGAGGGAACTCTGCGCTCTTCCACGTGTTTCCCTCTCAAAAAGGCGATGTTCCCTTGTACACTCTGAGGATTATTACCTGGCTGGCAAATTCGATCCCGCAGTTGCTTTTGATTAGAAATTTTCTAATGTAAACTTGAGATTTCTCTGCTACAAAATCTTGCGGAAGCCTCGCACTATTCGAATGATCAACATTTGGGAAAAGAACGGGGGTAGTTTGAGACGGTACAGGGGAATTTTGGAGGCAGTGGGGGTGGTGGGGGTCTAACGAGGCCAAAGTTTATTGCCAGTGCGGTGTCAGATCCGTGATGGCGGTAGCGGCGCGGAATCGAGGGTGATAGCAGGCGTTTTGAGGGTGTTTATGAGGCATTATGTGTAACACGCTGGAAGAACGATCCTCCCCCTTGAGGTCTGTTGCCCTCCACCTGCCTACGCTCGCCGAAATCGTAATTCGTTGCGTGCTAAACGGAGGCTTTCGAGGCATCAATCTGCACCCCCGTTGCCGAGTTTCGCCTGCTGCTTGGAATAATTTCTCCATACAGTGATAGTATTTTCTTCAACCCGGGGGGTTACTTTTCTAGCTATTCGTATTTAGAAACCACTTCTACTTAGAAGCTAGGAAACTGCCAAAGCCTGAGATTTCGAGAGCGATGGACCTTTCAAACTACAGAAATTTAATATAATGATTTCCACCCCCTAGAATCACGTTTTCCCCGTGCTCTCAGACGGGCCCGTTCGATCCTCAAGCACCGTTGGGCAATTATTTCCCACGATTTTTCGTCACCATTTTCTGCGCCAGTTAAAACACTACCTGCTACTTTTTCCTGGCCGTGCAAAAAGACGAAACGCTCGCGCGTTTATGGGCCCGCGATAGTCCGCGTCCGTTTCGCACGACAAGGATTTGCACACCGCGAGAAGGCACGAGAGCGTACACCCTAAGTTTGCCCAGGGATCATGCAGTGTTAAAAACTCCCCTGTTTGCCGGCGTAGCGAGCGCGAGGGTGGCTCGGATCGTTATTTCAGAGTGTTTGTCGTGTTTTAAGATTCTGACGTTTTGACTGGCCGAATCGAGGCGGAATGAAGCGACGCGTATACGCTCCCATCGACAGCCCCTTCGTGCATCGAGGAAAGAACAATCGTTGCGCCCGAAAGCCACTCAAACTGAGCGACGATCTGCGTCGGATCGAGCTTCGAAACTAGAACAACTTAAACCCTTGGATTCCGACAAAGAAGACCACTTTTAAAAACAAATTCGGTCCTACAAATTGGATGTCCTTCGCCCAGAGTAATTTTAATTGTAAGTAGATAGGGGAGAGTGGGGATAAACGTAACGGCGTCATGAAAGTAACACGCCTTCTCCCCCATTCGACAAATATGTCTAAAACATTTACTTTACACAGTTACACATGTGTATAGTGTCTGTTTTATTGTTTTCAGTGATGCTGAGCAGTAACACGGATCGTATATTGTGGGCAAGCTAATATTGTTATTTAGATCATTCAGGTAAGTGTTCCCTATTCTGGTTTTTTGTTAATATTCATAGTTAAACTATAGATATTAAGCCAATTATTTGCTAGGGCGTTCTTAGAACTTATAATGTCTTTATAAGTTCCTGTATTTGATTTCAACAAATCTCGTATAGTTTGTATGTTATAACAGTTCTATTTTGAAAAACATAGCTGGGGACAAAAGTAACACGTCACTATGGGGATGAAAGTAACATGTTACTTGGGCGAGCAAAATAGCATACAGGATAGGAATTCTCCAGATGATAATGATTGTCTATGTTTGTTTTGACCCTTTCAGTGAAAGCTGTTTGAGAGAGAAGTGGTTCCAATATTTAGATTTTAAGGGTTAGTCCCACGAAGACTGCACCATGGGTGATCTTCATTACGTATCATAATTTTAATTCAGAATAGGGAAAATTTAATACCTATCATTTAGCTAAATACACAATACCAAAGAAACGTTCGAAATGTTTCGTTACTTAAAATTTATTTGTTTTTATCATTACTTAAAATATGTATATGTAAATGTATATTTCTATTGTTTTTATAATAAGAAATCGTATTTTGCGTTGGAAGAAGTATTTTTACTTAATTCTCCTCAAAATAATTAGCATTACTTTCGTCCCCACGGTATGTTACTTTCGTCCTACCCCTGTAAGACAAAAGTAATAATAATAGTCACTGCGGAAAACTGTCATAACTCTTTGACTATTTATTGCGTAAAGCTGAATCTGGGCTCAAATGATAGACCAAGAAACATACTATCTTAAGATAGTATGCCTTACGGCATAATTGTAATTTTTGTATCTATAAAAGGTAATTGTAGACTAGGCCAAATGAAAAAAATGTTACTTCTGTCTTCGCTCTCCTCTCCAAGTTCCCTCTAAACTCTAAATTAACGAAGATCGCGTTCCTCCTCGATCACGGAACGCGAAGCAACGCGACGACACGCGAACTGAACGGATCTGGAGACTCGTTTATGGCCGCCAATCGAAGCAACGAATGCCCAGCGAGGAATCTTTCAGGCACGACGGACGCGTCGACATCGAGTCGAGTGTTCATCGGAGCGTTCGTGGACGGTTTAAAAAGCGGAGCAGGGTGAGCGCGGAGGTGAGCGTGGAATTAGCATACGTAGAAAGAAACAGAGCTGGCCAGGGTACGTAGGACGACCGGAGACCAGCACGAAAAATAATGTTTAATCGGTAGAAAATCTCGGCGCAGTCATCCGCCATAGAACACCGCGCTCTCTCCTCCGCTCGCCACCCCCGCCCGCTCCCCTGGCCACCGTTGCCCTCCTGCGTGATCCTTTGCTCGAAAGGGGGTTGGACTTTTTAATTTTTAATTGGGAAAAAACGTCGCTGAGGTGGTCGACGAAATCCACCGAGCCCGAGTCCGTGGATTCCAACGACGTGTCCCCTGTTTTTCACGGCGACCGTCGATTCCTTGCGAACACACAAGCATTGCCGACGGATCCTTGTTTCGGGATTCATCGTGCTGTTTTTTAATCCAAGAGTAGGGTAGACTTGGCCCGATTTCGGGATCGATAATAGGTGTACGGGGATCGGGGTGGTTTCTTCCAAGACTCGAGGGAAATTGATTCGACCGCCGAGGGGAATGGGGGTGCAGTCTTCGCCTGCCCAATTAATTAAAGCGGAGGGCGCAGTTTCGCGTAAGTCACGCGCGATCGAAGCGAAATTTCGGCGACGAGGACCGAGCAACAGCTGTTCCGCAGCCGGCGTGCGTTTTAGAGGTCTATGAAAAAGAGCGACGACCCTCTTCAACGGCGACGTGCCTTTACGACTTATTAAATCATTTTCCACGCACCTCCTGGACCACTTACCAGCGAGTCTTGGAAGTTGAAGAAGCGCAGAGGGTAAGTGAGAGTACTAACCACACTTTTAAGACGAGCTCGGTATCAAAACAGCCTTTCGCAAATCTACGAGCGAGAGTTGGAACAAGCTAATTTCATCCCCCATTACAAACTATCCAAGCCCACCGCATTCAGCATCCCCCCCGACCGTCTCAAAAACCTCTAAACACCACGCAGGCGACGGAGGCCCGTCGCCACCCCCTGGAATTCATCGCAACCATCCCCCAGCGGCCAGTAAACGAGCCGAAGGGTCAAGAGTTGGACGAGGAAGCGTTGGAAGAAGGAGGAGTGGAAAATCGCGTGAATCACGACCTAAAACGACGTTCCACCGGCGAGATGGGCGCAGTGCATCGGGTGCGAGGACATCGGTCAGGATCTGGCTGTCGATAGTTCGAGCTTTGCCTCGGATTCTCGCGCTCACCCTTGCCCGCCTATACCTCGGGCCCAGGCACGTCATAAAACACAGGTAACTCCGGTATTTATGCCCGTCGTTTTTACGCCCGTCGCTGGCCACCGGTTTGCAGCGCAGCCGTAGCTACATCAGCGCGCACAAGCTCGCGTCTCGCCGCTGCCTCGTGACTCCTAGCAGTCGGGAGGCTTGACGCTAATCCCTGTCGGGAACGAAAGGGGTGGCCGAGTGATATACGCCTCTGCGCCGCTATGATAATATCCCCATCCTGCGCCCCCGACGCCCTTTTGTTTCGCGACTACGCGACCAGTCGCGACTTTTCCAGCCGAGCTCACGCTCCGAACCCCCGTTGGATCAACCGGAGGAGTCTCCCTAGGACTCGCGCACCGAATTCGAGGACCTTCTCCGTGCTGGAATTTTCAGGATACTTGCGGGAAGATTCCGTGTAGGATTCTCTTAAAATTTATATGTTACTAAAATCACAATACTTCCTCGATTCTCTTTAACACCTCGTCCTACGATGAAAAGAAGAATACTAAGAGGACAGGTTACCCCTTCATCAAATCAACACCGATTTTCCGCCGAGCTGCGCCTTTCGTTATCCATCGATTAAAGGCTGTTGGAAACGAACGAGCGGGACACGTAGGAATCAGCTCATTTCAATTTTTCGATCAACGCTGGTCGGTCGCCTCGGCTAAAATCATTCCTCATCCGCATTCGCGATATTAAATTGGCATGGCGGAGGCCGCGAGCGAGCATGGGAACAAATATTTGCCCCAAAATGGTCAGTGCGCGCGCGGGCCGCGTTCAAAATAACGGAGGCGAACAAAAAAAAGAACTGCGGGAGGAGGGGCGGGGAAAAATGTACACGGAATCCGTATATGAAGCGGCCGCGGACGGGCAGCCGACTGCTCGTCTCCGTGGTATTATGCGCGATACACGACGTGACCCGCCGCGCAAACATCATAAATTTTCCATTTATTTAGCAAATCTGTTTGCACGGCCTCCGTAGATGATAACGTGCCCGCCGAGCCCTCCCTCCTCCGCGTTATCGGTGATCGGCAGCCCGGTGAATCGCGTGCGCATTTTCCAGCTCGCGGTCGTCGCGACTTTTTGCGAGCAACGCCGGGGCGCGGCTTTCGCGATCTCTCGGGCTGGTTTCGAAAAAGTCTCGACCCCGCTGGCGAAACAACAGAGCGATGAGGGAGCGCGGGGAGGGAATATTTCCACGAGATCGGGATATCGGCGTTTCCAGAACACGCGGGAAACAATCTTGCATGATCCGTCATCCTCATAGAGGTTCTAGAGGCAAATCGTTGCGTACGGCTGGTAGTTAGGGGCTGCCCGTAATACAGTAATGAGGGCTTACTGCCATGGAAACCAAAGCCGCTTACAGCCAACCACTCTACTCCCAACCACCCCCTCCCCCTGCAGTCCCCAACTCGCCCTCCTGTTCGGTGAATCTCTATATATCCGCGATATCCTCCTCAACCGACGAATTTCGCGAAAAAATTGCGAGAACCGTTCGCGACCACTCCGCTCTTTCTCCACAGTTCGTCAGGCCTTTTTTGCGATTCGAGAGCTCGAGAGGCGATGATCGACCCTGCCAGATGGAAGGATTTTTTTTAAGAATATTTCATCTAAGCCTTGACGAAATACTCAATTCGCAGTGTTTTAAAAGAAGGGATGATTCGATCTACGTTTGATGGAAAGTTCTCTCAAGAATTTCACACCCCCGGATTACTAGCAGAAGCCTGAAGATAAACAGCGACCAAGAAGCAGCTTCATCGAGCAAAGTAGCTCACACGGCCGAATCCACGGAGACTCCAAGGGGGAAGAGAGTAGAAATATTTGAAAATTGACTCGCCTCCCCAGGGCAGGGGTGATCCATAAAAAAAGCTGGCGCTCAAACCGCCGATCGTGTAAGATTCGACCCCGCAAGTCTCGAGTGGCGCGGGGCTGTCGAAGGAAGAGCGCGCCGATATCGCCTACCCCGCAATTTCCTTTTCCAATTTGCCATAAACAAGTCGGCCGGCCGCCCCTCGTTAACCGACTACGTTCGTGACTGCTCTCTTGGAAGTCACAGGGAAAGACGGGCACGAGGAGCGAGGGACGTTGCAGCTCGGTCGAATTAAAGGAATTAAAGGACACCTCGTTACTCGTATCTCTCGATCCTTTCCCCTTAGACCCTCCCCTCGAACGAAAGAAAAAAAAGCAGACTCAGAAAAGGAGAGGGACACGAAGTTTGCTCGTCTTCCATGGCGAGCGGAGTCTTCCTAGGACGAGCGTTTGCATTAAGCGTCGGGTAATGGCAGCGATCATTGGGGCGCATTATTCAGCGACCGTAGAGGCCCCCTCCTGATTTTTTCTCGCCCCATCCCCCGACCCGAGGCGACGCTGCTTCTGGCTTAAAGGAGCGCTGAATTATTGAAACGCGTAGGCGGGAATTAAAAAATCTCGGCGACGGCCGGCCGAGATATCGAGTCACGGGGTATTTGCCGGGTGAATTAAAAATGAGGATGGAACGAGGGGCCAGGTGGCGAGCCGCCCTCCTCGCCTCTCGTCCGAGGAAAAACGAGGCCATCAGTCGGCCCACCGTCTTAATGTACCGAGGCCTGAATGATTTAAGACGCCGCCTCCCAGAGAGCTTCCTACGGATCGACTCGCGCGCGAGCCGAATATTTTTTCAATCGCCCTTCCCAGAAGCCCCTCGTAATTGTCTAGTTTCTTAGTATTGGTTTCGCGTGGAGATTTTTAGTAATAGAAGGTGTCGAAATTGGGGTGAAGAAAGCTCGAGGGAGCGGTGAAAATATCGTGCTATCTTTGGAGATGAGATCCTGGGGTTTGGAAGATTACAGTCAACCTACGTTAGATCAATTTTACTCCTCTGTCGCTCTATCCCTAAATCACGGACATAGAGATGCTAAAAAAATATTCTTCCATAGAGTTCGTAGAAGCGTGAACGTGTCTTACCTCTACCGCTTCTGCCGACGAACCTGAGGTCGTTGAATTTCGCCACCTGGTTCTTCATCACCGCGGTGGAGTTTCGCAGTTCGGCGCAACAATTCTCGTCGTTGCCTGCACGCACTGTCACCAGGGTCCCGTCACCGACCTCGCCCAGAGCTACCACCTTGAACGCTATCGGAAGTGTCTTGTTTGACCTCCAGTGGGCTGGTAGCACCGTGCAGACCACGTGCGGGGAGCCTGTTGACACCAGTCATCCACAAATATTCAGCGAATCCTCGTTCGATTTACCGTCAATCCGAAAACTAAACACCGACGCGTTGCGCCCACCGCGCGAGTTATGATGGACCAAGAGACATCTATTTTCCATGCAGAATGAAGTCCTACCATTACACTCTCGGATGCACTAACATTCTAACGTTTCCTCAAATTCATAATACAGTATAGTCAAGCTTTATCGAATTAAGTAGTTCTACTCAACGAAAAGCGCGACCTGGCAAAGTGTAAGACATCGCGAATAGTGTTATAATATTATATTCTCTGACCTGTTCGAACCAGTTCCCCAGGATGCTCAGCGAACAGCCCATCCAAGGTCCTCTCAGCGAGCAGGTCCGCGGTGAGTGCATAATCCGGTAGATTATTGCCAGCAGCGGATGCTTGTGGGGGGACCTCGTTGGCCAGGTGCATTCTTCTCCTGGAGGACGAGGTCCTGGTCCTTCTGATCCTCGCGCCACCGATTTGATGCACTGAGCTCCCTTGATGAGCAGCCTGATGACCGTTTCGAACTAGTCTCGGGTCTGGATAGTCTAAGCCTGGAGGCCGATCCTCGGGGCGTGCATCTCGCAAAGGATTCGTCATGAGAGTAGAATCATTGGTCTTCTTCCGTGGAATCTCCTCCTGTCTGGCGAGCTCCCGCAAAGGATTTGACTCAATTTTATTCGCGCGTCTCTTGCAGCAATCCCGAATAAACTCGATCAAACCACTGTCCCGTCTATAGACTTAATCCCTGCGATCCTGGACGGTTCTTTCGTTGCTGTAGCCAAGATTACCTACTGTACCCTCTGAATCGCTCTATACAAGCGTTGACTAGATCATTCAGCAACATTGGATTAATCGCAAGGATCGATGACGACGATCGGACCGCGGGTAAAGTTTCCTCGATGAGGAGTCGAGTCTCCGTTTCCTTCCGTGGCACGCGCGAGTCCACGCCAGCGTTTGTTCGGCCCCGCGTGGCCCAGGGATCCTTTGATCCTTATTTCATTATCCCGCGACGAGGCCGATGTAAGAGCATCCGTTTGCAAATTCTTCCCCGTCTCGGTTGCCAACTCGCGGGGAAAATTCGTTTTATTGGAATCGACGTCGGACGCCCCTCGTTTCTTCGTTTCTTTGATCGGTTGCCCCACTCCGCCTCGGAAGTCGTCGTTCTCTCGTCGGTCTACCAGCGGCAACCCCCTTTGCCGGCGAATTAATACAACGACTCGCGAGCGTGCCGCTCTATAAATCGCCCGGCGACCTCCCCTCGTCGATCGAAATTACTCTCCATTAACGTATATCACATCGACACTTCGACCCTCTAACAGGTGTTAACTCTGCGCCCAGAGCGTGCTCGAGCCGCGACACCAACTCCGCGCACGCACATTACTCTCCTTCAGGATCCTGGGACCACTGTACACCACTCGACGACTCTCGATCAACTCGATCCCACCTTGCGGATCACCCAAACTTGTCGGAGCACACTGACAGAGTCCAGTCACCACGCGGACACTTTTCGTCCTTCGGTCCTAGTCGCGCGATGACAGGTCCTTTGGATGATTCCAAGCTGGTCCAGTTCAGTGACAGCTGTTCCTGATGACTGGATACCTCCGAGGATACAGTTGCCGATGTCCTTGGACGATTACACCACACGATACTCCTTCAGCGAAGACTGGTGCCTCCAGGTGGTGCGCGGAGGAAAAGTCCAGTTTCTGTGGGTTCCATTCACTGACAGTCGTTCGGTGGCAGGCCAGAGGGTGAAGGATACTTCTTGGCGGGTGCCGGTTCGGCGGGTGGCAGCGGCAACTTGCACGGGGAAGTAGGATAGGGTGTTTAACTCGCGCGGTCTCGTTTCGGTTCGCCGGTGGAAGATGGCGGCTTCTGCGGTGGAGCCGCGCGGTGTGGTTGCGGTGTATTTTTGAGGCTGCCGCCCCCAGCCACCACCGAGACCACCCTGGCTAACCTACCCCTCCGTGCCTCTCTTCCACGCCGCCGCCACCGCCGCTACCGCCGCCTGCCCGTCCTCGTCCACTGGTGGGGGTTGGTTTTTCCAAGCGGTGGGGAAAAATCTCTCTCTCCTGCCGCTGCACCCTCTTCCGCGATCCTGATGCTACTCCTGCTGATCGCGACTACCCGATGACAACACCCGTCTGCCTTTCTCCTTCTTCTACCCCTCACCCTCTACCCCCCCTGCCGCAGGATCGCAAGTATCGCGGAGGAATGCCTCTCGCCCGTAAGATTTCTCTCAATGAGCGCAGCAATTTCTTTTCCGCCCAGGGGGGACCCCCGATGATGCTGCGCTTCGGTGAGAATTTGCTGATAGTCGAAAGGGCTCGCGGTTTGCCCCTAACGCTGGTATAACAGTCACGAATCGCGCGAGTTAATACACAAGCAACACCGCGAACCTGGAATACAGAATCCTAGAAGGCTAGAGTCTGCCTGGAGGCTCCAGTATACCAAGATCGAGCACTGTCACTGCAAGTCACCACCGTTCTCTTTCTCAAGGGAAAGAAATCACTATGTTAATCGGAACTCGCGAGGCTCGACCACCGAACCGACACGAATCGACAGAGATGTTTACATAATCGCGCGGCCTCGATGACTGAGGCTTACGCGCCCCACACCACACCTTACTTTCCAGGTAGGAGACCGTGACGTCACATCATTCTATGATCTATATCCACGATGCATGATCCCAGTCACATGTGTTTAATCCCCGCTGATAGTTAAAAGTGGATGCACCCTCTTTTCCCTCACTCCCGCGTCACGAATCGTTTCTAACGAAGTGTTTTTGCCTGCCCGTGGTTCGCCAAACGGTTAAGGATACTCGCGCGCGTTTCACCACCGCAATTCCACGGGGCAAAAAGAAAAGAGATGCTCCTCGGGCCTTTAATTACTGGAGCCGTTCCCTCCCGATCGTTTCCACGTTGCGGTGGCTCGGTACACCGATAACGAGCTTGCCCTTTGCCCTCCTTCACTAGCCGTCGGGATTGCTCCTCCTTTTTAGTCTTTTTTTTTTCTCTTCGTCGCTGGCTTGCTCGCCGAGTCCTTCCCGCTTCCGTCGTTCAACGACCTCCCCGCGCGAGACTGCAAAACGACACTGGGAAGAAAGGGAAAACAAAGACGGCAGAAAGGTCCCTCGTGTAGTTGCGTTTAGCACCGAGGAATACGGGGGTTGCGCGATGCTTGGGGGTCTCCGCTCGAGGGTGCACGCGAGGGACGGAGACGGGACGAGGGTGAACGGGGATCGCCGCGGCTGGAGAAAGAGGGGAATACTTTGTCTTAATGCCCCCGTCATACGTGCAGGCCGGCTGTCGAGAACATCCAGAAACGAATCTTTCCAGATTGCGAGGATGGATCCCGCCTTCAAGTGGTCACAATTATCGTTATTGCGACGCGTCGCGCGGATTAAACGGTCCTACTAGGGGCTAGGCGCTCGGTGACCATGTGGCGAGGAAATTTTCAAGTTAATGGTCATGTCGAAAGTATATTTCCCTATAAATCTCTATGGTTGTCAAGGGACTTTAACGCGAAGTGTGTTACAGTGTCTTTCAATCCTTTCCTCTGGCGATACTTTGGTGTTGTGTATTCGTTTCTTCTGTCGGACGGGTGGAAAACTTAAAGAATGTAAAGTTTGTAGAAATTACGAGATTTATAAGGATTCGTGAACAGAGATGCTTCGAATTTCAGCCGAGATTTCGTCTTTGTAAATTAAATAAAGTTCGGGGGACCGGCGACGTGTTTCTCTTTCGACAAGCGACAGAAGACTATCGATCATGACGTATCTGTACCATGTTACGAGGATCCCTGGATGGGAGAGGCCACCCCATATAATCCTGCACCCCTATGGGTAACAATGCAACGCCTCCGTGTCCCTAAACGTAACGTTCCCGAGATGCATTTCGTCATACATCGGACCCTCGGGCGATGTATCGCCTCTTTTTTTGTCTTCCTCCATTTTTCCGCCCCCGTTTTCGACACACTGTGCGACACGTCCACTTCATGCACGCGTTCGAATGTAAAGGAGTGCAATAATTCCGCGATCGTTATTTGTGCGACTGATGAGGGACTGTGACCATTTACGCGCGTACTTTATTAAAATTCGGGCATCGCGAACGTCGGATAATCACGTCGATTAAAAACCAAAGGGACATTCGGATACTTTTCAACAGCTAAGAAGCCGTCGCTGAGGAACTGCTGAGGAAATCGCTGACGTCGCTTCCACATATTCCGCGAATTTAGTATGGGGAATGGGGCAATTGAATTTTAAGACAACTCGTTCTACGTGACAATATCGAAATACCGCGACGCTCGGTGAAAAAATCAGTTATTCAAAAGGGTGGAGAGGAGAGCTCGAATATCTCGATAAAAACGAGCGTCGCGCTCCGTCCGCGTCAGTTATCCACGGAAAAACGGGTATTTAATTATATCGTCCGGTTCCATTCGTGATTTCGTGTAATTAAATCCTGTCGCCATAAAATTACCGGGCACGGCGCGCGGAGCGGCGATATTTTTCAATTAAAAGAAAAATATATTCGATTACGTGACCGGGTCGAATCGGGGCCCCCGTCCGCCCGCCCCTGCCGCCTTTTTTCCCCGGCCAGTCGAACGCCCTTTCGACGGTAACGATATTCCATAACCCGCATCCGACACGGTCCACATAATCGGTATCGCGGCGGTGAATGCTGGACGATTATCGACGCACTTTTCCGTACAAATTAATTGGCCCAATTACCGGGACCGAACAATTACCTACTGGCGACCAATTAGATCAACGCCAGTCGTTGTCCCCGGCGCCGCTCGGCAAGAAATAATTGGTGCTCGCGTTCTCCACCCAAGCTACCCCAACAAAAAAAATCAACAAAATCGTCGAAAAATAACACCCCTGCCCCTCGAAATATCGACGACAGACGGGGAAATTGATACAAGTGTTCAGGGATCGATCCCGATCAACGGCTCGCACTGAATCCAACGGGCTAACCCTCCGTTCGGTTAAGACACCCCTCACTTTCTCACCAGGGTCCAGTCCGAACTAGAACTCGCGGTGCACGCGGTGCTATCGTGAGCTCCGCAGCGAAACCGCGACCGCGTGTCGCGACACTTTGATTTTCGCGGGCGTGAGAGGCCTGCAGACGGTCGGAACGAGGGCGGGAGGGGGGCGGCCAAGCCGTGGATAGGGGGGTGGTAGACCCGCGTCCTAGTACCGGAGGTAATCACACACGGTTAGCACATGTTAGCCGGGGCCAATTGTCGAAAAAGGCCGCAGCTCGTCCTCCAAGACGACCACGTCTTGGGGGGGACTGAGGGGGGTCTGTAGGTGAGAGGGTCGTCCGCGGGGGTGGAAAGGGGACGGAGACGATAGAGGCGGCGCCGTAGGCGGGTCGCAGTTTTTCACGAGTTTGCGCATGCGGCTACTTTTATGCCCCACCAACGCTGCCGCCGCCTTGGCGTTCTTAAAGGCTTCTTAGGGTGAGTTTTGTCCCCTACCGCCATCCCCCTAGCCTGACGTCTCGCGCGCGCCACCCTCCCTCCCCCTAGGCCCCTGGCGGGGCTGGCGGTAGGGCACAACGGTGGCTGGCTTTGCGCCGTTTCCAAAAGGGTTGCACCGCCGACACGATGCTTGCGGACCGATCACAGTCTCGTGAGGCGAACCTCAGCCAACTGGAACCTTTTTGCAGTCTATCGCGACTGGATCGAGTCTATTAAACCGTGGACAGTCTCGGGTGATCGTGTCTCGAGGGTTGGGGCACCGTGCAAGCGCATTGTGAGGTTTCGAAGAAGCTGTATACATGGGGATTTTGAAATTCATTCTTCAGAGGGTAGTCGAATTAGAGATTTAAATGAACTATTATATCCTGTTTTTTCATTTCGTATATTATATTATTCGCTTCAATTTTTAGTGAGCTCAGCATGAGGGTTGCAATTTTTCAATTAGTTTGCCACGCATTTGCAAAAATCACTTTGTTTTTCGTTGCCGGAGCAATAATAACGAGAGCAGGTGAGAAATATATAGATAAGATTTACGGTATAGGACGCAGTATGCCAATTAGCATGACAGCATTTGCTATAGGTGCATTGTCTATGATAGGGGTGCCACCTGCTCCGACTTTTTGGGGTAAATTTCTTAAGTTTTCCAAAATTAGTAACGCTTCTTCGTAAGCTTTTCTTTTTCTTTTCGATTAAATTCCTCTTTGCACAGATTAGACAAAATGTACCGAAGCCTGAGAACGTAGGGTGACGAAGAAGTGTTTGAAATCGTCATCTCCGATAAATCGATCGCGGGAAAGTCCCCAGTCCCGGAGGGTTTAAGTCAGTGAGCCAGCCAGGGGATCTTGTATAAGTATCATCGGCACAAGATTCCGCGTTTCCAAGCCCACGTCGATCCTACGTAACAAGATTGTCGAGAGAAACCAAAGGAGTAGCGTTAAGGAGTTGTTGGTCTGGAGGCGGCTGAAATCAGATTAGCAGCCAGACGCGTAATCGGGGCTTCTCACCTGGCACAAGCGGCCATCGCGTTTCTACGCGACACTGCTTCCTCTAATCATCGATGTTCCTCATGGAACAACCCCTACGAACAACGACGACGATCCCGTCCACCTCGCTGACCACTCACGTACCCATAACAACCGTCCTGCTGGACCACAGAGCTTCCTCTCTCAATTTCTGTTCATTACTCTCATTCCGAATACAGCCCTGCTATACAGAACCTGCAGGTATTAAACAATAAAGCTCTGTACACCTTCCGTTGTCCAATAGAAGAATGAAAATGGAAACAGAGCTCGGTGCAGAAGAAGAAGGAAACAAAGTTCAGGCCAACCCCATTACCCACCTGTTTACCAGGAGCTCCTCAGTGTTCTCAAGATTTCTTCCCAATGCATTTATGCTAAAATCAACTGTCTAGTAGCCAGGAGGAGAGAATTGGCGAAGGAAAATGCCACGGGCTTGCGGGACGCACATTTTTCGATAGGGGTTGCAACTGAGACGCCACTGCTGGCCGAGTGAGGGGTTGCAAGGGCGAGAGGAGGAGAATAGTGGATGAAGAAGGACGCGGCTCGTCGCGGAGAGAAAATAAGAAAGCAAATTACCTAGCAGTCACCTACCCCTCGGGGTGAGGTGTCGATATGACATGTAGGGAGACAAGGGACCCACGGCTGGCAACCCCTGGGGTTTATTACAAGGGTGGAATCAAATACACCGGGTGTCAAAAAATGAAACGCCACCCCACCGCGTTTCGTTCTACGCCCCAGCCTCCGTGGAAGGGTCGTGGGATGAGGTCACGGTAAGTTACGAAAGGGTGGGAGGGCTGTGGGGTTGTAACGGAGCTGAATTCGGATGGTTCCTCGCGTGCTGGGGGCTGCAGATGGCTTTTCCTTTATGAGCCACTGTCTGTAGGCTCGATAAAAAAACTGTGCAGCGACGGTCTTGCTGCTTAAACTGGCCATTCTTACCATCTATTCTATTCCATGATAATGCGATTCGATGAAAAGAATTTTTAGAAAACAATATCTCTGCGATTCTAATCGCTCTAAACTTTGAGTATTTTCAAGAAATTGTCGTGCATAATATTTCCAAGAAACTGTTCCCTTGATAGTGAATATTCGCCAGAGAATTTCACACGTTTCCTTCGAAGGGAGCTTGCACAGAAATAATCAATTTCGCCCCAGCTTATTACAGAAAATCGCTGTCTCTCGCGTAACCATCGGTAGGGTAGAAGTCTAAGGGGATAGCACTGTTTCCCCCCTGCATCGTCACCCCATTCGCCGGCTTCGCGCTCTTGTTTGTTTCGTAATCTTTAAGATCGGAAGGGTTCGAGGCGCCCGAGACGCAGGGAATCTGTTGTCGAGGTTGGTTCTCTGTTACCCCCGACGTTTCATCGATAAAGCCGACCGATCTGATCGTTGTCCAGCCAGGGTAATCACGCTTCGTCGATGACAATGGCTCAAGAAAATCATGATCCTTCGTTCAGATAGATATTAAAAATTCGCAAAGTATATTGGACGAGGTGGACGATTCATTCTCACCCTCCGACGACGAAGCTGCTGCAAAAGGGGCGAAGAAACGAGTAGTGATTAAATATTATGACCAGCGCGATTTTCAAGGACGCGCCTACGAAGAACGTTACTTAGGATAATTAAAACGACGCTTTGCCGACGGAATCCGCGTGACGGAAACACAATTCTCCGACTCGCGATAATTCTCCCACGCGAACAGCTCGATATTCTATTTCAACGTACACTATTCTCTCCTGGATCGCGAGACTGATCTCACATCGAGTCCTCAGATCACTTATCATTCAGTACGAAAAATGAACCAGGCTTTGGGAACCTAATATTACAGGAGACTTAGGTGATTATGAACGCGAGTTTCTCACAGTGAGACAAGCACTCGGGGATGATCCACGATGAAAACGTCTCGTAGACGACGGTAATGTCGTCTTGGACGCGAGCAGCAGAGACGAGGGTCCGTTAGTGTCAAGAAACGACTCGTCACACGAGGCGTGTACCTTCCCATCCCTTGTCCAACTCGACCTAACTTTCCCACCGTCCCTGAGCAACCTCCGATTACCCTGGTTACGCGAAAATCTTGAGTGCGTCGATTGTCTGGCACTCGCCAATCAAGAATACTTATACCGATCTTCTGATCACGACGAATCATCTCCCGTGATCGCTTCTAGCTAAAGAAACTTTGCATCTTCACAGAATTCGCGTTGCAACCCCTTCTGTAATCTCAGAAGCATAAATGGATTCGGTGGCCTTTCTGAAATTAAAGCGCAAATGGCCCTACAATTACCCAAGAATCGAGACACCACATGCGGAGAATTACGGGTCGAAGGGAACACTGGAACGCGACCGCCCCTTAATCAGGGCAGTTTCGTTACCCTGCCCCTCGGAATCGTCATCGTGTCTGACCAAGAACGGCCCAAGAGAGAACCGAGCCGTAGGCGATCCCGGGGTCATTTCCATTCGCTCCTTGCAAAGTGGTATCATTTCCCAAGAGGCTGGGGTTCGCTGCTGGCCTTCAAGGTCCTTGTGGCACAGCTGCCCTTTCGCTTCATCGAGTACAGCTCGGTCCAGCTGCGGGGATCGATATACACACGCGGGAGAGAATCGAACGCGGTCCACGATAGAAGCCAGCGCTGATAATGAAATTGTCCCAGGCTTCTCGTTCCCGGAATCCACGCTCCAGGGTGATTTCGTAAGAAGGAAGGACGTTTCTGGGAGACGGTCTCGTTGGATGTGACCATCAGCCCGGAACTAACTACCGATGCTGCGATTTTTCCTGCCAGATGCCGCGTGCTCGAGTTATGGGCCGCCGATTTGCATGGAAATGGGAAGGCAGAGTCAGACTCGTTCCGAGAATGGTAAAGTGGCGTGGAAGTGAAGCCTGTCGGGACGTTTAAACACTCTTCCACGTCCCCTCTCTGTCGTCTCCAACATTGATGACCACTCGACCTATGTACATACATACTTTCTTCAGACTCCGCTGAATCTGTTCACATCGGCCGATCCGAGCGGTTCTCTTCTTCAAATTCCCCTTTAATCATCACGATGCATGTTGGCTTTAACAGTGACAAGCATTGGTGGTCGTTAGGCCGTAAATTCGGCGTCGATTACGCTCTTGCCAAGACAGGGTTCGATAAGAAACCCGATAGCCGAGCAGCCAGAGAGAGCAGCTTTCCGGCCAGTTTCGGATAGCACGGTCTTGGTGACAGTTTATCAAATTGCAGGGCTGGCCCGTGTGCCCCTAAAGGGATGTAAGGGTCGTAAGGTGGAACGTGGTCGGGGTGGTAGCTTATTAGAGCCACGACAGCAGCCTGGGCTCCACCTTGAAACCTCCAACCAACCGCCATCCCTGCCGTGAGTCTTACCACCTTGCTTCCTACCATCCACCCGTCGCCTTCCCATCTTCCACCCTCGCATCCCCCCTGTCACCCTCGCGACCCCCTCCCCCATTCTCCTATATAGTTCAAGCACCGTAGAAACGTGGCTCAACATAAAGGGTCGCCTGGGACCGTCGTACTTGCCGCTTCGTCTTTAATCTACGAGGTCACCAAGCAACGACGACCGACTACCACCCTCCGAGCAAACGAGCACGGAGGACGTCGGTACGTTCGAAAGATTCCGAGCGTTAGGCCAGATTTAATATTCAGTCTGGGCCGATGGCGAGCTCCGTCTTCTAATATCGTGTCATTGTAAAAAAAAACTGGGGTGCTTCGTAACCTTGTCCCTTCTCACCCTCTTTCCTCTCCGCTGTTCTGATTAATCAGCGGGATCGGTAGGATTCTATTTTTCGCGTGACTGGTGCTGACCGGTAACGAACAGGAGTAGTCGATACGTTTCGCGTTGAACGTCAGCTCGTCAATTCCGCTCGGAAATAGGTATCGACGCGTGGACCCAAGGGATCTGTACTTCTTTACGTAACGGCGGGACCGCGTGTAGCAGTCTGATTCAAAAAGACGGGGCCGAGCCGGGGGGCTTCTCTCCAGGGGGTAGTTTTAAAATTCAACCCCCATACGAGGACTAAAGGGCCGCACGCTACACGGTGCTCATATCAATCCGTGGGATCAATAGGAAGTGTTGCTGGGTCTGGTCGGTGGATTCGGTGCGGGATCACCGACGATTCCGGCCGAATTACGCGCAATAAATTCCTGGGGATTCGACTGACCCCCTCCTACGAGCACGCTGCTGTCCATAACTCAGATTTCAGCGAGCAGAATTTTCTTCCCGCGCCGGCAGTCGTCACCGTGCGTCGAATTTTGTTAGACATCGATAAACTTGTTCCGGGCGGAACCCCTTTCAGTCCTTTATCCGTATTTCCGCCGGCATTCGTCGACTCTGTTTGACGGATCACTTCGCTCCTTCCCTCTCTTTTTTTGTCCGCCCCCCCTGTTTCATGCAGCCGTATAAACCGTTTACACTGCTTCTCGCCCCCGTATGTCTTCGACGAAGGGAATCCTTTGGTAATCCAGATTTATTTATCTCTCGATAATGTCAGAGCCGCTGCATCGCGACTTTTCCGTGTTTTCCATAAATCAAGTTCCCCGCCGCTACACCCGCGCGCGCGGGTGAGGGAGGGGTTGAAAATTGATCGGTCGAAAGTTTCGAAACGGTGTGTCGCGCGGGCGTCACAAACGGCCCTGGTCACAACCGCGCTAATCGTATCGATCCCAGCACTCTTAATCCATTAATGAACTTCCCGGGGCTCGTTTCGCTCCGGCTACCTGGGCTTTTCGCGCTCTATCCGTTACATCCGGCGCATATGTGCACTCCCGTGGCTGTATACGCAGCTCCACGGACGTGCGAACTTCAATTCTGGCCACTGTTTCGAACCTTCGAATCGCCGGAGCCGAGGTGTTCAAAGCTTTCCCGATGCAAGCTGGCTTCGATCGATGCTCGCAACACGTTTCAACTCTTCTCTTCGTAGCCTTCGATTTTTACGGACATATTTTATGCGAATCGTAGGGTAGGAGTTGCGGCGCTTAGTTTTGCTTGTCGAGGAAAAATTCACTCCTCGATAGGATCTTATTTAGGCCTCTTTTGGGGGAATGATCGTGTTTTCTCACGACAATTACGTCGCCACCCTTGCTTCGTTCCAATTCCTCGCACCCCCCATGCATTCTACATACGGGGATTGACTGAAATCCTTTGTTACAGGGCTGGTAAACAAGCGATAGGTCTCCCGATGCCGTCGCCTTCCGCGACGACAAATTCTTCAAATATTTATCTGTCTTTCCCTTCAAACCCTTCAATCGTCTCCGCCACCCCAAACGCCACTTCCGTTTCACACCGGCTGAGAGAGAGAGAAGGACAGTCTGTGCGTGTGTGTCAATTCTGACGTCTATCGACGTATGACAAATACCTCGCCCCCGATGCTTGCACTTTCTGTCAGTCCTGACGACCGGGACAAAAGGACGAGTCGGAGGGAAGGAACGATTCGCAAGGGTGGCTGTCGTCGCGCGAAGTCACCGTGGCCTCGCGTTTCGTCTACTCTCTTTTTTTTGTGATAAAACGCCCCTACCAAACAGCATACCTATACACGGTTGTTTATGCTCTGCTTGAGAGTGGCAGGAAACATCCTCCAGCTGGGAACAAATACCGCAAAATTGAACAGAAGAATCTTGTCGGAGAAATCGGGCTAGACGTGGAAAGCAGCAAGAAATTTCTTGCCCCTCTCTTATTAAAACCCGAGTACCCCTTGCATTATGTTTACTCATGTTTTTCACAGTTCAGTAGCGTTAAAGAAGCCTTGCAATTTCTATCAGCTATCGAACTAGTGATCAATAACGATCACCTGTGCTTCAATGCTTGGAAGGAAAAAATTCTAACGCCAAGCCCAATTATGAAGACATTGATGCCCCAACTCTGACATCAGACGGATCTCTAACAAGGTTCGAGAAACTCTCGGTCTATTCGGGATTGCTGGTTAGGCCGCGTGTTCCTGACACGCGGCAGTAGTTGGAAATTAATTTATTTTTCCCTAGTCGGCCGTTAATTGTTAAACTTAGATGGGCGGTCGTCGGCAATCCCGCAGTTAGACTTCGACTCGGAAGAAAAGAGACGGGACGCGTCGCGGGGCAGGCGATAGAAGGGGACGCGGCGAGGATGGGAGGGGTACGTGGCTCAAGAGGGAGGAACGACGACGAGCTGCGAAGACGAGGACGCGAGTCGGGAGGGTAGAAAATTTGCTAGGCAGGGTGCAGCACGAGAGAATCGAGAAGTTCGGGAGGGAGCGGAGGCAGGAAGCCAAGGCGCGACACGAACAGTGGATTGGGTTACCAGGGATAATTAGAATGATGATTAGGAGAGAAGCACGCCTCGTTGACCAATTCTTTCTCGGGACCTCCGCCTCAGACCGAACTTTCCTGGAGTTCGGTAGATCGGCTTTCTTCCGAGGGGCGAGCTGAACGGGGCGAAAGGGTGAAGAACTGTTGGATCCCCTAACACTTTCGAAGAAAGTAGCATAAATTACAGTGCTGACCATAAAAGTATGAGCATGCTTGGACATTAATAACGCCCCAAGGACGTGCGTATTGCTAGAGGATTTACGTCCACTCGGAGACTCCGAAGATGGCCAATAAAGAAGGGAAAACGCTGAAGCTAACCAAATTCGTCCGAGACCGTCGGCAACCATCAAGGCGATAGGCGAAATCGCTATCGACAAGCGTCGATGGGCAATATTACAGCACCCCAGCGGCGCATTTTTATGCGCCTCAGCGTGATTGGTCGTCCAAGTTGGCCCCCTTGAGATCACTTGACCGGGTAACCATCGTAAAAAAAGGCTGAGACGCACAAGACGGGGCTGAATATTTAGCACGTGGTCCGTAGAATTTAGCTTCGGCTCTCATCGGCCGATTTCCTTAACCGGTGCCAGGATTTTTCCAAGGGAAGTAACGCGGCTTTGACTTGGCGGATTTTTCTTTTCTCGGTTACGTTCCCTGTACTCCATGCTGCTTAGCTCCATCGCGCATTGAAGTACACGTGAATATTTGATCGGTCCTTCAACCTTCGCCTCCTTCGCCCTCCCACAAACCTTCGCCCCTTAGCTAACCCCCAGTCCCAGCTGCGGTGAATTATTTAACGCCCCCAGGGACACCAGTTACCAACATACATCTGTGTGTCAGCGAGATTTTCAAACTCTTTGTTCCGTACGATCGCCAATTACATAACAGGAGATTGCATGATTTTGCTCCACGCGTTTAGAATGTTCTAACGATTATGGCGGACACGATGAATCTTTTAGTTAAAATTTAAAGGTTTCTAATTAATTGTAATTTAATTCTAATCGTTCTAAAATTGATGGATGTAGATACTCTTTTATTAGAATGCTCTGTTCGTCACAGTGACAGCTCACATAGCAGTTAATTGAGCTAAACAAACTTTACTGCCGTAATAATATAGTAACAGTACAAATTCTATAGGTCCGCCATGAATGAATTCGTGGTTGGGCACAGAATAAAGTTTTGATTGCATTAATTAATCAGCGAGTGTAAGGTAAGATACGAGTTCGAAGCGTTTACGGCAATTCGTTTGAAATTAAATTAAGTTGGAGAGGACATGCACGCGATTGATCGCAGCGCTCAAGCGGCGAATTTCTGAAACCCCTGAAGAAACCGAAGTCGATGGATTACGTAGCTAATAGGCTTTCCATTCTGATTATAGTAATCCTTATCGAATTACTTCTTTCAGAACGTTGAATGTTAAATTTTAATGCTAAATTCCTCAATGGTATGATAAAAAAGGTATGAAGGCGTTGTCTGTCTCACAGCGTTTCTCGCTTATTCACGATCCCCCTAACGTGCCCTCGGGAGAGCAAACGGAATAGGAACAGCTGATGAGCTTATAACGAAGAAATTCCCACAATGCTGTAAAAGAGGACGTCACTAACTTTACCGACTATGATGATTCGAGTACATCTCTCAGAGTTTCCGTTCCTAAAAGTAGAGTGCGCATCAAATGCATCGAATATTCACGTGTCGGTATATCAGTTCGCGCGGCAATCTCATAGAATATTAGGCCACAGACGAGATATTATCACAGACCAGGTATACACTCCAAGTCATTTTAGAAGGAACTCATTTCGCACATGTAGAATGAGCTCATTGGCTCCGAGGGAGCATTTGTTTGGGGTATAGCCAATAGTAGCTTGTTTCACACGTCTGAACTTGTCTGTCGTAGATTCCTTCTAAAATGACTTGGAGTTTAGACATCGACGAAGTATAGAATCATCAACGAAGTATAGGATAGACCTATCACGCAATGTAATTTTGTGTCACACGCTCGGGGGGCTCGCAAGCCCCCTTACCATTTTCATGTCACACCCAACGTTATCGATTGAGTCTAAAATAAGATTGTAACGCTACGCGTGGCAGGAATTAAAATTCAACACGGGTAAAACTTAGATCATTTGAAACCCGCGATTTACAAATGATTCTGTTGGAGTAACACTATAAAGATCGTTTTATAAACGTATTCCGTGCAATGACAGAGAAAAAAGGATCGCAACAAAACAAGAACACATACGCCTTTTAACCTTGCTGTTCTATTCGAGTTACAGGACATAAAATAAAATGAATCAAGCAAATCCATAGACGAAATACATAAAATTGAAATAGAACAAATTACGAAAAACTATCGACGACATACCTATCTGAAACAGAATAGAATTCTGATTAGCTGCCGAGACCGAACCAAACTCACTGAAGGTAAGTTTGCCTCGATCTGGGCCCTTAATCTAGATCGTAGGCTTTAGCTTGATTCCGTTTCGCCAGTCGCAATGCTTGGGAAACGTTACCAAGGAGCCGCACACCGACGCGGAGGTACTTACGAAAGTGACCCATTTCTATGAAATATTTCTGGCCCATGTTTGACCAATGCTTTGTGCATTTTAAAAAATTTGGAAAAAGTCTTACAATAAAGCAATTCTTATATTTAATTACGATATTTGACAATCACAGCTATCGGCTCGGTGGTCCTCACCGATTTCCAGGTCTTTGATGCAATCAAAGTTCCATCCATCTCCCTGTACATGAAAACCTTAGCCAACTAAACCAAAGAGATGGATGGAAACAAAGTTCCATCGATCCTTTCGGTTTAAAAAGCGCTCGGCGTCTCCGAGACGATTCCTCTTGCTCGGATGCAATTCGAGCCGTCTATCACGGAGACTGGGAAATCGGACCGGGTGACTTACGCGGGCAGTGTACCAAAAGATACACCCCCTACGCCCGAAACGTTTCCCTTTCGACAAGTACACCAGGGGGTGAAACTGGTCCACCCATACCCATTCCATGCTCAGTCGCTTGCTCCCGGAAACAGAAGCAGCTGCTACTTCCTCATCGGAAATGAAGAGCCAATGAAAAAGCAACAAAGCTAATAAAATTCTGTGACTACTTGGCAATTTTACATGGGGCCTTAAATACTTGATGCTATAATAAATTAACCTAAGGCTTCCTTAGATGTCTTCTTTCACTACCACTGTTCACTATCACTTTTCACTATTTTCTTTCAAATATGTTATTTTGTTAACTTCATGTAAAATAAATCATGTAAGCCCATCAAAGAAATGCATCAAATAAAATATATCATGTAAACCCATCGAACAAATGCATCATTTAAAATAAATAATGTAAACCCATCGGAGAAATACATGAAATAAAATAAATGATGTAAACTCATCGAAGAAATACACGAAATAAAACGACACGTGCAAAAAACCACGAAGGAATGTATGAAATAGGACAGATGATGAAAATGAATCGAAGAAATCAGTTAAAAAGGAAGAGAAATCGGTTTTGGCCTTGGCAGAATAATAACATTTTGAATGGCTTTTAACGAACCCGAAAATTTCATCCGCACCAACCGAATAAGTTAACCTAAGATCGGTATCAAATATATTGGCCGGTGAATTCGTTTTCGGGAACAGCGATCAAGGAGAAATCAGCCACCACCATCTATCGACAAAGTATCAATGTTCTAACCAATAAAGCTCCTGAATTTTTTGGTCGCTAACGCACACCTATTCTGATGTGTGTATTTCTACGCTGACAGCTCGGTTTGGTCTACACCCCAGAAGCTTGGCATTATCCCCACCACTTCTGGCTCACTCTTGTTCTGCGAAGGCGAGAGCGAGATGGAACGAGAGCGAGTCAGAAAATGTTGAGAAAAGGAGCACTGAGGCAAGCAAACTGTGTGGTGGGAGAATACCCCTCACGAAACTCACCGGCCAATATATATGATACCGACCTTAGGTCAGGGGGCCGAGGGAGTGCACGAAGGATCAGGACTTCGAACCCTGACCAGGTCCCCAGGAAGTCCAGTAGGTCCCAATCTTAGCAACTTGTATAACGCTACAATTCAGAGGTACACCTACGTATTTGGGATTTCAAACTTTTAATAACGTAAATAATTTGTCAGAAACTTTGAAAATAAGCTTCGGCCCGAGACACATTCCACGGTCTCCTGAGTCGGTCGGCCCGAGACTTATTTTTAAAGTTTCTGACCAATTATTTAATTAAAATTTTGAAATTACAAATACGTTAAGTACTTCTGGACGGCAATCAAGTTGCCATGAATTTTCACTAATAACAAACTCATAAAAATCTTCAAATAGTAAAAAAATTACATCAAGTACGTGAAAAAGTCGAGCGTGGAAAAGAATACCTATTATCAAATAAGTCACAAAAGAATAGAAGATAATAACAATTTCAGTATAAAAGCACATGTGACATCAAAATGACGAAAATACATATACACAGACATTTTAATAATGTCTAAGAATACCTATTATCAAATAAGTCACAAAAGAATAGAAGATAATAACAATTTCAATATAAAAGCACATGTGAAATAAAAATGACAAAAATACATATACACAGACATTTTAATAATGTCTAAGAATACCTATTATCAAATAAGTCACAAAAGAATAGAAGATAATAACAATTTCAATATAAAAGCACATGTGAAATCAAAATGACAAAATAGTATATTGCGTGACAAGGGAGAGAAGTAAGCGATTCCGACGAGCGTGAAGTTTGCTGCCCGAGCGTAGCGAGGCCAAATCGCTTCTCTCCCGTGTCACGCACTATATTTTTTTTTCAACACCTGCATGAAAGGTGTGTTTTTGAAAGCCTGCTGAGCGATTCGCAAAAAATATGCATTTTCTTTTAATGAAAAATGGTGCTGTGACAGTTGTAATATCAAATAAAACACGCATGCTCGATAACGATTAGTCGAACAACTGCATCTTCATACCATACGGTAACGCCAAACTCCAGTTTCCTTGGGAGGAAACTGCAGGGCTTGAAAACTGTTATAATAACGATTTCGGTTCTCCAAACGGTTATAAAGAACCTTTATTCGGAATAACTGTTATGAAGAACCAAAATTTCCAACTATTATCTCTTGCGGTTACGGTTCCTATTTCCCTCCTCATATCGGTTCCATAACCGTTATTTTTTCGGTTCTGTATCTGTTCCATAATGGTTCCAGCATCAATTCTTGTATCGACTTTTCCCTAATTGATATCATTAATTATTGTAACTGCAGATTACTGTATATGCGCATATTTTTTACAAAATCCTTATAGAAAAAGGAGAAACATTTATAGGTACATATCATTGATTTATAATAAAGCGTTGAAATAAATAAATCAGCTACATATTTTTTACATTTACACACACACTATATTATTCAGAATAGGAAGTTAAATGTTTCTCCTATTTCTATAAGGATTTTGTAAAAAAATATGCACATATAAAGTAATCTGCACAAAGTCGATATAAGAATTAGTTCAGGAACCGTTTCGGAACCGATATAGAACCGAAGAAATAACGGTTATGGAACCGATATAAGGAGGGAAATAGGAACCGTAACCGAAACAGATAATAGTTGGAAATTTGGGTTCTTCATAACAGTTATTCAGAATAAAGGTTTTCCATAACCGTTTTAATCAGAACCTTTATATACCAGTTTCAAACAGTTATTTTCGGAACCGTTTCAAACCCTGGAGGAAAGTGAAAAATTATGCGAATACGCATGCGCGTAAAGTCTTTTTCCCTTAGGAGAAAAGTAGAAAACGCGAATACGTCTGAAATTGGTCATTTTTCTCCCGCTCAGCAGGCGTAAAAAAACACACATTTTCATGCAGGTGTTGAAAAAATACATATACACAGACATTTTAATAATGTAAAGATAAAATGTAACAGAAATACAAGGTACTCGTGTCTACTATTGCAAAGAAAGAATGGGAAAGTATAACACACTCACAGACCGTTGCAAACAGTCTCACTGCTATCCACGCGGCAAGCATCCCCCTTCGCTACTGCTATTCGATCAACAGGCCAATGTGCCGCAGCTGCAGCGTCAGTGAATCCGGTCCTCCATCCTGTGGACCTAGACCCTCTCTAGGGCCTATGCTGGGCCCTCTCTAAGGTCTCTTGGGCCTTCTCTAGGGCCTACGCACTAGGCCCTTTCTAGGGCCTAGAATCTGAAAATTGAAGCTAAGCGAAAATTGGACTCTACTTCCGCGAAAAAAAGCGATTAGAGCACCGGTGCTCTGGACGAACCTAGTATGCGTAAAAAAATGGCTCTAATTTCGCGAAGAAAATTCAACTGGAGCTTCGGTGCTCTGAACGAGTCTTAGATACGCAAAAATTTCACTCTAGATTCGCGGTAAAGTTACTCTAAGTAAGAACCGCGGTGCTCTGCAAAATATGTAGATGGAGGCGAAAAAAGCGGGGACTCTACGATCGCGTTACGCGCGATCAAAAAGGATCTTGCTAGACTGCAAGATTGCTAGGAAGACTGAGGTTCCACTTCAGGAACCTTTTCAAATTTTTCGCGGCGACTCTATTCGACTCGATCGATTCGCGTTATTTTACGAATTATTAATCGGAATTGTAAAAATCGCGAGCAACTGTTGTATGGATTTAATTTTCTGGCCCTGTTCTCTAGGGCCTAGAATCTCGTTGGCAAGTCCAAGCTGAAAATTGAAGCTAAGCGAAAATTTGACACTACTTCCGCGTTAAAAAAGCAATTAGAGCACCGGTGCTCTGGACGAACTTTGTATGCGCAAAAAATTGGCTCTTGTTTCGCGAAGAAAATTCAACTGGAGCTTCGGTGCTCTGAACGAATCTTAGATACGAATTATTAATCGAAATTATTAAAATCGCGAGCAAATGTTGTATCAATTTAATTTTCTGATTTAGACAGACACATGCATGTCACTATCTACGAGTACCTTGTCTGATCAGCTCATTGGATTCTGCTCCCTTTCCAACACATATGCGCGACGGTTAGTGGCCCGTTTCATATAATTGGCATTCGTTTTAGGAACATTTCTGCGATATTTCGTGAATATGGTTTAGAAAAGAGCCACGTCACGAGGCTACTTCGCAAAATATTGCACAAGTGTTCCCGCATGTCGCGCATTTGTGTTGGAACGGTCAGAATCGAAAGAGCTGGCTACCCAACGTTTTCTACAAAAAAACATTTTGTTCTATTGCGTGCACCCACGTCCAAGAAATTATAAAGTGACTTAGCGTTCGCTGTCATCAAGAGTACTGCATCTCTGCACACTTGTTACCCCTCGGACCAGCAACCCTGAAATCAAATTTAGAATTTAAAATATGTATATAAATTATTGGTAGTAATTTATTCATTAATTATATATTTTTTTTCAATACATTTTATATAATTGTTTTATTGTTGCCGATAATAATTGATAGGGGAAGGTGGGGTAAAACGGAACGCTTAACTTTGGAGGGTGATAACTTAAAATCGGGAGGAGAAAAAGACACGAGACCTCGACAGGAGTCTTCAGTGGACCTTAGGGCTTAGACTATAAGAAAATCAAGGTCATTGTTAAGAAAAATCTTTGGGAACGACGGAAAATGAAATTTGCCGGAGTTATTGAAATCTTCGCCTCGCTCAAATGGTGGGGTAAAACGGAACACCCACTCGAAGACCGTGTAAATGTACAAAATCTTTATTTCTATGATTTAAAATGTATTAATTTATGTTAAAATCTATAAGTATATGTTTTAGGTATAACTATTGTAAATAAAATATAACAAAAATATATATTATACATATAAGAGAAAATATTTTATTAGATAACATGAAAATTACGGAAAATAATCAAATATAAATATAATATCGTAAAAGATGAATAGATTAATACAGTTTGTTTATTATTGTATGAACAATAAGCGGGCCGGAATCACCCGCTGGTTGGAATTACCCCGCTTTCCCCTACACGTGGTTTTTTACATGAATATCAATATTTGCATGGAGAACACATCTGCGTTAAATGATTATGTTATTTATTACAATTGAAACTAACAGTTTGAATGAATGAAAGATGTATCTCATACATCAAAATTTTCTATACAAAATCCATTTTCTTGGAAACAAGGATAGTAATTAAAAGTTTAATCTACAATCTAATAATTAAAAGAGATAATAAACACAAACTAAGGGACGTTTCCATTCTTCCCCATGTATAATAGGCGTTCCGTTTTACCCCGCGAAAAGTGTTCCATTTTGCCCCATGTGCAGTCATTTAGTAAACATTTAATATTTACACTTCAGCGTGAGGTAAAGAACTTTTTATATATATCAAAATGTAGCGTAAGGACTATAGAATCCAACGATGTACTTGCCGTTATTAATTTTCGAAATCCAAGTACCGAAAAGTGGTCGAAAGTCCAACGCAATATTGAAACGTCGATACCGAAAATTTTTCAAATTCTCTTAATGAAAAAATAACTTGTGCAGAGGTCTATGGTCTATCACAAAATGCTATGAGGACCCTTTGGTTCCATGTCACGCGATACTAACTCATTCGCAGCTCTTATCTAACAGAAACATTGGTGTTCCGTTTTACCCACCCGTTCCGTTTTACCCCACTTTCCCCTATAGCTTTTTTAACTTTATTTGGACGTCAAATTTTGGAGTACATTCAGGATTGAAAGGGGCCAAATAAGGTTGGAGCGGCAGGGTTATTACAACTTTTTAGTGATGTTATTAAATTATTAAATAAAGAATCTTTTTTATCGAAAAGATAAATTTAAATTTATATTTGTATTTTGAAGAAACGGTATAATAAATTTAAAATTGTAACTATTGTTTACTAATGTCTTAGGGGATAGAAATAAATTTGGTAAATGAGGATGTTAATAGAGGTAAATTTATTGTTTAAATAAAATTCTGGGTGGGCTGGTAGAAATATATGTAATGTTAATGTAGATAGTGTAGTCTATCTATTTATTAAAGTGAGAGAAGAATGGGGCTGGCAGGGGCACAGCCTGGAAGAAGTAAAGGAGTTCAAATACTTAGGGTATAATTTCCAGAAAAATGGGGGCAGAGAGATGCATATAAGGGAAGTCATAAAGAAAGCTAGAATAGCAGTGGCGCAGATATGGGGAATAGGACAAAGAATGTTCAAGAACAATTTTGTGAGAAGAATGAGAATATTCAGAAGCATAGAGAAAAGTATCTTCCTGTATGCGTCAGAAATTTGGGAATGGATGGAAGCAGAAAAAGTAGAGAAAATACAGGAGAAATACATAAGGTGGACTTTAGGTTTGGACTTCAATTCACCAGCAGATCTAATTTTGGAGGAAACAAAAACGGACAAAATAAGGATAAAAGCTGGGAAAAGAGGAGAAAGCGAAACGGCTGAATAAGAATAAAATAGTACAAGAATGCTGGAGGGAAATAGACGCGAAGCAAGCAGAGAAAAAGTCGAAATGGAAGGAAATGAGAGACTCGTACTACAGGCAAAAAAATGATGGATATACAAAAAATGGAAATCGAAAGAAGGAGAGGAAGAAAGTTTGCTGAGGAACTAGCGCAAAGAGACAGGGCGAAGCAGGTCCAATGGCAATACGACAGAATACAAGGAGGCAGATACAACGCACATTACACAGAAATCAGGGATAACCAGAGAGCGAATTACCTAAACGGAAACTACAGAGGCAGAGACCAAAGCATGATTGCAAGGTTCAGATGTGGGAACGAAGAGCAGGGAAGCAAGTACTGGAAGGAGGAAAAAGAGACAGTATGCAGACTATGTAATGGGGCTAGAGAGACGCTGGGTCACATGCTACAAGACTGTACGGATCTGACAAGAGAAAACTCAACGATCAGGGGGATACTAAAGCGAGAAGAAAAAGGAGCGGATTGGATTGCGAATGGATCTAGAAAAAAGGAGGAGAAAAGAAGAACAAGATGAAGGAAGAAGTCAAAACGAAAGCACAATCTTGAATTAACAGTCCCAGAACCACTTACACACATAACACATGTAACCCCATTTTGAGGCCGAAAGGCGAAAAATAAACCTATTTACTACAATTTATTAAAATAGATAGATAATTGTAAGAGATTCACTTATTTTAATTTTTGATGGGTAGTTGTTAATTATTCTGGTAAAATACAAAAATATAATTATTATCCCCCCCCCCCCAACAATTGAAATAAAGATAAGTTAAGAGAGAAGATTTGGAAAAACTCACGTGAAAGGGTTCAACTTCAGAAATGTAAATCGTATTTAATACGTCAAGCATCCCGAATGATTGTGAAATTAAAAACAGAATAGTTTAGAATCTTAAAGGCGCGATATGAAAACATTTTTCCGATTTTAAAATTAATTTATTCACGCATTAATGACACTGTTAGCAACTACTAATGATAAGTATTCGTGGTCACTATGCTCGGTACAGCAATTATTTTACTTCATAGCAGGCAGAATGATTGAAAGAATTAAAAGAGTGTCACTCACCGTTCGTTCAGAACAGTCTCACTGCTATCCACGCAGCCAAGTGAAAGTATTTGATTCAAGGACTCAATTTTTTGTTCATTCATTATGATACTGTTTTATTAAGATGAAGCGCTGGAAACCAAGTTTCAGAAATTTAGAGAAAATTTGAAGGATCTCAAACGAAAGGGTTCAACTTCAGAAATGTAACTCGCATTCGATACATTAAGCATCCCGAATGATTGAGAAATTACAGAAAAGTAGTTTAGAATGTTTGAAACGAAATAAATTAAAACTTCTATCGCGAATTTAAAATATATTTATTAGCACACGTATTAACGTTACTATTCGCGAGTACTAAGTATATATTCGTGGTCACTATGCTCGCTACAACAATCATTTTGTTCGATAGCATGCAGAAAGATTGAAAAATTGATAAAGTATCACTCACCGTTCGTTGAAAACAGTCTCACTGCTATCCATGCAGACAAGCATCTTCCTTGAGCAGTAGCTATTCGATCTGGAGGCCAATGTCCCGCAGCTGCAGCTTCAGTGTCGAATAGAACGTGTCAAATATGTCGCATTAATTTCGCGATGAAGAAACAATAAGAGCACCAGTGCTCGGAAATAGTTCTAGATGCGTTAAAATCACTGACTCTACGTTCGTGTTAACATTACTAACACGCAGGTCGATCATTGTCCACTATGAAATACTTTATCGCGAAATAAGTATTGACTCTACAATCGCATTGCACGCGATTACAAAAGCTCTTCACGCTTTTAAATATCTCTCAACAGTGGGGAGATGTGTTCGGACTCGAGTAAAGTCTTTCGGAAATAGTCCTCTAGATACTGAGTCTAATGCAGTAGTCCAGTAATCAATGGAATTGATGCAGGAATCGTGAAATCACGAAATAATATCGACTGTGAATGCACAGATATTCAATGATCCGATCCCCGCCGCGGACAAAGTCGAACTGTTAGGGCACACCGTTCGGTGACGTAGTGACTTTGGTAGAGGTTGTTGATGTTTTTTGTCGCGCTCGGCCGTGTCAGTGTTTTGTCGCGCTCGGCCGACTCCCAGCTAACTTGAAATTCATCAAGGCCAGAAATAATATTATATAGCAATGTCCAAATTTCTCAATTTCTAATGACTCGAATGTAATAATTACTGTTAAGACAGAAGATTTGAAAGAACTCACACGAGAGAGTTCAACTTCGGAAATATAACTCGTATTCGATACTTTAAGCATCCCGTATGATTGTGAAATTAAAGAAACGTAGTTTAGAATGTTTGAAAAATAAGGTCCACCGTAATGTACCTACAGGGTCACAAATTAAACTTAATTCAAATTAAAGGGTATAATAAATTTAAAATTGTAACTACTGTTACACTAATGTCTTAGGGCGTAGAGATAAATTTTGTAAATGAAGATGTTATTACAGTTAAATTTAATGTTTAAATAAAGTTCTGGGTGGTCAGATAGAAATATATATAAGATTAATGTAAATAGTGTAATAATAAATAGATAGATAATTATAAGAGATTCATTTCATTTAATTTTTACAAACTATTTTAATACAAAAATATAATTATAATCCCCCCCAATAATTTAAATAAAGATAAGTTAAGAGAGAAGATTTAGTACAAGTCACGCGAAAGGGTTCAACTTCAGAAATGTAAATCGTATTTAATACGTCAAGCATCCCGAATGATTGTGAAATTAAAAAACGAATAGTTTAGAATCTTAAAGGCGCGATATAAAAACTTTTATTCCTATTTTAAAACTTATTTATTCATGCATTAATGACACTGTTAGCAATTACTAACGATAAGTATTCGTGCTCACTATGCTCGGTACAGCAATCATTTTACTCCATAGCAGGCAGAATGATTGAAAGAATTAAAGGAGTGTCACTCACCGTTCGTGGAGAACAGTCTCACTGTTATCCACGCAGCCAAGTGGAAAGAGTTTTCCCAAAAGTTTTCTAGATTAAGGGTATATCACAGTGAAATCATGTTTAAAGGCCTCCCACATAGTCCAGTAACCGATGGAATTAATACACGAAGCGAGATATCGCGAGTTAAGATTCACCATGGCTCTTTAAACTACCTAGTTCATCGATAATTGTTATTCGTAACCGAAAACAACTACTCCATCGTCTATAACAGTTATTAGTGACCAAAAAATATTTCCGTCGTCAATAATGATTATTAGTGACCAAAAATATTTCGGTTGACAATAATGGTTATTCGTAACCAAAATCAATATCCGGCATCGATAATGGTTATTCATAATCAAAATCATTTAACCAAAAATATTAATTCTTATGTCATAACTTTTAAAATTTGGGTTATAACAATTAGGGTCCCTGGTTAAAACTAAGCATTCGTGCAAGTTGTACAAAGTTTTCCAATAAGAAACTGTATACCACGTAAGTAATTTACGAATATATACTTACTAAGCCATCTGTGTTAAGTTTTACCAGCTTCATTAAAGTACACTCTTGTATGGAGATGCTACATATTTTATAAACGACGGAAATATATTACGTGTAATATTTCTATTTTACCCGTAGCAGAACGTATGCATAGGAACGATTCCAGGAATTGGAAGTCACCTCTGTTTAGATGGCTCGGTCACGAGCCGCGATACATACGTCACTCGGCGTACAATACAGACCTATACCTATCCCAACATTTCGGAAATACGTACGCGTGTATTACTTCGCGTCTCGCGAGGCCTGCTCGTCTCCCCCCACCAAAGCCAATATTCGCCGAGGTATAGCGGCGGGCGCGGGGGTCATTCTCTCCGTGGACTTCGTTCTGTTAAGACGTGTCGATAGCTGCGTGCTTAAATGGTACGCGTACATTGTCTGTCGTCACATAATTACTTCTAACCGGTATTAGTCTTCTTCTTTACTATCTATCGTCACTTGCTGCAACTATTAATACACTTTCGTCCCGAAATTGATTAAACATCGCGAGAAAACCGTTAGATGTTCGTCGCGTATACCCTTCGTTGCTTCACCGATATTTCTGTGCATTTAATGCACACATATCGGGTCTCGGTATTCAGTTACATCCCTTTTCTGGTATATTTCAAGCTTATTTCTTGTTTAATTGCCTTATGAATGTTTTAATGCTTTTGTTTCAAACTTGTTGCATCGTTCGATTACAGACGTTGAGGCGAGAATCGAAAGCAAAGGGCAGGCGACGCCATGACACTTGACCGTTAATTTGAACGGTGCTTGGATGGCGTCTGGTCATTCCTTGGAAAAAGAAGGTGGCAATACGTGTGGTATACGTATTTTTCTCGTTATTTTATTGAATCATTGTTGGCTGTGAGGTTGATGGGTAACTTTGCAGTCGGTTAATATCAAGATCAAATGGGAAAAGATTGAATTATGATAAATTGAATAATTTTAATCAGATTTGTTTAAAATTTTTAAAATGGCGTCAGTACATGCTTACGAAATATTGGAATGATCGGATTCTATTGCATTTCGGTCGCGTTTACGTAGAATTCAATGATATTTCAATGATTTTTAAGAATATATCTTTATGAAGCTGTTGTAATTGCATTTACGTTCGGTTTTGGATGCAAGTTTTCTTCTTTATGTATAGAAATATCGAGGACATGCCATTTGAGCATGAATAATTAACGAATTTTGATTCTTGCCATGAGTTTTGGATATTTATAAAGATCGTGATTAATAATTTCAAGTATTATTCGAATAACACGAACGTGCTTACAACTTTAATGTCGAAAGCCACTACTATGATTCATTTAAATGTAATAATTATTTCTGAAGCAGTATATTCTGGATAATATCGTGTTACTGAAATGTAAAGCTGCTCCTATCGAGCGAGCATTCTTTATTTTCGCATCACACCTTGTATTCTAAATAACAAGGAGCGAAAGTCCCTTGGCTGGTTCCAAGAAAAACAATATTTCCTCGCGACAAAACTCGATGAAACCACACCTACCTCCACTCTCCTATCCTACTTATTTTTCAGAGATTGTGACCGCGCGCAATGCGGCCAAATAGAGTCAGTGTTTATGACGTACAAAGTTTTTCATTTTGAAGAGCACAGTTGCTCATAGTAGATTGTCGTTAACAATTTGGGGATACGCGAGGGTAGAGTCAGTGTTTTCTACGCAATTAATATTCTTTCTCGAGCGTCGCGGCTCTGACTTTCCAATCGCGAGAATAGATTCAGGATTTTGTTCGCCAATTATGATCTTTGGGGCGCGTTGGTAGTCTATTATTTCTTTATTTTTTTTACCTTTGAAAGCGAAACTCCTTATCGGAAATTAGAGTCAGGCATCAGCTGAAGAGGAGATTTGTGCGCAGAATTTTAATAGAAAGATGTAAGTATCTATGTATTTCATTTAATTCCTTTAAAGTAGAGTTCATTCTTCCAAATTTTAGAAAGAAAAAAATTTAAAAAAATTAATTTTTAGAATAGAATCACCAAGAAATGAAAAACTAACGAAACTTTTTATCACTTAGACATTTTAAGAAAAAAATTTTGTTAAAGTTAATTTTTTTAATTTATTTCTTAAAATGCCTAAATGTTAAAAAATTTCGTTAGTTTTGAATTGTTTCGAGGTTCTTTATTAGAGTTCAAACAATCGTAACTTTAGAAAGAAATTATAATCGTGTTCTGTTCTTTCGTTACAGTTTGGGCGCAGTTGAGCAGCTTGATGACTTCTTAGCAGTTTGATGACTTCCTCTGAGCAGTAGCAGGGGTGTTGGCGCCTTCGTCACCGGGGCACAGCGAAATGTGAGTGCGCATGCATTATGGTTCCTCTGGTCACTCAATCATGTCGTAGGACGTTTGGTCCGAATCGACACGAGTGACTGGTTGTATACGTGCTTTGGCGAGCATAATGACCGCGGGCATGGTAACCATGCCTGTGAATTGTAACATTTTGTCTGTGTATGTATTTATTAGACGAGGGCTAGGGTCTTCTTGTACGCCGCGTCTTTTCAATAGAATCAAATTATAATTATAATTTCCAAGATAAACGGTTCCTAACACGAATGTTTATCATTGATCATACATTGATGTAGATATTTATTAAATAATGCACGTAAAGGTGCATAGCAATTCAGAAGGTATTGATATGAATATCAATACAGCTGAATGCTAATTTTTATGTAGCGAAGAAGTCTGATAATTTCAGGCTCCACAGCTACAATCATTTTTATTTAATACGTAGTGGAAAAATCGGATGCTCTCCGATTTCGTCATTGCGACGATTCTAATGACTTGAATTTCTTTTATTTTTCTGATATTACTTGTTCAAAAGTAACTTGATGTCTAAATGATGATAATAGACATAAAAGTGTAATTCCTTTCGTATAAAGGTCACTCGTTTGCGCACACAATTGAATAATTAATTTCCATGTGCAAGAAGACAATTGAGGGTGGGCAAATTTCAGGTTCAAAGTAATTAGCATGAGAACATACTTTCTTGTTTTATGAAATTTACTTTGACGATGGAATAGCCCGTTGTAAATTCTTAAAGTAAATTCTTCATGATTTAGAATCTTTTTCTTAAATAATTCAATTTTAGAGTCCTTTTTCTCGCTAATTAAATGTCGAGTAGAGTCCTTTTCCTTGATCCAAAGTAGAGTCCTTTCTTATTTATCGAACTTTAAAGTATTCACAAGATGAAAGTCGAGTCATTTTGCTTAATAATGTAATATGAAAGAATAATATCCTGCTAGACACTATAGAAACTAATCATATTTTCTAGTTGAGGATTTTCAAGATATCTTTTCGTACCCATTGCCTTTTAATTCATCTACGTGCCCATGTGCTACTTGGGTGAGTGAAGGCAATGGGGCACGATGACTTTCTTTACTAAATAATTACATGTCGGCGGCTGGCATTGCGTTAGTGTATCGTGCACGTCGCATTTTCCACCTGTGTGTATGTGTGGTTAGGCGGTGGAATTAGCGGCGGTGAAAGATTTTCATCAGAGACCATGTTAACGAAACTATAACATTATATTATTATTCATTACAATAACGATACCAATGTATCATATTCCTTGTTGCACACGATGATCATTCTAGTAAATAATCTTGGAATATGAAACTTAATCAATCTCATATAATCAAATGAGAAAGTAATAAGGATTGATGTATGTACATAATACGTACAAAGCACATTATCAAGTAATCCATTGTTTGAAATTGAATATAATTAATTGCTATTTAAATCATACTTATACGCAATGGTCACTGCCTTTGTCAGCCGATTTCAGTGAAAACTGGTACGTAAAGTTAGAGTGTGATTGTAGCCAAGCTCGGGTGACGGAGCCGTCCCGGGACGGTCTCTCTAGTGTAGGCTTTTGCACCCGGGCGGCGATGCTTGAGAATCGTGGAGTGGGTTGGCTGATGATTGTGTTTGAGAGACTGTTTTGCCATTTTTAAATATAGGTGTTAGGTAGAATAGGTAACTTACCTTCTGGTACGAATGTGTGACTTAAATATAAGTAGGTAGGGCCGGGGCAGGTCATCGTATTCTCTGATCGCGTGTTCCCCGCACGATGACCTGCTTTCAGGAAATTTATGAGAAAAGTCGACGGCCAGACTAGCGCGAGTGGGGTATGCCCTCGCTTCTAGCCTCGCTATGTCGACTTTTTGACGCCAGTGGGACATTGCACATTGTCGCTGGTCGCGGTCGCGAAGGACGGGCTTGGGCACACTATTAACTTTCAGAAGGGCGGACCGCCCGAAGCAAAGGAGTGGCCAAAGAGCCGAAGATAGCCCGGCCAAAGAGGCCACATCATGTGGGCTACGAAGAATGGTCCTGCATCCTCGGGTGCAGGGTCATTCTTCATAGGTATTACTTTGCCATTATGCTCGTCGGTAGTTGTAGTAGTAGTAGTAGTTTGGTTGGCGATAGGCTGACCCATCGATACACCCCCCCCTCCCCCTGAAATTGAGCACCCCGCGTTTTCAATTAGGGTTGCGAAAAAGATTACGGGGCTAGTTAGCGTTGCGACTAAATGTTGATGACGGTTTGAATTAGCGTTGCGATTAAATGTTGATGACGGTTTGAATTAGCGTTGCAAATCAAGTATTCCCCGCGTTTGGTTCCAGCATAGTGTTGCGAAAAAATATCGATCGTGGTTGCTTGTAGTGTTCCGAAAAAAGAGTCGCGATTGTTTTTGAGATTGTTCTAGTATTTTGAAATTTGAATTGGAGTTACTAGAGTTTGATTCATTGTATTACTTTTGATTCATGGTATTCTTTTTATTAGAGGGACATTCCTCGCGAAATCGGACACTTTTCGGAGAAACATTTCGAATGTTGCTGGAATTCGAACATGTTGTAGTCTTTAATGATATTTAAACGTACCTCAAAGGATTTTTCAATATTTTGAAAAATGTCGATTTCGCAGCTGTTTGAAGGTACGTGCTAACTTTTTTCAGTAAATTATAGTTATGGAAGTAGTAAATGGATGGAGATGAGCTTTACGGTGCTTATAGAGAAGACATTGAAGTTTTAAGAAAAAATTATTTCAGTTTAAAATATAAAAATTTGAACCATTTTTGTGCAATTATTTTAAACAAATGCAGTTTTTTTAACACCGGCCGCGATTTTAAAAATCCCCCCAAAAAGGATAATATAGTTCTATCCTTCCCCTTGATGGATAAATTTTAAAAAATATGGACATTTTAAAATTGGCCCCGTAAAAATTGTCGAAAGTTGGCGCTGCGTCAAATTGTACCAGCTCGACTGCTATAGGTATCTGTTATTCTTATACGGTGTTCTCGAATATGGTAAGTATTTGTAAAAAATTGAAGACGGAAAACCTTTACTGCTTTTTATACACAACATCATACGGTAACTCAATTTTGGGTATTCGCAATACTTTCCTTGAAACGAAGGTGACGCTCAGATTTTTAAATGGAATGCTATTAAATATTTAGCATTCCATTTAAAAAACTAAGGGTCTCCATTGTTTCAAGGAAAATATTGCGAACACCCAAAATTGAGTTACCGTATTACGTTGTGTATAAAAAGCAGTAAATGTTTTCAATCTTCAGTTTTTTACAAATATTTACCATATTTGAAAACACCGTATAAGAATAGCAGATATAGCCGCTTGGCCGTTGCGAATATCGCACGGCCCAGCCAGTCGAGCCGGAGCGATTTGACGCAACGTCAACTTTCGACAATTTTTACGGGGCCAATTTTAAAATATCCATATTTTTGAAAATTTGTCCATCAGAGGAAGGATAGAACTATATTATCCTTTTTGGGGGGATTTTTAAAATCACGCCCGATGTTAAAAAACTGCATTTGATTAAAATAATTGCACAAAAATGGTACAAATTTTTATTTTTTTAAACTGAAATAATTTTCTCTTAAAACTTTAATGTCTTCTCTGTAAGCACTGTAAATCTCATCTCCATCCATTTACTGCTTACATAGCTATAATTTATTGAGGAAAAGGTAGCCCTTACCTTACAGCTGTAAAATCGACATTTTTCAAAATTTTGAAAAATCCCTTGAGGTACGTTTAAATATCACTAAAGACTACAACATGTTCAAATTCCAGCAACATTCGAAATGTTACTCTGAAAAGTGTCCGATTTCGCGTGGAATGTCCATAGAGTTGCGATGCGACTGATCGCGTTTTTTTAATTACTCGTCCTAGTTTAATTCTTGATATTTTTTTGAGGTATTGTTGCGATTATGACTGATCGCGTTTGTAATTAGAGTTGCGACCCCCAGACCCCAATGCCCCGAAACTGTCCTGGGACATGTCTGGAGACATGTTCCTGGGAAAAAAAGAGTCCCGAGCTGCTGGATTTGCAGCACAGGGGACTCTACACAGCCTTCAGGAAGGTTGCAACGAATTAAAGTTAGAGTTGCGTATTACAAGACACAGGTGCACTAAATTTTTATTAGTTTTGCGAAAAATGAAGCCACCCATCTGGTGGTTGTCGATAGATTTTTATATTTGTTAGAGTAGTATAGCTCCTTGGGAGCTTTTTCGTTTGCTATTCGGGATTTGTATTGAGTATAGTAGAATTTTCAGTAATGAAGCACCATCCGGGAATTTTGAAGTTGTTTGAGAAATTAGTGCTGCGAGTAGTCCAAAGTCCTAGTGACTGTGCTCGGGAGTTGATTTTAGTCTGTAATAAGTTAGCGTTGCGAAAGATAGAAACGGCCCACTCACGGGTTTCTTGCATTAATGAGTGGCCAATGATCAGCTGCCCTTCAGGCTACTGATCATTTTTTTCAGCAGCCCTAAGTGGCTGCACCATCCTCCTTCTCCTATCACCGCCTACCCACCCTTGAATCGAGTGTTTGTCACTGGAAATATTGTTTTAAAAGTATATTCATATCTTGCAGACAAATGTTTTTTATTTTGTTTTAGAATATTTTTAAATTTCAAGTTCCAATTTTCATGGAATTGCATTTGAAAAATTTTATTTTGTGACTGAAAGAATGGCGATGAAAGGTGTAATTCATTATTTGTAATAGAAATCGCAGACTTCTGACACACCTCCATTCAATTCAAGTTCTAATTAGAGTCTTTGAAAAGTAGTAGTAGCTATTCCTCATTAGCGTTGCCGATTTTTGCATAGTAACTTCGTCAATCCTTGTATTTATTTTCAGATTAATAAGAAATGTAGTTTTTTATTTTTATAAATTTTCAACATTCCTTTGCATTGATCAAAATTCACCCGCGATTGTTGCTTAATTTGATGATATTGAAACGAAATTTGCACTGAAAAAGTAGGTAACTGCAATTCAGCACTTTATATTGATAGTAAATTTTCAGTATTAACACGTGCTCGTTGTTGCTATTTTCTGTATGACAGTAACTTCAAATACTGTGCAGTAAAGTGCAATTATTCCAATTTTCAACATTTGCATAAATGTTTTTGATTAACTATAGTATATTATGATTGATTGTCGATACATCAACTTTGAAGATGCCAATTAATGAGGAATTAGAAGGAAATTATTGAGTTGATGTAACAAAGCACCCAGTATGCTTAATATTATGAATATTAATTGTTTCGGAATGAAATGTAATATCATTAGTAGCTTCTTTTTCACGAATTGCTAAAGTTTTGATTGCCTACTTTGTCTGCTGACAATGAAGCAGTATTTTTTAATCTCTTCCTTCTTTCATCTTAATACCAAATCGATATTCCATATTGAGTTTTGGCTTGTAGCTTCAAATATGATATTTCAATATTTCGGCAATAGTGATTCAATGAAAAGACTAGGGTAGATGCATCATTTGTGACCATTTTAAGGTATTGTACCAGTTTTGGCCACTTTTTAAAAAATTTGATATTTTTCCGTGTAAGCAATACATATATGTTAGCGTCACCAAATTTTAGGGGGCGGCCGAGGGCGGATGGCCCCATGCTGACCTGCTTTTCAGGATTTTATGGCAGGGACTTAGCCTGTGTGCGGTTCTGATTGTAGAGGGTACGCGAGACTAAACAGTCCTGGCGACAGGCGATGGCTGATGACCACGTTGGGTCCCTCAGCTATCGGGTGTCGAAGGATTGGTTGTTTAGAGTGAGGTAGAGAATATGGGAATGGCAAGCGGCCCGACGCCGTATTGCTAATGAATAGGGACTCTGTTCCTGGAGGATCTGGCCACGGAGTGGGGAAGGCTTTGCCTTTTGGTAAGAGGACTGTGATGAACCCCACGGCACTTACCCCAGAACTGTCTTGGGACGAGTTTTACTGCAGTCTTTGCCGCGCCTAAAAGTAATTTCTAACATCAGAAGTGGGATACGTGAGATAAAGTCTACTTTGTCAAATCCACGTACACAATGGCGGGTCGCAAGCCATCAAACCGTGTTGTTAATCCAACTGGATCTGCTACGCCTACGCCATCGTTTGAGGAGCTTTTCCAACGTTTTATGGGAACAATTGCGTCAGGTGCGGTACCCTCCACTTCATCAATGGTGCCTGATAAAACGTCTGTGGATGCTGTGCCGGAGTTTAGTGGTGTAGATCTTGGAGATGACGCGAGCAGGTGGTGTGATATTGTGGAAAAAATTACGGAAAAACTCCCCGCGTCTCAAAGACTAAGCTTGGCCACCCACGCTCTTGTGGGATCCGCTAAAAGGTGGTACCAGGGGTGGGATGGCAATCCGAGAACGTGGGCTAATTTTCGCGAAGACTTGTGCTCGGTGTTTGTGTCCGAAGATCGGTTGTGTGAACGGTTGTCTCGTGCTGTAGCTTACAACAGTGACTCTACGGGCTCTTACCCTGAGTACGCCCGGAATAAATTAAAATATTACGGACAAACACAAATCAATTTTACACAACGTGAATTGATTAGCCTCGTTATAGGCCATGTGACAGATTCGACTGTGCGTCAATCACTTATGAACGCGCGTTACGAAACGACTGCGGAACTACTGAGTGGGATTGCGCATTTCGTCAAAGCACCGCTAAAGGAGAAGGACGAAGACAGGAGATACGTGCGCAATTACCGTGATTATGCGGATCAGAGACGTTGTTATAGCTGCGAAGAAACGGGACACCTATACAGGGAGTGTCCGAGGAAACGGAAAGCGACACCCCCTCCGCAAGATTCCGCCAAGAGGTTCTCTGTACCCGTATGCACTTTCTGCTCGAAGAGAGGTCATGAAGAATCTCACTGCTGGGCCAAGCAGCGCAGGGCCCGCGAAGATAAGGACGTGAAAACACCGAAGACCTCGGAATTCGTAGCTAATGTTTGTTTTTCGATGGACCATAAGCTGACCCCCGTTATTTTACGGGATATGCCGGTTGAACGCTGTTTGATCGACAATGGTGCTACCTGTTCTCTCGTTAAGGAGCGGGTGGCTAAGCAAGCCAATTGCAGGATTGACCCATTTACTGTGGTTATTAAAACACTGGGTGATTCTGCACTAACTACAGTTGGCTGCACAACAGCCAACGTTCGGACGGAGGATTTAACCATCGAGCTTGACCTTCTCGTGGTCTCTGATTCCGTCATGTCATATGATATGGTAATTGGGAAAAATGCAGTTGTACACGGAGTGCAGATTCTGACGGATTCCGATGGAACGACGAAGCTACGACGACGCCCGTCGACGTCCCCAGGGAACAAGGAGAATCCGGCACCGGTGTGTTACACCGTTAACGTTGGAAGCGATGACGTGCGCGACGCCGTGGAAAAGTTGTTGGAACCATATAAGCACATGGTCGCAAAGGGAAGTCCAGTCCGGTGCGTAAGTACGGGTGAACTCAAAATCGACCTTCGAGAGGACAAGGTAATAAATTATCGCCCTTACCGTTTATCTAGGTCTGAGCGCGAAAAGGTTCGAATAATAATCGATAACTTGTTAGCTGGTGGGGTGATACGCGAGAGCGCTTCACCGTTTTCAAGTCCGGTGATACTCGTTAAGAAAAAGAATGGTGACGACCGTTTAGTTATAGATTTTCGGGCTGTTAACAAAATTACCAAAAAAGATAGATACCCATTACCTTTAATTGACGACCAGCTCGATCGTTTGGGCAATGCGAAGTATTTCACTGTGTTAGATATGACCTCCGGTTTCTACCAGATTCCGATTGCGCCATGTTCTATTGAAAAGACCGCCTTTGTAACACCGGACGGACATTACGAGTTTTTGCGTATGCCTTTCGGTTTGGCTAATGCCCCCGCAGTATTTCAAAGAGCAATAAACGTTGCCCTTGGGAAATTGAGAAACAATATAGCTTTGGTGTACCTCGATGATATTTTGATTCCATCACGAACTGTTGAGGAAGGGTTAGAAAGTTTAGAACTAGTATTAAAGGCACTTGATGTAGCTGGTTTTAGTTTAAATATGGAGAAATGCAGTTTTTTTATGACCACCATAGAATATTTAGGCAGGGAAGTATCAGCACAGGGTGTTAGTCCGGGGAAAGGTAAAGTTAGGGCCTTGTTAGAGTCCCCTGCCCCATGTAATGTGAAACAGGTCAGGCAATTTATTGGTTTGGCAAGTTACTTCCGGAAATTTATTCCCGAGTTTGCCGTGCGGACAGCGTGTATTACAAAATTGACAAAAATGAATGAACAGTGGAGATGGGACAAGGAACACGAGGAAGCGCGGCGCTACGTTTTGGAAAAATTAAGTTCGGGTCCTCTACTCATTGTTTTTGACCCGAATAGGGAAACAGAATTGCATACAGATGCAAGTGCAATCGGTTACGGAGCTATTTTATTTCAGAAGATAGACGACGGTCTGAGAGTAGTTGCTTACTTCAGTCGGCGTACGTCAGCGGAGGAGTCTCGATACCATTCTTACGAGTTGGAAACACTTGCAATTGTTAATGCTTTGAAGCACTTTCGCGTGTATTTGTTAGGGATTAAATTCAAAATTGTAACTGATTGTAACGCTATAAAGTCCACGTGTAATAAGAAAGATTTGTTGCCACGTGTTGCAAGGTGGTGGATTTTTTTGCAAGATTTTGATTTTGATATAGAGTATCGCAAGGGGAAATACGTTGGACACGTGGACTATCTAAGCAGGAATCCACCGAGGGACTACCGGGTTAATGTCATTTGTGAGGGATCCTGGTTACAAGTCGCACAACGGAATGACGAAGAGACAGGGTCTATCATAAAACAATTAAATGATAACGGTACTATAAGTAGTGATTTTGCGGTCAGACAAGGTATATTGTGTAGGAAGTTGCAGAGAGATACTGGTTGCATTGTGTATCGTAGTTTCGTCCCTAAGGGAAGTAGAATCGGATTGTTACGTTTGTATCACGATGAAAATTGTCACGTCGGTCCCGATAAGACGTATGATCGTGTAACACAAAAATATTGGTTTCCGAAAATGCGTAAATTTGTGAAAAAGTATATTGACCATTGTATCACTTGTGTAGTGTCGAAGCGACAGACTGGAGCGAAACAGGGGTTTTTACACTCGATTGTTAAGAAACCGTTGCCGTTCCATACTATCCATTGTGATTGCGTGGGACCATTTGAACTTTCAAAAGACGGCTATCGGCATGTACTTATCATTGTCGACGCTTTTTCAAAGTACGTACAACTTGTTCCGTTAAAGTCACTGACCGGGTCTGAAATGTTGCAAATATTTAAGGAACGCCTAACATTATTCGGTACACCTCGAGTCGTTGTAATGGATCGGGCTACCAATTTTACATTCAAATCCCTCGTGAAATTTATAGAGAAACACGGGATTGAGGTTCATTTTATTGCTACGGGAGCTCCGCGTGCGAATGGTCAAGCCGAACGCTACGTGTCGACTGTCATAAACCTGCTTACAGTTGAGATAGGCAAAAGTTCGGAATGGCCGAGCAAGCTTTCTAAATTAATGCTTTCTTTAAATACGACTATTCAGAAAACGACAGGATTTTCTCCACATCGTTTACTTTTTGGTGTTGAGCGCAGTGCAGGAAACGCAGATCGGGCTGAGATGGAGTTGCCAGACACAGACGAACAGATTAACGTAAATGCTGATAGAGAACTAGCTTCTCGGCGATTAACCGAAAACGCTGAGAAACAAAATAGTAGGTTTAATAAAAAACGTAGGAATAATGTAGTGTATAAGGAGGGTGATACGGTCTTCATAAAACCGGCGGATCTGAGACGAGCAAAATTAGAAGATAAGTATTTGGGGCCATTTGTTGTATCTAAAGTTTTGGATAATGATAGGTACGAAATTGTTGGTAAAACTGGAAATCCCCAGGTTGCTCCTAAAGATCGTTTGAGGCTATGGAAGGGTGAATGGTCGGGTAATACTAGTAACTATTGTAGTAGTGAGGGAGAAAGTGCCGATGACCCGTGTTAGCGGTTGTGATGTTATGTGTGTTGTAATAGTTTTCTAATGTTCATTTTATTATGTGTTGATTAAAGTTGGTTTAAACGTATTCTGCATTTAATTTGTTGCTTGATGACTTGTTAGCCTTGTTTGTGTGTGAAACATTGTAAGATGTTCAGCATTGTTTGATATGGTGAATGTGGGTAACTTGAGACCTCGATGCTGTTTGATGTTGCGTACGAGGATAACTTGGGACCTCGATGCTGTTTGATGTTGCATACGAGGATAACTTGGGACCTCGATGCTGTTTTCTGTTGTGGTTGAAGGTAACTTGGGACCTCGATGCTGCTTAATATTGTGTACGAGGGTAACAGAGTACCTCGAATTTGTGAGTTTGTGCATGAAGTCAGGAAAAGCCGAACAGGTTAGTCTTATTGATATTACAGGTGGCTATTGTGCGAATGGATGCTTCCCGAGAGCGTGAAGCATGCCAGGTTGGCCGTGTTAGCGTCACCAAATTTTAGGGGGCGGCCGAGGGCGGATGGCCCCATGCTGACCTGCTTTTCAGGATTTTATGGCAGGGACTTAGCCTGTGTGCGGTTCTGATTGTAGAGGGTACGCGAGACTAAACAGTCCTGGCGACAGGCGATGGCTGATGACCACGTTGGGTCCCTCAGCTATCGGGTGTCGAAGGATTGGTTGTTTAGAGTGAGGTAGAGAATATGGGAATGGCAAGCGGCCCGACGCCGTATTGCTAATGAATAGGGACTCTGTTCCTGGAGGATCTGGCCACGGAGTGGGGAAGGCTTTGCCTTTTGGTAAGAGGACTGTGATGAACCCCACGGCACTTACCCCAGAACTGTCTTGGGACGAGTTTTACTGCAGTCTTTGCCGCGCCTAAAAGTAATTTCTAACATATAACCTTATATTTCGGGCGGTATACTAAATAAAATATTTATGATGTGAAATTCTCCACACAATAATGATCTGCAAGCAATTTAATAATAAGATAATAATGCACATGGCCAAAAACAGTGCAATAGCCAAAAACGTTACATCTACCCTATATCTGTTGAAATTACATTACTTAATCGAGATAGATTGTAGGTACTAATTCACTGAGAAAGTTTCTGTTACAGATATATTATGTGTGAAGATTATTTCAGAAATATGATTTCAGATTCATCATCCTTGAGAAACGAAATCTCACGGAATTTTTATTAATAGATACTTTTGAGAATGTTTCAGGTAACATCGTGGGTCCATCGAGGGAAGTAAGAAACACATGACAATTTCAGATTTTTATTAGGCAGGTCATTATTTAAATTTAAGTAGATATGTATATGATGAGGTAATGTGTTTAGTGGTCACATAGAATTAAGTAGTTTTTAAGGAAATAATTAAACACTGCAGTGTTTATAACTAAATATAACTAAACATAAGTAGCATATAACTAAATATAAGTAGCAATTATTAAATACGAGCGCTCGTATAGGTAGGAATTATTAGTATTATAAGTAAGCATAGCAAATATACACTGGTATATTTCCTAGTAATGAATAGGAAATAATAATTATTCACTAATTAGGAATGAAATAAAGAAAAAAGGGGAAAACTTTTTGCTAAATAATGATATATCATATAACATATCCTATAATGATGTATCATTATCACTGTTTTCCCTAATAATTTCCCTCAAATTTGCCTCCCTTTTCTTTGTTTTATTCGCAATTAGTGAATAATTATCATGGTAGAAATATACCAGAAAGTTTTTAAAATTTGAAATGAAAGAAACAAAGAAATATTTTAAATTCAGCTTAGCTTTATCGCGGTAGCTTTTTACAGAAGGACTCCCTCTGATGCCCGCTTGTCGAGCGATCGAGGATCGTTTTACAACCGTGCATCAGGGGGATCTATGGAAATGAAAATAAAATTTTGCATAAAAGGAGGGCGGATGGGCCGCGGTTAGGGTGGGTCTCAACTCGCAGCGCCTCCTCGTGGTGAGACCTGGGCAATCTGTATTATTTGAAGTATAATTACTAATCGTATGACAAGTAACATTGTAATACAATTATTAATTACATGACAAGTAATACGAGCCGATTGGCTGCGATCATCTATCTTCGTTAATCTATATTCCATCCGTCCAGATTCGATTCCAAATATTTCTTCTACAATTACATTTTATTTCTCCAATAATATTAAAGAAAAAAGACTCCAATAGCAATCTTGGTGCCATATTTCCCAAACGGTTGCTCCTTTCTCAGTTACTACTTAGGCAACGCTTCGTCAAAAAAATTTCTAGATGAAAGGTATATTCCAGTGAAATGTTGTTAAACGGTTTTCTATTTAGTCCAGTAGTCGAACTAATTGGTGTAGGAATCGACAAATCAGGAAATAATACTGTAACATTCACAGATATTCACCGATCCGATCACTATCGCGGATAAAGTCGAACTGATAGCTCACACCTTTCGTTAATGTTGTCACATTGGTAGAGGTTGCCGTCAACCACAACTGTTTCCCATGCAAGTTGAAATTTCTCAATTTCTAATGACTCGAATGTAATAATTATTGTTAAGAAACAAGATTTGAAAGAACTCGCACGAGAGAGTTTAACTTCAGAAATGTAACTTGTATTCGACACATTATGCATCCTGTATGATTGTGAAATTAAAGAATGCACGATTTGCAGTTGCATCCATGCACCCTACGACACTCATGCATCATGCACCTTTCTGCGAGGCTTATAAGAATTAGATTTTGAGCGCCATAGTATCTTGATCCCCGAAATGGATTATTGAAGAGAAACCCGCATGAGTCGTTGACAAACCGAGTCAAAGCGTAGCGTAGCGAAAGCCTATGTCAAACTCACACTTTAAACAAGTCACACGTATACAAGCACGCAACACACCTTTCAGCATTTCAACACATTTCAGAGTATGTATTTGCTGAGTTGGACGCTGTTCATGAGCAGAGTTATGGGTCGGTAATACAGTTCGGGTGGTGACACAAAGTTCCATTAGGTGATAGGTCTATTCTATACCTCGTCTGTGATTGCGCGATAGGTCTATCCTATACTTCGTCGATGACCCCATTACCATTTTAATGTCACATGCGACGTTACCGATGCAATCACTTGCATCTGCTTACAGATTGTAACGCCACGCGTGGTAGGAATTAGAATTCAGCGCGGGTAAAACTAGGTCATTTGATTTTGACTATCTTGTTTCACTGGTTTCTTTTTAAATATACTATTTCATTAACTCTCTTCCCCGCGAAACGGTAAACCTGAAAAGCTGCAACAATCAACTACGTTATTTTAATAATAGTGTGATCGCCCTGGAAGGAAATTAAGAAAAAGCTTATTCAGTTGTTCACTTGAAAAAGCTTGTTCAAAGTTGTGCTGAAGTCGTAGAAATACATAACTATTAGTTTATAGTTTATACTTATGATCTATTCATACTATCAAAGAGTACCTTACCATCTGTACCCACTTCGGTGATTCGAATATTCTTCTGAGAGTTTGCGTTGTTTAATGTAGAGTGCGCATCAAAATCATTGTTTTACACGAAGTCGGTATATCAGTTCTCTGGACACGAATTGCCATTTACCATAAGATGGTACGTAGGTCTGTGCTGCAGATATCGATTCGACGTACGATCCAATTCTTCGATATATCTCGAAATTTCAATTGTATTTTATAGTAGACAGTGGGAACATCAAATTCCACTTACAGGATAGTTTAATTAATACCTTGATCCATCTCAAATACCTTCGATACTTTAAATAATAGAAAGTATTATTTAAAAAACTCCTATACGTATTTGGAAATATTTTGAGTGGCCAGACAGTGGAAACATCTTATCCATTAATTACTATCCCCTTTAAAATACAATTTCATTTAACAATTTATCTACTCAATTAACCATGTCCAGTGTTACTACTTAGCATAAAAAATTAAACAGCAAGCGATAGTACTCTTACTTATAAAAACAAACAAATATTCCCCTGCAAAACTGAGAATTAGAACAAAAGAAAAGAATTTCTCTGCAAGAGAAGCACAGCCATCATCGATCATCCCCATTAGCCGTACAATTTACTCGCGACCCACGACCCAGGCCAGCTTAATGCTCTCCCCGAATGTTCTTAATTTACGCTTGGCAATCCTGCTGGAACGAGCGGCAAAGCTCGTGCTTTAAACCTCGTTTTCCCAAATAGGATGAAGAGCGAGAGAGCGCGACGTAGCACGGGTGTGTCTCACATCTGTATTGTTATCCTTTTGATGTCCTCCTCAAAGCCGGACCACGACGGGCTTACATTCCCCGTTTTAGTAAGCGCAGGGAGGCAGAAGCGATAAATTTCGACGGTCCACTTAGTACCCGCCACTTCCCTACTGCTGAAACCATACTTCATGCAAATATGCGCTGATTCGGGTGCATTTTAAACGTCATCGCAACGTCACATCTAATTTCGTCAACCCTGGCTGCCTTATCCAGAAAAATGATTGCTAATCGAGGGCGAAGAGTGGCGTTAACAGGTCTCATTTGGGGAAACGTTTCAGCCTGATTAATTATGCCAAAGGGACTCATCAAGAGAAATTCAGTTCCGAATGAGTCTCAATGGACAGGAATGTTCGAAGCACGTTTTCCAGCGACGAAACAGTGAATACAATACACAGAAGATCGAGATTCGAGAGCCATCCCTGTATCCCTGGAATCTAGTGTGCAAGCGGACACTGGAGGGAGAGAAAGAGAGAGAGAAGCAGTCGCGCAGAGGGTTTATTAAGCTTATTAACAGACTGCACAAGGGTGGACGTATCTACGCCGGTGGTCGGTGGAAAGTATGGCTGGTCAGAAGGGGCACGAGGGTGGAAAATAATGGTACGTGCGCCGTGCACCGACCCTTCATTCGTTTAATATAGTAGAATCCGAGATTTCGGCTTGTCCTACCTGCAATTATCACTTCCCTTTGCGTTATTTCCTTCCAGTCTACCTGCTCCGCTGACGCCTTCGCTGGGCACGAGATATCGCTCGATTAATGGTCAAATTGAATCAAGGAGCCTAATTAATTAATTAATTAGAACGGCAATCGTAATTGGAAACGAAGCAAGTTACAAGCTTTCGTTATATATTTCAATCAGAGAATTCAGAATTAAATCGCACATATTTTTAAATATTCTAGAAGTATTCTACAAGCCACCCCTAAGAGGAGACTCGAAGAATCTCATTGATAAAAAAAGTGGAACAGCCAAAGCGAGAAGATAAACGTGAGAAATTGATTGCGAAATGAAGAATATCGCGATCATGGCAAACAATTACCCCTCTTCATTGGCTGCTCCGTTCCTTGACCGAACCACCCCCTACCCGTTATCGCGTGGCCACCCCAGCGAGTATTATTAGCTGCACGCTTTGCAATTGAATTAACGGAAGCGGAATTGCATCGACGGAAACGGAAGCGACGTGGATTGTTCCGCATGGTCACGAAAGCTCGCCACTTTTCCCTGTTCCGTTTAATGGAAATACTTGCCTGTGCCATGACACAATTATTAACGAGGCAGGATTATTCTAAGCTTCCTCGAAGCCACGGAAAGTTGATATAATCATAGATAATTACACGTAAACCTTGACGTTTCAGGAAGAATTTTCCTATCGAAATAAGGGAGCGAAAATTAATACTAAACCATAACGATAAACGACACAGTGTGTATAAAAGTTAAGTTAATAGAAAAAGAGTGACAATCGATTTCACATGAAATTGAAATGTACCTAAAGCTAGCGTTAATAAAATGTCGAAAGGGTACGAGCACACGTGGACATAAGAACGAGGGTAGGAAGGGTTGAAAGATGTAAGGGCCACGGATTTAGGCTTCGCAGGAGCCAGGAGGTCGTCTAATCGTGTCCCTAGTCCTGATTTAGGACGGGATTTTAATTACGAAGGGTCAGTAAGTGCGGCTGTCCACTAGCCGTAAGTATTCCTCCCTTATTTATAGTTCATTAGCTCGGCTTTCGCGCAAAAGGCAGATTAACTTACGTCCCGGTTACACGGTCAACCCCCAACTCCCTTAGACTCTGAATTTTACGCAAACCGTCGTTATAAAATCCTGACGAATGAATTAAAATGTTCAGCAGTGCCAAGGCTTCTTAGGATTATCCTACCGGTAGTATCTCAAGGGTTGATAAAATGCTATCCCTCGACTGAAGGGGCCGTTTCGAGGTACCATATCCTGTCGACAACAGTGCCAGGCTTTGCCGAAACATTTATCTTAGTCCGTTGAATAATCATTGCTTTGTCACAGTGGATGATTAATGGAGTGGAGACTGTCACATTAAATATTCGTCGATTACCAAAGGGCGGGGCTAACTGTATCAGGGCAAAGTCTTTCTACAGCGTGATATTTTCTCTGACAAACGAACTGCCGATAAGCATGTCTTACGAATCCCTTCCGGTGGCGGTGGAAGTGGCTCGTTTTCACCCGATATCGTTTCGTTCCGATAAACAGCGTCAAAAAAAATGTTTCTGTTCTCCCTTTCACCCGCTCGCCAGCGACCCGTCGATTCCTTATCGCGCTCACCCTGTGGCGACCGTGCCTCAGGGATATCTCCCAAACCCTTACCACCAAAAGGAAACCGAACGCGATCTAACGACGTTTTTTTAAGAGATGACACTTTGCATATTTCGTTTTAAGTAATTACAAGATTTAGTGGACATGTTACACATTCTATATTGTTATATGACTAATTAGGAAAATCCCTCCGCGCTTCGCTTTGGGCCTAAGAGATATTAAGGGCTCCGTGAAAACACATTTCACCCCTTTTCACCACCCCGTTAGGGGTTGGTTATGGCAAAATTTTAAAATTGGTTTTTAGGCATTTATGTGGGTAACCTTCCGAAGTAACAATTAAGTTGATATCTAATCGAGCCTAAGAGATTTTGAGGAATTCGTGAAAATACATTTCACCACCCCCTTAGGGGTTGGTTATGGCAAAATTTTAAAATTGGTTTTTAGGCATTTATGTGGGTAACCTTTCGAAGTAACAATCAAGTTGATATCTAATCGATCCTAAGTGATTTTGAGGAATCTGTGAAAATATATTTCATCCTATTTCACCCTTTTTCACCCACTTAGGAGTTGGTTAGGGGAAAATCCTGAAATTGTGTTTTAGGCATTTGTGTGGGTAATCTTTGCGAGTAAGAACCAAGTTGATATCTAATCGGGCCTAGGAGATTTTGGGGAATTCGTGAAAATACATTTCACCACCCCCTTAGGGGTTGATTATGGCAAAATTCTAAAATTGGGTTTTAGGCATTTATGGGGGTAACCTTTCGAAGTAACAATCAAGTTGATATCTAATCAATCCTAAGAGATTTTGAGGAATCCGTGAAAATACATTTCACCCCTTTTCACCCCCTTAGGGGGGTTGGCTAGGGAGAAATCCTGAAATTGGGTTTTAGGCATTTGTGTGGACAATCTTTGCTAAGAATCAAGTTTATGAGATATTTGAAAGACGAGAAAATACATTTTACAGTTTTTTCATCCCCTTGGGGATGGAATTTCCAAAAATCCTTCCTTAATGGATGCCTACATTATGAAAACAATGTACCATCCAATTTTAATGTTCCTAAATGAAACAATTCGAGCTGGGCATTGATGAGTCAATCACTTAGTCAGTCAGAACTTCTTTTTTTATATATATGTATAGATTTGACCAGTCAAAGAGAAAAACGAGTGGGCAGACTCGTTCCGAACGGACCAGATTAGAGAGGCCCAGGTCAAAACTAGCCGGGATTATGTTGTGTGGCTGGATAACCGTGAACACACGTGACGATCGCGATAGATCTACCCGTCTTTCGCGTAAGTAATTGCGGTTTCACGACACGCCACGCGGGCCCCGATTTTTGCGGTAGATCGGCGTGAATCGGCGGGGCCGATCGGCGGTGGCCGGGCCCGTTCACGCTTATACAGAGCGGACAAGATAAGAATAACGGCCGAGGCGAAATCGGCCACGGGTCGGGGGCACCGTGCACTTCCGACGGGTTAATTACATTCTTGCATGGGACGAGTGAAACCGCACTCGCTTCCTCGATCGCACTTTACCAGACCACAGTGCAATAAACGGTAGCGCTGCGGCGGACACCTTTAAAGCGACCCGCAATCTTTTCGTACGTGTTATGGGAAAATTCTTGCCTGCTCCGCGGATGAAAGGGCTGCCCGGTATCGGCGCACCGCACCCGGAGGCGTCGAAGGACTTCCTGGGTGAATTTCAAGGGGTGGACGGTTCGTCCGAAGGGCCATTGATCATCTGGAGGCCTGAAGTGATTGAAGATACCTAATTGATCTCGTGTGTTCTCCTGGGAAATGGTGGAAACGAGCGAGGATGTAGGAAGATTTGAATTTAGACTGGAGTGGTTAGGGTAAGATTCAGGGGTGGGTGGTTCTTTGGGGTTGTTCCTGGGATCTTTAAGTCGCCCAAGGAATTTCCTAGAAGGTCTGTCTTTAGATAGATGGGGGATTATCGCGGAGAATGCTAAACTGAGGCATCCACTCCAAAATGACTGTGAGACTCTGGTGACTACTACTTTTTGGATTACTTTGGTCCATCGGTTGAGCGGACATGTTTTGGAACGCTGCCGAATATCGAACGGCTCTTCTAATTCCTTTCAATCGTCATAATCACCTCCACTGATTAGTGGCGTCCGGAGACTTTTTTCCAGGGGGAGAGAGGGGGCAATTTTGGGATGATAGTAAAGAAAAATATACCACTCTTGCTTTTTTTGAAAATTGACATTTTAAATATTCCCTTTTTTAGTATAAACTTAATAATGATTAGTTTTGAAAAATAAGCGACTTTTTCTCAAAAGCCAGGGGGGTAACTGCCCCTTTTGTCATAAATACCCCCACTGATTAGTGGCATTCGGAGACTTTTCCAGGGGGGCGGCAACTTTGGGATGATGGTAAAAAAAATATACCACTCTTGCTTTTTTTAAAATTGAAATTTAAAATATTCCCTTTTTAGTATAAATTTAATAATGATTAGTTTTGAAAAATAAGCGACTTTTTCTCAAAAGCCAGGGGGGTAACTGCCCCTTTTGTCATAAATACCCCCACTGATTAGTGGCATTCGGAGACTTTTCCAGGGGGGGGGGAGGCAACTTTGGGATGATGGTAGAAAAAATATACCACTCTTGCTTTTTTTAAAATTGAAATTTAAAATATTCCCTTCTTTAGTATAAACTTAATAAAGATTAGTTTTGAAAAATAAGCGAATTTTTCTCAAAAACTAGGGGCGCTACTACCCCTTTTGCCCCTCCCCACTGCGGACGCCCACTGATTCAAATTGGAGCGGCTGTTGATGCAGCGTAAGATACTCGTGGAAAAAGGAAGGTGCATGCAGCCGTGTTGCGTGAAGCAATGGCTATCACAGGTACTGGATCCCTACCTGGTGGAAGCGGAGCTGGTGGGGGGTCACCGAACAAAGTTCAAAAGAGAGGAAAAGAGGCCGCCGAGGGAGAGAAGGAGGAGGTCGAAGGTGGCGGTGGCACGAAGGAACAAAATCGCGGGGGTGGGGCGAGCGATCCACGATGCGGGAGAGCCCCACCCCCCACACCCCCCCACCTGCTCCCCCAATCACAAGCTCCGCCTCCAGAAACCCGCGTGACGTCACACGGACACTTGTTACGCCTTGCTGGAACACTGAATAACACCGTGCAACTTGCACCTTATCAACCTGGGAATATCACCCCTTTCGACCCCTGTAAATCACCCTCACCTCGCCACTTAACCCTTTTCAATCTCAAAAGCGACGAGAATGTTTCTGTATTTCACGCTTTCGATGATTATTCGAATTGAGCATGGGTTTATTTAAGACTGCGAGATGATTTCGAAGCGTGCATGAAGTGTTTTCGAAAATCTGATGGAGATCTGATTGGGGATAGGGTGGGGGTGGTGGTGATGGAGTTGGAGAGAGAATTGCCTTGTTCGAGCAATACTTCAATGACGAAGTTATTCGAATTGGCTATTGTTTCTTCTGACCAGCAACTATTTCGAAGAAGCATGGGCGTCTCGAAAAAGTGGCACGATTACGATATCGCGGGTGCCGAAAGATTGGCTCGCCTTGGGGAATAACGCGATAACACGGGAAATTTCGACGATACTACTTCCTCCTTATCGGCGTAACAACAAAGATTATGCCGAGAAACGGCTAATTACCATGAATTAATTCCTACCGTTCATCGCTCGGCTTCCCCGCACCGAATTTCCCCGCTATTTTGAATGCATCGAGACCGAACGGCGGGATCTGGTTTTACGATGACGTGCGAGCTGCCCGCGTAAGTATGCAAATATATTTACGGATAGATGATACGATGACACAGAGGAATTTCCGCAAAACGATCGCAACAACGCCGTGTATTACTGTTCGCATACCTTTCACGTTGTACCGGCGGCCTTCGATGCATATTTTTTCCCTCGTAAACTCGATGAATTTATCCTGCACGCACTACTGCACCTCACTCGCGAACAGAAAACCGCGGGAAACGACTGCCTGCTTCGGGACAATTCTCATTAAGCACCGTCACGTGACTCGTCTTCGTGTGGGAATAGGTTAAGTTCGACTCTACGCGACTCTGCGCAATCTATGCCTTAATGATTAAACTAATGGCGAATTTGGTATCTGGCACTAACTCTGTTCTAGTGCCAGAAAACGACTTGGATTCAGAGGCGGATTAAAGTCGGTTGAGGCCCCGGGCGCAAAAGAAAATATTGGGCCCCTTACAAAAGTTGCTGATAACTGCCACAGTTACTTCAAAATTGCGCAGCGTTGCACAGTCTTATACTTTTCTCGCTTACAATTTTACGATCCGCTTACAATATGAAATCAAATTTGGTGTCATTAAAAAAAAGTGGAAAGTTGGTTTTTGTGGGGCCCCTCAGAAGTCCTCAGAAGTACTGTTAAATCCGCCTCTGCTTGGATTGGTGGATTCTTACAGAGGTATTTTCGTATCTATCAGAAACAACCAATCCAAGACATTTTCTGGAACCAGAATAGAGTCAGTACGAGACACCGAATTCGCTATTAATTCTAACCGACTAATGCAGAACTGGTTAAAAAGAAATATTGATCGAGAAGGCAGAAGGCTATATAAAACAGTGAACAGTGAGGAAATGAAAACAAGGATCGGACAAGAGATGGTAAATAGAAGAGGTAAACACGAGAGTTGTCCAGCAAACGACGACTCGACTGTGCGCAGTGGCGGATTTAACAGGGCGGCCGATGAGTAGTTGCTGCCTGGGCCCCGGCTCAGAAGGTCACCCAGGTCCCCATCCTTCTAAAAATTATGATTTTATCCAAACTACACTTTTTCTGTACTACTACACTAAGAGCGTTTTTAGTAAACTACCTCTTCATTTTCCTGAAAAATGGGCCTCTCCAGAGGGCCCCCTCCTTAAAAAAAATTGATTTTGTGCAAACTATATTTTTTTTCAGTACTACTACCCTTAGCCTGCTTTTAGTAAACTACCTCTTCATTCTCGCGAAAAAAGGGGCCCCTCAGGACAGTTGCCACTTGGGCCATTTTTCTTAAATCCGCCACTGACTGTGCGTTAACCTTGCTAAGACGTCACCAGCGTTGACTTTGCAAGGTTAAGAGCAGAACGCGAGAAATCAACACAACAGTTATATAAGAACAGTAATGGCAATATACCCGATCATTATAAATTACATCTACAACATAACCAAACCAGTCAACGTGTCCAGATGTAAATAACACTGTATCCCTTTCCCTCCACCCGCGGCGCTGCTTAACCTAATCTGCGCGCCTAACTTCAAATCGCACATAAAGAACAAACTACATCAAGCCATAAACCTTTCATAACAGCCACTCTTTTCGGTGCCATGAAAGTGCGCCAAAAGTAAACGCACATTCTGCTTTACCTCCATTTACCCAAACGTCGAATAACCTCAGGCTCAGTGGCGTAGATTATCCCCGAATACAAAGTGGTCCAAACAGAGGTGCGACCTGGAAGGGGGTACTCATCCTAACCAACAGCTCCCCGGGAACTTTCCACGGGCGCCGGTAATAAACAAGCGAAGAAGCATGGAAACGCGAAGGACACTGTTCACAGAACGAGTCCGCAATCTGGAGGGCGGTCAGCGATCGGTCAGTTGGTGGGGGACACCGGAGAGCGTGGATAGTGGCGGGAGAGCCGCGACGCGAGTTGACGGTACAGTGGGGAGCTTCGGAATTGCGAGGCTTAGGCCGTCCCGGGCCGCTTACGCGAAACACGCGGCCGAAGCCGCGCCGCCGGCATTACGTCGCGCACCGTCGACCGCGGCTGACGTTCCTCGCGTGGACGAGTTAGTTATTCCGATCGGCGTCCATCTCGAGCACACCGTCACCACCGGATGCGAGTATCCGCAAGGTATCTGGCCGGCCGGGATCGCGTCGCCGCGGAAACGCCAGTGAAAGCCCCCCACCCGGGGCGTCGTCCGCACTACTTCGGGATCAGAAGAGCCATCGGCGACCAACAACCTGTAGGAATCCCCCCGGATAAAAACGTGTTACGCCACGATTAACCAAGTGACTACAAGAATACTTGCTCGATCCATCGATCGCGCGGCTACCTAGATCAGTGACACCTCGCGGCCTGAATACTCGCCGAGGGTTGGATGGTGGGGGAAGGCGTGCAGGAATTGTTTCCGCGGGAGACGGTGTATCGGTGTCGATAGTTGGAAGCATGGAATCAACGGGAGACGAGTAGAGACATCGGTTTTCGACGTTGGAATGGAACTGGGAGAGATATCGTCGCGGAGGTCGCGGCTGTCCGGCAGATCGTGGAAGGCACGATGAGTTCGTCGGTGAATAGCGAGATCGTTGGCCACGTTGCGACGAAGCGGAGGGGTAGCTGCGGACCGAGAAGCTGGTAGCGGCGGAGGAGTCGGACGCGCATAGACGAGGAGGCAAGCAGAACCACGACGTCCTGCCCGGAGGGTGCGTGCTTTGGCGACGAGGGGCGGCTACTGGCCGATGGGATGCATCTACCGGTGGGCTCGGTGGGCTGCGGGGAGAATTACGCCACCGTTGGATCCCACGAAGGCGCCGGCCCGTGCGGCCCCTCACTGGCGCCGCTGCAGGGGGTGAACACCAGGTACCAGCAGGCCGAGGACGCCGACGCCGGGGGAGGTGGTGGCGAGATGAGCGAGGGTGCCGCCGTCGGCGAGCTCTGGTGGACCGAGAGGCTCGTCGGCGAGGCACAGGCCGAACACCCTGGGGAATTGGTTCGAACAGGTTTGTAATTTTCTGTTTATATTCCGGCTATTGGGTTGTAGATCTTATTTGTAGATTTTAAAAGGCGGGAAATTTGAATTTCCTTTGATACCTGGATGGTGGAGACGTAGGTTTTTGCTAGAAGGTTAGTAGATCATTAGGGAAAGGGCATTATATAGTATTTAGATTGGGAATGTACTGCTAGAAATGCTTGTGTGTTTTTATTGGGAGAGGGAGCTGTGTGTTGTTTATAGAGGCTGCTATTGGGGGAGTGGCTAATTAATTCAATATGTATTTAATGAGTTACTTTTGTGGAAGCATATTGAGAATTTTATGTGTTTGAGATAGTGGCTTCTTTGGTTTGTTGGATTAATGGAAGGAAATGTACGTTCAGTAGGGCCTAATTTATTTTCTAATTCGTTTGCAGTAATTATAGCTTCATTGTTCTTGCAAATGAAGCCGTTAGGAGCATTGTTCCCTTGCTAGACAAATTATTGTGTATTTCATGGAGTGTGAACAAATTTGATGCGCCACATTTTACGTTACACCTTTCACGTTTTTCGGTGAACGCTAAGAACTCCAAGATTTCTATAGCACGCGTTAGAGAGAAGGATAGCTGTGAGTTTTTCGGTTAAATGCTACTGAAATTATTGTGAAACGGCTCTCAGAGCAAGAAGCGTAGGGTGTATCAAATAATATTACAATTTATTGTAAGCGTAAAGTAATTGTTTACGGTCTCCGCGTTAATGCGTTTCTTGAAGCAAGAGTTCAAGGAACGCTGCAGCACAGAAATAAAACTCCTAAGAAATTCCGCTAATATTAAATTGCAAATTCACTGCGCCAAGAAATTAGAGGACTTTATCTACTCACATCTTATACAGTCCTGATATTCAGTAGGAACCCTCTAATATTAAATACAAATTAAATACTTACACTAGAGAATCTTCCCTCTTAACAAATATTCCGATTTGTTAAAACTCCAAAGCACTGTCTTCTTCGGAGTTGACTGCAATAGGGTTTACTTTCTATGATGGATAGTTTAGCTGTTCGTGGTTAGTCGAATGATTGCTGCAGCCTCTTGCGCAATTGAAACATTGATTATTTCTGTCCTGTTTTCAGGATCACCGTATTTCCTCTGCAGCCAACTGCCAACTCACTGGCGGTCCAACAAGACTCTCCCGGTGGCGTTCAAAGTCGTCGCCCTGGGCGAGGTCGGCGATGGAACTCTGGTGACAGTGCGAGCGGGTAATGACGAAAACTGTTGCGCCGAACTGAGGAATTCCACCGCCTTGATGAAGAACCAAGTCGCCAAGTTCAACGACCTTAGGTTCGTCGGAAGAAGCGGCAGGGGTGAGTCTCTAAAGTCTAATCCATCACCCATCTCTCTTAATCCCGTCTTCTCTGTCTGCTACACACCTCGCTTGCTCCTCTAACTGTAAATCAATCAACATATTGAAAAATGAAATATCAAAGTCTGATAAAATTTGAAAGTCGAAAGAATCGGAGGTGTTCCTAAAACTATCGACATCTCAGTGACCTATCATTTCGCCAAAAAACTTGGTCAGAGATCATTTCAACGACAATTTCCCATAGTATTGAAGACGATGAATTAGCAAGGCTCGGTTGAGGGGTCGCGACGCTTCGGGGCTAGTTTGTTTCGTAAATCGTGCAAAAAGCAGCCAGTAAATTGTCCGTCAGGGGAGCGCATGTACCGTGATTTCGAACCCTCTAAAAGCACGGTTATTGTAATCATCATCGTCATCAACTGGCCTGAACCCCCCTCGAGCCGCCGCCTCGCTTTTCAACCCTCCGCATCCGCGAGTTCTCTCGCTCCCGCCGCCCCCAGAGTCATTACTCGATGTCCGCCGGTAGCCCCGACCTAGCATCCGAAACAACTGGCCGTTAATCAGAAATCATCGTCCGTCGGTTGGGGAGAGAGAGGCTAAGTCCCCAAAATCAGGCAGATCCGATCAATGCTCTCGAGTCGTTTAATTTCTCCGCTCAACTTTTCCACTGTTCTCATCGATTTTCCTCTCATTTACACTACGAGCGACAAAGCAACTTTTATCGCGACAAAATTAATAGATATTATTTTAACAATCTCCTCCACTCTTTTGCTCTTCGCTATAGTTTATCTCAGGCGTTCAATAGTGCACGATTTTCGCAGTAGAATTTGAAATATATCTAGGAAAAGTGGACGAAACGAAATCTTAATATATAAAGCAGAAAGTGTGTGTTTATCTGTCGCCTAAAAACTTTCGAACGGTAAACTCTGGGGTTGCGAAATGTGTCCCAGCTCATTATGCCTAACTAATCCAGATGAATGTGACTATTTTCACAAAAAATAAATAAATTTTTTTTTAAAATCAGAATCTAAATTTCGGGCGAAGCCGAGTAGTAAAGCTAGTATCACATAAAATCGTCGTGTTTTATTAAACGACTTCGCAAGAGTTCTGTTGATTTTGTGGCAAGTTTTTTTAAATCCGCAGCTCAGCCCGCGGATTTCAGAGACTTGGGTCACTCGACCATTGTGCAGGCAGGTACAGCGGTCCTTTAGGGCCTACAAATGCATTTTGCACCCCCGGCGCCCCCGCAGGATGCATTTATGAATTAACGAGCCATACTGGTCGCACACACGAGCCGTGCTCGCGTTCGATCGCATCATCTATGTTTCATTCGATTTCATGATGAAGTGCAGGGTCAGCGTGTTCCATCCTCCTGACACCGGACACGCTAACCCCGGGAATCAATTAGCGAAAGAGACACGTCCCTCGCCGAAATCCTTCGATCCCTTTGTCCGATTTTTCGGCATTTTTTCCCCCCTCTCTCCCACTTCCTCCCTGCCTCTCTCTCTCGTTCTCTCCAGCTCGCCTATCTCTCCTGGATAATCCGTAATACTCAATTTCGACGATTGGCCAAACCACCCTCTCCCTGTGCGCTCGTACCAGCCGCGGCCAGACCTACCCTCCTATCATCGAGGTTTTGTTTCCGCGACTTATTAATTTGATTGAACCGCGCCGCGTCACACCGATCTCCGATATCGCCAATTCCAAGGAATCCCGCGGGAATATCGATGGCCGCGTAAGGGATGATAATTTCCAGCAAGCCCCCATTGCTCGTTCACTCTTTCTACTTAACTACACTCGTTCGTGTTGAGGATAACTCACGTGAGAATAAATACCTAATATACAGGATTCATAAACGAAGCTTGACCAAACCAGGTCAAGCACCCCCCGGAAACGGAGTCCAACGACGCGGCGACCCAGAAGGAATCTCGGTGAATGAATGTAATCGGTGGTCGGTGAGCGAGAGGGTGATGGTATCGCAGGATCGTCGCAATTATCACCTTCCTCGAAGGTGCACGGGGTTCTGGGGCCGCTCGTAAACGGAAAGAAACGAGAGAAAGAGAGTTGCGGAGAGAGTTTCGTGAGGGTGGGAGGAGGGGGGAGGTTGGTAGCGCCGGATCAAAGAGGGTCTGCGGGCTGAAACGGGCGTTCCATCATGGTCGGGTCCGAGGCAGCAGCCCGTGCCTATAATTAGTAATATACCGCAGTCTATATCGACACGGCTGAAATTACCACCGATAGTAATTATTTGACAATTGCAGAGACATCCTGTTGCGAGACTCGGGACCTTCGTCCTCCGTTCCTCTCTGATCCCCTCGTTTTCCATCCCAGTCTCCTGGCTCCCACTTGGAGGGAACCTCGGGCCTTGCCCCTCTCCCCGGTGCCACGAGTATTAACGGAACGGTTTCGAGTGGTTTCGTACGGTTGTGTGGGCGGTTTTGGGATGGCGCTCGTCTCATCCCGGCCGCTGGAAACGCACCGACACACACCAGCCACGGGCGAGCCCCGAGTTGGCGGCGTGACGCTGCCGCTGTTGCTGCTGCACACGTTATATAGGTGGCACATACGCGTGGCCCGGTTTTGTCTGTCGGCCTGTCCGTCCGTCGTTCGCGAATGCACAGCCTGGGTGTCCTGTCTCTGCAGATGACCGTTCCCATCATCGAGTATTAACCGCAGGTCCGGGCCGCGGAGGAGGGGGAGGAATCGGCCGTGCGTCATTATTAGCCCCAAATGCGATGGACTCGGACGTAGGAGGGTACGGGAGAGCACGGGGTGTCGCGCGCGGACCCTTCCTCCTGTCGCATTCGAGACGACTTCAACGAGCTTTCCCACCCCTTTCTCGCGCTTTCGCGGCAAAGCCCTGTCGGGCTGTCTCCTTGCTACGGGGATGTTGACTCAGACCTTCGTCCCCATCGCTTCACTCCCCCCCGGTGTTGTTTTCAAAGAATCCTACTTAAAACGCGTTCAAGTGAGCTCGGGGATAGAAATCGTCTCGCACTAGATATTAAAGAACTTGGAGCATTAAATCTCTCTACCGCGAAAGTCGTAAATTTCCAAATTCCCAGTTCCAATCCCGCCCCCATTAATCGGAAACGCGTTCCCCGCGTGTCATTCATCCCGCGAAGCCCCCGAAAAGATGGGCGCGGAGCTGTGTGTGATCGATGCCGCTAATCGATTTCAAAACGAAAGCCAGAAAGAGCAACCGCGACACGCGGGATTTTTGGGTATGTATTCTGAAACGAGCCACTTTGCGCTGGACCGGAACGATGACGATAACAAGGATACAATGACGGGCGCGAGAGCGACATCACCGCGGGCTCGGGGGTGGTTGCAACGGGGGGTGAGTATGGGTGGCTATGTTGGAAAAGGGTTGAGCGGTAGCGCGCGAGGGGAAGGAGGGAGAGAGGGCAAGCTATAACTAGGATATAACGCCGTGCCTCTCTGCAGTCAGTTGCAGCTCCCGGGGGGTGGCGGGGGTCGGGGGTGTTTGATGCCGGTTATCATGTTGACAGACACAGCGAGGTGGACCAGGGTGTACCAAGGGGAGACAATTACAAATCGTTGACGTTTACGCCAACACAAACGACTATATGTCCGCGACACGTTAGGATATCCTCTCTTTAATGTAAACCAACGGTCTTCTTCGTGCCTCGCGATCGATGAATGCTCCTATCGAGTAGAACTTCAACTGGACACCGGGGGAAATTGAGAAATAACTTCATGGGGTTTGACTTTGCTTCGAATACAGTGGAGTAGCTTCAGTTTCGATATTTTTTCAAACCGCGACACCTTCTTCCAGGGGTCTACATATAAGTTTCGATGATTCCAAGAACCCTCGGAACCTCCCCAATAATCTCAAAAGCTTCTGAAGTGAAAGTGTTGTCTACTCGAAACGATCAACACCTTCTCCCCGCGGAGCCAATCTATTTTTAAGTGGTCCCAACCGTGCCGACACAAAGTAACCCACCGAGGACCCGGGTATACCACAGTTGACTTTACCAGGGCCGAAAAAGACAAGGGGCATCCTCGACTCGAACAGGCAGCGGGGAATTAGCGAATGCATATTAGCGGATGGGCCGTTTAAAAGAGCGTAGTCAATCTCCGCGACGGACGTTTATGGGGAGGGAATTAATATACCGGACCTTGAACCACGAGACCTTCGCCGGTGATATATGCACACCGGTGCTCCACCTCCCCCGGAGTCTGGACAATCGAAGAAACTCGCGGTCTCTCGTAGCTCCGTGTAATTTCCGTTCTAAACTCTTTAACTATTCGGATCGAGTCCCTTCGACCACAGCCTGCAAACCTGTCGCTCGTTTTATTTTTTCACACCTGGACCACTGACGAATTGGTATTCTACTGTTGCTTGATGGATAAGCTGATTGGAGGGGCTGAAGGGTAGCAATTTAATCTATCATCTCATAGAGCCGGTCGAAAGGAATTTTCGAAATATTTTCTACAAATTATGTACCTCGGTATAATGATAGACTTTATCGCCTTGTTATCACTGGCCTATTCCGAGCAATTCCCAGAGTCAATGCGACATAGATAGGGATACACTTCCTTCGCACAAAACCGTGGTGCTTCCGCCATCCTTCGCCTTTCCATCTCCACTTTATATTCCTGTCAAGGCTACGCTTCGCGTTACTACTAGTCACTCACAGTAGTCCTCTTTTCTTTCAAATAAGAGAACCACAGAGCGCAACCGTGTTTTCAACCAACTTCCATCCCTCTTTGCCGCAGGAAAGAGCTTCAGCATCACCATCACGGTATCGACGTCGCCGCCCCAAGTGGCCACCTACACCAGGGCCATCAAGGTGACCGTCGATGGACCGCGGGAACCGCGCTCCAAAACGAGTGAGTAGATGGAACACTTTCACGCCACGCTGAAACTCCCCTCCGCGGCACCGTGGATCGCGAGATCTATCCGTGGCCACCGGCTGCTGCTAGCCGTGGATTTCCTGAAAATGTACCGATAATTCAACGAAAGTCCCTATACGCGGTAATGGGGAGTCATTACCGAGCAGATGGTGCGCGATGATGCAGTGGTCGACGTGCGTACCGCGCGTATGCGTGTTTCGGGTTAGCTATTCACCCCGTCGGGGGCTACATGGACAATGCTTTTACCAGCATGGCCGCGCGAGCGCGCGAAAAGTAATCCACTTACCGTAATATACTAGGAAAACCTCCAAAAATATCCGTTAATTATCGATGCTCTGGCATGCCTAATAACCAGCCCTCATGTATCGCGTATTTCCGATACGGGGCGCTTGATATACAAATAACGACACCCATTGCCGCGTAACCTGATGTTTGGGTCATTTGTCATCCGCGGCTGATTGCCTGGAGGCCTATTTGCCCGGGATTTATGTTAGCGAAATTCAGATCGCATGCTGTGGGGGACGTTTCTTGTCGCAGTGGTTGAGAAGCCTGAGGAATATTGAGAAGTTTTAGTATTTAGGGGATGAATAGATTTTAGCTGGTAAATTTTGTGGTAGTGGCTGCGTTATCACGTAATCGGGGTGTTTTAAAAAAAAAGTACCTGCAACGCGATTCGGTAACGAGCGAAATGGCAGTTCCACCGAAATGTGTGAATATTTATTCGGAAATGTGATTCGGACGCGACGAGAATAACTCTGCACGTGTATAGCTGTCAGGCATTAATGAAAATAATTCTGTTGAAGCCACGGGAGCCGGGCCATTTAAACTTCCGCGTTTTTTGATTATTCGTGGTTGGTTTCGCGTAATGGATCCACAAAATGTAAATTTATTTCCGCGGATATTCGTTCGCGGGGCGCTTGTTCGAGAGAGCGCAGAGGATTTCTGTGCCGGCGGGCTTCGGAGGTTCGGGACGATCGTTGCAGCTTAAGCGAGCCTCCAACATCTATCGGCCGCTTGATCCGCGTTGGGGAAAAAAATGCTCGGTTGTTGTTTCGATATCAGATTAATAGCCGCTGCGGAGTCGACCGCGAGTACGGCAGCTTTTTGCGGACGTTTCGCATTTGTTGTATAAAGTATTGATAGGCGTAGGGCGATGCGTGCCCGCTGGCATCGCGGCTTTTTTTTTTGTTTTCCAAAATGGTCCACCGTGATTGATTTTACTAACGTTTCCTTTTTTCTCGCTCGCCCGTTTCTGTCGCCCTCGAAACACTCAAATCGATACCCAACACGGAAATCCATGATTCTCCATTCACCAGTGCTTTCCAACTGATTCCTTGACGATACAATCAATTACACAGTGCGCAGTAGTTCATAATGCATCTAAAGCTCGTGGAAACTCCCGCTTAATACCATTCCCTCTAAACAGTGGCGGATTTAACCCTGCTTAAAAGGCCCCCATGGCCCATATTCAAATAAAATTACATTTTATCCAATCACTATATATTTTTCTGTACTACCCCAGTTAAGGGTAGATTCTCGAGTAAGAGTCCCCGAAATTTAGGATTTTTTTAAAAAAAAAACTGGTTAATATTGCATTAAGCTTGTAGAATTTTTTTTGTATGTCGATCCTTTGTATTATTTATTAATTATTGTGGAATTGGGTTAACCTCCTCGACGATGTTGGTTTAGGTGTATCACCTGTCGCAGTCACCTGATTGCAAAAGGCAGAAAATATTCTTGAAGTTAAATAATTTAAGCTGGGACTGGAGCTAAAATTTTAATTTTAGTGTTTATTTATAATAGTTTTTTCATCGGTATAAAGAATAATATCAAAAATTTGTCTAAGGAAGAAATTAACTTTTTATTTCAAACGCTATAACTCTTTCAATTTTACATCTTTTTTTCTTTAAACTGGACCAATCCCAGCGTAAACTATCCACCTTTAAGGAACTTCTATTATTTTGCAATCAGCTGACTGTGATAGGTGCTACACATCCCGCCAACGGGAGCTACATCGTTGAATTGGTGGACAAGATTCCACAATAATTAATAAATAATAAGAAGGATCGACATGAAAAAAATATTTTCTACAAGTTTAAAGATGTCTCCTTGTACCCCAAAAGAGTTTAATTCAATATTATCAATAGTTTTTTAAAAAGAAAATCTTAAATATCTGTTACTTTTGGAGCTGTTAGACGAGAATCCCTTCTTAAGGATGAATCCCTTCTTATTGGACCTATCTTCTAAATGGTACCAAGTTAATGGAAATTTGGAAGATTATTCTTTCTATTCTTCCAGATGTGCTCCACAAATTTTAAACGAATTCACTAAACGGTTGCTGAGTTATAACGATTTTACTTCTCACTGATTTTACACGTACTCTTATGGAAAAAGACGATCTTGATAGATACAACAACTGAGAAAATGTTGAAGAAATGGTACTATGTTTTTTTACATGTAGTATGTAGGTAGATGAAAATATCTACAGAGTTTCAATTGTTTTCACTACACCGTTTTAAAGAAATAAATCATAACTATAGAAAATTGTGAATTCAGGGCATTTTCACCGTCAAAACTTGAGCAAATAATGCTTAAGAAAGCATTTGCAAAGTGAAAAATACCTTCCTATGAGTAAAAATAAGGCTCCAACTGTCGTTCGAGTTCCTTACATCTACATTTACTATGCGCAAACCGTAGATATTCGTGTATTTCAAATTTCATACACTTTTGTCTAATATTGTCCGCCCAATACATCCTTAACTTAGTAATACCTAAACTACCTCTTCATTTCCCCGAAAAAAATGGTCCTCTCAGAACATTTGGCACCTGTGCCTTTTTCCTTAAATCCGCCACTGTCTCCAAATCCCTTTTCACTCTGATCCACCAACAAAACTCTCTCTTTAAGCCTCAAAAAGTGTTAAAGGAGTAGACTGTTGCTAAGAATCCTTTCTCACCCGTGCCTCGGTAGCCAGCCAGCGAGCCCAAAGGGGAGGGCAGTCGCGACGCGTGAAGACGGTGCTCCCTGTCTGGGAAGCGCGTCGCCTCCTAATTCCTCGGGGAACGAAAAGGTGGACGGTGTCGCGTGGAAGGGATCCCGGGCCCCTGTCGACCGGGACACGCATCACGACATATTGCATACACGGGTTTTGGCATCGGTGGCGTGTCTCCTCGGCTTGGCACGCACCAGGTCGACAATCTACGGTAACGACCAGAGGCGTACGAGCGCCGTCGGGCGAAACTACCGGCGCGGCGCGTTTCATTGTGCTCGCTGCGACGTGAAGCGCGCCGGTTCGCAGACACCTGCTGTCTATCATTATTACGTGGATAATCGTGAGCTTTTTGTTATCGAAAATCGCCATCCCTCCCTGTCGGGCCACCCCTCCTCCCCTTTCGTCCTCCCTACCGGCCGTTTCCATCGGTTCGGCCGGCTGTTTCGGGGCGAGCCGGTAATCGTGCAATTTCTGTAATTCGCCGGCCGTCAGCGCGTGTAAATACTGCAAACTCGGGCTACCGCGGCCTGCAACGACACGTAACAGGATTAACGGACTTCCAAGGCTGCGATAGACCGACCGGAACCGTTTGAACGCGTTAGGAGCAAGGGAAGTCCGTGGGAGCTGGACGATCCGGAGATGACTCGACGCTTTCGTTGCTCCGTCGTCGTTGCTGCCTCGCTGGCTGCTAGCTGAATGGCAGAAGATTGTTGTCGGGAAGGGTGTAGGTGGCGAAGAGGCTCGTGGAATCGTTGATGGGAGTTTTGAAGCGTTTATATACGGGTCAGGGGTAGCATGGGTCGGGGGGTGAGTGTTAGTTAAAATCGTGCTGTAGCATGTAACGGTCAGAGAACTCTGAACGTGTCAAAGGCAGAGGTGCCTACATATAAGGGACCGATCGCGGTCGCGGCATTTAGTGGAAGCACAATTCAAGGATCAAATTGGACGGAGCTATTTCCGATAGCGGATCGGTCGAGTCGTCAAAGGGATTGAGGAAAACGTTTCGGGGTGGATCCTCGATCGAGTCGAATGAACGGAGAAAGGGATCGCGAAACAAAGTGGCTACCAGCCGTCACCGTAGCCCAAAATCATCGAAACCGTCCCGATGGGACAATATCTGTGGACAGGGCGCTGTCAGTCAAAGATCGAAATTGAATTTGCTTGCCCCGTAATTGGCCCGCGTTCGGAATGTCGATTAGACGAGGGGGTGGTGGAGAGATGCCCGAATTGCCCTGCTCCCCCCCCCCCAACCCCCTCCGGAAAAACGTATGATTCCTGGCTTTCATAGAAAAGTGCTTTGGAAATCCAGCTGCCACACGGCTCTAAGTGTCGCGGGACGGTCGAAATTGCCATGGGCGGAAAATCAGCCATAATTCGCGGAACAGGGACAAACAATCGAATGGCCTATGGGCGAGCAATATTGGCAAATGGCAAAATTGATCGGACTCTCGCTGGAAAAACCATCGGCCCCTCTACGCACCTTCTCTGACATCATGAATTTTGGAGCGTGCTGAAAGCACGGCGGGCGAGTGCAGCCAGATGGGAGGAGGGAAATCGCGTGTTGTAAAACCTGTCGATCGGAGCGTGGAACAATAAAATTGATAGATTCACGATTGTCGACTGGAATCGATGCTTTTTTTCGCTGTGAAAAGATGACGAAGCCATGATCCCTCGCTCCATGAACGTCGACGGACTGCTAGCACAGGCTTCTGATTAAAGAACGCCTGGCGACACCATCTCCTGATGGCACGACGACAAATGGCAGGCTTCTGGTCGTTGATTCGTGGATCGCTGTGGAATTATTTCGAGTCACGTTCCAGAGGATCGAAAAGAATCTTGGAGAGGATAAGAAGCAGGAATCTAGAGTTGCATCTTGAGCGAGGCGTCGAATCTAGTGACAATCAAATTAATGTCCACACATCGCGATTTTCCCTAGTTTGTTCTCTGGAAACGTGTCATCGAGCTGGCTCTGAGGAACTGTCTAAAATTCCGTAGAACAGAGGAATGGATAGAATAGATTCGAGTGAAATTTGTCGAAATGCTAGCAGACCGGGACGTCAAGGAGGACGTAAGACGAGCGGAGGGAGGGGTCCTGTTATTAGAGAGGAGGAAAAAGCCGCGCTATTTCCGTCCTCCGGGTACGCCACACTTTGATTAGATAAGTCCACCACTCGTGCAGCGGAGATTGGAATTATTGCTCTCTCTCTCTCGGCTTTTCGCCATGCTCCACGAGCCAAAGAGGCAATCGGCGAAGGTGTCATATCAGAATCGTTCTTGTTTATTGTAATTAACCGCCTTTCCGCTCTGTGATTCGAATGTCAGGTACGTTTCTGGACATCCTGTGCTCCATACACTTCTCGTGATATTTTTCGTTGCCAGTCTAGAATTATATAGGGAAGTGACGAAAGTCTGTATCATAGTATTCGAGGACCTCTCAGAAGGATCGCATAGAATACTGAAATTCAAGAACTGAATATCTGTCATTAGCTCGCTGCAGCCTATTCTACTCCTTTTGAGTGGCCCCTCGCACAGATGGTTGATGAGAGGATAGAGAGTCTAACTTCGGAATTAGCAAGTAGAAAATGCCCCTCTGCCTCTTCTATCGTCTCTCCGTAGATCCAGGCCGAAAGCATCCATCGACGCCTCGCTGCATCGCATTCTGGTGTGCTCCTCCTGAATGGGAACGCTGACGGTGCCCGAAAAGGGTGTTGGGCGCGCAGCGTTTGGGGGGCATTACGAGCGTCCGGTACGTGAGAAGTCGTGGGATCCGGTCGCGGCGCTGAAGAGAACACAGAGCCCCCTTGTTTCTCCGCGGCGGAGGATCGGTGGTAGTCGGTAGCGAGGAATAATCTTGTAGGCATCGGTTGGCGCACCGTAGCTGACCATCTGGGCTCGCCGACAATTTCGTGCAGTTTGCGGTCGAACTTTATTTGTCGTTCGCCCTCGTGGCCGAACTCTCTCCCTTCCCTCCATTTGCTTTCTTTCTTCCTTCTTTCTTTCTTTCACTCACGCTCCCCCTTTCCCGCCTGGCCCCCTCGAGTCTCATGGGCCCTTCTCGCCGGGGGAATAACAATTTGCGAATTGACTCCCATTTTTGGCTTCCTCTTCGACTCGTTCGGAGAGGAAAGGAGAACGACGAGGTGCTTCTCTCGATTAGCGATCGGGATAGCGAAGTCAGGAGTTAGAATAGAGATCTACTCGTGGAGGGTGTCTTTTTGACTGGGTTATAGATTTTCCAGAAGACGTCATAGAAATAAAAGGAAAGTAGGAGCGCGAAGGATCTCTAGAAGGATCACTGATTGACGCACAAAGCGTGAATGTTACGTGGTCGGGAGTCATCTTGCCACTAAATATCCTGTTCAATGATTATGCAAGCGTTCGAGGCTATGCACGTGGCGCATAATGTGCACCGGCATATAACGATACGCCGCGCCGGGAGTACGTGCATATTGCGAGCCGGCACAATAGCGAATCGCCGTGTCCAGTGTATAATACCGTGTAGGCGCTGCGATACTTGGCTCGGTTCTATCAATTCAGGGGGGGCTGGAATGCACGAGGAATGCTATTGAAGTCGATCGAGACACGGGGCCCGCTCGGGCTTTCTTAATTATCCCACTCTATTGGGGCTAATTGCGCAAACATCTCCCCGCCGTGCCTCTACGACTAGCCAATGGCCGTCGTGCTTTCGTTTCCTCTTGTGAAAGTCCTGGCTGTGCCTCCTTGGGTTCTGTCCATGGGTGTTTCACTCCGCTAGACCTTTCAGGCTCTCCAGTTTCGACGCACCTGGATGATTATCATATTTGGATCGAGATCTGCTCACGAGCTTTCCTTATTCGACCACGCTAATTCCTTACTTTGCGTTGCAGGACAGACACACATCCCTGGACTGGCACGAGTCCCCTCGCTGCCTCGTGTTCCTGGATTGGCGCGGGGGGCCTTCCCTGACGTGCCCAGCCCTTTCACCCCCTATCTGCGGGATCCAGATCCGTACAGGAGGAGTAAACATCACGTCGGGAACAACGTCACCGCGAATTCGGTTAGTGGTGCATGCACCAACCCCAACAACACCGACTCGACCGCATCGCCCGCTTCCAGTACACACCTCGGGGCTACTGGCGGCTCCTCGGCTCATCAGGATTGCTACAAGCACAGCCCCCAACACGGTGGTGAGTCTTGCTCCTTCCGCTATCGCTTCTGCATCGGTTAGCGCGCACTCCGCGACCCGGCTGCTGAAATCCACGCGAACTGCGACGACGCAGGTACTACAAAGTATCCTGCGGTGTGAAGCTGTATGAAATTGCTTGGAGAACTTGAGGATTGGGAATCTTTGGGCGGGTCGAGGTAGCTAGTTGTTAATTAGTCACACCGTTATATTTCTCGATGCTTTTCCCCCGCTCACTACCGTTTCAACCGAGTAACTGTGGACAGATGGAAGCTGTGCCCTCCTGTCTGTTTGCTTCTTTCGTTTGATAGTGGATATTCCTCGGCTATCATCATCCTTCGCTCACGACGAGCATCATCCTCGTGGCTCGTGGAGCGACTCGAAACTATGCACCAACCCCACCCCCTCCCAGGGGCGAGGGGAAACGCTATGGCGAGGGATCAGGGAGAGGGAGAGAGAGGTGGTCTGCCGTTTCGCGAGGTAATAGTTTCATACCTCGTTCCGGCTCTGCACCCTCTAATTCAACGTAATAACGACATTCAACCTGCCGTTTCCATCTCTTCTCCCGCTGATCCCCGCCTCGGTGCACCGTTGTGCCTCCCTAGCACGAGGCAAAAGTGTCCTCTTTTCGTGCTGCAGCCTTCTCGTTGGTTAGCGGCGACGTTCGCGTAGACTTCGAGCTCTTCAGCAACCTCGTGGTGTCTTCCACGTATTCACTTCCTTTGTGGATAGAATAAATCACCCCAGTGATGGACCTAGCTCAGCTAGTTCCTTCATATTCCCTGATTTGAATAGTAACAGGCGATATAAAGCTGAACGACGTGTTGAAATCTTCGACAAGGTGCACATTAATTAACAAAGTTCCTCAAATTCAAACAGTGTAAAGGATTCAGTGGGCATCGTAGATCTAGATGGTCACACCGAAGACATATTTGGAGGCCCGTTGGCGTGCCTAGAGCTGATAATTCCAGATGCAAAAAGGCGGGAAGGCCAGCAGCCACTTTATTTCTGCGCGGCTCGTCTCGCATCAGCGGCCCCGACCTGATCAAAGTTAAGTAGACGCGCCCCTGGCTGGCAAGACCTCTTTGAAGCTACGCTGCGGTTTCACTTTGCCCTAATCTCCTCCCTGCTCCTGCCTCTGCCACCTTCTCCATCGATCAGACCCGCGCTGCCATCCAGCCCGAACTTTGCTGCACCCGTGTCACCTTGCCGGATCAGCCACCATTGTAATTACCTCATCTATCGGCGGGGGCAAAGTTTCGCCTTCCTTCGACGGTCGATGCAAGACAGAAGTCTGCGCGTTTCCTTAAACGCAAGAGTCACTTCACTCCGCTGAATTCTCTCACGCTCCAACTAAAACTTCCCTTTTCTTTTTAAAGCCTCCTCGAAAGAGCAGGAACAGTGGTTCCGTTTCCTCCAGAGATCCCGGGAACGAGCGCGCCTTCCTTTCAATCTAAACGACCCAGATTCACCGTAATATCCTACGGCATTACGCTCCTCAGTCTTCATCCCGGGCGGCTAGACCCGTCCGCAAATCGTTTCTACCTTTTCCCCGCCGCGAGATTCGTTCCCCCGTAATGCGAGCATTTTCACACCTATCAGATGAATGGAAATGACCGAGCGAAATGCTTCATTTACCGGTTCCAACCCCATTCATCTCTCGACGCTCTCCGTTGCGCATCGCCGTGGCCGTTTCTTCCTCTCTTTCTTCTCGGCGCCTAATGAGCGGGCCCCGGGGCCGGGGCACACGTACGAACGAGCATAGAGTGCGAAATGAGCGAGCAAGCGTCGGTGGATGCAATTTTCTTCCTCCCCTCTCGGGTCCCCTTCTCGCGCACCCGCCGTGTAGCTCGGTGCTCTCCGCGAGCGGATTTCGAGCTGCCCGCCGATTCAGTGGGCCCCTACAAGAGCCGCGCGCGCTCACGTACGACTCACGTGCACGTCTGCGTAATACCAGGGATCGATCGGCCGATCGATCGGGCGGACCGATCGATCGAGTGCTGGATCCATGTTGTTTTTGCCGTTCGTTGCTGCTGCGCGGCCTCCTCCTTTTGTCTTGGGCTCGGTTCGCTTGCGATGCCAGACGTTGTTGAATCGAAACCTATCCTCCTCCCTCCTCTCAATCTTCCCCGTCTTCCTCTACGTTTCCTATCTCTCTCTCTCTCGTTGCCTGATTGCTCTCCAGATCTCACCTACATGACGGCCGGCGATCGTTGCTTGCTCGTGCGTTTACTGTACGAATGGAACTTCGTGGACTTTGAATAGGCTTCAAGGGCCAATAGCCTAGAAATCCAGGCCCATCGTAGCATAATCTCCCTGTGTTCCCCTTTTTTGGTCCCACCGCGCACTGTGTCTGCTCCGGGACTCCCATTTTCTACTCGATCGACCTGCAAAGAGCTGAGGAATCCAGAGAAACACGCGTCGTGAGCGCAGAATAGGCTGCAAAGTGGAAGGGCAGCGACGACCTCGGGCAGAAGGTCTCCGAGGAAAAAAGGGGAATCGAGCATTATTCCTGTCTCTTATAATATAACCGTGTCCGTCTTCTATCCCTCGAGAGTCTCATCTCGAGTCGTGATCGGGGTAATGAGGCCCCGGCAGTGGCAGCGGACTGGGTACCTGAAGAGGCGATGCATCAGGAGAAGGGTCTTCTTTCTGGCCAGGACCGAGCGAAACGGAGAAAGGACAAGCTGGAGGGAGAGGACAGCAGAGAGGATGGTAGGGGTAAGGACGCTGATTATGGGGTGTCAAACAATCACACTGATTGTATACTCTCCGTTGACTCCTTCTGTCTGCCTGGACGTCTACTCGCGCAGAAACCAGCGGATTTGACTTCCACCACCCTTGGCTGCTCTTGGTGACCAAGTGCAGACGGATTAACGTCGTTAAGGAATTGTACTTCTTCGTTCTTTCTACCCGCTATTTCGTCTTCAAGTACCTATTTAGGATAGTAGAAGACGCCTACGGGAAAACTGTCTGCGAAGAAAGCAGCGGAGAATCTAGCTATCTTTATCCATTTACGGAGGCACGGGTAATCGAGTAGCAGAAGTCGAAAAGAGGCTGGAGGAGGGGCGATCTCGCGATTCCCACGTGCCTCCGCGGATAGCAGAGACTGCAGCTGCCTTTCTGGCTGTTTCTCGGCACTTTTTCTCCACCTACTGATTGTCCCGCGAGCGCTTCTTGCCTCGACGTGGATTTCGTCCGTCGCTGCGCGGAGCTTAATGGAAGGCTGGTGCGTGTCTTCTTGCGCGGGATTATTACTCCTCCTCGCTGGCTGGTTGGGAACGCCAGTTGAACCGCCTGCGAGATGAACCTCCGTCGTTTAATGTCAAGCTGCGGGTTAGGCAGTTTTAGAATCTCATCCTCGGAGCTCCATCTATTCCACGATACCTCCAATACAGTTTATAGTAGCTGTACACTCGATGCTTTGTGTGCAAATCGATGTTTTATAATTGAATCTGTGTAACTTGTTTTGGGACACGTGTCGCGTGTGGCGTTTGATTAAGTTCCTCCCGACTAGCACGCCTTGGAGACGACTGCGGTCTTGAAGGAACGGGAGGAGGCCAAGGGTTACCTTTCTTAAAGGGTTGCGAGGCAATTAGGAAAGTGTCACATACACTCCTTTCGCGACACTCCCTCGGCAGCATGGCGACCCCTATCATGCTCTATCAGAAGGTTATTAACGTACGCGCTTAAACTCGCTACGGGACTGCTAAAGGATCCGTGACACATTAGGAGAGCGTGTAATTAACACCCTCCGGGCGTGGTCGCCTTTCTAATCTTCCGCGCGACAAAAGTCGCGCGATTCCGGCGATCGCGCGGGCCTACCGAGCAGCGTGGAGCCTCTGAAACAGGTCTCTCCTACCTTTCCCTTCGGGGGAAAGTGTTTCCCTGCCTCGGCTCTCCGTGGCTATGCGACTCGACGCTGGAAACGCGATTTTCTCTTTCTACCGCGCGAGACCCCGCGGGCAAACTTGCTCGCAAACGAGTCTTCGATGCTCGCTAAAATGACGAACGCGACCGCAGAACTTAATTAAACTCGTAAATCCGTCGGCACCGTCGTTCCGGACAGCCACGACTGTTGTTGCTGGTACTTATTTCCCTCGTCGTGGACGGCCAATCGGAGCCTCGCGCGCTTCAGCCAACTTCCTGAAAATACGCTGGAGATATTCAAGCACACTCTACTCCTCGATACTCCTAATCTCAAAGGATGCTTGATGTTATAGTTTTATATTTTTCTGACGATTCTTGGAGGCAAAGCGGGGATGCTGATGGTAGCTGAGGCAAAGAAGAACCCCTTTTCTTGGAGCGTCAGCCTCAGGCAAGGCCCAAGACTTGTCAGCGAAGCGTCCAGCGTGCTTGGAAAGCTCGACGAAATCTTGGGCTTCCGCAAAGTGGAATTTCAGAAATCCCTCGGCTGCGGTGCCCGGTGAACTTTATCGCCTGTCGGTTTATCGCGTATCCTGGCACGGTACAACATCCTTCGTGTCCGTCCAATCAGGCGCGCACTTCGTGGACGGCTTAAGGAAACCCGCGGTGACCGCTTAGCCCAGACCGCGATAATAACCGGGCCGAGCGGACCGTTCCGTTTCCACGTATTCCTCCTTTCGAATGCTCGGCATCTGCCTGGAGGAGCCTTCCGCAGATAGCCGGATGCTGGGCCCTCCTTTTCCTCCACGCTCGCTGGAATCGACCCCTAAACCGCGGCGGGGCGATAAACTTCCTTAATTAAGCGACAGCGGAAAAATTACCCTTACAGGTTACGCTTTTGGGGGTTCGATGGAAGTAGGCTCCTTCTTTGCTTCGGCGATGGGAGCTTTTGGTTCTTAAGGGGAGGGAAGGGGTGTGTCTGTGTTTGTAGGGTTAAGCTGTTTGTTAGAAACTTGGGTATGTTACCTGAGATTACAGTGGAGGGGAAGTTGTTGTGTTTCGATGTAGAGAATTATAAAATTGAGGACCCTGAATTGGATTTCAAGAGTTACGTGGCGGATCAAAAAATTTAACGACACATCGTGTTTGAAAGATTGGAATCTTTATTGGAGCGAAACTATATAGGCGAAAATTTAAATTTGAATTCTCAGTTGGCCTGGGTGCGGGATAATTGATTAACCTTTTAATTAACCAAACACTAACTGTAAACAATTTTGGAAAAATAGTAATGTCAGCAGGTTCCTTTTTCTCTTAAAAATGTACAAAATAAGATTGTGAATCTTAAAATTCAAATTTAAATTTTCGCCTATATAGTTTCGCTCCGTGATACTGCACAGTGTCTGAAAGAGTGAAATACCGAGGATGAGATGGACGAGTTTTGGCACGAGGACCACTCCAGGGAGGAGGGTGAATTGAATCGAACCTTTCGAACGCATCCACGCTGTTCCCACGACTCCTGGTCATCGGAGACAGACCCTCCCACAGGATGCTCCCGTTAGGAAATTCGTTACTCGATTGCCAGTACTCAGCTGGAAGGAAATACACAGCTGAGCTTTTTCTCGACCTTATTTTTTAATACATTCCCCGCACGCATTCCCAGGGTAATTATCTCGGGCACGTTCACCTGCCTCCTTTCAAATAATAATGACACAGGTAGCCCCGGCACGTTTTTGCCCGAGATTGTTTAACCGCACAGCATAAACAAATTCGATAAGTAACTCCGGCGATCCGTCGAAATTCCATGGATCGATCGGAGGGACGAACGAGCGGCTCGCACGTCCATTGCAACGCCGAAAATCGAGGCAAGTCCCGGGGCAATCAGGGGATACACTCGTTCGAATCGATTTGAGATGATCGAGGGACGATCTCGAGCAAATCGATCGAGGTCGATCCGCCGCCGCCGCCCGACGGCCCGAGAAACGTCGAAAAGAATTGAGCCGGACGAGCGAAGCGAGAAAGCGGTTCACGATCCAGAGGATCCACGATCTCCCCGAGATCGTCATCCTACCGAAACATCGGGGCAAAAAACGCCTCGAAAATCCTCGCGGGGGCAAAAAGTCATCGTGCTTTTTCTCGTAATAATCCTGTCGCCTAGGAGACACGGACAGATAGAACATGATTGTCGACGTCGTTGCTCTTGCTCCTTGCAGTTAACAGTCTTTTATTTGTAATGATTCTTCTGAGTGGCGAGGAAGATTGTCGAAGTAAAAGTGACGCAGATTATATCTGAAATAACGTTAGAGAATTTTCGATTTTTAGATACCGCGCATATTAGGGGAGCTTTGTTGAAGATTTTGTATTATACTTAGAGATTAGGGGCCACCCTTAAATTACTCATCCTCCTCCAGTATAAAAATTCATAAGATTTTATATTCCAAACACACTCTCCACTCCACCCTTCCTAACATAATATTTTTTACATTGCATTTTTTGTTATCAAAATTATTTTAAAGGTTTATATAATTCCTTTAACTCGGTTTTTCGGGTTTTTACACTACCCACCTTGAAAATTAGATTAAAAAATATTAGATAAAATACTACGTAACTCTCTCTCTCCTCCTTTTGTAAAAAAACGTAAGAAATTCGCGAATCCCAAACTCCCCCAAAAAAGCCTAACGTAATTTAAGGACGAATCCTTAAATACTGCCTGCTTGTTCTGCAATCCACTTTCGCGAAGTTGTGGTCTCTCTTCTGGATTTTAGACGATTGTCGAATAGAAAAGTTTGTCGAAGGAGGTCGGCCTGCCTATGCAGCTAGATTGATTGGCAAGTCTAAGCATTGTCAGCGGTTAAAAGGTGAAGCCACGTTGAAAGGTCACCGTGCTGGCAGTTTCGCGAAGCTTCACAAGCTTCTAATAACTAGCTCCTCGTCTCATTCTCGATTCGCCTCGCGCTTCTTCCCGTTACCTCGCTAAACCGTAAACGACGACGCTGGCTTTTGCAAGAGGATTTAAAGGTCCCGCCACGTCCCTCGTAATTCGCAGAAATACTTCGCGAGGAATTACCATACTTCTTCATGCCGTTTCTTAAACGGTCCGCCACCGCGAACGGCTTCCTCTACAGCTTAAATCCCTGGTTTCTTAATTCTGAACAAACCTTCAGCGAGACGGACCTCTCTTTTAGTTGCCTGACGATTTTATACTCAGAAATATCAGGAATCATGGAGGTTCGATTGAGAATTAGTTTGAGAATCAGATTGAAGATTGAATTTCTCTGAGCATTACTAGCAGAAGCTTCAGCCTACTAACCTTAGAAGAATTTCACTAGGAATCTGTCGTTTTCACAGCAAACTTCTCTTCCGTTACCCATCACACCACCCACGATGTTTTCAAGTCACGTTATACCTGCTTCCACCATCTCTCCGTAACTTACTACAGAATTCCGGAAATTCCAACGATTCCAATGTCGTCATCGACCTCTCTGACCATTCTCGATCTCTTCATAAAAATGTTAATCCGACAAGGAATCGCCCTTAAATTACATAAGGCTTTTTTTAGGGAAGGAATCGCGAATTTCTTACGTTTTCTTATAAGAGTGGGGGAGAGGGAGTCAAGCAGCGTGTTCCGTAATGTTTCTTCAACCTAATTTCGAATATGAGTCACGAAATCGAATTAAATGAATTACATAAACCTTTAAAAGAATTTTAATAACTGCAGAAGTATTACGGAAAAAAAAATGTGGAGTGTTGGAATATAAAATCTTACGAATTCGTATACCTCCTCGGGAAGGGAAGGAGTCAGAAATCGCAAAATCAAAATTACCCTTACGCAATTTAAGGGGACATTCTACTTTCTCGGTTGAAAATCCGTCACTTTTCGGTGATGGTTTTTATAATGAAATGCACACTTAATGTTTTCGAATTTCGGGTGGTATATTGTACCACTCTTGAAATACAAGAAAAAATCTTTGTTCATTTATTTTACTTGTTTACTTAAATATTTGGCAGTGAAGTTGGCGTTTTCAGAATTGCTGGCGGTTGAAATTTCGAACGACTGGATCATCGGAAACAAAAAACCAAACATATTTTTAATTTGCAGGAGTATGGCCATCTCGTTAACCACAAATATCTTAAGATTTTTTTATTATTTTTCCACATTTTATATAAATGCCCTTTTCAGTACTTTTAACTTTGATTGACTCCCATTCTAATGATTGTGGTTCAAAATTGTTCTTTCGTGGAAAGCGAGATAACCATACTCCTGCGAATTAGAAATATGTTTGGTTTTTTTATTTCCCATGATCGAGTCGTCCGAAATTTCAACCGCCAGAAATTCTGAAGCCGCCAACTTCACTGCGAAATATTTATGTAAACAAATGAAATAAACAATCAACAAAGATTTTTTCTTGTATCTCAAGAGTGGTATAATACACCCCCAGAAATTCGAAAACATTAAGTATTTATTTCATTATAAAAACCATCACCAAAAAGTGGCGGATTTTTCGACCGAGAGAGTAAAATGTCCCCTTAAAAATGGCCCCCAAGGAACTCCTTGCAGAAGCACAAGAAAACACGAGTCTCCAGAAGATCTTTTACCCAGGAAGTGAAACGTGGAAAATGAAAAGATATAAAACTACAAAAAGTACGAAGAAGTGGAGTAGCAGTTGAAATTGAAGGAGGACAAAGAGGCCGCGAGAGGAGCCGCTGAAATGGTGAACGGAAGTGCCCAGTAAGGTAGACGAATTAGGATCGAGAGGAAGCCGATGCTCTCTCTGCTTTTTTTTCCATCCACGAAATCCCTGTACTCGTAACATCCCGGTACATTGGCTGAATCGTGTCAGGAGGAGGGAGGAGGAGGGAGAAAAATAGGTTGAAGAAGAGGCTAAGCAAGCCAGGAATAAAGCAGCAAGGGAAGCGCGGGAAGAAGAAGAGTGGAGCTGAAGGGGCGAGGAGGCCGTTACGTGATCCACGCTCGAGAGGGCACGGATCCTCGTCTGAGTCTCTTGCTCGAGACGAAGAGAGACGATCAGTGATCCTCCTCATTTTGCCCGCGCCGCTGATTTTCGTCTATCGGCCAGCTCTTCGTTTTTCATCGACTTTATTAGATGTCGAACAATGCGGGCCAAATTGAATTACGCCGGGGGGCGTGAACTGTAACGATCGAGGAAACAATTTTTTACGCGATCGACCCCCTCAGTGGGCCTCTCGAGCGGATTTATGGGTGATCCAAAGAGCACTTTGTAAAAGAATTTTTGATAACTTCTATATCCTCTCTGTAGGTTGGGAAGACTCGATATTAGAGAAGAATTGTTTAGCGAGTAAGTGATAATTAATCTTACGTAGCTTCGTGTCTCCTAGCAATCTGTTTGATTTGGAATTGAATCACAGCTGAGCGTTTCAGCGGCCAAGTCTCGCGGCAATCATTTTGACGTCGAACAAAAGAGCGTGGAAATGGGTTCAGCGAACGGTTGAGCCGAGAATTGTTCGCCGTGGTTGATCCGAGGCGAGGCTGGAAAACGGTTTCGTACGTGCACGAATCCGACGGGCGAAAAAGCGTGTTCCGGGCGACGATTCGTGCCGAAAAACGACAGACGATTCGTTTGAGTTTGCCGCTAAACGGTAACAGAGTCGAGGGACCGGGGATCTAGAAGCCCCTTACGAGCGGGGGCCCGCTAGAGCGACAAGAACTCTCCTTTCTTTTTTCACGCGAAACTTAATTGATCGCCAATCAACGGTCCGGCCGTACCGTGATCAATTGATTACCGATCGATGTCGCTTTCGCTGAACTCGGGCATCATGTCTGCGTTTCGAAGCTCGCGCTTGGACAGTTGAAGCGTGGAGACTTTTGCTTTGGTAGTCCCCTCCTCAAAAACTCTTGGATTTTTTTTTTTAAATATTGTGACTTATAAATATTAATGTAACAAGTGCACGCGGAGGATCAGCGTCGAGTCGCTCTGTGAAACGAAATGGGGCTAGGAGGCGCTCGAATATGTGGAATAAAAAGGTGATAGGAAGGTACTCGCGTGTGGAGCGATGGTAATCGCGCGAAACCGCCTGCGGGCAATAGCACGGGGCCCCGTGGGTTTCCGGGCACGCCAGTGGGGCCCTTCATTCATGCTCTTCTTCATTCACCATCGAAATTGCCCGCGACAGTGGAAGGGAGAGGATGAAAGCTGCGAAAGGCGTCCTGAAAGGCGACGGACAAAGGGGAAAACACAAGAAGGCGAGGAAGGAGAGACGAAGAAAAAGGATGGAGGGGGCGAGGAATCGAGACTCTTTTTCTCGTGCCACGTCGAAGACGCGGGCCCCCATTGTTCGCCGCAGAGCAAATTGCCCCGGCTGCGTGCGTGCAAAACGCGGCTGGATTCTGCGCTAAACGGATTTCCTTCTTTCAAGCAGTAGCCGTCCCTCTGAATGGCCGCGCAGCCTGAATGGGAGGAAGCGTCGCGGAGGCGCGAAAACGCGAGCTGAATCGAACGAATTGCCCTCCGATGGTCATTGAAACCGTCGTCGAAGGGCGGCCGTGTTTGAGAGATTGACGAACCGTGGAAACATCCAGGTCCCAAAGGAAATCGTCGTTGCTTTCTCACGTTTGCTGCCTCAAGAGAATTCTACCGCTGTTTGCGAAAGAGCCCAGAAGCGTGGAGAGCAGCGAAATTATTAAAAAATTCGGGGAATGAATTCTTAGAAGCCTTGGAATTTGAATAGCTAGGCTAGGTGGTGCATAGGTTTCAAGATTAGATAACCGAGTACTCAGGATTTAATCTTAGGGCGAGTTGAAGGGATACAAATATTTTTAATCCAAATTTAATAAAATTCTTTAGGTGGTTATAAAGATTTATTTAAAGAGTAAAATCCAATTTTCTCTTCTTTTCACAAAGCCCCTTTTGAGGGGTGCCAGACCCCTTGGCCCCCCTCTAAGTGCGCCACTGGTACCGAGTCTGATAATAGACTCTGAACGCTGAATTACTGTATTCTGACTACTTGCTCCAGCTTCTGTTGATAATTCCAAGCCACGGTGTCTCCAAACTCCACTCGTAGATTTCACGGGGATCCAGCACCGGCCAAGTCGGTAGCTTGTTCCTCGGGATCCCGGAGTCATCGGAGGGAAACACTATCCCCGGGACAGGATACTCGGTATAAGAAGAAATCGCTGATGGTAAGCGATACGCGGGGCAACGAGAGTTTCCTGGCCGCTCCGTATGCGTAAGACTTCTCTCTCTCCTCAGGACGTTGTGCAGGTTTTACGGGTGTGCACGGGCCCGATATATGTCATACACGGCCGTGTACGAGTGTGTCGACATTCGTGCCGGGGCAGGAATATCGAGACGACGCAATATCGACTTACCTTACACGACCAAACGAGCATCTATCTCGGTGGGAAACGAAGCCCCACCGCTTCGTCTGTTCCACGCTTGTTCTTTCTTAACGTTCGATCTCTTTTGGAGACCCCCTCCACGGTGTTCAGTGGAGAAAGAATGCGCTAGCCTGCCTGTCTGACTTGATTCCTAGCTTAACGTATCCTCCTGGAACGCGTCCTCGAGCAACTGCAGCGTCTGGGACTTGGAGTGTCCTCAGGGTGTCAGCCACCTCGTCAGACGGAATTTCCTAGGACCTAGGCTCTCCCTGCACCAAAATTCTAACGTATTCCAAAGATAAAGGACGACTAGTTGCAGTATCGCAATGTATCTGCAAGCGTCTTAACTCCTCAGTGTGGTATGACGAGCAGGACTCGTCATGGGAAAACTGTCCGCAACGGCGGTATGACGAGCACTGCTCGTCATGAGACGTGAAGCGGAGGCGTAGCGAGTAGGACTTGGGACCAAGGTCTATTGGACACCCGAATTAGAGGCGTGCTGTGCTTTTCTCATATACACTGTGTAGGCCTTGAGAAGGAAATATTGCCGTGAAGAGGACCTCTTCAAGAGAGTGGCCGTTTGGGAGGGATGCAAGTCCGATTGGTTAGATTAGGATACTTCTTCAGGTCATGCTATGCAGTAACGCCTTAACAGCAGGGGTCAATGTTTCCACCAATGGAATTCATCCCGCATCTAGGTACTGTTCTGAGCAGAAAAGTCTCCACACTGAAGGGTTAAGGCTTCACCGACGGATTAGGAGATGGAAGTCGAGGGAAGATGAGGTCGATCGAGGCAGCGGTAGCGCGAGCCAGGGTGTGGGGTAGAGCTAGGTGGGAGAGAAACCGAGAAACGACGAAATGACGGCGGTCGATGGACGGTTCGTTAAGTAGATGGCTGGTTGGGGGACTAAGCACCAAAACCACCTCACTGTGGTTTCACACCCGCAGAGCAACGGAGAGAGAGCTGGACAGGGAACGGGACACGCAAAGAGGAGGAAGTAGTAAACAGCTCGGAGTTCCTTTGGTCAGGACTCGCGCGTTCCTTCGGTCAGGATCTACAGCGGAGGTTACACCTCTTCTTCACGGAGGCCAAGGAGTGTCGCTTGAACGGTCACCAGCGCCGTGACGACACCGTGGCGATCAATGAATGCTGAGTCAACGATGGGAAAGCTGGCTGGATAGATCGTTGATCCGCGATCCACTTTCCGGGTCTTCTGTAACATCGACCTGGGTGGCATCTACGCTTTGTCTTCCCTGGAACGCTAGTTTCCAAGGGAAATGGCACAAAAATGGAGCACAGATTCGAGATTGTGCTTCGATGTATATTATCCAGCTGATCAGCGATCCTCAGCGAAGGGTGCTCTTGGAGTCAACTCGATGCCGTCTCCTCCCTCGGTTCATAGAACCAGCTTCTTCCTCCTCGTCTTTCTCGCAGAGGCACGAAACGGACTATTATCCAACAGATGGTCGTTCGAACGCCGACCCTGCTAGTGGTATACCTTTGTTTTGTTACCGTTGTTCCGGTAATTGCGGCAAATACACGGCCATTTTCGGTAATCACCCGCACGCCCCCATCCCCACGGCGGTCCCCTTTGAGGATCCCGAAACGACCTCGACCTTCCACGGCCAGTAGGCGTAACGACAGTTTTGCCAGGGGACCCTATACCCGCGACCTCGACCTTATCTCACGGCTGATCCACTGGGTCCTCCGGGACCAGAAGATCGCCGACAGACAGCTCGTTTCTTGGCACTCTGAGATTGCCAAAAAGTTCACTCTACTTAAACCTTGCTTTTCACCAAGTTATTAGTTAAGGGGACATTCTCATCAAACCCCTAAAACATTGGGTGATATTTAAGATTTCTTTTTCTATTGCAAAAAGCATAGAACTTGCATTAAAAAAAATTTATGGGCTTTATTTATTCATTCTTAAAGGATACGAATAAAATTTGTTACTCAAAGTAATTTTCATTAAAATTTTCTGAAAAATTTTAATGAAAATGTTCCCTTAGAGAAGAGGCTTTAGCACGTGACTTTGTCGAAAATTCCAGGGGTGATTTCGAGAGTGTAATTTTAAAGGTCCAAGCACCTGATTAATAGATATCATCGGTATCCTTTCCTGCCTCTTTTGTACTGCTTTCTATAACAGTACAAAAACAGTAAATCCGTCACGTCCCAAGTACCTAATCGTTATTTAAAGTGGCACCGTACAACTTCAGTGGCAATCGTTTCAAAGTCCCGCTTGGATTCAGCAGGCCTCCTTACAGAGTCCCGAATACTGCCTATAGGTTTACGAGGGAATTAACGGCCGTTAATTACAAAACCGCCGCCTGTTTCTTGCACGCTGCAGCCCCTGCTAAGGCGTCATGGGATTACGAAGCGTGCAGCGCCGAGTCAATGGCGAAACCGGAGATTTATCGGCTATTAAAATCGACGGTTTTCTAATCAATTCTCTCCGCGACTTCCCCGCCTTGACCCGGCTGCACGCCGAACCTGTTCGTTTCCATTAGCTCTGCGAAATATAGGTTTCTCGCTTCGAACGAGTAAAAAAGAAACAACTTCGAATCGCACGTTTTCTCTCGAGTAGGAAAAGTCTGGACACCGGGCTGTGTCGCAAGGATATCGTATTTTTCAACGCGCAGGACTCTCCGAAGGTGGAAATCGGCGGGCGAGGTCAACTGGAGTGACGAAACTCACGTCGGTTGCATTTCCTCTGCATCTTCCACGAGATCAACCATTCCAGACACGATATCTCACTTCTACACAGCGTGATACCTTCAATTTCGAATAACAATCTGTTTTTCAAGGAATCAAGTTGCTAATGTTTCCACGGAAGTCATCTCGTTCGACGATGATCTTTTGGAATACTTAATTAGTAGGTCGAAAGGCTGAGGTAACTCTCGTCCGAATTGAGCGAGTGTCTCGTGGCGCAGCAGGTCTAGCTCGCAAAAAAGGAGTTCGGTAGAGGAAGCTTTCGAATTTTTCACGGTGTTTCGAAACTGCAGGATTCCCCGTGTCCACGCGGGTCTTCCTGGAACCGAGTGGCCGACGGTGCACGCCCTTGAAGTAACGTGTTTTGTCATCGACCGACGAGTGCCCGCCAAGAATCACCAATGCCCGGACTTTCCGTCCACAGTTCTCGCCGTTAAACGGGTCTAGCGTCACGTATGCAGCTCAGTAGTCGTGTGGTCGGTTCCTTGAACTTTCCCAGTGAGTCTTTGACGGAGCGCCTCGCTGCACCTCTAGAGGTAGCGTAGATTAACGGGAAACGGTAAAATCTGAACGGAGTAGCAATTGCGGACAATTCTGGGCGCGGAGGCGTCAGAATTTTAGAATAGAGAGATGCAGCAAGCGTGATACTCTTTGGTATAAGGGAATGATGATCTCAGATTCTTCTCGGGAACAGAGGGGCGCGGTGTTAGTTTCCCTTACGTTTGAAAGATTGTTATGGAGATCGCAGATGATACGATTAACGACCAATTACGCCAGATCCGAGACGTGGCTTCAAGTTAAAAACCGAAGGCCGTCGAGGACGGGAAGGAAACTCTAGTGTTACAGAGATGCCGAATGAAAGCTGAAACGGCTCATCGAGGGTAATAAAAATGCGAAAAAGAAGAGGCGGAGTAGGAATATTGTGTGTCGGCGGCGAGTTTTTCGTGAAACTTTATTCCTGGATCGCGCGAGCGCGAATATGGATTTCGTAATCAGTTTGATTCGAAGTCGGCGGAGGGAATTCTCGTGAACCTGGGGAAAGACGTTTCGCCGAATCATCGGTGACTCAGGCCTACCGATGTTTCCTCTCTGTTTCCGTAACTTTTGCCAGACGGCTCGTCCCGAGGTGCTTGGACATTCATCGGACGTCCGACGGATGTCGACGTGCACGCGATAAATATTTCACGAGATGGTAATTAATTGCGGGTAATTGTCGAGGAAAGTACGCCGCAACTTGTACGTCGACGTTGGATCCTTATGTCAGGCTGTATCATAGTCTGTGATTAGATTCTTTGATGATTTTTTAGTTAAGGGGTTATACCTTATTTGGCGGCCGAAAAGAGGCGAATGTTTGTGAATTTTTTTTGAAAAAGCGGAGGCATATATTTTTACAGAACTTTCGGCACTTAAAAGATCACCGTTTAAAGAATATTTGGTAGGGTAATTGTGGGAGAGATGCCGCACTCGGAGAGACGCCGCACTATCGGTATTTCAAGGATATCGGTAATAAAACACATCATTGCCGATTTTATTTGTTTAAGGCTGTTCATTTGAGTTAGTTTGTCAAGCCAGAGCGTGTTTCCTGTATTATTGTTAAAGATTTTGCTGTTTTTCGAGGTAAGCCTAGCGTACTTTGCCTGAATAGTTATACGTCGCGTCTATTTTTACTAATATAGTAGCTAAAAATTCATATTTTTTCTTGATACAACATTTGTAATACGTTAAGGGGACCATGTAGAATATTTCCTTGGCCGAATGGGTTACTTTCGACTTAGCATGTGGAAATACGACAGTGCGGCGCCTCTCCCAGGCATTTCGGATAGACGCCGCACTTTTATTTGGGATAGATGCCGCACTTTGATACTGTACTGTTTCGAAAAACTAAGTCGATTTAAATGATGTTTTTAATGTTTAAAATACCGAAAAAGTTTTTTAAAATAGCTAACGTGGTATCTCAAGGCAAATTATTTATTTTTAAATGAATAATCTTATAATCGAAATATATTTGTGGACTATGTACTCTTTTTTCACATTTTTTTTTTATTTTAATCTCAAGATGCCAACTGAATATAAAAAAATTTCGAAAAGCAGATATAATATCTGTTCCTACTGTACCCATTTAATTTTCCAATTTTATAATTGTATAAAGTAAAAATGATTCATTTTACTTTGTTTTTATTATTTTTTTATATTAAAAGTTAGAAGTAACAAGTTTAAATCGAAAATTAAACGTGTTTCGAAATGCGGCACCACTCCCACATGTGCGGCGTCTCTCCTACCAAACAATGTTTTTAGTTTCAATTTTTTTAAGGGTGACAAATATTAAAATTTTGATTTTCATTAATGCTAGTAGAATCACAAGATGTTGAACTAATAAGATATATCCTTAGAAAACATTTTCATTGCAAAATTTAGACACGGTGACAATTTTGCGTAACGTGCGGCAACTCTCCCACAATTACCCTAATTGTTTCGTAGAAAAATATTTACGTTTATGTTAAAGTAAGAACCGACATCTAAGAAGCCTTTTTAAAAATGTGGTTTTGCGGTGAGCACTGCCATTCGGACCCAGATTATCATCAAAAAACAAAAAATATTTCGTTGGTATATTAATGTATCCTCTGATTCACGGAGGGAATTTCCGAAATACTAATTTAAAACAAAATGGCAGCTATTTAAAGTTGAAATCCTGATTTTTCCTGCAAAGTTCACAAACATCCGCCTCTTCTCGGCCGCCTGACTAGGTAACATCCATAATGCAACTTAAATTAAGACTGTAAAAGGGGAAGGGAGTCGTGGAACGAACAATTTCTTTAAACAATTTCTATTAAAATTATCCATTATTTGTCCAAAGAACTTGGACTCAAATACTTGGACTTCCACTCTTTACTTCCAGCAAACCTGTCCACTTCCTTCATTCTCGGACTCGTGAGTCATATCAATTAATCCGACGGAGTTACTCACTCGAAGCAGGCACTGGTGACCATTCGTTTCTGGTTGACTCTCCACGTAGAAATCATTCCTTTACCTCAACGAAGGATTCATTTAATCACCGGCTGACCCTATTCTAAAATCTGTTGCAGATACCAGCGGAGGGACAGCAGAGTGGACCTACTCGTCGACACCGTCCTACCCAGCGCCTCCAGTGAGCAGCGGTGGTTCCTTCTCTCCAATTCCTGGCGGAGCGTTTTCCTACCCAGGTGAATCCCTGTCTCACCACCCGACCACGGAGCCGGTCCCGTTACCCACCGGTGAGTACTCGAAAGCCTACCTTCAAAAATTACAAAGACAAAGCTCGCTATTGGCGGAAAAGGGAAACGACTCGTTCCGACACTCTCGTGACGTAGGAGGCGTTCGAGGAACGCGTTCTTCCCGCTCACTGTGACGCAACCGCGAGTTGCGACAGCAATCTCAACGCATGTTCATCCACAGCATCTTCTGCTTCCACCCAACTCTAAATTCTCGCTCCCACCATCGTTCTTTCTCCCCGTCCACAATACGTTAACCCTTCAGCATCTTCTGATCTCCAAAACCGTTGCTTCTTCCCGTCTCCTGCTCCCACAATAGCTTCCGTTGGTTCCTCCAAAGGATAACGCTTCGAATAACACGTTTCGCTCTCTCCAAACACCAACCTCAGCTTCCTCAGCTTGCATCCAGCTCAGAGCAACACACGATCGAACAAGTCCCTATGATCTTGCAGTTCTTCCATCGGAGGGCCAGCAGGATACCTACACGCCGAACTGCGTGCCTATGTACCCAGGGCACGGGACCTCGTCGACGTCACTGCCCCTGGTGCCCAGCAAGTCCAGCGACTCGGACATCTTCGCTGGCAGTGGCACAGGTAGCGGCAGCCCAGGCTACCATTACGGCTCCTGGACGCCTGGGCCTACCACGCCGGTGCCGGTAGCCTCCCACAACTACAACCCCAACTACCAGGGCTACTACAACAACCCCAGCCAGAACTACATCAGCCCGGCGCCCATGGTCCTCTATCCCCAGCTGTACAGCACCGTCAACCAGAACCAGATCCACCTGCACCTGCACGGCGACCTCACCGACGAGCAGGTCACCATCGCTGGCAGCAACCTGACCATCAGCAGCAACAGGCTGGAGATCGGGGTCCTGGGCGAGGAAAGCGAGCAGAGGAACGACGTCTGGAGACCCTACTGAGGTGGTCCTGGCAGCAGGACGCTTGGATTAGAAGCACAGTTCGCACGGCGTTCCGCGAAGGGTGGGCAACTGTACCGGTGTTATAAATGTGATATCTACGGGGGAAGCCTCGTTGCGCGTGATTCGAGAGCTTGAAGGAGCTTTTGGTTGGAGGAAGCTCAGCATGGGGACTCTTTAGTGTTTCTTGCGGGAATAGGTAGGTTGAAGAGATGTTTTCAGGGATGTATGCGTCCTTCAGACGTGTTGTCGGAGTTGCTTCGATTTTAGAAAGGACAGACTGTTTAAACGATATTCAGTGGAATCGGGATCAGGACGCGAGTGACGAGTGTTTGGTAAAGTAAGAACGACAGTGACGAGTGGAGCGAGGCATAGACTCGTGAGAAAGTCTGAGCAAGGACCTTGGTCCCTTGGACTCGTCGATTCGAGGGGATCGAGCTGTGAACTCGATTGTAAACCGAGCCAGCGTGAGACATGTAACGTTGTAAATACACAGATATTTTCCATGAAATAAAATCTTGCCTAAACAGGTTCCTGAATCCCCCTCGTTCACCCTGTTGGAAGGCTCCTGGCGCTTCACCCTTCGAAGAGCAAGTTAATTTCTTCAATTCTTTAAGCCTGAAATGCATGGATTCTGAATTCTTATGCCGAGTGATTGCAGGGAGAAGTGGAGAAAGATCGAGGGCGAAAGGAGGCTGTCATTAGCGAGAGGATGGAACAGATCCGTTTTAGTAGGTTCACGTAGAAAAATGTTCATCCGACTGGCAGCATGGGGGCAAACCACAGAGGCCTGGTGGTCTCTCTCGGCACAGAGGGCACGGATAATCCTTTTCAGGGCGCAGCGAGCTCTATTTAATATTTAAAGCACGCTGGAAATGACGAACGGATGGATAGTTGCGGTCTCCGTCCACGGTTCATGCCCTACGTCCCTTTATTAGCGATCCACCCTGTTTCGGTGTCCTTCTTGCGCTCTCGCGATCGTCTGGAGACAGAAACGTTGTTCTGCTTCCACCATTCCAGTGGAGTAAGATAAAACTTTTGATAAATTTCCGATGAGCGTTTATGTAATTTATGCATTGAAGAAGGAGGATCTGTTTTTGAGTCTGAAAATAAGGCACTGGAGTAATTTTCGTGGATTTTTAAGAGCCCTGGGGGGATAGCGTTGGGGAATGATATCCAAGGATCAGTAGAAAGCTAGTTAAACGTAGAGTTCCAAGCAAAATTGCTGTCTGAAACGAGGAATTAATAGATAATCCGGCGATTGTGCTGTCATGGAACGTGTACAAGACGAAGAAGCAATTTTCGTGATTAGAATCGATGGTGTAATGAGGAGGTTGGAGCAACTTTTGAATGATATCTTCTTTTCCACGACTTTAATCGTGCTACTCTCTTCCTTCTACAAGATCTGCGCAGAGAATCTGCGAAAATCTCATTGCAAACGCTAATTTTTTTTACAAAGAGGATCATCTATGTTGTCGTAAGATCGCATCATCGGTTTCCCCGTCTCGGAAGATCAGGAAAATTGATGACGAAAGACTGGCGGCGAGAAGGGGTTCTAGAAAACAGAGGAAGCATCCGCGCGTAGACTTTCTCTGAAGAATTATGCTCTCCCCGCGTTGCGCCATCTCCCCCCGAGGATAAAACGCTTTCTGGCGACTTCGCCTGCTTCCTCCTCGCTGATGTTTACAGCCACGACGAATGGGACGCTGGGGCACAAGAATAAAAGCATGGAATAAGCCGAGACGGCCGTCGCTCGTAAGCTTTCCTCTTTACGAGGATGACTCGACCGCAGACAAGTCTCCCGCCCTCTTCTGTGCCCGTTAAAACCAACTGAAATGCGTTTCGTCTCGCAGGAAACAGTCGACAGCTTCGATACCTCGCGGGATCCATCGAGAACTCGTGGGGAACCCTATGTGCAGCGGGCACGCTCAGGATTTAATCTTGGGGGGAGTCGAGTTGAACGGATAAAAATATTTTTAAGAAAAATTGAGTTAATGCAAACTCAATCAAACTCATTAGGTGATTATAAAAATTTATTCAAAGAATAAAATTCCATTTTCGTTTCTTTTTACGAAGCCGATTCTTGGGGGGGGGGGGGGTGCCGTGGCACCTTAACCCCCTCTCAGTTCGCCACTGCCTATGTGAAACTCTATTTAATACATTATTCCTGCTAAAGAAAATTGAACTGGATGCTTTGAAACTCAGAAATCTCTGAAGCTTAACTCAGCCTTGAAGTACGTGAAAGCTGAGTACATTTTCCTGGAGAAACATTGCTTAGATTCTAATTTAAAGGGACTCGATAGGTACGAAGGATAAGGAATGAGAATTTTATAAAAAATTCCATGTCCACTTTTGCTAACTTGAATACCACGTGTTTGATCGTACAATTTTATTAACATGGAGTAACTGATTATTCAACGTTCGTACATTCCTCGTCCGCACAATTTCGATGGTAGTGATCGATCGTCTGCATCTGCCTAGCCGTCGTTACTAATTTAAAATACATCCACAGCGATCTGTAATAAATGCACGTTTCATTCGTTCATACCGTTTCTCGTAACACGCGGGCCAGAGTGATCAGCCTTTGGAATGGTGTCGATTCGTCGTCGAAAGAACAGTGTGATCTACGTAGGCACGTTTTATTATCAATTATTAACCCCTCCCACAGTCTTCACTCCTTCCATTAAACGATCTGACGCTCAACGATAATTTATAATTAAAGCGCGCGCGATGGAGACTCAAAACAGAACGGTGTGCTCCCTGCGGGATAATAGTCGATTTATACAACGGTCGATAATTGTAACCCTCTTTATCCCCGCAACCTTACAAACGATATACAAAATATACGTGTCATATTATATATCGAAGCGACAAATAAAACTGAGAAAGCTAAACATCGGAACGTGTAAATCAACGATAAAAATATCTAGCCTCTCTCTCTCTCCCTCTCTCGTTAATCGTCTCTATCGATGCACTACCGGCAATCGTACTATTTACAATAAAATATAACATTATCGTCGTTAGTTTCTCGCGTCTGCTACGGTTCTCCAACAACTCTTTGGCTATCTCGTGGACTTCACTCGAAATCCTATCGTTTACGCGAATTAATGACGCTTCTAAGCTCTTATTTAGCTAGTCAAGCCGTCATCTCTTTCTTAGAAATTGCACCAATTCTTGGATACGTCTATCAGCTGAGTTGTAGATAGATAGAGGAAGGAAATAGAGTTTCGATGATTGAGATAACGAAATAGATGTAGAGGACTCTTGCTCGTCGATCTTTCAGGTGACAAATTTAAAGTACATTTTCTTTGGTGATTTATAGAGTGCCAAAGAACACAATTCTCTAAGTTAAACTCACTCTGTGTTCTCTCCAACCATTTTTACACTCAAAGCATTCTTAACCCTTCAGAAGATTAAAACTCAAAACCACCCGTAGGCCCAACACCCTTTCCCCCATAAACTAAAAAATAGCTGCCTGAAGTATCGACCCTCATCAAAGAATCCTCATCCGCACCACTCAAGACATCTAAAAGCCTGGAGATAGAATAAAAATCAGCCCTTATCCAAGAATCAACGCTGAATTGGCTGCCGATTCCACGGTCCCCATCGAAAGCTCGAGTGTTGCTTAGCAAATCGACGGAGAAGTAACCGTTCCAGCTGGCGAAATCCGCGGAGGCTGCGTGTGTTTGCCGGCGAAGGGAAACCATCCTGGTACATCGGGCTCCGCCAGCTGGACCGCAAACTACAGTTAAGCGCAAAGAGCATAAAATGAGAATCGAGAGATGTGCGTGCCGAGCGGGATCGTAAATAAAATCCTTGTCCCTCGGTGTCGACGCGTCTGAGCGCGAAACTAGGAGACGGGCGACGACGTCTCCTCGATGGAAACTGGGCAACATTTCATTTTCCCCGCAAGAGTCGAGGATCGACTATTGTCAATCATGTGCACGCGACTTTTAATCGCTCTGGACGAATTTGGAGTCCTTGGATCGTTTGGGACTCACCGCGGGAGATATTACTTCCACAGTAAATTCTTTCAATTGTGGTGGATGGTGAAGTGGACCATCACCTTGGTCACCACGAATCTGGTGACCATCTTTATGGGATTCCTCCTTTCCTTTGGGGATGGAGTTTTAATTAAAAGGAGAGTTTTCTTAATATAGACTGTTGAGTCGATGCTCTTCCCTGAAATATAACTTGTCATCGTTCTTTGTTCTTATCTAGGGATTGACTCTGGTCATCAGTCTAAGATTTTTTTGGAGGACTCCTTCCTCTATTGACTGGAACCAATGATATTTCTCGCGGGGTCCTCGCTTTTCGCAAACATGTAGAAGCTGGTATCTTCGATGGAATTAAGGGTGATGTCGCGGAAGTTTTCTGAAGCCATCAGCAAGTAGATTGAAACAGAGATCTGCGTTCAGTACCCGCCAGTCTGGCTCCTCATAGTTAGTTGAAGATATCGAGGGCACCAAGAAGTTTCAAAGAGATTCGTGAAAATACATCTGCTCCCAGATGTATTGAAGCTGTCCCTAATTGCTCGTCAACCCGTACAGAACAGCAATCCGATGGAACAGGGCTGACAATCGCTGCTTGAGGACCTGATCCACTGCGTGTCTGGTAAGAATGCGTACACCGCTCACGAACACCGGAAGTAGTGGTGTCAATCGATCGTCCTGCAAAGAATTTCCCAATGTTCACAGCTCGCGGGGGTCTAGAACACTTAATACAGTGTTTCCCAACCCTTTCTGAGTCGCGATCCCCTTTTGTAATACTTAAATAACCTACAACCCCTCATATGAGGTAATGTAAATTTAATAAGCTAAAGCAAACATTAAAAATAGGTATTTCCGAATATAGTTCTATCTTAATAATTAAAATAAAATCGCGTGCTTAAAATCGCGAACTAAAAATAACTGTGACGACTCCCTAGAAAGCACTCCGCGACCGACAATTTTGGAATCACTGCTTTAATAAATCACTGAGCGTGTTAAAAATTCGCGAAACTCACCGGCAAAGCTAGAGTCCAATCCAGAACGGTGCTGAGAGTCTCCGCCCACGCTTTCCTGTGCGCCTCGCTGTCTTTATAAATATTAGTCTTCCTCTGAAACCCCGTTTCCTGCGCCGGAACCTCTTGGCCCTCGACGTTGGCCCCCTCCCCCTCGTCCTTCAAGAAAGGATTAGTCCTGAAGCCCCTCTTGCTGCGTTCGTAGTCGCGCAGCAACTCGTCGATATTATCAAGAAACTTCGGGGAGGTGGCCTCCTCGTTCTCCTCGATCTTTGAGGAAACTCGCGGTGACATCTCAAGGTCGTTAGACGAGCTGGACACCGTGGACCCTCCCCTAGTTTTCCTCAGCTCCATCACCGACCTGCACCTGCTGGGATCGAAACGGGAGAACCTCTTGTAGTCCTCGATTTCGCTGGGAACGACAAACTTGAGGGAACTCCGACGGGACAGCAAGCACGCGTCGCTTTTCCTTCTCTCCAGCTTCGATCTGGGATACAGTGGCACATCGTCGAGTATCAGGCTGGTGGTCCCTGACTTCTCGTCCTGCATGGACGTCGCAAATGAGTCTACAGAGTCAGTCCTCCTAATGGCGCCTAGTTTGTAGAACAGATGATCCTGGTCCATGAGGTGCGGCGGTGCCGGTGTCTTGGGATTGTACTTCCCGTCGATGTAACCCTCGCTGGAGGTGCTGCCTGACCGATCCGGGTACACGATCTTCTCTGTAACAGAACCCAGCCTGGACACTGGCCTGGAGTCATCCGTCTCTGGCTCCGACGGCGGGCCAGAGTCAGTAGAATACTCCACTGCTAGGTCAGACAGCCTGAACGGCCGCGTGTCCTCTTCCACTTCTGGTCCCAGCTCCTCCAACCCACTCTCGTCGTCTAGATTCGGATTGTAGGCCTCGATGTCCTCCTGCACCTCTAGATTCTCTGCCACCTCTGCGCCCTCTACATCCTCCAGCTTCTTTGCTGGTAGCCTCACAGGAGCTGGAGTAGCCACAGCTCTGTCACTGATGACTTCCTTCCTCGTGATCTCCGGGTAGTCGTCTGGTTGCGCCACTAGGAGGAATATCTTCCTCTCGGAGAAGCTGTCCACCTTCGTGTGCCTACCATCCTCGTCCAGGACCACCTCCACGTAGCTCTCGCAGAGCTCCTCGAACGTGGTGCGCAGCTGTCTTAGGTATTTCGAGAGCTGTCGCAAGCTGGAACCCTTGGGACAGTCCCTGTCGTCGAGGCTTGAGGATAACAAGGATTTAACGGTTTCCAGGGTAGCCTGTGTGTTCTCCATTTCGCGGAGACATAGTTCGAACAGGGTGACGATCTTGATCGTCCAGGCTGCTCCAGCTTGCCGATAGAGGTTCGCTGGTTGGTGGAGGTTGGCCACCTTTTGGACCAAGAATTTCAGGCCTGGGCGACAGTCGAATTTCAGGGCGGCTACGTAAGACAGGTCCAATGCCGAGAGGAAGATGTCCACGTGGTGGCTGGTCAGGTAGGAGAGGTAGCCAGAGACGAAGGCTTTTGGCGACGCTGATGACGCTGAGTGTGGTATCACGTGCGATAAGCTGGAAGTTGGGGTGGAAACAAGGGTTCATGGGATTGAAAAATTTCTGTATGACTTGAGTAGGGGAGATCGGGGTAAATTGTAACAAAAGTTCAGATTTGTTTAAGATGAAGCTAGATGTCTAAGTATCCAAAATTTTGTCACGTACTTTCACGCAATTAGTTCACCACATATGTAAGTAGTAAATCACGCAAATTATTTCCTGATTGAGGAAAACACTTTCGAGAAAAAACTGTGAAAACTGTTTTGTTACAGTCTACCCCGATCTCCCTCCCCTACACTGTGGTGTGTATGACTGAAGAAAAGGAAAGTATACTCCAAGGTGTATGTAATACAAATGACGAGTGTTTATGAAACATTCGAGTGCTTCCACAAATTCTACTCTCATTCTAAGGATGCGTATGATTATTTCTTTGGAGAATAAGTAGCAGGAACGTAGATCTGTTATTCAAGAGTGCACGAAACTTGATCCACTGTCTCTACAGTACCTACCTGGGAAAAGACGAGTCAGTTCCCTGCAAGAGGACACTGGCGATACAGTGAAGGAGCATCTGATGGACCAGTAGACCCACCACCAGTGCCCTCAGCTGGACCCTCACGATATAGAGGTCGGGGTTGAGGGTGGAGCCCACCGAAGGTGGATACAGAAGGAACACGTAGGACCTGTCGTCTGATTTTCTTGCAGTCTCCTCGGTACGTTGTTCCTCGAGAAGGAACACCTGAAGGGACGAGCATAAGAATGTTTTATTCTCGAAGGGGCCACTGGAAACTACACACCCCACGATTCTCTGTAGATTCTCGAAGCTTTCCTAAACCGTTCTCCACTCATCGTCCTTCATCTCTGTCGATTCATTTCACGCATTTCCCTTTCGAGAAACTACAAAAGGAATCGTGGGTGTCGCCCGGAGCCTCTTGCAATGATATCGTGAATGTCGTGACTAAAGATGGTCGCTCGGTTCGTGAATAAATCGTACATCGTTATCGGCGGCGGTTCTATAGCTTGACCTAACGCGATTGATTCGCTCTCGACAAGTAAATACGGTGTGCATTCTACGAAAGCTGCAGCTTCTAGAAGTAGGTGTCGTATATCTCATCACGTACATATTATGTGACAGTGAAATTCTAGCCATGGACCCAAGCCATGGATTTTAATGGTGATACGCAAGACCGTGCCAAGTTGAGTTTAAAAATGATATCTCGGCCAACGACGGGGTCCTTCGGTTGCTTCGATCCAGTCACTGTGAAACGCGTGTCTTTTGTCAAATTCATTTGAGAGTCGAAAGAGTACTCGATGGACTGCCCCGAAATCCCTGGGTCGTCGTTCGATGATATCTCGGACGATCGAAGGATTCCTCGGGCGGGGGACGAACCCTGAAAGGACCTCGTCGAAGAGGTTCTGCAGCCTGACCTGTGCCTTCTACCAGCGAGTGCAAAAAACATCTAAACGAGGTGATCGGTCGCCAATCGTTTTGGTTTGCTCAGCGTCGACAGGCTCGCTTCGATTCCTCCCCGTCCCTTTCAATTTCCTGTCGCGATGGCCGGTCAAGGATCATCAAAAAGACAGAAAGGGGATGCAACACAAGAACCAATCAGCATTTATAAATGGAAGCGTCTGTATTTCGACACAGTTGTGCGTGGAACGCATCGAGCGGTACAAAAATACGATTCGTGTTTGACAATTAATATCGTACAAAGATCTCTCGTTGCCCCCGACGGTCCATCTAATCGCAACGCTGCGCAGTGGCATAGAACTCGAGGGAGGAACGTGCGAGGCCGGCTGTACGGCATTTACTTTAAAAGCTATCCAGCTTCGACGATCCGGGCACTCGATTCCAAGCCACCGTATATGCCATATCAGCCATACAGATGCAAGCTCGAACACACGCAAAGCGCAACGAATCACGAGGCACGACGAATGCAAATAAAATAGAGAAATCTGTGATCTAGTCGACTACGGTCGCGATTTGCGGGTGCTGGAACGATATCCAATTAGCGGAGCCGTGTCTCTTCCGTAGGCAGATAAGCGGTAATTGCAAGTGAATCGATGTGGCGAGGAGCGCGGACCGATGGCAGGCCTGTCGACGACGACCAACGTCGCGGACGGATCGTCGATCGTCGACGGTCACTGTCGCGGGAGCGCGCGCGCGCGCGCGCGGAGAATTCAACCCTCCCGTGGCGATTCCCTGCATCGTTTCACCCGTTCGTCTAGTCGGTTCACGGTTAAGAGGAACCGATGCGTGTTAACACATTCGTTCGTCTGTTTCTTTGCCATTTCCTATCGTTCTTAAAATCCATGACGTGAGTTACCGTGGGCGGCTAGAGCCAATGGGGGCCCGTGTTCGTCGGAGTGTTAGTGTAATCGAGGGGTGTCGTGTGCTGCCTACAACCGACGGAGTAGGAGGTAGTGTGCTGGTCGATCAGTGTCGTCTCAATGGTCATCGAATCCTGGAAAGGTGTGGTCGGCAGTGAGGCCGCATTCTGCCTCTTCACGGCAGACAATACCTCGCGCAGCTGGCTCACCTGGGAGCAAGTCAGGTCAGGAGGGCACCACGTGTCTCTCTCTTCTTTTTTTTTAATCTCAAAAATGTTTGCCGGATAATAGTATTCTACTCTGTACGTGCGCAACGCTCTCTCACTCGCTCGAAACACGCTGCATTACGAGTAACGAATTCTAGTAAAGGATCGGTGCCGTGGAGGCTTTAACTCTGGATACGCGGTCACGGTCGTCTGTTATGAGGGGGTTGGGAGGGTGGGTTGATCGATTTCGCGGAGAGGAACGACGGAATTTTAGACGGTTGGGCGCGTGAGGGAGGACGCGAGAGAGGGATCGATCATCTGAGATCGCTTGAGGGATTGGGATGCTAATGCCCGAGTGGGGGACACGTCTCACAATCAGCTGAGAGCTCGTGGCGAATGCGGGGGCACACGAAAACAAGCACAACGAACGCACGAACGTCAAACAGCCAGAAGTGAGGTAGAATTTTCCTTCAGAGAAGACAGAGAGGTTCGGGCGTATAGAGGACCGACAGTGGGGGCCGGGGACTTACCTGGGCAGCGAGCTGTCTCAGCCGTTCCGACTCTTCCACCGTCGCGTCCCGTCGCGCTGCAACCATGACCTGAGCAACGTCACCGTAAAACGACTCGGATCTTGGCGAGAAAGCCATGGTCAGCTGGTGCAGCTCTTGCAGGGAATTCGAACAGGCGCGGTAACAGGCGACACCGCAGACCTCCCATTGTTCTGGGGTGAGGAGGGGCCCGCTGCTCACTAGGACGTGCCTGCGCAGACCAGATTTCGAATATAAGTAGAATCAGAAGGGTGGTTGGTTATTTTATATCTATCTACCCTCACATCGAATTTCTCCTTCTAATTAGAAATTATTTATTTTAGGAGCTGACTAGAATATAGGGGACCAGAAACCATCAAGTACCAAATATTACTCCATCCCTTCATTTCTAAACCTCTTTCCGACACCAAAGCATCACCGAAAATATTCAGACCTGTAGAAGAAAAATGGAACTTGGGGCGATGGGACTTGAACCCCCGATCTTCGGATCCACTGGGGTAAGTTACCCCCAAAATTTTCGAGAATTGTTTTTTAGCATGTTTGCATATTCCGCTAGCTACATCTTTTCTACGTATTTTAAGCGCATCCCGGCCCCGAAATTCCAAAAATTGAAGGCATTACAGTAAAAAATGTACGAGCCTGCACATGAGACCGGAAAACGATGTCAAACTTGAAACGCAATTTCCCAGAAACTACGTTTTCCAAAACGGTGAACATAAAATCTCGAAAACCACTCTAACGATTTGAATGAAAATTTACAGGGAGCTTCCGAAAACTATTCCCCTCCATGTATTGGGAGTACATTTTCAATATAAATTCTTAAAAAACGATAAAAAATATTGTTCCTAAAAAAACGGATAAAATCAGAAACATAAACATAAAAATTGTATTAATTTGTTAATCAAAATTTTGCTTCCTGTACAAGATAGAGACTGTCTTACAGATTATAAAAATGCCTTTACTTTGTGTTTTAGCTAATTTACCTGTCCGAAATCGTGTTCACCATGAAACAGTGCATCCCGTACACGCTCTCACATTTATATTTATAACTTTTTCCGCTATAAATAGGTATATTTAAAATTTTCTATTTAAAGTCAACGAAATTACGCTTCAAAATTAAATAAAAAATTATCTCTATATTCATTTATTACTTCAGAGTCTGCGTTTGAAGAACGGCCAGATTTGGGGCTGTGGAGGGTAACCTACCCCCTTAACCGATTCCCCTAATGTTGACTCCCCGAGATCTCTATGCATCGGACTCTACTTAAAGACCGCCACCTATGTGCCACATTCCCACCATAAACTATTCCTAAATTCCTACAGACCTAACCCAGATCTCGTTCCCTAAGTACGCCTGAGCAGAGCAGCTAGACAGACAAATGCAGCCCGGTGCGTTCAAGAGAAGTGGCCTGCTACCAGGAGTGGGTGACTGCTAGGATTTCAGTGCAGGATCCCGTTCGTCATTCACTGCCAGGCCTAGCTATCTGCCCGCGAACCTGTCCCGTTTTTAAACTCCGCGCACGCCTGTACATCGATACCTCGCGATCGACCCCGTCCCGGGATTGGATTACACGTGGCTCGATGTACACTGTGCATTAATACGGGGAAAACGCGCGAATGGGTACAGCCTTTGCTTCGGAGGTAAAGGAGGACGGAGGGTATCCCTGCCGGTGTGCGCGTGTCGCACACGCGCGCGCCTCGGTCTGTGTCGCTAGCACGACGCTCCAGGGGTGTCGAGTGTCGGTGGCTACCTTATCCCACCGGACAGCCTGTCAAGCTTCGTTATCATCTTACACTCACGCTACGCCCGTAACGACGATATATCTAACCTCTGTCGATGTACATTCCATCGAACCTCCGCGCTATGATTCACCCTTTCTCTCTTCGCATCCTCACCCCTCGCCCTGGAGGAGCAGCCTCGCGAACCCCTCGCCCTGGCGCTTTGAATCTCGGCGGGCATTGCTTGGACTCCGGTGGATCTTCACTGGGCTTCCATTATTTCATTGTCAGTTTCGTTCCTTTCCTCTGTTTCCTTTTTCTTTATAGTTGGGTTTAGAGATATAGAAGGCAGTGGCGCACCCAGAGGGGCTCTGACACCCCAAAGAAGGGGCTTTGTGAGAAGAAAAGTAAGTGGATTTTTAACCGATTTCGAAAAGGAGTAATAATAAAAGGAAAATTAAAACAGACTTCAAGATAAATAAAAATACACTAGGAAGAAAAAAATAATTTTTTCTCTTGTTTAATCTATGGCTATCAATTTTTTAAGTCGGTGCTACATTTACACAGTGAAAATATGAGGCGTCGACATAAAGAATTGAAAGTCCTAAATTAAATAAGGGAAAAAAATATTTTTTACTTTTTAGAACATTTTTATTTTCTTGAAATTGATTTTAATTTTTTTTCTTCTTTAAATAAATTTTCATAATCACCTAATGAAGTTTACTGAATTTGCGTTAAAAATATTGTTACCCCTTGAACTCGGCTTCCCTCAAGATTAAATCCTGAGTGCGCCACTGATAGGAGGAGCTAGATCTGGGTGGAGTTTGGAAGTCTGGATTCGAGTTGGTGCTGAAGGTGATGACGATGCCTCCGTTGCGAGCCAGTGATCTTAATTCGATACTGAGTCATCGGTGCCGTGTACTTAGAGGACTCTGACACTATTCTTTTATGGTGTCTTTGTAGGTGTTGAGATCGTTTCATAGCTCGATGGTTCTGTCTACTTTTTTTTAGTCCAATTCAAGGAAGATTCTTGAGGGTTTGAACGAAGCACTCACCTGATGCAAGCGCAGCCCAAACGAGCTATGCTCTCCGTGGGCTGAACGACACACTCGGCCATCACCAGTAAAAGTTGCTTCAACATCAGTGTCGTCGCTGGCTGATGGGCGTCGTTTCGCATAACCTCTGGACCTAAAACCATCAATTTCCCTTTCAAATCCTTCTTCCCCAAATATCCCCTCTACCCAACAAGTATCACCTTGCAAGTGAGTCAAATAATCCACCACCAAATCTGTCGTGAGGCCACAGCACTGCTTAAAATTAGGAGCAAAGTTATCCCAGCCCCTGAAGATCTTCGACGTCTTCCTCAGCCAATTCTGCACCATGGGTAGCAGCAAGTGATTCACGCAGTAGAGGCCAAACGCTGGCCCAGGGACGTTGAGCGTATCCCTGAGCAGGTGGAACAGAGTTTCCAAAGTGTGAGGCTGGTACCGTTTCGGACATATCATGGTGGCGCTCGCGAGACCCTCGATGAGGATGTACCAGACTCTGAGGATCCCACTAGGCTTATCCATGCTCTGCAGGGTTGTGATGGTGTGGACGTGGTCCATGAGGATATCGTGTGGTCTCCCAGGTATGGTCTCCTGGATCGACTCAGCATGCTTATCGAATCTAATGAGCTCGGCATTGGGAATCGCGGGGTCCACGTATTGGGGAATAGTGGAGACTTGGATCCTCTGAGCTGAGTGGAAGATCGGGCAGGCTGGCATTCCGTACATAGAAGCTAGGATGTCGCTGCAGCTGAGAAGATACTTGAGGCTCTCCACGCACAGTCTCATCCGCCTGGACTCGGCGACGTCCACCTGATCCTGCTCGTCCTGGTGACCCTCCACGTCCCCGATGCCTCTCACGTGCCTCAGCAGACAGAGGATGCAATCTAGCGCCGCATTGGCGAACACCAGCGTGTTGTCCGTGGAGAGGAACACCCGGAAGACCTCCAACAGGGGCGCTGATTCCACGGAATCTGAATTGCCGACGGAGGCTACTCGCAAAGCCCCGAAGAGGGGCCGCCAGCCCGACCGGATCTCTGTTCGGTTGGTCTCGACGAACTCACAGATGCAGCTGACGATCTGGCAGGGAATAAATGTACCACTTCCTGAATTTAAATCGAAGGGGATGAAAATGGGTATTTAAAATCGAAGGAGAGAAAGAGGATGACCTACTTGGTCCTGCACGTCACTGTCGCACAGCTCGAGGCACAATAGGTTCTCGAAAGGCTTGAATAGAGCCTCGTTGAAGTGGAAGTGAGGCAGCTCCACTTGCTCGTTCAGCAGAGCTGCCATCGAATCATGGATGCATTGAACCGCTTTTTTGGAGATGCTGCGGTCCTTGTGGCAAGCTGCCTCCATGAAGTGTGGGCCTAGGATGCTCCAGACCTGGGAAACAATTAAAATAGAATAGAAGAAGCTGTTAACTTCAGCAGCTTGAGCTTTTGGAGCTAAAAAGGTCTCGCCAGGAGTGCCTCACCCTCATTATGTGAATCAGAGGCCTTCCACTCTTCACGCACTTCAGCATCACTTCGCCCAGTCGAGCCAGCAGTAACACGTTCATCTCGTTCTCCCTGGGCTTGCTTCTCCTCCACCAGAATCTCTTGTTATCCTTGAAACCGTCTGTGGTTTTGAACAGCTGAGCCTTGCTAGCTTCGCACAGAGCTGTCAGAAACAAACAGAGAGCTCGGAGGTTCAGCTTCAGCGCAGCGTTCTCGAACAGCCTGTCGACTTGCTGGGACAAGACACAGATAATCTTAGCTGCATAGTCGGCTGGGAGGATTCCATTGAACTGGCTGTCTGCGTTGGACTCCTGAATGATCTCTGGGATGGTGTCTGAACTGGGGTTCTGTGTGTACGGACTGGATAGGAAACTGTAGACATCAACGCTGTAAGAATGAAAGTAGAAAGTATTTTGGTTGGTGTACTTGGGTAGAATTTTGAAAATAATCCTTTACCAAGTTTCTTCTTCATCTGTGATATTAAAATTGAGCCTAAGTCTGTCTTGGCTCCCTTTCACGTCTCCATTGGAGGCTTCCTTCTTCTCTTTCTTCTGCTGAGTCTTAGGTAGCGATGGGTTCTGGTTCCTCCCAAAGAAGTCGTGCTCCAGTTTACTCACGTACAAGCAACACCTTTTCAACAAACAAATCTCCTCGTATAGTGCAATCAAATTGAAGATGATTAGTGGAAGGATGAATTAGTAATCTCTTACGTGAAAACGTGGGGCCAGCAGTCGCTGCCATGGCTGCCAAGTTCCAAACCCTTGCCCAAGAGCACGTCCATGCTCAGAGCGTGAGAAGTGTGAATATTAGTCGCCCTGTTCTGCAATTTCAGACGTAGAACGTCCTTCGTTCGAGTGATCTTCGACAGTGATTGCTCCGTGCAGGCTGCCTTAGCTAGCAGAGCGAAGATGGAACCGCAACGATTCTGCAGACCTGTATAACAAGCGGTAGAAATAATTGCAGAGTGCTGTAGAAATAATTGCAGACCTTAGAAAGCGACGAGTTACAGAAATGTCACTGACCAAGGATGTTACTGAGGATAGCAGCCTTGTGGAGGCCTTCCAGGGACAGGACAACTGTGTCCCTGATGCCCCTTCTACCCCCATCCCTGCTCAGGATTCCCTTATTATTCTCTTCCTTCGGAGGATTCAGCCCTGTCGTCAGAACAGTCATCATGCTTCCCCAGCAACAAGTCAGTACCCTTCTGGAGAGCTTGGCACCAGCCTCAGCTTCCGGCGTGGGTTCACTTCGAGATAGCTGAGCTTTCTCGAGCCTTATGTAGTCAGACAACACCTGTCCACCTCTATGGCTACCAGGAATCCCGTCGATGTCTTAAAGAACGAGTGGGAATTGACCCTCGGAGCTCACAGGACTTAGTTTTGGTCATAGAAAAGGTTCTTACCAGTGAGGACATTTATCAAAGCATTGTTTTCTGTATAGTGAGGATTATAGCCACACTTTTCGAGCAGATTGCAAGCCAACACTTGTTGATAGAGTTCAGACAGCCAAGTCGCTGACAGGTAGACTAGAACCCCTGACCCATGCACTTCTTCTACGAATTGCTCCTGAAGGATTCAATGATATTAGTTGAAAATGATGGAGATTGAAGTGGAAGGCGATATAACTGTCGAAGATAATACTAGTTCACTCTTGTAGCACCTTGTTTCCTTCGTAAAAGTGCAGACTCAACGTAAGAAATGAGAAACTGGGCCCATTTTTGTGATTTAGATTTTTCCCAGATTATTAAATGAATTGTCGATGTCAATTTCGGTCGAAAAATATGACTTTTTTCACATATTTCACCCGAACTTCTGAATCGATTTGAAAATTTTGCGAGGTAGATTTGTTGGTGATTCAATTATCTTTAATTTCAGATCATTTTCGACCATATCGGTCATTCGCAACACGAGATATTCACAATTAAGTGGGACCATTTTTTGACAGGCAGGTTCACCTGTCGATATCTCGAAAAAGTATCCATAGAAACTTTTTTAGACCTTATTTTCAGAATCAGCGGGCCATTTTACATAAGAAAAAGTTCGTGGCATCTGCTGTTCAAACATTTTTTTTTATTTTGTTAACTAGTGTAATTGGCACGTACCTCACTGACAGGAATTTGGCGGCTCTCTTCGTGGTAGTAATGGATCCTGATTAGCTTGAGATTGAGGAGCAAGGCTGCGTACGTGGCCAAGTAGATTCCATCAGCGTTCATGATGGTGATCAATGCGCAGGAGTCTGTGCTGATGTCCGTCTGCTCTTGGATCTTCTGCTGGGCTGTGAAGACCCCTGAGGATGTAGCGCGCGTCCCATTATTTATTCCTTTCTACTAAAGAATCCCTACGTTCCAAGAACACGAGTCATCTACCTTGACAATACTCCGAAGCGAAGTTCTGCAGCGCCTCATCCACTTCGATGTTGCTCCTCAGGCTCAGCACCATGGGTATCAAGTCGCTCTTCAGGGTCTTCACAAATTTCCTCGCGTTGTGCCTCTCCACATCCACGTTGCACTCGTCGGCCACCTGGCGACCCACGTGAAGACACTTGGGGAGCTTCTCTAGCCTCAGCCTTTCCCTCTCGTTCTCCATCGCGTACTCATTGTCCTCCAAGCTGTTCTCCTCCTGGACCTCATCAGATTCGTTCTGCGGACCTTCGGTGTCCGTCGAGTCGCCGTCCTCCGATGGTCCGTGGCCCGAGGAGTCCGAGTCGGACCCTATCCCCTTCTTCATCAGCTCCAGTTGCTCCCTGAGAAAGGATCGATGAAGGGGTTTCAAGGCAATTACTCAAACTCTCACAACTTCATGCTAAAGCTTCGCCTTGACAGCCAATTTAAAGTTTACCTATATGTTTTCGGCAGCCGCGCCATGCTCTGGTAAGTGAGGGGCCCTCTGTAGTCGCAGGACTCCAGGTCCTCGTACAGGCTATTGATCGCGCACGTGTAAGTGTGATTAATCGCCTTCCCCTCGCACAGCTCCTGGAGCGCAGAGAGCATCGCAACCACACAGGAAACACTCGCGTGTAGTATGCTCAATCCACCAGTGGTCGACTCCTCAATGGAGTCCATTGCCCTGTTGCAAATGAATATCATTGCAGGCTTAGCGGATTCATCTCTGAATCTTAAGACTTCCTTCAGTGAGAAGATCGCTTACAGCCTCATCAGCGCCATGTCGCTCTGAATGTGGCTGCACCTATCCTCCTCCACCAACAACGGCCCAGCGAAGTCGACTATTCTACTAGGACTCCTTAGCAGCTCCTTAAACGCCTTCAGTGGCTCCAAACGCTGCTGGGGCGGTGGGTACAGCAGCATTCTGTGGAACACCGACTCGAGGACTGGTCGAAGAGGGCCCACACAGCCCACCAAACGGACCAGTTCTGTTCCGATGCTGCGAATAGATGGATTTCGAGAGTTGTTCAATGAGTTGATACAGCGTTACGTCAACTGCAGCGTCGTCAAGTATACGTGCCTGTAGACAGTCTTCGCCTGGTGGCTATCGAAGCTCAAAGAGGTAGCTAGATACCCAGACCCTCTTCCAACCTCGTTCTCCTTCCCTTCTCTGGAGGTGAAGGTCTTGTCCACCCTCGGCGTGCCCAGGAAAGCTATCAACGCCGGGCAGAACTTCTGCCAGAGGAAGGTAGTGAAGTGCGTGTTCGTATGGATCTTCTGCGGCAGGGACGAGATCAACGTGTGCAAGCACTCGAGCAGGAACACCACCGTGTTACCATTTCTGCCGTTGCTGGAACAGTTTTTCCTAGAATTACGCGATGCAGGCGCCGCGCGGAATTAGCTTCTTCTTACTTCTGAGCCTCGTCCAGCTTGCTGCAGATGTACTGGAGTATCGGCAGAGCCTCGTTGAAGCAGGACACCCCTCTTTCCCACACGTTCTTGTTCTTCTTCGCGTTCTCGTCCATCTCTTGGCACTCCTCGTCTGTGATAAAAAAACGTTGATTAATCTACCACCCCTTCGTGCAGGAATCCGGACGAGTCTCGCGTTCCTTGGTTGGGGAGATCGAGCAATGATCGCGCAATTAGGCAATGCGCATTCCGCCAACACGCGAGCGTGCAATCTATCGATCAAACTTCTGTTTGACTATGCGATCGAGTGGCTGATAAGCGGCTGGGGTACTCGCGCGATATTTGCACACGCTGTGCTAACAAAGCTGTCCACTGAAACGAGTGCGAATTAGAAGCATCCGTTTTGAATGGAATTACCTAAAAACAGGCAAAAGGATCGCAGAGTCTGGCTGGTCGCAGCCTGAGCTGCGGTCCTCACCGCCTGGTTCCCGTTTTCGAAAGCCTCGCAGCAGGTGGTGAGAATGGCGATTATCAAGCGGCCGTTCATCGTCCAGTAAGACGAGCAAGCTACTTGCAATAGAACCTGCAAAATTTATACAGCATTAAGGGTGATTCTTCCTAAAAAATGTCCCATACACTCACTTTAAGCATATCCGTTTGCGTGTCGTCCGACTGGGACAGAATGGATCCCATCGCGTGCAGCATTTGCGCGGGCAGCCAGAGGGAGTCATCCTCCGGCTCGTAGGGAGACTGGAACCTGTCATCCCTCAACATTTTCTGCATTAAAATAAATAAACATTGGTACCGAGTTTTATTAATGCGCGAAGAAATTGAAAATTTTTAAAAAAATACAGAATAGGGGTGAGATTTCTGACGGAAGGAATATTCTTCGAAGAAGCTCGATTATTTAGACGTTTTTCTTGAACGAAAGGCTAATTGATACCGCGAGCAACACCTCGTCGAGCACCGTTTAGAATGTCACAGCTGCTCGCTGATATCGTTCGCTTTATCGCGAGGTTCCTTCCCGCCAGCGGATGCGTTCTTTACACGCACACGACGCAGGGAATATCGAAACCTTGCTGGAATACCCACATGTAATCCCGACAGACCGAACGCCACGAATTTGCTCCTCTTCGTTTCCAGTGCTAGCTGAAAGGTGTGTAGACATTTCGCCCGCAGCTCGTGGGGTGGATCGCGTAGCAACCCCTGCTGCTTATCCAGGAAATCTGCATAGCAAATTCTTAATCAATTGACAGGGACTGCAGTCGAAAGACAGTTTCAAAGTGAAAGAGAATTTATGATATAATAGGTTGGGAAATAAGGAATTGATGGTGGGTGGACGGATGTCAAGCGAGAGTGACTATCGCCACTGTCAGTCAGCTTTGAATTAGAGTATCAACTGTCAGCGGTTCCTGGTAATAAGGGCTCAATGGTGTTTGATTCTGTGAGAACACGTGGAGTTTACTCACCATACGCTTCCTGCGCTGATTTCCGTAAATTCTGTAATTTCGCATTGCTCGATTCCCGGACGATCTGCAGCAGGAGATCCTCCATGTCACGGTGGACTAGCACGCGACTGATCGATAGCGGGAGTGCCAATGCACGCTTGGCTATACGCGCGCATCCAGGGCCGTAGGAACAGTTTCCCTCGAGGGAAAGTCATTTCCCTCCACGGCAGTTCAACTTTATCGAAATCTTTTTCAGTAACTTAGCTTCAAACGAGGCAAGGATACAAATTAGTATGCAAATTACTTTGTAGCCTAACCTGAGGCTGCTGACACCAAATTCATTTTAAACAGTCGCTTCAAATTTTCACTCTAACATTTGAGAGGCTAGAAAAACAATTCTCAGTCAGAAAGAATATATAAAATCGTCAGGATAGCGATCAGAATTCTTTAAAACTCGATACTGAGTCGAAGGAAGTTACGCTACAATTACTCTAAACTTTTAAAGCTGTCAGTCGTGTCTCGATTAATATTCTGTCGCGTGGATTGACATACTTGTCGCTGCAGCACACTGTTCCACGATTTTTACTCGTATTTGAATATACGGTCGCTCTTCTCTATCAGATTTCTTAATTTATCGAGCCTCAATTTCATCCGCTTAGGGTCTCAAAATTCCCTCACAAAAATTGATATAATAAGTGCTGTCTGAACATGTTGGACTCCTGAATTCAATTACTCCGTACATATTCATGCTTACCAAACAGATCGACGCCAAAATTGCCGGTTCGGGGACGATATTCTCGATGCAACAAGCGATTAAAGACAATGCAATTTCAACTAGATCGTAGACACTTTCAAACCGCGCGCGTGTTGGCGCGCAGAGCGTTCGCGCAGTCACCTGACCCCTCAATTCGATTTTCAAAGATGGCGACGGAGAGTGACAGGAAGCGTAAAGGTGCAGAGAAAGCTCATCGTAGAAATGGTATGCTGTACAAATTCGCGGTGAATGTGATAGGTAGGAGCCAGTTTTTACAAAAAGGAAGCGGTGCCTCCAATTATCTCCTAGGATTCTAATAAAACTCTTTCACCTTTTTGCGACAGGCTTGGCATTCGGGTTTTTCCATCGGTGGCATGTGTCCACGCTCTTCGAAAATGACCGGCATTTCTCCCACCTGTCCGAGATCGAGAGGGAAATGTCCTTTCGCACGGAAATGGTAGGATATTTCGTGAAATTTAAAACCACGAATTCATCCACGATAGTTGCGTGAACTTATCAGGTATGGCTGTTTCATCCTTATATTCCTCCCCAGGGCATGTATTATTCTTACTACAAAACGATCGCCGCGTCGGAGACGTTCGCGGAAGGGCTGTGGAAGGTCAGCTACGATAACATTTCCGAGTACGGGAATGTTATCGACGCAAGTAGAAAGTATAGCTTGTTGCCAGAGGTATCGTACCCCGATTGGTGGGCTTCCATCGGTTAGCAAGTGAGAACAGGAGAGAATAAGAATTAATGGTTTACAGTTGGTAGCTGGGTTCCTTTATCATTGCGCCAGGGACCTGGGAATCGTATCGATAAAGCAGTGCTGGGAAGTGAGAGCCGTTTCTGGTACATTTATATATAGAGTCCAGTGCTAGAGGCACTTAATCCCTTGGGCACCTTGCGTTATTCGATTCTAATAGTTATTTCAGGCTTTAATACAATTCGAATGGAATTAATGATACTCGAAGATCGCAAACTCTCTTTATTAACTCTCATCGTAAAGCGATAAGTGATTTTTCAGGGAAGATACGAGAGTCATGCTTCTAATACAATGCTCAGGGGATTAACTGCCTTGAATAATTCCTTGCGACTCGACTCTGTATACATCGGAAGAGGCATTGTGTCTGTCGTATATGTAGAAAGGGATGACTTCTAGATAGAAAGAGGAGAGGGTGCGCCACCGGTGACCAGCTGCGAGGGTCTAGGTGTCCCGATATATTTTTACTTAGAGATCGTCTGGTTTAGCACTGTGTTCACCGCAGCTATACTCTTTTATTACTCCATGTACCTGGGTAACAGCATAAACAGCGGTATTATCGCGGTGCTGTTGTTCTTTTACAATCACAATGAGTGCACCCGTGTCCAGTGGACACCTCCGCTGCGCGAGAGTTTCGCATACCCTGTGATACTTTGCCAGATGTACACGCTGACTGCGTTGCTCAGGAAGGCTCGACAAGATTTGCGGACAATGCAATTATTTCTGGTGCGTTGAAAGGATTTATGGAGCGTCGTGGCACTGAGGAATAACGTGCGATGGAAATTCTTACAGAAAATGGGTGTATTGACGGCAATCGGTCTGTGCTGCTGGCAGTTCTCACACTTCGTGTTCACAACGCAGATTATTGCGCTGCTGATACTTAAATGGATGAAAGTGATCCCGAATCATATTTATATATGCGTCTGTCTAACGCACGGATGGGCTATCATGATGGCTACAGGTGTGATCGATGGCACCCCTCTGCTTTACTCCCTGTACCTGTGTCTGCTGCTGACCAGTAGCATTTTAAGCTACTCGAACCGACTGTTCAGTTTAATGGGTCCGAAGCTGCGAACGGTTTTTGAGATTCTCGTGACGGTGGTCAGCACCAGGCGCTTGAAGTCGTTCTACGGGTTCATGTCCGAGGACGACGCGCACGTCTACAATCTGCTGGAGGCTAAGTTGACCGATTATAAGGATTTCCACACGATGCTGTACACCTGCTCGGCGGAGTTCGATTTCCTGCCATATAGAAGCTATGAGGCGATCACGAAGACCCTGCTTCTGCCGTGCGCGGTCCTCGCCGGGATACTGGCGCTCTACTTCTGGTACAGGAATTACAAAGTTAAAGGGTACCCCAGGTGCATAGACGCGGACCTGGCGTACAACGGCCTGCAGACCGGCGCCTTCATCGTCATGGCAGCGTTTATCATGAGATTGAAGCTGTTCATGAACCCTCATCTCTGTATAATAGCTGGCACGGTTTGCGCGAGCAGGTATTTGGAGAAGCTGGGGCTGAAGAACAACTTGATGAAGACTGCGATGGCACTTCTGCTTATATCTGCGATGTCCTATCACGGATTGGAGAGGCTTCGGGAGGAACGGAGCATCATGGGTAACAACCGCCCCTTCCGTTAAGACTAAACGCTTTCTATTTAACTTCAAGAAAATTTGCAAAAAAAATTCCTCCTTCAACAAGAAATTTTAACGGAATTAATTAAAGTAGAATTTAATTTTAACAAAATTTACGGAAAATTTTGCTCCTGCAACTAGAAATTTTAACGCAATCAATTAAAATAGAAGTTAATTTCAACAAAATTTACGAAAAATTTAGCTCCTCCAACTAGAAATTTTAACATAATGGATTGAGATAGAATTTAATTTCAACAAAATATACGAAAAATTCATCGTTTAGTCGCGTTTCTCTGTGTCGCAGGGGAGTACAGCAACATCGAGCAAGAGGAGTTGTTCGAGTGGATAAAGAGCAACACACCCGAGCACGCGGTGTTCGCGGGCAAGATGTCGTTGATGGCGAACCTGATGCTCTCCACGGGAAGGCCGATCATCAACAACCCTTACTACGAGAGCAAAGAGATGAGGTGCATCCAACTTGGACCCCTGTGTGTGTCTTCTGGTACTGACAACCAGTTGTTTGTTTCAGAGAACGAACGATGAAGGTGTACGAGATCTTCAGCAGGAAGGACGTCGCATCGGTGTACTTCACTCTGAGGAACATGCACGTCGGCTACGTGGTGCTGGAGGAGCCTCTGTGCTTCGGCTTCGCGAATCTGTAATAAAACAGTTACAGACCCCGCAAACAAGTTCTCCAAATAACACAGCAGTGAATATTTTCTGTTGCAGGCCGGCGGGATGCCAGGTGATCGACTTGTGGGACGCCACGGACAACGGAACCGCGAAGGCCGCCGGGAAACCACCCCTCTGCCCGCTGCTGTTCCGCGGAAACGCTTACCCCTTTAAGAGGGCCTTTGTAAATAATCGATTCGTGGTCCTGCAGCTCGATTATTCCCATTACGTCGAACTGAAACCAAAGACCTCCGAGCCCCTTCACTACCAATATTGAGACCCTTAGCCTTAAGACGGACGTTCAATGAGAAACTGAATATACCTCGCGAGATTGCAGATACTATTTTTCCCCCAGAGAGGTTGTGTATGATACATATATATTTTTTTTAAACACGAATGTGCAGCAGCCAAAGCAGAGTTGTTAGCCGACTGGGCGTTGAATAAAGCGTTACAATACGGTTGCGGTGCATTTCAAGTTTTTCCACCTCCGCTAACGATCCTGGTGACGCGCGAGCCGCTTGCCTCGGCGGTTAATTAGCTCGTCGAACACCGTGGTCGACGTCGGACTATCATCGCAGCAAGCTTCTCAAATCGACTCGCCCATTGCGAGCTTTCGTTTTTGGCGGTCAAACGCAACGTGCGCCCACGCGCCGTCAGAGGTTCCTTGTAAACGCTGAGCATTGTACACGTCACAGTATGGTGTGTGTGTACCGTCAGTTTTATTCGTGCAACGTGTCCGACTGGCCCACGAGGAGAAATTAAACGTGTACTGTACAAATCGGCGAGTGGTCATTCGGAGCTCCATTCCCCGAGTATCAGCGAGGGAGTCCCGCGGAAACAAACTCTTTATCCGTGCGTTATACCTCCCAGAATTCTATTCTTTCCTATTTTATTCTCAAAGAAATCTCGAAAGTCGCGTTACAAAAATTAATTTAAATCTCACTTCAAAGTCTCCTGAATATTTCAGATTACCTCGACCCTTATAAACAAAGGAACTACCCTTCGAAAGGATTTGGATCCCCCTGTCAGTCAAATTATTTAACAATTCTCAAGCCAAAGGTAAAAACACCTATCGCCACCCTCCGTCCGTAATTTAAAGCGACCCAAAGAGTGACGATTTTTCCCATTCGTTTTTCTCGAAAGTTGGCGAAAAATCGACAGACGTGCAGGCGGCACAGGTCCGCGAGGAAAATCGAATCTCCCGGCGAAGATAGCTCCGTTATAGTCGCGCACCGTGGCACCTTCACTTCGCCCTGCAGTGGACGGTATAGTCGGAGCCCCTGCCTTCGCTATACTACGTTGTGCCGCTGACCCAAATGAATCCTATGGCCAGTCAGTCCCGGGCCGGGCTTCTTCGCGGCAATATTGCTCGCTCGATCGCAGCTGGCACCGTTTCGAGCACGCTCGTTCCCCAGCGACCACGCGAAATTCAGTTTCCCTCGAGACCCGCGCGAGTGTCGACGAGCCGATCGCGAGTCACCGTGTCTCTGGTCTCTGATTAATCGGTGAACCACGGTGCCCATATTGTAGCGGGAAACCGGGGACCAGTGAAATTACACGCGCGCTTCAGTGAAAGTTACCGATCCACAGTTAGACAAAAGGGACTCTGTGCTGGTCGATCTTCGGAGGATCCATGGTGATCGAGGGGATCTATGGTGCAGAAGGATCCGGGGGAACTTGGCCGGGAATTGTTTCGATTGGGTACCAGGGAACGGTTGCTGTAGTGTAGATTCGGGGTGGGAATAGTGGATGAAGATTCGGTATATCGGATCGTGCGTGTTCGCCGGGGGAAGCAAGAAGATCGATCGTAGAGTAAATCGCCGCGCGCCACTTGGACCAGAAGGGAGGCGACCGAGGATGCCAGAAGCTAAAGGAGCAAAAACATAGAAATCGTGTTGGATCGGCCGCCGCCGGGGATCCAGATCGATCGAGATCCAGATAGCGATGCGGTTACATTCCGCGGCAACGATCGTCCCGCGTAATCACTGACACTCTGCAGTGAGTATCCCAACGGTTTCTTTCATTCCTCTGCCGCAGCCTCGGCGTATGTTTTTTTTTTCTCTCTCTCTCTCTCTCTCTCCTTCGTTTCTTGTTAACGGAGGAAATGATTTGTCGAATATCAAGGACGCCTCCGCGTCGCGTCCTTGCGTCAGCTTATGAACGGCGCATTAATTCGCTCAATGAGCATAACAATGTAAATGCAGTCCTCAATCGGATGCGCCGATCCCGGTGCTCTGTAATTTACGCTCGTTTCGCGGGAGGAGCTCTTATTTCGCCGCGCGGAATAGGTATCGAAGCTTCGGGCGGATTTTTTACTCCGATCTGATATCTTGCGTTCGCCCCAAACCCTCCGCGATCCTAGTGCCTAATGTTTTTAGGCAATTATCCTTAATTAGAGAGGGTTCGATGTGTTCGGAGTTGTATGAAATTAGAGATTTCGAGGGCTCTCGCGTATCCTCGATAGCGGAGCGTGTTCCCAAGCTTTCTGTTTCCGGTGGGCCATGCCATATAAGTGTTCCCTCGAAAGAAATGAAACAAGTTTTACTTACGGTAAATACCTACGCAGGATGATACGCGGAACTTAACAAATGAGATTTAAGCAGATAGTGGGTAGCAGTGTCACGAGCCTCTCCGATCCCATGTCCTTGTTTCCACTCGTTTTTTTTCTGCCGTTTATACTTATTCAGTGGAGTTACTTGAGGGTAACGCCACTGTAATCGAACAAACACGTATACTCGAGCTCATTTAAGAAGGAACTTGCCGACCGACGAGTTTAGATCGGTTCTGCACATGTTGGCGATGAAACAAGTTACTATTGGCTATACCACAAACAAACGCTCCCTCGGAGCCAATGAGCGCATTCTACATGCGCGAATTAAGTTCCTTCTTAAATGAGCTCGAGTATAGTGTACCTTTGACAACTTGTTTGTGGGTGAAGAAAGAAATTAGTCGAAAATTTGTGTAAACGCCTTCACATTGTTTTTATTTTCTTGTTTTCAAAATGGCACTTTAAACGCATTTTTCTCGGAACCACGTTTTTCAAGTTGCCTTGCAGCATAACTTAAACAAATTTCATTCGATTCAGTTGAAAGTTTCACAGTAGCTTCTAAATTACATTCTCCATAGAAATGCGCACCAATATTGTAAAATATTGTTTTCCTTAGAAATGGCACCACGTCCATTTTCAGGTAAAAAATTGTTCACAACATTAAAATTCTTTAACAAATCATAAAATCGCTACGTATTTCTATGGAGAATATTTTTTGGAGCCTACTGCAGAAATTTCAACTCGATCGAATAAAATTTGTTAAAGTTATGTTGCAAGGTAACTTGAAAAACGCGTTTAAAGTGCCATTTTGAAAAAAAAAGAAAAGAAAAAATTTCTTGAATCTACTTAAGATTCAGATTTTCAATTAATTTCATTGTTTACCCACAAACAATTGCCAAAAGTACCCACCTTTTTGTGCCGCTACAGCGGCGTTACCCCTTAAACTAGAATTAAACTACGCTAACTACTCGTATCTACGAACTCCATTGGATGTACACTGGAATTCAATTAGACAGCAAGTAACGACACGTGTCCCCGCGAAGAAACGTGGAATTCCATGGGCTTCCATCGGCCCATATCGGAGCATCCGCGAGCGTAGGAGGAAACTCGATACGTGGACGAGCCGAGGAGAGAAGAGGATTCCTAGCCCGCGAAATAGCCGTTGTTGCCTGACCTCGAAACCACGCGGAACATAGACAGCGCGGTGTGCGTCTCCTGAGGAATTTGGCACGCACGCTCTTCAACTTGGCGAGCCACCGAGCGCAACAGCTATCGATGCGCGCCGAGCGCTGGAAGCCTCACCGAGGCCGTCCTAAATCCCTCGGCAGGCGATCCTCCAGCGTATCGCTGCATAACCCACCGATAACGTGATCGCCGATGCAAGCCAGCCGCGCCTAATCCTCCACGACGGTAGAACCACGACTATTCGTAGCGTTACTTTCTCGCGGTATTCGTAACCCACTTTCCGAGTAGACGATGCAGTCACCCCGTGCAGCGAGCTCTGTACCGCTGCCAACACTCGAATTAGAAGGATCTAATTCGCTCGAATTACCTTCTGCGACAGACCGTCTTCTTTAGCGATCGCGAAGTGGTGATCGTTAACGAGTCTTCGACTCTGATTAATTTTCTTGAGGTGGAAGGGGTTTCCCACCCCTGCAGTGGCACACTCAGAAGGGGCCAAGACACCCTGGCACCCCCCAAAAGAAGGGGCGTTGTAAGAAGAAAAGAAAACTGAGTTTTGTACTTTAGATACACTTTTTTTATTATCATCTAATGAATTTTATTAAAGCCTGAGTGCACCCCTATGAAGATTAACAACTATATACATTAGCTACCACACTCGCGTGAAGAAATCACGGAAGTCCACTTTGAAAGGTCAATCCTCTATCGACGTAGCAATTCAGCGACTCCACAGGTTTCCAATCGAAGAGGATCTCCCGGATCGTTTCAATCCTCTCCGCGATTCTTCAGCCTTTAACCCAGTCTATTATACACTCGGAAATGAAGACGCGTCTAGAGCTCTCTTCAAATCCTATCGAGTGTATCCCCGGAGATCGCTCCGGAACGGCTGGCGATCGGCGAGCCGAGATTCCTGCGCCGCGGATCGTTGATTAATCGTGAGAAACGGTTTCAAGGTGGAGGCCAAGTATCCTTCCCGAGCCCAGAAGAGACAGGAACGCGTTGCTGTTGAGAGCGGCGGAGGAGTGGGCGACAGAGTTTCACATGACCGAGTTAGAGCATCCAGTTTTACAAGGGGCACGGTGACACCAGATATCGTTTTCACGTAGGCCGGCTGATTGCTACGTCGGAGTGCCTCTAATTGGCCAGAGGTCACAGCCATGAAACGTAATTTCGTCCCACTGTAAGGTAATTGCGGGAATTGTCGCCCCCTCTCTTCTGCCAATTAAATCAGAAACGGCGAGCAGATAGCGAATCGCAGGGCCGACGATTTATTTAGTAGATGCGATCTTCGGCAAGTCAGTTCCTCCAAACCGGAGTTTTCTTTGTGATAAGGGAGAGAGAAAGAGAGAGTGAGGCTGAAATGGAAACGTGGACCAAGGGCAATTGTTTTTTATCGCATGGACCGGGCTGGTTAACGCGCGTTTATGACGCTCGAGCCTCGGTCACTCGCTCGTGCGAGTAATTTCAGGGTATGGTTGTTAACGACGAAGGGAAATTGATGGAGACGCTCCAGTTTCGCTGGAGAGGCTCGGGTGAGGCCTCTTTGTCTTACAAAGCTTTGGGAGGGGCTTTGCTTCGATCCGTAGAATATTAATTAGAAGGATCATGAAAGGATTTAAGGAGGCATTGTTGTGTAACAGCACCGAAAGTAACTGATATTTACGAATTTTTTTTAAAAAAAACTATTGTTAATATTGGATTATACTTTTTTGGGATATAAGGAGGCATCTTTAAACTTGCAGAAAATATTTGTTTATTCTTCTTATTATTTACTAGCTTTACTACTCGGCTACGCCCGAAATTTTGATTCCGAATTTAAAAAAAATTTTATTTTTTTGTGAAAATGGTCACATTCATCTGGATTAGTCAGGCATAATAATCTGAGGCACGTTTCGTGATATCAGAGTTTATGATTCGAAAGTTTTTAGGGGACAGATAAACATACAAACATATAGAAACTTTCTGTTTTACATATTAAGATTAATTACTGTAGAATCTTGTCAACCAATTCAACCCCTTTAAGCCGGTCGCGCATTTTGGCGAAGAGCGACGAATCGAAGAAATTTATAATAATTAATTATTTGCCACTGCGCTTCGGTCATCAATTCTTTATAAACATTCCTCTCCCTATCGCCGCGTTTCGCCAAAATGATAGGCAGACGAGTGCAATGATAGTCACCGAATTAGAATCCACTATCCCCAAACTGAAGAAAACATCTGAAGCAAAAATACAAATATAGCTTTTGTAAGTTGCAATAGCTTGAAGAGCTCTCCTGAAGGGCTCACGAATCCTCGCAGAAACAATGGACTCCGCTAGGTCTTCCTGCCAGGAATTTCGTTTTCTCAGAACTGGTTCGAGCTTCCTCGGCCGAAACAAGGCCAGGCTTCTCCGCCGTCAGCGTCTTCCCTCTTGATCTCGCCTGGCTTCACACAGGGGGACCATTTTTTTCTGACCTTGCTCCGCGCTATACCTCCCGGCATTCCGGACTAATCGAACGACACACCTCTCGCCGTGTTCCTGTCCCATGGCCCCGTGCACTATACCGCTTAGAAACGTGCTCCTTCTATCCGTGCACTTCCATACACGTGATTAGGAAACAGTCGCACTTCAACGTATGCGCCTGGCGGTTTACGATTCGAGAGGACACCGCCTGACTCTGAGGAACGCGTAAGTGGCTATAAATTGGTCGCTTTACGGGCTGCCTTTTCACTGGATCCGAAGAATTTTTCTGTAGCCTTATCGTGGCTCTTTGGAAGGATATTTGGTGGCTTTTCAACTTTCTGATTTTTTCGTGGGCACCTGAACGGGTGGTTGTTTTCCTTTTTCGGGGAGAGAGATATGTAGTAAAATCTGGTGGAATTGGTGACTTTATGAGAGACAAGGATTTCTGTAATTTATCTAAGATTTTTTTTTAGGAATTCGAATCCTTTTGGGGCTTTCGATTTTTTCTTGGGAGCTGAAACCAACCCTGAATTATCTGAACCTGAGTATCTTTAGTTTAGAGATTTTAATTGTGGAAGAATAGTAGCTTTATTTCTGTTGGATATATTCTATTTCTTGTTCTTGTTTTACAATGTTTTTTAATGGGATATTGAATAGTGAGTAGTATAATTAATATTATTTTACATTTTCTGCAGCTTTTCTTTTGTAAGTCTTAAATGGAACTATCACTTGGTACTTCTAATATTTATATAAATTAAGAGTTGTTCAATTTTTTCCAAAATAAAGATCACAAAATTACGGGAACCGTGCTAGGTTTAAGTAATTTTTTGTCACTTTGAGGGTTCGTAGCTTTCTGCATAAATGGTCCAATTGATGGTAGCTGATCTTACTTCGGTTGTTCAGGCTTCCTTTGTTCAGAGAGTATACCGGGGAGTTTATCTTGGCGATCTGGCGCCTTTAAGGAAGACGGACGGCCACCGCGGTAGCTCTGTCGAAATTCGTGCGAAAGTAAATTCCTTTTTTAAAGGTTCGCCTCAGAGCAGCGCGCGTTTCCACGGACTTTCTTCGCCTTAACCTACTTCCGGCAGAAACGGCAGGAAGAATGATGTTCGCATCGGGCAAAAGAGCCGCGCGTATAATAGAGACAAGAGTAGCTTCGGACTGGTTTCTTCGAACGACATTGTTATCAGTGGAAGGAAAATTAACCTGGTTTCTGTGCCTTCTAACTGGCTTGGATCCACGAACGGTAATTTCACTGCGTCTAACTGCCACGTGAATTGAAATTCACGGAACCAACGGGGTGTGTTTCGAGTAAAGGGGCAGGGATTCGGAGAATCCACTGTAATTACTCGAGCTTCTGACTGCGACGAAGTATGTAGCACTCTTCAAAGCATTAACAGACCATTTTCGCTACCCACTTGAGTGAAATATCAAAAATATCCAGGATACCATTTTGGGACATTATTTAGATTCTATTTAAAAAATATTTCCTCCAAATCCACTAAAATTTCATTCACAATCCAACGTAACTGTGATTACTTCGTAGATTAAAAGAGAGAAGGCACTGAAGAATTAATTTTCCAGTACAAAGAAAAATAATGAAATTTGGATGTCTTCCAAATTTTTAGAAGCACCTCAACTTGTTCATAGATCTCGCATATTTTTCGACTAAATTTCCAACGCAAATCGCGTTCCCTCGATCCACTTGCGCAACCAAAGCGAATGACCACTGCCACCGGTTCTCCAGATCGATTCAGCAAGCCAGAACTTTTGAAATCCACCGCCGCTTCTAATGTCAGTCCCCCACGTTCGACTGCTAATTCCCCTGCTGATAATATCCAGCGAAAAAGAGCGTATTCGAGCGTGCAGGTTCGTTAGCTACGCGTGAAAGTGCGCAGCCTCGAGACGAGGAAAAGGCAGTCGACTAGCGATCAGAAACAGGGATAGAATATGCATGTTTATTATAATTTTCAATCGGCGATGCACTTGGGATAAGAGCGGGGCTCGAAAGTGGTTCGTTTAGAAATTTCACGAGCCATTCGCCTGGGATTCGCGTGACTATGGGTACCCCCCTTGCCCATTCATCCTTCCATTCTTTCCAGTTTTTAGAAACTCGACGACCCCAGTAAATTCTCGGGCCCCCACCCCGGGAAAGAAATCGCCTCAGAAGAGAGCCCGCGACTGACAGTTCAGGAGATATTTCCTCGTGGCGTAACAATCGCTCCGTTGCAACGTCTGCTAGACGGAGTGATACTAAAATTGTCGGGTTTTAGCGCGTGGAATTAACGAACCGCTTGCTGTCCTCCTGCTGACGGATGTCTGGTAACTTAGCTCGCGGAAATTCTCGCATGTGACGCGGAAATTTCAAAATCTCTGTTCCTTAGAATTCTCGAACACCTTTAATTTACCCTCTCCTTCAGTGGCGTACCCAGAGGACTTCAATTTATCCTTTCCCTCAGTGTCACCCCCAAAGTAAGGGCTTTCTAAAAAAAAAGAAAACTGGAGTTTATTCTTTAAATAGATTTTTATAATCACCTAACGAATTTTATTGACATTGCAATTAAAATTATTTTTCTCCCTTCAACTAAGCTCCTGCCAAGATGAAATCCTGAATGCGCCACTGTTCTTTCTACATGTCTCTTCTAGATACAAATATATTTAGAATCTCAAACACCTCCAGTTCGTGGCCCTTCTCGAAAACTGGAGGCAGTCTCGCCAGAAGTGGTCACGGTGGAATTCGCCCGGCCGAGTCGGGGCCCGATAATAAATTAGACCACGGCTGCACGCGGAATAGAAAGTTGCAGCGAAAGAAGCGGGCAGAAGCGGAGAAACCGTGGCCGAATACGTAGAACGAGGAAGAAGGATCCCGTCAGGGCTCCCGTGTCCGCGGCGCGGCGCGGCGCGTTCCTCTTCGGTGTCCTCTCCCTTTCATCCTCCACGGTTGACATTTTCCGCGGTTCGCCGAGAAACCAGCCGCGACTTCCTCCTTCCCGCAGTAATGACCCCCGTTGTAACAGCGATCTCCGACACTCTTCCTCCTGCGCTAGGACGTAATAATTCGACGCGCACCACGCTAATTGCCGGGGCTTTCATCGAGATTAAGGTGTTACCACTCTCACTGGGAACCTTGCCTCTGGAGACGCTGAGAATATCAGCATCTCCTTCGCTCGAGCCGCAATTTCCCTATAAACGAGCACCGAGTGGCTCCTTTGTTCCCTTTCTTCCACATGCTCGTCGCTATAACTCCGATTTCGCTACAGATTTCTGAATTGGAGCGTTGTAGATTTTTAAAGGGGAATCCTTTTTTTGGATTAAGAACAATTTGGGATATTTTGGGAGAAAAACTAGCGATTCGATTCAACTGAAAATTGGACCATGCTTTTATGCATCTTTGAAGAAGTTAGAGCTTCTCTTTTTATTAAGTTCTAATAATAAATATAGGAGTTATGCGTGATCCACTAATGCGCCGTGCAAAATTACTTTATACATGTGTCACTTCAGTTTTGGGGAGTCAGAATAAATAAAAAAAAGTATTGAGAATGGTGGGGAGTTTTCAAACTGAAATATTTGAGCCGTTTAAATTTGCTTCTATATTGAAAATTAATACATATAAACCGCAACTTCTTCAGAGATACTTAAAAACATGTTCCAAATTTCAGCCGAATAGAATCGCTAGTTTTTAAAAAGAAACCCAAATTTGGCTATGTTTTTAGCCCAAAAAATAGGAATCCCCTTAAAACAAAACTGAGACAGATCGGGTATTTTGTTTTAGCACTCGTAAAGTTTCCTACTTTTCTTTCGCTTCTTGGCAGGGGAGATCGAAATTTGCATTCAGCTTCATCCTTCATTTCTGTTCCGGCATTGTTAGGAAATTGGTGGAAGCAAGTTTTGTAGCTTTATTTAAAAACATCTAGAAAGAAATGTACTTCCTGGAAATGTGCAGGTGAAACTTTTGTCTGAAACGGAAGTCTCGGATGGTAAAAGTATTCTAAGGAGCTCTACGGCTCGTGTGCGCGGCATTGAATGAAGTAGCCGTGTGAAGAAGTTAATTGGAAGCGCGAAGTGCAATGTTTGGTGGGGCTAGGACTAACAATGTCACTGATTCTGTTTGCAGAGATGCGAAGCGAGGTAGGAGAATGGCTGCCCACCTGCGTAGGTTCACCAATATGCATCCTGCTGCTGTCATGGTCGCTTCTGATCTATCAGAACCAGCCATCTTCCGCGAAGAGGAGGATCGACGTGTTCGCGGTGGCCATTCTCTCCCAGAGCCTCGTCCATCAGCTGGGACTCCTCTTCTACGCGATCCTCACGCTCATCCGGCCTAGTAACCACTTCGGAGGTAACATTAAACGTAACTTTATCATCTCTTCAACAAAACAGCTCAGAAGAACCGCGGAATAATCAATGCACGCTGCCCAAGTTACCCTCATCAACCCTAATTAGACAGGGATTAATCTAATACAAAGTTTGATAGATAAAGCTAAACCTATACCATCCAAAAATGGCCCCGTCGCACAAACTACCATCACTTACCTTCCACGCCCAAGACCTTAAAAAAACAGATGAAGCTAACTTAAAGTAATTTAAACCACCCACTCAACAACTCCCCCAATTTCATTCCCCTCCTAGAGTTCTGCTCGACCCTAGTCTGGATGCTGAACTCGTCCAGCATCCTGCAGGAGCTGACTCTGACCTCGATCGCGATCTTCACGGCGATCAGCGCGAGGAACGAGGGTCTGAAGCTCACCAAGAACCACCTCAAGTACCACCTGGTCAGCCTGAGCGTGATTAGCGCCTGCGTAGGCGTGACCGGTGTCCTGAACTTCGAGCCAGACCTCTGCGTCTTCCTGGCCCCGGAGATCTCCCTGAAATACGGTGTGTTCGTCAATTGTCTGCGGTGCCTGCTGATGCTCGCCACGGCGGTCAGCCTGCTGATGGCTCTGTTCAGAGGCATCTGTCGCACTCGCAAGGCAGAGCTTCTAAAATCCGTTTCCGACTTGTCGGAGACCAGCTCGAAGAACTCCTCCGGGGCTTTCGAGTGCCATCCACCTCACTGGGACCCGTCCAGCGGCTCTTGTACCAGTGGCTCCACCAACAGCAGAGCCTGCCTCAGGAAGAAGAAGGTCCAGGTGGACGAAGCCAGTGGAAGACCCACCATTTACAGCATTCTCTTCGTCTGCTACGCCTTCCAGCATGTCCCCATCTTGGTAATGTCCTTTTCTTGCTGTACTTTGAGGTGCTGGCCTGTAATCTTAGAAACTTGTACATTATGGATGTTCGCTGGAGATCCATTTTGGAGCTGACGAACAGAATTGTTCCGGCAGTTTTGCTTGTGAGTCCTTGGGTCACCTTAAGAATTTCTGGTAGGAAGTCATGAAAGTGGTAATTGTTATCTTGTAGGGGGGGATTTATTGCCAGCAGGGGAAAAGTCAGGTTTATTAAACGTTTCTTGGTCGTGTTGTACGATGCCCGGGGTACTTATAGGCGTATTTCGTAATAACCACGAAATTGCAGGTGCGCAGTGAGCCGCGACAGTGTTACACGACGAAAATCGACAGGTCTAACTTATTCTCGATTATCTTTCACGAGCGATTAAAAGCGCACTATTACGCGGCCGCTCTCTAATCCGCAAGCCAGGCTATTGCGTAATTCGTTCCTTAAATTAGCTCGATAAATTGGTATTCGATTAAGCCAGATTGGTCGGTAATGACGCGATTGTTCGTCGACACTTTAGCTGCGTCAGCGTGCTGAGATGAAAGCACGACACTTGGTTCTTTTGCAATTGTTTTTTTATGGATTTTTTTTTAACTATATTAAAAAATATCCATCAAGCTGTGGGCACAAAAATAAGCAAATCATTGTCTTACTACGGGGGTATTGAACCTCGCTGCTCAGAGCTCATGAATAAAAGAAGTGTACACTGAACTTACCTATCAAGAACATCTTATCAAAATTATATTCCAGTGAAAGTACGGACTTCATTCTAAAATTGTATAACGTTGAAGCCACACGGTTCATTCATATGTTCATTAAAAAAAACTCATCCGAGCCAAAAGTCAGCACCGTGGAAAATCAGAGTTCATCCACACACTTCTGACCAGAGATGGGCAAAGAATTATTTGAAATAAAAATTTGTGTGCGAAATTTTTTTTTGTGCTGACCAGAGATGGGCGAAGAATTATTTGAAATAAAAATTTGTGTGCGGAATTTTTATTTCTGTTGACCAGAGACGGGAAAATAATTGTTTGAAATAAAAATTTGGGTGCGAAATTTTTATTTCTTCTGACCAGAGGTGGGCAAAGAATTATTTGAAATAAAAATTTTGCACACAAATTTTTATTTCAAATAATTCTAATTATTAAAAATTTTAATTATTGTCCATCTCTGTGAGAATGAACTCTAATTGTGCGCGAAATTTTTATTTCAAATAATTTTTTGCCCATCTCTGCTTCTGATCGCCTAAACTGAATCATACTAAAATTGCTCGCCAGTCAAAGGGCCCCTCTCACAGGCCGGAAGCCAGCTCGAGTTGGTCTCGTCCGGAAGTGGACGAGTCACCGGTCGTATTCTCTTTCTTCCATACCGGAATTCCGTTCGCCAACGAGAAAGTTGTCGCATGGAGAGAAAGACAGATAAATCCATCCTCCATTCGAACAAACGACTATTTCTCTTCGCGCAATATTGTCTGTCATCTTGCGATCGTCGCGAGTGTTGCTGAATCGTACCGCCTCCGAAAAAGAAACAGGAAACGAGAAGAAGAGCGGCCGTCGAAATATTCGAAAGTGCCATGCTTAATACGGACAACGACCTCGATGTCGAACTCGATTAACATTCGTAACGCGGCAAAATCGCCGCTGGAGAAACTCCCCTGACCTTCCTCGTTAATATTTATAATGGACCACGCGGCTCTGTTTATAATCGCCACGAGTGACCAGCTTTGAATTGGGTCACTTCTATGCGGGCGTTGAGGTCTCCGCGTTTGGCCTCGCCTTTGTCCTCTTCGCGCACGAAAATCTTAATTGTTTCAATATTAACAGGAGACTCTTTCATTGTACGGAGCCCCAGTAAATTGAATTTCATCGTATCATTCATAAGAAACACTTTTCTTAATGAATAGGGTGCGTTATCTGATTTGCTAATACCTGACGACCCAGTTCTAGAGTCTTGAATCGTTTCGATGAAATTCGTAATGAAGTTGTTAAGATACGAAAACACGAACGAACAGTGATACACGCGAGGCAACGTCTAGGTTTCTACGTGAATATTTATTGCTAATCACGAGGTCGCAGATTCCTTGGCACCATCGATCCACGACAGAGTTGGATATTAAATAAAGAAAACAATATTTAATTAGATTATTCGATGAATAAAGTTTATTTGGCTTTGTGTATTTATTTGACGAGAATTTGTTTGAGAAACTTTAAGTTCAACTTTAACGATAATCGACGTCGAAGAAAGTTAAAGTAAAAGTTAAAATTAAAGTAAAACTTACAGTTAAAGCTTTAAAATTAAAGTTACAGTTAAAGTTAAAGTAAAAGTTACAGTTAAAGCTTTAAAATTAAAGTTACAGTTAAAGTAAAAGTTACAGTTAAAGCTTTAAAATTAAAGTTGCAGTTAAAGTTAAAGTAAAAGTTACAGTTAAAGCTTTAAAATTAAAGTTACAGTTAATGTTAAAATTGAAAAATTTATTCGACGCCGAAGTTGAACCGCTTGACGAATAAATAAATTAATTTTATTCGTCAAATCCAGGTTTAACTTTATTCGACACATCACGACTAATTTTTTCAACTTCGATTCGTTATACCAAATTTTTATTTAAATAAAAATTTTGCCCATCTCTAATCCACAGTCACAAAAGGCCTTCACTCTTTACCCGTTGCAATAACGCAGATCAGAGGCAACGCAGTTCGTTTCCAGGTCGTAAATTAAGTGTTACAGAGATATTTGTTCTGCTACCAGTATCAGGCATTTATCCTGCGCTTAGAAGGAACGCAATTATCCCCTCCAAGAACTATGACGAGATTTATTCGCAATCCAGAAATGGAAAATGAATTTTCCACGCGGAGAACGTAATTCAAATTAGGTAGATCTTTTATTCATTTCACATTCTCGAGTCGAACGGCTTGCGCATATCGGCCCATATACTCACTAAAAGAGCAGTGTTACCAGTGGAGCCGACCCCAATTGAAGGGAAAACGAGACGTAACCAGCGAGCGGTTTAAAAATCGATCGAATGCTAGGCGATGCTCGGGCGCGAGTTGCGTGACGCTCGCGTTCTCCATCGGACAATTAAAGCGAGGCAAAGCGTGCAAGCTCGCTCGGGATTCAGCGCGAGTTCTGGCTGAAATTGATTGGAGAAACTCGCCTCGCCGCGAAAGACGAGGAGAAACCGACGGGGCGAGGGAGCACAGGAAAAGAGAGGAAAAATATGACGCGCCCCTCATTGTGGCGCGAATCGGAGCGATACTCCTGTGCAGCACGCGTGCAACGAACGCTCGTTACGTAGATATCCAATGTACACACCTGCCGAAAGTATCGCGGTGATGCTCTTCCAGAGAGTCGAAGCAGAAAATCGGTAGAAAAGTGTGCTGGGATCACGCGTGAGACCTCTAATTGCGGCGATAACGAAGCCTGAAAGCCACTAACTCTCAATCGGCTACTAATCGATCTTCATCTTGGGATGGTTTCTTTTGACTATGAAAGATTCGATGAGGAAGATTGAGGTGCCATTTTTTGTGGATTTAACAGGAAAAGTATCGACTTTGGGAATTTAGAATTTATGAGACTTAAGGGGAAAAATAGGTGGTTTTTATGAATTTTTTACAAGAAGAGGTTACAACATATCCTAAAAAAGGTTTTTGGCTTTTGCTAATACACTCATTAGGGTTCAAAAAAAAATTTGTTTAATGTTTTCGATCTTGATGCATTTTCTGGATGAGGGTTAGTGCAGCGGTGCCAAAAAGAGATGCCTAAACGGTAACCATGAAATTTACTACGGGATCGTTTGAAATAAAAAAATCGAAAAATTTATTATTTATATCAATGGCTACCGCATTATCCTCTCTCGCAGCAAAAAACACTAAATCTACGATGATTAGTACAAATTTGAACGAAGTAGTACAAAAACGGTAATTTTACGCATAAATGTGCAGATAAAAAAAGCCCATGGTTCGAAAAATTATATTAGACGTTGATGCGATAGCGAGTTCAATTACGAATCAAATGCCTCTAGTTTTTATCGAATCGGTTCAGTGGATCTTCCGAAATCGTGATTACCGTTTAGGCATTTCTCTTTGACTGGAATGAATCGAGACCGGAAGCACGAAACAAAATTTTCTTTGCACCCTAACGAGTGTCTATTAATAAATGCTCTAAAAATTTTTGGAATATGTTATAACCTCTTCCTGTAAAAAATTCATAAACATCACCTATTTTTGGAGCGGTTCGACTATAAGATCATCTTAATGATTTGTGGCACGAGAAATGGAGGACTTTAGATTCCCAAGTATTACGTTGCAGAGTTTCTCGACCTCTTTCCCAATGAATCTTTAATTCCATGTGCCTTTCAAGTAATGTAGGAAATCTCAAGCTTCTGCTCACACTTACTTTTTACTCAATTTTCACTCCTTCTGCTGAAACGTCGGCTTTCTAAGGAGCTCTCATGTTAAACGGAGAGAATGCCGAGTGAAATTGGAAATTTTTATTAGATCGCCCGTGAACAGTTTCACTGTGTTAATAGAACGATATTTTCGAGGTTTCCCTTTCCTTCTACAGTGCCAGGCTCGCACACGCATTCGCGTCACGTTCCTAAGCAGCCGTACTCATTAATTAAGGTATCTCAGTTTCGATTTCATATCTGCTCCGCCCGTTACGCGCGCAACTGTCTCGAATTAAAGCTTCGTAATCTCGGGTTTGTTTACGGTGTTCACTTTTCCACATAATTCCACGTAAATTCGCGGCAAGCGAATCCCTTTTTTAGCGACGTGTCGTTAACTTTTACGTAAGTGCAGGGATACGTTTGCTACTTAGTTGTTGCGTAAGTACCGTTTTTCGCGGCCCGATGTAGCAGCATTTTCGTTCTTAAGAAAGTTGTATATTCAGTTTCATTAATATGCACGCTTAAATTAGCGTGCAAATTGAAATTCATTAATTGAGTTCTTAAGCAGTAATGCGGCGCGAGAAATCCAGTGAATATTAACAAACCCGTCCAACGTTTATACTTTTCAAAAAGGAATCTTGTTTGCGTTGTATAAAAATCGCGATCCCTCGACCCCAAAATTCTGTGGCACATTCTGGAAACGATTTCTCCGCTGAGGTATCCAGTTTTCAAACGAAACATACATGCTCGAGCAGTGGCGCATTTAGGATTTAAATTTGAGGGAGCCAAATTGAACGGAAAAAATATTTTTAATGCAAATTCAGTAAAATACATTAGGCAATTCTTCAAATTTATTTAAGGAGGGAGCCTGGTGTAAGTAGCTGAAAATCGAGGCATTTTTCGGGAATTTTGTTCAAAGAAAGTATTCAATCGATCTTTCTGAAACATTCGGGATATTGTATTATCAGATTAAGGTAGATAAAATTTTTTTTTAAAAAGAGCAGCAAATAACAGAGTTATTGTTCCACTACGGGCAATGTAACGTCTACCGTATTAATTTCAAACCAAAAATCGAACAATTTTTATTCAGTTTATGAGTGCACGCACAAATCGTATAAATCCATAACTAAAAAGATGCAAAATTGAACAAGTGACGGGCTCTTGAAAAAAATTCCAAATTTTTTTACGAATTTTAAGGCTCCCCCCTTAAAGAATACAATCCAGTTTTCTTTTGTTTTTACAAAACTCTTGAATTACTTCAGTCATGGTTACATTATTCTCCCCATTCCATTTTCTTTGGGAGCTGCTAGGGCCCCTTGACCCCTCTCTGAATGCGCCACTGTGCTCCTAGAAGGAATGCCTGTTTGCTTCAGAAACTCGAAGGAATCCCGTTCATTAGAATACTGTTTTCCAAGCTCCAAATCAGTATACTTCCCCTCAGCACCCCTACACCCTCAATACCAAATAATTTCCCTGCTCCACTAAAATCGCCACGTACCCAGGCTCGAAGGCACGCTAACACAACCCTGACACCCTGTCCCATGCTGTTACGTGGAAGATATCGGCATCGGTTACCGGCGCACGTAGCTGCGCATGCAGGGCAACGCAAAAAGGCGCGCAACGGGCGGTGCGCTTTTGAAAGCGCGACCGTGTGCAGTTTTCACTGTTGAAACGCCCCTCGTTCGTGTGGGCTCGTTAAAATCGAAAGTGAAGCCACGTAAGACGGCGTTTCGACGTTTCCCTCGGTGGTTGCCCACCTTTTTTCCCCGTCGCGTCGCTCGCCGAGCACGAGTGGAAATTACAGGAGCGCACGCGTCGCTCGTATATCGACGCATCCGCGGGGCAGACGAGTCGAAACAATTAGCTGCATGCGATGCAGTCGCATTCCGCTCGCCGCTTTTCGCCCGGCGAAAGCCGCGGCCGATCGTTCCTGACACGATTTCTTGTGGAAATCATCGATAGAAGGGAACGAGGGGCCCGTGGCCTCGATTCACCTCTGCGAGACCGTGTCTAGGAACAGAAGCTCGAGTTAGTCGAACCGGGGTGCGGGAGCTCTAGCTGGGCGAGGTGGGTTGAATCATGTAAGGGGGTGAAGGGGTACTGGGCAGGGGATTGGAGAAGTCCAACTTTTTGATTGCTCCACTCCGACATGAAAATACATACACCAGCTCCGTTTCATGCTCCGAGCAAAACGTCTGCATTTCGAGGAAATTTACGAGGGAGTGTAATATTTTTTGAATGCTGAAAAATTCATAATCAGTATTTAAAAAAGTTTCACTCATCTGTTTTTATAGAGAAATAAAATTCAAATAATAAAAAAAGTACAGATTCGAAATTTGTAATGGTCTATCGTTCAAAGACACTATGACTCGTTACATGCTCGAAGGGATTAGGGGTATTGTGGATAGAAAAAATTTGAGGGAAGGAGAGATCGAGGGATATGGGGAAGATTCGACGTGGAAATATGGAGAGTATCAGGGCCGTAAATATGGATATGCAGGGGATTTTCGGTACAAAAGCTCGGTGGCTAAGGGTGCAGGGAACTCGAGGGGTGGTATTCCGATTGATTCCCTTGACAATGTGTAGGAGACACAGAATTGGAACTCAATAAAACCGGAGAAGATAGGCTTGAATGAGTAACATTCTCTTCCCTCGCAGGTGATATCCATCAAACCAGCACTCCTCAGGGACTTCTGCACGCCACAGAATCTCGCGACCTGGCTACCCCTGCTGAAGGACACCCTGCTGCCGGTGTTCCTCGCCCTCTTCGACAAAATGTTCTGTCGCTACGTGGCCAGGGTCTACACGAAGCAGGATCACACAGGGAGACTCTCCCATGGTAACTCTCGATTCTCATTAAACATTAACAGACCTAACTCTGAAAAAGTCCTCGCGCGTTTGAAGTTCGATTAGGAAAGACGACATTTCGCGTGCATTATCGTCGAAGGAAACAGGATTCCCTGGTTCCGAGGTATTTCTCCGCGGTGTATGGCGTCGATTCTCGAATAGAAAAATGCTCAGCGGCCCGATGCACGCGTGGGAACGCAGAGACTCATCGGCGTGTAATCGTCAAGGCGAGATATCAGTTATGCGACAAGCCGCAATCTCGCAATCGCAGGTAACCGCATACCGAGCGGTTAATTTCCCTTTTACTCGCGCGTGCTTCGCTTTTCTCGCGGTTTTTCTTTTACTCGACTGGACCCTCCGTCATGCACCGTTGGCAGAGTACCTCGATCATCCACGAGATTTTCGTTCCGCGTTGAAAAATCTACCGCACCTCGCTGCGTCGTTTTCCGCCTCGAATCGCGCGGATATTTTCGCAACAGCGGCGAGGGAAACTGCGACCCGCCCCGGACGATTTCACGGAAACCTCTGTTACGCTTCCTTTCCAGGCGGCGTAGACGGCAAGTTTCGCCACTTCGAGCAGGACACCGAATACAAGCTACAGTTGAACCTGAACCACGGGCTCAAGTTCCCCCTGACTAACGGAAGCCTCTACGGCCGGTTGCACAATCACCAAAACCGAGGCTAGTACGCGGACCTTTTACCGTCGCAGCATTTTATTCGCCGCCACCTCGTGTACAGCACATAGCTCCTTTCAAACCTCCACCAATTCCGACAACAGCGTCGACGAAGCTTCGTCGCGGTGCTAATTCAATCGTCACTCGAGAATTACCAATCGGTTGCAAACTCAAGGTGTAGTAATTACCATGTAATTTGCATAATTGCTCTGTGATCTGGTGGAGCATCGGCTATTGCTCAATCGACGCTTGAAGAAACATGAGGAATTCTTGCCCGCCAGGGTTCCACCGTTTGAAAAGTTTCTAGTTCCTCGTGAACTTCTTGCCTACCTGTTCGTAACACGTCACATATTCCGTGACCGCAATGGAGGGACGCTTTTCCAATTCCCGATCACGAGTCCCACCCGACCCGGTTAACGCGCGCTAGGAATTTCGCGCGACGATGATCTTCCGCCGATAGAAAGTACGGAGTGACTCGTTTCCGCGCGAACGGTGGCTTCCACCGCGAATACTTGAAATTATGGGCCACTGGCGAAGTGGAAAATCGATATTCCTAGTCACGTTCCGCGGTATCTGCGATGGTATTTCAGATCGGGGCCAACATACGTGTCTTTTTCAATAGAGTTGTTGATCGTTTTCCTGTTTACCTGACTGGTACCGCGACGCGAATCGAAGTGATCGAGATCATCAAATTGTCGAGAGATCAATTGAAAACTTCGCTGCAAATGTAATAAAATCCCCAAGTTCCCTCTTTTCCAAAACCTAGCCCGCTCCCTCTCCTCTTTGAAATTAAAAATAAAAAGCTTCGTGGAATCACATCGCAACAAGAACCCTTTTACAGGAAAGACAGGGACGATCACAATGGGGATACAGCATTATCCCAGAGCGCAGTCTCTGAACGAGGACGGCAACTACGCTTCTCTGCCCGCGGAGCTTTCCTCTTTCACAAGCTCAACCTTCGAGCCGCGCCAAGAACCGAGCCACGTGGAGGCCCTGAAGAGACCCACCTGCGAGCCACAGATCAAGCGACCAAGGCCCAACGAGAGCTTCCAGGAGTTGCCCGGTAGTCGTAGGAAGATCGGTAGCACGGACGTCTTTGGGCAGAACATGGAGAACCTGGTGCAGCTGGAGGACCCTTGCGTGAAGCACAAGTTCACGAAGAGCTTGGACGAGATACGAGAGGAGTCTCCGAGGAGGCACGCGCGGAGCGTGCTAGGTCTGGAGAATTTGATCACTGGATTGGATGGGAACCTCCACGAGCAGCAACGCTACCCCAGGGTCGCACTTCGGAGGAACCAGAGCTTCGATCACGCTAGATGCCAATCGTGAGCTTTTCTCTTGACCCTTTGGTTAATTATTATTATTTATTTAAGTATATCAACGAGATAAACCCTTTGTTATAAAAAGTACAAATCACAGTCACACAAGCATAGAACAAATAATTAGGAAGTACAAAAGAAAAATAATTAAAAGAAAGAAAAGCAGAGAAGTAAAGAAAGAAAGAAAGAACACATTAATTATAGTGACAAAATAGATATAAAAGAATTATAGTAATAATAACTGCTGATGAGCAATTGCCATCTGGGCCCTTGCCCAGAAGGCCCCCCAGGGCCCCATCTCCAAAACAAATATGATTAGGTATAGGTAGACAAACACTACATTTTTTTCAAACTGCTATGCTTATCCCGTTTTTAGTAAACTACCTCTTCATTTTCTCGAAAAAATGGATCCCTCAGCAGGTTTGCCACCTGGGCCTTTTCTCTTAAATCCGCCACTGACAGCAGCAACCAAAATAGTAAAAGTTAAGGTTAAAGGGAATGGGAACTACGAACAGCGATCAGAGCAGAGTGATTAAAGGAATTATTGAAGAAGTCAAGAGAGTTACAATAACGATTCGAAGTTAATAGAAGTGGATTAAGACTATTACAATAGCCATAGAGTTAATCATGTTGTTGAGAGTGGTTAAATGGAAACGCGACCTGTTTCAGGTACCACCGATCCATTCTAGACTCCAGGACCTACGACTTGAAGAAGCAAGAGCAGAGGAAGGAGCAGCAGAGTGTCCAGAGGCAAGAGACCCAGGCCAGTGCCGATGGCTACGAAACCTCCGACGACGAGAGCTGCGACCTGGAGAACGGAGACTTCGACACGATGAGCTCCTGCAGGAGTCGAAGCAGGAGCTGCTGCTCGGTCACCACAGTGGCGAATGACGATTTCGAGTATTTCCAACGTAAGGGAACCAAGGTATCATCCTTTCTCTCATGATCTTGGTCAGGGAATCTCGATCGCGCCCCCTTCGAGCCGGTGAGTCTTCAGCTTCGATTAGAAGAAGATTCCTTGCCACGTCCTAATAATCGCCACACTCTGCCTTTCCCACTATTACTCTTGAAACGTTTAGAAGCACCTAACGAGCACGCGAGCGATCTCAGTTACTCGGACGTTGATGAAGAAAGGCGGTCGCGCGCGAGAACACTTTATTGGCCTTTCGTCGGGCGAGCAATTGCGTAACGAGGGCCGTGGGAACGTGCTGTTTTGCAGGTGGAGCTGTTGCCCTCGAAGAGAGCCGGCGAGGTAAAGGTCAACATGCGATCTTTCACGCCGAGGATCATCGAGAACGGGACGGACGAGCTGCGCGAGGAGAGGAGGTGCAAGCTGACTGACACCAAGCCTAGCATACAGTTCTACCACCTGAAGAAGACGAGGATCAGCCCCGGATACTCGATGAACGACCTCGACAAGCTGACGATGGACAGGAGGCTGCCCGACCTCTCGCTCGAGAGTCTCAAGAGCATCCTGATGAACACGGACGTCAGCTACATGGACAACGGGGACATCTGCAGGCACGACATCGGCGGCTCTGTGCCTGACTTCAAGAAGATCTTTGTCACGGAGTTCATATGAGAGGGATGGACCAAGCTCTGAGCGTGCGTTGAAGATGATTAGGTGAAGAGAGCGAGGGGATGATTGTACAGAGTGGTTTGTGTGAAATAAGCGAGCTAGCTTCTTCTTTTGGAATGCTACGGTTGATTCTTTATTGAGTGGTTAGTTGAAGGGATGAAGGAGGGTTTGGATTTTTGTTGAGGGAGACGCTTGGAATTGAGGATGTTGGGACTGTATACAGTGTTGAGAAATGAGAAGGCTCGTTCTTTCAGGAGAACGAGTATCGATCCCAGGGAGAAATCGCGACGTAAATCTACTGCGGTTCCTCCACGCTTGGAGATCCAGAAAATTATGCAACAGCCGCGCGGAAGTGGCCGCATTGGAAAGTTCGGGAGCGTGGCGGGTCTAGTTGAACAAGTTAACTAATTCAATTGGCGGAGTCTCTTTCTCCCCTTGTTTCTTTCAGTCCTCGCTCGATCTTCCAGGTCCGTGTCAACGCGATGAAAGCAACGATTGGACTGCGGATTGAAAGCCTGCGTCTTTGAATATGCGATGATTATCTGGGAACACGAAACGCAATTAGAATATCCTCTCCTCTTTTCCCATCGTTTCCCTATCGCATCGAACTCAAACTCGAAGTAAAAGAAACCTCAAGGTCTGGCAAGAAAATGCTTCAACCCCTCCAACAACAAAAACACTTCCCCTATGTCCATCATCCCCCAAAAAACACTACCCCTTCAAAATACACGAAATCTACTTGCACCACTTCGGTGTGAAGCTGGAAAACACGCTGTCCAACCCCATCCGTGAGCAAACAAACTCCCATGGTCCCCCCATCTCCGTCCATCCCCCTGGAAAGCTGTGTTTGCAGATCCGCAGTCCATCGACGGCGGAGCGAGAACTCGGCCAAGGGATTGCGCTCGACTAACGGGAGAAACAAATGGCCGGGACTTTATTCGAACTCGCGATTCCGCGTTTAAATAGAACGGACGCATTACGGTGAGACGGCGTCTGGCCGTAAATCAGCGTGCCCTGGCGTAATAACTTACGAGCGAAGGATCGAAATTGCAGCGGGCTTTGAGTTACGAGCACCGCGCGGATGCGACGAACTCCGAATAGGAATGCGAACGGACGCGCCTGTAAAATATCCTTGTAAAATATGCTCCCCCCATTGTTCTCTCCCCCTCCCCCCCTGTTCCCGTTATCCCGTGAGATTTTTAATAAAACGCGACCCCCTCCCCCGTCGGCATTGTGTGGAGATCGATTTGTATATATCTTGTACATTTGTATGGTAATATTTAACTCGGAGTAAATACATGTGTACGCGGTACGTGGCAGTGTGCGTTCTCCAATTAATCCTCTGATGGTCCATGGAGAACAATTGACGGGGGGAATCGTGGGTTACAATTGTGTGATGGGATTGTTTGAGGGGCGGGACGGGGGGAGGGGTGGAAGTAATTGTTTCATTGAAGGGCTACATATTTCCATTTTCTGGAGTGGAGAGAGATTGTATTTCTGTGAATCGGTTGACAGGGGGACTCTGATGGATGCAGTAAAGTGTTGCGGAATCTGTTAGACGTTGGAAGTGGTAAGCTTCCTCTTCAATTGTCAGCAGAAGTGATTTTCTAATTATTCCGTGGGGTGTGTGTATATTCAGGACCGGCTCGAGCTTTATTTGCGCCCTTTATTTACACTGTTCTCCTTAGTTAGAATGTCCTATCTAGCATTTTGAAACAATTAAAAAAAATTGAAGTTTTACCATTTCCTTCTGCCGTTCTTCATTCAAATTAAAACATGTTGTCGTTATTTCGTAACAGTCTAATACAAGTTTTTGTAATAGGTGTACCAGTAGGTAATGTATCATTAACGTGTCAATTATTTAATTGTTTAGGTAGGATATTTTAACCATCTGGAAAGCAATTTAGATTATATATATTAGACTGTTTTTAGATCTCTACGGAGCACGTAGGGTTTTCTAACTTTACTTAAAAGGTGAAAGACGTGTGGAACTTCAAATATTTCAACATATCTTGGAAAATGAAAAAATACTAGATTGGATATTTTAACCAAGGAAGGCAGTATAATGCATTCATTGTTTTAGTTTTTTGATGACCTGAATTTTTATACGTGGCTTAAAACATTTCGTTTAAGGGGGTATACTCGTTTCAACCCTCACACATTTATGTACATTTTATGGATTTTTTTTACAAGTCAACGGCTTGATGCAGATTTTCAGTTCTTTTACTATCTTTACATAGTATTATGAACTACTTAAAAAAAAGTTTCAGTTAAAAAACTATTGTTTCTCGGAAATTATGGATACATATCCGAAAGCTTTTGTATCATTCTTCGTTTTATTTAATTTTTAGAAGCTACTAGAGGTTTGGAAATGAATCTGTCTATCGAAATCTCTATAAAAATTTATTCCTATCGTACAATGAGTGTCGGAGGTATCCCAGAAGAGGGATGCGCAGCATTGCAAATACACAAGTCTCTTCTGTCGCTATAATATCTCGTCAGCTCTCAGCGAAGCCAATTATTCTCGTTCAACTAGGATCGTGTCCGCGGATAACCCCTCGCCGCTCAGGGGACTGTAATTATTGCGTGTATTACGTGCGCGGACTTTTTGGTTCTCATTGTTTTTCAACCCGTACACCGACGGACACGATTATCACGTGCGCGCCCTTCGATAGACCCTAATCGTCGCTTAATCGTCTAATTAAATTGTACGTACTGCGTTTTATTACGCTCGCGTTGACTAGCAATACACGGTTTGGCATCGTTAATCGTATCTCTAATTATCTACCCTCCAGTGGCGTAGGAACGGCTTCTCCCCTTCGCCGGGGATAAAAACGCCGAGGAATCTGCTCGCTCGTGTAATTACACCTATAAACGGTGGAGTGCTATTAATCGGAGAAGGTGGATGCACAGATCCATCGACCTTTACATTCGATTTCTAAATTAGAATAAAACAGTAGCGACTGCGGAGAACAAAAGTGATTTCGTTGCCACGGTGGTGTAGCGATAGACTTAGTAATTTGGGGACATTGCTGCGAGAGGGATGCAGTTCCATATTTACCAACTTCAAGTAAATTAGAAAAAACTATTTATAAAATTATTTCTTTGAATTAAAAAGAGAACGGTAATTGAACAATATATTTTTTCACACAATAAGTAGTAGTTATTGAGTTGATAAATTTATATTTCTATTTTTGGCGAAAAAATATTCTATAATAAAAATATTCATATAATTAATTATATTATATAATATATAAGAGTTGTATTATATTATATAATATAATTAATACTAAGAGAATATTTACTAATACTAATTATCTAATTAATTCTATTTTTATTTATTTGCATTAAATCGCTCATTTATTATCGGATTGGCATCAAACATGCACCAAACGATGTAAAATTCTTTTTTACATATATTACACATTATAACTCAGAAACTCTCAAAGAACGGAGCTGCACCTTTCTCTTACAATGTCCTCAATTCCTCGTCTCTCAATATATTACAAAATCTGCTGCCTGTTTCCCGTTATCGTTCTACTACCTTAACAATTAATCTCTTATCACTACCACACACTATAATCTCGCTGCTACAGGCCAAAGACACTCTAATTAAACAAGCCCAGCCCTTCTATCCCTGTTTCTCAGGAACAAGAATCACTGAGAATTCCGACGTGTAGCAGCAGCGAGTAATTAAACTCGATAGAATGGTAGTACTTAAATAATGAATCTCGCAACGTTTCTACGCCACTGTGTATAGAAATAGGACTCGGTTCGCTTTGGTATAAAATTGCAATGATCACGCTGGATCCGCGGGTGTGGAGGGGGATCAATGGCTGGCGTAGACGAGATCGCTGCCGCGAAAGATTGCCTCGATCATGGACTTCCGGTTAAACTTTCCGCCCCTGGACTCGACGATCGCCACCAGTTGCTGATATCGCTTCCACGCGGTCACCGAGGCCGCTTCCCCTTCCGGTCCGCTCTTAATCTTCTGATACACGTCCGTGCTCCTGACCGCAGCCTCGGAAGTCTGGCAGACGCTTTCTGTGTCCGGTATCATCTGGAATTTCGTAGCAAACTTTCAGACAAAGTAAACAGTTTCCTAAACCCATAACAGGATGTGGGCATTTTTGTGAATTATTATAGCTTCTAATTTTAACAAAGAATAAACTTGACGAGTGTTGAAACATATCACTGAAAATTCCAAGAGGAACGATTCAGTGAGGGTAGGATGAGCTCCCCTTGTTCTTCTATCAATCGAGCTAATCGTTCCAGATTGCCCGGGTCTGTAATTAGCGCGACACGATGGAAAAGCCCCGGTTTAATCGCGAGCTCGAATCTCCGGGACGTTTGCTCGGGTTTGACCGATGTTTGTAGGACGCCGTGTATACACATGTAACGCAAGCCTAAAGCCAGCCCTCGAAATCAATACTCGGCATTACACTGTTACTAAGGATTCCCATCCCCCATCGCCAGATTCACCCCCGTGCCAGCCAGGGGTTCAATGGCCAAAATACAGGCCCCTCCGCGTAACACGTCCACGAAACGAATGGGAACGCACAGTGGCTTCGATTGTCTCTCTTTTCCTCGTCTATACTTCCCTTCTACGATCGCGTAGAAAAATCGAGGAGAAGAGGGGAACCCGTCTATCTCGTGAGGAAAAGCTTTTTAAAAAAAACCCTCGGATTCTTCGGGGAAATGGAAAACAGATGAAGCTTCTGCTCGAAGACTTCATTTAACTCGCGGAAATGTCGTTGTACTTTAGGAAATACAGGGTTCCCTTGGAGTTTTTATGAATTCCAACGGAGATCGCGCTGAATTTTCAGAAGAATTCTTCGGGATTACTTCGGGAGAATCGTGTTTTATGAGGGAAGTTCGCTGGCTCCTCTGTTCCGTGGTGGAAATATTGGCCGAGTGTCTATGCGAGGGGATGGAAACGGAGCAATAATTCCGACGAGGTCGTAATACAGGAATTGCTGTTTTTATGGGTTAGAAAAAAGTTAGCCCGCCTTCGTCTATTTACGTCTCGGGAAGTTTAAGCACCGCAGCTCTGGAGTTCTCAGAGACTCCCAAGCCACTTTAACTTTTTCCGCTTCCGCAGCCGCGATAAACATTTATCTTGTTCGGAAATTTCGCGGACGCTTTGAAGTTCCGGGGAAAGTTGCCGCGTCGAGGAATATTGCAAGGCTTGATGGATATTAGGAGAAATCGATGTGGAGCAGTGAATCTCTTCTCGAGGAAACTTGCGACGCTTTGGGCAACTTTAATGGAAGCTTCCATTGTCCGCTGATTGAAAAAGAATATCCTGACACGCCGGTAACTACGAGGAGTAATTAGCAAGTCCATTCGACGGAACACCAACTGTGCAATTAGAGCCGAGAACACGGAGGCTGAAGCAATTAGATTTTTAAGCCACGCGGGTCGTTAATGCGAACCTCGAAACTGCAAATTGAAACAGAGAATTCCCAGTGGAGTAGAGTAACTTCCGAAGCTCGCGCTAATCTAAATAAACATTACCATTGGGAGATCTTCGCAAGCAACGGAGACTCGATCTCCAAAGTTTAATTCGCGGAGCGTTGATCAGAAGCTTAAAACACCCTATAGGCAAGAATTCAATTGCAAAGTTTACTCTTAGATAGGTAACAGTGCTTGAATTTCCGTCGCTTAAAATGGAAAGCTTGAAAGCAGCGATGGAAGCAGAAGAATCTCCACAATAAAGGAACTTAGAGAGCAAGACCCACCTTGACGTTCAGCAGCGTCCTCTTCCTCTTCTTCTCTGCTCTTTCCCTGGTCCTGATCCAATTAACCAACGGGTTAAGGCCGTTTCTCACAGAGGCCCAGTGGAGGAGCGAGCGTATCTGGAGGAAATCGGAGATGGGATCGATCGGAACGCCGCGAAAGCGGATTCGGAGCACAGCACGGTCCAAGAGTAACTGAAGAAGGCCAACAAACGCCGACCATCAGCTGGTTTCCCCGATTACCCCCCTCCTCTGTCCAGGAACCCACATGTGTCGGCCATATGGGGGGGAAAAGGTTGGTGGAGGGCTGGAGAGACAACCAGGGGACCCGGCACTTTCGTTAGCACCCTTCGTGCCCCGAGTCTCCCCCGTGTCGAGGGTTCGTTTCCGGCCACTGTTCGCGTGCCAACGATTTTTAAACCTCACGACGGTTTACCCCTCTGCACGCCCCCCTCGACCCACCACTTTTCAGCTTCCTTGGGGGTGTGTTTGCACCTTGAACTGCCGTGTGTCTTTTACGGAACACCGTTGGCCCGGATATTCAGGCCTCGATCGAGAATTCGTTCACTGTGCCATTCGCCGTTGCATCTGACTGTTTGGAAATGTCGTTAGTGGCTTGATAATTGCGTGGCTCTGTTAGGAATCCATAGCGGGATGAATTAGCGGGTGAGTGTTAAGATTATCGAAGCGGTGAACGCTGGATCTGACAGCTGCTCCTCTTCGCAGCGTGCTACTTGGAGATTTTCTCGGAGATGAAAGTGTCGCGATATCGCTGGATGCTGTTTGAATGAATGTTGCACTTGGTATGCTTCTGGGATATTCTGTGGGAGGTGTCCATTGGAAATCGATGAGTTTGTGGAGTTTCTGTTGCCTCTCCAACCATCGTTGGATATACAAATGTAAATTGGGTTGATGCACTTTAGAATTCACTCCTCGCGCAGGTACCTCCGGCTGATTTAAACAGAGCTTTAATTAGTATGCCGCGCTGAATATCGGGGCCTTTAATTGAAGTGTCTGTAGACCTCGTTGTCTCTACGACTACACCGTAGCTGCACGTGAATGCAGTTATGCAAGCGAGTTATCGGCAAATCGACGTTAATTGCCATCTGGTTTAGTCCGGTGACGAGGCGAGAAGTATACTCTGTAGTCTCTGTGTACACAATCCTTTAATTCAAGCCTTCGCCTTTTAAACGTGAATATCTGAATTCGATGTTCTAGCGAGTTGAGTATGAAGGTTGTGATAGCAAGTTCGAGGAAAGGGTAGCAGTGTGTAGGTTTAAGGGGAACTTGGTTTAGGACGATGAAAAAAGGGCGCTTTTTAAGAATTATTTTTGCAACAAATGCAAAGGGAATATTTCCAAAACTTTGAGAGTGTTTTACTCTATATTCAGGAAACAAGAATTTTTTTATTCAAGAACAATTCATTTAACATTGTTTTATTGGTATGTCTTCATAGCACCAATTTTGCCTGAATTAAAAAAGCCCAAATTTTTCTTAATTGTCTTGACTTTATATCGTAGATGGGCTAAAACAATAAAAAAACGTCTAATATTGACAAAGTTATGGGAGTTTAAAGAAAAAATTACGATTTTGACAAAAAAATTTCGACGCCTTTGTGCAATAAAATGCTTTAATTTAATTTAAATAATTCATTCGGCGCTGTGAAGGTATAGCTACCATTAAAACAATGTTAAATGAATTATTCTTGAATAAAAACTAAAATACTTGTTGTTTGAGTATAGAGTAAAACACCCTTAAAGTTTTGGAAAGATTCGCTTCATATTCGCTGCGAAAATAATTCTTAAAAATCACCGTTTTGTTCCGCGTCCTAAACCAGATCCCCCCTTAAAGAAAGACATCTTGTCACAGAATAACAGTAAGATTTCCAAAACATTCAAGCTCAGTCGCTGAATTCCCCAAGTCATAAAACCAATTTCGTCCAATCGGCTTGTTTACGAGACTCGTATCAGCTTTCAGTGGTCACCGATGCACCGAGGAAGTGGAAATGATACCCTGCTGGCAAAAGAGCCCGAAGAATCCAGCCGATCGATGCAAAGAAGCTTCCACAGACTCGCAGACCTATTCCTTCCCGTGTCCGCGATATTCCTCCGCAATTTTTCAGGATCAAAGAGCTTCGTCCGTTCGAAAGTCTTTTTAAACAGAGAAACCACGGAACAGAATTCAATCCATCACTGTCTTCAATTCAATTTGCTTTTCCCAACCAGATTTCCTTCGGAAGAGAAACGGAAACTGTGCTGCTCCGTGTGATACGTAACACTGCGTACCTACCAACCACAATTATCTGTCTTACCACGGTCCAGCGAGTTGCTGTTGCGAGAAAATTGGTGAGTGACGGCGAAAATGGCCCCGTTGATTTCCAACTGTCCACATTCCTCGACGTCCACGACGCCGTCATAGGGTCTCCTGGCAGCCCATTGTAGAACGTCGAGGGAATCGAGTAAATTGGCTGAATTGCCACGTCCGAGAATCGTGGCACGTCGATGCAGACGCGAGATAGAATCGCTCGAATTACAGCACAGAATAGTTTGGGACAGAGGCGACGTCGTTTCCATGCACAATGCGCCCGGATCGTCCAGAGCCAGGCCTGCTTCGTCGCAGCCTTCGCTTGGAAATTAATTGCCTCGTTTTTCAGGAAGCTGAACAAACTATTAAAATCCCCTTCGAATTCTTTTCTCCTTGGCATTCATAAATTCTTTCGCTCCGATTCAACGAATTTCGATAGATTTCTGTGCTCAAGGATTGAAGTCGATGTGGTACCTTCGAGAAGCCCGAGGACATTTCTAGTAACCTTGAATTCTAAAGCAGGCTATTTCCCTCGCGGCTCGGGGAAACTGGGAAAAGGTCCCTCGGTATAAAAATGCTGGAGCTCGGAGTTGCGACGTGTACGCCGACAATAAAAGTCTCGCGGAACGTAACTACGAAAGTGAAAAGTTTCGTGGAGGCGACAGATGGTCCCAGCATGTGCAGCGAGTTGCAAGTTATTAAAAAAACAGTTGGACGTTCCCGTTGCTGAGGAAAAAAACGGGGGAACTTGTCATCCTCTGCTGTGGGACGAACTTCTTGCGTTGGTATTCATTGCGACTTCGACTACTGCGCAGTATCGGGGTTGTAAGTGGAGTGAATAATAGATAGATGAATATAGGCATTGGTTATTGAATATTCGTTGACGTGGAAATGCATAATGCAGAGGATTATTGGAAATTTTAATAGATAGGTATTTCGATTGAGTGCAATGCTTAGTTTTGGGCTTGTTGCCCTTATCGGGAAGTAATTGTTCAGGTCAGAAAATTGATTTCACTGGAAATGATCGAATCCCCAGCTGCGCCTATTCTTTAATGGCCAATCGGCGCGTGCAGCATAAAGGCACACGACACCACTCTTACAGCTGCCGGAAGTATACATCTGCCGGGTTCTACTAACCGTGCCGTGGAGTTCGGCCCACCTTTCCACTCCGGTAGACATTATTTCAGTGCTTTACTTCGCAATTAAACGTGACGCGGTGCCATTAATCGATGTACGAAGCTTAAATCGGTAAGCTTCTGATTTGTGGAGAAAAATATCGGTGAAAGGTGTTGATGAGGGAAGTGATAGAGAGGTGTCGGGGAAGGAGGGAAGAGAGAAAGGAAGCGTTCGTTTCGGAAAATCAGAAACATCTGCCAGGAAACACTGATCCTTGATTAGGAACAGGGCTCGTGCTGAACACCTTGGCCTCCTGCTCGTTGGATCTTCGAACTTTCAACGGAATTTTTAGAATCTGAGAGTTTGGACGTGTGGCACGAATTGGGAAGTCGGGGATCAGGAATTTGTTGATTGGGGAATTGGGGATTTTAGCATTTGGGAAATTAGGAACTTGGGAGTTTGGGAAATTGGGAACTTGGGTTTTGTGAAATTAGGAACTTTGGAACTTAAGAAATTGGGGGCTTGGGAGTTTGGATATATGGAACTTGAGAAATTAAGAAATTGGGACACTAAAGATTTGGAAACTTTGAAATTTGGGAAATAAGGGACTTGAAAAGTTAAGAAATTAGGAAATTCAGGAAATTGTGAACTTGAAGACTTAGGAGTTTGAAAATGTGGAAAACTTAATAATTTGGAAACTGAGATTTGGGAAATAAGGAACATGGAAACTTAAGAAATTAGGAAATTCGGAAAATTGGGAACTTGAGGACTTGGAAATTTGAAAACACAGAAAATTGTGGATTTGGAAATTTGAAAACATGATAAATTTGGGTCTAAACAATTCTTAAATTCCTCCATTTACACAAGAAAGCGAGAGAGTAAAATCCACCAAATACTTTCCAGTATCCACCAAGGCACGACGTCATCCAAGAAATATGGAGAAACAAGAAAGCTGCCCATTGCAACGACATACCTAAAGAGAACCAGATGCAACACGGCAAATATGTTACTTTCCCCCACTGGCACACGAATAATGACTTCTGTCTTCTCGCGAACAGCCACACTTTCTCAACTGTCACGTTTTCGCAAGTAACCGTGTCCATTCATCGACAAAGTTTGCCATCCAATTAACCCTATCGAAGACACTTACAACCGGTTCTCCGGCTTAATTAATGCAATTACGTGGCTAAACGTCCCCCAGATAAGTGTTCAAATTTTTAACCCACGCGCCCTTATCCGAACGATCCCCTCTGAATTAAAAACACTATTCATACGAAACCAAGCTTATCTCCTTTCAGCTGGCAACGAGGGAAACGGGTCGCGTCTTTGAGCGCGAGAATAAACTCTTTGAAAGCGGTTCAATGCTGTCTGCAGAAGTTCCCTACAAAGGAACAGGTTGCGCGTTGAACGGATAGTCTTTGCAGACACTGGAAGTTAAGTGTCTCTCGAGGTTTAATGGAGAAGTCCGCTGTCCCAGCTTCACCCCAGTCGCTTCTCAAACCACAAATTCGTTTCTCCATCCACGAATACAAACATATACACAATTAATGACCCTGCCTCGAGAAAAACGAAAATAGAATAAAAAAAAGAAAAGTTCCATGAGGGATAGAAATGAAATTCGATGGATGATCGATGGATGAAGGATTCAGAGGAATCCAAGGAATCCCAGTCTACCTGTTCCACTTCGTCCACGCGCCACTGTAACTCCATATTTCCAAGTTCCAAGCATCTGCTTGACACTGTACACCAGGGTAATCCAAAAAAGGAGTAAAAACATTGAGGAATCCTGGTCTCACGAATATTCGTGTCCCGATTTTCCGATCGACCTAGCCCAGGGAATTCGGTTATCGTTCGTCTTGGAACGAGTCTCCTCAACCCTTTCTCGCATTCTCACCCCCGCAGCTGACGAGCACGGGATACCACCTGACGGTTAGTCAGGAACAGCTGTTCCCTCCCCTGCCACAGTGGCCCACGATCCCCTCCAAAAAATCCAAACGATTTCGGCTTGAAAAGGGGAAAGGGAAAAAACAGAGGCGGACAGTCGGAACACCCGGCAGGATGCTCCTCTGGGGATGATTAGAGATCGTCGGAGTAGTTAATGCTGCAGCGAATTAAGCACAGAAGAGACCCTGGCTAGGGTGTTGTGTTTAAATGGATTTGCAAGTCTAAATGAAATCTCTGGGGCTGGCAAAGCACGAAATTCACAGGTCCAGGGGAAAGCTAACGTTATTCCACTGATTCCATCGAGATTCTTCTTCGGCTCTTATAGTTGCCAGGTGCTTTTTATTCGTCTTAACTATGGGACACTGGGGTGTTAGTGAGATCATTGCTTCCCCTAAAGAAGTTGATACATAGGGGAAATTAGGACAAAACCGGGTACCGGGTTTTGAACAAAATGTGTATAACAAAGAAACAAAAAAGAGGAAGTTATCAACATTAAACTAAATCTTAATAAAGGACTACAACTAAAGAGAAAGAAAACCACAAAATTAAAATAAATACGGAAGGATAATGATAACAGTGGTGATGAAGAAGGTGAAGGTAAAAAGTGAACATTTGCATTTATGTCCAAGAATCATATGGTTCATCCAAATTAAATGAAGGTTGGATGAAGTGTACAGCTTGTTGTAAGTGGGCTCACGAAGGCTGCACTGGTTGGGGAACTGAATAATTGGACGAATTCCGTTGTTATAGATCCTAGGGACAGTTTTTGGTAAAGTATCCTGTTTTACCCAAGCCATGGGGTAAAAACGGACCATATTTTGTTATTGTATTAAAAAAATGGATATACACTATTATTAAATAATAAGTTTATTCTAATGAATCCTAATTTCAATTTCTTTTTTACATTAATAATGTCAAAGTTATGAGCTTTTATCCTTAACGTCTCGGTTTTGCCTCTACTTCCCCTATATACGAGGCATTGACTAACTCGCATTGAAAAGAAATTAAATTTTCCTATTTTATATGATTAGCCTTGAAATACATTATTGCTACTAACTCAATTTCATTAAAAACACTTTCAATCATTCTTCAAAGAAATTCTTCCGCGAAGAACTCTCCCCAGAGTGTGCACAACCCTCCCCCGTATTTAGACTGCAAAGATCTATCAATCACCGTGAAGATTTTTCCAAATTACCCAGCTACCAGGTGAAAAGTTCAGAAGGACGATGCTGATGCGACGAAGAGCGGAGGGTCGACAGGATCTCCCTGGCTAATTACGCGGACGACGATCGGGCGTAGATCTCTGGCGAAAGATCGCCCGTGGATGATTCAGTGGCGGTAAGAAAGCGCATAGATTCCCTTGGTAACAGCAGCCTCGACTTATTTTCGCCGGACGAACGTCGAAGACAACAAAAGTACCTCGACGGAGCAGATGCATGGCATGTGCTACGAACCGACACCAGATGCCCCATTGGCGTAGAGATCCCCGAGGCAAGCTGCCACGATAAAGCTGCCCATGGGATCCTTTTCAACCTGGTCGCGTGCCAGATAGAGCCTTCCTACGGCCTCTCCGCAGCCACCGGGATCCTTTTCTCCAATCTATCCCCGGGATCCCCTCGAATCTCCGATAGATCTGCCCGCGAGAGCAGCAACGGTCAGGCTGTAGGCCACGAGCAGCCTGGAAAATCACGTTTCTTGACGACCAAAGTTAGGCGATTTGTTACTCGAGCTCTGTTCGAAGTGGAGGATGATGAAAGGGGAAATATTCTGTTCGCAGGGTTCTATAGATAGCCCAGGGAAATATTAATCGCAGGATTAAAGGGATAAACACACTGTGACAGTGGTAAGAAGAAGAGGGGCGTAGAGGATCTCTACTTCTTACAATTAGAGTCTTCGAATCTCTTCTTCTCCTCACTGATCTGTCACGGAATTGATAAATGTGTTTAGACCTTAATCCCATGAAAATTAAAATTACACCATTGCACACGTTGGACCTCACAGGCCCATTTCTCCAAGTCTAGAAATGCTTGGATATATTGAAGAAAAATAGTTTTAGGCTGCACGTACTTAATCTTTAATATACAAAAATATTTAATAACAAATATCTCTTTAACATTACGAGTCATCGTTGTTTGAATCTTTCTCAATATCATGAGAACTGTTCACTTGGGCCTGTCAGGCCCAACGTGTGCACTGTAGGGTTCTGAATGGTTGCAGGTTTCAGTGTAGCACGAGATGGTTAATTAACTTAGCGTTCATTTATTTACTGGTCAATGTTATCTACAATGATTTATTGTAAAAGTAACAATAGTCGTGTATAAGTTAAAACGGTATATCATACATATGTACAGGGAGGGGTGAGTGGATCTCGACGATCCCATGGAGTTTAAGTTGGATCTTACGCGAACAGAGGCAAACGTTCTCAACGCGAGATCGATCGCCGTGCTGAAGAGGTTCCCTCCGCTTCCCTAGCGAGTGATTCGCGATCGAGGTCGATTCGTCGATCGAGAATCACTCGCGATCATGGTAAGTATTCCCCGTCTACGATCTACCGATCGATCCAAAGTCGATGAACACAGCCTCGTCTCCAAGATACCAACGATCCTTCGTGACGATTTGCCGATCTAGAATTGATCTCGTACGCCTATCTACTATCGACGAACTCCTCTTTAGACACAGCTAACTCGTAATAAGCGCCTTTGGAGGCTAAAATACAATTCTTTTTGACGACACTGGGTGCAGCTTTTCGTATACAATTTGCCAGTCGACGTGTTAATTAAACGTTGCACCCCATCGTTATCATTCAGTGGAGAAACATATCTTCCATTTAGATCTTTGATCTACATGCAATCCTCCAATGCAATGCAACGTTTAAAAAATACCAAAAAAATTCTTAATCCTGTCCCTCGATCTTTCACGCACTTACGATAAAATAATCTACGAATTTCTCCTAGGGTCGTGTACTGCGATTTCAGCGATGGTATCTCCGCTGCTCCTCGCTTTCCAACCCCCTGACCGAGTAAAGAATCGTGTCCGAAATAATCAGTGGAACCTGATCACTAGCAACAACCAGCCTCGAGCTTCGAATTACCCTCCCCGCCCTCTGAAAATAATTACTCGATCGTGGAGTTGAAAGGCTGGAAACAATGCACAGATAAAAATCTCAAAGTCACCCCTACCTCTTGAGGGGGGCGAAAGTAACGGCGATTCTCGACGTTGATTTAAGAAAATTCACTTGGACGGGGGCGAGTTGCACCCCTCGGTACTCGTTCATATCGATCCAGCGTATGAACCCTATCCCATTGACATCGTTTATTGACATTCGTTTATCATGGAGCGAATCCAACGTCCAACGGCGTCGCGGGAACGAACGGATCCCTTAGCCTAACACGATAATCGTAGAAAATAAATAACGGTAATAAGAACGATAATGGCTAATAAAGAGCAGCGACCACGGTTACAATAGCACTAATCACGATACAATAAAAAGGAGTACAAAAAAGGGAAAAGGGATATAAAAACAGGTCGCCTCTGGAACGAACGTTGATTATAAAGAAATGGTGCTAATTTGGTGGTTGAACAGTCGTGACGCGAATCACGCGCCATTGGATGCTAACTTCATCATCCCCCGTTCTTTATTTATTAGAACTTGACGCAAGGACCTGAAGAGTCATGGATCCACTATGTCCAGTTTCTAGGGGTGTGCGAGTGCCCGGAATTTGCTAGCTGAGCTGAACTCGGACCGATTATTATTCGACTCGAATAAATCGAGCACACCCCTACCAGCCTCTGTTGCGCTGCGGTTAACCACCGACGAAACGTTCCAATGAGGACACGTGAATAAGCTAGTACGAAACGAGGGACTATTTCGTGGGTGGAAGCGTCGATCAGGGGTGAGCTTCAACCATGCTCAATCGCATTTAACAAATGACTTGCCCCTGCTAAGAAATGGAATGTCCCGTGCAAGGTTTGCAGTTTACTATGGATATCAGTGGGCTACTTTCCGCAGACGTGAAACTAAGGGCTTTGGCAGAGCTAAGGAATGAATGAACTGTTGGAGATCTAAGCGATCTGCCTTCGATTTTCCAGGGTCGAGGAATCGATATTGCCCGAGTCAGTCGTTCACCGTTCTCACGGCCTAGAAATCTCTTCATCAACAGTCGCTCGGATGAAGACGCAGCCTTTAGAGAAGCTGTATCCACTTGACGAGCGCAGTCTCACGGTTTGAAAACGCGAGGTTTGCTTCACAAACAAGCGGTGAATGAATGTTGATCCGAATGAAAAGAGATTCCTCTTTTTACCGCGACAGAAACATCTACTCGCGCGAGATTGTCGCGTGAACGACGACGGTTCTACCAGAGCGGTCGAGGGGCGAATGTGGGGCAGTCTTGAAGCAGCGGGTCGTTAAAGTTTCGCTATTCAAACGAGCGATCTAGATGTGAATTTTAATTCCCCTTTTACAGAAGACCAAGGGAGATACACAGAGTTCCAAGGAGAATTCCTATCGCTCCCTTTAAGCGTGTGATACACTGTAGCAGGTGCTAAAGTAGCTTCCCTCGCCCGAAAGGTGTGCAGAGATTCCGCCACCTCGCGCCTGGATCCTCGAACAGGGAACAGGAAACACCCCCTCGCCCCGGTGGATTGCAGATCGCGGTTGCCGAAAGCGTCCCACGGCGAAAGCCAGGCTTCCTTAAAAAAATAGCGTCTGGGCCGATAAAATCAGGGCGATTCGTTTACGTGGTGTACTGAGCGAAGGCCCGTTCCCTCTGCAGCTCCAGATGCTCCTTCATGGCGAGTACCGTGGGATGATGCGGCGGCAGCCCCTCGTCCTCCACCAGATATCTCAGTGCTTCCGCAGCGCAGGCGTCCCAACCGGCGCCCCAGGACCCTGGCACTTGATCCTGATAGCTCCTTCCCTCCTCAGGGTCTTCGTCCATCCTCAAACGACGGTCCAGGCACTGGTACGACTCCGCGAACACTTGCTCCTTGTCGAACGAGCGGCTGGAGTCTTGCCTCTGACACTTCTCCGGGACGTTCTCGTGGTAACGGGTAGCCTTGAAGCCTTCGGCCTGGAGGCAACCTCGCTCCAGGTAGCTACTCTCCACCAGGTCCATCTCGTCCCTGTCGATGGTGTCCCTCAGCCTACCACCCGCGCTCTGCTTCTGGTGGGACTGCTTCAGCTCCATGGCCAACGAGGCCGCCAGCTGACGCAGCAGCCTGCTGTTCTCCTCCTCGTCCTCCTCGTCCTCCAGCTCGTCCAGCTCCACGCCCTCGTCCTCGGAGGAGGACACCAGGTCCTCGTTCTCGTCGTCCACGCCCAGCAACGTCAGTAACCTCTCCGCGGCATCTGCGCAGACGGAGCAACGGATTTGTGACACCAGGTAATGCATAACTACTACTCCGCCCCTTTGGCGAACCAAGAGAGGAACGAGGCAGAGAGGACTCTCGAAGGAAAATGTATGAAGTCTCTGTAAACTGTCGGAGCAGCGGGGAGAGATTCGCGAATTTCTGCCCAGGGCGAGACTAGAGGGCAGCGCGAAGCGGATCGCGTGAAAAGCTGGGGGACTTGATTCTTCTGTTGCGACGGGAACAGTGGGTTTGATAGAGAGGAGGAGAGAGAGGGATGGAAAAAAGGACCGGAATTCGGCTCGACTCGATGGCCCGGTTTCGCGCACTCCTGTGGGAATCCTGCACCATGAGCCTCCCATGGGAACTACCTGTCGCTACCCACCCCATCATCCGTCCTGCGAATCATCGAATTTCGCACGAGCCTCTCTCTCCTCTCCTACTTCGCCAAGGTGAGGGGCCCGCCGCCGTGTACGTACACGCGCCCCCTTGTTCGCACACCCTTCCGAGAAGCCGTTGGTGGAAGGGTCGTCAGGTATGGCCAGTCCAGGCTTACCTGTTCCTGGGAACTTTGTGGATAACCTCGACGCTGGGGGGTGTTCAATTAAACGATACCTTTACGGGATGGTGTGCTCGGAGGGAAGATCGCGAGGGGAGGTGTACAGGCACCTTGTGAGGGGATACTTTTTGGGATATTCACGTGTGGGAAGTTTGTAGAAAAAGTGACCCAAGAAATAGCCTCTTTTTGGTCCCACGATTTTAGAACTGAATTTTATGCGAAACGATAACTTATGATGAAACATCGATCGCACTAAATTTTCAAGTTGAGGTGACAATTAGTTGCTGAGATATGGGAGGTCAAAGAAGTGAAAATTCGTTAACGCGTCAAACCATATGCTTCGATGTATGTACTTTTATGTCAAATCAATAATTTAAACGATTATTTCAAGGGTGTTTGTTGACTGCTAACAACGAATTTGAGCTTAGATCTTCAAAATTCACAATGGCTGATTCAACATAGTGGACGATATATTAAAAAAAGCACCCACGACACGGACATTTATATTTTTTTATTGTGATTTTTTTGTGAATTTTGAAAATCAAAGTTCAAATTCGTTGTTAGCAATCAATCAAAACCCCTGGAAATATTCGTTTAAATTGTCGGATTGACATAAAAGTAGGTACGTACATTCTTTGATCTCCCATATCTCAGAAACTAGTTGTCACCTCAACTTAAAAATTTGTCGTGATTGATATTATATCATAAGGTAGATACCATTCGCCACAAAATTTCGTTCCAAAATCGTGGGACCAAAAAGAGGCTAAAAAAGGCGTCATTTTTGGATCACTATTTGGAAGACGGGGATGACTGGTGATTCCCGAGGGGGGACTTGTGAGAACTCGAGAGGCCTGTCACTCTACACCACTTTGATCTTCCCGATTCCCGTGAGCCGTGTGGATATCACGGCCAGGGAGGGGAATGCTTTGGTGGGTCGAAAATAGGAGACCGAGGAGAGAAATTCATGAGTTTAAACAAGTTATTATTTCGCGAGGGTGGGAAAGGGGTTGAACGAGGAAGGCTGTTGTTGCTATGAATTATGTAACAGCATGTTGGTGTTGGCGAGACCAGTTGGCAAGCAGAATTCGCGTCCGCCCGTGGAAATAGCGTTTATGCAGATGCATCGTATTTACCTGCACGATGGAGGACGTTGCTTTTGATAAATGGCCGGGCGGAGAAAGTTCGCCCCGGAGAAGTTGAATTTTCCATTTGGTTCTTGGGAATGGCGTTTCTTCTACTTGGAATATCATTGCGTTATTCCTTGTTACGCGAGCGAGATTATCTAATTTACCTGTCAACGGACTAACAGGGCCCTGATTCAGGCCCGCATTCCCATAAATCAAGCCGAAGGTTGAAGAGAAGCCATCGCGCCGGGACTTTTTACTCGACGGGCCATTTTTTTTCGCGAAGCCCTGCACGCATTAGGTGCTCCCTTTTTTTCTTCGTACCATCGACACCGCACAAGAGAGTCCAGACCAGTCAGGAACGAGTTCATTGTTTTTCCCCCCATGGAGAACAACCCCCCAGGACGTGGACGCCGGACGTTCCCACAGGGATAGCCAGATTTAAATGTCTCTACATTCTATGGCCTCTGAGGCTGGATTGGGTTAGGTTAGTCAGCGATTTAAAGGGCTCCGAAAGGGCAGCCGTATCTGCGAGGGCCTCGTCCCACGGACGGGGTCTAAAAACGATGTGGAAGCTCGCCGGAACTTCAGGAAACAAATGAGACGGAAGTAAGAAGCGCTTGGAATTTAATCACAGGGGAATCAATCGTCTATCAGTCAGACGATTTAAAATTCAATTATCCTATCGACGAGAAGAAACTATCCTACCCACATCCTATAAAGAAATTATTCTATTGACAAAGAAACTACCCCCAAGGATTATATACCACCCAGTGGCGCATTAAAAATATTTGTAAGAAAAATTCATTTAATACAAATTCAATAAAATTCATTAGGTGATTATAAAAATTTATTTAAAGAATAAAATCCTATTTTCTTTTCTTCTTACAGCCCCTTCTTTAGGGGGTGCCAGGGTCCTTTGGCCTCTCCCTTCTGGGTGCACCACTGGTATTACCTATATTCCGAGCAATGGAGAACTTTGGAAAGTAGATTCCACTGAGATTTGTGTGTCTTCTTCGATCGTAAAGGATATATATCTCTGGCAGATCCTCAACGATAAAAGTTTCGACGTGGAATCGAGATGAGCGTAAAGTATCTATCCTACAGGGTCGTTAAAAAATCCGATGGAGGTAGCTAGCTCAGAAACGAGAAATAAACTACGTCCTCGCTACGTACAGCATCATCCTCGATCGAAGATTACGCAAGAGTTTTTCGAATGAATTCTGCCGGGAACAATCGCTGGAATTCATCGAGGTAAAGCAAAGGGCGAGAGGGGCGAGGTTGGAGGGTGGCCCTGTTTGCCCGGAATGGGATTTATAGATCGTAAATCGCTGGCGGAGCTCGATCGGTACCACCAGCCCGAGTTCGCTCTATTATTCAACCGCGGCCCAGATGAAATTGCACGGTGCCGCAATTTTCCATCGGAAGATTGAAATTCCTACGGCTGTAAGCAACGTAGACGCTACCAGCCGACGCCATTAGCATATAAAATTCATATTTCAAGAACGGGGCCGGCCGAGAGCCGCGCCGCGGCAGAACGTTATTTTCCCGCGTGCACGGGACACGTCGCTCTGTGTCGTGCCATTTTTAGTGATTAATGCTAACGACCCACGAAACTTTAATGAGCCTTATAAATGGACTTTGAGCCGGTGCCACGGACTTTGAAACTGAAAGATCGATGAAGGGGTGGCCGTGAGTCGCGTGGCTTTTGAGCAGCCCGGGCAAGCCTCGGGCACCTTCGAAATTTGTTTGTATCTCGTTCGTGGATAATTAATGGACTACGCCGCGGGACGTATTAATATTTCGGAGTGGTCGAAATTCGATCCACCAAACGGCGGAGCACTGCGTGCACCAAATAGCGGGACGTCGATTGAATTATCATTTCTCCATGGGAAGCATCGCGGAAGTTGAAACTTGCGGAACTGCGAACTGAAACGGTGGAACGCGAAGAGACGTAATTATTCCAATATTCGTTACAACCCTAGGAGAGATAATTACACTGTATTTAAAGGGGTGACTTTTCAGGCGTCGCTGATGAAACGTCCCACTTAAAAGTCTCGAAAGAATTAGGTGGCCCCTATCTTCGGCGATCATTGAAATTCCCAGGCGTGCAGGTAAGGGTGGGGTAGAAAAGGTCCTTGGAAAAGGTAGCGACCTTTCTCACTGGGTCGTGAAAATAAAAATTTCCTCGGGATTTCTGCACGTTCTACGGGGGCAGGTACGAGGGAGCCCTTGAAAGGGCTCGGCGAGAGGTTTCTGGTCCGCGCGAAAGCAACGAAATTTCTCGTGTTCCCCGAGCGACTCGATTTCCCCTGTTTCACCCTGACAAAGGGCTTGGCTTAACCACTAGGAAGCAGAGATACAGGCCGAACCGAAGACAAAGAAAGCCGGAGTTGACGTTTACAACTTGGCAGTGCCGCGGAATTGTATAAATAAGTTTTGTTACGGGGGCGCGGAGACAGAAGGTTACTAATAATCGCCGTTGCTCTTTGGAGATGATTCCGCGCGATGGAAGCGCGGCAGAAATAGCTCGGAGCGGGTTGCATAGCTGCGAAGAATCGTTACGCTTAAGGGGGGACCCCACCTCTGGCTTCTGAGCCACTAAAAAGTTGGGGATTTTTTTGTTCGCATAAATAAAAATATTGGGCTTGGATTTTTATGTAGATTTAAAGCAATCTTTATTTTGCTAGAAAATTTTTTTTTTATGGAAAATTGTACAAAATGGCGTCGTAACAAATTGTCTTCCCGGAGCAGTGCAAACAAAAGTGGCCCACACTCACGGAAATGACTGGATCATCTGAGAAGGAAATACAAAAGAGATATATAAACTGGAATATATTCTCTCCAAACTAGCGTAGGATTTTATTGATATTATAATTATTCGACTTTTTACAAGCATTTCAGTGTAAATTTTTACGTAAAAAATTAAAGTGAATTCTTCAAACTGCTACAATTTCCAAAATAATTCGAATGTTGAGAAAATCCTACGCTAGGTTGGAGAGAATATATTCCACTTTATATATCTCTTTTGTATTTCCTTCTCACAAGGGAAGATCCCGAACCCGAAAATTCAAAAAATTCTGAAACTTTGTGAATCTGTAGCATATTTCCTCCTGATTACAAAGCAATTTTTGTTTGCTGCCCAAATTCATTCGAAGGGGATGAAATTAACCCCTGAAAAATCGGCTATTTTCCGATTTTGTGTTATAACTCGCAAACTGTAAGAGATAGAAAAAAAGTTTCAAGACAAAAGTTACTTCTTTTAATTAGATCTATCATTTGGTAGAAAAATTATTTTACAGTTCACGAGTTATAACAGAAAATCGGAAAATAGCCGAATTCTCAGCGGTCAATTACACCCCCTTCAAGTGAATTTTGGCAGCAAACAAAAATTGCGTTGTAATCAGGAAGAAATTCCCTACATATTCACAAAGTTTCAGAATTTTTCGAAATTCCGGGTTCGGGATGTTCCCTTGTCAGTCATTCCCGGGATTGTGGGTCAATTTTGTTTGTCGTGCTCCGGGAAGACATTTTATTCGCCGCCATTTTGTACAATTTTCCATAAAAAAAAATTTTTTCTAGCAAAATAAAAAATCCAAGCCCAATATTTTTATTTATACGAACAATAAAATCCTAAACTTTTTAGTGGCTTCTGTGTGGGGTTACCCCTTAAACCGAGGAAGCTTCTTGAACGGGATCGAACGCGAGGAGTCGAAATCCGAAGGGATTCAAATCACTGTAAGCTAATTAAGGAGACTGCCTCTACCCTCGATTGTCCCTTAAGAAGACAGAGTATTTCAAGATTTCCAAGACAGTTGCCTGCGCCCGTGATTGAAGAAGATCGCGAAAGGGAATTGGAAACACTCGGGAGCCGAGTTTCTTTGAGCGTTGAAACTCTATTACAAAGATCCTGTTGCCTTAAGCTCGGAGGCAGTAATCTCGAGGAGTAGAAGTTCGACGAATCCTCGTTGAAAAGCCAAGCCCCGCGGAATATTCCAGAGCCAGCCGAGGCCGAAGACAATGAGGACTCCAACCAATTAAAGTCACTATACACACTGCGCTCAAGCACTTGTTCCCACTGCTTCGGCAGCCACGCAGCTTCCATCAAGAGCGGTACACCTAGCGAACTAATCGAGGCGCAGCTTCTTCGACCATCATGTAACGAGTGCCATTAAAAAGAATCCACGCGATCTCGAACAAGAGCGATCAGCCGAGGTGATCACGGGCCCATTGCAATTAAAGACACTTAAGAGAAGCGACCAGGGTGCCTGGATCGCGATCAACTTCCCTGCAATTTATCGATCACGGGGAGGATCGACGTGGTACCGAATGCTGGCAATTAAACGCGATCCAAGGCGACTCACAACGGTTTCAAAGAGGACAGCGCCGATCGGAGAAGGTGGCAGCAGATCACAAGGGAAACCGATGTCGGTGGGGCGTGTGTCGTGATCGATACGAGGATCGAGGCATCGCGTGACCGAAAATCGGCCCGCGGCTCTGTAGAGCGTGCAGGTTGTGCGGCAGAAGGGACTGGGTAATTAGGAGCGATTACCGGTCGCTTTTAAGCTGGCAGTCGCGGGTCCGCGGCTCGGCGGACGCGACCCGGCTGATTATAAAGTGGTAAACCGGCGGGGGTATACTTTGTCATGAAGTCGTCGGGGGACCTGCGCCGCGATCCAGGAGGACGTAATTGCATGGACCCTGGACAGTCTTGCTCGCGAGGAGCTGCCCTTTCTCCTCGCCCGACTCCCGAGCATTGACTCCGTTCCAGGGGACCGAGAACACGGAAGCTGTTTGTCTCTGGTCCTTGCGCTCCATTTTCTTCCCACGAAGGACCATTGCCTGGTCCGCGGATCAATTACGAGGGCCATTTTTCTTTGGTGGGGGAGGAAAGAGTTTGGAGGGACTCTAGCTACTTAAGGCCTTACTAGCAGCGTCAAAAATGCGTTAAAAGAAAAAAATTTTTTAGTAGGGATAACAATAGAAATTATTAAAAATGAATAGTACACATTGTTCATTGGTATTTAAACTTTATAAAAAAATTTAGTTCACTTTATTTTTACAAAAGTTACTATATAAAAAATCACGTGATCCACAACACTAAGAAAAAAGAGTTGCTCCACGGTCGGCATGATATCTCCAGTGAATGTTGATCGATTTGCAAAATTTAAAAAAATTCTTGTAAAATAAAGTTGTAATTATAGTTTGTCGAGCCGAAAATTTGAATTTCGAAAAATTTAGCAATTTATGGCAGTTTTAAAAAAAGTATGCGTTTTACGTCATAAATTGTACACTTTAATTATTTTTAGAAAATTTTTTAATCAAAATATCAAAAATCCGGCTCGACAAACTATAACTACAACTTTATTTTACAAGAATTTTTTTAAATTTTGTAAATCGATCAACATTCACTGGAGATATCATGCCGACCGTGGAGCAACTCTTTTTTCTTAGTGTTGTGGATCACGTAATTTTTTATATAGTAACATTTGTAAAAATAAAGTGAACTAAATTTTTTTATAAAGTTTAAATACCAATAAACAATGTGTACTATTCATTTTTAATAATTTCTATTGTTATCCCTACTAAAAAAATTTTTTCTTTTAACGCATTTTTGGTGCTGCTAGACGTATGTAAGGCCTTAAACTATAAACTTTGGACTTGGTGATCATTTTGGAAAAGCTTCGATTTAAGGATGTATCGGACGTGGAATATTAGACAGATGTATATGAAATTTGAAATACTTGAATAGCTGCGTGCTCTAGCTGAGTAAATCTAGATGTAAGGAACTCGAACGACTGTTGGAGTCTTATTTTTAATTCTAGGGAGGTATTTTTCACTTTGCAAATACTTTGTCAAGGATTATTTGCTAAACTTGTGGCAGTGAAATGCTCAGAATTCACGATTTTCTGAAGTTATAATTTATTTCTTTAAAACGGTGTAGTGAAAACAATTGAAACTCTGCAGATATTTTCATCTACCCATATACTACATGTAAAAAATAATTGAAAACATTGATACCATTTCTTCAACATTTTTTCAGCTGTTTTATCTATCAAGAGCGTCTCTTTCCATAAAAGTAGAAAACGTGTAAAATCAGTGAAAATTAATATCGTTATAACTCAGCAACCGTTTAGTGAATTCGTTAAAATTTTTTGGGGCACATCAGGAAGATTAGAAAGATCAATCGTGCAAATTTTCATTAACTTGGTATCATTTTGAAGATAGGTCCAATAGATCATTAAAGCACAATTACCTGCAAGACTGTATCACGTCTACCGCGTGTAAGGGAAAGCTACGGTTTTGTAAACAGAATTTCTTCGTGCCCGTTGCCCCGTTAAGGAGACTTTTCCGCCATTTCGGAGGATAATCGAGGGCCCCGAAAGGCAGAAACGTTTTAATGATACGTTTATAATGCGCTACCTGCGAGCGGTTTTCTCTATTGCGAGACGGGGCACAAAGTGAAAGGACCGTGACAAAGAGTTTTCTTGCGGCTGTAAATAATTATTCCGTCTCGGGGATATTTCGGGGAGGGGAGCTAAGGAGGAGGAGGAGGCGAAAACATTCCCCTTTGTGCCGCCGGGCTCGGTAATTGCATTCCTGCCGATTTCCCCCTGCAGTCGAACGTTTGTTTGGCTTAACAATTTCACCCCCATCGAGGTGGAACGCGCCCCGCCGTTCAGACTGCGTTATTCTGTCTCGTTACACGCGGACCTTCTCTTAATGCCGTCGCCCCTGACGATCTAATTAACGAGTAAATAAAACGTGCGAGTACCGCCGCCTCCTTGGAGAGGGCCGTGTAAAACAAGGGGGTAGTTACGAGTGGAAATGGGATCGAGGAATAACGCGGGGACAGTTTAAATTGCGGAGGGCTTATTTCGAGGCTTCGCGGGAATCTTGGGAAGACAGCTGCCACTGTTTGCTGGGTTTAATGAAATACAGGGGAAACTGTGTCTGTGCGAATGGATTGTGAATGGAAAAGTGCATCGAAGGGATGGAGTAGGAAATATGAAAGAAGGAACTTCTTTAAAATGAATTCTGTTCCTCGGTTCTCTTTGTCGAGTTCTCGGCATCTTCGATCGGGATAATATTTGGCGGTTGGATTATTTTCCAAGCTCTCATCGCCAGGAATCTGATCCCATCCCTAATTAGACGCGCCCCCGACAGGCATATCTTGTTGAAACGAAGACTTCGTGCTCGGGCTCCTTCGAGAGTAGCTTGTCGCCGGGGGAAGATAGAAAAGGGAAGTTTAATTACCTCGAATGCTCGGAGACGAATCCGCGACGTCGGTCGCGAGGTCGACGAGATCCTCGAGCCCTCCTCCGTCACCCCCGCAGTCCATTATCATGTCCTGAAATCAGAGAATGGTTCGTGAGAATGCTTGAACATGGCCAATTAATGCGATCGTCTTTTCCCCATTAATTCTCCTTCCATTTTTACCTCTGCCCACGGTGAGACACCCTTTAACCCCCTTAAACTACCACAACGTCCGACGAAGTCTTCTCGCATTCCCAAAAAGAGAAGAAACTCATCTTCCCAGGGGCGCATTTATACTTTTGCAGGTTCTAAGCGCAACGTCATTGCATTACCTCACAAAATTTTCAGCTGCCTCTGGGTTTTATATTGTGAATTTAATATTTAAAAAGAAGTATTATATTTTTATTTATTTATTTATTTCGTTTCTCATGAACGACTAAGTCCCATTTTATGGCAGAAGGCGGGAATTAAGACGCAGGTGTAGAGAAACAGAGATACCACAAAACAAAAGTAACAGAATAAAATATATAAATAATAATAGGGTAAACCAACCAGTGAATTACCGAATTGTTGAATTTATGGACCTTTGAGATTAATACTCTAATAACTTAAGTCCTCTTAACAGTTTCAGATCTCTACCCCCTTTCGTTAGGGTGATATAGGGCTAACAACCCTAACTAACCGTTACCATTTTCTTTCTCAATAACTACTTAAGATATTTGAATGCTTGAAAATGCAAAATAGTAGTAGGTACTTTTTAGCTCTACTACATATATTTTTTCCAAAACTGCATCTCCATCATTAATGCTGGAAATAATTTTTTTGGAAGTTGTTTTTCTTCTTTCCTACGACAGATCATATTTTGCAACTATAACTACGTATATTGTTTTTATATTAAAAAATATGGCCATTGCTCTAGTAATAGACATGCCAATGTTTCTTTAATTCCCTTCGCAAACCAATCGAGATCTCCCCCTACGCTTCGCGAGTGCGTTAAACCCCAAAGTAGATATTAACTTTCATTAGCAAATCGAAATAAAGTCAGCGTCCCGGTAGAATATTCAAGCTTAATACAGTCATAAAGGTCGCAATGCAGGACGATGGCCAGAGGGGCGCAGAGAGGAAGCCTGAGAGCATGGGAATCAGCCACGCATGCATGCACCGGGCACCAATCCCGCCGAAGAAAAAAGAAGATGTATCCATCAGGAGGGTTAACGAGATTCCGCGAGGCTGTCAGCGTTTCCTGCCAGCGTCGAGGCAGCGCGATCATTCCCAAAAATTGAAACGTACAAAAAGCGGGCGCTCGCATTAACCGGATCGCCTGGCGGTCGCATTAACGATGCCACTTTGTAATCGGCCGAATGCTCGTTACGACTTTCTCCCGGAATAACGCTTATTTGCAACAAAATTGCACGTTCCCGTGTACAGTGGCCCCTCGCGAGCAAAACTCGGGCCCCGCGGAAGGCTTAATTACCTCCCCCCGATTTTCCATAAAATTCCCCGCTCCACCGGGTGCACCGTCGCCTCGCTAATTCCCGCTGCACGTTAACCAGCGAATTAAACGCTGCCCGTGAATAAACCGTCCCCCTCTCAAGGACTCGCAACGAGGCTGCGAAAAAAAAAACACGACCGGGCAAAGAGAGAAACAAGCGAACGAGGAAGAAGATCGCCAGGGAGCCGCTGCAGGCCAGCGCGTCGTAAAATCGTCCAGTAGCTTTATAAAGTGCGAGCATCTGCCGCGTGAAAGCCGGAATCCGCTATCGACAGCCTCTATCGGGAGACCGTGGACAGAGAGCGTGCTCGGTGCACGCGGTATTCCAGCTTTTCCCGTGCGAATTTTACCGCCCTTGCTACCGGGCAGTGGCCAGTTTACGGGCTGACCTTGGTCGCCCGTAAATTCGAGAAATTTATTGCACAGCACCCAGGGGCGACGGTGGCGGTGCGTGAAAATGCGTGCACCCAGTGACCCAGAGACACCGCCGGGCCATAAACGTGGAAAGCAACGGTGGCTGAGTTATTGTGCACCCCTGTCCTACTGGCTGGCCTGCGATTTTTCCCCCACAGACAGATTTTACGACTCTGCCTCGCTTTCGGGCGACGATCGGGAAAATCGACGACGAAGGATTCCGTTCTTCTGGACGTGGGACAGGATGAGGGTTAGGGGTGGTCGTGGGGGGAGGTTGAAGGGTAGCTTGCACAGCGAAAAGCTACGGAGTCGGAGATTAAACAGGGGAAGAGTCGCGGTGCACTCGTGACGCTTTATCTCTCGTTATTGTCTTTCCGCTTCTTTTGTGGCATGGTCGATGGGGAGGGCAGAGTTGGCTTGTAGTTTCGCAGCGTCGGGGGGAAATTGTGAACGAGGAGGGTTGAGGGGTGTCTTGCAGGTGCGGTCCATTTTCGCGGGGCAGAGTCTCGGGAAGGTATTAGCATAGAGAAGAAGACGCTGGGAGGTTGGCTGATCGTTTACGAGGCTCGAAACCGGTGCAGAGTCGTCGAGGATCATCGGCGATCTCGTCGTCGAACGAGGCAATTATCGAGCTGACGCGAGGACGCATTAAAGCCAGCCGTGATCTTCAAGCGCTTGCACTTGGATCGGCTGAAAAAAACTTGATTTTCGGCTATCGCCTTGGAAAGCAGCGAGGCATATGTAAATTTGCGGATCTTTAATTACTTGGAGGGGGCACCACTGGAGAATGGGGCTTCTTGGGAACTGCTTTTCGAGATAGATGGTTCCTTTTTAGTTGACACTCTTCTTTCGGACTGCCTCGCGGAGAATGCTACCTTCTTTTCAGATAAATGCCACTGATCAACGCCCGTGTCAATCATTTCCAATACCTCCGCAAGCTACTGAATAATTCTCCACGTTCACTACACGCGAGCAAAGTTTCTCTGCAAGCGAAAAAAAGGCACTCGACATCTGGCAGCGCCACTAAAAAGTCAATTCGTAGGGAACAGTGTTCCAAAGTGTATACATTTTAATGGAGCAGGAAACGCGATTGCAGGGTTGTCGCCCCGCAAAGTGGCTTGGAATATGTAAATTCCCGGCGAGGTGGCTTCTTCCAGAGCCGTCGAGGCTGTAATTAAAGAGGATTGCTCGATTTATGCGCGATTAAACAGGAATCCGATCGTTCGGGGTACGGTCGCAGGGGTACGCTGGTCCCTTCATTGTAATTTCAAAGAAGCCCAGCACCCTCGGAAACTACACTCGCGGTGAAATAAAATCAAGGGAAAAATGAGAACGTCCTCGACGAGAGGACATTCTCATTTCACGAAACGAGGGTAATAAACGCCGATAGAATAAGTTCAGGGATAAAACGCAAACGGGGCCGAGCCTCCTTCGTGTGTTTTACAGACAGAAACTTCTGGCTGGGGGTGAAAACTCGGTGGAATAGTAAAGATGGAATTACTTTTCTGCCGTTACCAGCCAAAGGAAATTCGTTCTCTTCCCCTCTCGGTCCGATTCGATCTTCCCGCTCTCCCGTGTCCGTATTTTCGCGTTTTACTTGCCTTCGTGCGCTTTCAAATTACTTTCCACGCGGGTCCGTTGGTTGCGACAGGGGAGCGATAACGATGGCAATTTTTGGCCCCATTCGAGGAAGTGATTCCTCGTGTAAATAAGGGAGAAACCCCGGGCAAACGAGGAGGGACTTTACATTCATAGAGGCTTCGTTAAGGCCGCGATGTACGTTGACTCAGTCCCGACCCACTTTGGCAGCGGTCTCGCAAACGAATATATAACGCGTGTTCTCCGCCCGGCGAGATTAACAGCGCATCCGCGATATCGATTCCCAACGGGCAAATAAAACTCCGCAAACTGACCCGGTTTCCACTTCGGGGTTAATTAAGGCCTTGACACAGGCGAAGGCGGGACCAAGCCGGGGAACGCGATTTTACGGGAACAAAGAAGCGGCTCGAGTTCCGAGGGGGCCGTGCCCCAGCTTTTCCATTTAACGCTTGTTCTGTTTCAATGCGCGCCAATTTGCATCTTTCCCGAGGAACACTGGGACGACTCGCTAGTATTTTGCTAATAGCAACAGGAATCTGCGATGGAACTGATACTACTTAGTCGAAGGTACATTTCAAAACAGAGAGGGGCAAAATTTTTATATAAATAAAAATTTCGAATAACGAATAAATTTTTTTTTAACTTGTAGGGGAAACCGGGGCTGGTTGTCCCAAGGGGTAGGTTGACCAATTGTTAATAACTTTGCACCGACTCCGCGATCACACGTTTTTTAACAGTTATCAGCGTTTGTCGAAAAATTGACTACGTAAGTAAATATTTTTCTTACAGATTTTATTTTTTCACGCTCTATATAGTTATAATAGAATAAATGTTAAGAAACTATTTTAAAGTTTGTTTATTAGACGATCTATTGACATAGTATTTTTATTTATACATAAATAATTGAAGGTTATATAGATTATTGAAATCAATATTATCGCTCGAGGCTGGTTGATTAATAAGGTTTCAATTGTTATTTTGTTATTCATAAAGCAATTTTTATTTTTTGTTTAAATTTCACTATGTCATAAATACATTATAATTAATGTTTAAGTTGAAAACATTTTCAGCTTATTCTTAAAATATGAAAGAAAGAAATTAATATTTTATAATGAAACAAATCTTGATAACAAAACTGAGATAAGTTACTAATAATATTTTCTTAACTGATCGTACCTATAACCAACCTACCCCATACAGTAAGTCAACCAACCCCAATCATGGGGCTGGTTGACCAGCATGGAAGGTGTTAAAAAAACATTAAAATACCTTAATTCTTATCATATTGAGTCAACATGAATAATTTATTTAAATAGCCAAATATATGCCCTATCAAATATACTAACCGATTTAATGATATTTCGTCCACATAATTTATTAAAAATCAAAAACTGAAAAACTAGCCTATCAGCCCCAATCTCCCCTACTCTTTATTTCGCCCATTTCTGTCCCAAAGGAAACGATTCACAGAAGTGTCGACAAGGATGCTAGGATAATTGGATGATTGTTGAAGAAGCACATTGATGGTCCGATAACTGAAATTACCCTGTAATTGTCCCCGGGCAGGAATCGTCTCGAGGATCGCCCGGGAAATAAATTGAAACCGCGGTCGAGCGAGTCGGAAGATTATTGATAATGAACGCGGATCCAGGGCTTGTTCTTTTTAAGTCGCTGGTATATTTCACGCAACAAAGCGCCAGGTTTTTGCGGTGAAAATGAGAGAGGCAAGCGTGGCAAGCGTGGCAGGCCGGTGCTCGTTAAATAAAAGTCTGTAACGAGGTAGAAAATGAACGCAGGAGAAGATGGATTAGCGCGGAGAAGCATACGCGCAAGCCGGTGTACAAACAAGCTCGGCGTGGCCCCAGCAGTTACATTTTTATCCTTTCCACATTTTCTCCGCCGTACGTATTTAACGATGTCCTGAATTCCGAATCGCCACGGCGCCGCGGCTAATTAGTTGCACGCCCGGAACACTCTCGCATCGATATTCATTTCCCTGTATCTGAATAATAGAATCACCCGGCTGGAATAATCTCCCAGGTCCGTTATATCGCTTTGTAGAGAGAAGCGGAATGTAAAAGGGCCGTTATGAAGTGTATTCCTGAAATAATATATAACGCTGTTCCATATTCAAATCGTCGAATTAATATCACCGGCGCGTATAATTAATCGTCGACATTTTAATTGGCCCATCTCGATTGGCTCCGTTCGCGGCTACCGAACGTTCGATCTTCATTTCCACTCTGCGTTATCCCCCGCCCGACGCCGACTAATTTACCCGTAAAACGTTAATCGCGAATCAGCTTCGTTACGGCCCCGGGCAACCCCTCGTCAGGCTTATCAATTTTAAACGCGCATAAATGCCCGATAAACGCAACTAATTTGTCCATAAAACGCTCTGCGCAAATTAGTTCCGGTGTGCTCTCCGTCCCGGCATCGATCTAAATTGCAAATCCCAAGGAATTCTAATAACTCCGGTCGTTCACCCCTATTCCTGCCTTAATAAGCATTAGATTAATTAATTACCTTCCACCGCGGAAAATCCAACGAAACCACGTCCCTTGGGAAGGCCGGAGATTTTCAACAAAAGCCGCGGGACCAACGGCGAATATTTTCAAACGCATCTCCTATCGAGCAATCGCGTAATGGTGGGCGTAATTACGATCAGACGGGGGCTCGAAGATTTTCATACGCTCGTTAATGAGTGCGCGTTGGAGCGAGCACTCGTTTCCTTTTTTTTTTTTTTTTCTTATTCATACGTCCCGTGTACCGTTTAATTCTGGTAGCTACAATGTAGCCGGGTCGATGCACTATCTCGTATCGAAAACCAATATTTTTACCGAGCGGGAAAGGGCAGAGGGGAGCACGGGTGAAAGGGAGCGGTAAAATATTGACTCGACACAATAAACGGCTCCCATCGGCAGGCTGCGCCGAATCGCCTCGCATTGAATCATCGAAATTCAAATGTATCTGTGCTCGCGTGTCCGGGGTAATTAAAGAGGCAGGAAGGAGCGGGCGACGATGGTGGGGGAGGAATAAAAATTTACGACGGATCATGGGCATTTCAATGGAGCTACGGCTCTGCAAGCGGACGGGAAGAGAAAGAGCCGCGATAAAATCGCGCGTTCGAGGTGTAACAATCGACTAACCGGGGCAGGAAGAAAGGCTCATAACGCGGCGTGAAATTTAAAATGCACGGAAGGAGAATGGAGGATGAAGGAAGGAGGAAGTGTATTAGCAGGCTCGGGTAATTAACGGAGATACAGATTCAGACCGAAGGCGGTACGTTCGAAGGAGTAAAAGTTGATTGCTAAACACGCTCGCTTAATGCAGGGTGCGCTGCACAAATCATTAACACTCCTGATTAAAAAGCGGAATATTAAGAAGTACGAGCTTAGAAAGTACTTTTTATTTTTCTTTCACTAGAACACTGCAAGTTCCAGTAGTTGAACTAAACATTTTACACTTGGTAATATCAGAAAAAAGTCTGAAAGGTAGCGGTGGGATATAAGGCTGGGTTTTAAGCATTTTTTTAAATATTGGTAAGGAGAATTACGATGGAAGGGAAACATTCCGCGATGAGGTAGAGGTGATGGGTTTCTTAAGCAATTATCCTGAGTCAGATGACTCTAACTACATCTTAATTTTATTTTCTTCTATCTGATCTCTTGTTTATTTTTATTTATAGTTATTAATGAAGAATTAATTATAAAAAGGTCAACAATTTATTTTTTGTTTCTAAGTGCCAATAATTTATACACACTGTGACAATAAATGTACTAACCCTAGTAGCATTTATTGTTGGCATTTTGATGGCCAACTAATTCCCAACTTGGGGATACAGTTGGTACTCAATGTGTTTATTTAAATGACAAGTCCCTAATCATCGATCGTTACTGAAAATTAAAACCATAAAACTTCACAAAAAATATAGACATTCCAGGAAATATAGATTCCCGCTTTGGGTGCCAATCATTGTACAGTTTTCCTTGTGTATAAAGGGAAGGGTCGAAGAAGGGCCATAGAACGGGCGCGCCAAATACTGATAATCGACTAATCGACGGGAATAAAAGTCCCCGGGTAGAGGTTCCAGGCGTAATTCGCTTACAACATTTTTATGGACCGGTCGTTTTATTGAAACGCAGTTATCGGCCAGGTAGTGTTATCGAATATCGATACCCTTACGCGAGGCGGATGCGCAAGGTGGCCGTAAAAGAGGCCAACAAAACATTGGGTTCGCCTCTTAAACGATATATTGATATATCGTAAATATGATACCGATACCCCGCTCCGTGTTCTGCATGCTGTAAATCGATTTTACACCGAGGGTCGATAAAACCTGGCGTTTAACACAATCGCCGTTGTAGACCTCGAATAATGCTCTCCCGGCGTTAAGAGAGACGGGACTTCCTCCGCAGAGAGAGAGAGAGAGAGAGAGAGAAGGGCGGAGAAAAATTACCACTTTTAACAAATGCCGGGTTTATATCGGGCAATTAACAAAAACCGTCACTTTTCGAGCTAACGAGTGTATTTCCATTGGCGAACGCGAGAGATATAATAAAGTGGCATCACTCTTCATTAACTCTTTATTGCGTATAATTTCATCGAGCTGCAGTATGATTTAAAAAGCGTGATATATAATTTGCGAGCCTGTTCCGCGTGTCACTTGAAAGCGGTGTTAAAAATCATCGGGGACATTATTCGCGTAAAAAGTAATCGTAAGAAGCTCTTCGCGGAAAGGAGCTGCAGATTTCGTTACGCCAGAGTTGAAGCACTCTGTATCCAGAAGGGGACAAACGAAATTAAAAGTTGCTGAGGGAAATCGTAACTCCGCGCGGGATTGAATTCGCTGGGACAATCCGGGAAGTTCAAAGGGAACTTTGCCCGTGCGAAAAAGCGGAAAGTTTTCGGTCGCGAAATAAGATTCCATTTGAAATTTAGATTCCGCGTCGCCGGAATGCGAACCGAGGGAACTGATAGGGATGTTCGCGAGGGTGTGTGAGAGGGAGATAGGATATCGAGGTCGTGGGAAGTCGTTCGAACTTTCGACAGAGTAAAACAAGCTTGGAAGATTCTTGCAATTTTTCTGGAGTCCAATTCCAGGACTATTGCAGGAAGCACATGAAATTTTTGTCGCGATGCAGTGGAAGCTTTAAAAAATAAATAGGTACACTCGCAGTGGACTCATTTCGACTGAGAAATTCATCTCTTGGAAAAGTAACCAAGGCTTTCGTCGAAATTAATATAGAGTAAACTCGGGTAAATCCGTGGTACAGGTTACTCCGTGATACTTTTTTATTTATCTGTAACTCGAAATTGTCTCACTCAATTTAGATGGAACAAATAGCTAACAGACAGCGTTGATTTTCTTGTTTATGTTTTGGTAAAATAATTAGTCAGTTGAAGTTAGTGTGATAGAGTGAGAGAGCGTTTTGTTCCAGCAGCGCATTATTCGTGAAATTTTTCGTGCTAGTTGTGGACGATCGTTTGTTTATGTATTATATGTGCATTAGAAGATAAATGGAAAGTTCAAACTGCAGGTAAGTGATGGTAAAATGACACTTTAACAAGTCTTACTCTTGAAATTATCATACAATAAGGCATCAGTGTTATTTTTGCTTATGGAATGTAACTAAATTCTTATTTTTAGTGCGTCCGAGCCTGTGTTTCTGATTGTGCTGTTCGAGAAATTCTGATGGCAAATAGCAGATACCATGTTTCCTTACGTCTGAGACATCTAACGATCATGGAACGATTGATTATACACAAAATAACAATAATATAAAATAATATGAAATAATATAAAATAATGTAAAATAATTTAAAATAATGTAAGCTAATGTAAAATAATATAAAAAAAGCGAAAACTATCACGGAGTTACCAGAGTACTATCACGGAGTAACCAGAGCTATCACAGAGTAACCAGAGTATGTCATGACAACTTAATTTCGTATATTTTCAATTAAATATACTTAGTAAATTTCTGTTAACCTATTAGGTATTTGTTTCTCTGATGTCTGACCTATTATTATATCCTAGACACACTTTCAGAATATATAAACATTAGCAGTCATTAAACAAATTCTAAAACTATCACAGATGTACCCGAGTTTACCCTATTTAATGATATTCAGAAGACTTTCACCCCCAATCCCGTCACGGATGATCGCCAAAGGTAAAGGAGCAACGCTCGGGAGACTTGGATCGATCCACCTGCGAGCATTGTGACTCCGATTAAAGTTTCAACTACGTGGAAAACCGCAATCTAGCGGCGGATCGGCGTCGTATATACGTATCGCGTATCTGGCCTGAAGGGAGGAGTTCAAAGGGGAGAGAATACGGCGGTCGGAAAGTAATATCTGCTGGCGAGGAACTTATGCGGCAGCGAGCGTGTAATCGCACTTTGTATTTTATCAAGATCCCGATGCGACGGTGAATTATGTAATTGCGACTCGCCCCCTCGGGCCTCCAGAGCGCTGAAAAGCCCGTCGTCGCGGGCTGAGCGAAAGAAGAAAATGTTTTCCCTGCCTTTGACGCGGTGACTGGCGCGGGGTAGTCGCGGGGCGAGGCAGCCCCAGATGGAAATTGGAGAGAATGTCGAAACAAACGGGGGGATAATGCCATCTCGTTTTTCCCAGGCGAGTGCTTTCGCGGAGATTGGAAATGGAGGCCTTTTCATCGGAGCGGAGCTTTAATTAAGGCCAGTCGATATCCCGGCGTGTCTGCGAGGTATTGTAGCGACTTGATTTAACTTTTCCTCGCTATCTGGATGGCGAAACGAGTCCGCCTCTGCGGAGTTTCACAGACCCCGGTGCTCTGTAATTCGCCGTGCGGAAGTCTCTCTGGTTTTCATTGTTCCGCGGGGGATTTGAAACCGAGGGAAGGACTCCTCGATGGAAAAATACGCCCAGCGAACGGAGCTCTGTTATTAATTCCGCGGAAGATGTCTCCTGCTCGCAGCGACGCGACGTTACGCAAACAATCCGCTGGGCTCTGTGACAGATTCGCCGCGCGTTTTCCGCGGATCGGCGAAATTATAGAACATGCCAATTGAATTGCTAATCGATCCAATGGAGCGGCGTTTTCGAGCTTTGTCAACCGTGGCAGCGGTTGCATAATTCCGTGGGTCGTTACGTCAGGGAAACCGTGTTTCTTCGGTAATAATTGCCAGCGCGAGGCGAGGAGGAACCGGGAGGAGTGAACAACAGAAATAACAGACGCCCGAGACCCACGGTTTTCCCTCCACGTTCACGGACCATCGTTCAGCAAACAGCCTTCGGAATCGGGGATTTATTTATCTTCACCTTCACGTAGTAGACCCGCTACAAGCGTAAATCGCAATTCTCCACTTCTGAAAGCTTCCGAGACCTCCCTGTCGCAAGAAAAGCTCAAAGAATTCACCGATGTAAGGCTATGAATAATAGAACAGAGCCAGAATTTTCAGTTTTATAGCCTGCTATGTAACAGGTGGCGCAAAAGTCATCGTCCGATGTTGATAGCTACTAATTTTTTAATAGTCTTCGCCAGAGACGCTCTCAGGATTTAATCTTGGGGGGAACCGAGTTGAAGGGATAAAAATATTTTCAATGCAAATTCTATAAAATTCATTAGATTATTATTAATCGTCTTTAAGGGGGAGCCATATTTAGGACGCTAGGAATAAGGTGATTCTTGGGAATTTTTTCTAAGAAACTGTTGAACGGATCTTTTCCAAACTTTCAGGGTATTTTAGTTCACATTCAAGCAATAAAAATTAATTTTTACGTTACAAAGTGATCGGTGGAAATGAAGATATATGAACACGTTCGTTAGGACTCGCGCGCCGGAGTTGCAAATTGGAAATTGTAATGGTGACCCGATTTCTTCCCTGAAATAAATAAACCAAGGATTTTCGTATTTCTAGTATAATTACATTATCGATGAACCTAAGACATTGTTGAATAAATTGAATTGAACAACTCTTTTTCCATAAATTGTACGATATATCTTGGAGCAGAATCGTAACTTTTTCATTGAAGTCCCACAAACTTGCCAACTTTTAACTTTTCTTTCCTTTGTTAGGTTCATCGACAATGTAATTATACTAGAAATAAGAAAATCCTTGGTGTTTTATTTCAGGGGAGAAATGGGGCCACCATTACAATCGCCAATTTGCAACTCCGGCGCGCGAGTCCTAACGAACGTATTCGTATATCTCCGTTTCTACCGAACACTTTGTAACGTAAAGATTAATTTTTATTGTTTAAATATGAACTAAAATACCCTGAAAGTTTGGAAAAGATCCGCTCAACAGTGTCTTAGAAAAAATTCCCAAGAATCACCTCATTCTTAGCTGTCCTAAATAGGCTCCCCCATTAATACTCTAACGAAACAAGAAAGCTGAATATTTACAGAAGGTATAGTATTTACAGAAGGTATAATATTTACAGAAGGCAGTAAGACTAAAGACGAGACTGCAGTGGTAACACTGTCGGGAAGCCTAACAGTGTAGATTCTAAAATACAGACAACAAAAAATAGACATAACAAATATTAAGAATAAACTAAACTAAAACTAATCTTAAAATTTAATGCTAAGCATAAGAACAACAAAAAATAAAGTAGAACAAGAAGAGTAAAATAAAAAGTGAAATAAAATGTAAAAGTACATGCACTTGGACCAAGAAAACAAAGAAAGAATAACTAAATTATGCCAGAAATCCTGAGAGGGATGATTATAAAAATCAATTTAAAGAATAAAATCCAGTTTTCTTTTCTTTTTACAAAGCCCCTCCTTCCGAGGATGCTATAGCCCCACGTCCCCCTTTCATCTGCAACCAGATAGATCACCTCTCCTCGTCTAACTACAACGTTTTCAATTACTCTAATAGAAAAGAAATTGCAACGTTTTAGAAAGCAGCCCCCGCAGGCTTGTCGCGATAAGCTCGGGCTCTTCCCGGCGCATTTTCGCGCGATTATTATTAAACGGCCAGCGTTACACACTGTTAATGCACTCGCCGCGAGCGGATCGACTTTAATTGATACGCGCCGAGTGCCATTAACGTTTTAATTAGCGGCGAGCAAGGCTGATACGTCGGCCGACATTTCCTCCGCGCGATCGATGCCCCAGCGTCGCCCGTTAAACGGCAACACTCTATTTATAGGGGAGCACACAGCAAACACATCTCGTCCCGTTAACAAACCAGCCTCCCACGCCGAAAAGTTGCGCCGCGCGGAAACTCGAAGAAATCCAATTAACAGAGTCTATCGGCTCAGCATGGCCCGTTCCCTTGTTCGTTCCGCGAGCCCATCCGTCTCCTCGCCGCATTATACTGCAACATTTTCTACGCTCCCCCGATCGACATTTTCCATGGGAATTTAACGAGCAGCTCGAAACGTCTGCCGGGAAGCGAACAGGAAGCTCCGGCGAATTTCTGCTGGTTCGACGGTACATTTCCGCGGGACAATGTGATCGAGGAAGCTGGAGGATCAATTGCTGGACACCTTTTAGCGAAAGTGGTCGTGAATACTTGGAGAGATTGAATCATGGGAGCATTGTCTCGCGGGCGATCGTTGCGGAGGAGTTTTATAGGGGAAAGGAAAGCTCGGTTGTAAAGCTGAAACCCTTTTAATTAACAAGATTCCGGGGGCCATTCCCTGTACGAGGGAGCAAGGTTGTTTGCCTAGGCGCTGCTGGTTCCATGATCAAACGTAAGCTTCCATTGGGGAGGTTTTACACGGAGGAGGGATGCTCTCTCCTCCGCTGATCCACAACAGTGCACTCGGCATAAAGTCTGCTGGAATTCGCAAGGGAGAGAGCTCCCGAGGCCTGCTGCCATTTTCCACGGGATAAGTTAAGGAAAATCGAGGGTGGAAGTAGTGTGCAGAAGGGTGCGATAAAACGCGCGTATGAAGGAGACCGTGGCCGAATTCAAAACGAATGTAAATTCGCACGGAAGTACATGGCCGATAATGGCCCTCGATTCGCGAGCTGACGCGCGTACGCGCAAAATTGAATGCACCCGTGTAACGGGAAAGTGCATCGAATCCAAAATAACACGATCCACCGACAATGGCGGTCAGTCAAATCCAAATACTGTAATTTATCACAGGTGATGCAAACAGGTGCAAGTTCAGAATGCCTTTATCGCCCACAGACAGCTTGTCCCCTAAAATATTCCGCGAATGGAAAGTGCAATCTTCCCCGACCGCAGCAATTTGAGCACCTGATCTGTCTGCAGTGTGACGAAAATTGTCACGCAAGAGGAACGTGTCCGTTTCCTCGGTTCGTGCAATGGGAAACGGTGTAACGGTTAAGAAAATTCCAGAGTCGAGTATTTAGGTAAACCGTGAGTCACGCAACTCGCTCCGCCTCCTATTAGCTCGGAGTAATCAGCATTAAAGCGTTCGAGGAATTTCTAGTGGAGCACTTTCAGCTTCTCGGCGAGCAGAAAATTACTTCCGCGAGACGCTGCGAAGGCCCTGTTTCCCCTGTCCCGTGTGCAGGGAATCGAGTAATGATCCTGCCCATCATTCTAACATTAACGCTTCGTCTGTCCTGTCACCCGAGCCGATCGACGTTAACAAGTAAGTACAATGCACTCTGCTCAGCTTACTATCGTTTTATACTTTGAAAGACCCCGAGTCCCCAGGCTCGTCGAAGTCAAGGTTGCGAGAGCGAAATGTTGAATAATAATGTAGTTGGAGCGCGTTTCCACCGCGGGACCTCCATAAACGGGCCGGTGCACAAGGTGTTTCTAAATCGCGGAGTTAAGTCGACGCTCCCGAAGCAAGTGTCCCGTAATCTTGCGCCGTTGCAGCTCCCGACTGGATTATTCAGGGCCGCGCGGTCAGGAATGCGGAGTATTATCCGTGGGATAATGCCATCGAGGATTCGGACGGGACACTGGTCTTCTCCATGACTAAGCAACGGACCAGCTATCCGCCGAAGTATCCCGTGCAACGGGTCAAGCATGTCCCCCACGGTCGCCGATCCTCGGAACAAATAGCCAGGAGCACGAGGTAAACGAAAACGGGTCCGATTTATCAGTCTGTTACATACCTCGGACAAGGCGTCCTCCATCATATCGCTGGTAACTCTCATAGCTCCGAATGGCAACTGGCACCGACAACAATCACTCAACGCCCACGTATCAGCCGTTTCCTAGTCCTCTGCTAACGTATCACTCTCCGTGTCCACGCTGCTCCGAAAGCGAGCGGGTTAGAGTCGCCGGTGAGATCGGCGGCAGAGAGAAGCTGGATCCCGGTCGATGCTCGGTGGATCGTCCACGAATCGTCGGCTGACGACGCCAGCGGGACGGGGGCCCGTTCCTGTCACGAGCACATTGTCCCGCGATCGGCTCTGTCCCGCCTCGGCGACGCGTTGTTACGCGTTGTTACTTCGCCGTCGCCGTAGACGTCGGTTCGATCGATCGTATCGCAACGTGTCACTGTACCCGTCCCTCACCCCCCCGCCGCCCCCGCCGACCGGTGCACCCCCGTTTCCCTCGGACGACGAGGATGATCCCCGCGACACGCAGCCTCCGGCGGATGCACGGCCAGGACACGGATGACGCAGGGGATGACGTAGAGGTGGGATCGGAGCGTGGTGAGCTCACGGGGCTCGCGGGACGATCGCCGGCCGATCCATCGGTGCACGCGGCTTTGGAAACACTGGCGAGCGGTGTCAGGTAAGCCAGGGAGCAGGTCGACAGACAGCCAGCAGGCCAGACCTGCCTCCATGACACTGCTCCTGTCTTCCTTCTACCCTCGCCGCGTCTCTCCGTTGCACCGACTGCTTGCAGCTGCCTTTCCTCCCCTCCCCGAACGCCTTTCCCCTACGCTCGTCCCTCCACCTCGTTACCCCTCGTTCGCCCACTCCTCGGCTCCCCTTTCGCTGGAATCTACTGGCTGTCCTCGTCGCCCCTGACGCCAACCAACCTACGCTCCTCTCCCTCCGTCCAACCGTCCCGCTCCCCTCTACCTCGCGCCGCCTGCATTTTCCTGCCGTTTCCCCTCGCGCGGCTCCGCTCGCTCTCCTCCTTTCTTCCTCCACCACCTCCCTCGACCCCTCCGCCGCGGAGTTTCCCGCAGACGGCGGCCCACGGACGCTGCCTTCCCTCCACGCACGTCGCTTCAGCTGGAGACGGAGCGAGAACCGCGGTTTTCAAACGCTCCGCACCATGGATCGGGATCGATCGCCGCTGGGATTCTGCGGGGATGCGGGTTTGCGAGGCAGGGCTTTTAGTACGGGGGTGGTTTTTGGGTGGCTGGTAGGATTTTACGATGATTGGAAGATGGAGCTTTGATATGTGACAGAGATGAAGGGTTTCTCTGTGGAATTGATCGGTAGGGCTCGCTCGTTGCATTTCGAGAATCTTCTTGAATCAATCGCGACGCATTCAATTCAAGGAGGCAATTTCTTCTTGTAATGTACTTGATCTTTTCTGTACCCTTCCACGAAAACCATTCAGTTGCTCGTATGACTGACTGGACTTGGGGAGTCATTTTCTGGGAAACGTAATTGGGAAAAGGAGGAGAATTTTCGGACGAGAAAGGAACGTTCTCGCGGCGCTTACAAAGCGGCTCGCGCTCGTCCTGGCGCAGGGCAACGATGCAGACGAACAGCTGCTATTTCACCTGTTCGATATATTATTTAAATGCTTCACCTGCCGCGATGTCAAGATACCGCGAGATAAGCGGCCCGGCGTTTCCTGCTTTCTCGCCGCGGATATCACGCGAGATTTTCGGCGCCGTCTCTTTCTCCGTGGCTCCTTTTTTGCCGGGCGACCGGGAACTCGCGAAATTCACCGCCAAATGAGGATAATCGGTCTCTCTTCTTCCTTTTCTGGAACGCGCCGGCGATCCGACGTCCGCGCGAAGCGAACGACCCGCTTCGTTAATTATGGCAATCTTTGGCAGAGCCTTTCCACAAATGAATTGGAATAATGGCGAGGGTTATCAGAATTCTTGCAATCCGCCGCGCGATTGCCACGTCGAAGGATGCTCGGGGACTTGGGCAGGTGGTAAGTGCGTTTGGAAGATGATCGATGCAAGGGAAAAGCAAGTAACATCTTTATTCACCAGTAGCTGACCCGTTACCTGGTTTCACTCGGGAATTATTTATGATATTTCCAATATAAAAAAGTCTAGATTAGATAATTATAATCTAAACTATTCTGTCCACGAAAAACAGAATTCGGAATTTTTTTCAAAGGGTAATTTCACCCCCTAAAACCGCACTAAGAGGCAACAAAAATAGGGTTGTCTTAGGAATGAACTACTCTGCTTGCACACAAAATTGCATAATGTTCTGAATTTCCGGGTTGCGTAAATTCCCTTGTTAGTTCACCTCTACCTTAACCCACAGTTGGCTACTTCTTTTCATTTAATTTTATTTGTAATCATTTTAGTTAATTCTTCTTCGTATGTTCATAAGCTTAAGCTCATTAACAGTTCCTGCAGCTGCCTCGCCTTTCTCTAATTTTACTATCTCCATATGTATGTAATAAAGTCGTAATAATAATAATAATATTCCGAGCTCGGAAGTATTAGCTTCGCTACGTTTTTTTGTCCCGCAGGAAAATTGCTCGACGATCCAGCCCAGCTATTATCGGGCTGACTTTCTTCGTATATTTAGCCAAAAGCTCGGAGTCTACATGCCCAACTTTGTGGTTTCTGCCACAAGTTTTGAAAGGTACATATCCGTCGCCAGCCCCAATCAGAAACGATGGAACCACGATTCGGTACCATTCACTTTCCACCAAGCTTTCGAATTTTGGTGCCGCGCAGGCTCGACACCTAGACATCGAAATGGAATATCATAATGGAGATAATGGGTAAATTTGAAGAATCACTACCTTATTTTAACGTCCGTCACCGTTTTCGTGTCTCCAGCCAAGTTGTACGTCACTTTCAATCCAGACCACGACAGAAACCCCTTCGATTTTAAAATCTGCAATCGTCAGCAATCAAGGGAATATTATTTTACTCAGTGTTCACAGATATTTTAGCTTCCGGGGGATAATCACCAGGAACAAGTGGGACGAGGAAGCAGCCTTAAAGGCTGCAACCGCTGTGCACGAGAGTTCAGAGAGACACTCTCACGCAGGGGGACTAGCAAAGCTTGAAAGACAGCCAGGTAGCTCTGACAAGGGTACGCTGCGAACCTGCACTCACTGATTGGAATGCAACTTTGGGGATTTATAGAAATCCTATCTATACACAAATATCTACAGTGTGGAAACATGCCGATGAATTTGAACAAAAATTGTAGAAGTTACAAACGAATCAATTTTTTCCCCACATTTCTACTGAAAAAAAATCGTCTTTAATGAGTTATAAAATGTTTTACAAACATCCAATGTTGATGGGAAATTTCTACACGATAGAGAATGGAATTCTACAGCTCCAGTTAAAATTGTAAGTGAAAATATTCATTGGTTCAAGAGTTATGATGTACACCGTTTCTGAAAATAGTGTTCCGAGAAAACCAGCTTCAAAGTTAAGTTGCCTATGCCAATACCGCTCTGCGAGGCCGTTATTTGACGGTGCACTCAATTACGTTCGCTGGTATAACTTCCACAATTATTTGAATTTCTTCATGAAATTTTGTTTAAAATTTTCATAAAAGATAAGACTTTCAAAATCAGTAAAAAAAAAGTAATCGATTTGAAACTAAAATAGTCCACTACCCCCTTAAAGGGCGATTGGGTGCGAAATAAATACACCATTGTACTCGTCTTGAGTCGCTCTGTAAACTCACAAAGTTGCGTTCCAATCAGTGAGTGCGGATTCGGGATGTTTTCTTATCAGTGATCGCAATACACTAGCGGACAAAAAGTTACCACTTTTTCGATTTGTTCTATTTTTGTTATTTTTTTTAGCATACATGTAGGACTGCTGTATATTTAATATGCATATTCTGATGGAGAATTTAAAGATGTATAAAATCCAGTTAAAGTTGAATTTAATTAACTGACAAGCAAAAGTGTTGTATGATATTAAAGAGGGTAACACATTTTTGGGGCCGACAAAGAAGTTACCACGTTTAGCAACTTTTTAGATTGTCCTAAAAGCAAAATGTCCCCCCACCAAATATTAGATGTATTTATGTTCAAAAATTGGTAACTTTTTGTTGACTTTAAAAGTGTGTTGTCTTGTTTAATGTTATGTGCGGTTTTTTGATTGTTAGTTAAATAAATTCAACTGTAACTGGATTTTATAGAGCTTTCAATTCTCTTTCAGAATATGTATGTTAGGCATAGGTATACTACAATTTTGAATTGATATTGAAAAGTAATAGAATTGGAGTGGGTCGAAAAAGTGGTAACTTTTTTGTCCGCTACTGTAGGTATTTGTACTAATTTGCACGATTTAATTTTACAGCTGCTCTACTGTTTCTTGTACCTGCATGATGCAAGTTCCATTCAATTCAAGAGTGTCCCACGTATTCTCGAACGGCTGGGCCATCATCAAATCGCCAAAAGTGATATCACCGCCAATGGAATCGATGGAAGAGCGTATTCCTCCAGGATTCATGCAGGCCACAGCGGCGTACGTCCAATAAGTCCTGTTTTCTGCCTGCTCCACGTACTGGAATCATTTAAGAACACATTTCAGGAACCTGAATATCCCGAGAGAGCTCTTAAGTGTATCTTCGTTCGTTTCTATCCGACAAATCTGCTGTTTGTGTTGCAGGCGAGAATCTTCCACTCACAGCATCCACCATCGCGTCCGTGATCAAGTTTCCAAGGTTGCACTCGCTTCTGCTACAATTGTTGTCCAAGTAAACCTTCGCCCGACCAACCTTCGACGACGATTTTGCCTCCACGCTCGCTTTCCACGGCTGCAGGGCATCGAGCATCTGGGGATCTGCCAGAGATTCGGACTTTGAGGGACACGGCTTCGTCGATTTCCGTAGAAGATATGTATTCAGCTAAATAACTCATTCTACTTTAAGGGGGAATCCTATTTTCGGGACTAAACGCACAGCAAGATTTGAGAATTTTTGTTTAAGAAACTAGGGATTCGATTCAGCTGAAATTTAGACCACGTTTTTATGCCTCTTTGAAGAAGTTGCAGATTTTTTTTATTAATTTTTAGTAATGAATATAGGAGTTATGTATGATCCACGAACATGCACAAAAACATGGTCCAAATTTCAGATGAATCGAATCACTAGTTTCTTAAATAAAAAATCCCAAATTCTACTATGCTTTTAGCCCCGAAAATAAGATTCCCCTCTTAATCGACGGGCGACGAATAGTTTCCTCGCTCTAATGTCTGGTCTTTCCAAGCATTTAACTGGAATCGGGTACTCAAATATTTCCCCTCTTTCTTTTCCTTCAGCCGCGATAGGACACCCAGCCGACCAGAAACACGTCGAGAAAACTGTTTGCCGGAGCTAGTTTACTCAATACCGTCTATTTAAGGCTCACCCTCTTCGATGGAGTAATCAAGAAGAATCGGATTTCCGTCCCAATCAACCACCTCGCCCTCCTTATCGAGCCACACCGTCAGATTCCCCAGATACCTGGTGGAAACGGGGAACGACTTCTTCACTTTCCAGAACAGAGACGCGAACTTTAAACGAGGGCTTTCGCCGAGAACGAATTACGAACTTGGTGTACGCCGCTGCCTGAACAATCAGCACCGTTCTGTTGGTGTTTTCCTGAGCCACCACCACGGGGTAGACGTCCTCCGGGGTGTCGACGAACGGGGGCGTCCCTAAAAAGATAGTAATTCATCTGAAACACAATTTCCCTCCCGAAAGTCTCAGACCTCCCGCGGCTCCTTTCAGTTTGCTAGTTAAACGTTTTATTCCGCGAAATTGGAGAAGGCTTGTTGTAACTTTTCCCAACAAAGAAGATCGAAAAGAGCTGCCTGAGTTATCGGGTTCCCTCGAAAACTTCCGTAACAGTGTTTCCTTTCTTTCACGCTTTGATTGATGACGCACCCTTAAGGGGTCATTCTACTTTGTTCAGTCGAAAAATGAAGCTACTTGTAAAGAGTTCTTTCCCACTAAATAGGTACAACATATAATGAAAGAAATCCTTTGGAATTGATTAAGCTCGAAGTATATTTCAAAGGATGCATTATAAATGCCATTAATCAGATTTTCTATCGAGTTCATTGTTTAAATGAAAAAAATTGCTAAACAAAATCTACAATTTCTTGGCGTCAAAAATGGCAGCCTCCCTTAATTAGTGTGCAGTCAATAGAAAAGTTCAGAGTAATATCGTTAAGGGCAGCTTCGTGGAACTTCATTTCGAGCCTTCGACTTCTTGTGTACAGATAAAAAGCTAAGGAAGCTCGAAGAGCTTTCGTGCTAGCTTCTCAGATTAAACGAAGCTTCTTTGCTGTTTACGTGCCTGAGTAAAGAAACGTGTGCGAGTGTCCACCGACGATCACGTCAATTAAAGGACACTTGGCGGCCATTATCCTGTCTACGTCCAATCCGCAGTGACTTAAAACAATAATAACGCCGACCCCCTGCGACTTCAATCTGCTCGCTTCCTCGTTCACCGAGCCCACCTCGTCCATGAACTTCAATTTTCCTGTGTTGGCAATCGTCTGGCAATTTGTAATGAGTCAATTAAGGCGACGGGTGGGAAACGCAGTGTCATTCCATTTAAACCTCTGTCCCTGTAATCGTCCCGCTTCTTCGCCCTCGTGGGATTATTCGCGAGAGTCTGGCTTTTTAGTGTCCGCTCGATTGGTAATCGGAATAGAGTCTAACAAGAAGATTTAACGATCCTCACTTTCTGCGCGAGCGTAATTACGGGGGAGGCAAGAACGTCGGCGAGTCCTGAGTTAATTGAAACCTTGCCATTGTATTTATTTCTTGGGTCGCGGAGTTGGAGGACGGCTCATGAGATTAGGACATCGCTGACGTTGATTGAGTATTTAATTCAGTAGAAAGTTTGATGTTGGGAGAGACGGAGATGAAACTTTACTGCTTCGTTTGATTACACTGAGAGAGATTTAAGTGGAAAGGAAGAATGGTAATAAAGTTTGGAAGACTTCAGTAGTCTAGCCTGATTCTAGACTAAACCCCATAAAGTTTGCAATATGAAGAGTAAGGGGAAAATAAAAGCTTGTAAAAAGCAGGGAATCTCCAAGACAGCTTTATCGAGAGAATTATATTTTAATACTTTAAAGGTTTGATGAATTTATTTTTCTTATATAATTTTCTTCTTAAATAATTTCTCGAAAAATGGACATACCCTGTTTTCCTCTTACCCTTCATATAAATTACATATTCTACTTAAAGTAATGCAGATAAATTAATACGAACATCTGTTGTTGATAAAATAACGCCTATAACTCCGATCTTCTTCCCATTTCTCTCAATTATCGTGCTGTTTCTGTACAGACCCTAAAGACCAAAACAAAAATTTTAAAAGCCTACACATTAAAAATATAAATAGATTCACCGACCTGAATCGTCGGTTCTTCGCTAGCATCCATGTTAGTCACCACCACTGGAGCCTTGACCATTTGCAAAAATGGAACAGCACCCTCGACTCCATTATCGAACTCGTGGTTGCCTATCGTCTGGAAAAATTGCAAGATTTTATATCTCTTAACAACCAAAGACCAACTAATTATATCAGTAATATGTTCCACGCGTACGAATTATCTACAAAATCTGCAGCATCGCTTACGTCAACAGATTTGTGTCACATGCCAGATATTATATCGTACTTTATCGCCACTCAAACCCAAGAACAATCAATCACTTCATAAAGAGACAGAAGGACCCTGCAGCTCTGCAAAGAATCAACGAAAACAGAACGAACAGAAATTGAGTAATCCCTCTGCGCCACGAAACGCCGATATTCCCCGGTCAATCTGTGTTCGTTGATCTCTCCTAAACTCCCCCGCGATCCTCTTATCGAAAAGCCTGTCGTCTGTTCAATTAACAGACGATCGGGCCGCTCGACTTCCTGCGCTTTTATCCAGATTCGGGCCGAACCGTTCGGATTTCATCGCTTTGACGCGGAATCTCGTTAAGTAACGGAACGAGCCCCCGTGCCCGAATAATCGATCGTTAAACTCTTTTGACCCAATTAAACCAGCCCAGGCGACGAACGGATCCGCCGTTTATTCCTCGTGCTTCGCCTTTTCTTTTTCATTCCCGACACGGTCATTCCCGTCGTCGTTTTACCATAACATCGTGGGGCAGCATGTTCATGAACGTCCCGGTCACGTTCCAGCGATGGACGTTGTACCAGAGAGTGCCCTGGAAATGGTCACCGGCGTTCAAGAAAATTGGGTTCGGCCTCTCGTTGATTAAACGATTCACCGCCGTGGAAACTCGCGCGATTCCGCCTACGCAATCTCTTTTCTCCTCGTTCTCCTTCCGACACGCTCCGGAGTACGGGCCAGTTTGCTCGAACCTGAAACAATTTTTCCTTGCTGCTGAATTTCCGTCAAATCATTTCCGATAGAATCTGGATTCAATAGTTTTCGAGATTAATTTTTAATTATATCTCTTGATTATTAATAGCGACGTTTTCTCAATTCTCTGTTAAACACAATTATATTCGAGGGTGTTTTTATGAGTACTATATTCATATTTTTACTGAGTCCCCTGCCTCGCCACCTGTTGCTGCGGAGCAGCCCTACATTTTCCATGAAATTTTTCGCCTCGGATAGGATTCGGAATTCGAAAAACGACGGGCGCGAGTGTAGGAAATTTTGTTCCCCTTTTTCTGTCGCCCCCAGGGGGGAAGTTTGCGTTAAATAAAACCGCGGGGACGACGAGCAACAGGAATAGAGATGATGACATAGAGGATTTGCGGAGTCACGCGCCGGTGCAGATATTGAGCAATGAGACTGGTCATTGTAAAAAGTCACGATCAATCTGAATCATTGCCTCCGCGACCATGAGATTTCGCTTGGAACCTTCGAGTAAAGATCGATCGAGACACGCGATTCGCTTTCAGATCTTTCGATTATACGATACATTGGGCATTATGATGACGGTCAAGAAGCAGTTGCCGCCTGAGCCCTATCCAGAAGGACCTCCATGGTCCCATCCACAGAAAAGTAGAAAGAAAAATATTGTGTTTAGATAAAATCATAATTTTATCTAAACACAATATTTTTTCTACTGTTCTGTAAATTATGATTTTTTTACTCATATTCATTATTTAGATAAAATCATAATTTTATCTAAACACTCGAGAAAAAATATTGTCAAAATATAAAATCATAATTTTATTTAAATACTATATTTTTTCTGTACTACTACACTTAAAATTATGATTTTACTTAAACACTATATTTTTTCTGACCTACAACACTTAGCCCGTTTTTAGTAAACTACCTCCTCATTTTTCCGAAAAATGGGACCTACTCAGAAGGCCTCCCTAGGGCTCTATCTTCAAAAAAACTTACGATTTAATCCAAACACCCAATTTTTTCTGTACTTTTCTGTACACTTTACCCGTTTTTAGTGAACTACCTCTTCATTTACCCTAAAAAATGGGCCCCTCAGAACATTTGCCACCTGGGCTTTTTTCCTTAAATCCGCCACTGCGCGATTCCTCCGCGACTTTATAATTGCGATCACGTTGCTATTATCGATTATCATTGTTGATGATCGCGGGCGATAAGCATATCCGTCTGCATCGCGTTGGATCGAGCCATGCAAATCGTTGAGATGAATATGATTCGCGCTGAGCGAATGGGAATTCGGGGGAATGGTGGAAGCTTAACTAGACGATTGGAAAAGTTAATTTACAGTGGGATAATTCAGCTCGATATTTTGATTGAACCTGGAATTAATTTCGAGAGACACATAATGTAACAATTAGGAAGTGTTGGGTGCCTTTTTGTTGCGAAGCCCGATTATGTAAATATGTCGTGGTAACTGCGATAATTAATCGCAATGAATGTCCATAGCGAAGCGAACACTTGCCACTGTTAGCAATAATTAGACAGAATCGTTTTCAATGACCCCGTTTTCACGTCTCCGACGTCACTTGTGTTTCCACTGAAATCGACTTACCTCGCGTGGAAATCGTTCAAGTGTATCACCGATAGCTCCAACAAATCCGATCGTCCTGGGTAATATACTCCTCTTCCGGTGAATCCCCAGGATGTTTGGAAGAGGAAGAGTAGCGGCCAAAGCAGGTTCATCTTTGATCTAATACCAGGAGATTGAAATCGAGTTAACAAGTGGAATTTTAGCTTCGTCCCGTCAACTGATTTTCATAAGATCTCCTTGGAGCGTCCAGGTACGTGGTTAATGATCAATGTTGAGTCATCCTAATTGGTGTTTCTTTCGAGGACGACTATTCTGTAGCAGAAAATGAAATATGAAGTATATTAGTATTTCTGAAAATGAGGGAGCTTTAGAATGATTACTTTACGTAATTAATTTTATTACATTACCACACGTAATTAAATTTATTACATTACCACAGCACATTTTAATAAAGCTTTTATTAAAATGTGCTGAAAAGGAGAAAATAATTTTGACACCGGACTAAATGGCTTAAAATAAAAGCGTGGGGCGTAAATATTTTAGAAAAAATATTTTTACTATAAATTATTTTATGCTTTTTTAGCGAAAATTATTGTCACCAGAACTACGTATATGTGCAAAGTTTCAAGTCGATCGGACATGTGGAAGTAGGTCAAAATTCGCTTACAAGATTTCACCCTAACAAAGTAACGAACTCGCAAGAGAAGCTAAATAAAAGCTTATAAAGTGTTATTGTTTGAAATGGAGTCAAGTATTGGAGGCAAGTATTTTCTTTGCTGATAACATTGCTGAAAGGGGAGATAAAGAAGTATTGAACTATAGACGGATCATTTGCTTGTACAATATTAATCCCAAGCATAGGTTCATTGTGATAAATAATAGATAAAGAGTTACTAAAATAGAGAACGATTTGACGAGTGTACACAGTATCGATTGCAACTGTCTCTCTTTCTCATAAGCTCGCCAATAAAAGCAAAAAAAGAGAATAGAAGCAACAGTAAGGTGGAGAACACTTTTATATCGACATCCAACAAACGTCCCCTAAATTAATCGAGTTTACTGAGCTCCTTTCTCGTCCACGATCGAACAACTTTTTAAAAAAATGAAATATAAAAGACCGGACCCAGAATCTGCCGAAGAAAAATGTTGCTTTCATTCGCGTCTTATCGTGCAGCGTGTACCACTTTTATCGAAAACGGTACCAAGCGGAAGTGGACGAATTGGAGTCATGATTAAACCCAACAGACAGTCCGTTATACTTTTATAAACCTCCAACTATGAGAAGAAGCACGATGCAGTTCGAGGGTATGACTGACGGTTTCGCGATTAATTGAAAACAATTGCGCCATCGCTGTTGTCACTATCCACAACTGTGAGGAAATTTACCATTTGTGTGGTAACACTGACACAGGCAACGTGGCGTCAATTTATCCGTCGAAGGATAAATTATATCGAAACACTTGTATCTATAAGAGAATTCCATTCTTTGTTAACAAGCTCGAGGAATCATCACTTCACTGTCTGCAACTGTGCGAAGTTCATTTCAGTCTTGTTTCTTGTTGATAAGAATTTAAAAGCGATCCTTCACAATGTATTGTACAAAATGATAATGAGGAATTTAATTAATGCTTAAGAAATGTATGAAATTTCATCGATCGGAGGTGCACAAAGTATTCTTCCTATCTCTATTACACGTCGTTTCATTAAACACTAGTTTCATAGAGAACTTTTGGCGTGAACGCGTGTTTCAATAAACAGAGACCAAATTGTGTCAGAATTGATTAAAAACACAATGACATAATGATGATAATAGAGTTCCAGGAGAGGGCAGAAAATAATCGACATTGTGTACGGTGAGAACAGAATTTCAATGGAAGGATGCAGAAATTACGCGTGTAATCGCGCGGCTTGCCGAAACGCGGCCCCAGTTAATCACAAAGCGGCGCGATTAATAAAAAATCGGTCATATAACGCACCTGTCGCCGCGAACGCTCGTGAAGAACTGGCTGTCTAAAACGGACTCTATCTTTTCACTCCTTCCACGGCGAGATCAGCTCATTATCTAGCTAAAACGACTCTGGTTATTCAATCACGATGGTAAAAAAGAAAGTCCACTCCATTTTCGGTGTTCCGGGTAATTATGGTAATTAAGCTTTTTTGAGATTAATAATCTGAATTTGATACTGGAACAAGCTTTGATACTTTAATGCTTGTGCATCTCTGCTTTATCTGTTTCGTCAGTCAGAACCGTGGATGGATTCGTGAGTTACTCAATTCCAAGTGCATCGTTTTTTATCACTGCGAACTTAACAATTACAATTTTAGTTCCATTTTGCGCAGACGCTAACTGTTAAAATAAATTACTCTAACGCTTATAACTTTTGACACCGCATTCAGCATGGAATTTACATCCTTTTCCACTAAAAAAATAATTACCTTGGCACTTCGGTCGTTTACCATTTCAGTCCTCGATTAGTAGTTATCTATCTACCGCGTTATTTTGTTACAAAATTGCTTAAAAATGGAATTTTCCTCAAAATCCCACGTCGATGGCTTAGTACACAAAATTGTCCACTTTTAGTGTTTTCCGGAAAAACAGTGCACAAATATTGTATGTCAATTTTTAGTGTTTTCCAGACGAGTAAAATATTATTTTTGACAAACTTGAAGTAGAAATAAATGCAACTTTTATACAGCATAAAGAATCAATCAAGAGCTATTTCTTGCATGTAAAAACTCAAATTCCACAAAAAGTGGCCATGCAGAATTTATAGGAATCCACGACGCTCAAGTCGCCCTCGAAGCAGTGGCAAACGAAGCAAAAAGATAAACACTTCTGCGAGCCCTTGCTTAATGCTAGCTTCGGTTATTCCCGGACAAAAATGAAAGTGTCGAGCACGTGCGTTCGGGAAATTGGGAGGAGGGAGAAGGTCGAACGAATTTCAAGCACAGGTAACAATTCTGGGGTTCTGAGCATGCGACCCTTGTATACCTGACTCAGTTTGTGCGTATCTTTCGAACGAGCAGTGTCTAGACTAGTTTTATTGCGTAACATGTGATAACTACGCTGCCCACCCCCGTAAGTCAACGTGCACCCTCCAGGACGAATGGGGGTGTGTGCCTATTTATTAAATATTAATTACACGCCAATATGAATTTACTGCGATATTTGAACGAGTGAATTATAAAGCCATTACTGTTATCATTCTTTCCTTTTTACGCCCTTCTTCGTACAACATGCATTTTTTAATATTTTTCCTATCCATTCAACGCATAGCGTTGTAAATCCAGATATTAATATTTAAGACCTGAAATTGTCAACGTGCACAGAGATCAGAAAAACTAGTTCGCAATGTTAGACAAGTTTTTTGTGTTAACGCGGGAACTGGTTGTGAAGCAGCGATAAGGGTGACAGAACATACATAATTTATCCGCCTTCGCGAGAATTTTTACCCGCCGGTCTGGTTGAAAATAACAATTCTCAATGTAAAAACGGCGGCGATCGGCGTGACGAACCTGTTCCGCACGGTCAATTATTGCGTTGGCGGAAAATCTATCGATAGCCGAGAATATTCCGCGCGCAATTAACGAAGTGATAAACTTTTAACTGAAATTTATGCTTCGACATTAGAATGAGATCTGCGCTCACGATACCGAGCCGCAATATTTAAGCCCATGAGGAAAACAATCTCGCTTTCGAAACACTTCGCCCAGGCCATTAATATTTACATGCAGTTACCATTTCACATATTGCTTTTATAGAGGCCTCGAGTTTTGTATATAAACTTTTATGATCTCGTTTTATTACCGATCCAAGATGCAATGATTCCTACTGAATTTCACCACCATCGTCGCCGAAAATACAGCCAGATGCCATGTTAATACCTTTACCTTCGTTACCACTTCATTTACTAACTTAGTCAGTTTACTTGAAATTAATCTTGCAATTACTTCGAATGACCAATCACCGAGGTGCTATTTTAAACCAGTGATTGAAGAATCCTCTTCGATCTTCGTCAAATGTATTCGCACACCGTTTCTCAACCCTGGTAGCTTGCAGTAATTGCAATTAAATTCCGTACCCATAAACGTCACACTAATTAAGCAGCGATTTACTTAGAAGTCGCCGACGAGTTTCTCGTTTTAAAATTAATGCGAGTGAAAACTGAATGCTAAGGGAACAGCTTCGAAGGGCATTGGTGAGTGGAGCTTCATGAATTCCTCGACGAGTGCCATCCGTCAAACAAAATTGAAAAATGCGCTTCCTGTAGACTCGGAGGAGCCAAAGAGCAATGCTACACGACGCTCGCTGGCATGTTGACAAGAAGATGATTCTATATCGGAATCCTGGTCATGTGTCGCGCTTAATAAAACCGCGATTGTCATCGGAGAGTAATACAACGAACGAGCAGTTAAGTCGAAACCGTGGCAACCAGATGCGTCTATCAACCTTGGTCTCAAAATTCGCGATAAAGCGGCGTTAAACCTCTTATCTGCTGGCGAAGTCACGTAACTCGAAGACACATTCTCCTTTCTAGACTTTCGAGCATGTGCTCCGCGCGTCAAAAGGAAAGAAAATGAGTGAAAGTCTAGGTTGATTATTCTTCGATGCCTCCGCGGTTAATTGAAATTGAGTGGACCTTTGAGGAATTTAGAAAGCCTGTTTTCGCGTCGAGGGGGGTTAATATTCAGTTTTGTAAAGGTCAGGTGAAAAATTTGTTAGGAAACAAACCGTTGGGGGCTTCTGGTCTTGAGAACGCGGAGGCTGTCGAGCTCGGTTGGCAGCTCGAGGGTGAGAAATCGGCGGATAAGTAGTTGTTTCCTAATCAACAGGAGGGATTACCGAGATAAGCGGGGGATCGACGGGAACAGACATAATTTTCACCGTCTGGTTCCGTTTACAATCGTGGAGAGTTGAAATCCCTGATAACATAGCGTTGCGAAAAGGACGGCTACTTTGGTACTCGCGTCTCCTATATTTAAAGTGCAACGAGCCCAGGTGCCTCGAAACGAGGGAGAATTATTCGAGGAAAAAACAGTGTCTCGATTTTTTGAAGCTGCGATATCATCCAGTTAATTATAAGTTATCTGCTGGCGATTAATTAAATTGTTATTGTCACAAGGCAATATAAACGTGTTTTTTTTCAAATTCGCGCACACCAAATCTGATAAAGAAGATACTGTGCAAACCTGTCTTCGTTCTTATCAGTTTCGAGATCGAAGATATCAGATGGACAATTCATTAATGATTCTACATAATCCACAGTAATTGCTCCAGCAAGGACGCTTAGCTTAGTAACCGTACAAACAAAAATACTCGCGATACACTCAAACCCATCACTACGTCCACCAAAACAACCCACTTTCGAGGGCACAAATCAGAAAACAGTCCCTTCCCAAAGCAACCAATGTATATACAATCCATCAAACCCATTTCATCTACCCTTACACACTTCCCAATCACGTTCCTTACCTCCCATCACATCCCCAAAACCACAAACACCTTTCATCATCTACCTTCCCTCAAAGCTGCTTCATCACGCACGCGGCAGTGAAAGTGGAAAATCGCGCGGGAAAACAAGCGCTCGCGCGATAAGAATCGCCGAACCTCCGCTAGTCTCCGCTCGACCGATTCCCCTGATGAAAATCCGCGGCGCACGCGGTGGCGAATCGCGCGCGAGTTATCGGGGGCGAACGAAGGCACCACGGAGCTTTTGGGCTGACGATCGCGTTCAGTTGACGCTGGTCGCTCAGCAAAATCGGCTCGACACGCTCAGCTCGCTAGTGATCGCGTTGCGCAATCGGCCGCCGAATCGCCCGGTAAACGAACCCTGACCACACGCTGGTGATTGGCGTGCACCTTCCTCTGGTACCGAACCGAGTGTCCTCACGTATTTTTAGACAGACGAAGAGCGCGCGTCAATCGGTGCACATCCGCACTTCCGACGACGGTCTCAGATGTTTCGGCGATAGTTCGCGCGCTGCCAGATAGCACAGGTGTTGTTTTGGCGATTCATCTTCGCGATTTCTTCTGTTGACACTTGGCTGGCCAATTAATGCTGTTTAGCGAGGAATTCTTGTGGGATGTGGATGAAGCGGATGAAGTAGATGAAGTGGACGTAGTGGAGGTCATCTAAAGAGCTGAGCTCTGGGGACAGGTGACGTGAATTGGTCCGAGAGACTGAGTTGTAGAGACGTTGATAGGGGACCATTTATCTTATATTCAGAGGTTTGGTAAGCGATGTGTCCAAGGTTAGATTTTAACTGGTTATTACATTGGTTGGAGATGTGTGCTTCTAAGTAGTTGTACTTGAAGTGGAGATGAGATCCTCGAGGTGGAGGTATTGATGGCTTTGATTGGTTTATGTAGAACGTACGAGCAATTTAATGAATGAAAATTGAAACTGGGTATACGGTGCTATACTGCTCGGATACTATTTTTTATTAATGCTCAAGAAAAGGCACAGATTTCTTAAATATTATGTAGAAAGTAAGTAAGACAGAGAAAACAATTTGAATACATAGAAGATTTACATACAACTTTAGAGAACTTATAACCAGAGATAATTCGTTGTGACATTTTTTTGACGATAAACTTTGTCGCTTTAAACAGTCACTTGTTTATTAATTCTTAAATTTGGAACAATACGCAATCTTCTTCCGACTAATAATTGGTTAGTTAAAAGAAGATGATATTTACTATTTACTTTACACGACTTTCGTTTAACTTTTCCCGTGACCGATCGGCAATAAATAGTGTCCAGCAGTTTTTTGATAAGAGATGTTTGTGATGTATCCAAGTAGTGCGTACTTAGCTTTGAGGAGAGAAGCTTGTTGATCGCAGACAGTTACTTCTGTAAGTGCAACTATGAACAGAACTACATACGTGTTTTTGCGGGTAAAATTAGATAGACATTAACATATCTGTATAATTGTAATGCTTCTTTATCTCGAGGGAAACATCCAGCCAAGTGTCAGCCCATTGTTATATAAAACCACTGATAAGCCTCGAGATTAAATGAATTCTTACTGTAGCCACTTGTTTCGAGTGAAATATCGAAGATCTATTCTTTAAAAAAACATATATACACATATGTCAGGGTGTGTAACAAATTTTCATTCAAGACACACAGAAACTCTTTTAGCTACTTTTGAGTTACTGGCCTTGAAGTTATCGCACTTACAGTGACTCGCGAAAATAATCGAACACTCTTTAAAACAGTATAATTATTTTAAAATTAGTCCGAATTAAAACGAGTTAAGTTTTATTACGGGCTCAGATAAAAAAGTTGAAGAAGCGAATTGCAATTTTTTTCCACAATCACGAAGCATGTCACCTAAATAGTAAACTAATTCTTCTAGCTTCTTAACACGTTCCGTCCCGAAACCAGCTTAGCACATTAGCAACTGTCTACGCGACAACATAACACTGACTGTTACCATTAATTGCCACTGTGTCATGAATGACACCTCTTCTTCCAAACACTGCCCCAGGAATTTCGCAATCATTTTCACACAGGAATCCCACTGTTTGTGAGATTTCCGCTGACTGGCAACAAGGCTGTGCTTAATCGCAGACATTGGCGTAACTAGTTAGGGGGCTAGGTGGGCCTGGCCCCCCAAAACGCGGAATGGCCCCCCTCCAGACAGTATCGAAATAAGTAAAAAAACATTCGTCTGCTAAATAATCCATAATTTTTTATTCAATTTACTTTTTTGTTTAGTGTTAAATAAAGATGCAATTTTGTTTAAAACAACGAATCATGTCTCTTAGAAAACTAATCCTTCTCCCTTCTCAAGAAAACTCAAGTCGTATGAATTAATTTTAAAAAAGTTATGCGATTTCAAAAAGTGGCCAAATATTTTCGTTACTCACTGTAGGTAAATGATTATTATGTGTATGTATATAAAGATTTCCTCTACCCATAAAAAAAGAGAGAGGGGAGAAAATAGGGCCTAAACACACCCCCCCCCCCCGAACAAAAATCCTAGTTACGCCAATGATCGCAGAAACGTCACCCAGCAAATTAACTTTACCCGCAAATTGATTGATCACGATTGCGCAAAGAACTGAGTTTATCCGTCTCGATTGAAGGAATTGAAATGCTGCGGCCCATTATCGCCTCGAAATGACGCAAAACCCCTCGCTCTGTATTCGAAAACGCTGGTTGGCAGCATCCATCACGTTTCGCAAGGAATCGTGCGAACCCCCGTCACGGACGACGCGTCTTCAATTATTGCCGCAACGTTCCACTTCGGAATGGAGATCGTAAACCTTTTTCCATGGGCAGATTCTATTTTGCAACGTTCCGTAGATCATTCCCGCATTAACGATCGCCCACGCCTCGCCTCTCGCAAACGTCCCCTGGCGTTTTTTACCATCGCGATTAGAAGTCCGTCCTCCCTGTAATGATTGTCTCGCTGCGCTCCGATAAAAGGTGGATATTAATGACCCAGAAAATCGACAACGTTGGTTTATTATTGAAACGAGGTTCTCCTTGAAGTCAGGAATTAATAAACCAGAACGTTGAAATCGTCGGTTCTCAGATATATTTCCATATCGACGTGCGTTACGAAAAGTAGCACGTTTCATTTCTTTTACAAAGAGGTAAAAGGTCGACGTTGATCATCTATGAAACGTGATATTTTACGTGGCTATAGGTAAACTGTGCTATTTTTCGCAGCTACCTTTCGTCGCGAAAGAGCATAAAATCCTATTCTTCGTGGCGATGAATGAAAACGTACTACTTTTCGAGAAAAAATCAAACCATTCTGTTTTTCGTGGTCAGAATGAGGAGAGTGCTAGTCTTCGGAAGACAAATGAAATGTGCTACTTTTCGTAACGCACGTCGATATCGTAATTCTGACGAAACGGCTTCCATGGATGTGGTAAACGGGGAAGTAGTAGATAAGGAAATTTCAAAAACAAAACGATTTAGGTAATTAATGAGTTTAGTGATTTAGGGAACTGGAAATAATAGGACTCTCTTTCTCAGAAGCGGTTATTTCTTTGAAAATATCCACGCGCCTCGTCACGCATAAAAAATGACGTCTCACCATCCACGGAATCGGTGCAATTCCCGTGGTAGCTAATTTTCATTAACCCCTTCGCGATCTGATTGATAGTCCCGCTTGCAATGACTCGGGCAAGGTCGCGGCTTATCGGTGACCACTCTTTCTGTTTCTTAACAGCCGCGCGTTATCAAGGCGGCGTGTCACGTCACCTTGCAAAACACCTGATAAAGAAACGGCAAGAAAATCGAACGGAAACACGAGCGAGCTTTGATCTACTCGCCTGGAAATGGAGAAAGCACTGGGAGCTTGGATCGCTGTTTGCTGCACCCTGGCGGTGCTCTCCGGCCAGGCCTTTGGGAACCCTGTTCGGAGCAAAGCTGACGGGCTCACGATTAGAATCGTTCACACGAACGACATGCATTCAAGGTAAATATGGTTCCTTGAAAGAAATGGGAATAGGACAGCGGACGGTCGTAGCTAATCAGGAGGAGAATGATTTCATTTCAAACTCTACGTCCCAGTCTTTCTTCCCCTTGTAAAGGGAGGAGAATTTTTCGCAGGATATTGAACACCTCAGATTTTCATTCTTCGTTTGGCCATCCCTCGTGTACCATTAAGAAAATAATCCCTGGAAACGTTTATTGTAATTGGACAAAAGACAAGGGTGTGGAATTGTCCTTAAAGTTTAGAATTCGACAATGTTCTTGGAGTTTTTGAAGAATTTCTCGAAAATGGTAAGCCCTATCGAAATTTCGTTCAAATAATATTAAAAGAGGATTCAATTCTCTACAATTACTGTAAATATAATTTTTTCGTGCATTCAACTGTTTTTTAGATAATAGCGTGTTAATGCAGACAGGTCCAATACGGTGGAGGTGGTACTTACGGGGGTATACCGGTTTGAAAAATGCCCTCGTAGGACGATGTGGAATCTTATTACGATTCTGCATGCAAAATTGGAAGTGAATTGGTTGAACGTAGCCCGAGTTTTTAGGCTCACCGTTTAGCCGTCTAAAATCGAGAGACTTTCGAATATGTATCCATAACTTCCCAAAAACAATAGTCTTTTAACTGAAACTTTTTGTTTAAGTAGTTCATAATAATATGTACAGATAGTAAACAAACGGGAAATCTGCATCCATCCATTGACTTGTAAAAGAATCCACAAAATGTACACATTTTCCGAGGGTTCAAATGGGTATGCCCCTTAAGGGGGAACACCACTGTGAAAGTTGAAAAAATTTCGATTTTTTTTTTCTTCACTTTCTTAATGTTTAACTCTTCAAAAATACTCTCTGAAAATTTCAAGTTGATATTCGAAGAATTGACGAAGATACAGTGCATTTTGTGAGACGCGTCACGATGCCGTTCCGAGCGCGCTATGTTAGCGGCAAATAGCGCGCCGACATTTTTCTTACCCACTGTTCCCCCACATTGTTAAAGGTTATATATTTTGGGTTTTTCCCGTTTTTACGCACGGTACGCTGTTCGTTCGAGAATCGAAGAAATGCAACCGTTGATCGGGCATTCGAGTGACAGTGAACGTCACGAACGGAAGTGTGATTTTTCCCGTGCAAACTTTAAACGCGATTTTCTCGAAACGACATTTTTCTAACTGATCGAATCAATAGCTCTGTCAATTTTTATCCGATCGACTTGAAATTTTGATAGGATCTTTAAAACAAGAGTATCTTCAGTTGTACGTACCGATTTTTTGATCGAAAACATATTTTTTTAAATACGCTCGAAAAACTATCCATTTTTTTGCGGATTTTCGAAACTTTTTCTTCCCAAGCGCACCATTTTTACAAAAATAATTTTTTTTAAAAATCGGTACGTACAACGGAAACTACACTCATACCGATTATATTAAAAAAAAAAAAATTGATTTCAGAGTTGCCGTTCCAAAGATATCGTTTCGATAAGCGACCTATGTTTTCTTGTGAGGGATGTAGGAGATTAACTGTATATGGAAATCTATGCATGTTTTTCTATTACTTTTTTTTTTATAGTCTCTTAAGACATTGTACTAAAGATAGGTAATAACAATTTTATAATAAAACTGTAAGTTGTCCCTTAAAAAAATCTTAAAAATGGGCTCATTTTTCCGGCCGTCACAGTGGTGTTCCCCCTTAAAGACCTCTTTATGTTCAAACGCTATTATCTAGAAAATCGTTGGAAGGGGATTATTTTCTTATGAAATGGCACTGGAATTGGATTATTTTCTTATGAGATAAAAAATGTCGAGACGTATAAAGAAGGGCCACCCTAATGTAATAAACAGACACCACGAGAGAAGCTTCTTATCAACAGATTCGACGAGACGTCGAGGATGTCGAGCGTCTGCTCGCCGAAGGATGCACAGGCGGGAAAGTGCTACGGAGGGTTCGCCAGGATAGCGACCTTGGTGAGACAGGCGAGGAAGTCGTCGATGCCCTGCCTCTTCCTCAACGCTGGAGACACTTATCAAGGGTCCATGTGGTACAACGTGTACAAGTGGAAGGTGGTCGCCAAATTCCTGAACCTTCTGGCTCCAGACGCGGTGGTACGTCCAGAAACCATCGCATTTCAGTCATTCAGAGTAAAAGCAGACTAACCCACCTTTTTTAGTTTCTTTTTAGATTTTTTTTCAATATGGACAGTTAGTCCGTTTTTGCTTTGAATGCCTCATTTGTGGTCAAGTTACTGTTCCTTCAGTATATGTAATTTTTAAAAGTCACGTGGATGGGTTTCCGATATTTCCCGTTGCCCTGGATCCTTTCATTCTTTGTGTGTGGGCTCGTTCAGGCTATCTTTAGGTGGCGAAACGATGTAAGCGCGTTTTTTATGGCAGACTTTATGAGAGCTTGTTTCGAATGTCGTTATAGTCATTGCTAGTAATTTGATGAGAGTGACAGTGTCGTCTGCGGACAGTCGTGTTTGATTAGGAGAAAGGGAGGTCGTGGGAGGTCGACGGGTGTCCATTATTAATTGCTTTACGAAACAGTAGGCTGAACAAGCTCCTTGTTCCTCAGCGATAGTTTCTTACCGCAATCTGAATATTTACTCTGTGATCTGTCTAAAGCTCGCCAGGAGCTTGCTGAGACTTTCGATTAAAGACTGTCCATGTCAGAGTGACTAAAGTCCTCGATACCTTTGCTCATCGAAACCCCATCTCCTCCACCACATTTGTACAGGGTGTATAAAAAGTGATGGTCACTGCTTTCAGGGGTAAACCCATACTTCCAGATTGGTGGAGATTTCTAAGAAACTTGCCTCTAAGTTGTTTATAACATTCAAAATTAATGTTAATTTTGTTTCTTTCTCAAAGGAACCATATATCAAAACGACCATCACTTTTTTAACACCCTGTACAGCACAGTTAACTCCAATAAAGCGCCGAAATTCCGTTCGGAGACCAAGTTTCTCGTTTCTCGGCACAGAGTCTGGGTAACCACGAGTTCGACGACGGTGTGGCCGGCCTAGTGCCGTTTATCCAGAACGCCACGTTCCCCATAGTGACCTCGAACCTGGACCTGAGTAAGCAACCGGACCTGGCAGCCACGAAGCTGCTGAACAGCACGGTGCTGATGGTGAACGGGACAAAGATCGGCGTGATCGGCTACCTGACGCCAGATACAAAGATGATCTCGAGCACGGATAACGTGATCTTCCTCGACGAGGTGGCCAACGTGCGCAGGGAGGCTGAGGAACTAAAGAGGCAGGGCGTGAAGATCCTCATCGCCCTGGGTCATTCTGGCTTCGAGATGGACAAGAAGATCGCCAGAGAAGTGGAGGACATCGACATTGTGATCGGCGGCCACACGAACACCTTCCTCTACAACGGCCAGAAGCCCGACCTGGAGGAGCCGGAAGGCCTCTACCCCACGGAAGTGGTGCAGAAGAGCGGGAGGAAGGTGTACGTGGTGCAGGCGTACGCATACACCAAGTACCTGGGTAACTTTACGGTCACCTTCGATCACCAGGGCGAGGTGACACAAATCAAAGGCAACCCCGTGCTCGTCGATAGCAGTATCGAACAGGTAATTTGAACGATTTGTGTTTTTTTTAAGGGACATCAAAAAGGAGGAGGTTATAGATTCGACCCGTATGTATTTTTTTTATATTTTTTTTTATGTTTGTCCCCGTATAACTCTTCAGGATAGGATCGATTTTGATGATCATTTTTTTATTCGAAAGAGGGCAATGGTCCCCGGTGGTCCCATTCTACACTGCATCAATATTGGCTTAATACTTTGCCGGTACTGGTTAATTCAAACTTTGCATCATTACATAATTTGTATTTATATTATGTTTCTATTAAAAAATATCCCAAATATCGCGCTCCTTTTCAGGCCGTCGAAGTAGAGAGACCCGTTAAAAAAGCTTTTGCACCCGCGTAACAAATAAAGTGACCACCGAAAGCACCGCAAAGATGTATCGTTCGAAAAGAGCTGCTACTACTTAGCTATCTGTCTTCGGTTAGATAGCTTCTAATAGTCACTCGTGAAAGCTGCCAGAGGAGCTTATCATATGCAACTCTAAACCTTCATAAATCATTGTCAGGAAGCTATTACATCACGAACCAACATGGAAATCCCTAATGATCGTATAATAAGAGGTATTGAATCGCCAATAACTCAGCCATCATAAACAATCCAGCGACAAAGCTCGCATATAATCCATAGCAAATTATTAATTCCATACATTCCACTAATAGCTTCCCTGGAACAAGTGGTCATAAATAAAAATAGCGAAATTGATTAATTCACTTGTGCTTTATGCACCGAGAACAGTTAAATTATTCACAAACTCGCCATTCTCTGTTACGCGATCACATTGAACGGCGTAATGAAGAACTCATTCGATAAACAAATCATTCTAATCGATTCCCTACTTTACATTCGCTAAACAAATCATTCTAATCGATTCCCTACTTTACCTACCGCGGTATGGTATAGCCCCTTAAGGTTGATGTCTGTGCTGCACCGCCTACATACGTTTGCGCCAGAAAATTCGCTCAAGTTAATAGGAATGCATGATACTAGTGGAGGTGGCACGACCGAGCTGTGCGAGAGAGAGAAAGCTAGTGTGTGCGACAAGGATGGAGCTACTTCTGTGCCACTAACTCTAGTTATGCGCTCCTGCTGCCCTCTCGCTCCTGGTGGCAGAAAAGTAGAACGCGAGGAGGTGGCACAATCCAGCTGTGCGAGAGAGAGGTGGTGTAGTGTGCGACAGAGACGGAGATATAATAGTGCCACTAAATTTGGTTATGTAAGCCTGGTGTTTTCGTGCTCCGGGTAACAGGAGCGTATAGTGCGAAGAAGTGGTGATTAGAGTGAGAAGGAACGGTGTTTAGAAAAAGAAGGAGATACACAGAACGGGCGGGTTTCTTTAAACTTTAATAATTGACAAGTGTATTATACCGAATATAATTTCTTCCGGGTTATTTAGCTACTTTGTACGGAGAGGAATTTTTACAGAGGTTGGTGCAGAATGCAGGCAACAGTGTATTGATTTAAATGCAGTTATGATTGGGAATATGCGAGGGAAGTTTGTATTGATTTAAATGCAGTTATGATTGGGAATATGCGAGGGAAGTTTGTAATTCATTGGTCAATGTGGGGTTTTATATAGTAGAGGTGTTTGCTCTGGGCGGGTTGAATTATTTAATGTTCGTAATTATTTAGGCTTTTGGAATCGAAATAGTGGAAATTGACCAAGGACGGATTTAAAGAAAAAGGCCCAGATGGCAAAAGTTCCGCGGGGAAAATGGAAAGGTAGTTTACTAAAAATGGATTAACAAGGGACGTTCGGCAACCCGGAAATTCAGAAAATTATGAAAGTCGGTGTGCAAGTAGAGTAGTTCATCCGTAACGCAACCCTATTTTGTGTTGGTGCCATAATGCAATTTTTGGGGGTGAAATTACCACGGGTTGCCGAACGTCCCTTATAAGTATGATAGTCCAGAAAAAATAACTATAGTGTTTGGATGAAAAAAATATTTTATTCTTGAAAATGGAGCCCTACGGGGGTCCTTCTGAGCAATTTACATACATTTACAATTGAATCGTAAAATACATCTCTTATCCCAAAGAACCCTCTCTTATTGATCAATTTTGAACAGGCGAAAGACATTTTGAACGAACTGGATGGAATGCGAGGAGCCATCCAGAACGTGAGTTCGACCGTAGTCGGGAAGACACGCGTCCTCCTGGAAGGGAACAGCAAAGTCTGCAGACGCAGGGAATGCAACCTGGGCAATTTGATCACAGACGCTATGCTCGACTACAACGCCGGTGAATACGGAGGGAAAATTGGCTGGACCGACGCCGCTATAGCTTTCCAGAACGGCGGTAGCATCAGGACCTCCATCACTAGAGACAACGACGACAAAGTTACTATGGGAGACGTTCTCAACGTGCTACCATTCCACAATATAATCCTGAAGGCTCCGCTTACTGGAGAAGTGATCCTGTCCGTTCTAGAGTGGAGCGTTCACAGTCTGGAGATGAACAGCACCGCGAATCTGGTCGGCGCGTTCGCGCAGTACTCTGGGCTTCAGGTATATATTCAACTGCGCTTTAAAAATTCTTATCAGAACACCATTAACGAGGTATTCCCTTGCAGGTGGTCTACGATCTGTCTCGCCCAAAGAATTCAAGAGTAGTCTCGGTGCAGGTGCAGTGCGCATCTTGCGACATTCCGGCGTACAGCGAACTTGAAAGAAACAAAACGTATAATGTACTTCTGTCTGATTTTATGCAGAGTGGTGGCGATGGGTATGATATGCTAAAGGATCTCAAGACTCAATCTCTCGGTACGTTTAAATAATAAAGTAGCTTTTAAGCTTACCAATGCTCGACAGAGATAACAAACTTAACATTTAATTGCAGGTATCACTATAGCAGATGCACTGGTCAAATACTTTGAGAGGCACAGCCCGGTGCATTCCGGTGTTGAGTGGAGAATAAGCTATGCAGAGCCGTCTGAAAGCATAACAAATGAGCACAGCGGTTCCGACAATTTACATCAGTCTATTAGATTCATAATTCTGTTACCGATAATCAGTTGGCTATTCGTGAGATAGCTGCGCGAAGATACGTTTTGAGCGATCAGATTTAGCAGTATTTAAAACTTTATAATTTATATTGAAGGTTTTTTATACGCGTCGTGTCTCTGCGAATAATCTTTTAATTAAGGACAAAGGGGGTATCGAATTAATGCTACTTGTATTCTGAACACTTTTTATTCGTCTACATTGGAAACTTCATTAGACCGTACTTAAAACATAAGATACAATACATACTTGCGCCAAGTACAAATAATACTTAGATATGGACATATTTTCTGTACTTACATAGACTTACTGGTATTTATCAGAGCATCGTATTACGCCGATTGCACAGCTTGTAATTTAGGAATCTCTCGTTTGTTACCGTACAGATCGTAAACGCGCTTCAACGTCTCCACCACGTTGTTCATTTCTTCGCAGGGCATCGGTACCAGATTGTATATAACTGTAATCATCTGCAATAGGTCGTCTACGATGTGAGGTTTATCGATTATGTTTCCTTTGGTAGCAAGATCGACGTATGTGTTGAATTTCCTTAGCACGTGATTGATCTTATTCTCGTCTTCCTTTGTCTTCACCAATTCCTACGGTAGAGCGTACAAAAAATTAATTTTCACATGCCCAGATGTCGGTGTATCGATTTACATTAAACAATTAACTCACTCTGAACGACTTTAGATTATAAAACAGTGGCCAGTCTTCCTGGCACGCTATGCACTGGCACGTAAAATGATACTGCTTCAGAAGCTCCTTCTGTCTCGTAACTTTCGGAGTAATGGCGTAGTGTTGGCTGTAACTGTCGAATAACTGAAAAAGAATAATGTTCATCAGCGGGGGCGGATTTGGAGACTTGGCGCTCTTAAGTTAACAAGCGTCTGCCACTCTTTCTGTGAAATACCATCAAATGTTCAATTTCAAAATTTATTCAATATGGCAACTCACATATGAGTCACTGCTAAAACTGGGAATCCACCGGGAAGCTAAGATATACTATGCGATGCTATACTATGCTACGTTTTAAAAAAATTCGCTACAATACATTCTTATGGAACCGTTTCCACCAAAAGCTAAGTTAAAACATAGCATCCCATAGCATAGCTTAGCTTCCCGGTGGATTCCCAGCTTAATTCGCTATATGAAAAAAGTGAATTGTTTTTAAAGCTGTCTCAAGCCTCTGTGTTTAAACTTTTTCCAATTTGTTTCGCTCAAAATTTGATGTTCCTGAAATTTGCAACCTACTTAGCCTATGCCCAAATCCACCCCTGTTAGTAACAAGTTATGGTAGTAGAGTTCCTACAAGCAGTTTATGTGCTCTGAACGTACCTGCTCGCCTTTCTCGATCGGGTACATGTTATAAATAATCATATGCTTCGCCCGCGAGTGTCTTTCCACGTTCGAAGCGCAGCTGTGGTTCATCAAACTGAAGAATGGCATAGCTGCGATGCCACGTTCGACCGCTTCTAATCCGCACTCTTCCGAAAACTGCAAATACCAATTTAACAGTGAAGTATTCAAAGAAATCTTCGGTCAAAGGGGTAGTGGACTATTTCAGCTTCAGAAAATCGATTAATTTTTTTTTACTGATTTTCAAAGTCTTATCCTTTATGAAAATTTAAAATAAAATTTCATGAAGAAATTCAAAGTACACCACCTACAGCGGCGCGCCGTACCGGACTATCTTCAACGATTAATAACTTCGACAATTTTATACATTCCAACGATTTTTTTGTTGTAAATACTCGCAAACGTGCCCATAATAGATAGTGAAAAGCACGACTATAACCATTAGTTGGTATCAAAGTAATTTAGCATCAAAGAAACTAACGATTTTATGTATCCAATACTCCACTACCCCCTTAAGAGATCGGCGGATTCAATTGGAACAGTATAGCTATTAAAATTCCATCACTATTACGTACACTGTGTACATTACATGGGATCATCTGTTGGTGCCTTAATATAAGGCCACCAACAAATGAAACATCGGCGTTCTTCACCAATGCAGATAAATCCTTCAACGGGCTTCCAAACATGTTAGTACATGTTGCCAGGAAGTACAAAATAAAGCAAGCATCTATAGATCTCCTAAAGAGGTCATCCGGCGTACGTTTTTCAGTATTGGTCACGAGACCTAGCAAACTTCTATATTTATTGCTCTCAAAGATTCCATTATCAGAGAAACCTTTTGTACGTGGGTCTGAAAATGTGTACGATTAAAATATCTCTCACACGTAAAATATGGAGAAGTTAATTACCATCGCAGCTATCGATCTTTTTTAACTCTTCTCTTAACTCCTCTAAACTCGAACTTTCTCTCACAGCCTGCGTGGCGAGCCGTAAGCTAAACAGATCCAATTTTGTAAACTCCATCTTAAACAGAGAAGGGAACACAGAGCATTCCATGTCGTGAAAATACTTCCAATCCAAAGCCTTGCATTCTTCGGAACAGTACATAGCGTGAACGCAATGATCGCAAGGTATATTAGCCCAAGATACTTCTAAGCAATACGAACAATGCGTGTGCACATTGTTAGGACTTAAGAGTAACGAGTATGGCTTTTCTATGGCAATTATTTCGCCAGGATTTATTTTACGGGTAGCTACAACGTGCCTACCATATTGTTCGTTATAATTTATCGTTACTGCATCAGTAGCGCAAGGAATATTAGGATTACGTCTCTTAATTTTAGGCAGCGGGCATTCGCTCCGACTTTTGATACCGTTTATATTCTCCGACTTATGTGAATTTGGTTTTCCATTTATAGACATAAGTTTTCCATTTAATTCCTTGCGACTTTTCTCGTCCAATGACATTCTCTCTAACCACTGCTGTGCTTCTTTAACAGTGTCTTCGACGCCGGAATGCTTAAGAGCCTCTAAACACTCGGCTTTTCTTAAATAAAGTTTGAATTTCAAATTATCTGGATAAGATAATGCCAATGCTCTATCTATATCCTGTATGCACTCTTCGTATTTGCATAATTTCTTTAAAACCGCCGATCTGTTGGCGTAGGCCAAAGTGAGCTGCTCAGATGGGCAGGGCGCGTAAGCAACACTGGTCGTATATAGTTTTAATGCAGAAATGCAAGTTTGACTCGTCAATGGATTCGAAACAAACATAGTGTTGCCCTTTTCCCTTAAGATCTGAGAATGCTTCGCATCCTTACTATCGCCGCACACTTGAGGGATTATATCGTACTCTAGCATAATGTCAAGAGTAAATACTATACGCTCCTCATCTGTACGTAGTGCTTTAAAATTTTTAACAAGCTCTTTATGCTTATCGACAGCTCTCAGTCTGTGATTTAAAGTATACAATACTTTCTCCATTTTAATTATAGGTAGCTGTACATACAAACAAAAATGTACATTAATCAAAAATTACTTTCATTATTTTCGGTTAAATTTCGGTTTAAGGGACCCAAAATTTGTTCTCAGTTTTCTGTCTCTTCGTAGTATTTGACGAGTAGAATCTAAAAATACCTGTATTCAGTTTAGTAAATCATTCAGTCGAAAGTTATGCGTCTGTGAAAGAATAGAAATGGATCACAAATTTTGGATCCCCCAAAACGAAGTTTGACCTCATTTTATGCCAGGAATTGGTTAGACATAATGATATACAGTCCAAAATAAAATAATTACATCGCGTTAAATGCTGCGTTATTGTAATAATACGTCGCGAAATTGAGCTGCTTTATACATCAGTCTTTCAATCTTTTAACATCGATGCGCCCGTATCTTCAGAATCACGTAAACACAATGGGGGTTGATGGGGGTTCCTGGGGATGGGGCAGGGGGTGTACTGTGCGCGGGTTAGATGTCCGATTGGACGGCAGAGGGGCAAGAGGAGTACATTCGTCACGCGGTGCCGATTCGTGGATGTTTTCGCGTCGGCCAATAACGGACAAACATTTGGGGACTTTCAAGATAGGACCAATCAGACCCGCATTCCTTCCTCGTGCCATCTTCTCGGCCGCGCACAGTGGACTTATCTAAATTAAGCTAAATTTTCCAGGGCATTAAGAACAAATACAGACTGGACCTAAAATAGGTACCATTATTTGTTTTATTAGTAATATCCATACAGTCTGCTGAAATCAGTTGAAAATAGCCTGTAAATATAACGACGGAATGTATCAGGAGTGTATAAACGATGGGGCAAAGAGGAGATATAATATGAGGCGTCACTCGACAAGGACAGAAATAACCTAGGGAAATCACTACACAACCAATTTAAATGCCCATTCGGCCCCATTCGGCAATGATCGGTAAACTTCGGCAATAATTAGCCAATTGCGTTAAGGTACATCTTGTCGATTTGAATATCCCGCTCGAATGTACAACCAATTTAAATGCCAAGGTCAAGTAAGGACTTCAAAGGTTCCGCCCGGAGTGACGCCTCTTATTATACCTACTCTTTGGATGGGGACCTGTGCACTCATGGGCGTACGCAGGGGGGGCAAAAGGGCCAGTTGCACCCCTGGCTTTTGAGAAAAAGTCGCTTATTTTTCAAAACTGATCTTTATTAATAATTATAAATTTCGGTTTTAAATTTTTCATTAAATTGGCACTATAAAGGGCGAATTCCACTTACGCCCCAATCGCCCGTGATTTTCATTAAGCTAGGTTTTCCCGTACGCAACTGAACGCATCGTCAAGAATTTCAAAGTCGATTTTCTCGAAAATGAAGCGCAATAACAAAAAATTTTATTGCTTTTTCTCGACTTATTTACTTGTTATAAATCGAAAAGAAAGAGTAACTTTTTTCATATCGCGCTTCACTTTCGAGAAAATCGACTTCGAAATTCTTGACGTTGCGTTTATTCGCGTACAGGAAAACCTAGCTTAATGAAAATCACGGGCGATTTGGGCGTAAGTAGAATTCGCCCAAAATGGGTTAAAAAGAAGCAATAGGGGTATATTTTTCTTTACCATCAACCCAAAGTTGCTCCACCCCCCTGGAAAAAAGTCTCCAGACGCCCCTGTGTGCACTACTCGAGTAGATCTTTTCCAATCAAGTATTCGAAAACAAAGGTTCTGTTTCAGACAGTTCCAGGTATAGGGTACGTGTCCCTATTATGGTGCCCTGTCCCTATTACGGTGCCTTTACACTTAAAGAAGCCGTACAAAAAAACTCGCGTATATAAATAAAGAAATAATTTTTTTTAATTAAGTTAAACTATTAATGTATGTGTTGCAAACGACAGGGTTGTATTTTTAAACAATTAAATCATAGTAAAAAAAATTCAAAAATGAATATGAAGATTTTGATGGATTTACCCAAATCCTTACCGGAAACGGTAAGCAACACGTATTTTACAAACGTGAATGAATTGATATTTATCATGATATGCATTTATGTAAAGTGTTAATTATATCATAAAAGGTTCCAATTTTATGAAAAAATAGCAAAATGAGTACTTTTGAAACGTTTTCGTATTTTTTAAAGTGAAGCCAGTAATAGGGACAGGAATTTAACGCTTGTCCCAATTACCGTGCCTCTCAGTGCCCACTGGCTCCCTCTGCAAATGCTAAATCTATCTTGGCGTTGATTGGTTTGACGTCACGGCGTTTTTATGCGCATGCGTGGCGTGTTCCTCCTCCACCTGGAGACTCTTCGTCAGTGAAGAAAATTCCCCAAAAAGGGCACCGTAATACGGACAACGCACTTTTCAGGGCACCGTAATTGGGACAAAAACATGTATCTTTATTTCAATTAAAACAATATGAAAAATTAATATTTTTGACCCGAAAAAATTGCCTTAATAAAGAGAAAGTTTCAAAAAACCAATATAAATTTTCACCAAACAAAATTAAAGTAAGAGAAGTCAGTAATTAATTCCTTCGTGAGCAAGTCGGCGGCAAAGCACCGTAATAGGGACACGTACCCTAAGCCTAGAAACAATAGAAGCCGAGAAATGGAGATTACAGGCGATGCATGGAATATCTTTGAATAAATCCGACAGAATGTTAATATACGCAACAGATGCATAATTCAGCTTTGTCACTTGCTCAAATACTAAACACCGAAACGTTGGCTGCCCCGTTCCCTACTGCCATTAAGTTAGCCGATGCAGTTCAGTAAGTTAACGGAAGTTCACACAGCGGTTTGTTTGTTATTACTGACCACGACGTCATCAACCGATAACGCAATAGAAAATAAACGACGTTAACAATCAGTGTCCTCGAATAGGAAAAGTGACATTGCGATCTGAAGTAAGTGGACGTAAGTTTAACCAGATGGCAGCGTGTGCCCCGCGATATCATCTTTTGCGCCCTAGGAATTTTTCACTCGGTGCACCACTGGCGACAATAATTCTTACCTTCGTTTAATATCTGTCTCATTCATTGCATTATGCTACGCCAGTTTCCGCTTTGTGATCATGGGCTTCTGTGAGAGTATTTTTTCCCCAAAAAGATAGCTTTGTCAGGACACTAATTGTTCCCCATATTGTGGCCGATATCTGGCGTTCTCCTCTCGGCTTCCTGAAGGTAAGATGCCGTATCAATCGAGCTGCATGATTTACGAGGAAAAAAATAATGGCATCGATAATCGATAACAAGTTGAATAAAATGGAAACACAGCGATTATCAAGCAGCATTACAGCGCGTTATGTCCCCTCCGCGTGACGTGTGTTTTTCCGTGAACAAGCAGTCTCCGAGAAGCTTACTCAATCTTCTCGTTACCCCTCCGCCTTTAGGTCGCGAAGTATTCTCCCGTGTTCTAGTTAACGTTGCTCCACGATCATGACAGATTCACTTCGGCTAAGACGTAAATATCGTAGCACTGTTTATATTCTGTTTATATCTATTTTAGCTATTATCTCATTGACACCCTGCAGGCTATTTTTTCCAACTACTATTACGCTTCTTACGACGTATTTTTTGCAACTGGATGCTCGAAAGTGGGCGACTTTTTACCACAAAGCTTATCACGTAAATTATCTTAGATCCGTGTCACGATGCATTTTTAATATTATCGAGACAAATGAAGTTACGAAATCACGCATAAATTTGCATAAACATTGCGACGAGTCTAAAAGTCTCGTCATTGCTTGTCTAATTATAACGAAAGATTGTGCGATATGTTTCAGGACAATTCCTTTTGATGGATGGACAAACATATTAGCTTATAATGGAGGGTCCGTTAGAAGTAAAAGATTCTGCGACGGGTGCGGAAGAACCGATCAAGTCGGAAGCACCCGTGCAGAATCCAGATAGCAGCGACCGTAGCGACGGCGCAGTGTCGCCACCCCCGAATTGTAGTATTTGCTTAGGCAAGCTGGTGAACACGTCGTTCACGGACAGCTGCCTTCATCAGTTTTGCTTTACATGCCTGCTTCAGTGGTCTAAGATAAAAACAGAATGCCCCCTGTGCAAGCAGACGTTCAAGTCTATCATACACAACGTTAGATCGGAGGAAGATTACGACCAGTATCATGTGCCTAGAGAGCTGGCTACCCTGGATCTCAATTTCGAGCTCGGGCATCCAGTGGACACTGTTGGACACCGTTTCCATTACAGGTATCGCGTCGAACTTTAATCAAAGCTCGTTGTTAAGTATTCGATTTTCCTGAGAGTGAAAAAAATAATGCGATGGTTTCAGAACAACTATGATAGGACACATACAACGGCGTCCGACCGAAGTAGTGCTTAATCCAGAGCAGGTTGCGAGAAGAGAACAACTGCCGAGCATAGCCCCGCAGGTTCCGATAGGAGAGCGTTTACGTAGACGATCAAATACAGCTGATTATCGTCGTACCATTTACAGACTTGGAATTTGGGCCACTGCGCTGCGCGACGTGTTCGGTCGTTTCCGCGAATGCAGCGCTGATTTCTATCGGTTAGTCTAACACTCGCCTATTTCTCGCTGAGAAAATCACTCGCCGCTGACGATAATGTTCATTTTACTTGTAGGAGAGAGCCGAGGGAATTAAATCGAATTATACCGTGGTTGAATCGGGAGCTACAAGTGTTACTTAATAACAACGCTACGCATGTCGCATATGTACTGAGACTTATATTGTCCGCTCTAACTGAGTATGATATTAGAAGCCCTGAGTTTAGAGAACTAGTGCGCCCGCATTTCGGCGCGTTCACGGATCACTTCGTACACGAGCTACTAAACTACGCGCAAAGTAGCTTCGATTTAGTTGGGTACGATCAGTCCGTGACGTATTTACCCCAAGGTATGCGGTCTCCTTGCAATTATTCAAAGGGATAGTTTATACAGGTTTCGTACGGAATAATTGATGGTATTTATTGTAGGTTTGTCAGGTGAATATGTATCGAATATTGTCTCGCCTGCATCGAGCAGTAGTAGTAGCAGTTCTGACGATTCGGATGTTCGAGTCTTGGACGAAGCAATCGATCTCAGAATGAACGCTGTCATGCCAAGCGTGGGGCCTCACACGATCGGTGTGCCCGGTGAGCAGTTTGGTTTCTTTATAGATTTTATTTTTAATTGAAGTTGGAGATAGAGCTTCGAGCAATCCGCTCTCAAATATATATTTGTTATTAGGCCCCAGCACAGTGGCACAAACGTTCCAGTTGGATATACCGTACACTGTACCGGACGTGCTGACTATTTCCTCGGATTCCTCGACGTCGGACTATGAGTGCGAGGTGATCGGTTACGTAAAGCCTCGCCACGAAAGAACACCGGAGATCATAGAATTGGTGTCCTCGGATCCCGAAGAGATCAATGTTTCTCAAGTATCAAACGAGAATGCACAGTAAGTAGCAGCGTTATCACCTTTGAAGCCCGCAATTTCCAATCGAAATAAATAAATAAATTTCTGTTAGATCTTCCACGCCTGTTTTTTATGCTGATAACACCCAGCCGAGCACGTCTCACGCCATTAAAAAGAGGGACTCGTCTTCTTCATCCACGGAGAGCGATTCGGATTCGGACAGCGATTACACTTCCAGAAGGAGCAGAAAGTATCAAAGTCGGGCTAGGAAATCGAAGAAAAGTGCAAGCACTAAGAGACGGAATCGCTCGTTGGAGGCGAGGACCCGTAATCGGGCCAGCAGGAACTTGTCCAGCTCCGGGGAAAGTGATTCCAGGAAAAGGGGAACCAGAAGAAATGCTCAGCGGACGATGAAGAAGAAGTTGAGCAGCAGAAGCGGCTCCAGTTCCCGCGAAAGCGATTCGAAGGCGATGGGCAAGAAAAAATGGAGGAGCCTGCAGTGTTCCTCGAAGGGAACCGTGCGCGTTCGCAAAGACTTGATTAAGAAAGAGACTCGGTACACCGACGACTCGTTCATCAGCGACAGCAGCAGCGACTCTGGTGAGAACATTAATTCAAAGCCTCGCACCATACGGAAATCGAAAAGAAAGTACACCACCAGCTCGAGCGATTTCGACACGGGCAGAAGCGAACGAGTAACGAGAACAAGGGGCAAAACGAGACAAGCGTTGGACATGAAGGATACTCATCGGAAAGAATCAAGATACAAGGAGGATCGACAATCTATGTCTAGAAGTAGCAGCGCGTCGTCGTACGTGTCGCAGGCAGAGAAGAGCAGCTACAAGCGACGCGAGCCTCGACAACTCAGCGACGACGACAGCAGCTCGATAAACAGGACTGTATCGAGGAGAAACCGCGAATCAAAATGCAAGGCAAAGGGGCCTATTATAAGTAGCTCGTCGGACTCGGACGAAGATCATTATCGGTCGCACAGCCAGTGTAGCACTTATTCGACTAAATCTTACACGCATAAGAAGAAGTCGAAGCATAAAGATAGACGTAAAAGCAAGAAAAGGAAACGATCCAACAGTAGAACGTATAGTTTATCGATTCGATCACGATTGACTCGGCGACATCCTGTTTAAAAGCTGAAATGTACGCGACATTGACATTCCGATTCGAAGAATGAAATAGATGACAGCTAAAGAGAAACGTTTTAAGCTCCCGGAGAAGCGGAGTCGAAGGAGATCTCAGGGTAACACCAAATCAAAATCGATGAAGTAAGAGAGAACGGAGACGCGATTCGATCGTTGATTAGCTCGAACTCCGAATGTGTTACTGATACCATTTAACTGGACATTTCTGATTTCTTTTCGCGCGATCATGCGCGCATAAACTATACACAACGACGAAGCATGGTGAACTTGTATTAGTTCTTCACGGTTTAGAATCCATGGAACATGGACAGAGAAACATAGTGCATCATAAGAAATATGCATTCGTATTGTTTCATTCCTTTGCTTTCTGAATGAAAATGGCTTCCACTTGTGTTGTAACACGGTATATATAAAGACTCTGTATAAAAGTTCGGACCTTAATTAATAGATTTTCCTATTTATAATTCTTTCTTGGGTGTATGTTACTTGGATGGAAAACAAAAAGCTACCCGGATTCTATGTTAACAAATTTGGATATATGAAAGAAGGCAAAGCGTTTCCTATGCGTTGAAAGTAATATTGAGCACATTATCTCGCTATTATCTTCGTCAACGGACAACAAACTTGGGTATATTTCTTTACGACCTGGATTCCCAAAGAATGTTTGTAAATATACATGTATCTTATAATTATACACGTTATATTATAAATCACGAAAATAACTGTCTTATAACACGCAATACTGATTTTTATCTTCTTTCTCACGCTATTACATATTTCTAACATTGCCGATTGAGATACTGTTTAGAAAATCGTTTCATAAATGCTGTACATTTACTTTATTACATAATATATATTTCTTTTTACATTCAGAGCCTGGGTTACGTAAAATGCACTCCCTGTGCATTGAATGCGCGTAGAAGACTAAAACAAACGTTTCAATATAAAATGAAGTTTAGTTACAGCGGGCCACGACGCGTAAGAATGCGTCTACAGCCCATTTCGAATTAAGCCCGAGTATAATATTCGTTATACCTGATAAAGTCATCCATGTCCATCGTTCTAGCACGTTTATCACTGGCACCCATTTGGCACAAAATATCATTCACCATTTCCTTCATGTCGAATCCTTCCGGCACTGCCTAGATATGGAAAAAAATTTTTAAGCACCTGAAAGCATTTGCCCCACAGCTCTAAGATTAGTTACCTTGTCGTTCAAGCTACAATGAAGCTTATAATTTTTCACCAACATTGTTATCACAGCAGTTTGCTTGAACGCTGCAGCCAGTGTTTTATTTTTCCTCACAAAGGCGATTCTCGTCAAGCCATCCCATTCTTGATAGTTAATCGGAGGTGGTGGATTACGTGGTTCTATTCTGACCACGTTCGATTCCACTTTCGGCGGTGGCCTAAAGTTATTCTTTCCCACTTTCATCAGCATGTCTACCCTCGCTAACAATTGAGTGTTTACGCTCAGACGACAGTACAATTTATCGCCCGGCTTCGCTACCAAACGCTCTGCGAATTCTCTTTGAAACATAAGTACGGCACACCTGTAGAAAATAAGGTGCTGGTCAGCCCCATTCTCCTTCGGGTTTATCGCAAGTTAAAAATCAGGGCTATGCTTCTGTAATTGGTTTCGCAGAGAATGATCAAACCCTTGGGGTAAATTACCTGAACAGTGGTCTGTGTAGGAGTAATTTAAACACTAAGGGAGACGATATTTGATACGGTATATTGGCAACGCACAAGTCAAAAAACGGCATATCTGTTTTTAAAACGTCCCCTATCATAATCTGCAACTTCGCCTGGTACGGCGTACCTTGTACTCGCTTCTGTAACTCAGCCACCATCCTAGTATCCACCTCGCAGGCTATTACTTTCTTGGCTTTGTCCAATAATTTCACCGTCATGTTACCAGTGCCGGGGCCTATTTCCAACACAACGTCCGTTGGCCTGACGGCAGCCTTCTCTACCATGCTTTGAATTATAAGTGGATTCTTCAAAATGTGCTGTCCAATATCCGTATTGAATAAGATACCTAGTGCGATTAGAACAATGAAATTAAACTAAACGTAGGAGCATATATTTATTCATATCACTTGAGGGAGGTTCTGGTCTAGAGCCCATAAAAATAGGTGATCTTTAGGAATTAATTAAAGGAAGACTACTATATATAATTTAATTGGACTTTTTGTATTGTATTAAGGACGTCTTAAATTATAGAAATATATTTTTTTTTTTATATAATTAATCATTGCAGAGGGCATTGGGAGTCGTTAAAGTCGAGGCATCAAAAAATTCATCCAAATCAGTGGGGCCTGTATCTCCAAAATAACTTTCGGAGTTATTCGACTGAAACTTTTTTATTTTGAAGAATATACTTCTGGCTAGAGGAAAAACCAGAAAAAATTACAAAAATGACATTTTTTTAGAAAATAACGACACTTGAAGTTTGAAATTATTTTTTCTCTATATTTTTCATCCTTTCAAGGCCTTTAAAAATGATAAATTCTCAATTTTTTGTAATTTTGTCCGGTTTCCCCCTTAGTCAGAAGTATATTCTTCAAAATAAAAAAAGTTTCAGTTGAATCGGATAATAACTTTTGGAGATACAGGTCCCACTGATTTTGAGAACAGTGTTTCGAGAAAAATGCTACTCAAATGCCTATAACTTCGAGAATTTTACAAATTTCAACAAATCCTTTTAAACACGTATTCCTACATATTGAACATTCGAAAACTAAAACAAAAAAAAAATCGATTTTTAGACCGGAACCTCCCCTTAATATACAATCTCATCTTGTAAGCATAATATACAAATTACTTAATAATTAACTAGTATAATATCAGCATACATTTTCATCAAATCTGAAAACGGAGCTGTATGAAATATTAACGTTCTACAGTAGAAACTAAATTAACCCAGCTCCATTGCAAAAGTTTATTGAACCGCGACTAAAAAAGTTATTGTCAATATCTCATACCCTGCTTCGCGACTTCATTGTGAACGCGGGACAGTTTCTTCGCGCGTACTTTCGGCATTTTGCTAGCACTGTTATTACTTCGCCTTCTATAATATATAAAAAGGCACTTTTAAAGAAGACAGATACACAGAAATCGTCACGTATCAACAGCACGCATGGTGCTGCAAACAAGTGCAACAAGCTAAATTCTTGTATTGTATAGATCGTAATACAGAAGGATTAATGGATTTCTGCATCAGCTCCCTCTTACTCAGCAGAGGGGAATTAAAATCTGGCGTACTTTCAATTACTGACCGCTTCCCGATTAATAGCTGATCACCATTGGGAATTAAGTAAACAGCTGGCCTCTGGAACGTATGAAATGTATCCGTTAAGATATACGATAAAAATCCACTCGTTCCGCGATGCTGCGCAACGATTGGCCACTGATTACAGAGGCACGAGCTCTTAACAGTGCAGCCGTAACACTGCTATCACGGAAAGTTAGGGAAAAGCGTTTGCCTGTCTTCTGCACTATCATGGACGTAAATCTGTCATCCCGATAATTGCACGTTACAGGTTACAGGCGACGGGCTCGCGCCGTAACGTTATCTCAAGCTTTTAAGGGGAATTGCTGCTTGACAAGACTCACGAACGCTCGTTAGGTAAACTAGCATAACGATCGGGCGGTTTCCTTCGCGCACGAAGCTCGTGGGGCTCGGGGGATAATTTGAATTCAAGCCTGACGGAATGATCTTTAATGTTTCAGTATCACGATTCTGCGATGCAATTATCTAATCTTCGAAGTATTAATTGGTGACGTTATGGAGCTGAAAGTATGGGTGGAGGGTATACAGCGTATTGTGTGTGGCGTTACAGAAACCACTACGTGTCAGGTGAGCATCGCTTCTTTAAATATGTTTGTTATGTTAGACGATGCGATTGAGTAGGAAGACAGAGGAATTCGATGTTTATGTGAAATTCACTTTCAGGACGTAGTGTACGCTCTGGCTCATGCTACTGGACAAACCGGTAGATTTACTTTAGTGGAAAGATGGAGGACCAATGAGCGCCTATTAGCTCCCTATGAAAATCCTCTGAAGGTATAAGTAGTGGTGCTTCTCGAGAATTTCTTGTGACAATTTATAATTGCTTATTTCTTGAGAAATACCGCTTTTCTTGAGAAACTTAACTCTAGGAAATCGCGAAGTATAAACACGTTTATAATTTGTAATAAATCTTATTAGTAACGTTAGAACTTATATGAATTACAATAGAAAATCTTGGTAGAGAAGATTCGACATTATTGACTGACGAAGGTGCTCTTAAATTCCTATTTAACAGTTTAGAAAAATTGTATGCCTACTGAAATAAGTAATGAGTTTCTTGTAGCTATTAACGAAGAAATACCAAGTTTCGTTATGTATGCAATAAACATTCTCAACGTTATTCATAAAATATAAATTTTGTAATAGTTTTTTCAATTTCTCGAGAATTCTCAAGAAATTGATCTGATTTCTCGAAAAAGAAAAAATGTAGAGAAATCAGGAACACTAGGTATAAGTAATTTGGTTTTGCGCGAATGATTGGTAACTTTTGTCTAACGATGCGATTTGTTTGACAAGATTTTGATGAAATGGGGAGAATACTCTTCGGAAGTGCAGTTGATCCTAAGACGCTCTACACCAGAGGGTAATAAGGTCCCTAGTTCGTTAGGATCTCGTTTAAACCATGGTCCACGATCGAACGGCATTGTAGGGTCTGGATTGGATCATGCCACGACGGTCAGTAGCGGGCAAGATGATACCAAGAGCACCACGACAGCTCACAGTTCCGAATTCGATGATTTACAAGGATGCCTCGATAGAAATCGCGACACCAGAAAGTCATTAACGTTCGGAGGACTGCACGGGAATGTGATGGAGAATAATACAGATGTAAATAAGTTTCAGATCTTTTTGTAGAGTTTTACAGATCGATCGTATGATATCTGATTCTCACGTTTTAGATACAGATGGAGAATGTTGCCATAGTTCAGCCTACGCCTCATTTAAAGAATAAGGATTTGAACATAAGAAAAAACATACAGAAACCAGCTCAGTCCCCTACTCGTGCTAGTAGCAGTGAAAGTAATACGCATATATCGCAGAAGAAAGTGCGCGAGGTTCCCCCCTACAGGGATCCACCGGGTCCTGCTTCGCCGCCTCTTCGAACTTTACCTCCGTACAGGGATCCTCCACCGCCGAATTTAAATAGCCCTGGGAGATCACAGTTTCAATCTAGTACAAACGCTGGGAGCCCTCATGCGCATAAAGAGGATCAACCCTCTTCTAGTAATTCCATCAAGCTAAAGAGAAATCTCATTCAGGTTCTACAGATAGTTCTTTGATTAGATATACAGATCGCTTTCACACGAGATTTTAATCTGTTTTCTGTGCTCAGGAATTTCAGGATACAAAGGGACAGATTCCATCTGTAAATCAGTTATCTGGTCAGACACAGAACATGGTCACCGATGCTTACACTCAACGATACGTTGAACTTATCAGACTAGTCAACAAGCAACGTGATACAATTAGCGCCCAGCAGGCAGACCTTACTAAAGTACGACAACACGTAATCTTCGTTTTAGAGAAAAAATAGAAACTTGTACGATGTACGATTAATTAACTGTTTTCAGTTCGACGCTGAGATATTATATTGGGAGACTAAGAACAGGGAGCAAATGCATCAGATGGATTTTATTTCTCAGGAAGTAAATCGTATGGAATCTACGGGTCGTCTTATCGAAGAACAGGCACGTATTTTAAACAGGACTAGGATAGCTCTTGCAATTAGTATGCTTGTACTAAGATTTACTGTCACCATAGCTGAAGGAGCTGGCACACGTGGAAGAGGAGAGTGAAATAGTCAGGCAACAAGAGAAGACGTTAAAGTCGGAGATTACTTTGCTGAGATCGAAGCTTGCGAATTGCGAAACCGAATTACTTCAGTGCAAAAATAAGATCAGGTAAAATAGATACTGCATCAGACTTTGGAGTAATTAAATACACGACGCGGTATTGATTTCATCTTTTCGCGCTGTAGATTAGTCATGGAAGAGCTCGCTATAGAACAGCACAATATAAGTCGTGAAACGGACGAGAGGCAAATAATGGAACGTAAGATCATTAGCGAGGTCGAGCATCTTCAAAACGAGGTGGAACAAGCTAAACGCTCTGCCGAGCTGGCTTCGCAGTGCGCCGAATCGTTGAAGCTCGAAGTAGTGAATCTGGAATCGGCGATCGTCGAGAAGAAGTTGCAAGTGGAACGTTTGGTGGCTGACATGAAGGAGGCGAACCTACAAAGTCTAGCCGTTGCTTGCCAAGACGAGCAGGTCAAGTCGTTGCTAGAAGGTACTTGAATTTAACTTAACACACTAATCGAAAGGACTCACTGACTTACCAATGCTGTTTGCGTGTAACTTAGGTGCTCACAAGCCTGGCAGTACGCGTAAAATGATAGGCTCCCCGAGGCAATTAGAAACTGCAGTACCTACGAGTAAAAATCCGCACGGCGTTTGGGTATAATATTATTAATTCGATGTACCCTGGGCATATCGAATCTAATATCTCACATTCTCGATACAGCGAGCACACAGCTAAACGTTTCACGTAGAGACACGAATGCTAACGTGTAGGACACTTAGTAGGAACGACGTAAGTAAAGGAAATATTTTACACTCGCGTCGTTCGCGAGCGCAAGCTATACTCGTTTGTTTCATCCACTGGCCATATAATTTTTCAGTAAACTTAGCCTTAAGCGTTAACTATACTAATGATTTTAAACACATCTGGTGTGTATAAAGAACGATAGATATCAGACAATACATGTATCCAAAGTATTAGAAATACGGATCGTCCGACGCACTCGCGTCGTATAACTTTAGGATCTACAAGCCGTTTGCAAGCTTCATGGAACAATTACTCGATATAAGATTATATATTTTCTATAATCAAAATAATTCTGTGAATTAAGAGAGCATTTACACACTGGTGCGCTATACAGTTGGAATACAAACGCAATACGTATACCATATGTATTAATGTTGTACATATCGTTGAAAGTATGTGATAACGAAGTCTGAAACACATTATCGATCACTGTCTAGTTTGCATAGCTTGCATTTTCACATGGGGGTTGTCTTTAAATTACTTAAGGCCTTTTTGGGGGGAGGGGGTCGCGAATTTCTTACGTTATCTTACGGTGGAGGGGAGTCAGGTAGCGTCTTACGTAATATTTTTTTATCTAATTTTATATTAATGTCCCAGAAAAGTAGTTTTAGTTTAAATTTCTCGAAACCGAATTAAATGAATTATATTCATTTGTAAAAAATTACATACGGAGGGAGTTACAATATGAAATCTTACGAATTTTTATACTGGGGGAGGGAGGGAGTAAGAAATCGCCAAAATGACCCTTACGTAATTTAAGGACGGCCCCATATTTAAGAAGAAGTCTTCTTAAACTCCATTCCAAGATCAAGATCTAGTTACATTCACCGATTAGAAAGAACGTTCTGCTTCGTTTTAGATAGAATATTAGAGTTAACTTTCATTGTTCTGTACATTAATCATCGACGCGCATCGTTAGAACAATATCCACCCACTGCCATTATTATTAGCGAATAATTTTTAAAATACAATAATTTAGATTATTTCGTGTGTTACTTCATTTTTATACAAAACATATGTACTTTTTAGTATGCAATCATTTCGGCGCGGACAGCGCCGATCTGTTTCTTACAATGATTTTACTGTATCTACCAAAGTGTGTTAGCTTCTGGCGAAAGAGCAAGCACTTATTGTATAATGCGACATACAAAATAAATGTTAAGATCGATTAAATCTGCTGAACCCAGTCTCTTAATTTATAAATTAACGATGCATGTGGTAAAGACGACAGAGATATATAGATCAATGCAGGGCCGTCTTAAAAAATTTGAGCGCCGTGGGCTAAAAAATTTTAGCGCCCTAGCCCCGAAGGGTGCAATTTCTTCGCAATTTGTGCAAGGCAATACATCACAACCCCGGGTCTCCACCAAAGCAAACACGAACAAAAACAATGCCCGCGAATGAAATTTTTGTCTCCAAAATTGAAGAGAAAGAAAAGCATTTCAACACATTTGATTCGCGCCGTTGGTTAGCCTATTAGTAAAGGCGGCCTTGGATTAATGAGATCGTAAAGAACGTTTTTACGTAGTTGCGCTTGAAATTTCGCGCGTTTTTTTAGATCTTCGTGTTTACAACTTCGACAAGGCAGCGAATGTCGGTACTTTTAAGTAGGTTTAAGTATACAAATATTAATGTGTATAAATAATTGAATGGACCATTGTATATTTATGTGTTACGAATCTGCGAAACATAAATGTGACATTACGACCTGGTGTCATTTACGATCAATCATTTACGAAGTCGCGAAATAAGTAGAATCTCCGCAGCGTTTAAGGTTCAAAAGTATTTGCGGCAGGATGAGCCTTTGGGTCGACAAACATCGCCCAACAACCCTTGGGAAATTGGACTACCACAAGGAACAGGCAGAATATTTAAAAAATATGGTAAATAAGTGTGTCAGATCATATGTAAATCGAACGAGAGGTTATAGAGAAAGGGCGCCATTATTTGGTATAAAGCCGGGAAGCTAACAAGGAAACATATCGAACCCGAAAATTCTGATTTTAATGAAACTCCGTACGATTGTAGAGCATGTCGGAGTATGTAAGAAACGATTTTTTTTTCTGCGGAAAAACACTCTGAGGGGGTGAAATCAGCCCCCAAATTTTCAGCGTTTTTTCGTTTTTCGAGTATAACTTTTGAGGTACAAAAATTTCTTTTGCAGCGCGTTATACGGCATCAAACACTGAACATTTTGTCCATTTACGGTTTTCTTCTACCTCGCACCGTTACAAAGTTATACTCGAAAAATGAAAAATCGCTGAAAATTTGGGGGCTAATTTCACCCCCTCAGAGTGTTTTTCCGCAGAAAAGAAAAATCGTTTCTTACATACTCCGATATGCTCTACAATCGTACGGAGTTTCATTAAAATCAGAATTTTCGGGTTCGATATGTTTCCTTGTAAGCTATGTTATGCCATACAACGTTTTAAAAATATTAGCTTCAATATATTCTTGTGGAACTGTTTCCACCAAAAGCCACGTTAAAACATAGCATCGCATAGCATAGCTTAGCTTCCCAGTGGATTCCCAGCTTTAGACTATGTAATTGTAAAGAAACTATATTTCTATTTCATTAATTTGAGGGCACAATTACAGGTACAAATGGGTGACTTCCCACATTTATTGGTATATGGACCACCAGGCGCAGGAAAGAAGACTCGCATAATGTGTATCATAAAAGAGTTATATGGGAGTGGAGCTGAGAGGCTCAGGATGGAAACTATGAATTTCGAGGCACGTGGTTCTCATTACTTTAAGGGAAATACTCAGTTCCATGCTATTTCTTTTCTACAGAAAGCTGACTTCTCTTTCGTGTTTCAGACGCCGTCCAAAAAGAAACTAGAAATAACGACAATAAGTAGTAACTATCACATAGAAGTAAATCCCAGTGATGTGGGTATATACGATAGAGTTGTTGTAATGGACTTGGTGAAAACAACTGCTCAAACTCATCAGATAGACTCGAGTGGGCAAAGGGAATTTAAAGGTGAATACTGGAAGTTACAATAAGATGTAATTTATTGCTCACAAGGGAACATTTCGAACCTGGAAATTAAAAAAATTCTGAAACTGTGAGTATGCAGGGGATTTCCTTCTGATTACAATGCAATTTTTGTTTGCTGCTCAAATTCAATCGAAGGGGGTGAAATTCATCCCTGAAAATCCGGGTATTTTCCGATTTTGTGTTATAACTTCTGAACTGTAAAATATTTTTTTCACCAAAGGATAGATCTAATTAAAAGAAGTAACTTTTGTCGTGAAACTTTTTTTCTATCTCTTACAGTCGGAAAATACATGAATTTTCTGGTGTTAATTTCACCCCCTTTGAGTGAATTTGGGTAGTAAACAAAAATTGCGTTGTAATCCGGAGGAAATTCCCTACATGTTCACAAAGTTTCAGAATTTTTTGAATTTCCGGGTTCGGGATATTCCCTTGCCAAATTTCTACACAGTCCCTTAACGATAACAATAATCTATGCTAGTGGTACTGCTAACTAACGTGGATCAGCTTACCAATGATGCGCAACACGCCCTTCGAAGAACAATGGAAAAGTATGTTGCTACATGCAGGCTAATACTTTGCGCGAATTCAACGTCCCGCGTTTTGCCGGCTATTCGATCGCGATGTTTAGGAATCAGAGTGCCAGCTCCATCGGTGTCTGACATAAAGAATATATTGCATTCCGTTTGCAAACGCGAAGGTTTAACTCTGCCTGATGAGCTAGCTGTTAGATTGGCCGAATCTAGCGGTAGGAATCTTAGACGAGCGATATTAATGGCCGAGGCTTGTAAAGTCGAACAGTAAGTAGATTTATATAAACGTGCAAGCTCAGGCGTATCCAAGAATGCATAAGTTCGCTTCGAATTTCTAGGTATCCATTTACCAGCGATCAAAAGATCACCGAACCAGACTGGCAAGTGTACATTCGTAATACGGCCAGCATGATGGTTAGCGAGCAGAGTCCGAAGAAGCTTCTCGAAATACGAAACAGACTTTACGAGCTATTGACGCACGCTATACCGTGCGATTTAATATTTAAAGGGCTCTTACAGGAGTGTATAAAGAACTGCGATCTTCAGTTGAAAATCGAGATTGCAACAGTCGCGGCGGAGTACGAGCACAAAATGCATCGCGGGTCGAAGCCAATCTTTCATTTAGAAGCCTTCGTTGCTCGATTTATGGCGATTTATAAAAAATTCATCGACTCGTCCCTCGAGGGTTTTGAATGATTTATTTATTCGTACATTTGAACGTGCTAAAGGTATACCTACTCGAGAACATAAATAAATTTTTTTAAATAAATTATCGCACACATCTCTAAGTTAGTTTTAGCATTCGTCGATCACAAAGTAACGGATGATAATCTCTAGTGTGTCGTTTTATTCTATATTTAATACAGTTCGCAAAGTACAAAGATGCCCACTTATCGGTCTTGTAGTACGCGTAATTTTCAATGGAAATTGTATCGCAACGTAGCGATGCAATTGAACTTACAATGCAGCAAGAATAACGGCCGCGATCGCAGATAATCCTAGTACCACATACCCAGTGCTGTACACTTCTTTGATTGAAAGGAACATTCCAACATCCCAGGACTGTAAATTTTAACAAATGTTTAGGTAAAAGAGTACAGAGAGTCTATCTATAACGCTTATATGTAAAACCATACCAAGTGGCGAAAGCCGTTAAGAGTGTGGTACGTGGCAGGAAGAGCCAGCAGAGTTTTTCCCACGTACAGAACGGGACCAGGCAGGCATAACTCTTGAACCATTTCAATGAGGCAAGGAATACCTCCGGGTATAACCAGGGTTCCTACAAAAACGAAGCAAATCACCAGTTTAAAATCAGCTTCCTCCATTTCCATTCCACACAGGTAAAATGTGGATCTTACCTAGACCGAGCGCCATTGCATAAGTCGATAATATTATGCCTGTTGTGCGATGCGTTACGGAAAGAATAGACGTCAATTGGATTTGATAAATAGTCAAGTGTGGTGACATGGGTCTCTTGAGGCGCATATTCTTCTCGTCGTGAGACTCGCAAACTGCCATTCTCTCGCACAGTGGCTGTGACACGGCGACATTCTGTTGGCTAAAGAATTAATTTCTATAAATGTTCCTTCTATAGATTGAAATGTCGCATGACGTTATAAAATCAGTCGACTAATAAAATTGTCGGGAATGATTAAAAATGGTAAATTCAACGCGCGAGCGGGCGAAATGACGGTCACGCTGGATTTGGGTGGGAATATAAATTACGAGATAAGAGACATGATAAAACTCGAGTGACACTCGGATAAAATGAAAGGGTTAGATATATTATGTAATATGTCACCTGCAGGTGTATAAATTCCGGAAATTACGAAGATCTAGGCTCCTTCGGCACAGCAACCTGAAAGAGATCAATGTACGTCGTAGGTATTAAATGCGATTTAAGGCAGTGAGAAATTAAAGAACAATTCGCTACCTCGTATAGCACAGCGCCATGTTTTTTTTTTATCAACGCTCTGTATTTTGAACCGCGGATAAACTGATTTTGTAGACACACCAAAAAGCGGTAATTATAATTGTGGTAATTATAGGGCGAATTCCACTTACGCCCAAATCGCCCGTGGTTCTCGTTTCAAAATTTATGAAAATCTTTTAAAATATGGAAGAGAAATCTGTGAAAAAGGCATTATCGAAAAATACAGGTTTTTAAATATAAATTACGACTCGAAAACAGGAACATATAACTTATGATAGTCGTTTTATTACAAAAATTCCTACGGTCATGGGCGCGGGCGATTTGGGCGTAAGTGGAATTCGCCCATAATCTTCAAAAGCAAGAAGTATACAGCCCAAGTAGCACAAAGACGTTTTAAAAACGTTTTTAAAACGTCCAGGTCGGACGTTCGGGACGTTTAAAAACGTCCAGAAAAGGTCCTAAAAACGTCCATTTTCCCAAATCAAGCCGTGGACAAAGAGGAGATATAATAAGAGGCGTCACTCGACAAGGACAGAAATAACCTAGGGAAATCACTACACAACCAATTTAAATGCCCATTCGGCCCCATTCGGCAATGATCGGTAAACTTCGGCAATAATTAGCCAATTGCGTTAAGGTACATCTTGTCGATTTGAATATCCCGCTCGAATGTATACAACCAATTTAAATGCCAAGGTCAAGTAAGGACTTCAAAGGTTCCGCCCGGAGTGACGCCTCTTATTATACCTACTATTTGCCGTAGACGTTCAGACATAAAATGGACGTTTTTAAAACGTCCTGTGCTACCTGGGAGAATTATCAGATTGGTTTCGTCTTTTTCTGTATTACATTTACAGGGAATTCAGGAAAGATAATAATCGGATAATTCAGGGAGAATTCCACTTACGCCCAAATCACCCGTGATTTTCATTAAGGTAGGTTTTCCTGTACACGACTAAACGCAACGTTTAGAGTTCCAAAGTCGATTTTCTCGAAAATTAAGCGCGATATAAAAAAAAATTACTCTTTCTTTTCTACTTATAATAAATAAATAAGTCAAGAAAAAGGAATAAAAGTTTTTGATATTGCGCTTCATTTTCGAGAAAATCGACTTTGAAATTCTAAACGTTGCGTTTAGTCGCGTACAGGAAAACCTACCTTAAAGAAAATCACAGGCGATTTGAGCGCAAGGAGAATTCGCCCTCAATTGCTTCTCAAACCAATGAAAACGCTTTAAAACTATCGCCAATTGAGAGTAAAAATTTTAATACGAACGAACCCATGTAAATCCGCCATGTTGCAGTTTATTGTTCGTATGCTCCCTCTGGTGTTTCTTCTGCTTCGCGAATTCCTCATCGTGCTTTTCATTTTCAAGCGGAGATCGTCGGCATTCCGTGATTGCATGCGATTGTGTCTACGATCTCGAGCGCATTAAGGATAAATCAATCCACTCATCAGCCGTACGCAATCTGAATTAACGATGGCACAAAATCTGAATTTCAATTTTCCAAACTTCTCCAAAACGCCAAATGGATTGTCTCTTGGTGTTAAGCTACTCGCAGCGGCCGGCGTGGCGGTTTATGGTGTTTCGAAATCCATGTACACAGGTTAATTTAATTTTCACATTTTACGAATGATAGTAGTTCTGCTTCGTACCTTACCAATGAAACACATTAAGTGTGACATAAAATGAAACAGTATATCGGGGAATAGTTTCTTGCAGACACTTCTCGTTACACGATTGAATCTTGTTTTAGTGGAAGCTGGTCACAGAGCGATCATATTCTCTCGCTTAGGAGGCATTCAGAAAGACATTTTCACCGAGGGCCTCCATTTTCGGCTTCCATGGTTTCATTATCCAATTATTTACGATATCAGAAGTAGACCCAGGAAAATATCCTCGCCCACGGGATCCAAAGACTTACAAATGGTCAATATTTCTCTTCGTGTACTTTCCAGACCCGACGCAGAGACGCTACCTACCATGTACCGTTTCTTAGGTCTCGATTACGACGAAAAGGTTGGTAAGGATCTTGATACAACGCTATCGCAATGGACTTTTAATAACGCCAACGTAATTGTCTTCTAGGTTTTGCCAAGCATTTGCAATGAAGTATTAAAATCGGTCGTCGCTAAGTTCAATGCCTCTCAGCTTATCACTCAGAGACAACAAGTCTCTAATTTAGTAAGGAAAGAATTAACAGAGCGCGCTCGTGACTTCAACATCGTCTTGGACGATGTCTCCATAACTGAATTGAGCTTCGGTAAAGAGTACACCGCCGCTGTAGAAGCTAAGCAAGTAGCTCAGCAGGAAGCACAGAGAGCAGCTTTCGTCGTAGAAAGAGCGAAGCAAGAGAAGCAGCAGAAAATTGTCCAAGCAGAGGGTGAAGCAGAAGCAGCTAAAATGATATCCTTTAAAAACGATACGAATAATTATAATCGTAGATGCGTAAGATAGGAATTTTGTGATCGAACAGAAATATCCTTAACTCCTGTGCACCTTGGTATAGCTGTTAGCCAGAATCCTGGTTATCTGAAGTTGCGAAAGATTCGGGCGGCACAGACCATTTCCCGCACGGTAATTAAAAATGATGTTATTTTCTCGCGTTATAGTAATTTCTATTATACGAATTTAATGTCCGTTTTAGATCGCAAACTCGCAGAATCGCATTTATCTTAGCGGTAACGGTCTGATGTTGAACATTCAAGATCCATCGTTCGACGATGCATCGGACAAACTGAAAAGTAAGAAATAAAGGCAATACGAACTTTTCTCACACTCATTTCTTTCCACAATAACCGATGTTATATGGCGCAAAATGATTATGAATGTTGTACATGTAGATGCTAAAGGATGGTGTCAATAAGATTTATTAGATATTTCTAGATATTAAATATCATTGCACCTGCGCTCGTTCCTCTCTTTGTGCCTTATACTACGATGATGCTCGCTCGCAAATCTCGAGCTCATGTGTTTTCAGGTCATGAAGGGATGGGATGGAAAAGCTGGAATGATACTACGCGAAGCGCGGTGAAATCTTTAAAGCCCGAGAGTCAGCCGTCGGTGAAGGCGAGTCGAAAGCCGCTAATCAAGGCTGGCCTATCTCCGGAGGAACAGATATCTATTTTATTGGATTCAGCCGACGATGGGGCAAAAATGATAGTTTCATGAACTTGGAAGCTTTGAAGTTCGAAGGGATCTTGCGATGCGAGCTCGTCTTTTCTAACACGTTCCTTTCCCGAATCCTGTCACTACTTTAAAATAAGCGAAATTTTTCTCTCTTTTACCAGATCTCGACGCGGACAAATAAAAGTCCAATCTACGGATCGCCCCGTTTATCCCTGTTAATAGGTGTATAAATTCTCCGTACGAAAATAAGTTATGTTTTATTTTTGTACGAACCGATGTAAAATATATGTATCCTTTTTCCCATAATCTGTTCTTTAAACTTATAAATCAATGAAAATATAAACTAATTTCAATGTATCCTTGCTCCAATTTTGAAGATTAGTTGCTCTGCAAAATAGAATCTTCGTCTCTTTATCTAGCTACAAGATCGCGAAAAAGATAAACGCACAATTTCAGAACGCACGAGTTGCATATTGCAATTCCGGCAAATTGGCGTGCGAATATTACGTAGCCTACGTTAACTTATGACAAACAGAAGTAAGGGCATCGGGGTTTCTGAATAATTTCGAGATTTCAACGAGATAAAGGTGTGTATCGTTAAAATAATACAATTTTTAGGTCATGATTCTGAGTTAACCTTTATTTTCATCTCCATGTGTATTTTCACATCAAACAATTGTTTACGAGGCAGTGTTACTTATTAATGCATTTTTTTATTATAACAAAACTGTGTTTCGTTCTAATATTGACACTTTATTGCATCATTCTTGTAGATGGTGCTAGATAAGCCTGCGGAACCAACGATAGGAGGGTAAGAAGAATATTTCTTTTTACATAATTGAAACATATTTTAAAGTATGTTTTTTCTAAAGGGATGAGGTCTCCAAGAAGGCTCTTAAGAAGCAGCAGAAAGAGGCAGAGAAAGCGGCGAAGAAAGCTGAACGTAAAGCTCAAACTGTGAGTTAAATTATTCTGTACATTATCTTATAATAAAAAATAAGAAAAAGATGTGAAATTAAAATGAGCTACAAGTATATAAAGGTACTTTCAGTGAAATACTTGGCGTGGCCAGGCAAGATCAAAGTGTCGATGAATAAGAATTATTTAAAAGCGTAAAATAATGAAAGTGTACTCATATTGTCAGAGTTTTAAGTTGACAAATTGTTTGAAAGCTTGTGAGGGGAAAAGTATCGGCGTCGGTGAATGATCTTGGAATTATAATAAAGCGTAATATAATGAAAATGTACTCATATTGTCAGAGTTTTAAATTGACAAATTATCTGAAAACCTGCGAGAGAGAAGGTATGGGCATTGATGATCTTAGAATACCTTGCCTCGCCATGCTAAGTATTTTACTGAAAGCACCTTTATGTACTTGCAGCTCAGTTTGATTTCACATCTTTTTTTTTTATTTTGTAATTATTATCTTCTATTTTTTGTGATTTATTTTATTTCATGTACTTGGCATAATTTTTTTACTTTTTTCAAGTTTTTTATGGAGATCTTATAATAATCTGGTTTTTAATCTTCGTAGCAAGTTCAACAAGAGGTAACTCAAGACGAGGATGTGTCTGTTGGAAAGTATGGAGACGCGGGATTGGTGCAAAGTAAAGAGAAGCATGCAGAGAGAAAATTTACCGATATTAAAAATTTGGCGCCAGAATTAGAAAAACAGAGTGTGTGGTTAAGAGGACGATTACATACTAGTCGTGCCAAAGGTATATCAAAATCCAACCAGAGTATTGTTCAATGTACGCCGTTTATTAAAAAGTTGTAGAATAAATGTATCTTATTGCAGGAAAACAATGCTTTATTGTTTTAAGACAGCAGTCGTACACAGTGCAAGGTTTAGCTGCGGTAAATGAAAGAATCAGCAAGCAGATGATCAAGTTCATATCGAAGTATGTTAGAGAAATCAGTATCAATGAAGATAATGTTATTTTGTGCTTAACACAGTAATTTTACAGCATTACCAAAGAGTCTATCGTGGACGTGGAAGCAGTTGTACAACGTGTACCTTCTAAAATTGAGTCGTGTACACAGAAAGATGTGGAGGTTCACATTGGAAAAGTATTTGTGATAAGCGCGGCGAAGCCACAATTACCTCTGCAAATTGAAGACGCTGCGAGGCCTGTGGGAGAAGCGGATGATAATGCTTTGAATATAAAAGTGAATCAGGACACTAGATTGGACAACAGAGTCTTGGATTTGAGGACTCCCGCCAATCAAGCTATATTTAGAGTCGAAGCAGCTGTTTGTAAATTGTTCAGAGATATCCTCACGAGTAAAGTAAGTTATTAGAATCGGTGAACTTAATTGGAATAATTCGCTTGATTAATGTGTTCTTCGTAGGGTTTCGTTGAAATCCACACTCCGAAAATCATATCTGCAGCCAGCGAGGGTGGGGCGAATGTATTTACAGTGTCATATTTTAAAGGAAATGCTTACCTAGCACAGTCTCCTCAGCTTTATAAACAGATGGCTATAGCGGCAGACTTCGATAAGGTTTTCACCGTAGGAGCAGGTAATTCACGAACAAGAAGCATAACTGTTTTACTAACTGCTTTGTGAAATATGTTATTATTACACGTGACAATTCAGTTTTTAGAGCCGAAGACTCTAATACGCACAGACACTTAACGGAATTCGTCGGTCTTGACTTAGAAATGGCATTCAAGTATCATTATCACGAAGTAATTGATACTATTGGGCAAATGTTCACGGAGATGTTCAAGGGTCTTCGTGACAAGTTAGTAAAAGTTTCTAATTAGGGCTGAGGCTATTCGAATAATTTAATATTTGAATAAACTTCGAATATTCGAGTATTCGAATGTTATTATTCGAATATTTAAGTATTCGAATGCTTTTATTCGAACATTTATGTATTCGAGTACTCGAATACTTAAATATTCGAATAGTATTCGGATACTTAAATATTCGAATAGCATTTGGATACTTGGATATTCGAATTATATTCGCCAAATAATTGAGCAACTGAAGTATTCGAATATTCGAATACAAAAAAATTCGAAAAATAGCCCCAGCCCTACTTCTAATCCATGCGCCTTCTCTTCCACAGGACGTAAAGATAATCCCCTTATATCCCGTTTACAGTTACATGGCCGACATTGATGCTGTCCGTCAGCAATACAACGTGGAGCCTTTCAAATTCTTGGATCCACCTTTGAGATTAGAATTCAGCGATGCAATTGAATTATTAGCAGAAGCTGGAGTTACCTTGGGCGAGGAGGACGACTTATCCACGCCGGATGAGAAACTGTTGGGTAAACTCGTCAAGGCAAAAGTGAGAGTCTTTACACATTATTCATGCTCACGTAATATCGTAATATTGTATAATGAATTTGTGCCATACTTGTGATTTCAGTACGACACTGACTTTTATATATTGGACAAGTATCCGTTGGCAGTGAGACCTTTCTACACGATGCCAGATCCAAATAATCCCGTAAGTCTGCGCAATTTATCTTTTATTGAACATGTACCTATGGTAATATTCGTTACAGAAATTATCCAATTCCTACGATATGTTCATGCGTGGGGAGGAGATCATTTCTGGTGCGCAGCGTATTCATGACCCCGAGCTTCTCATAGATCGCGCAAAGTATCACGAAATTGGTAAGTATACCTAAGCTCTGGCCCTTGCAGCTTGCAATTGCTATGCGGTTCGTTTGTTAACGCGCTCTTGTTTCACAAATATTTCAGACTTGGAGAAGATTAGGTCGTACATCGACGCGTTCAGATACGGCTGCCCTCCTCATGCTGGCGGTGGAATCGGAATGGAGCGTGTCGTTATGTTGTATCTTGGTCTAGACAATATCAGGAAGGTTTCAATGTTCCCTCGCGATCCTAAGCGCCTTACGCCTTAAGAATCAAGCTGGTCCTTTCTATGCAATCTCTTGTGTAGCAGAATAACGTGGCGCAGCCGTAAAAGGGTTCAGCAAATTTATACGATTTTAAAACACTTTGTGGCAGTGGGGAGTCAATAAATGGAACGTTTCAAATATCAACATGATTCAGGAAGGAGTAAATTTTTATTCGAATAATACCGAACTTTGATCTATAATATTAACATTAGGGCTGGGACTATTCGAATAATTTAATATTCGAATATTTAACAAGTATTCGAATGCTACGAATAAACTTCGAATATTTCAGTATTCGAATGTTATTATTTCAGTATTCGAATGTTATTATTTCAGTATTCGAATGTTATTATTTGAGTATTCGAATGTTATTATTTGAATATTTAAGTATTCGAATACTACTCGAATATTTCGGGTGAGTTCGTGATTTATAATTCACACCATACTATTCGAATACTGATATATTCATACTGAATAGTATGGTGTGAATTGTAAATCAAGTTATTAGCTTACAAGATTTCACCCTGACAAACTAGGACTGGGACTATTCGAATAATTTAATATTCGAATATTTTACAAGTATTCGAATGTTACGAATAAACTTCGAATATTTGAGTATTCGAATGTTATTATTCGAATATTTGGATATTCGAATAGTATTCCAATTATATTCGCCAAATAATTGAGCAACTGAAGTATTCGAATACCAAAAAATTTGACAAATACCTAGTCCCAGCCCTAATTAACATCCCGTTTCATGTTCGAATAAACCGCGCACCAGGCTGAACGTTCATAGATGTCGTTACTGTACCCAACGAAACGCGAGTCGTGTCAAACGAGTACGACTGCTTTGAACGCAAATAAGTTTTGAATTTTTTTACGCAACCTAGGTCGAACGTGACAACGAATACTCAAGAAACTTCCTAATCTTAGTTCATTAATCCAAGTAATAGCTGTACTTTTAGCAAATTCAGAAATGGCAACGAGCAGGTCGCTGATTTTGAGCGGTTTCAAGGAGGATTGCGAACAATTGATCACTCGTTTCGAACGAGCAAACGATATTAGATTTCAAACATTCTGCGAGATCTGGAAAGAGATGAAGTTCTCTTTGGTCTTCACGTGAGTATCATTTCAAACGCACACTGTAGTCACATTACAATCTTTATCTTTGTCACGTACATCGACCTTGGGAACGTGAGAAGAACTATCGTATTCAATTTATGATATCGGCGCACAGATTCGGTCATATAACAAATATTAAAAATTAATTCAACGCTATTTTGCTAATATAATGTTGTGAGTTTATTTCCAACGTTTCGGTCAAAATTCTGACCATCTTCAAGGAAAGTTAATAAAATCAAAAAATATATTGCGTACTATCGTATTATTATTATTATTTATATATTATTCAGATGAGCAAGGAGTGATTGTTAAACCATTCTTACTACTCGTATTTCCAGAGGACGCCCTACGTTTATAGAACTGTTGGAATTTTGCGAGGAGGCACTAAACATGTGCAAACAGTTCCTGCTTCTCCCACCACGTTTCAAAGAGCGCGTTGGAGGCTTGTACCTTCTATATGGAGTATATTACAAGATGCCGATAGAGCAATTTAAAATTAGAGTTAAGCTGGACGACTGGCGAAGCATCCTTGACTTGCACGCAGAGATAAAGGAAGCGGAACACTTGGATACTAATTATATATTATGTAAACTAATAGCCGATGGTGCATTTCACTTTACTATCTTCGATAAAGAGGTAAACTTCATCGAAGCTCTCAAACGTAAATACTGTTTTATGGATTTTATAAACGATTCCTTGTTCTCAGTTTGGGCTGGAGAAACACTACCGTACGAAGGAGGCGCAGTGCTTCAATCCATACTCTGTATTGCCTTCGTTGAAAGATCTAACTGACAAAGATCAACTGCTATCAAAGATTAGCGAGTTGAGCAAAATTTACGAGAAGAATAAACAGACACTTCTATCTGAAAACAAGTCCGAGGCTAGTTTGAATCTGTTCGATCCGAACATTGCCGAGGAAATCATCAACGACATTCAGAGCTTCGAAGAACAGAGGAGGCTTCAATACATGAAGATTGGATTTGGCCATGATAAGGCGTCTAATGCTTCCACTTCGAAAGCGGAACTTAAACCATCCCAGATGTATGTTAATTTATGTAATGCTAACAATCTTCTCTTTGTTACTTGCTGGGATGTACCGTTGCATTGTATTTTTAAATTCTAGGAAAGGGACCAGGAGAAAAATACGGCCACTAATCGACGATGCGTTTGAAACGGACACCAACGATTCGGAAGATGAAATAGAGATCGAAGATTCCGACTCTGATTTGCCGGAGAACTTTGACTGAAAAGAGAAGGGAAGAGTGCATCGTTTATGTGTAAGTGTGATATCTTGTAGCAATATTTTTAGAATAAATCGCAATAGTTTCGTAAATTGGTAACAGGTTGTACTAAATGGATGGTAGGTTGTATTTAAGTCGCTTTTTATTGAGAAGTATTACAAAATGAGTATAAGGAACAAGTCAGCGGAAATACCAATCGTTTCAAATTTAAAGAAACCCTTCTGTAGAATACATTGTACTCTACCTCGTCGCTTCTGTGCGTCGCACAGGCTCTAAATGAAGACAATTCGATTAAATTACTAAACACCTTTAAAATGGAATTAAAGTAAATTTCTAAACTTAAGAAACTGGGCGGAATGATCGACAGGTTTCGGGTGTGAGTTGCTTTGGTCGGAGATTAAGCTCCCAAAGTTGTAACTTTTTCATTTCCATGCAGCTGTAGTATACATGATGACGTTAAAACTGAATCTATATACTGGATACAATAGTCGCGTTGCCGTGAATAAACATTTTTATGAAGCTCACGGCGATTAGTTTACATACTAGAATTTCTTAGTAAACTTTCAGTTGATTGTTGTCGTCGAATCCAGCGCTGTGGCCCGCGTTCCGCACGATAAAGCTAGTCCCGTCGTAGTGCATGCGCCGTTCGCCGCGACGCACGAAAAGATGGGACGTCTGGCCGAGGGACGCGGTGCAATGTAAAAACGGCGTTGTTAACGAGGCTGTTCCATTACTGGGTGACGTGCGCAACTGATACTTATTACTGTTCCGCGCGATCCTGCCGGAAATAAAATTCACATTGCTTGCTAACGTTCTATTAGCGGTTTTAAACTACTACCGTCGCCTTGGAATACCTGACAAGACCGTCAGGCGTTTGGGAGACCCTGACGTTGTTGATGATCCAGTTCTCCACACCTTCGTTGGTCAGCCAATACTGAGCGCCGCTCAGAGCCGCTGCAGCTTCTTGCTGGCACGCCGGGCCGTGCCGAGAACGGGAGTAAAAAACGCTTAAGGAGAAGTCCTGGAAGTGGAAGTTGATTTTATTAATTAGGGACAATTTCGTCGAATAGAAATGTATATCCCCCTCGTTATACCTGACTCATATCAGAGAACGAGTCCGTGGTTGTTCTCGTCCCTGCCGTATCCACCAAATAAACCAGGGCGCACTGCTCTGACGTGAAGCTGACCCCTTTGTACCACATCTTCGCGTACCTAATGAGAGATAATAGATACTTGTTAATATGTACTTTAATGATGTTACAGATCCCACTAACTTGTTATTCCCGTGGGCGTCGTGGGCCAAGATTTCGACCCGTGATCCGTACTGATATATTCTTCCATTGGGATGCAGCAATGCCGCGGCCGCTCCAGAACCGCTCAACGATAGTACGATGTTATTCTACGCTGACGATAAATGCAATTCAGATAAATATTGCGTGAGTGTTGCTCTGCTGCCCGTCGATCGCGACGCGTAAGTGAGCCTCGTTGCTTTCGTACTCTTCCACGTGCGTGGAAGAGGCCTTAGCGAATGACCCCGTAGGGTTCGCGCGGGGACAGCGATTTCGTCGCGAAGCAGAAAAATTGAGATACCTTGAAATTGATCACCCTGACCGCACGCTCGATCGTCATGTCTACTCGGATCCTGTTATGAAGTCTCAAGGAGATGGTCCCATGCGGCGTGGCGACGATAGCAGCGTCGGTATCGTGATCTCTCCAGTTCTCCGCGTAGACGCACGTCTCCTCGTAGTACGGCGCGATGGTTTTGGAATTTCGCGGCTGCCTCCAAAGTCCCGTTGAATTAGAGAACGCCGTCCCATTGGTTAATCCACCCCATTGTTCCGACGGAGGTGCCTCGAAGTACTTGGAAAATTCACTGTATCGCTGGAATCAAAAAACTCTTACCTAATCTTCTAACTTTATGATAGAACACGAGGCCAGAGATCGATATTAAGTACGAAAGTAGCTGGCTGTCGTGAAAGGTACTTGCGAAAGTACCTGGAAGTTAGTTTCGTCTGTCTGCGCGTGATAACTGTGCGCCGTGTAAAGAGATCTTGGCCGCATCGGCGCGGTCGAAGTAGTCTGATTCTGAATCGCTGGTGCGGAGCATGGCTGTTGATTCGTTGCCTGTGTCCCTGCCTGCGTGTTACACTTTTGGATCTCTTTTCGGTACTCGCCGCAAGGAGTTGCCATTGCTTTTGCCTTCAATTATGATATTACAGAATGAGAATTAAAGAAGGAAAAGAAAGGGCGTTGCTTAACAATTCTGCGTTAGTATTTAGCGTATACAAAAGGATTCTAAGGGATTCAAAAAAAGTAAACGGTGGTAGAGGGAATATTGGACTACTCCGTGAAAGAGAAAGTTAATTTGTAAACGATTCACGAATAAACGGCTGACGAATACGAGGTCAAGGAACTCTGGGGAGACCTTGGGATTGGCGGTAGCGTTTTTCGGCTTCTTGCGACGAGATTTCCGGGGTTTCGACACCGCCGTTTGGCCACCCTCGTTTATGCGATCCACGGCTGAAACGGTTTGCGTATCAACAGGCTTCTTAAGTGTTTCCAACGGGTCCGCCGCTTCGATGGCGAATTCCGGTATCTCGATTTCACAGGGAAGCTCGCATACGTAACGTTGCCCGGTGGAACTTTCCTTTTCGGCGATCGAGAGACCCGTGGATCGCGTCAACGGAGATCAAGACTCGGCTACTTGAAAGAACTTGTAATGAGGGCGACGCGGCTGGGAAGATATTTCGATAAAACAAACGAGCGTCTTGATTTCTCGTTGCCCCCGGCAATAAAAAGTGACGAGAGACTGGCGAGAGAGGTGTCCCATTGGAGCGAGATTCGGGCGAGCTTTTTCAAAGTTTCGAACGGAACGATTTACTTGGTATTCACTCGCCCCTATAGCGAATAATGAGAGCACCCCGTTTACTCTCTGATTCGTAAGTGGAGAGAAATGTCTCTGGTGTTTTTTGAACGCAACTTTCTCATGGTCTTCGAACCACGAAACAATTGGTTTTATAATAATATTCAGATCTATTCTGCAGTCACCCCGTGCCTTGCTTGTCATTCGCGAAGTTTAATATTCGGTTGCAATTTTCTAATCACCTCCAAAGTTGCTAGCGCTCAGAAATGATAATTTGCAATGGCCAAGGTGAAGGTCATTACCGAGGAGCGATTACGCAACTGCCATTTGTCAACTGTTAGATTTCTCGTAATGCGCTTGCGATGTATACGTACGCATTTTCTAACAGATTCGGTAACAGCCTGCTTATCTTGTACGATTAAGTGTAATTATTATCATAATCGTGCGTCAGACAATCCCTTCCTTTATGCTAAATAATTTTACAATCGACCGCTATAATGTTGCTGCATTTCATTACGAACTAGTCGATACCGGTTCCAATACTCGTTTCATATTTTCCCTGCACATTTAAATCGCCAGCTTAAAACCGACGAAAGTTGCATTTTTTGTCATCTGTGCGGTTTCACGAAGTATTCGCGATCGGCTTCTGGATTGTCCGTATTCTGAAGGTATTATCAAAGAGGATTGTTAATTTTAATGTACCCACTCTTCGGTCTCAAGGATAGCAATTAAATTGCGAATGTTCTGTTTTTTCTCCTACGGCCGAGGACATTAACGATCCGATGAGAAATTTTTGAGACGTGATATGAAAATAGAAATTATTGCAAGTCAATGTGCTTGTTGCATAACTGCATAATCGCCGCTTCCTTTGTATTCCCCGCAAACGAATATATTATTCGTGTCGCTGAAAATTGAAACGGGAACAGTGCTCGCGAAAAAGTGAGCCGCGGGCGCGAGGTGGTTATCATCGGCATTTCACTAACTCATTCTTATGTTTTTTCCAGGGTCCCCGAGGCGTTAATGACACACCCAGGGAGCAAGAACTGGTGCACGTGTGAGTGACACAGCTTTTATATTTCATACGGTGTAGCTGGCATCAATAGAATAAATGTTCGACACTTGAGTACATGAGACAGTGTTGTTACAAGTAACATTATATTGTATAATGCTGGTTTTCGTATGGTGGGGGTGCAGGATTTATCTACTGACACTTAAGGTCCCAGTGCGCGTTCATTCTGCACGTGAGTAGCTCGTGGGAGTTCGTTGCTAAATCGGAGACGGTCCTCGAAACAAAATTCTGCTTAACGATCTTCAATTATGATTCCTCCTAGACTCCTGCTTCTTTCGGGCGTTCTATGCCTGACATTAGGTAATAACAATTCTTCTTTCTCGCTTAATTTAAATAAATAGATCATAACTTTACATTCAGAACTACTCGCAACCGATTTCTGCCACCGTCACTATCTTAATACCAGAGTATTTAATTTCACGAATGTCATTGGAACTGTAATTTGAAGTATTAAATTTCCTTGTTTCTAGGATCACCTGCTCCAACCGGGGACTATGAAACCGATAACAAAAAAGATCACAAAAGAGATCGAGACAATACTCTTCGACTGGTAACAGTGGTAAGCATCGAGAAATATTGTCTGAAACTCGATACGTTAAGCTCTTTCTATACTTGTATGGAGTTTTACATATGTGTACGTTTAAGTTGGACATATTTGTAGTTGGATTAACGTTATCATACGATTAGTAAAGTTGCTACACGGTCTTTAAAATATTCGTTTCCTTGAAAAAACGTGCCATTGTTCATTTTAAGCTTAAGATTAGCAGAAACAATGACGGGTTACGTAGTAAATGAATTTTTAGGTAATGCGACATGGGGAAAGGGCGCCGCAGGATACTTACCCAAACGATCCTTACTTGAATAATACAATGGAACCTTATGGTTGGGGCCAGCTGACAAACGTAACGTCCCTTCTTTCGACACATTATCATTTGATTTAATATTGCTTAACAAATATGCTTTGTAGGAAGGAAGAAGGAGTCAGTACAATCAAGGGCGTTTTCTACGAGATCGTTACGACGAATTCCTGGGTTCGATCTACAGCCCCGACATATTTTACTTGCAATGCACCGCGGTGGACCGCACAAAAATGTCCGCGCTGCTGGAAGCGGCGGCTTTGTGGAAACCAAACGAAAAGCAATCGTTCAAGTCCGATCTACCATGGCAGCCAGTCACTTTGTATTATCAGCCACGCTCGGAAGACACGGTACGCGTTGTATCTCGCGATACGAATAAGCTCCGAATCTTTGATTTCTATACATTTTTAGCTGATGTTAATTTGGGACACGTGTCCGAGATATACCAAGTTGCGACAGACAATTATGAGTTCACCAGATGTACAAACAGTTCAAAATGATAATAGACAATTGTACGAGGATTTAACGAACTTAACGGGCATGGCAATCTCGAAACCCGACGATGTTAATTCACTTTACGCGACACTCACTGCAGAGGTTTGTATTATCTTATGAAAAGGATTCAGCGAGTATCTCACGATCGTAAATGGATTTTAGCTACAAATGAACTTGACTCTCCCGGAATGGACAAAAGATTATTATCCAGACAAATTGGTGCCGCTGACGTTGTACGACTTCCAACTCAACGTTTATAATGATGCTCTTAAGAGACTCAAAGGAGGACCTTTCCTTAAAAAGATTGCCACTGACATGCTGGCAAAGAGGGATAATATTTTAGAACCCGAAGCGAGAAAGATGTTCATGTATGTTGGGCACGACAGTAGCGTCGCGACTTTGTTAGACGTTATGCACGTATGGAACAATCAAATGCCTCATTACAATATTATGACTATGATCGAATTACACGAAGACAGAGACGGGTGGAATGTTCAGGTAAATAGAATCTTTTCGTTTACAGGCAGACGAAAAAGATCGCCATTTCCTAGAATTTTTTGTGAAAAATGTGATGTATGTTTCTTACAACTATTTCGTTATTTTAGAAGTACATATATTCCGCAACCCTCAGGAATTTTGTTATAGGAAAATATTAAATAATAAAGGAATATTTTCGATGTATGTATCGTTCGTTTTTCGTGAATTATAAATAGAGTTTTCATCAAAAACAAACATTCTTCATTCACGAACTAGATAAACTCATATCCCAACAGAATCTTCTTCACTGTTCGATTTCAGATGATCCGGTTCGGAGAAATCGTGCTCACCGCTAAAAAAAATAGCTTCCGAGAAAGTGACTGTTATTCGTTCATTTTTTAATATTTTCCTATAACAAAATTACTGAGAGTTGCTGAATCGATGTACTTTTAAAATAAGCAAATAGTTGTAAAAAATATACATTAGATTTTCCACAAAAAATTCCCGAAAATCACGTTTTTTTTCGCCTGCCAACATGAACCCTTAACAAGGATATATCTAAAACCAAGTAATCGCAAAAATCATTTGTATGTCCTTCTCGTAGGTGTTTTTGAGAAACACAACGGACCACGAACCGTATTCTCTGACCATCCCAGGATGCACAACAGTTTGTCCTTTGGAAAAATTTGTACAGATTCTAAAACCAATGATACCAGACGATTGGGTGCAAGAATGCAAAGTTGAAGGGGGGTATACGCCTCCCCCTGCCCCCCTTCCTTGACCCCAATTAGATTATTTTTAGCCGAGCAGTATACGCGCCTTCCGAGACTTGTTACACAAAACTCAATTTTAGAAAAATGAACTTCCATAACGCATAAGGAGCAAAACGTGTGTTTTTAAAGTAAAGACAGCTGTACAATAAAACGTATAAGATAACGAGCTGGTGATTTTTCAGAGGCAACGGCCGTGATAGGATCATTTTCCCGCTTCGATCCCAAGCTGCATTCATATATCATCGATTCGCAGAAGCAGTTGCGCATGCAGACATAACACGATTAAAACTTCATTTCTGTAGTATGTATTTACATTTATTTTCATTCGCATACACGTTCGACGTTTCTATCTTCCTCATACATATATAAAGAGAATGCACGCATGTGCTCGAGACACGTGCGCAGCGTGCCCGTCGTAAACAAATCCGCGCGATTAGCTGTTTACGCTTCTAAGCGAATATTTTCTCCTCGCGACGTTTTTTCGTGACCACTGTGCCGGGTTTGTGTTGGGCGTCCGGATGATTTAATAGTTCGGGCGGGCAGGTAGAGATCGGGCTCGAGAGGATCGTCTGCTTGAGGTCGTAGAACAGATGACTGTCGTCCTTCGTGCAGAACGAAATAGCAAGACCAGCCTTCCCGGCACGACCGGTTCTACCAATACGATGGGTGTAATCTGAAAACGGGTGAGAGATGTAGCGTATCTTTCCGATATCCCTTTAACCAAGAGTCGCGTTACCCATTTACCTTCTATGGTCTTAGCCATATCGTAATTAATGACCATGGAGACGTCCTTGATATCGATACCACGACCGGCCACATCGGTAGCGACCAATATATCTTTGCTACCACTTTTAAGAGATGCAAGCGCATACTCTCTCTGTTCTTGCCCTTTGCCACCGTGAAGAGTGCAGGCGTTGTACTGAAAATGTAAGAACATTGGAGCAACTGCTTAATTCTATGAATTAGCGAAACGGTAGTTAAAGAGAGAAAACGTACGCCCAGTTTCTCGAGACCTCTCGCGAGAACGTCAGCCCCCTTCTTTTGGTTAACGAATATAATGACCGGTGGCTCGACCCCTCTGCTGAGTATTTCCATTAGTTTCTTGCGCTTATCAGCCTCGCCCATTATGTGGACGATTTGTTCGGTTCTTTCTGTCGGCTTTCCGACGCTACCGATGTATACAACGGCGGGCCGTCTTAAATAAGTCCTAGCTAATCGCTCTACCGCGGGTGGCATAGTTGCCGTGAACATCACAGTCTAAAAATAAAAAAAGCTTATGAATAATTCATGTCTGTACAGTATTTGTAATGCAAAAGAATATTTCAATGCCTGTCTGTATTTCTTCTTCGTGTTGTAATTGGCCAGCAGTTTTTCCTCGTTCTCGGCGTCCTCATTATCGGGCTTCAGGTTCGTAACCGGCATGTACTCCAAAATCTTCTGCACGTCTGAAAGTTTATATGCAGGCTAGTGTTGAGCTAGATGTAAAGGTGTACACCGGAATGCGTACCTGGCTCGAATCCCATGTCTATCATTCTGTCAGCTTCGTCCAAGACGATGTAGGTGCACTGATTCAGGACTAAGTATCGATTTTCTAATACGTCTATTAAACGTCCGGGCGTGGCTATTACGATCTGTAACAGTAAAAGTGGCATTACACGCTGAACACAGTGCTTGGTAGATATTAGGGCTGGGACTATTTGTTGAATTTTTCGGTATTCGAATACTTCAGTTACTCAATTATTTGGCGAGTATAATTCGAATATCCAAGCATTCGAATACTATTCGAATATCCAAGCATTCGAATACTATTCGAATATCCAAGCATTCGAATACTATTCGAATATCCAACCATTCGAATATCCAAGCATTCGAATACTATTCGAATATCCAAGCATTCGAATACTATTCGAATATCCAAGCATTCGAATACTATTCGAATATCCAAGTATTCGAATACTATTAGAATATTTAAGTATTTGAGTAGTATTCGAATACTGATGTATTCGAATAGTATGGTGTGAATTATAAATCAAGTTCTTTAGGTTCATTTGTCAGGGTGAAATCTTGTAAGCTAATTTTGACCCACTTTACACCATACTATTTGAATACATCAGTATTCGAATAGTATTCGAATACTCAAATATTCGAAGTTTATTCGTAGCATTCGAATACTTGTAAAATTATTCGAATAATCCCAGCCCTAGTAGATACATTATACAAAATCGGTACCTCGCAACCCATTCTTAATCTAAATCCTTGCTCTTCCCTTGAAAGACCACCCACAACGACGACCGTTCTTATACCTAGCGGCTGCCCGAACTTATTAGTCTCTTCTTCGATTTGCTGAGCCAACTCGCTGAAATGATATATAATTTATAGATCTTGGGTTACTTAAGTAGAGCAAGAATTGAAGGTGCAAATAACGCTTACCGCGTTGGCGCTAATATTATACTGTAAGGGCCTTGATCAGCTTCTTCCAATCTCTCAATCTTCGGTAAACTAGTAATCCACAATAACAGTGGAATTAGGAAAGCTAGGGTCTTTCCGGAACCAGTTTCAGCAACGCCGATAATATCACGGTTCTGCAGTCCAATAGGAATAGCTTGTCTTTGAATGGGTGTTAGATCCTTGTATCCAACTTTATCAACGATATCGAGAATTTCTTTCGGGAATCCTGATTCTTTCCACGATCTAATCGGATCGGGTATACGTCCTCCCTTTATCGTAATATTATAATCTTCTCGGAATATGCGCCAATCTCTTTCTGTCATTTCCTGAATAGCTTTCTCTGACCAGTGCCTATCGTCCCACTTCTGCTTCTCTTCTTTCCTCTTCACCTTCTTCAATCTCATTCTGAAAACCAAGAACAAAGGATAATGTTAAGGACTGCTAAGCTTACACGAATAATTCTCAGTTTTACAGAAGAAACCCATACTTCTCTTGCTCCTTCTCCGCCTCTGTTCTCCTCTTCTCCAGAAGCTCCCCATAGAATTTACTCTGATCCCGCTTCTGTGCTTTAATGTCTATTCCAGCGAGATTCCCTCTGCCGAAGAACTGAACTTGATGTCTCTCCTTATAGATACTATTATAATCCACAGACGTGTCTTCCGAAGTATCCCAGTCGAACACGAATTTCCTATCGTTTAGTCTTCTAACTCGCCGCTTCTTCTTTATCAGTCCCAAGTACCGCTCTTTGATGGCTTCCACTTCTTTTTCCTTATCCTTGTCCTTAATCTCGTCTTCCCTGGTACGCTGAGCTTCTCTGCGCCTGTTTCATAAATTATTCAAAAAGTACACACTACTACCTAAACATAAAATACGTAATGAAGAGTCGTATACCTATCCCTATCATCCCATTCCCTATCCTTCCCAGTGCTTTCATTGTGGAAGAAATTTTTACGCTGTTCCTCTTGTTGTTTCCTAATAGCGTCGACCTCTTCCTGCCGCTTCTGCAGCGCCAGAGTCGCACGCTCCTCTTTGCTTAGGAACTTGGGCTTAGCGCGTGCCTCCTCTTCTGCTTTCTTCTTCGCCAATAATTCCTCCAAACTGAGCGGTTCTTTCTTCGGAGGACCTTTTGGTTTATCATCCGCCTCTTCGTCCTCCTTACCGTCACCTTTATTATCTTTCTTACTGTCATCGTCTATGACAAATATAGGGCTCGGTTTCCGTTTCTTGTCGTCCTTCGATTTATCTTTGGAGTCTCGTTCTCGCTCTCGCCTCTCCCTTGACCTGTCCCTATCCTTCTCGCGGGATCGATCTCTCTCCCTTGATCGCTCTCGCGATCTTGATCGTTTCCGATCTTTCTTCCGATCCTTCGATCGGCTCCTCGATCGCCTGCGATCGCGCCTGTCGCGTTCCCTTTCACGATCACGTTCACGTTCGCGCGATCGACTGCGTCTTACGGTTTTCTTATCGTGTGCCATGTCAAAACTGCTTCGATTCACTTACCCAAATTGTTTAGTTATGGAAAATGATGTGGGACCTTGGTAAACGTTAAGGTTAGCAACTCAAACGTTCGTCAACTTTTTCATAACAATTAAGTTATATACCAATTATTCGTAATTATTCTTTACAATTACATTTCTCTTATCAGATCGAAACAAGCTTCCGAATGTTGCGAGTTTCGATGCATAACAAAATTTGAATATATAAAGATCTCATGTAAGAAACGTTTTTAAAGATCACACTACAAGAATCAACAGTGCAAATGTTTTTATTAAATCTAAATATAACAATTTCTTTACTTCGAAGTAAACAAAATAGCCTTATACGCAACAATCGCGTGTACACATTAGGCTTGCATTGCAACGCGCGATAATTACGCTCCCGGTTGCATTTCCATTGCGAGCGACTTGAACTCCGTTTTCATTTCGTTTTCACGTCGGGATTAAATTGTCATAAAACTGTAATTACCAACGTATATCGCTGGGAAATAAAACGTACCGTTAAACATTAAAAGTCTTAAACATTTTCACCAGCAGTAATAACTGTTTTACACGATCGTGCATATTTTAAGTTTCATGGAAACTAAATAGATGCCTAAAACAGAGTTAATATTTCGTGGCAGTAATATTCTACGTAGAGTTCGTTGTAGAACGCTTTTTACTGAATTGTATCGAAATTGCATCGAAACAAATCTTAGATTCTTTTATATAAAAGCTGTTAAACCTGTGCGCGTCAGTAAGATCGTTTGAATTTTTGCCGCCGAATGGTGGCCCGAATGCTTTGCATCCATTGGCCAGTCGCTCGTAAAATTTCTGGCCAATGGGGCGGAAGCATCGGTAGAGCCACGGGCAGGCTCAATAAAGGGCGCTAGTGTCCGTCAAGTGTCACAGCCGTTGCTCGTCGTCCTCAGTATTGTAACTTAAATCGGTGATTTAATTAGGAATAACGTATTTTTTTGTCTAGAATTTGTGAAACGTTAAGCAATAATGACCGACAAGAAAGGTAACTATACACCGTAATGCGCGCAATACGACTAGCAATATGTGTTACACACGTTAAGAGTATCTCGTGTTTTCGAGTCGGGATTATATACCACTTGTCACTCGTACGACGGGAGAGTTCTTTCGCGTTAGAGCGATGCTGCCCGATGCCTGTGGAAAATCATGCACGTTGAAATTCGATCGAAGCTCGGTACTCGTTGATTACGCGGCTCGGCCCTCGTCTACGTACGAGGCGAGGAAAACTTGAATTTCTGCCCAGTGACAGATAAATCAATACCGCATTCTGTGTGGGAAATACAAAATGGCTTCCAGGGTTCGTCCTGGATAATTTTCACGACGACTCTTTTATTAAAAGTAGCGTGTGCCGCCCGAAACGGGAACGGCGTTTTCGGTATTGCTCGTTTTATCCACCGATGCAATTAATATGCGCGTTCAATTGGCTCGACTAATGCGAATAGTAATATCCATTGGTCCAACTAATATGCACATTCATGCATGTTTCAAAAAAATTCATCGAGCGATAAACAGTCGAACGTTGTCGGATTTTATTGTATTCTGCTATCGTTTTTCGGAAAGTAACAATCGATTATTGTTGCATTTTAACGAAAAGGGACTTTAATAGCAATGCTTTTAATATTGGAGGTAGTCAAGATTTTTCTTTTTTTATTATTAAATATACTTTTTTTAAAATACAAAGAAGAAAGTCTCTTTTGTTGCACACGCAAACGAAAGATCACAATGTTAAATAAATTAAAGCGCTTTTTGCGTTAAGTACTGTTTCTATGAAAAGTAATTACAAAATGGAGATGCTTTGTGATTGATTTATGCAAAAAGAACCAAACAAGACACGATTCGTATTAAAAAAATTAAACACCCTTAAGGTTCTTTATCCTTGAATCCTAGAGCGGATCTCTGGAAGTCATTTATTTATTGTATTTTTCATTATTCAGCATTGGTTGCAGATACAGACATTAATAACGACCGACACGTATCCATTCATGCGACATTTAAACTATGCCTCGAAAAGTTTGGTTCGCTTCTAACGATTCGACTAACATTGATTATGTAATTGGTCTACCTCCGAGGAATTAAAATCACCTGCGTGCTTCGAAGGGAAATTAGAAGCTTTTTGATACAAAACAGTTAGAGAGAATTTTATCGAGTCGCTCGCATGTGAATATCCGTCGACGATAAAATCCCTTGAGCAAGTTATTCTGCAACTCGTACGAGCGAGGTACACGGCTTAATGTGCTATGGACTTTCTCGAGTTTCGTACGTGCATATGGATAACGTTGAGTCGACGTACAGCTCGGAACCACTACACGATATTTCATAGTAATCCACCGTCGTACTTGATTAACAGCTCGGACAGTTATGCGATTATTCCTAATTCGGTCCGCTCTGTTCCTAAGGCGGACGTACGATTACAGAGCGTAGCGTTTAAGGGATGTGTAAAAGTTTTAGTCTGTAAGTAGATCAGTATACGCATTGCGCTGTAACGATACAACCAGAAAAAGTAATACGTGAGTCGAGGATTATACTGGTGCATATCTGCGAGCGTATTACCGTGACGGTATAGCCGCTAAAAACCAAAGGATAGCGCCTACAGTTGTGGCTGTCAATATGTTTGCAGCGGACCATTACAAAGACGATTTGATCCCAGTCAGTAGGTGGAGCTTCGGAGACCGGCGTTCGCGCAGCCTAAGCCACGTATCTAACCTCACCTTACTCTATATATTACCTTAACTCACTACGTGTTTATATACCAACGTATATTACGTATACACACACACACATATATATATATATTATATATATATAGATATATATATATATATATTCCACCAAATATATATATGAAGATATAGACGCGCCGCGCGCCTCCCGATTCAAAAAGTGAAGAGAGCGATAGAATCGAACCGTCATCTCGCCAATTGTTTCCCGCCTTTCGGCCATTCAACCGATCGAATTTTGCTCAGCCACTTCCGGTTTTTAACGTTGTTCACTCTCATCGGCAATAATCGTGGGTGCCAAAGCGATAACGGCCCTCCGGCTGGTTCTTAGAAAAGAAATCCCGGCAACGAGAAAAAGAACGCCTGAAACGAATCTTCGGGAAAGCGTGCCATTGATCGAATCGGTTTCGACTAACGCCAGTTTCCCTGTTCTGCCCAGGCCTGTCACGTTGGTTATGTTGAAACCAACGATCGGCAGGTACGTTAGAAAGGGATCGAGAGTAGCCGTGAGGTCGTTCGTTGAAAATCTGCCGGTCTAACGGAAACGGAAGTGTCGACGCACCGTCTCGAGCACGATCGAAGAAACGATCTCTGGTGTATCGCGTACATTCGGACGCGTAGAGTCTTAGCCGCGGGGCTTCCTCGGGCTTAGCAGTCGATGAAACTTAGAGAAAACACGTGAGAGAACAGAGATCGTTTGGGAACGTCGTGGAGGGGACGAGAATGGGGGGGGAGGTTCTTCGTAAGTCCCCACGAGACTGAATGAGGTTTAAATATGATCGAGACTTATACTTTTTGAATTGGAGACGTCGGCTGCTATATATCCAAATCAATATGAACGTAAGATATTGATATGGGTGTACAAATATTTCGTACTGAGACCGTGGTATTGGCTGATTGCTTAATTTATTCTCTTTTTTTTTCTCGATTTTTTTTCCATTTTTTCCAACGCCCATCGTGCCTTTCGTGGCGCGGGTAACGCTTTAACGTTGCAGTGGAATGGCTCGCGCGGGATACCGATCCCTTCGCTCGAGGCGCGATAAAGATTGCCAGAGTTTCGAGAACGACTCGCCACGAAGCGGCACGGTGGGCCAGCGGGGTGGACACGAATGCTGTATCTAAGCTCAGCGTATTTATATGATACTTCTACTCGATAGAAACTTGGTAGCTCACTTTTAACAATAGTGCATGTCGCTTCGGCTCTCGGGCTACAAGTTTCTCGTTAAATAAAAGCAAGAGGAAAAGATAAGCGTGTAACCTCGATTGGCTCGTGATTAAACGGTCCGGCGAAACTGCCGCCGCCGACCAGAAACCGTATCGAACAGATTAACAATGACAGATAGAGACGAAACTTGTGGTCGGTTCTGCACGTGTTTTTGTAGTCGATATATTGATAAAGAGAATATTTACCTCCTTCGTCGGCGAACAGTAGCGTACTAGCTTAACTCCCGTGTTCCGCGATTGGGGAGAAGGGAGAGAGAGAGAGAGAGAGAGTAAAGAGAAGTAGCGTATATACATATCTGACAGATATATATACGTGTGCACACACTTAAATGTTCCGTTGCCTCTCTCCGTAGCGGCGCTAGCAGTTTCTGCCCGCTCTGAACGGGAAAAACGATATCACGATTGGAAGCAAAAGAGATTCGAAATTGTGATAGAGAATCGACACCAAAAAAACACGCTTCGTCGACAATGAGAGAAAAAAAAAGAAAGAAAGAACTGAGTAACGAATAACGACGTTGAAAACGACGATGCATGTTTCTCAAGTGTCCGCGTTGTGTCGGGTCGCGCGCAACGCGCACCCAAGGAAGAGAAATTTCGTAATTACGTTTGACCCCCCTCCCTCTGCATCCTGATCGAATTTATGTGCAAGTATATATACATATATACATAGCTTTGATGATTTTTCACGTGTTTGTTATTTTAGTTTGCATGCTTGGAATGCATTGGTAGAGGCACGCACGACGCGCGATCACCTCCGATCGACCGAGATTTGTATTCGTATTGCCTTCGAATGGACCAATGTCAAAGAGGAAGAGGTATAAAAAACGCTTTAAGGCGGATTCGATTATTAAAAGTTGATCGCGCGTCGTATTATAATGCATGCTCATTGATATGTTGTGATAGATTTTTCCATGATTCTATCTTTTACGTTCCCACGCTCGTTGCCTTCTTAACTAATTATACATTCCGAGCAATCTTAACGAGACTGAAGTGTCTCCCTCTGAACCTACGCTACTATTTTACAAATCGCCAACCGTTAAGAAGGGATCGAACGAATCGTTTTCGTCGTTTTTTAATCGTCGTGTAGTTTGAACAAGTTTTTCGTAGAGTGTCTTTGGATTTGATATTATACAGAAAGAGAGACGTTCCTATTTCTGCAGTGAACGGGACACATCGAATTCATTAACATGTCCGGGTACACCGTTTTCCGTCGGCTTTCCCCGCGGATGTTGCTTCGCGTGAATCTTGGAATAATTGGCCGATCGATCGGCGCCGCGGGCACACAAGGTGCCGCCCCTAAGGTCATAGGAATCTCTCGAGCATTTTTGATACTGCATGTGCATGGTTGGCAGACTCTATCATGTATACTGTTAATAGTGAGCTTAAATATTGAGATTGCGATTCGACGATACTAGAGTCGAGAGTTGTCGAGGGTGCCTCCGAGTTGTCGAGACCCAGCGACCCGGGGCCGATTATTCGGCGAGAAGCGTATTTTTCATTTATCTTACCTAGTGACCGTTTGCACGAGAGAATTTAGAAGTAGCCACGTAAATTAATTCCCATTTAACAAGTGCATTTCTGAGTGGACGGTATATCGAGGTAGCAGGTTGCAAGTTTCTCAGGGGGACGTTTTATAAATACCTGTGCTCGCCCCTTTGCCTCGAATCGCACAAAGGCGCGTCGAGGAGGATCCCTCGCTCGTGAAGCGAGGTTCGACGATCATCCCTTGGTCGCTGGGGCTTAGCCGAGGACTGTCCCACCGAAGCATTTCGATGGACAAAGTCCTCCGGCAAAAATAGATCGGAGATCGAGGAAGGAACGGGCCGCGGTGATCTGCCCGGGCCGATTTCTCTCGTGAGACGGGCGAAAAACCTCGGCGGAGATGATCCGACGGGGGAGAAAACTGGGTCGAATATGCTCCATTGGGACAACTTGGGCTTTGCGGGAACGGGACAGAGGGGAAGAGACCGGAAAGGAATGCGTGTGCGTGTACGAGAGAAGGAAGGGTCGATCTAACAAAGAGTATACACGGAAAGGAAAATTGGGAGAGGGCGTAGAGGTAGAGGCAGACGAGAGACGGGGGAAAAGGATAAGAAGGAATTAGGGAGAGAAAGAGACTGAGAGAGAGTGAGAGAGAGAGAGAGAGAGAGCGAGAGGACACATAGAGGAAAATGAAAGACACAAGTTTCATGTATAACCCAGTAAACCCGTACTAGCATATTAACGTTACAATCAATTGTTATTGGATTCGATGATTGTTTGCACCGTGGCACTGACACATAAATTTATTATTCGATTGAAGGCTGGTCCGATCGCTGGGACCGGCGAGCCTCCTGCTCTAATAGGAACTTTGCACACGGTCGGATTGGTTTCCGACGAGGCGGAGGACAAAGGAAACCACCGGCATATCTCGTCCTACACGCGCCGCCATCGGGAGTAATTGTAACGTAATTCGAGCAGCGCTCGTTTCCACGCGTTGGACCAGTATTCAATTATCATGGACAATTTGGTGTGGGCTGACGTCTATGTTAGAGTACAACATGTCCATCCACTGCTGCTGAGCTTGAGCCGTTCGTCATACGCGAGCCGAGGCCCACGTTTCTTTTTTCGAGGGTTCCGGGGATCGGCAACGGCGCGGAAACGCATCGATCCGATTTCGCCTTCTGTCTCGGGAGCGAGCGTAGAATATAGAACGCGAGGATGCGCCGTAGGGAGGGTTCGAACGTCGCGTATGCCGAACGACGACACGGCGCAGGGCGTAATTTAGTCTACTAAAAACGAAATTGGGCGTTCTCGCGGTTGTGCCAACGAGAAACGAGAGAGCCTCGAACGAGGCTAATGACAAAAGAAAGTTTCGCTCGTGGCAAATTTTACGCGACCGAGCGCCCAGTTAAAATAATATATATATATACATACATACATATATATATATTACGCAATTACGAAGAACTTTTAATCATGTTTGACCTTTATTTATGGATATTTGCAGAAATTTGTGGTTTGCTGAATCTTGTCACGACTTTTTGAATGTGTGGAACTTGATATACATAAACAAGTATAATAATATGTATATATATGTATATGCAGCATACATATATATATGTTGAAAGTACTTTTGTTTTCTTTTTCAATCGTACCACTGTACTCATTGTATAAATTACACATTCACCGCCCGTTAAGAACGAATAGACGGTTTTACTCGGACCACCGAGGCCGTGGATCCACCTTTAATTGGATCGTTTGTACGGTTTTACCAAAAGTGTCTCTCACTTCATCGGATCTTGATTACTGGGCTTGTTTTTTTAACATCACTTTTTGGAACAACCCGTTTACCCCTTCTTACCCCCTGGCTTTATTTTAGCTCTGTTTTTTGTCATTTCTTTTTTTCGATGTGGTCGAACCTGAGCGCCCCTCATCGCCACGGTAGTGGGCAAGGAGTATCGAGATTTCGGGACTGTATTAGCTTTTCGTATTTCTTATAATATGTCCAGGATGTTAATTTTTTAATTGCAGTGGTTTATTTACGAGGCCAGTCGATGGGTCTTCTGAGGTTCGACCATTTAGACGAATGTATTTGGCTTTTACCTTGATTGCGTAACGCTATTTGCTTTGAGATCGGTTTCGTATTATATCTTAGTTTTAGAAGTAAAGGTAGGTCGATTAACGCGAGTTTTCATTTGAGAATAGTTTCTCATCTTCTTCTTCTTCCTCCCCATTTATTTCTTTGATTCTCGACCGACTGCCTGACGATTCTTTTGACTGTCTCGAAACATTACATATATCACTCGTAGTGGCTGTATTGTTACATAGACTTGTTATGTACAACTTTTATGTGTATTTACGTTCTAAGAAAGGTGAAAAGAAGTGTCTCGGCGAGCTGTTCTTTTCCATTTATTTTTTTTTTTTAAATTCTTTCGTTCCGCGCGATCGTTTCTCGGCCTCTCTATTCGATCTCACGAAACGTCCGCCCGAGACTTTGATTTCGCTCGGACCAGTGACAAGATGTTACCACAGATTGCTCCATGTCAGATTCCAAAAATATACATACATGTTTATTTACTCACGGCCAAGATGCCGGAAGTAATAGTTTGCTAAGCTATTCTCAAGTGTCTCGCTTTCAACTACGCTTCTATCGAGAATCCTCGGAATCGAACGCTCCTTTTGCCGCGCGAGATCGTTTTGTTTCTGCAAACCTCTACTAACCGGGAGGCAAGGGTGAATTACGCCTGCCCCGCGAACAATGGATTTTCGAAAGAGCCGTAAATGTTTTTTTTTTAATATCGAAAGCCTGTCTTGTGCCGGTGGAAGTTTACGCGGATGCATCGTGATATGTTTCTTTACACGTTTCACCCCCAGATGTTTACGATATTCTTGCCGATTCTCACGAATGATAAGAGTCTGCGTGCTGCGGTAAACTCGAAAGGTAACAAGAAGGCAACAATACCGTTTTAATTTTCGGTTATTTCTTTTCACCATTATTTAGTGACTAACATTGTTTGAGCTTTGAATAGTACCTTGATAAAAACGGTGTATGTCATGTGTAAGATATACTTGGGTGTGGGAGTACCACTTTTGGGATCGAGACGTGTCCGACGCTTGGTCTTTGGTATCCGTCGCGCTCGTTTATCCAGTTCTAATCAGTCGTATTAATTTTAACCGCACCTTAACCCGTGAACGGGGATAAAGGATACCGATTAAACGAGGCGTCGAAAACGTCCCGATGCTGACGGCGCGTCTCACAAGATCAACTGGGGAAGCAAAGACGAAACTGTCGAATTGAATCGCAGATGATTGAGAGAGCTTGAAGGGAGTTTCTCGCGCCCCCTGCGGATCTTTGAAACGGTGCCGTCCTTTATCCTTTCTGGCAGTGGTACCACGTACCGTTGGCTTAGATCGAACCTACGGCCAACAAAATGAACGGACCTGCATTTTCTATTGCATGTGTTACAGCATACCCGGTGACACCTCATCCACCAACAGGTTTTGTCCCTGCGCCGGCACAGCCTGCTACCTACGGTGGTACACGTAAGAGAAATCATCATCTCTCTGTGTTTCGATCCGTCGACTATATCGCGTTCCGAATGAATCCGATTACATGCCAGCTTGTACGATAGTTGCAGGTGCCGCACCGTACGGGGTGTTCCCTAACCAGCCACAGCTGTATGCAGCGCAAGGCCCTCCGCCACCTACTTACGATCAGACCCTTACGCATCCCATGGTGAGACATATGGTTAAATCGCAATAGAATTCAGGGCTTGAAACTAACGGTCCTGAAAATAACTGTTAAAAACTGTTTTATAAAGGTGGGTATTGATTAAAATGGTTATGGAGAACAGTAGCGGATTTAAGAAAAAAAAGCCCAGGTGGCAAACGTTCTTAAGGGCTCATTTTTCGAGAAAATGAAGAGGTACAGTAATGCCTCGTTATAATCCCGACGATCGGGGCTGGCGGCGGGACACTAACGCGATGCGGACACTATTTCCTTGGAGTAGTATATGCTCTAAGACTATTCCGTGCGGCCGATGCCGCGAGTGAGAAAACCCAAGAGCAGAGCAAGAGGGAACGAAACAGTTGACACGAAGTTGCCGTCGTCTCTTTCGTTCGCTCACTCTCGACCGAAGGATGCCAAGAAATGGTGGGGATAGTGAGCGGGATTATAACGCATGGTAAAAACGGGACACTAACGAGGCATTACTGTAGTTTACTAAAAAGGGGTAAATGTAGTATAGAAAAATATAGAAAGAAAAGTATACTGCTTGGATAAAATCATAATTTCTTTTAAGATAGAGCTCTAGGGGACCTTCTAAGCAGGGGCCCATTTTTCGGGGAAATGAAGAGGTAGTTTACTAAAAACGGGCTCAGTGTAATATTACCGAAAAAATACAATTTGGATAAAATCGTAATTTTTTTTAAGAATAGGGCCCTGGATATGGGGCCTTCTGGATAGGGGCCCAGGCGGCAACTGCTCATCGGCCGTCCTGTTAAATCCGCCACTGATGGAGAACCTTTATTTCAAATTAGCTGACCCGTTACCCGGTTTCACCCGGGAATTAATATTATTATTATTTATTATTTTAGATAGCATATTTATAAATAGCTTATAATCTAATCTAGGACGTATTTAATGTATATTCCAAATTTCGTTGAAATCCGTTCAGTGATTTAGGCGCGAAAGAAGGACAAACCAACAGGCAACATTTCACTTTGATATATTAGTAAGGATAACAGTTATGAAGAACCGAAATTTCCAATTTTTAATAACCGTTATTTTTTCTGTTCCGAAACGGTTCCAGAATCAAGTGTTGCATCGACTTTTCCCTAATTGATATGATTAGTGTATATGTGGATATTTTTTACAAAATCTTTATAGAAACAGGGGAAATTTTAGCTTCCAATTCTGAATAATATAGTGTGTGTGTGCGCGCGCGCGCGCGCGCGCGCGCGCGCGCGTGTGTGTGTGTGTGTGTGTGTGTGAATGGAAAAATATGTAGCTGATGATTTATTTATTTCAATGCTTTATTAGAAATCAATGATATGTATAAATGTTTCTCCTTTTTCTATGAGGATTTTGTAAAAAATATCCACATATACAGTAATCTGCAGCTACAATAATTAATGATATCAATTAGGGAAAAGTCGATTACAAGAATTGATTCTAGAACCGTTTCCAAACTGATATAGAACCGAAAAAATAATGGTTTTGGAACCGTAAATCAAACAGATGATAGTTGAAAATTTCGGTTCTTTATAACAGTTATTCAGAATAAAAAACCGAATTCTTCATAACTGTTTGGAGAACCGAAATCGATATTATAACAGTTTTCAAGCCCTGATACAATTCTGAGGCTTGCGCAGCGCCTGGTGTAAGGGAGAGAGGCGTTGGATATTAATTTGTAAGGGTTTTTGAAATTAATTCAAGCAGATGTATCAGCCAATGTACGGCCAAGGGTATCCAGGATACTTGGCAGGCTCATGTTATCCTACGTATGGACCATTACAATACTATCCGCCATTGGCTGCAGCTGCAGCATACTATCCGGCAGCAGCAATGCAGCCGCCAGTTAGGCCTCCTACACTTGTGATGCCTGTAAGTTGTGCTTTTAAAGCCTCGTTCGCATTAGTCAAGTTACTTGGCTTCAAATATATTGACTCGATGTTTGTGTTCAACAGGGCCAGCTGCCCTCAAGTTTATTTTTAAGATTACTTGAAAAAGGAGATGGTCTCCGTCGATATTCCATAAAATATCATAGCTTTCATATATTTCTAAGAATTTAGAATTTTATGATTATAACCGCGCGAAAAGTTGAAGGCCCTCTTCTTGAATTCGAGCGACTTGGAGTCAAGTAACATGACTAATCCGACCCAGGCTTAAGGGTGCTCTGAAATTGTAGAAGTTAAAGCCGAATTACACAATTGTAGGATTTAAGCCGATGATCGGGATGGAGGTATTAATGTGGCGTTTGATTTTTTTGCAGAATGGTTTTGACGCTTCTAACCGATTCGATAGTATCTCGCAACCCGTCTTGCCACCGCCCCCAACAGTTCCAAACGCCGCCCAGCTAGCCGCGATGGCCAGCCACAGCGTGGCTATATCGCAAAAGAAAAACTTCCTAGGAGGGGGAACAGAAGGCGGTTACACCTTTTGGTAAACCATTATAACTTTTGTGAAACACTAAGTCTAAAAAAAAGGCATTGTTGTCGAGATGATCCATGTAGGCAAATCTGATTTTTCTGTTAGAGTTCTGCTATTTTTCATATTGGGAGCAGCTATAATATTGATTAGTATATCTTGAGCGCGAACCGATCGCGAGGCGTCGCCCCTTGCCGCGCGTAAGTCGAGCGATTGCTCGCGAAGCCAAGTGAGGCGAAGGCGGGCGATTGTGATCGGACGCGGGGATGCGATCCCCGAGATGTTTGGCGATCGGTCGGCGACTCGAAAGATACTTATATAAAAAAAAACAAAAATTTCACAAGAGAAACATTGAGAAGGGAAGACTCGTGCGACGCTTGTCATGCGACCTCCGATAAACTGCTACTTACATTCAACTCGGAAAAAAGACCAGAAGTATATTTTGTAAAGTAACAATGCGTGGAAGTTTCTCTAGAGCCGGTAGCTTCCTTTTGTCTTTTTTTTTCTTTTTCTTTCCTCATTAAAAGCATGCCATGGTCTTGGCGGTGACTTCGCGAGAACGATCGAGCGGTACACGAACCTTTATTGACGTACTTAAAAAAAAAATGAGTAGAACTTAAGAGGGCGGTAATTATTTAAAGATGAAACGTATCGTTGTAAATCGTACGACTGCCAACCAAATAATTTCGAAACGGTAGCATTAAAAAAACTGAATCCAATATTCTAAATATACTGTGAAACTTGAAAAATCATCCCCCCCTAAACCCAAGTACGTTTTGCTCGATCCTTCTGCATTTAACGGCTGACAAATTCCGAAACGCACGAGATGTTCCATTGTTTTTTTTTCTTTCTCTTTATTTAACAAAAGGGTTGCTGAACACGAGCGAGAGTAGGGAACACGGTGTTGTTCTTCTCTTTAGAGTTAGCGGGTGAATACGTGCACCACTGGATACGAGAGTTGTCTCATTCGCCTACAGGGATCGATATTCAAAGTGTGTTCTAAGCCTTTTTTAAGCGCGACTTGGTTTTCTGCATGGCAGACCGAAGAGCAAAAGGGGGCTGCTCACGTTATTTCTGTTAATTACTGTTTACATGATTATTACTTTTTTTCCGAGACTCCTTCCTCCTCTGGCGCTCAGAGAGGGAGGGTCTCCGTCGTCCAAAGTAACTCCTTTACTTTGGAGAGAAAACAAATCATCATGGGTAGCCCTGACGTTTAGAAAAAAAAAACGCAAAAAAGAATATGTACGTGATAGGAGCCCGAGGAATGCGTGAGAGTCATTCGCGGTTGCCAAGCTGAACGACGCGCTTTGTATTTCGAATTTGACGACTATGCCAATGATATACGATTAACGTCGAGTATTTACAACCCATTAGAAGCCTTTCTTACGTTTCTTTGATAAAGAGAAATATTCAGCCGAGACAGGAATACCTTTAGAAGGTTTCTTCCCGAGGTCATTAGAATCGCAGGATCGTGACACTTTTTTGGAAGTTAGAAAAAAAAAGGGATAACGACGATGTTGAAGGCTCGCGTGCCAAAACAACGAGAAATTAAGCTTATAAATGCCGAAGATTCTCACGTATTCGACGACTTCAAAGATACTTACTACTCTACCTAAAAGTACGCACTCTCTTCTTTGAAATCAGTAGTCTTTCCTCCTAGTTGTTTCATGTTTCTTTTTTAAAACGCAGATTAGCTAGGTCGGCTAACGAAGTTATTATTTAATTGAAGTAAAAAGGCTTGCCCGCGGCGCTCGAATTTCCTTCAAGCAGGTTAAATTGCGCTTTGATTGAAACAGTTGCCATCTAGCGGGGTCCGATGCGTCATCGGACGTCTCCACTTGCTTCTACCAGATATAGATGTGTCCGAACTTTTTCCAACTGTATAACACTGATCTCTGTAACGTCCAAAGACGTCCGTTGTTCTGAAAATTCTCCCCGGAATTGTACGGGGCAAGTGTATGGGAACTGGTTTCGACCGAAGCTTCGCGAAGGAAACAAGTAGCCGACTCAATTTTCAAAGTACAAATTGAATATCCATGTAAGTAGAGGGGAGAAATTCGCGACAACGCGGCCAAGCCTTACGTCAGCCATATTAGGCGAGTTGCAATGATGATACGGTAAGCAACGCAGCGAGTTCGTAACGCCCGACGATTTAAACACAGTGCAGAAATTGTTGGCAGCCAACTACTAGCGACATATTTTCTGAGAACTCGAGACCTATTGTAAGAAGCGAAGGGACACGGAAATTACTGGTGATGATAACGAAAACCTAGATGCACAGCTACGAAACGACTGTTTTGCTCCGCGATCATAGCATATAGTGCAGTGTGCGCCTGCCGACAGGGCGCCTGCTGATGCGCCGCTCCGCGGGCGCACGATTTAAACACGATATTAATTAAGCAATGAAGATCGAAGAAACTAATTTACAATCGGTGATAGCTTAGGATAGGACCAAGAAACGCAGTTCTATTTAGAAATTTTTCGAATGGGTGTTCCCGGAAAACTTGACCAGTACTCTAATATGTTTTGCATTGGACTTTACAAGGGCGGGCATTCCATTGGGCCCGCCCGCGGAGTTATAGAAGTGAAAAATTCTCCATTCTCCCTCGATCGGAGGATTAGAGCGAGTTGCAATTTAATTGAACGGAAAATCAAAGGTGATTTCGATTTTGCCTTAACCGGCTATTAGTTGAATTTCTATGAGACATTTATCGCTTGGAAGTTTTACATCCATTTTCAAAGCATCGCCCGCATTTGAATTTTGCACTTTTAAAAGCAGGAACGTCCTGATATTGATACGGTTCTTTGTATTTTTGTGATATCCGATTACCTCGAAATCTAAAGCAGGAATAAGTAGATGTTTTGCCTTCGTTTTCTACCGTCTCCTTGGATCATAGTTCAGCGTTTCCGTCGGAAAGGGAACTAGCGAGCAATAATTTGGAAACCGAGACTTTTATAAATGGCGAAACGCACGACTGGCCAGATTTGTTGCCACAGCGCCGTAACTTACGTTCACCTTATACCTTTGATTCTTGTTACTTCTTTTTCCCTTCTCTTTTATTTTTTTCTTCCTTACGAGACGTACCTACAGCTACTCACGTTATGACCCAGCGTTCGGTAAAGAAGCGCGTAATCTCAATCTTTGTTAAAAGAAAATGAAAAATCTAGTCCGAAGAGTCTGACTGATTGGGATAAAAGATGGGTCGCATAGACCTTTTTCTTCTCGATCCGTGCGACGCCAGGTGCGAATTATACCACGCTGCATATTCATTTATTATATTCTCGAGGCATCCGAACGAAAATTTATCAATCTCTCCCTAAACGAGAACTCATGCCATTCCACTTTACGACATTGAGCCCACGATCGACACATGTACGAGTCATATTTAGGAATCGGAGGACACGCGTGCACCGCGAGGAGAAACGAGAAGCGAAGTTGTGTCGTTGTTTCGAACAAAATTGGGAAAAAAATATGTAAAACACTCTCGTCGAATTTTTTGCGAGTCTGCATATCAGCGAAGGGGGCTACCTATTACTAGCTTACTTCGCTTATCGTTACATTGCGCAATAAATGCACGGAGCCACCTCAATCTTTGCAGCTACGACATGAATATTAAAAAGAAACGAAAGAAAGAACGATTTGGAAAATAAAACACTTACCACTATAATAGATACTAACCATCGAGGACTAAAAGTAACGAAAGACGGGAAGAAAGATGTGACGAAGCACCGATGTCAGCTTTCATAGAAACTCGTACACACGAAGAAACATGTGAACTGTATTGTGTTAATATTTATATTTAAATTATTATTATTTAAACGATTTATTTGCAGATTTCTACAATTTAGATCAGAATTTACGCGACATATTTTGACCGATTATTTTGTATCGAGCGAGAGTGGTGGGAAGGTTTTATATCATGAAAAAAAAGTGTGCAATAAGCGTAATGTCTATTGTAACAATAAAGAAATGATATTAATTGCAACGGTGAACTTGTTATTACGTTGAGCGAGAGAGAGATTGAGAGAGAGTCAGAGAGAAAGAAAGTGAGAGAGAGTCAGAGAGAAAGAGCGCGAGAGAGAGAGAGCATAACAAGAGAAATGAAAATGTACCATTGCAATCATCAAGTGTACTAGTTAATAAATATTACGATCATGGAATTCGTTACATACTGCCTTCTCCTTGTACATATATACAAGCTTGCAATGACTACATAATTCAATGGAATGGATATGGAACACTGAAATGCAAAGGAATCGAAATTGAACAACTAAAGCGGATATAAAACTTTATATAATCACTGATACAACAAACAGGATCATTGAAATTCTCTCGCGATTAATATACACAAGTATTTTCCAGTATGGTAATATGTACAAAATATATCTATCGACAGTTTGGCATTAATAAGTCTGGTGTCTCCAGATTACGAACCATTCGCTTTATTCGCATCGCTAATCGTACTTTCTATTAGACAGAACTTTCTTCATAGTTTTCTCTAAAGTCGGTAACATTTCGCAATAATTGTCTACACATTTTGTTGCACACTTCTCGAAGTCATCGCTGTACCTATCCACTTCCCTCTGCGAGGGATTAGGGCCCATCTTGTCCTTTATTTTGTCGTTACAATCCATAATACACCTCTGCAATCGATTCTGAAAACCAACAATTCACGTTTAATTACTCGCTTGCGATGAACATTCGTCGTTTTAAAAGCTTTCAAGCACCGTACCTGAACTCTTTCAAATTCTCCTTGAACATACTGTTGGGCCTTGTTCAAAGAGCCATTGCAGTTTTCTATGCAATGGTGTACTTTCTGTATACTGTAGGACTCGTTGTCGCAGCAAACCGCGGAGCACCTGTGCATCTCGCCCTGAAATCCAATATCATCATCGCGGCACCGTGTTAGCTTCGCCAGCTTTCATAGAATTTTAAAATTGAACAGTAGGGTGGTAAAGGTAGTATGGTAAAAATACAAAGTTTTTAAAAATTTCTTCTGACCCTCAGAAGCTTCCAAATAGTTTAAAAGAATTTCGTCTAAAATTTTGTTAAAATATATTAAGGATTGAAGGTCGCTCAATGGCATTGAAATATTACTGTTTTGGTATAAATTGATAGAAATTTTTGCAATAATTTTGAAATTTTATTAACTTTTAAGTGAGAGTGTAACATTCAAATTCGGGCACTCGTCGCATAGACTAAACGGGTTTATAACGAGTGTGTAATGTATTGTGTTGTGGCATAAGACTTTATATGCACATTTAAATTTCTCTGCAGAATTAGATGCAGACGCAAACTTTGACGTACATTCTATTCAGGTTGTTAAACGCATAGATAAAATCATGGTTTTGGATTCTGATATATAAATATGGGCCCCGTTTCATTAAAATTGATAAGTGACAATTATGGAAAGTCGCCGTTGCCACACTTGTGGTACATGCGAAATATAAAGTCCTTGAGCGACCTTTATATATCAAAATATACAAATAAAAAACACGAAGATATTTTTTTTGTCGAATAGTAGATTTTCAGAGGGTCAAACAATACAAATTTTAAAGTTGAAAAATAAGGACCACCCTATTGAACAGCGTAGGTAAAGCATGCCCCGCGATATAACCTGAAATTATTATGCGGCGGACCGAGTGTACCTGCATTTTTCTCAGGTACGATTTGTCGATCTCCTCCACCATTTTAGTCATATTCTCTTCCACTCGTCTTCTTTGCTCCTCGACCATTTTTCTGTATTCACTTTCTTCGAAACGTGCCTGTCGAATAAAATAGAGTAGGCTAGCCGGTCTCCCTGATAGGGCTCTATCAATACCCGCGTATAGGAAAGAAACATATCGTTTAGGTTAGGTCAGTAATCGAACATGTGCGGTTATGTAACCAAATTGAAATTCGTAATTGGCGGGTTAAAGTATCATTGGGTATGTAAGGGACGAAGAAATATTCTCGTTAACTGGTTTGTGACATAAAACGAGTGAGGAATCATTTTTCCACAAGGTATTCGAGTCAGGGCCGCCTTTAACAGTGGGCTAAATGGGCTATAGCCCAGGGGCGACCGTGATTAAACGGGGGCTAGGGGGGACTGCAGCCCCGGGCCCCACTTTATGAGGGAGGCCCCATTCTAAGCGATTAGCTAGTGAGCTAAAACGCCCCTCCCCCCGCTATTCAAACACGGGGGGGGGGCCTCGAAAGTTTGATATGTAGCCCCGGGCCCCAAAATCAACCACGTGGGGGGGGGGCCTCGAAGGTTTGATAGCCCCGGGCCCCAAAAATCTTAATCCGGGCCTGGATCTAAGGGTGCTTAAGAATCAAATATGTTGAAATGCTTTTTTCTCTTCAATTTTGGAGACAAAAATTTCTATCCGGTTCTCTACTAGGGCGAGCACGAGCGGGGGTATTGTTAACGGATATTTTCGTCTATTCTTGTCGTGTCCACACCGCCGCAAACGGAACGAAATGTTCACATACGATTCGTTGGCTGAGTTTTGTTCATGTTTGCGGCAGTGTGGACGCGGCGGGGACATTGTTTTTGTTCGTGTTTGCCTTGCACCGATTGCGAAGAAATTGCACCCTTGGGGGCTAGGGCGCCAAACTTTTTTAGCACAGGGCGCTCAAATTTGTTAAGACGGCCCTGACTCTAGTACTTTTACAGTAACGTTAGTTGAAATTAATATCGTCCCAGATAAATGAGTATTCTGTTTAACTTCGAATACCATTAATGTAAATGGAACTATGAATTATAATATTCATAATTTCAAATTGTCCAGTTCCATAAAAACTCGGCTTAGAAGGGGGGGATAGGTGCAACGATCCAGTAGCGCGGTTGCGCGGAATTAGAGTTGTGCAACGCGCATGCGTAGTTAGTATAGGGTACGGGGCATACGAATCGGAAACCATTCCGGTCGCCTTTCTTCACTTGACCGGCCAAGATGTTGAATGCCGTATCGAAGGCAGCCACTGGGGCTTTGAGGGCCGTCAAACCTGCGCTTCTCCAAAATGAAGTGACTAAAATATCCGGAGCTCTGTCCGTCAACAGTGAGTATTAACAGAAAATCATCTTACCATTCACCTTAATCGCCTTCCTCCGCTCGTTGACACAGTTTCCAATTTTAAGCGCCCCATCGTGCTCTAGCAGAAACGTTACTGTGCATCGGGGCACCACCCTTTTTAACTGCTCGCTCTCCTTTTGACATCCCTAACGAATTAACGGTCCTTTTTTTCTCATTGACACGCGAATCCTGAGTAAAACTAGTATTGATTATATAATCCGTATTATTCGACCGAACCGCAGCGGTGATACCACTGTGCCAACATGGCGGCATTTAAGGTCACTTCGACTAATTTTTTACCTCATTGAAACGATGTACTAACACGATTGCGATCAATATTTTGATTGTATCGCGAATTTTGATGGACCTTTATCTATTCTCTTGCGATGCTAAGATGTAAAGGGCGTTCAGTTATCCGCGCGCTGCCATCGTCAATCGTGTCTCGTGGATATCGATTGCTCTTAATTTTCCCGATACAGATCTTTAGAATACCTTACGCACACAATTAATGGCATATTTGTTAGAAAATTCGAACGATGGGGAACATTCGTCTAGTCGAGAACGCGAGATTCGTGGATTTTCGTTTGAAGTATGCACATGCAGTTTGTATTATGTAACTTACCTCCCATGAGTATTATCTAATATTTTGTTGAGCTTATACTAATAATTGTCCCATCCGTGGATCCTTCATAGCAGACAGCAATTAATGAAAAATATTTACTCACAGAATTCATGATTTTAATGTTTTATAAATTGTTATACGCAGAGACAAATAATGATTGTTGGTTTTTAATTAGACAGGGAATATGCAAAAGCTGCAAGTGCCAAGAGTGGCGCACATGGAAGGGTTGTTGCTGTCATCGGTGCCGTCGTTGACGTGCAATTTGACGATGAACTTCCACGGATCCTTAATGCCTTGGAGGTCCAGGACCGTTCTCCCAGGCTAGTCCTTGAAGTGGCTCAGCATCTGGGAGAGAACACAGTGCGCACCATCGCTATGGATGGTAATTTTACTCAGGGATCGAAAAAGTTCTGGAACTCTCATTTTTAAAAAAATTCTATTAGAACTTATATGTTTCGTTTAAGAAAATATCTGTTCCTGTGGAATTTTTATTAGAAGAAAAGTTAGCCTTAGGAACTTCTTTAGAAAGTGTTCTCACGGAAAAGATATTTTAGAACCTATATAATAAAAGTTCCATGGAAGCAGTTATATTAGAACATCTATTAAAAAAATGTTCCATAAGATAAAGAAAAGTATTAAACTATTAGGTACTAGTTTTATTTAACAATATAATATCATATTCTTCGTGTTTATTTAATAAATGTATGAGAATCATAACATATTTAACCTTTAGAGGGCCGGGCTGGCCACTATAGTGGCCACCTAAGAATTTGGATACTTTGCCGGTCATTTTGGTGGTATATATGCATAAATTTTAAGAAAATAAAATTTACAATTTTAATGAAAAAATCCCGGCCCTCTAGAGGTTAATAGTTTCATAAGAAGTATTGAACAGAAAAGAGAACTTGTAAAGAATAATACCTAAATAACATTTTTTTATAACAGTAATAATTATTTATTATTACTGTAGTACTATTCATTGAATAGTATTCAGAAAATTTTTAATATCGATGAACAAAATATCTGTTCCTGTTATAGAGAAATTTTTATTTATATATTTTAGTTCCATTAGTTATTTAAGTTCCATTTCAACTAGAACTTTTCCTTTATCAGTTTTCATGAGAACTTATAATGTGAGAACATTTTTAAAAAAGTTTCACGGTTCATGTTTCAAATAGAGCCTATTGAAAAGTTCCAGAACTCTTTCGAAACCTGAACTTTTACATTTCAGTATCATTTACGTAATACACAGTCGTTTAGAATATTCGACGCAAATAGATTCTCTTAATTATTCAACAGTTTACAACAATTTAATTCAATTGTACAGGTACCGAAGGTCTGGTCCGTGGTAACAGCGTTATCGATTCCGGTTTCCCCATCCGTATTCCTGTCGGTGCTGAAACTTTGGGCCGTATTATCAATGTCATCGGCGAACCAATCGACGAGCGTGGACCTGTCGCTACCGACAAGCTTGCTCCCATCCACGCTGATGCTCCCGAATTCGTAGAAATGTCTGTAGAACAGGAGATTCTGGTAACTGGAATTAAAGTCGTCGATCTCCTCGCTCCCTACGCTAAGGGTGGAAAAATTGGTACATCTCGCGTTCTATTAAATCTTCTGTTTCCACTCAATCTGTTTCTGCTAATTTTTACTCAATTGAACACAGGTTTGTTCGGTGGTGCCGGTGTCGGCAAAACTGTATTAATTATGGAGCTGATCAACAACATAGCTAAAGCTCATGGTGGTTACTCCGTGTTTGCTGGCGTGGGTGAGCGAACTCGTGAGGGCAATGACTTGTACCACGAGATGATCGAGACCGGTGTAATCTCGCTGAAGGACAAGACCTCGAAGGTAGCGCTGGTGTACGGACAGATGAACGAACCTCCGGGCGCTCGTGCCCGTGTCGCGTTGACTGGCTTGACCGTCGCCGAATATTTCCGAGATCAAGAAGGACAGGATGTGTTGCTGTTCATTGACAACATCTTCAGGTTCACTCAAGCTGGTTCGGAAGTAAGTGTAATCGATAGGGCTGTCCGGGTACTCGAATATTCAAGCCGGGTACCCGTAAAATCCGGGTAGCTTGAAAAATCTGGGTAGTGCGAATTGTTTCGGGTGGCTCTAAAAATCCGAGCGCCTCGACAATCGGACTATTCGAACTACTTACCCGAATTTTTCAAGCCGCCCGAAAGAAATTCGAGCTACCCGGATTTTACAGGTACTCAGCTCGCTTTCTTCGATTAATCGACAGTATCTTGGGCCGTCAATCTTCTCTACTAATATCTCTTTACTCTTAAAGGTGTCGGCCTTGCTGGGTCGTATTCCGTCCGCCGTAGGTTACCAGCCAACTCTGGCCACCGACATGGGTAGCATGCAGGAGCGTATCACAACAACGAAGAAGGGATCCATCACCTCTGTGCAGGCTATTTACGTGCCTGCTGATGATTTGACAGATCCTGCCCCTGCCACCACATTCGCTCACTTGGACGCTACCACTGTGTTGTCCCGTGCCATCGCTGAGCTTGGTAATTACAGGAATTGCTTCTACATTTATTCGCTTTATAATTCGAATTAGAAGCCTGACGAGGAATCCTGTGAACTGTTAGGTATCTACCCCGCTGTCGATCCTCTCGACTCTACCTCCCGTATCATGGATCCCAACATCATTGGTACCGAGCATTACAACGTTGCTCGTGGCGTGCAGAAGATCTTGCAGGATTACAAATCTCTTCAAGATATCATTGCCATCTTGGGTATGGATGAGTTGTCCGAGGAAGACAAGCTTACTGTCGCGCGTGCGCGTAAGATTCAGAGGTTCTTGTCCCAGCCATTCCAGGTAGATATAAATTTCCGCTCCGTTTTATTATGGAATTTTATTGGTCTTTCTTATTAACCATTATTCCATTGACATTGTTTAGGTTGCCGAGGTGTTCACCGGCCATGCCGGCAAATTAGTACCGATACAAGAAACTATCAAAGGATTCCAAAAGATCTTGGGTGGAGAGTACGATCACCTCCCAGAAGTCGCGTTCTATATGGTCGGCCCGATCGAAGAAGTAGTAACAAAGGCAGAATCGTTAGCCCAGCAATAAGTTGGCTCACAGTCATCGTAATCATGTCATTAAATAATTAAAACGATCTTCTAATAATACTGGCCTGTCTCTTTTTTACGTAACAGGAAATAGTGGATTTCATCGGGGGGTGTAAGCGTCCTCGGACGGGATAATCGCAGAACGGGGATTAGAAGATTGTTTTCTCGTTGTTCAGTGAAGTTCACAAAGCCATACGAAATTCTGGGGAACATTGTGAACGATAATCAATTAGAAGTGTCACGTGGATTTCGTTTGATTTCGTTCGGGATGTTCTCGCAATCCATAGATCGACTCGATAAGCATATTGTTATTACTTAGCATATACTGCAACGCTATAGTATATGTTAGAAACTAATAAAAATTTTACAAAAACGTACGGATGAATGTGCACTTTAAGGATCCTTCGTTTTCGTAAAACAGTCTATTTTTTTTTTAATTTAACGCAGGAATAAAAGAATTACACCTCTGTTTCCAAATGTAGAAGAATATATTCTTTGCCACTTTAGTCATCGCAATACTTAAACTTTTAAAATACTTAGTGTAGAAGAATACTGTTGATCTTTTCTTTACGAACAATTAAGCTAAACATCACCTTCAGTTATTAAAATCAATCATAGGCTTTTTTAATCGATAGGTGTCTTTCAGGACCTGAAATAGAAAACAGAAAATAGGCTCGTTAGATTCGACACACTGGCCGATTACACGATTTAGAAATAGTAATAACGTTTATTACCCTCCACTGTTCCATGGTCAGGTACATAACGTTTTGAATGCTCGGAACTTTTCCTGCCTTAATTTGAGCAGTCATGTCTTTAGAACACGGTTGGACCACCAGTATCCCAGAGCCGTCTACGATCAAATAAGTAAACGTAGCATAGAAATCGCATATGTCTATCATCGAAATTAGTTACCTTTCGATATTTTCACTTGCCCATCCCTGACGAGAAACGATATTTGCAGCATATTCTCGATAGTTTTCCCAAAGTCCCTTGGGTGCAGAATTAATTTAAAAAAATCAATGGGCTCGCGATTGGTCTTATAATAACGCGTAATGAATCCTTTCATTTTTACAGTTTGTTCCAGACTTTCCTCCTCTTTATCAACCGTTACAACATTCTCCGGCCTTTTTATCGCCGCCTGAGGCTCTCTGACGACTGGTTTTCTTCTTTGGTTCACTTCCTTCATCTCTAATGGTGCTAAAGTACCTAAAAACAGAATAAACCGACTCGTACTTGTTTCTTTAAATTAATCCCAAGAACTATTTAACAAAGAAATTTCAAGGAACCTAATAATGTGGTATACTGAGGCATCATGCTAAAGCATTTTGTAACTTGTGATTCTAAAATCGACCAATTCGGTGTTTCCGTTTCAACATCTGGAAGTTGCTTTACGTGTTCTACCTAAATCATATAAACATTCAAAATTGATTATAGACAGTGATGCCAATCGTCAAGCAGCAATGTAGCTGTTATCTCAGGAACATACCAGCTTCTGAGCAAATTCTGCATGATTATACGAATACACGAATCGTGTTAAAGACCGGGTACAGTGTTTTAAAATTCTAGAGGACACGCTCATCATTTGCGAGTCCAGTAATACTTCTTCTTGATTGTGTACTGAAAATAATAATAAATATTAAAGAGCTGGATATAGGAATACATAAAACAAATACAAACGATACATACTCTTTTCTTCTAGAGTCGTTTCAGAGTTTATGTTATCCGTTTGTTCCATACATAAATCTAGAGTTTGTATAGTACTTTCGCCGACTGAGTCTTCTAAAAATTCCACACTGATTAGAAGATTTGTTTTCCCACGATGTACATAGTTTGTGCATAGAGATCTTACCAAGAGATTCAGCCGTGTTGATAACTTTTCTTAGAATTTCTTTCCGCTGAAGCGGGGAAAGTAAAAGCGATGACCTCTCATCCGAGCTAGGACTCGGAGTGCCCTTGGACATTTTGAACCTTCTTTTTTACTGCAACATTTTATTGTTCGTGATAATTTATATCAGAGTTCAAGCTAGCAGAAAATAATAACAATTCCCTGGCTGCTTATTATCAATGCTACTGAACCATAAATTAAGAATTTCAATGGTACCTAAGTGCTATTGTTGATAACTATATTAAAAACAACATCGAGTGTTAGCAGTTCGTAATGCTTAAATCTACTGTTTGATAATCAGACAATTAATAATCAAATACTTCGTGCAACAATATTTCCATTGTTCTTAAAGTAACAACAGAAGCCTGTAAACGCTGAGTCGTCAGTAAACCTAGCACTGACTGACATTAACCTTTTATCACTGTGAAACGGACTATGCTAATATTTACGAACTGGTCTACGCTACTGGCGTGATTGTTCCATTGCAAAGTTATTTAATAACAAGTGATTTATCCGCAGCTGTTGTTGTTCATTAATAATCCTATCGCAGGGTAAATCGATTTCAATCGTATTCAGAGGAACGAGACACGAGAAAAGAATAGCTTCTGATTAAAGACGCACCAGACGAACTTTTGACAGCTCGTGGTGACGAAAACTGTCGTGCGTTTTAAGTTCGACTAAAGAATTAAAATAACGGGCATGGAAAACACCTCGAACAAGGTACTGCTCTTAGGAGCACTTAGGTGCTGAATAATCTCGGACGGTGCTACCTTAATCTCGTAATATGAATTTGTAGGAAGAGCAGAACAACCAGGATGATTCAGACTCGGAAATAGATGAGGTAGAACCCAGACTTAAATTCGTCAGGATGAGGAGCGACCTGGAACGTATATTGCAAAACGATGCAGCTAGTTGCATTGCTGTGCATCCCAAGGTGTGAAGAATAATTTTATATTATTTTATGGTAGGTTACCCTCGATAGCCCTAAAACAGCCCTTTTTTCAAACACAGATTGCAGAGTGATAAATAATAGTAGAGAGAACGTTGTTTTCTAGTTTTAATCGTTATTCTATGAGCTTTACCACGAAAAAAGGGAAAGTCTAAATATCTGTATGCACATAAAAGTTGTGAGTAAAAACGTAAAGGCGTGTTCGTGGTGCACCGTTTGATGGTGAATATAAAATCTCGAGAAATGTTCCAATGATTTCGATGAAAATTTAATGAGAGATACAGAAAACTATTCCCTATGATGTGCCAGAAGCAGATTTTCAAAAAAAAGTAATATAATTTTTATGTTGAAAAAATACGATTTTATCGATTTTGTGTATGGAAAATATTTTCATCTTTCTTTTTAAGAATTTATGTAGAAAATCTGGTCTGACACATCGTAGGGAATGGTTTTCTGCATCTCTCATTAAATTTTCATCCAACTGGTTGGAGCAGTTTTTGAGATTTTATGTTCACCATTAAACAGTGTATCGTGTACACAGTTTCAGTTTTTACTCATAACTTTTATGCACATAGAGATATTTAGATTTTTATTTTTTGTGTTAAAGCTCATAGAATAACGATTAAAACTAGAAAAAAACATTCTCTTTACTGTTATTTATCACTTTACAATTTGTAGGGCTGTTTTACCAAATTTGAGTGCCCTGGGCTAAAAAATTTTGGCGCCCTAGCCCCCAAGGGTGCAATTTCTTTGGAATCGGTGTAAGGCGATACATCACAACCCAGGGTCTCCACCAAGGCAAACACGAACAAAAATAATAGAAATTTTTGTCTCCAAAATTGAAGAGAAAAAAGCATTTCAACATATTTGATTCTTATGCACCCTTGTATCACGGATACCCCTTGGCTATAGCCCATTTAGTCCACCCCCTTAAGCTGGCTTATTTAGATATATCATAGAAACACTGATTCGAATACAATTGAAATGAAAGTTTTTGGCCCTGTAATCTTCGTCCTATATTGCGCTTTATGTAAACCAGGACTCTGTTATCTTCTATAGACCACTGGTTTTAAATTAAACTGGTTGCAATTTAATTTCCGTTTAGTTCCTATGCCTGGGCTCGCACTGGGGTATGATACATCTGTTGGACCACCAAGGCAATAACATCGAGTCTAAGACTCTGCAAGCGCACACAGTCGCCGTCAATCAAATCTCCATAGATTACAATGGAGATTTCATCGCGTCGTGTAGCGACGATGGGAAGGTTTTTATATACGGTCTTTATAGTACAGAGAATAATCACAATATGAGTATGGGTAGATTGGTTAAAAGCATAGCCATAGACCCGAATTACTATAAAAGCGGTAGTGGAAGAAGATTCATTACAGGTATCTCTTTAAAGAGTTGTTAGTTTTTATAAAGACACTCCGATGGTAAACTAACAATATTTTCAGGGGACGATAAGCTGGTTTTGTACGAGAAGACTTTTTTATCTAGAATGAAACAGACTGTGTTATGCGAAGCGGAAGGTGGAGTAAGATCAGTCGCGTGGACTGGACACTTTGTGGCTTGGGCATCGGACATTGGTGTTAGGGTTTACGATATAAACGCAAGATGTTCGTTGGTCCTTATTAAATGGACTAAGTCTGCCGAGTGAGTGAAAGAGCAAGACGTGAGATTCTTATGGAACTTTGCAAGCGAAACAGTCCTTAATCGAGATAATTCCATCGCTTTTACAGTGCTTTACCGGAACACTACAGGTGTAACCTTCGCTGGTCGGATGACAGAACATTGTTAATTGGGTGGGTTGATATAGTAAGAGTTTGCCAAATTAGGAAAAGATCGATACACGAGATGGCCAATAGGGACTTACCGGAATATGTAGTGGATCCAGGTATGCTGTTCATAAAATAAATATAGAAGTACAGCGAATAGTAACAGTTTAAATTTCAGTGTCAACATTCCAAGTGGACTTTTACATTTCTGGTATCGCGCCGTTAGAAAATCAGTTAGTATTATTAGGCTGTCTAAAGGAACCAAATGAGAATGGGAAAAGTCAGCGGCCAACAGTGCACGTTGTCGAACCAAAGTACCAAGATTTTTCTATCGTCTGTGCGAACTCCCTCTCGCTTCGTGGTTACAAAGAGTACAGCTGTAACGATTATCATTTAGATTGTCTGCAGGAAGAAAACAGGTACGTTCAGTCCCATTAATTTCACTGTGTTCGTTAAGACTGCTCTAATATTCTCTTATTTGCACCCAGATTTTTTATCGTCAGTCCAAAGGACATTGTTGTGGCTAGTTTATACGATGCGGACGACAGAATCGAATGGCGTCTGAATCATGGAAAATTTGAGCAAGCATTAGAAGCAGTGACAATAAATAACAGCAAAGATTGCAAGAAGTACACGCTAGTGAACGTCGGTCGTGTGTATTTGGATCACTTACTGGCGTGCGGGAAATATGATGAGGCGGGGAAACTCTGCTTAAAAGTTCTAGGAAGGGATAAGAAGCTGTGGGAGGAAGAAGTTAGTCGTTGGTTAAATCACGAGATACTGTCTCATCTTCGATTCGATTAACACTATGCTCTTCCGCAGGTGTATAAATTTGCAAGGGTGCACCAATTACGGTCCATTTCCTCTTATCTTCCAAGAGGAGACGTGAAGTTAGACCCGTTGATCTACGAAATGGTTCTCTACGAATATTTAAAAATGGACCCCGATGGATTTCTTCAGCTAGTCAAAGAGTGGTCCCCGAAGTTGTACAAAGTCGCAGCTGTCGTTAACGGTGTTCTGGAACACCTTCTGGTTCGCAGTCAACGGCAGAACGTGCTCTTAGAAGCTTTAGCCCTTTTATACATTCACGACGGGAAATACGACAAAGCACTCGCCATGTATTTGAAGCTGAGGCACAAAGATGTGTTTCAACTTATCCAGAAATATCAATTGTACCGCACCGTTTACGACATGATAGAAGGTTTAATGGATCTAGACACGGACAGGGCTATACAGTTTTTCTTAGAAAAGGACAGAGTGCCGTCAGAAATTGTTGTACAGAAATTGCAGCACAATCATCGCTATTTATACCTGGTAAGATCGAAGATAAAAGACTTTCGGTAGTAGCTACGGTTCACGTTTATTAACGCTTCGAAAATATGTTCGCGCCAGTATCTAGATGCGCTAGATAAGAAAGATAGGAAAGACTCGAAGGACAAATACCATGGATTGTTGGTCCGACTATACGCCGATTACTCCCGAGACAAGTTATTGCCACTTTTACGTCGCTCCGATAATTACCCCATACAACAGGCACTTGATATTTGCACTCAGCGAAAATTCTATCCAGAAATGGTGTACTTGCTCGACAAAATTGGAAATGCCTCTGAAGCTCTGGCGCTTATGACGAGGGAATTAAATGATATGGAGAGCGCGATCGCATTCTGCCAGGAGCACGATGACGAGGAATTGTGGAATGATTTGATCAACTACTCTCTGGACAAGCCTAGTAAGTAATGATAGTTCTTCCGCGTAACTCCGCTAAATTAAACCGCTTCGTTTCAGAGGCCATCACGTTCTTGCTCCAAAAGATAGGCACGTATGTGGACCCCAGGCTTATGGTGCAGAGAATAGAACCGTCCCTAGAGATTCCCGGGCTGAAGAAGGCTTTAGTTAAATTGCTGTGCGATTACAATCTTCAAGTGTCCATACAAGAGGGTTGTAAGAAGACTTTATCCAATGATTATTTTAATCTACACGAGAGGCTGGTTAAATGCCACCAGAAAGGAATATTTATTGATGGTTTGTATTTACGAGACGATTGTAGCGATTGTTTACTATGCTTATGCTTGTGATATTCTTTCTTATCAGATGACCAAATGTGCGGAGCGTGCCATAGGAAAATAATTGTAAGAGGTATCTATTGAAATAACGTGAACCTGGTTAGGTTTAATATTAACTTCACTTTTATTACATTCCTCCGATTATTATTTGTTGTAGAGTCGAGGAACTTAGTTGTATTTTATTGCAAACACTCGTTTCACGAAGGTTGCCTAGAGAATTTCAAGGTGGTGGTATGTATCTTAATTTTTCACTCATATAAAACACATCGTGCAAGTTTCCATGTGCCTCGATCTTCTGTTCGCAGGAAAACTGTGTCATATGTAATTCGCAGAAGGATACGTCGCCTGGTAAAAAATGATACAGGTACGATTTAGAGAAATACTTGGAAACAACTACCTCAAGCTCATACATCATCGGTTTTTAATCTTCCTAATATTTGGTCAATGATAGAACACTTCGTGCATATCTGGAATACTTTGAGGCACCCAGGACATTTCGAATACGGCTAGAAAGAAATTCAACGATCCTATGAAAATTTATGAACGCGGCATAAGATTTTAAATACAAACGAAGGAGAGGTTTACTTCGCGTCCATCGCAGATTTTCACAATAGCTTGGCATTGGTCGCAAGTTCTTTTCAATTGCGGAGTAACATTGGGCTTACAATGTTCTTCTTTGCTTCCTTTACTGCTCGTAGACGTCTTGGAAGTAGATGTCTCATCTTTCTCTTGCCTATCGGGTGTAACTGACAAGTTAGACACTTTCGAGTGAACAGATCGGCTCGAGTCAGAAGAGCCCTGGAATAATATTTTTATCTGAATTCTAAATTCATTCTGCGGTTTGAAATACGCACTGTCGAATCAGGACATTCTTCCGCGGAGGATCTGGAATCAGTTTTCGGCAGCTCGTGGCAATCTATGCAAAATCCGCAGATACTGCACGAGACATCCGACTTTCCTCTCGCCAGCTGTGATTGTATATCAACGTCAGAATTCTCTTCCAAAGTACTGGTCTCCCAGGACTTTGGACATTTGGCAAACGCTTTGAAATGCTGTATCGTAAAGTCTATTACGTTCCGAGGCTTCACTGCGGAGACCAGTAAAGTTGAAGCTCACAGTAAAATGAGGAATGTGAAAGACCTGTCTAAGAAGAATGGGTAGAATGTTTATCCCATTAAGGAACTCATTACCAACTAGCAGCGTTTGAGTGTAATCCGCGATCAGTTGCTTTACTTCTGGATGATCTGCCAGGTATTCCGTTTGCTCGGCGATGTTGGAGTACTGTTAAGAGAACGAAGCCTACAATCTTTAGATTCTTATATACGGCCAGGAAACAATCTCTTACTTTCACGTCCAAGTATTTGGAAAACATTTCAATGTCTTCCTTCCAGCGATCTCGCAACGGCGTTGTTATTTTTATAGTTTTACTTTTGATCTTTGGATCAACCAGTGGATTGAGCTTCAAGATGTAAGGCACATCTAGCCAATTATGTCGAAGTATTTTAGCTTGCGGAGTCAAATAAGTTCTTATGGTATGCACAGTTTCATCTTCCCTGTGTATCTTACGTTCAATTGTATAGACGCTTAAATAATGACCATCTAGTTCCATATGCTCCGCCCGGGTACACGTCTATCGAAACGATATCCTCTTATTTAAATTCGTTGACATAAATCCGTGGTATCTTACATAGTTAGACGTAGTAAGCTCCCCATCTATGGTAATGCTCTCGAAAGACAACATTCCTTCGTAATTTATAAGCGCCAAGTATCGCATGAGCAGTATATTTACTCCCTCGCTTATGAATTTACTGTTGTAGCGACAGGACAAGTCTTTAGTCTCAGCGGACTCATCGCACGGGCAAGTGCGTATCAGTTTTACATGATAGAAATTGTCTTCGCTGCCAATATAAACTGTCCTCTCGTGCAGTCCGTCATCTTCGTACACGAATCTGAAATATTGTGGAACGTTAATGAGTCTAAGGGCGAGCGTCGAAGCGTGGCTTTCATTGAAGTCAAGTAACTCTGTTCTCTTCTCTTCCAGGCAATGGAATTTCGATGTTGCTGAGCTAATAACCTTTGACCCACCGAAGTGGCCGTCGATGAACATCGAGGATTGCACGTGCACTAAAAGTTCATGGGCTTGGGGCCCGATGGATTCCACTAGAATGCAGTAGCCGCCTATCGGCTTAGAGTCCCTTGCAGATTCACTCTTCAAACAAACCATCAACGTCTCCCGGAAGCATAAAGCTTTTCGTTTCACGTCGTCTGGAGTAAAAAACGAAAGAAAGGGTGTTTGGAGCACGCGAACGTGATGCTCCTTTCAGAGCGATTTGTACCACTCGGCGGCGGAAGTGACATATATTTTGCGAGGCGTAGGCATAACTACATTCCATATGTCTGATTTCCCCAACGACGAATAGACTTATCAATGTGTACATTATATATATTTTTCTATATCAGATTTTATTACGCACCGTTTTCGTGGATGCTTGTCTATTTTATTTATCGAATATCTTCATTCGTTGTTGGAGAAATTTGGTTGGAACCAATCATTTGAATGAAGTGTTTCAGACAGAATTATTTTAGCCGAGAACCTTCTGAACGTTTCACTGTTTCGTTTGAGAGCCGTAAGCCCCTAAGTTCGCTGTATATACTAATGTATACATAGCTGTTTTGCGAGTGAAATCATTCTAAGTATAATAAATAGAACTGGGAATGTTGCGAGAGATCTATAGATCAGTATGTGCAGAAAACAGTCTGTGAAATCGTTGTAATATCCCGCATTTTGTACAGCAAGGTGCCATTATTGTATAAAGTTTTAGTATATTCTGTAGTATTTAAAAGTCGCAAGTCCATGTAGCGCGTTCTACCCAGGCCTTCGTGTAAATACGAACTTCTGAATTTCGTCGTAGAACGGTAATAATAGATAGAATGTATTTAATATATAACTTTTTCACGCCGCTTCTAAAGTTTTACCCCGATCGATTCTTGAAGCTTCTCTGCGGTGATTTTTATAATTAAAGTACGTTATTCCTTACAATTACAAGCAGGCCTTTTCTTATTCGTCGAAAAAGAAGTAACAAGCGAGTTTACCGATTATGAAATCAGGGATCCATTTCTGAATATCGAATAGCTCACAGCAAATTTCTTTCTTGTCCTTCGACATCTTAACGGCTTATCGTAAACAAACACTCAAAGGAATAAAAAAGAAGAACCACAAGTTTGAAAGTAGCTTTTTCACAAGACCGAAGTGAAACCCATAGAATATCACTGTGGCTTCGATCAGCGTTAAACCTGCAAAATGAACATTAGAAGATTGTCGAAGAGGCGATTAGACATTCATATCTGCGAGCTGACAAAATCGTCCGAGAGTAATTTGCCGAAATTACCGCCGAACGCAAGATTTTATTTACGATGGAAACGGAATTTACAAAAGAAAATTTTGGTTTCCGTGAATCATCCGCTGACACGTAACTTTTTACGCAGCTATGCTACCATCGCTTTTGAGAAAAGGCGACACGGGCGGTCTTCGTTTTGGTGGGTGATACATCCTTGCAGCGACTTCAGGTAACTCTGGGCTTTGCGAAGATTTAATGGAAAGTCAGCGATAGAAACTCTGCTTTAAATATCGCAGTCGGGTTTCATCTATGAATAATTTGTTCCCCCAGGTTTTACTGGGACCTTCTAATGATGTTCAATTTCCTCTACATATTCGTAACTGTGCCATACATTTTGGCCTTTCACAGAGTAGCCAAAAGTTCAGCTCCAACGATTTGGAAACCAGTGAACCCTGCGTACATAATCTGCGTAATAGATATCGTTCTGAATTTCATAACTGGATTCAGCTCGCTCGATGGCCACGAAATCTTTCTGGATCCAACTCTAACGATATGGTAATTCAAATTACTTCCTTCTTCCGTCTTAAATAAATTTTATGCTTGTTTAAAGTATCGGTTTTGTACAGGCATTACCTGCAAGGGTATTTTCTGATCGATTTTGTATCTTCGATTCCATACACATGGTTTTATAAAGACATCATACTGCCTCCAGGTCCTGCCTCTAACTCTATCTTGTTAATCCCTGAATTTCTGCCGCTTGTAAAGATTCTGCGTATTTATACATTACGCTTTTACATCAAGCAAGTGTCTACGGTAAGAGATACCGATAAGAGAGATTTAAACCACGAGCGAACCCTTTAAGAGTTACCATTTACGCATAGAATTTTCTAGACCTTTGCGCTTTCTCACCCGGAAGAGAAAACCATTTGGTTAGTGCTACTGACGATATTGATATTGCACTGGTGTAGCTGCATATCGCATCTCCTTCCATTTATTTTCGCACATACGTTTGGAATGACCAAAGAGGTACGATTTAAGTTTACTTAACAAATCAGAGAAAAGCCGTTCTCTGACGGTGGTGTGAGACTAAGTCACAAGCCAGTTTGCTTCCAGGAATCTGAAATGTATCTGATTACTTCAGGATTGTATAAAAAATCCGATGCAGATATTTATTTAATGTATCTGCATATTGGAGTGAGCAACTTCTTCGGATCAAGCTTCACCGAATTCACTACTTTGGGCAAAGTAGATACTCCCACGCGCTCCATAATTCTACTGTTAGGAAGAGGATATATAATTTATCTCATAGGTATCTCCTTTATGGCTAAGCTACGTTAAGGGGAGGTTTCGGTCTAAAAGTCGATTTTTTTTATTTCATTTTTCGAATGTTCGGTCTTTTAGGAATAGGTATTTAAAAGGATCTATTGGAATTTGTAAAATTTCTGAAGTTATAGGTACTTGAGTAGTGGTAAATGTATCGGCGCTCACGTAAAACTTTAAACGCGTTTTTCTTGAATACAAAAAGTCCCATTAAATTGTATATAGTAGTTTTCCTTTAATTAATTCCTAAAGATCACCCATTTTTTGGAGCTCTAGACCGGAACCTCCCCTTAAATCGTTCGTCAAAGAAAGCATCCTAATCCCCTTTTCTATCGTAACAGTGATAGTCTTGCAATTAGTTCAATCAGCCGTAGAACCAGAGTTGAAATATCAAAGAATCCTACATCGAGTGAAAGAATTCATTCACGATCAAGAACTGCCACAGCGTCTTGGAGATAAACTTATTGCTTACTATGAGTATCGTTTTCAAGGAAGCTATTTCAAAGAGAAAGCCATATCCAACACTTTATCAAGTTAGTATAAGGGCGTAGCAAAGGCTTTAAGAAACAATATTCAAGAATACGTGACCCCTTGTGCTTGTGTTTAGGGCACTTAATTCAAGAAATCATGATCAACAGTAGTCGCGGACTGTTAGACACAGCTACTATTCTACATTCTTTGCCTCGTCACATTATCGGGAACTTGATGGGTGAGATACAGAAGAATATACCGTTTCTTGTAATAACTTAGCGACATTTTTTAGGGATCGTAAGACCAGTAATTTATATCAACGAGGATATTATTTATAAATGTGGAGACGAGGGCGACTGTATGTTCTTCATAGTCAGCGGCACCGTCGCTTTAATTACGTTCTACGGGAAGGAAGTATGCAAAGTTCAGCATTCATATATTTCTATTCTAATTAAAATTGGGACTATTCGAATAAATTAATATTCGAATATTTTACAAGTATTCGAATGCTATGAATAAACCTCGAATATTTGTGTATTCGAATGCTACGAATAAACTTCGAGTATTCGAGTATTTGAATGCTAGGAATAAACCTCGAATATTTGAGTATTCGAATGCTACGAATAAATCTCGAATATTTGAGTATTCGAATGCTACGAATAAACTTCGAGTATTTGAGTATTCGAATGTTATTATTCGAATACTCAAATACTATTCGAACTGATGTATTCGAATACTTAAATACTATTCGAACTGATGTATTCGAATACTCAAATACTATTCGAACTGATGTATTCGAATACCGAAAAATTCGACAAATAGTCCCAGCCCTACTTCTAATTACATACAGTAGAACATAACATTTTCAATTCCCTTTCATGCGAGATATGCCATGAAAAAGACGGTGGGTATTTCGGCGAAGGTGCATTAATTTTGCCGGATCGGAGGAGGTTGGAAACAGTGATCGCCCTAGAAGTGTGCGAATTCCTGCGCTTAAGTGTTCGCGATTTCAAGCGCATGTTCCCTCCGACGTCAGGGTTTTATGAAAGGCTGGAGAAGGTTGCGGATGCAAGGCAGGAGCAAATCAGCAAGTTGAATATTATCGACGAAGAACGTATTAAATCAGCCGCGGCGCTCTCAAAGAGTACAGAAAATAATCAGCAAACAGAAGCTGTTGAAACTCCGACTAACAATGAGAATGAACTTCAACCGGGAGATACAACTAATGCAGAGTGAAACATTAATCTGGAAGCTTCTTTTTTAAGAAGCTTTATTGTATGTAGCCATTACGGAATTTAAAAGGAGAGAAAATCGCGCGTCGCTAATTTCATCATTCGTCTCACGTCTGCACAGTTTCGCACGTCTGCCCGCATGCGTGTAATTCGCCAGCTTGTTCTTGCATCGCGAGTCGCGAAATTCTGCAACTTGGATCGACGCTGCGCGTGTAATTCTTTTCCATTGTAATAATAAAGTCTATTAAAGCTTAGACTTTGGATAACTAGTTAATTTATTTTCGTAATCTTAATTCAAAGCTGTTTGTCACAAACAGCTGTTAAGCACTTTCTTCGACGTAGGTTCGAGTCAGGTTTGTGTAGCTTTGTAGCGATAGAATTACTTTAATTCTTTCAATATCGTAAGTTTATTTAAACATTAATCGTAGCAGCACTGTGTCATTAGCTAAAAATTAGATTCCGCGAATATGTTAAGAGGTTATGTCCATAGTCTTGACATGTCGTCTGTGCACGTGGCCGGCACACGCGTGTCAGTTTCTTCAAAGTTCATTACTGAAATCTCATTTATTCTCTTTCATTTAGAGTAACAAATATGGTGGAGTAGCTAAAAATGAGATTCCGCGAATATGTTAAGAGGTTATGTTCATAGTCTTGACATGTCGTCTGTGCACGTGGCCGGCACACGCGTGTCAGTTTCTTCAAAGTTCATTACTGAAATCTCATTTATTCTCTTTTATTTAGAGTAACAAATATGGTGGAGTTGAAGTGGGAAGAGAAATATGAGCTGATCACCAGAAATCTAGCCGAATGGCTTGGTGACGAGAAGCTCAAGAGTATTTTAAAGCAACGAGATTTAAAGCTCTACTGGGGTACCGCAACAACGGGTAAACCTCACATCGGCTACTTTACGCCTATGTCCAAGATAGCTGACTTCCTAAGAGCTGGCGTAGAAGTCACTATACTGTTCGCCGATCTCCATGCCTATTTGGATAACATGAAAGCCCCTTGGGAACTTTTGGAACTCCGTACACGCTATTACGAAGCAGTTATCAAAGCGATGCTCAAGTCTATCGACGTACCTTTGGATAAATTAAAGTTCGTCAAAGGGACGGATTACCAATTGTCCAAGTGAGTAACCGTTTGGAGGACGAGGAATCTAAACGCTGTGTGTTATGTAAATACTTTTTCTTGTTCCAGGGAGTATACGTTGGATGTTTATCGTTTAACTTCCACTGTAACTGAGCACGATGCGAAGAAAGCTGGCGCGGAAGTAGTTAAGCAAGTTGCTAATCCTTTGCTGTCCGGATTGTTGTATCCAGGGTTGCAAGCTTTGGACGAACAGTATCTCAAGATCGATGCCCAATTCGGTGGCGTGGACCAAAGAAAGATCTTCACTTTCTCGGAGAAATATTTGCCTATGCTTGGATACGAGAAGCGTATCCATTTAATGAATCCAATGAGTATGTGCGCAACACACTTGCAATGCTAAGTGAGATTAGAATAGTGGAGTATGTTAAACTTTGTTTTAGTTCCTGGATTGGCGGGATCGAAAATGTCTTCTTCCGAGGAAGACTCTAAGATCGATCTTCTAGATAATGCTGCGGCGGTTAAGAAGAAACTGAAGAAAGCATTCTGCGAGCCTGGTAATATTGCTGATAATGGAGTTCTTTCATTTGCCAAGCACGTCATATATCCTTTGTTAAAGGAAGGAGAATCCTTCGTTGTAAAGAGAAGTGCTGAATTCGGTGTGTATAATGTTGCAACAGCTTTAGTAAAGAGAGAGCTCTATTTAGGACACTAGGTATAAGGTGATTTTTGGGAATTTTTTTCTAAGAAACTGTTAAGCGGATCTTTTGCAAACTTTCAGGGTATTTTAGTTTACATTCAAACAATAAAAATTAATTTTTATGTTACCAAGTGTTCGGTAGAAATGAAGTTATATGAATATGTTCATTTCCTAACGAACGTGTTCCTATATCTTCATTTTTACCGAACACTTTGTAATGTAAAAATTAATTTTTATTGCTTGAATGTGAACTAAAATACCGTGAAAGTTTGGAAAAGATCCGCTTAACGGTTTCTTAGAAAAAAAATTCCCAAGACTCACCATATTCCTAGCGTCCTAAATAGGGCTTCCCCCTTAACTCGTTCAAAGACAAAGTTCTAATAACGAAGACGATTTAGGTGGGGACATCTCGTTCGACAAGTACGAGGACTTGGAAAGTGCATTTGCCAAGGAAGTTATACATCCTGGAGATCTGAAAAGTGCAGCAGAAATTTATATCAATAAGCTCCTAGATCCAATTAGAAAACAATTCGAAGCGGATTCGAAACTGAAAACACTGGCGAGCAAAGCATATCCTCCTCCGCAAAAGCAAAGTAATATCTCATACACTAAATAACAAAATCGCGTACATTATTAATTCGAAGAACTATATAAAAATCGTATGGACCTTTTAGAAGCTGTGGAGGAATTAACGCCAGCCCGGTTAGATATCAGAGTTGGAAAGATAGTCGAAGTATCGAAACATCCCGATGCTGATTCTCTTTACGTGGAGAAGATAGATTTAGGAGAATCTAGCGGGCCTCGTACAATAGTTAGTGGACTCGTAAATTATATACCGTTGGAGGAGATGAAGGATAGGATGGTGGTTATTCTCACCAACTTGAAACCAGCGAGTCTCAGAGGCGTCCAGTCCCATGGAATGGTCCTGTGCGCATCGGTGTACGTATCAATTCAGACACCATTCTTTCTAATGAAAGAATCGTCGTAATCGTCGTACAGTCTCTTCAAACATATTTTAAAATGCGAACAGAGACGAACCCACGAAGCGAGTCGAGCCACTAAGACCTCCGCCAGACAGCAAACCGGGTGATAAAGTGGTTGTGGAGGGATACGAGGATGGAACGCCAGACGATGTACTAAATCCAAAGAAGAAAGTGTGGGAGAAATTACAAGTACGTTTATTTATATTGCGATACGGTGTAATTACACTGTGTTATAATTCACTTCTTCTGCAGGTTGATCTTGTAGTAAATGGTAGCGGAGAAGCGTCGTGGAGTGGAAACGTTCTGCTCACTGCAAGCGGCGGCAAAGTTACGGCTGACAGTCTTAAGAACGTCGCAATCAAATAATGCATTTCAGATATATAGGTATCTGAGCATTTTTATTTTTTTACTTACACAAGAATAGATCGCTTGATATTTAAAACTGCCATTTGTATTTTATTTTACTGTTAGCAACACGATTTTGTATTTTTTTAGATGTACAGTCACGAAAATAGATAGGAGGTGCATCTTTGCAAGAGATTTATACACTTAGAAGATATTTCGCAATTACCTTGTCCTCGCTGTACTTAATGAAATACGTCATCGCTAATACTGACGCAGGTACAATAGCAAATTAAATTGGATCGCGGTTTAAGCACTTTGCTGTGACTGCAGACGAAATGCTTGGTATCGTACCCCTTTCATTATAGTTCATTCGTATGCAAGGGGATCGTGGTCGTAGATAATGGAAACGCTCTGATTTCAACTGCGAGACACTGCACGGTTTCGATTCCTGTTGTTTCTTCTTGCGGATAAGCCAAGACGTAGCTGGGCACAGTGCTAACTCTTTTCTCAATGAACTACTACTGCAACCATACAGTAAAGGATTTATCGCTGCATTAAACAACACTAAGTATCTGCTGATGTACCTGCAGCACAAATCATAGAATTATTCACGCAACATTATAAGTACAGTCGCCAAGTAGACGATCAATTTTCGTGGAAAAATTTACCACAGCGGGTACATCGCTTCTGCTTGACCCGACTTGGGCGTTTCCTTCAGTAACTGTGCTCTGCGAATTATCAGCGCGGTGAACGGCACGCGGCATAGAATGAACGCCAGAACTATGAGCGCCAATATTTGCGCCACTCTTCCTTTGTACTTTACTACAATAGGATACTTGCCCCTCAATGCTTGGGACTCGTAGCGATCTAACTACAAAACATTCCTCATCTAATTACCGCGTCGCATCTTCGCGTTTAAATGTTACCTTGATTAGAATAGCCGAATAACATATCGCCATAATGGACAACGGGGCCCAGACGGTCAAGCCGGCGAAAATATGCCAGTACGGATAGACCAGCACGGTGTCTTCAGTGCAATAGGTTTCCAAATAATTCCTCCACTGCCTTTCGTAGTAATGTCTGAAGTAGGCCAGGGGCCCGGCGACGGCTACACCAGAAATCCAAGTGAAGACTAGCAGGATGTACGTGGTCCTTCAAAACAGAAACGCCACGATACTTATCCACATTTCGCGCTCACTTGTGACTCTATATTCATTACATCGCGGCATTACGTTCTCGTCAGCTTCCCTGAACAGTTAAAGACGATCGCGGAGACTCGATCGTAGCTGATCGCGCTCAAGTTGAAGACGGCCACTAGGGTCAGAGCGTGCACTAGCGAGCCGTCCAGGCGACAGCCAGTCTCACCTAGGATGTAGTTCTGGAATAAGTCGATACAGAGAAACATCCACGAGCACACTAAGCAGGTGACCAAGTCTGCGATACACATATTCACAATCAGTAGATTCGTTACGGTCCGAAGAGACTTCTGCTTTACGATCACGTAGATTAAGCCGCTGTTAGCTAAGGATCCGATGACGATGATCGGCAGAGCGCTAATGATCTTCACTATCACCTCCCATGTGGGTCGGATCCCCCAAATTGTTGAAGGGAACAGATGCTTGCTAGTGTCGATGTTCTCCCACTAAGGACCCACAGATTTATCAGTCACGCTCGCAGCAATATTAATATTAATTCGATTAATAGAATACTGTACGTCAACGCCAGCAGTAGTGGTTTCGTAGTCGTTTTCTACGTGACAGTTCCATTGCACGTCTATGATGATATTTCTGTTCTGAAAGTTCACGAAGCTTAGGTCCATTGTATTAGTTTTGTTGCGACGTGAGAGCAATGCGAATTCTACTGGGATACTGAAAGGCTTAATAGTAATTGGGAAAGTTTAATATGGGTGTAACAGATGGCCCATTAGCACTAGGAGCAAGCTGTTTGTAGAGCTCTTCAGATATAAAGAGCTTTCTGAGCAGTTGTTGATGAATTCTAGGAACAGCGAGTTCGAAAGAAAGTCTGAGGATTTCGATGGGTTAATTAAGTCGATGGTGTCTCGATTTTCAATATTTTATTTGGTTGCAAGCGTGTACACGCGTATCCTATCCTGATACCATTTGTATTCCGCAGTAAACTTTTGCCGTTAGTGAAAGTAATTTTGCGTTCGCTTATACACAGATTTGGCACGCTTGAATAGAAATATTTCTGTGGGCATATTTTCCGTGGCTGCACTGCTCTTCGTATTTGTACTTTGTAGATATTACTTTCTAATCAGTCATACCCAGCACTATCTAGATAAAAAGTTCCCTCCGTGATTTTTAAGAAGTAAAATACGATATACCTATTTCCTCGTTATATGAAAAATATATAAACATTACGCTCTCAGGATGACGCGACTTTAATTCTGTTTCGCTCTTTGTGGTAACAAGTATTGGCTCTCTTAAAAGAATAAAATTAATTGCAATTATTAGTTCTTTATAAAAACAACTTGCACGAATACATCTACAATTGCATTAACGCTATTCCGGAACTTAAATTAACGGCGTAATTAATCTTTGATATCCCTAGGAGTTTTAAGCTTCCACAAGCTAAGAATAAAATGATATTCCGTAAAAATCTTTTTATTATGCGCTCGTTGTATCGCCATCGAATGCTTAAAACTTAAAACGCGAGAAATTAGGAAAAGGGTTCAGATGATCGAACATCGCATTATGCTCGGAGTTAACAATAGAACTGAACTTAGTTAAAACGCATTACGAATTAAATAATATAGATTCATTCCACTTCGATATATTAAACAGGCATGATTTAACTATAGCTGCTCGTAATACAAAATGATATCCATATTTAACATTTCCTATCCGCACGACACCCATTGGCGGATATACGTCGCCGATAGCACGTTATTTACAAACAAATACTATCAATCCTAGTCACAGCAGTTCACATTAGAATGTCGCTTGTTCGTCCTTAAGAACTAAAGTCTCTCATAATAATCGAATGCGTGAATGGAGAAGAATCCTGCTTGATAGCTTTCAAACGTGAAAGAACGAGCTGTCCGTCATCGTTTTTATCGGTATATTGAACAATATTTAAACTACGATTTGTAACAAACATTTGACTAGCTTTTCATAGTCTCATTCCGTGTCCTCGGCCTCGGAGGATTGCGCGACCGGCAACGGCGACGGGATAACTAACTCGTCATCCTCGACCTCTTCCTCCGCGAGTAAAAAGTCTTCGCCCTCGTGGACCTCCTCCTCTCTAGCCGGCTCCGGCGGGGCCAGCACGTCCTGGCCGTGCTGTTTCAAGTGATCCTTCAGCGCGAACGCTCTGCCGTACGACGCGCCGCAGATGTAGCAACTGAACTTCAAATTGTTGTCCTTCTTGTGAGTCTGTATGTGAGCACGCGCGGCATACAAAGAAGCGAACGGTCGCGAGCACTCGGTGCACCGGAACGGTTTAGTGTGACTGTTCTTGTGGCCCGCTAATTGAACACGCGTCTTGAACGTCTTGGGGCAGTACGGGCACGTGTAAGCCCGCTCCTCGCCGTGCGTCAGCAGATGGTGATTGTACACGGAGGAAGCTTTGAATCTCTTGCCGCAGTGCTGACATCCGTAAGGCCTGACGCCGGTGTGAGTTCTCATGTGCAGAGTCAGACAGTAGGAGACGCGAAATGTTTTGCCGCAGACCTGTTACACAATAGGATGTTTCTTAATGCGAATCAAGATCTAAGGGGGAGCTAGAGATCGTTTCGGTTCTACTCACTTCGCACGCATGCGGCTTCTCCCCTGTATGAATACGCTCGTGTTTCACTTTCTCGTGGGGTCTTGTGAATCTCCGGCCGCAGTGCTGACACTGATAAGGCTTTTGACTCTCCGTCAGCTCGGTGGCCGTGGTGTCCGTGGAGGGCGGCGTCGGCGAATGCGACTGACTGAGTTCCGTGTGCACCGCGGCGTGCATCGCTAAACTATCGGCGGAATCGAATTTTCTATTGCAGACTGTACAAGTCACGGAGTCGCCGGAGTGTAGAGCCATGTGAGCTTCTTTGTACGACTCTGCCAGCACTTTACCTGCGAAGAATTAGTACGCGATGAAGTCAGATATTTAGAATGGGGGCTCGGGATTGTTTGAGATTTAGAATATATGTATTACCACACTCGAAACATGTGAACGTTGCGTTGGGTGTTCCCTCGGGCGCGTCGACGTGTCTTGCTCTGACCGGCGCGTGCATCCGGGAATGCAACCGCAAGCTTTTGTGCGAGCAGAATTCTGTGCCGCAGGTTTCGCACACGAACGTTTTCTGATTCGGATCCGGTTCACCTTCGTGCACCTTCGCGTGCAATTGTAACGCCTTCGGCGTCGCGAATGTTTGATCACAGCTGTCGCAACGATTATTGCCGTGGAGACACGCGTGCACTCGGAAATTTCCTAATTTCGAGAACTGCTGAAGGCACTGATTACATCTGTACATTCTCACCGGTGTAGTTGCTAGTCTCTTCTCGCGTACCTGCAATGAATCTGTCGTGAGTTAACATTTACTTGTCGACATAGTTTACAAGGGACGGTCCCGAACCCGGAAATTCAAAAAATTCTGAAAATTCGTGAATAAGTAGTGGATTTTTTCCTGATTACAACGCAATTTTTGTTTGCTGCCCAAAATCACTCGAAGGGGATGAAATTATCCCCTGAAAAATCATCTTTTTTCCGAGTATGTGTTATAACTCGCGAATTGTAAGAGACAGAAAATAAGTTTCAAGACAAAAGTTTTGGTAAAAAAATTATTTTGCAGTTCACGAGTTATAACACAAAATCGGAAAATAACCGGACTTTCAGGTGTCAATTCCACCTCTTTAGAGTAAATTTGGGTAGCAAACAAAAATTGCGTTGCAATCAGGAGGAAATCCCCTACATATTTACAAAGTTTCAGATATTTCTGAATTTCTGGGTTTGGAATCTTCCCTTGTTAGTATAAATATCCGTCGTACTTTCACTCCTTCCACGTTGGAGAAGAACTTCTCGATCATCGGTGCTTTAGTGGATTGAAGCGACGTTTGAGCAGGGGTTCTGTCCCAGAATCTTTCTATTTGTACTACCTTCCTTGTATACAATCTACCCTCGCTATCTACGCACTCTTCCGTGCGAAGAGTGTTCATACTTTGTCTTTGCCGTGAATTAACCGCGCTTCCCGATTCTGTTGGTAAGGTATTAGTCTCAGGTACTGTAGGTAAATCGTCTAACTGATCAGCTATTTCGAGCAATACTTCTTGCCCGTCGTGGAACTGCTTTATGTGCTCCACGACGGAATTGAAACTCATGTCGCAACTAGTACAACTATAAACTGCTTCTGGCTCTATCTGCAAAAGCGGAACATACATTCATACAGCAATAACTTTACTAGCATTCGAAAATATGTTTCAATCTTCTTAATATACACGCATACCTCGCAGAGCTCTTGTTTAACATGCAACATTCCATCTTCGTCCAGTTCACCTACATCATTTATATGATCCATGTTTATCAAAGCACCAGTGTCTCCATCGAGGAGCTCCGAACCATCGGGTAGAATAGTAATCACATTCTTATCCCGGCTTTTGTCTCCCGCTTCCGAAGCGGATATTGTTACCAGCTGATTCTGGGCTATAGATTTCTCATCCGCTTTGCTAGCGATACTAGGAACTTTTTCCGTCATCTTAAATTCCAGAGAATTCTGCTCCATCTGGCTATCTTCGGTTTCCATCTTCTCTACCACTTTAATCTCCCCTGATGGTGTTAGAAGCAATGGTCAAATCTTCTGAACGAATATACATTAAATTAAGATCTCTACCCACCGTTTTCATCCACTCTTATCGTTTGCGGTCCCCCGACAATCATGATACCGCTGTCGTTTACAGTCGCTAGGAAGCTTTGATCTATCCCTTCGACGTTGGTACTCTAAAATCAGAATTATCAGGCAACGACTGGAATAGAGACACAGCCTCAGAAGCTTTTCTTCCATGCGAACCATTAGCACCTCTGTGTCCGGCTCCAATTCCTGATGAGCGTCCTGACCGTGCTCCAATTCAGCAGACACCTCGGACTCGACGCTCTGCCCGCAACGGTCCAAGTGTTGAATCAGCGCCATTACGGAGTCGGACCTCTGCGAGCAGCCAGGACAGTACAGGTTGTCCGTCATGCTCAATAAGTGATACTTCAACGACTGCGGATTGTTAAACGTCTCGCCACAGCACATCGGGCAAACGAGATTCAACGATCCCATGTCTTTCTAGTTTTTAGTGCTGACCACGTAGAGGGTCCTTGTCAACCCTAACCTGACCCTCTACTTCGATATTAACCTAACACGATTCTTTTCTTTATAAGCTCGCTCGCCCTAGCCTTAACTCAACGCGCAGAGCCGGCTTGTCGCTGACGAGAACCTAACCTGACGTCGAGTCAGAGAAATCAGTGAAGTCGCGTGTACGTGTCCGACTACCGAGCAATGTCATGTTGTTTCTTCGGGGGAACTGGATTCGGTTCGCGAACGGTCTACTTATTCCTAACGAATTATGCTGCACAAACGTAAACGGCGCCTAGTTCCCGTGCTAACTGCAATAACAAAACTCATTAGAGACGAACTTCAGCGCAAACAAATGCCGCACACAACAATCATGAAGTTAGGGAGGTGATAAGTGAATCGCGAAGTCGGCCATTACATGCGACTCGCGGTGAAGAACCACTCGACTCAAATTACAGCTTGGTTGTTTGCGAAAGTAATAATTTCTTCGCTGCGATGGGAGTAATAACTATTCTGTTGTGCTTCCTTTTTTAAGTATATTCTATTATTTTTGTTGTGATACTTGAGTCGAAGGTACTGGGGAGGCTTGAAGATTAATTAGACGCTAGGTTGACATTAGGCGCGCGATATGCCGAGGTTCCGTCCGAATATATTTCGCAATTGTATAATTTTCCATTGGTTTTATATATTATTCATTGGTCAAATCGGGATTCTGTTTGGCATCTGTGTTATCAATAGCGATGCGTGTCGATACTACGTGCATTAATATAAAGAAGAGGGTAGTAATTAAACTGACGGATTTGCCCCCAGGTTTTTGAGAAAAAATCGCTTATTTTTCAAAACTGGTCTTTATTAAGTTTATACTTAAAAAGAGAATATTTTTAAACCCCGGTTTTAAAATTTTAATTAAATTAGCACTATAAAATGGGTTAAAAAAAGTACGAAATATATATTTTTCTTTACCATCATCCCAAAGTTGCCCCACCCCTGGAAAAAAGTCTGACGCCCCTGTTTCAAACGATAGTTACGCTATTTATTAAGGTATATTTACATTGTCTTCATTTACAATTACCACAAGCATCATCACGTAACTTAATAACCCTTTAATACCTCGAGTCCGTATTATATATTATGCTCTTGTGCATGGAACACTTGAATAGTCTCTTGAAACGATTTAGTCAGCGTGCTCGTGTTGCGCGTTGCTCTCGCGCCACGTATTCTGAACAAGTTCTATGAACTGCTGCCACCATCTGCTCTGCGACGTGAAGTACAAAGCGCACGCCGCAATGAAAACCCACGACATGACCAAGCAGTAATCGGTTTCGTTGGAAGGAGTGCTGGGAACAGGACCGGCGAAGTCCGAGGACGTGACGTACAGCGATCTACTCGGTTGTAGATTAGTCATGTACGTTATGAATCTCGCGAAAGATTCTAACGTGTAGACGGTGTAATTAAACTTCGCCACTGGCTTCCCATTATGAACTAGCAATAACGTTGGAACGCCGACGATTCCGTACTGAGCGTTGAAGCTGCAAGAACAGAGAATGCAAAGTTTAAACGACTTCTCTCAATCTGTACCATTAAATATAAATCAGAATGCATCGCAGTACTACTTCTGGTATTTTATCGCATCGATCGCGACTGCTTTGATATGCGGAAAGGAGCGTGACAATGCGTTAAAGTGTGGCGCAGCTCGGCTGCTGAATATACACCATCTCGCGTAGAATAATACTATCACGCATGTCCCTGGCAACAGTCTGCCCTCTTTGTCATTTCTGCTCCTGTTCGATGGGCCAGGTTCCAAGATTAACAATTTCATTAACCTGGTGGCATTGACAAGCTGTAACAATCAACATCTATAATCCGTCTTACATATCTCGCAGGGAAGGCAGTTAAGCGACTCGGTCTCTTACTTCTACAGGACCATAAACCTTGTCCATTAAGCAGTTGACGTTGGTCGTGTTAGGCGACGAATTGTTCAATGTCGTGTTCGATTCGACGGTTCTCATTTCCTCTGTTGTGTTCGCCTCTCCTGGATATTGATCGGGATAGCATACTTGATCTGGATTCTCGAAGGGGCTTACGTCTATCTCCTCGCATTCCACTGTTTTTCCAAAGAAGCTTAGCATTTGCGCTAAATGAATAAGGGAAATTAGAGCCGAATCTTTGTTATTCAAATATGGGGGAGTTTATTTGAAGCTCACCTAATACTATGACAAATAAATACAAGTTCCTCCTACGGGTATACATCTTAGATACATAACCTAAACACTGCACGCTCGGCTTGGTCAGTAGCATTCAATCCTCGAAGAAATTAATGGTTTCTACCAACAACGCGCGATGTTTAACGAATAACCATAGTTTTGCTATTGTGTACAATGTGACATTCGTGACAAACAGATTTGTGTACATACATATTATTTTTATTTCTAGTCTCGATAGTGGACCGTACAGGCAATCGATTAACTGTTCGAGTTCGATTGTCGCGTGTTCTGCAAGTCGATTTATGCTTTTCACGATTAATTTGATTTTGAATTCTGATTAAGTAAACGCGCGCTGTGTCGGGAAGAATGAAATGGTATTTTATGTCGTTCATTCTTCCTTAAATATTTTATAAAGCAAAAGGCTTTTGTTATTCAATAAATACTTACAAAAAATTTCACTCACCGTCAATAAATGATACTTTAAAATAAAGATTATTTGTAATTAAATATACAGTGGGGGGCAAAGTATGTGGACACTTTTAAAATCGTGTAACTTGTTCAAAATTGAGCCAAACAAGTTGAGTTTTTTGAGAAGCTAGAAAGATTAGTTTGCTAACTGACGTGTTTCGTCGTTTTGAAAAAACTTGCAATTCGGTCGGAATAGCAAAAAATATAAGAAGGATCATTTTTTCAACTTTTTTTGTGAGCCTGTATTGAAAATTCAGAAATTCCGTTTCTAGATTGAAGTAATTTGTATACACGCTTAAAATTTCATCAAAATCGGTTAACGTTGCTCTGAGATATAAACGCTTAAAGATCGCAAATCGCGAAATTCCTGAAATCAGCGATTTTCGACCTTATTCTGCGATCTTTAAGCGTCTATAGCTCAGAGCAACGTTAACCGATTTTGATGAAATTTTAGGCGTTTAATTCAACCAATTACAACATTTTCAAAACGACTAAACACGTCACTTAGCAAAATAATCCTTCTAGCTTCCCAAAAAAACTCAAGTTGTTTGGCTCAATTTTGAACAAGTTACACGATTTTAAAAGTGTCCACAAACTTTTGTCCCCCACTGTAAAGGTAAAAAAAAAATCATTTTTTGATCGTACCCTGATCTGACGATTGATAAGATTCTCAGTTATCATTAACATTCCGATTTAAAGAGTCCTCCTAAAAAACACTGCAAGTGCTAAAATTAAAAAAAAAATCAAAAAATGTTCCACGTGCAAATAGTAATACTATATTATAGAATTTGATTTTTGTCATTTACAGTCTCTTCTACACAGCCTCTCCATTTTTCGCGCGCAATGCCTTTCTTCCACTCGGTTTCCCGTGATCGTTCATCGTTTTCCGTAACTCGCTGGAATTTTCATTGACTTCAATCTGTCTACAGATCACGGTATCGTTTCCATCGACTCATTTGTAAATTACGAAACGGTTAATTCACAGCGAGGGTCTCACGCGATGTTGCGATCAAGCTCGCTGCTTTCGAGCGTGCTCCACGCGCCGCCGGAAGAAGAAGGAAAGGAAAAGAAGCCAGGAGTAGGAGCCATCGCGCGTCTCCAGCCACTTTCATTGTTATCCGATCTGTCTTCACTCGAAGACGCACGCCGAGCACTTCGTTCTGGTCTACTCTACTCACCGAGAAACAAACAGCCGCGGCTTTCCACCTTTCGGGGACAGCCGAGCGAAGCTCCGAGCCTCCAGTGAGTATCGAGAATTTTAATAAAAATTCCACGTTTTCACTGCGCGCCTTTCACGACGCTGATAGCGATCGACGAAGCCTTCTTTCTTGCGTCAGGTCGAATGAAAGCTTCTTTCGCCTGTTGCTTTCATTCAAGAGAATTTATTTTTTTCATGTAACTAAAGGGAGAGTATATATTTCATTCAGTGCTTGCACTTTTAATTAATTAAATCGTGTACATTTCACTGACTTTCTTTAATATTTAACACGCTGACGTGGTTATTCCTGCGCGTACGGTTTATATTTAAAAGGGAAGTCAAATTGTGCGTTGAGAGAAAGTGAGTTCAACTTGTTTCTTCTTAGTAATAAATTAAGTATCTCAATTTTCCAAAGTTCAAAAGTTCTCTACCGTTGAGTCAATAGTTGTCCTGCGCTGTTGGCTAAACGGGCTGCGAGAAAACGCTGAAAATTAGCATACAAAAATGCACGCGTGAAGAGGAGGTTGGCCTTTATTCGCCTCGCCACCCGAGATTCATTCATTCCGAGCGAACAATGAGATTTCGTGTGCCCCAAAGTCGTAAAAAGAGAAGTTCTTACGCACGGCACTATTGAGGCAACTTGTTACAATATCGGCCGCTTAGGAAATTGGGAAATTCTTCCGTTGCATCTCTCGCCTTGGGAAATCGTATTGTTTTCCACGCTGCAAACGTAAATGATGAATAGTTGATTAAATCCTGCATCGCAGTTGAAGTGTTAAAAAATTCGCGTTGTACCTAGTTCTTTTTAATTGGCGATAGGAAATAGATGGCGATATAGTTTAAAAATCAACAGGAAGCATTGCGGTAGAAACTCTACAGGATTAGTAAGAATCTCCGAGGACAATGGAGGAAGCTGTTGTTGAAGGAGGTGTTCGAATTATTATGCTTCCTAGTTTCACCCGATTGTCGCTGAAACAGACGGAAGGTAGACGCATTCATGCTCTGTTTCAGCGGCTCGAATTCACTGAGTTTCTACAGGATATGTCCGCGGAGATATTTTAATGGCACCGGCCACGCAGATGCGCCTTCTCTGTCTTCCGTGTACTTCGCGCCACTGTCGAGAAACGTGCTTTTCCCTTTAGGTAGGGGAGACCGGGGCTAGTTGACTAATTTTTTACATTTCTAATTTTTATAAATAGACTTGCTGCATACCAAAAGTTTGCAAATTTCATTAGGTATATAGACTTAATTTTGAAAATCCTTTTTTTTCGATTGTAGGTTGTAGTTTTTATTGTATTTAGAGTAGTGAGACGAATAAGTCAACAAACACAGGCTGCGGGGTTAGTTGACTTGACATTTACTTTTCAGTTTTAACCCTTTGCCTCCGAAAGACGTATATACGCTGTCATAGTTTCATCAATATATATAAAAAGCGTATATATATGCTGCCAATTCCATCAATACTAGGGTAAACCAACCAGTGAATGACCGAATTGTTGAATGAGAAGCCCAGTAAATGACCGCATACTTTTATTAAGAATTGAACTTATTACTGTTTATTTAATACGTATAACTAAAAATATGGGATATTAAAAGGGCAACTACACTACATTTCTAAACATATAGTATTTTTTAAATTTATAATTGACATTTCTTTGCCTAATGGTCATTCACTGGTATGCGGTCAATTACTGGTTGGTTTACCCTACGACCAATACTTTTTTGTATTTTTTTCCACTCCTTCACAGTGTTATTTTTTTTATTAATTATCATGGTGTTAGATACTGTAATTATTTTGGTAGTTGTTTGTTATAGTCTATTTGGAAGGCCTGAGAGTTTGAAGGGAGGATAGGGTGTAAAACTAGTAGGGGTGAGTTTGAAAGGATTTGTGATAAAAGAAGTGGACTTGAGCAGTCAACTAATCTCGTTAGTCAACTAGCCTCAGTCTCCCCTAATAGATCTCTAATAGCCGCGAAAGCTCCGGCGAAGCTTTTTTACGATTCCTCTCGGCGATTTTCTCACTAACTGTTGTCATGTTTATCGTTGGCGCAGGTAATGTCGGCGCTCAAGCTACCGGTTATTCTATTGTTAGTGTTTTTGAAGATAAGCTTTGCCCGCGCAGACATCGAAAATTGGGAAGCCTGCGGCGGGAGGCTGGAGCGCGCTTTGGATTCGATTCACAGAGGTTACAGCAGGAGGAACAGATTGGAGGAGGAAGAAGCGAGCACTTCATACCAGCAGGAACTTCGCTCTGCGCCGCTTGAGATGTCAGTCTCCCGGATCGCTGTTAAAGTAATACTATTTGTTTGTAATTTTATTTATTGGGGGAGAATAATTTGATTTATTTATTAATATTAAAGGAGTATTCTTGTCTGACGAGACGTTTTCGTCGCGTTATTTGGGATTTTTTTTACAAAGAACCCATCAATTTTGTTATTATTCAGTTTATTGCAATATGCTTATTGATATTTAAACTATCTTTACAAAGTTTGTAAATAGAGAAAAATGAAAATCAAATGTAGTTGACGGCTTTAAAGTAAATGTGGAAAAAACCTGGCGTCACTGTGATCACGATTAGGCTCGTTCTGGTGATCGGAAACAAAAAATGTAAAGAGATCCTTTATTTGCATGTCTTTGGTTGTAGTCGGTATCAGAATGATATAAAAATATTGAAAATTAAGAAAATAGCGGCGGTTTGAAAATTAAGTTTCGATTTTCGCAAATTTTTCAATTTTAAACGTCTGTGAAAGTGCAAAAACAAAATGTTTTATCATAATTCTGGTAGGGACGATAGCCAAAGGCATACCGTTAAGGAACTAGTTCTTGATCAGGCACTAGTTTTTGATCAGTTCATGAAATAAATCGTTCTTTTAAGTTTATGTCAATAAATAATTGTTTGAAATAATTACTAACATAAAAATTGATAATTCAAAAATATATATGTTGTCTGTAAAAGTAGTTAGTATGGTTAGTTCTTGTGAAAATAAATGTGTAAGGTAGCTCACTTGAAGGAAGTCTCTGTTGAACGCCATCTCTTACTGTGCGAAGTAAGACATAACCATCGATGTCACAGTCGATTTCTTTGCTGGTGTTGCGACATTAAAGGTTATTTTCATACATTTTACTTACAATAGTTTACTTTACAAAGTAGCGCAAAAATTTTAGTATTATATGTATTATTTTGCTTTAAAAGTCAGTGATCATTAATTAGTTCCAACTTTTTCTTGTAGAACTAATTTTTGATCACCTGGATAAAAAATAGGTTAGCACATTATAAAATTATAAAAAACTTAAGTTTAGATGGTATAGAAAGAAAAGGATGAAGAAAAAAAATTGAAGAAAAATTTAAGCAAAACCATACCAAAAAATATTAAAAAGTCTTCTAGAAAAGTTAAAATAAATAACGTTTGACGAAAAATATATTTCATGATTATACATTGATTATTTATACAAAAAAATGTGTGATCAAATATTAGTTCCTTACCTAATAAGAAATTAATTCCCAAGTATTTTAGACGATCAAAAACTAGTTACTCATCTGATCAAAAAATTAGTTCCCATCTATTTTAGATGATCAAAAACTAGTTCCTAACCTGATCAAAAATTAGTTCCCATGTATTTTAGATGATCAAAAACTAGTTCCTAGTCACCTTATTATGCCGTACATCATAAATAATTAAATTGTACTTATTTCCAACTTTTTAAAATTTTTCCTTAAAGTTTAAACATTAATTCATCTTTTAGTATAAAAAAAGTTTATGGTTTAAAGTTTTATTACGTTAAAAATAAATATTAAAGTGGGAAGCCCTCTAAACTGATCAAAAACTAGTTCCTTAACGGTACAAATAAAGAATCTCTTTACATTTTTTGTTTCAAATCATCCAAACGAGCCTAATCATGGTCGCATGTTTTTTTCTCTCGATTACTTTAAAGCAGTCAACTGCGTTTGATTTTTATTTTTCTCGACTGACAAAATTTATACAGATAGTTTAAATATCAATAAGCATGTAGCAATAAACTGAATAATAATAAAATTGATGGGTTCTTTGTAAAAAAATCCGAAATAAAGCGACGAAAACGCCTCGACAAATTAAAGGGGGATTTTCGGCACGGAAATCCCCCCTTAATTTTGCAAATGCTGCACAAGCTCTTAGAGAAATCTTTGAATCTTTATTTGAAATATCCTTATTTGAAATAAAAATTTTGTACGAAATTTTGATTTCAAATAATTTTTTGCCAATCTCTACTTCTCCCCGAATCTTCTAACAACCCCCTCTCCTTTCACAGCTACCCCAAGGTGCAAGAGACACTGTGAACCCTTGGGCGAGGGTGGAGAAGTGCGTCTACGAGCCCAGCAACAATTCCCTCCAGACTCGGGTAGCATTTAATGACCTCTCTGTTTCTGGTATTGTGTCATTGACGCCCAGGGATCATCAGCCACCAATTCCAGCCGAATCCTGCAGAATGACGCTGAGATTGAGACGAGCAGGCATCGACTTCCTCACCAGCCCGATTGCTCGCGGCAGAGGGCAAATGCGGATCCGAACGGAGTCCAGCTTCTTGGAACCAAGGTTCGCCTCCATCTATGCCTATGGTTGCCACACCAGGCGACTGGACAAACAGATCAAGAGGCAAGACAAGTGGCCGCCGTTTCACCAGCCTCACAATGAAGTAAGTATGCAGAGGACTAAGGGATTTAAGTTAGGAATAGGTTTCGTAATTTCTATGTATTCGGGAGCCACGGAAAAAGCAAGCCTTGGGCGACGGACAGTGGTACATAATGACAGTTTTTGTTCAAATCACCCTACAAGTCGTAATTTTTCAGTAAACTTGACTGTGGGCTTTTTTAATAGGAATTACATCGTCGAAAAGGTGGACAAGATTCCACAATAATTACTAAATAATAAGAAGGATCTACGCAAAAAAATATTTTCTGCAAGTTTAAAGATGCTTTCTTACATTCCAAAAGAGTTTAATCCAATACGACCAACAGTTTTTCCAAAAAAAATTCTTAAATACCAGTTACTTTTGGGGCTGTTAGATGAGAATCCCTCCTTCAGGGGGTAAGTTACCCTCAACAGCGTCATTTGTTAAGCGTCATTTCGTTGACTTTAATGCGCAAAAAGAAAATTTATAAATATAAAAAAGTTATAAATGTAAATGTGAGAGCGTGCTCCCAATACATGAAGGGGAATAGTTTCCTACAGCTCGCTGTAAATTTTCATTCAAACCGTTGGAGCGGTTTTCGAGATTATATGTTCACCGTTTTGGAAAACGTAGTTTCTGGGAAATCGCGTTTGAAGTCAGACATCGTTATACGATCTCACGTGCAGGCTCCTACATTTTTACTGTAATTCCCCCAATTTTTGGAATTTTGGGGCCCAGTTGCGCTTAAAATAGTAGAAAAGATGTAGCTAGCAGAATATGCAAACATCCTAAAAAACAATTTTCGAAAATTTTGAGGGTAACCAACCCCCTTAAGGAGAATATAATATAAGTTTGTCGCACGTGCTAGATTCATTAATATTTCATAAATAAATATTAGCCACAGTTCACGGCGTTGCCCGTGATATCCAATGACGACTACGAAGCTGCTGAGCCGCGCCAGCTAGTCGGCGTCTCGAAGGAAGTGGATGTCGCCATCCCTAACGAGACACGTGAATCCCGTTTCCTGAGTCCGCCCGTTGCGAAGCTCGGCATTTGGCGGAAAAACGTCTGGCTGACCAAGTCACCGGCCCGCGAGAAGCGAGCCCTTCTCCCCTCCGAGTCTACCTCCAATCTCCTCAGCGGTTCCTCGAGCGTTCCGCGCTTTCCAGGATCTTTCGACAGCGGCCAGGAAGTCGGTCATCATTCCCCGAGAATCTCTAGATCAACGGAGACGATCACCCCGCAGGATTTCGTAAGCGCGCTGGCCAGCAGGAGACTGAGAGCGAACACCACCGACGACTGCGCTGGGCGTCGCAATGCTAGCAGTCTGGCGAACGCTACCGAGAGCTTCCTGGCGAACTTCAACGACAGCCAGCCGAAGGCTAATTTCAAGAGGGAGGACAGCTATCAGGCAACGAAGGCTAGGGAGGCCAGGCAGCTGTACGTGGAGGAGAATTTTGATAACATTTTTCCCAGCGACTCGGAGAATAGCGGCAGGAGCTGGCAGTCGAAGGAGCACATCGCTAGTGAGATGGAGGACGTGTTCTTGCGAGGGGCAAGCCAAGCGCTGACCAAGTATATCGAGAGGCAGCTGCACCCGGCTATTAAAGAGACGCTGATGATTTCCATGGGATATACCGTTAGTTATGGATAAGGGATCGTCCTTAAATTACGTAAGACTTGTTGGAGGGGTCGTGAATTTCTTACGTTTTCTTACAAGCGGGAGGGGGAGTCAGGTAGCGTCTTACGCAGTGGCGGATTTAACAGGGTGGCTGATGAGCAATTACCGCCTAAGCCCCTGCACAGAAGGCAACCGTAGGGCCCCATGAAAAAAAATTGTGATTTGGTATAGGTATCGAAATACTAATTTTTTGCGTACTACTACACTTGGCCCGTTTTTAGTAAACTACCTCTTCATTTTCTCTCAAAAATGGGGCCCGCAGAAAGTTTGTCACCTGGGCCTTTGTTCTTAAATCCGCCACTGGACTTACGTAATATTTTTTACCCTAATTTTCAATCAATACAAATTTACCCATTAATGTTCCAGAATTGTAGTTTTAGTTTAAATTTCCCGAAAGCGAGCTAAATGAATTATATAAGGCTTTAAAATAATTTTAAAAGCTGATAAAATTCAATGCAAAAAATATTACGTAAGGTGGGGGTTGGAATATTAAATCTTATGAATTCTTATACTGGGGGAGGGAGGGGGTTGGAAATCGCCAAAATTACCCTTACGTAATTTAAGAACGGCCCCTAAGGTACTTTCTTGCGTTTGATCTGTTAGCGAGTTGTAGAGTGCTCTTGTTTATGGCACGTTGTGTAGATAGTGTAGAAACTGAAGTGAAGTCGGAGTCGCGTTTCTGACACTGATGTCTAGTCTTGTTTTGGATGTAGCAGAAGTAGATGCACACAGTGCGATTGGAGGTATAAGTATATTTTGTAAATTACTTTATTGCAGAGGTTTTAGTATTGTTATTCGGAAGAGGAATTTTTGTGAAAGATGGTCTTTTGCATGAATACATCTTGTGTATTGAGAATACATTTGTCTTGTACTTGTATTACATTTTCAGGAATTTAATAAAATGCAAGATGATGAAAGCAGAGTGATGTTACTTGAGCCGTCAAAAAATTTTCGGCCCCAGATTTCCCACAAAACTGAGTTGCCTCCACGAATTGGGATTTTTAACTGGACCACAAGCTAGAATAAATTCTCTTTTTCCCTCGCTTTATCCAATTCCTATTCTTCATTAAAATTTAAAAGTAATTAACCGACTTCAACAAAATAAAAAAATTAAAACAGACTTGAAGAAAAGATAAAAATGCACTGAAAAGTAAAAAATTATTTTGTTCCTTATTTAATCTACAACTCTCAAATTTTTAAGTCGACGCCAGATTTGCCCAGTGCAAATGATGAGGCACCGGCATAAAAATATTGAAAGTTATAGATTAATGAAGGAACAAAATTATTTCTTACTTTTTAGCGTATTTTTATTTTTTTGAAGTCGGCTTGAACTTTTTTTAAATTTTTTTATCAACCCGTTTTATTGCGTGACGGGTAGTGTTCGTAGAGCAATTATTAATCGTGTGTATTTGTGCTTACAGGTAAGGAATTTTTACACAAAAGGCGCTAAATGCGATCACACGGCTCCATTTACGATTTTATTTATCGATATGAAATTTGCACAAGATACTGCTTCAACTGAATTATCAATTACACTTGTTGTTATGATATAAAATTCACCATTTCATATTAAAAATATTATCTTCTTATTAAGTATAAAATATTAATGTCGAACATTCCTCCATTTTTAAAATTAATATTATTAACTTTTACTGATATGGTGTGGTAGAATTCTAGACATTGACGGCGTTTAAATGTATAATACATGGAATATAGGTTAAATTCGGAAGATGATTTAATTATTTATACGTTTTACATGAAATTATGTTGTAACATTTGTCCTATTTTCTATAATAGACAAGTCAGATGACTAAAAATAATTTTCTTCTGGTTACAGGTGAAACTTGGGTACATTTCGCCGTGGACAGGAACTTTATATGGGCCAAATGATGGAAATCTCAACAATGAACACAAGAAAATAGTGATTTTATAGAATCGACAAAGTAAAATTATATATTTTATACTTTATTCTAACACTGTAAAAGTCTTTATTCAAATAAATTGGGAAAAGCTTGAAACAGACAGTATTATTATTGAGAAATACCTTTTATACATATTCCTATCCAAATTCCAAACCTGCAATTTCTCTAAGGCGGAGAAGTATTTGACGCAGAGATTTCGAAAGGCTTTCGACGATGAAATTCAGCGTACCTCCTTTCGCTTCATGTTCTCCTGATACATCGCTCCAAAATCTGGCCAAAATTTTCAGAACGCTCTAAAATGAGCTTCGTAACAGGAAAACATGATGTCGAAAGAGGTGGCACTAAGTTAGCGCCTTCGGAGAGAGAATCTAAGGCGGAGAACTATTCGACGTAGAGACGCAGAGTTTTCGAAAGGCTTTCGACGATGAAATTCAGCGTACCTCCTTTCGCATCATGTTCTCCTGATACATCGCTCCAAAATCTGGCCAAAATTTTCAGAACGCTCTAAAATGAGCTTTGTAACAGGATAACATGATGTCGAAAGAGGTGGCACTAAGTTAGCGCCTTCGGAGAGAGAATCTAAGGCGGAGAAGTGTTCGACGCAGAGTCGCAGAGTTTTCGAAAGGCTTTCGACGCAGAAATTCAGCGTACCTCCTTTCGCATCATGTTCTCCTGATACATCGCTCCAAAATCTGGCCAAAATTTTCAGAACGCTCTAAAATGAGCTTCGTAACAGGATAACATGATGTCGAAAGAGGTGGCACTAAGTTAGCGCCTTCGGAGAGAGAATCTAAGGCGGAGAAGTGTTCGACGCAGAGTCGCAGAGTTTTCGAAAGGCTTTCGACGCAGAAATTCAGCGTACCTCCTTTCGCATCATGTTCTCCTGATACATCGCTCCAAAATCTAGCCAAAATTTTCAGAACGCTCTAAAATGAGCTTCGTAACAGGATAACATGATGTCGAAAGAGGTGGCACTAAGTTAGCGCCTTCGGAGAGAGAATCTAAGGCGGAGAAGTGTTCGACGCAGAGTCGCAGAGTTTTCGAAAGGCTTTCGACGCAGAAATTCAGCGTACCTCCTTTCGCATCATGTTCTCCTGATACATCGCTCCAAAATCTAGCCAAAATTTTCAGAACGCTCTAAAATGAGCTTCGTAACAGGATAACATGATGTCGAAAGAGGTGGCACTAAGTTAGCACCTTCGGAGAGAGAATCTAAGGCGGAGAAGTGTTCGACGCAGAGTCGCAGAGTTTTCGAAAGGCTTTCGACGCAGAAATTCAGCGTACCTCCTTTCGCATCATGTTCTCCTGATACATCGCTCCAAAATCTAGCCAAAATTTTCAGAACGCTCTAAAATGAGCTTTGTAACAGGATAACATGATGTCGAAAGAGGTGGCACTAAGTTAGCGCCTTCGGAGAGAGAATCTAAGGCGGAGAAGTATTCGACGCAGAGTCGCAGAGTTTTCGAAAGGCTTTCGACGCAGAAATTCAGCGTACCTCCTTTCGCATCATGTTCTCCTGATACATCGCTCCAAAATCTGGCCAAAATTTTCAGAACGCTCTAAAATGAGCTTCGTAACAGGATAACATGATGTCGAAAGAGGTGGCACTAAGTTAGCGCCTTCGGAGAGAGAATCTAAGGCGGAGAAGTATTCGACGCAGAGACGCAGAGTTTTCGAAAGGCTTTCGACGCAGAAATTCAGCGTACCTCCTTTCGCATCATGTTCTCCTGATACATCGCTCCAAAATCTGGCCAAAATTTTCAGAACGCTCTAAAATGAGCTTTGTAACAGGATAACATGATGTCGAAAGAGGTGGCACTAAGTTAGCGCCTTCGGAGAGAGAATCTAAGGCGGAGAAGTATTCGACGCAGAGTCGCAGAGTTTTCGAAAGGCTTTCGACGATGAAATTCAGCGTACCTCCTTTCGCATCATGTTTTCCTGATTCATCGCTCCAAAATCTGGCCAAAATTTTCAGAACGCTCTAAAATGAGCTTCGTAACAGGATAACATGATGTCGAAAGAGGTGGCAGAGCAAGTGAATTTGTTGTTTAAAACAATGCATTAACGTAGAGTTTTAAAAGCAGCTCAGCATGGAAGTTTAGGTGTTCTGTTTAGCATGTCTTTTATAAGTGATTTGGAATAAGCAGGATAGGATGTAGTGGAAGAGAAAGGCTTATTAAATAATAGTGTTCTTTTATCACTTAACTGCATTTTATTGAAAAAAGTGATATACAATACAATGAAATCTTATAAATTCGTTTGTAATATCGAAGATAAATAGATGTGAAGATAAATTGCGTAAGACATGGGTTTATCTGAATTATTTCAGATAAAGCCATGTCTTGCGCAATTTTCAAATCCGTAACTACACTCCAAAATGCAGTCAATGATCGCATGTAACCAGTGCTGTCTTTAGGCATGTACACGCTGGGCAGTCGCCAGGGGACCCATGGCAGTAGGGGCCCACAATTCTGATTTTAAGTCCTATTCCCGTTGGTGGGCAGGGGCCCCCAAGGGCCCCGTGCATTGCTTAGCCCAGGGCCTACAATACTGTTAAGGCGGCTCTGTACGTAACGCCTTTTAATGTCCCTTACCTGTGAAGCAGAAATACACACGATTAATAATCACGTAATAAGTTAAAAAATTATTTGAAGTGGTGTTCACATTCCCCATCATGAAAAAAGAGGGCTCACTTTTTCCAACGAAATTTTGCGTTAAATGTGAAAAAAGGTTATTTATTTCAACAATATCGCTATACCAATAACTAAGCTCTTTGAAGAAAATGTTCGCAAATATCTGTGCACAAGGCCAAGTCGATCGGTTGAATATTTTTGGACTTACATTGCCCGCCAATTGTAAAACTGTCTGACTATATCCGCTTTAACTTGTCGAATTTCGTTTTGCGGCTTTGGGAACATATTATCGAGAGGTTCAACTATTGATTTATGCAAAAAATCGATTTCTTCGACCGGTCTTAAGAAGAGATTTCCTATCCGCGATCGGCCACAGCCGCCGACGGCGGTCCCACTAATGCAATGGAGAAGTATGCATCTGTGTCTGCGTTGCGCTAGTGGGACCATCGCCCGGCCGCTGCGGCTGATCGCGAACAGGAATATATTAGTCGCAAATCACACCTACAATACTTCCATTCCCGCAAACAAAAAATCAGCGCCATTCGAACAGGCAACAAAGTTGCAAATGACAATTTTTCAACAATGTTGCAATCAAAAATTCGGTGTTCGGAAGCCAAAATCTCGGTTTGCAACTTTGTTGCATCTCCGGGAGCTCAACAAAGTTGTAAACCGAGATTTTTTGTTTCCGAGCATCGAATTTCGTTTGCAACATTGTTGAAAAAATTTGTCGTTTGTAACGTTGTTGAAAAAAATTTGTCGTTTGCAACTTTGTTGCATTTTCACAAGGCGCTGCTTTTATCATTGCACCTTTGTACGTTGTATGTTGTGTGGTGTAAGTGGTGGGTTGGTAGTGTTGTGGGGGTGATGTAGTGAGGAAGAAAGTGGAATAACAAGTGTTGAGAAAGTGATGAATGCAGTGATGAAGTAATTGATGCAGAAGTGCCGTTGAATGGCGTTGAAGAGATATTAATCAGAAACCCGATATTACTTGTTACTACTAAAATACGATCTTTTATTCCAGTACATTACATTATTTGCAATATACATACGCATTCTGTATAAGGCAATGCCTTGCCGTTTCCGTTGGAAAAATAAATATGAAACGAACAAGATTTGTGACTAATAGTTACTTTTCAATCCTGTAATTCTACGAATGTCCTAAGTGAAACGCTGTACATTATCATTTTCCTATTATCATTCTTCTCCTTTAGGTTGTCGTGGTACCACGGCGCAATTTCGGGAAACTTTTGTCTATGACAGAACAAAACTAAGGTAAACAATACGATAACATGTTTATTATCAGTTATTATTTTTGTTCATTATCAGCTGTAAGTTTAACCAGTTAATCCGACGTTCTATCCTTTCATTACATTTCTATTTATTTGCCAATCGTTTCGGTGTGTTTCCGAAAACAGATTGCACTTATTCTGAGAAATCTCAGTGTCGCTATGAAATAGCGCCGGGTGGACTAGCGATGCCCAACATGTCACGGCGCCCTATACATTCGGAATCGGGTAATTCTACTTCGTTATACCCATTGAAAGTTAAGGGCAGTTGGAAACGCGGTACCGCCTCTTCTGCTGACTCTGACACGGAATTTGACGAGGCAGTGTTGGTATCGTGCAAGTCGAAAGGGAAAAGAAAGCTTACGCAACAATTGATGAGTTCTGCCACGATAATTGTAATGTGGTTTAACAAACTACTGGAATTTTTAAAGCTGAAGACAGTTAGAAGAAGAGAGTATCATGCTTCTGACGAGTGTGAAAGACGCGGTACATATTGTTGGATTATGATTATCGACATAACGCGGAACGAACATTCTATTGATCTGTCGATGTGAATTTTTTTAATTACAGAATCTAAATGGTACAATGTGTGGTATCATGCTGATCGCTGCTTGAACCATATTTACCTCTTTATGGTTAAAGCGTTCTTGTTTGATTCGTGGTTGTTGAGTCGAGTTTCCAACATCAGAAGATGGATTCAGCCGCAGAAAAGCCCCAAGATACTTTGGATCGCTCTACTACCATTGCTTATTCTAACTGATAAATTTTCATGGCCGTCAAGTTATTACTTTAATATTAAAACTCGTATCCATACTTTCTTATCAGTCGTATTCACCAACAAGATTGAGAAATTGATATGCAAGGCGCTCTCTTTCTGACTGACCCATTATGTGCATGCGCACGCACTCACGCTCACACTCGTCCGGTCTTTGCTCACTCACTGTCACTCGCTTTAGAAATTCATTCCTGTTGTTGCTGCTACACCATAAATAGCAACACGAGAAAGAAACGTATTTTCGGACGTTTGGTCTAGTACGATTTACGCCGGCCTCCCGTGGACACGAAATCTGTACAAACATATGTAGTCGAGTTGTCCGTGATTGCTATGTACCCTTAATTCGATGTATTCGTAAGGTATGACGATTGCACTGTTCTACAACGTGAAAATAAAAGGTGCATGAAACGGTGAGAAGGGTGTAAGGGATAAGTAATATAAAACAGAAAGGGAGGAGGAGAAGGCGAGAGAGGAAGAGAAAGAGAGAAGAAAAGGTGGCACGCAGGTATAATATACTTTGAATTGAAAATAATGAAACCAAATGGCTTACCCAGACATTAAACTTTCTAAGAGCACTTGTCATTTCTCCGTTTGGTAGAATCGACGTGCGCCGATCGTTGATTCTTTCAGTTATCCAGTTAAAGTGGTCGGCCGCTTTTCCAAATTCTCCCTCCATCGAAAGTAACCGTTCGTCGTTAGTTAGCAGATCCGATGTACCTCTGATCTGTCGCGTTAGAACTTTGGTAGAAAGAAAGAACGTTGAAAAGTACGGCAAGCACCAGCAACCTGAAATGTAAATATTTAACGTTTACTGTTAGACTCCGTCGGTGTTTTACAATATACGTAAATACAACTATCAAGAGAAGGATAGACGAGGTAAAGTAAAGCTTTTAAACCTAAAACAATGCATCGAAACGACTCTAATTAGCTGATTTATTCTAAGCGATAATTGCTATGAAATACACAAATAAATAGGAAAGGAGGAAAGAAATGTTAGTAGAGAAGAAGCTCAAGGACAAAAGAACTTGTGGCTAGTCACCAGTCCAAATTCCAACCAATGTTAGGCATCTCGGGTAAAGACACGTTCACACTGGATACAAGATACATTAGTAAATTCTTAAGTTTCTTTATTTATTCGGCAAGTAAGTTGTTTCTGAAACACGTTAAATTGATAATATAGTTAAAGACGCGATAGATCGTCTCAGCGATATTATAGGGAACATTCTGCACTGAATCCAGGTGAATAACAGACTGTTTTTTCATGATGTAAGTTCCTGAAACAAAAAGAAAAAACAAACGCCAGGATAGGTTTTGCCGGTCTCCCCGAAGATGCCACAGCAAATATTCAATTTCTAAATCTTGTTGGTGAATACGACCGATAAGAAAGTATGGATACGAGTTTTAATATTAAAGTAATAACTTGACGGCCGCGAAAATTTACCAGTTAGAATAAGCAATGGTAGTAGAGCGATCCAAAGCATCTTGGGGCTTTTCTGCGGCTGAATCCATCTTCTGATGTTGGAAACTCGACTCAACAACCACGAATCAAACAATAACACTTTAACCATAAAGAGGTAAATATGGGTCAGGTAGCGATCAGCATGATGCCACATATTGTACCATTTAGATTCTGTAATTAAAAAAATTCACATCGACAGATCAATAGAATGTTCGTTCCACGTTATGTCGATAATCATAATCCAACAATATGTACCGCGTCTTTCACACTCGTCAGAAGCATGATACTCTCTTCTTCTAACTGTCTTCAGCTTTAGAAATTTCAGTATTGTGCTAAACCACAATACAATTATCGTGGCAGAACTCATCAATTGTTGTGTAAGCTTTCTTTTCCCTTTCGACTTGCTCGAAACCGACACTTCCTCGTCCAATTCCCTGTCAGAGTCAGCAGAAGAGGCGGTACCGCGTTTCCAACTGCCCATAACTTTCAATGGGTATAACGATGTAGAATTACCCGATTCCGAATGTATAGAGCGCCGTGACATGTTGGGCATCGCTAGTACACCCGGCGCTATTTCATAGCGACACTGAGAATTCTCAGAATAAGTGTAATCTGTTTTCGGAAACACACTGAAACGATTGGCAAATAAATAGAAATGTAATGAAAAGATAGAACGTCGGATTAACTGGTTAAACTTACAGCTGATAATGAACAAAACGTATCTTTCTTTTGAAAACTCAATTCTATAACAGTTTTATTGACGAACATATCGCGAACAATTTAAATCTTAATCAACAAATCTGAGAGATAAGACACGATCTATTTGCGAATCCGCTACGAGTAGCTAACTAGCTATCAGAGTTTTCAGAAACATGCAAAGAGAAGTTTCTAACGCTATAGGGTACATACTTCCACCAGTCACCGGTTCGTCTGTAAATTTCATGAGCAGAATATTGTTTATTGGATGGACCCCCTCGTTCTCCTTCCTCCGAAGAATAATCGCCACCAGATGTTCTGCATGAAAATGAGCTTTGACTTTTCTCGTCATTTATTCGACTGGCTAAATCTCCTTTAATCTCATTTTGAAAATTCGTAAATATTTCTCACCTTGACTTTTGGTGTTCCGATCGACGCTCCACTTTCTTTGTAGCAATAGAATTTTCAAGCTTCCAATGCCGATGCTCCGACAAATCTTTCGGAGTAGTATCCTCTTCTTTCGCTTCTAGTATAGTGTCCATATTTTGGTAGTGAGTTTTACCGCTACTAGTGAGTCTGAAGCGTGGTTAAAATTCCAAATTTATAGTAGAATTTACGAAATTTTACAAAATTCCAAATTTATATTCGATACTTACAAAGTCTTGACCCCTGACCTCCTACTATTCGCAATTTCTCCAGGGATATGAGATCTCTCCGTTACTTTGATTACGTAAATTCTCCTGTTCCTCCGATCGACTTGGCAGTTGGCTGCTCTTCCAATGTCACGCAAACGATTCATGTTGCCGTCGTCCCCAGAATTTGCAAACTACAACACGATGACGCACGTGATACACACGATGAAACACAATATACAGTATGCGCAAATTCGTTGGATACATGTATGTAACATAGTCTTACAATTAGTTAAGAATGTATTGGACCTATTCTCAAAATGGTACCAAATTGATGAAAAATTGTGAGATTGTTCTCTCTAATCTTCCTGATATGCTCCAAGAATTTTAAACGAATTCACTAAATGGTTGCTATAACGAGTTATAACGATTTTAATTTTCACTGATTTTACACGTAGGTACTTTGATGGAAAAAGACGATCCTGACAGATAAAATAGCTGAAAAAATGTTGAAGAAGTGGTACCAATGTTTTCCTTTTTTTTTATATGTAGTATATGGGTGGGTGAATATAACTACCGAGTTTCAATTGTTTTCACTACACCGTTTTAAAGAAATAAATTATAACTTGGGAAAATTGTGAATTCAGGGCATTATCACTGCTAAAAGTTTAGCAAATAATGCTTGAGAAAGCATTTGTAAAGTAGAAAATACCTTCGTAGGAGTAAAAATAAGACTCCAACTGTCGTTCGAGTTTCTTACATCTGGATTTACTATGCGTAAGACGTAAATATTCAAGTATTTCAAATTTCATATAGTTTGGTCTAATGTTGTGCGTCTGATACATTCTTAATATAATACCTACACTTGTCCTTGCGGAACACTTTCCCCGCGACCACCTCTTCTCATATTCTGTGCATAGGTATATATGGTACATATGTACAAGCTTTTCGACCACATTTCTCACAGATGCAACAAGCAACAAAGTTTTCAGTGTTTTTGTGCAAGATAAATTTTTATGGTGCGTTTTTGTTGTGCCTCGTCGATATTCGATATCAAGAATTTTCAGAAAGCCAAAGAGCCATGAGGGATATCTCGTCGGGAATACTGCGAGGAGGAAAATGATACAGATAAAATATATTTTTACAACGATGAAAATTTTTTACAAGTCCTTACCAGAGACAGCAGCTATACTTTTTTTCTTTTTTTTCTTTCTTTTTTATCGCTGCTCGCACAATTTTTTGCTGTAGCGCTGCATCTCTGAAATTGCAAATTATAATCAGGCATTTTGCCTGTGTCCCCTTTTTTAATACAACCGGGCGTATAGGCTGGTTGCAGTATGCACTAATGCCGCTAATATGATAGTTGACCAGTGGGTGGATTCGTTCGTTTTTGCTAACAGACAAATTTGTTGGAGCACATGTACTAGGGTTTGTCGTTTTTTAAAAACCGGGTTTTAAAAACGGGTATTTTAATAAATTTGTAAAATTCGAAAACCGGTTTTAAATAGAAAAAAAACGGTTTTATATACTGGGATTAATATGTGAAAATGAATTAATTATTTAATTAAAAACGTTAACATTTTGAGTTGAAATCGCCTCGGACACAAGCATATTGTAATAGGCAACAGTTTACTGTAAAACTAATTTTCATGAGTTCATATTTTCGGAAGAAAAGTACTAAATGAAATAAAGATGTATAATTTACATTTCGTACGGATTTTAGTTTTTCTTTCTTTTAATTTCGTATGCAGTGTATGTCATTGTGTTATATTTTTGTAGATCCATAAATATTAAATGAACTCAAAAATTGTACGGATTTGTACGGAATTTAGTTGTTTTAATTATTTTTATTTATTATTGGTTTTGTATAGAGAAAGTATATTTTATTTTGTTATATTTTTGTAATTCCATAAATTTAAAAAAATTGAAATTTTTTAAAATAAGTATAAATATTTAGTTCCAATTTTAATGATATTTTTTGTAAAAATTCGAAAACCGGTTTGACCGATTTTTTGCGAATAGTAGAATTCGAAAACCGGTTTTTTCAAAAATCGATTTTTGTATAAACTCCAACATGTACCGACCAAGTGTCCACCCGAATAGTCGAAATATTAAAATAAGTTGTACCCGTTCAACGAACGAATCTCCCCAGTTGACTTGTAAATTGCAAGTTGCAAGTTACCATCGATAATACCGATGTACGTAAAATACCATCTAATTAATTGTTTCACGCTTCCCGCGTGTTATTTCCACTACAGGCAAGGCTGCTTTGGTACGCAATACTTTACCAGCTGTATTCAAGCGTTGCTGCTTGAGGACGAGAAGGAGAAGTTCGAGGAGATGGTCGAGTACCTAGGCCGCAAGAAATAAGAGGAATGGAAGATGGACACGGTTTCGTCGCAAACGAACCCCTTGCGACGAATTTATATACGGTGCCCGATTCGAACGAAATAGATGAAGAACGAGGATAAAGTCAGTGCCCAGACCATATGGTTAATCGGAATTCAAAAAAACAATAATATTTAAAAACTAGAAGCTTACCCCTATTACGTGACGATCGCAAAATGTCAAAATTGTAAAAAATAACAAAATGGCGGACCACTGAAAAAAAAGTCATGTTTTCGGGGTACAAAATTGGCGAAATGTTGCTAAAAAAAAATAGAAGCAGGTTGAAAATTGAAAATGTTTGATAGTCACGTAATAGCGACGGGTTTTCCGTACAATAAATGTCCTCGATCAAGCCAATCGGACGTAAAGTTTTCTCTGTAGACCGTCAACGCGGTTGAGAAATGTCATTCTGAGAAAAACGCGTTCAAAGTTCCGCGTGGCTCAGTCGCGCGTTTGACACCGCTTCACGAAAAACACCATATCTCCGTCAATTTTGCGAATTTCTTCATCAAATTTGGAGAAAACATTCTTGAAACATACGCCTCTCAGAAAATGTAAAAAAAATTTCAGATTTGAGACAGTGGTCTCCCCCCTTAAATAGTTCAAGCACGAGGTTGGTAATTAGATAGTGCAAAGTATATGACCTGGTGCATTTTCAAACACAAAACTGTTACTTTAATAGTAAGATAATAAAGAACATGTATTTGCACTATACAATTATCATTTCTACACACTGGTGTTTTATTTCATACAATAATATCGCAAAAGACACATTATTTCGGGTATGTATATGGAAAAACATTGTTGTGTGTTTATCGAAGAATTTAGCTGCACGAATTTTTTGCGAAATGCCCGAAGGCACACCGATCAGAATGATTATCCCCAAACTCATTATATTCCTGATCCCGATGTACAACATTTTATCATTCATTACCCGAAAATGTCATTCCAATTACATATCAAGCGTATGTACATTCCACGTAATTTATTATTCGATGTACCCATTTCTATCATCCACATATCAGACTCATGTGCATAATTAAACGGATCGCTGTTGCAATTCTCTCGATTAGAGAAGTACCAAAGATTACAGCTGTACTCGCACTTGGTACGAAAGGAAGTTAGAAAAAAAAAGGACGGTGACGTAAAAATATGTTAACGTCGTGCCTTTTTATAATGTTAATTGCGCGTTGGAACCTTTACCGTATCGGGAGATTGAGTATGAAACTGTAGAACTAAATTTTTCTAAGTGAATCTTTGTGTGCTACCGATGCAGATTAAATTAAGGGCCCTATTTAGAAAAAACGTACGCCTGTTTTGATTATTAATACCTCCCCGAATTTTTACATATATCCTTTTTTTACATCACCTTGGGCACTCTTTACGGTGGGCCCGGCCAACCTAGGAGCTGGTATACGAGACGCTGGTCTAGGAATAGCACCCGCCAAATTTGACGCTCTATTCTCAGGGTTCCAATTTGTCGGCGGCCGCAGCTTCGTTTTGTTTTCAACCTTCACCGTCTTATTAAACACCTGCAATTCAACACGTTCGATGTAACACGCAAGCTGTAATACAAAGCATAATAAACTCACCCTATCTTTCTTCTCTATATCCACTTCGTTCTCTTGTTTCAGTGCGTTCTCCGTAGGGTGATCTTAAACAATAAATTGTAAGAAATCCTCTATCAGTAACGAGTATAAGTTTTACGCATTCTCTAAACTTAGTTGACTGTTTAGCTTACCATCAGAATTTATCGACTGATTAGATCTGCTCGAACTCAGTAACGGCGTACTTGTTTTAACACTGGAATCCATACTTAACGGCGACTCAAACTCTATTTTGCCATCACCAATGTCATTCTTTAGAATAGAGGAAGATAACTCTTTGTTTATGTCGACCCACGTGTTTTCTAAGACTCGTCTATTCATCGGAGGCTGCGTATCCTGATTCAAGCCTAATAATAATTAAATACATACAGATGTGAATATTCTGAACCTCTGTACTTGCTTAAATTTATACTGTTTTCAATCGGGATCCACTTCAAGAATGAACTCATCACCAAGAACAGTAAAAAGAGAAGTTAACATGAAGTAATACTCACTCTCTTCTTGCATTCGCACTATCTGATGCAACTGTTCGATATTCATCGGCTGGACAGTGTACGAGTTGTGACTACAGTCCGAACACGTGCTGAGCCTGTCATCTAGATCAGGCGCGCTGTGAGCACTCTGTGTACTTTTGATACTCTCCGTAGAACCCCCAGCACCCATCAACTGCAATTCTCCTACGCCAGGGTTCAGCTCCAGGAGTCGTTGCTCAGAACAACTCTTAATCCTCCCCAACGAGTACAATTTATTCGCTAGACTTTTCTCCACGTCTCTTACGATGTTGGGCTGCGAGCCTTTCATGTATCCAATACTAGACGGATTCGTACATCCTGTAGTGTTGATAGTTTTCAACGAACTGGATACGAGATTGGGATTGGATTTCTGAAGGAACTGCGGCAGCTTTGATAGTATTCTTGGAATATGCTGCTTCGTCTTCTGCAGCTTCGCAAGTGGCTTCAGGAACGTAGCGTCTACGGTCTCCGCAGATTCTGTGTTTTCCATATCACGCTTCCCACCATGAGCAACAGCCTTCTTCGTAAAAGTGTAGTACTTTTTGTCTTGGGAATTCTGAACACATGCTCCAGCCTCGCTAACTATTTCCCCCTCGGATTTAAATCTATTAATTGACGGTTCGTTTTTATACGTATTATATTTATTCTCTACAGGGATATCATTTCTAACATTCCGGTTGGGAGCTCCGTCGACTATTTCTTCCTTAACTTTTCCATCCTGGGGGTCATTGCCCACGTGATTGAATGTACAATCAAGTCGATGATCTCCGCCTCTGTGTATCTCTGCTAACAATTCTTTTCTCAGCGACATAGATGCTTTGAAATTCGAACTTAAAGCCGTGTTGTATATTCGCGATTGTTCTAAATACTTCATAGTTTGAAATGTGGAATTTAACGCATCTGCGTTCTTGGGGGTCGATTGATTGCAAAGAGAAATTGGCAACTTAAATTTAGAGTCCAAAGTGTTGTTAGGCATAAATGAGAAAGGAGAATTTGGAAGAGGCGCGGAAGATTTGATCAAATTCCCTGTGACATTTAAAACTGTACTCTTCCTCGGATCACACGATGTATCTTTATCCTTATGAGTATCAGGTTTAATAACCATAGTTGTGTCCTTATTCGTTTTCCCAACTTCCATCGTAGAATACGTAGAATCTAAAACGAACGGGTTCTCAACATTCTGAGGCGCCGAGAGATACGTAGCATTTAAATTGTACAATTCTTTCTTCTCGTTATTCCCTAATAGTAACGATTTTTTATTCGCATCATCTTTGTTTACAAACGTGGAAGACAAAGTAGTTGTACCCATTTTATCTTTATCTAAATTAGCCAGCACAAGCGCTTTAGCAGCCGCTTCTGCGCTATACGTTTCGTTCAATTCCATTTTGTCAATCGTATAAGATTCGTTTGTAGATACTTTGTCCGTTGCATTCAGGCAGTAGCTTTTGTTATCTTCTGATTCAACCTTCGAGAAAGTCTCATTGATATCCAAACTCTTAGAATGCTCATGCTGGTCACACGTACGAGTCAAATTAGCTAGCTCGTCGTTACAATCCTCGTTATGTAAAGAATCATCCCTAGGCAACGATATGATAGATGAGTAAAAAATAGAAGGATGCGAAACGTTCATCAACGTATCACCGACTCCAGGTTCCGCCAAGTTAATAAACGAATCGTTTCCCTTCGAGTGCGACATATTGAAGAAAAGTTCCATACTTTCTGGGCCGGACGTCGCCATGCTTTCGTCAGAAAGGAGACTAGTATACGCTATAGGTGCCATTTTTAACATATGAGGTACGGCATCCTCTTTACTGGCAGTAGGCATATCAGAATATTTACTCTGCTTTGAACAAAGAAGATCAGATTATAATCTACACGCTAATACTAAGTGTATAGTGTATAGTGTATAAATAAACGCACATCTTCTTCTATAGGGTAGATGTACCATTTGTGGCCACTTTAAGGATTTCCGTACCATTCACAGATACATAACTTACAAAAGAATACGTACACAAAAATAAAGAATATATCAGTGTAATCCAAAATCTACAGATAATTGAAATATTCTACGTTGAACAATGTTTTAAACATAATTATTTAAAAAATCATTATATTATCGTGCCGGACTGTTTTGCACCATTTGTGGCCACGTATGATTATTAAATAAAACGGGACAACAAAACAGTAGAAATGGTGCCAACAACCCATCCTTAGACAGCTTCCCATACAGCACATGGAACGTTCCCTGAAAGTGGCAGGAACGTTGCCGTGGAATGTTCCACCGGGAACATTGCTGGAACGTTGCCGGAACCTTCCTATGTCCGCCCTGTGGAACATTGCACGGCAACCTTCCTGCCACCTTCAGGGAACGTTCCTGGCATTCTCTGGCCACCTTCAGGGAACGTTCCTGGCATTCTCTGGCCACCTTCAGGGAACGTTCCTGGCATTCTCTGGCCACCTTCAGGGAACGTTCCTGGCATTCTCTGGCCACCTTCAGGGAACGTTCCTGGCATTCTCTGGCCACCTTCAGGGAACGTTCCTGGCATTCTCTGGCCACCTTCAGGGAACGTTCCTGGCATTCTCTGGCCACCTTCAGGGAACGTTCCTGGCATTCTCTGGCCACCTTCAGGGAACGTTCCTGGCATTCTCTGGCCACCTTCAGGGAACGTTCCTGGCATTCTCTGGCCACCTTCAGGGAACGTTCCTGGCATTCTCTGGCCACCTTCAGGGAACTTTTCGGAAATTTTACAACAAAGGTCCCGCAGTAAGCAGGGCTCGAAAACTATTATAATATCGATTTTGGTGCTCCAAACGGTTATAAAGAACCTTTATTCTGAATAATTGTTATGAAGAACCGAAATTTCCAACTATTATCTGTTTCGGTTACGATTCCTATTTCCCTCCTCATATCGGTTCCATAACCGTAATTGTATCGACTTTTCCCTAATTGATATCAATAATAATTATTGTAGTTGCAGATTATACTGTATATGTGCATATTTTTTACAAAATCCTTATGGAAAAAGGAGAAACATTTATACACACCATTGATTTCTTAAATAAATTAGCTACACATTTTTTACATTCACATACACTATATTATTCAGAGTAGGAAGTTAAAAGTTTCTCCTGTATATTAGGTACTTACACTTTGTGTAGACGATGTAAGGTCAATTCTTGTATGCTTTATGTAAACTATGGGACTATTCCCGTTTATAATAATAATAATAATAATAATAACAATAATAATAATAATAATAATAATATTAAATAAAGATGTTATAACTATTGAATTTTATAGGATTTCAAATATTCTCAAAAAATTTATTTACAAATACAGTTAGACAATCAAGTTTCATTGATTATTCAGTAACAACAACATCACAAATATAGGTACGTCCTAACTGAATGAAATGAAAAAATAAGGAATAAATATATGATTTCAGTCAGAAAATGTTTTGTGCCGCGTTTCGACCCGATTTACCCCACTTTGCGGCGACGACGGGCACGGACACCAGGCCCGGTCATAAACAGGGCCGGTGCGAGGATAATTGGCGCCTTCATGCAAGAAAATGTTTAGCGCCCCAAAACTTTTTGCTCCTCCTTTCTATTTAATATGTTTTGCCTTTACGGAGTACAAAAGAAAAATTACAATAACATTTTATTTATGTGGGAGCCTTTATTATTAAGCGTACGGTATAGTTTCTTACCGCCCTCTTCGGATGGGGCCCTTATGCGGCACATAACTTCCATAATGGGTTCCGTCGGCCCTGACAAATTAGTCTAGGTCCCTTGCGGACTTTTCGCAAACGACGATGACGACGAAGGGACTTTCCTAACCGAGGAAAGTCAGTCTTCGAATTACCTCCACTCGTTGCGGAGCTCGCGACGCAAAAGTGTAAACTTGTTTTAAAAAACTGTGTGACAAATGGACGATATGTCAAATGTAAGTATTAAAATTGTATACTATTAAACAGGGTGATTCTCCCGCATCGCTGAGTTTCGTTGATTTACACGCACAAAAATATGTTTGCGTACATTATTCGGTTAAAAGCAATACGTGATACTTTTTAAATATTATTTTCTCTGCAATTATAGACATTTGAAAGATCGAATATTGTACGCACATATTTTTAGCATAGATAATCATCATTATACCTATTATAAGCAGTTTGAAGAAAAGCGGGATCAAATAAAATGTTCATAAAAAATGGAATATTTCATAGAAACTGTATAGTTTGGTGGCAATTCATGTCGAAATTTTATCGAATAACTATTACCGTTTCGACACGAAAGATGTTCAATGTTGAAAATTTGCAGTTTTTTTTCAAAATCGATTTTCTCAAAAAATGAGGATGATGGCGAAAAAACGCTTTGCGGATTCGTTTTCAGGGCACTAAAACCTATAACAAACGGCCTTTCAATGTTACAAGTCCGAAAAAAGTCAAAATTTGTTGTACTCTGTAATTTTTTCTCCATGACCTAAGTTCATTTAAGCTAAAGTAAATGCAATCAGTTTCACGAAAATCGGTCAAGTAGTTACGGATAAATTCGCGGACAAATATAATATATACATAGTCAAAATTAGGTCAGTAGGTTGAGATAAGTAAATAAAGATTAACTAACAAAATGCCAACCCATTAAAACAATGTTACATGCATATATATACATCGAACGTAGACCCTCTTCCTTTTTGAAATCGGCCAGAAATAGGGTTACGTTACGGATGAACTATCTGTATTCGCATACCAAGTTTTATAATTTTTTGAATTTCCGGGTTGCCGAACGTTCCTTGTTATAGCGAGGCGCGGCTTATTGACGGCATCGCCTTTGAGGACTCCAGCGAGAGAATCACCCTGTATGTTCATATAATCTTAGTATTTTCAATAAAATAATACATTCATTATTTCATTTGCAGCTACAGAATGCGCTTGTGAATGAGGGGAAGAGTAGCGGGACCGACGAAAGGGTACAGAAGAAGGAAGAGGAGAAAAAGCAGGAAGGAGAAGTGGCAGGAAAATTAAAAGAAGTGGAAAAAAAAATGAAAAAAGTATGTAATTATACGCAATACTAAATACTATATTCTTGTTCGTAATAATGTACCTCTGTCGAAGACGAATTGAACAATGTGCTATACGATAATATTTGATTTCACGTGAGATCTAAGGTTTATCAATATTTCCCGATTTTCAATGCAACAAAGTATACAATTTGTCTCACAAAGAGCTTCAATATTAGGAATAAAATAATATAGCATTGCATTTAATGAAATTACTGGACCGTATGTTATTCCGTTTCTGCCCGAATATTTTTGGGATTTACTATACGTACGGGTAGAAGTAGAAAATGTAATTTTTATGGTACTGTTTCAGATGCATAAAACCATGAAGCGCCTCGCGTACCAGTGCCATGCGGAAACAGGCAGAGGAGGTGCCTGGCGTTGTGGCGCCAGAAGCCAAGACGGATGGGGACAAGGAGGAAGAGGCCGAGGTGTATGGGGACAAGGAGGAAGAGGCCGGGGTGGCTATGAAGAAGGTGGAAGAGGCCGGGAGGGGTGGGTCCGAGAAGGAAGAGGCCGGGGTGGTTGGGGCCAAGGAGGAAGAGGCCGGGGTGGTTGGGGCCAAGGAGGAAGAGGCCGGGGGGGGTGGGGCCAAGAAGGAAGAGGCCGGGGGGGTTGGGGCCAAGGAGGAAGTGGCCGAGGTGGAAATTTTTATATGATTCAAAAATTTTTTGGAAATTAGAAGAATAAAAAAAATTGTGTGTTTATAAATGTATACCATGAGTTTTATTTATGGAAAAGTACCTTTACAAACAATTTTTGTCACCGTAAACATGAAATATACAAACTTCCTTGTTATATGGGCCCTTCAGGTCCATCCCGTGCTCGCTGTCCTCGCGTCGCTTTCTTTCGAATAGACGATTCAGCGGAATCGCCTCGCGCTTAGCGGTCACGTTGCGCTGAGCCCGTAGCAACAGCCGTAGGGACAACGACCGCACTCGGCCCGGGCCCCGAATATTTCTAAATTATCGAAGCAATCGACAACTTTGGACGGGGCATTTTCACCCATTCGTGGGTATTTTTCGAGGTTCGGCCCGCAACCGAAAGACGCGGAATAGAGAGTCGCTTGGTTCAGAGACACCGTGAGCGAGCGAGCGTAACGATAGACGACAACCGTGCCGTGCGATATCTTAGAACAACTGCGAGCAACAGCTGAGACGGAGCGTCGTCTCGAGGTATGTTAATCTGATCTTATTTTCGTTAAAAATATATTTTACATTATTGTTTCTCCTTTAAATCCCGTGTATTCACTTATTCAACCCGTTCACTCCCTATCCTTCCATGGTAAGTATAGTCAAGGCGTGCTTTAACACCTTGACAGAGTAAAGAACCCCGTGAATCACCCTAACCGCTCAGGGCGATTCCCAAAAGTCCCTTCAGGACGTAACATCGTTTTTCATCTTGTTAAACTTGCGCCGGTGTGGATCGACTCGCGTGATTCTACGTTCCGCGAGTACAAGTGCCATTGCAGGCACATGTGACCACTGACAGAATCAGTGGTACCGCACTTTACAATGCGGTGCGACACATGACCGATAAAGTCTATCATTTCCTTTGTCACTTTTTTGGTATACTTATGCTTGCGTGGATCGACTCGCGTGATTCTACGTTCCGCGAGTACAAGTGCCATTGCAGGCACATGTGACCACGGACAGAATCAGTGGTACCGCACTTTACAATGCGGTGCGACACATGACCGATAAAGTCTATCATTTCCTTTGTCACTTTTTTGGTATACTTATGCTTGCGTGGATCGACTCGCGTGATTCTACGTTCCGCGAGTACAAGTGCCATTGCAGGCACATGTGACCACTGACAGAATCAGTGGTACCGCACTTTACAGCGTGGTGAGACGACGAGAATAGCCCCTCTCTTCAAATTTAGTCATGCTTATGTCGCAAGGGCATAACGTAATCCTGGGTTTCGTTTCTTTTTATAGTCCACATTTTACATTTTATTTGTGAAACCGGCCAATAACATAATTGCGTCCCTTCGGAAACAATAAAAATTTTTAAAACTGAAGATGGACAGGGTTTCTCAAACAGATTATCGGCAGCTATTTTCCGTTTGTGACCTATTACATTGTACACCTGTTCCGTCCGTATTTGCACTATATTTACAATGCGAATGATTGTTCCATCCTTCAGCATGAAACAATTATTTCTATTGTCATCGCAATGTATATAATACCCATCACTTTCCAATTTTTTGTACTGCGTCACAGTTCTGTTTGAGAAAATGGGCAACAGTGGTCCATTGTGATGGGAACCTTTACAAATATATTTTCCCAATATTGGTGATGATTTTAGAACCGGTCCCCGCTGCAGTTCTCCATAACGTCTTGCCAATTGCTGCAATGGTTTATCCGATTTTCTTATTAATTTCTTCAAACTCCCTAAAAAATTTTCAAAAGGAAATGCGCTAAAATTATCCAACACTCCAAATTTTCTAACGTCATTACATAAATGGAGTAAGTTGTGGACATTGTGAGAAATATATTGTTTCCCATACAATACCTCGAAATGTTCAACAAAGTATTCTAATAATTCTTCAGCATATTTAATATTCTCTTCACTATTAATTAACATAGGGCTAACTAACACACTGACAGCCACGTGCAGTGTTAAAAAATGTTCGTAAATATTTTTCTTTAGTACACGCTTGAGTACAATAGGACCTGTGTACAGTAGAAATTGCCGAAATTCCGTAGCTTTCCAGTAACTGAGGTCCGTCAAACTTCTGGGCTTTCGCGAAAACTCACGCGGTACAGAATTTCCAACCAATATTAGATGTTCCGATATCAAGTTCCTAGCTTGTCCACCAATCCTTACGTTTAACGGTCCCTTAATCCACAATAGCAAGAGCTTCTTCATAACTCCCAGGCAAATTAAGTGCATATAGTCTAGGGGCACATTTGATACTAACCCAATACTTGGCACTTTTAACAAACCACTTGTACCTTTATGGTAATCTTCGTCGGTTTGCCGTAGAAAATCTTCGTCTGTTCTCAGTGTATCAGGCACTTCGGTGTAAGGGAAACACGTAGTTCTGTTAACTGATTTCCCAACAATTGTACACTTCGAGCAGCTCGAATAGCCTGTATGGCCTTTTGTATATAATACAAACGATTTCGCTGGAGCATCACAGACAATTTTTGTTAACCTAATAGAAAGTTTATTGTTATTATACATAAACCCATTGTTTATGAAATATGTTATTTCATCAATGAATTTTTCCAACAGCTCGTTGGATGACTCTGGTTTCTTATACCCATAATAGATTCCAACAATCTGTATTCGTTTCAAAATTGTATCCGATACTAATATGGGCCAGAAACTGCTGGAGGAGGCCCTTGACAACGGCAAGCCATCAATATTTAAACAAAGATCTATATATTGTACGCTAATATTTGCCTCAACGTACATTTCAGCATAATATTTTAGCATCTGTTCTACACCAAGATGTAAGTAATCTCCCCCTTGTATTTTGGTACAATTAGTTGTACGGGGAGTATGTAACAATGTCCTGGCATCTTTCGGTAATAAGCATTTGGGCACGTACGATAAAAAAATGCTCAACAATTCGTTGATGGCTTTATGCGTAATATTATTTCGTAGTGCCCAGTTGGACAAAGACTGTCTTAATGTCGAAGGGCCCTCCGGTTCATTAAAATCATTATCCGGCGAATCAACAATAACATTCGCTGACTCATCATCGGATGAGTCATAATCCAATATGCAATGATAGTATTCATTATCATCATCAAATAATGAATGAGCTTCTTCTTCTTCATCACTTTCACAAATATCGCTGTTGTGTATATTCATGAAATTGTTAGTGCACGGTACTTCATCGCAAGACTCGTACACTTCCTGCGAACTATTTAGTTCATTGTCCGATACATGTAGACTTGACTTGGAATTTTGACATTCTAAGTAATGTGAACAGGTAGGAAGCTCATCAATTGCCAATTCCTCATCAGATTGATTTCTTTGGCTTTCAATATCCTCAAAATATTGCTGGACTCTCCTCCTTTTATGTCTATCAGAACATAGACTATAGTCTTTCCTGATATGTTTTTTGTCCGCCATAATAACCTGAACATATTTCATACACAAATGAGAAATTAATTATAACAATTTGTTAAAAACTATATACTTGACATGATCTACCAGCAGTGGTACTTACCAGATGTTGAAACGCAATCTAGTTATATTTCCTGCGGGACTATGTAATTGGCAATTGTGGACAATGCACGTCCAGAATTGACGATTTTCAAATATATATAACAAAACACTAATACTAAGTATAAAAAGGATAAAAAAGAAATTAAGTATAATGTAAAAAAGAAACAAACTCGAATTACAAGCGCTGCTCAAAACCAGAGACGCTTGTTCCTCGAGAGTTTTCTTCGATTTAAAAAGCGATCGCACGCAGGGTTGGCCGAAGGCAGGGTTGACAGGATCTCTTCGCGTTGAGATAACACGATGTCACATAGACCTAAGTATGTACATATACACTGTATACATTCGAACGCGTGACGTCACTTGGAGACACTCCTAGTGACAATTTGGCAACGCAGCAGAATTTCTTCCACGCTCGAAGCGCGTGACGAGGCTGGTCGCAGGCCGCCAGGCCTCGCAGCGTGGGCCCTTCGGAAAATCAGTGTTTATGATAGCCGCAATTGCCCTTGAGGCCGTAAACGAAAGTTTCGAAGGGGAAAAACATGCTTTGTTCAAAATTCAATTAGGAAGCGAAGGGAAAGCGCCTTTCAAAAATAACATCGCTGGCGCACGTATCATAAACTGTGCTGACCATTTTCACGCCAAATGTTCGAAAGTACACGTCTCGTTAGTTGAAATTCTTTGTCTAACGAAAGATCGTGTTTAATAGCTTCGGCGAAAAAAATACAAGACACGTAGGGTAAACGCACCAATAAATTAACACTTAAGGCTAATGAATGAACACTTTTATAAAAATATGTTTGCACCGCGATTCATTCCACGTGCTGCAAAAATTGTTTGGATATGAAGCAAGAAATTAAAAGAAGTCTTTAATTAATTAGTTGCTTATTTTCATAATTTATTTTAATCATTTTAATAAAAAATGTCCATTCACTGATACGTTTTCATTTACTGGTACATCTACCCTACAATTCACCGGAGGTCTGTAAGAAATAATCCTGGCAAGTCATTTAACTTTGCTACGATCGGTTCGAAACGTTTTATTATTTTATTGGTAATAGCATAGGTATATCCGGATAGGTCCTACGCCGTAGGGGCGAAAGGCGATTAAAGATCTGCGCACACATATCCGTTCCGTGTCCGTGTTTGTTCCGGCCTGCCTGTGGTAAGAAGAAGAGACCCTCTACGCTCCTCTTCTTCTTACCACTGGCACACTGACACGGACCGGATATGTGTGCGCAGACCTTTAAGCTAGTGAGAATCTAGCTTAAAGGGTCCCACAGACCAACGCGATCTATCTGCAACAGATTTTTTGGTGGGATTTAGTTGATGCCTGCATTATTTTAATCTAGCAAGATCGGCCTTCCGGAATAATTTTGTTTCCGGTTAAAAAATGGTTTCTACAATAATGAAAATTATAAACAAATTTTTATTTTCCAAATTACCAGCAAGAGATAGGCTTATTTTATAGAAAATTCTTCAGCGACTGTGGTAGTACTTTTTCGGATTTTTAAAATCGCGATCTTAAGCCTAAATTTGTAAAATAGGACTTTGTTTATAATTTTCATTATTGTAAAAACCATTTTTTAACCGGAAACAAAATTATTCCGGAAGGCCGATCCTTCTACATTAAAATACTGCCGAACGCGTTACCCGTGCCTCCGCGTGCCCCTCAGGCGCCGAAGTGCACGCGTATTTAGCTGAAATACAAATTCAATTTTCTCGAAAATGAAGCCTTCACCACAATTTCGCCACTGTATATTTTCGTCTTATTTTCGCCTGTAGAATCACTCCATAGAGTATTGATTATCAGTAAAGTAATACCCTGTATAGGTATGCCCAAAGTTTCATAATTTCTTTAATTTGCGGTATCTTCCCTTGTGTAAGACAATTCGGCGCTGAGCGGAGAAGGCTGGTTGATGCATCGTGATTCGTGGCTCTGTTTAGTGTTTACGGTGCAACGGCTACGGCGATGAGTGCAGGCTGCCTGACACAACGACGCCTTCGCCGACCATAAAGTGTTTCAAGGGCCGAGTGGTGTAGAAAAACCAACTGGGCCCGTGATTTCGACAAACGGGCGGTCCCTGCAGGGGTTTCCAAACGAGCGGGGACACTCGTTGATAGCGTGATGCGTGCACGTGAAAATAAGCAGGGGCGGCTTTAGCATACTTGGCGCCCCTCCAAAATATTCGAATGCTAGAAAATATTAAACAATGGCAGGTATACGGCGAAACGCGTACACGGCTGTAGAAAATATTCAAAGGCAGAATTCCGCTATGGGTGGGCTATATGGAACGAAGAAAACTTATTTCTAAGTGTATTTGAGTACAATACTAGTATATAAACTACTTATTAAGAATTATGTACATTATATTAATATGGATATGTTAATACACGTGAAACCGTATATTTCGATACACGTGTACCCGTGTATTAACAAGTACACCGATTAGAACACGAATATATTAACTACACATGTATCTTCAATACACGTTCTACGCCGTGAGCCCTAGTTTGGAGGCCTCGTTTCATTCCGTGCAAAATATATGTAAGGAAGTCCTAACGCCTAAGGCGGGAATATCGAATACAACACTGGGCATCGCTCGCCGACTTGGAAGGCGAGGTCCAGTAGGATGCTTAAGGGTTACAATGTAACTTCGACGCTTGAGGAAAGCCGATGACGTCAGGGTCATCGGCGAGGGTTCGAGAGGTTGCGTCGAAAGGACGAGATTGATTCGATTTGACGACGGTGCACAGCACAGATCAACGAATCGGAAGTATTTGCTTGCATATAGTATAATAGTACAACCAATTCCGGTTTTGATTTCCATTAACTCTCAGCTTTTTATTACACTTGTGAGGTGGTGTATCATGATTTCGTCTCACCGTGTCATTGTCGTTTCATACACAACCGAAATCTGAGGCACATGTACATATAGCGCGATCTGTATTGATACATGTATGGATATAGATCTCAACGTGTGTGTGGCTTAAGCGTCAACGACGGCGTTAAGGCCGCGGCGATCCCAACAGTGCAATGGAGAAGTATGCATCTGTGTCTCCGTTGCGCTAGTGGGATCGCCGCGGCCGATCGCGGCTAGGAAATCCCACCTTTAGATCTCATTATTTCTCTACGGAGCCGGCGACTACATCCTACTAAGTATTCTTTATACGCGAACACTGTTCTAAGCGGAGATATGTATACAATGCAGAGATGGGCATTATTTAAATAAAAAATTATTTAAATGACGTATCAAATAAAAAATACTTTAGTCTTATTCGTCATGAATAAGATTTACCCCGAGTCAATATTTAATCGTAGCGCTCATAATTGAAATCATGGGTATTCAATCGTCGGCCACGATTGAATTACTTCAGCCAGAGAATTAAAATCGTAGGCCATGATTGAACTACTTCAGCCAGGGAGTTCAATCGTGGCTCGCGATTGAATTGCCTTCTGCCATGGGTAGTCAAATCATGAATGAATGAACAGTGTTCTCGTATTCAATCGTATTTAGTCGACTGAAGCTCGATAACCTCGAGACTTGCGAGAGCCTTTGATCGATGCCGAGCGACATTGTATCGTTCACCCGTCTAAACTGACGCCTGGAGTTGCTTGGCGATGTGTCATCGATTATACGAAAAGTGAATTTCTTTATTTTTCATCGTATCAATATGACAGTGACACCGATGGATTCCTGGCGTTCTCACGATTAATCGGTCAGAAAATAATTGAAATCAGACTACTTTTAATGGAGTTAGGTGTAAATTGTGTAAATTAATTGTATGCATATGTAATTTCGTTAATTATGGCCCAAATTATGTCAAGTTTGTTATAATTTTTGCCAGGGAAACAGAAGGAGACAATTGATGACACTTTCGTGCATATCCGATAAAGAAATTAACATTTTTCCGTTCTTAATGGCTAGTGCTGACCTGCATATTTTATTATATTTTTTAACATAAGGGTTTATGCATACACTTTACGGTTTCGCTAGAGTTTTCTGAAGTTTGTTTTAAGTCTCATAACGATCCGTTAATATTTTGTAAGAAAAAGCTACTATGTATTATATAATTTGCACAAAATGAAACGAGACCTCGAAACATCCGCTCGTTTGAAAAACTCTGCAGGGGCCACTCGTCTGCCGAAGTCACGGGCCCAGATGGTTTTCCATACTCTTCGACTCTTGAAACAATTTATGACCGGCGAAGACGTCATTGAACGGGGTCGTCGCCGTAGCCGTTGCACCGTAAACAGACCCACGATGCATCGAACAGCCTTCTCCGCTCGTAGTAGAGGTTCTGTTTTCTGTCAAATATAGACACAATAGAGTCAGACATTTACGAAGCATTAAATTCAGCTTTCTTAGCGTTTCGACAATACTTTTTCACAAGCTAAGTCCCTACCATAAAACTCTCGAAAGCAGGACAGCGTGGGGCTATCCGCCCCCGACCTCATCCTTACATTCGGTAACGCTAGCATGCACTTATACACTGAATTACTAAATGTATAAGAATATATTTTGACGTTTCATACATTTTTTCCAGTTAATATTAGGTCGAGAAGTAGACATTTGGGGGAAGAACGTTGAGTGTGGCTTCTGTGTTATTGGGTTTTCTTCTTTATTGCCTATGCCTATGTTGTGAGGAAGTTTTGACAGAGTAAGGAAGTACGCGACCATAGTTAATGGGTAGAAAAGTGAAAGTAGGAAAGGTCGTGGATAGGAATAACCCAAGGATTGATGCGGACCAGTGAGTCCAATGCTTTATGGGTCTGTTTTCCCTACAACGTTTATGGTGGTGAACGTTTGGCAGGCAGATGTGTAGTTTCGCCGCTTCAGGTAGTAATTGAGAGTTTTTCTCGCTAGGCACGTAAAGGTAGTTAAAAGATTGGCGTTTGACAGCAACTTTAAGAAAATGTTGGGCGGTTAATGAACGGTCGGGTGCAATAACGGGTCTAGCGCTGAAAAATGTGAAAATGTATTGTCGAAACGCTAAGAAAGCTGGTAATGCATTACACAAATTTTCTCCTAATGCTTCGTAAATGTCTGACTCTATTGTGTCTATATTTGACAGAAAACAGAACCTCTACTACGAGCGGAGAAGGCTGTTCGATGCATCGTGGGTCTGTTTACGGTGCAACGGCTACGGCGACGACCCCGTCCTTCTGTTTCCCTGGCAAAAATTATAACAAACTTGACATAATTTGGGCCATAATTAACGAAATTACATATGCATACAATTAATTTACACAATTTACACCTAACTCCATTAAAAGTAGTCTGATTTCAATTATTTTCTGACCGATTAATCGTGAGAACGCCAGGAATCCATCGGTGTCACTGTCATATTGATACGATGAAAAATAAAGAAATTCACTTTTCGTATAATCGATGACACATCGCCAAGCAACTCCAGGCGTCAGTTTAGACGGGTGAACGATACAATGTCGCTCGGCATCGATCAAAGGCTCTCGCAAGTCTCGAGGTTATCGAGCTTCAGTCGACTAAATACGATTGAATACGAGAACACTGTTCATTCATTCATGATTTGACTACCCATGGCAGAAGGCAATTCAATCGCGAGCCACGATTGAACTCCCTGGCTGAAGTAGTTCAATCATGGCCGACGATTTTAATTCTCTGGCTGAAGTAATTCAATCGTGGCCGACGATTGAATACCCATGATTTCAATTATGAGCGCTACGATTAAATATTGACTCGGGGTAAATCTTATTCATGAGTCTCGAATAAAATTTTCGTCTTTTAGACGAATTTAATTTTTTATTTGAAATAATTTTCTGCCCATCTCTGATACAATGTATCGAGATGAGGTTGGTGGAGGGGGGGGGGGGAGGGGGTGTGAACCCTAAATCTAAAATTGTAGCTTCGGGTACTTATTAGTTTCCGAAATATTGATAAAAAATTGTTAATTTTTTGAAAATTTTCGCGGAGCGGTCGCTCGTCCCCCGCATTAATCTAGCCCCAACCAATACTAATACACGGCACACGCCGTTTTGAAGAATGTGAGAGGACTCCAAATGTCAAATTTTAGCTTCGGAAATTCACCCGATTGAAAGATGCAGTTAATTTAGGGAGAGATACAGCGAGAGCGAGGATGTTTTGTCTCGCTCCGTTGTTTCGGACGCCGTGACACTCCGTCTTTTACGTGCGCGATGGTCGCAAGCGCTTACGGTGACCACGGGGACGCGAACGCCCGCCGCACACGCAAAGCGTTCCAACACTGTATTCTGGAATTTGTTATACACATTGGCCTCAACATTTTCTGCCAGATTTCGTTAAAAAATCGCTCGTCCACCCGTCGTAAGAGTGAATTGCAACGGCGCATGGCTCGGTTCGCGGCATGGCTCGGTTCGCGGCAAGGCTCGGCTCGGGTCGACTTGGCTCGGTTCGGCTCGAGCGCCAACAGTGAACTTCTTTGTCGCCTGGCTGAACCGCGCTCGCCAATCCTGTTACAAGACCTGGCCAGTTCGAAGTTAACTCTCGAAGAACAAGCAGCTCTCGTTTTGACAAGTTTTTATATTTCGCGTTATTTTCTTTTAATATATATTCCCTTTTTTTCTTCTTTTTATAGTAATCGTGTGTTAGTGTGTTTTTTAAAATTATATATTCAATATTTCTTATTCTTTTTATATTATACTTATATTATATAGTGTGTTAGTGTGTTTTTTCAAATTATATATTCAATATTTCTTATTCTTTTTATATTATACTTATATTATATAGTGTGTTAGTGTGTTTTTTCAAATTATATATTCAATTTATTTTATTCCTTTTATATACGTATATAGTGTGTTAAGCGTGTTTTTTAATATTTTATTATATATATTTAGATTTTTCTTATTCATTTTAGACTTATAGTGTGTTTAGTTTGTTTTTAAAATATATTTCATTTAGTTTATTCGTTTTATAGTCCGCGTGCGCGTTAGATTTTTTTTGTATTTTTTGTGTTTATTTTTTTTTGTAATTTTTTCGTTGCTTGTTTTTCAAAGTCAAGCTTTGAATACGTTTACAAAGGCTTAGGTCATTATCGGTAAGTACAAGTAACATCACGATTAAGACAAAGCTATAATACTGAAATATTTCATAAGTATTCTAATATAATGCAGTGTCAATTTTGTAATAAATTCTCATAATTATTTTTTAGTACAATCCTCAACAATGTTGAAAAAGTACAGCATTGTTGAATTTTCCGATGGCGTCCAAATAATTCCCTCGTCTTGGATGAATGCGGAAAAAAGCAACAGTGTGTGGCCCAGCCACATCAGAAACGATTACACGCTCAACAAAATAATTATGAAGGGACTGCCTCCAGTGGAAGGTGATGAGTGGGATAGTTGCAACATCATTAAGTGGTTTTGCTCAACAGGTATGTTTTTTCAATTAAATCCTTATTTCTATAACTTCTTCCTGAATACGCATATAACTTAATGTGTTACGTATTAATGAATTATCTGTGTCAGATAATTATAATCGAGCCCTTGAGTTGAGGGGCGATGCAATGGACACGTCTAACGTAGAGGAGTCCGATGGGAAGAACGAGGGAAAATATTATAATAGGACAACTTTACAAGAGCGCAAAAGACGCAAGACCCGTGTTGCACTGTCGAGCGAGGAAGAGGACACTCACCATGAACCGCCCAGAAAGAAGCAGAATAAAACAGTGAAAACTGTATTACCCGTTCCACCTCTGCGGGCATTATTGGAACAAGGTATTTTTATATTAATCATTCATTACTTATTATGAACATAAATGTGAAGTAATATACAGTGTGTCTCTAAATTGCGGGACTTCCGGGAACATGTAATATCCCGATGTAAAATCACATCGAAAAGTCCTTTACCGTACGCTGCTGTGCGTTCACTTCACACGGCCTTAAACTGTGTGGGCCGGAAGCCTCGCATCCGAAAACGGTTTCGATGTCTTTTTTTATCGGTATATTGCATCATCCGAGAAGTCTCGCCATTTTGGGACTCCCTTATGAACATTGATCGGAGGATGGTAACAATTATCACTGTAAAACACGATTTTTGGTCTGCAATATCCGCTGGGTGATTCTTGTAGAGTTTTTCGCCTTGATATTGCGGAACAGAGAAAAAGTTTCATTTTGTTGGACTGTGTTATATGATGAATTGCGGGTTTCAATGCAGATTTTACAAACACGCCAACAACGGACCACTATTATACAACACACACACTACACGCATCTCCCGAGGAAATTGAAATACCAGCACCAACAGCAGCATCACCAGGACCAGCACCAACTGCAGCATCGCCAGGCCCAGCACCTAGTGCAGCATCACCAGGACCAGCACCAAGTGCAGCATCACCAGGACCAGCACCAACGGCAGCATCACCAAGACCAGCACCAACGGCAGCATCACCAGGACCAGCACCAACGGCAGCATCACCAGGACCAGTACGAAGAGCAGTATCATTATCATCATCATCATCAAGAGCAGAATCATCATCATCATCATCATCATCAAGTACGTCTCCGCAAATACAAACTCATATCCAATCCAATGGGTTTCTACCCATTGACTATAATCCTAAATGTAGTTTTTGTTAAAAAAAATTACATATGTTAAATTAACTTCTCTTATCTTTATTCAGAGTTCGAAAGATTTATGATGAAGAGCGTTGCAGCTATTAATCTGACGTTAAACGATATGAAGAAACAGTTGAACAGAATGGAAGAAAAAGTGGCAATGATTTCTGGCAATAGAAACATAATAGTCGATAGTGAAACAGACTTTTCAACAACGCACAATCTTCCCATTAACGATGAGGAGGGATTGCGGAATTTTAACAATCAATTACAGGACCAGGCTGTATTTAATGCTATGGTAAGTGACGCAAGAGTAATAAATGCACTAAGGGTATCTAGTATCATAAAATCAAAAATTAACTTCATATTATACTTACTTTTATATTCAACAGCTACTTTATCTTGCTGCATTGCAGTCATACAAAGGATAATTACCTGAGTATTGTTATTTATTACAATTAATAAATAGTAGCAACATACATGCAATTTGTAAAATGCACTCCACTTCTTATACTATTGCACGACGATGGACTTTTTCTTGCATGTACAGGGTGTCCCATACAATTGCGAACTTTTTGGAACATGTGACGTCCCGATGCAAAAAGACAGGATATTGCATATTCCGAAAAGTCCCGCAATTTTATGGGACACCTTGTATTTCGTTGCTGGCTGCGCGACAAGCTTTTACTTTTCATACAGTTTCCTTGTAAACATCCATTAACTTTTTTATAACAATTATTTAAACTAATGGTGATTGTTATTTTTCATTGCTTCAATGCACCCTGTGACACGAATGCTGTTTTTATTGAAGCCATGTTTCATGACTGAAATAATTTATTAATGACTTTTTATAGGTTGATGTATTGAAGAAAACCGGTGGGAGCAACGTTGCGATAACGACGGCGATGGTCTTACAAAAAATTATGAATGATTGTGTGGCGGAACAGTATAGTTGGTGTGGAAGGAAACAAAAACGAGCATTCAAATCGTACAATTATTTAGTGAAATTAATATTAGGTAAGTAAATTTATTATTTATTTCATTTCAGGTATTAAAATTGTAAAATAAATGCATGTATTATTCCAGCTTCAGTACACGCTACATGCAGCGACAGGGGATTGCGAGCAACGGACATGGAGATAATTAACGTGTCTGGAAAGTGGTTTGCGCAAACAAGAAAGCGGATCGTGCGGGCAGAAATGAAGACCAATGCGGTTTAAGAGTCGCTGAAGCACGGGGGTGGGGGGAGAGCGAGCTGCCATTCTCATTTGTGATTTTGTAACAATGTTTCAACTACCACCTATACTGCACGTCATTTAACCCTTTCGGTACCAGCACCGGATATATCCGGCATTCATCTGATGACCTGTGTGTACCAGTGCCGGATATATCCGGCGTCACAGAACGAGCCGCCGTTCCTGGCGCCGACTTTAGTCGGCATCTCCGATAGTTTACAAAAAAAAAAAAAAAAAAAATTAGTTAAAAGCACTTTCGCGGAAATGTACGCCGTACTGAAAGGGTTAAGAAGGAACCTGCGCATAGACCTGTTCCGCGCTACGATTGGGCTATACCCCAACCAACGCTCCCTCGGAGCCAATGAGCTCATTCGACATGCGTGAATGGGTTCCTTCTTCAATGACGTGCAGTATAGGCAGTTTCATTTTTTTCGAAGTAAAATTCAATATGGCCGTCCGACATAGTCTGCGAATCCAGTAATAATCTATTAATTGCTGCAGCATTTGTTGTATTTTGATCGCCAACCAGTGATGGGTAAATCACTAGAAAGCAACGTAATTTACGGTAATTTACGTTACGTAACATACGTGTATAAAATGTCCAGTGGACCTGCCCCGGCAATATAAGAGCCTAATAAACCTTGAAAAAGATGTGGGAACTTCCCTACTACCCTCTATATTGCCGAGGCAGGTCCACTGAACATTTTATACAGGACATTTTAATATTATACACGTATGTCTGGTAACGTAAATTACGTTGCTTTCTAGTGATTTACCCATCACTGTCGCCAACCATACTGAGGATGATGAGTCCTGTTTCTTCGACAGTCTTGCATTTTGTGAAATAAAACAGTCAGAGCAACAACGGACTAACCTACATATTTTTGGAAATTGAATTAGTAGCAATAACGTATTCCAATAGGCTCTACTAACTATATAAAATAGAAAAAAAAAAATTTTAATGTGGGTTGGTCCGTTGTTGCTCTGACTGCCTCAAATAATAAGCAAATGGGAGTTTCCAGTTCGATATGATACCTTTTAGCATAAAGACTAGTGCATGGCCATATTGAATTTGACTGAAGCAGCGATATTTGTGCTACGGATTTTTCCACTAGGTATCGCTTCGGTTGTTCAATGCCAAAATATCTTTTTTTATTAATATTTCGGAAACTGTTGAATGTTGGATGCAACATCGAGATATATGTTGGTGTACTATACCTACATTACGACATATATATATGAGATTCATCAAAATCCGTAGCACACGGGGGAAGTGGGGTAGATTGATGCAGAAAAACTGAATCTCATATGTTATGCAACAAAAATGAGTAAAATAAAAAAATTTTTTGCTTTATGCATGTCATAACTAATCAATATTATAATAGCAATCAAAAGAATCATTAAAGTTAGAAGATAATGAGAATTAATGACTTGAGTAAAAAATGGGTTTTGTATCATTCTGCCCCACCTACGGGGCACTTACATACATTGGATGAGGCACTTTGATACAAAGCGTAAATTGTATGAGAATGGTAATTATTTACAAAAATTTAATGAAAAACATTTTTCAATGCGATGTTGCAAAGTTGCAGCTTTGATCTTGTATTTGTCAGCTGCCCTCCCTATAGACAATCTTTTCGATACAACTTCGGATATAGCAGTCTTTACATTCTCCTCATTAATACTTCCTCTATCAGTCTTAGGTTTGTACGTTCGCACCATTTTCCGGAAAACAGAATAACTAGTTTACAGATTTCATGCAAACTTGTATATTGGGACACTATTGTATAATAGCGGGGCACTTTGATGCATATCAATGTGCCCCCCTGTCTTAGTGTATCAAAGTACCCCAGCGACCATTTTCAAGAAACTAACAATTATTTATAAAACCACTGAACTTATTTAAAAGTCACGTGCAATTCTGATTACTAAATAGAATAACTTACCTTTGGTATTTTTAAATATTAACTAAATGACGTAAAACAACGTTGGAACACTTTCACACTTCACGTAATGTCTCTATAAATGTCTGATAAATCACACTTTGTACACTTTGTATATATGTATTTATTTGTAAGCGTAATCAACGTTAAGTGAATGGCTTGTAACCTAGTAGTAAGTTTTTCTTATTTCTTCTTATGTTTGTATTAATTTTATTTAAAGGGTTATACCCGTTAATAATAATAATAATAGTTATACCTACATATCTATTTTGTGTTGTGTCATTTCATATTTTATATTCAGATTAGTTTTATTTACATATATTTTTTATAAGATGGGACTGATACCGTATCGATACATATCGATACTATTATTTTTTTTTTGTTATTATTATTGTTGCTGTTGCTGTTGTCGACTTGTACAAATAAATATATGAATATTTAATAACCAGAAATAACAAAAAATAAATATATGAATATTTAATTGTCCATATTTATTGAAGTTTAATCAATTTCCCTTACATTTTCTATCATTTCTGTAATGTCACACAAATTTTGCCGAAACAACATTGCTAGGGCGGTATTTTCAGTCGTGGCTTATCCTTAAGCAAATGCTTAAGCATTCGGCATCCTTTATTAGCTACTAGGTTAGTAGAAGATGCCGCATGCTTAAGCATTTGCTTAAGAATAAGTACCGACTGAAAATACCGCCCCTAGAAAATGCCAGGAACGTTCCCTGAAGGTGGCCAGAGAATGCCAGGAACGTTCCCTGAAGGTGGCCAGGGAATGCCAGGAACGTTCCCTGAAGGTGGCCAGGGAATGCCAGGAACGTTCCCTGAAGGTGGCCAGAGAATGCCAGGAACGTTCCCTGAAGGTGGCCAGGGAATGCCAGGAACGTTCCCTGAAGGTGGCCAGAGAATGCCAGGAACGTTCCCTGAAGGTGGCCAGGGAATGCCAGGAACGTTCCCTGAAGGTGGCCAGAGAATGCCAGGAACGTTCCCTGAAGGTGGCAGGAAGGTTGCCGTGCAATGTTCCACAGGGCGGACATACGAAAGTTCCGGCAACGTTCCAGCAACGTTCCAGTAATGTTCCGTGGAACGTTCCGGCAACCTTCCTGCCATGGAGTGTGCTGTATGGGTTAATTCATTGTAATGAAAGTGAACTAAGAATACTTAATATATCGGAATAAATAAGACAGTGGCCACAAATGGTGCAGTGGCCACAAATGGTACATCTACCCTATATGAAAAATCTGAACACGAAGTTTTCCATGCATTTACCATACGTGGAGACAAAGTTTCGAAAACAGAATCGAAGCAAGTTCTAACGGGCCGTTTCTTAGGTCTCGTGAAAGTTCTCGTATCGATAGATCTCCTATTAGCTGTAAAAACATTACATTTGACACATAGATATCAAACTAGACACAGTTGCATCAAAGATGATTAAAGGCTGGCTCTCACTGCGCCTCGCTTTGGCGCATCTTCTTTTCTCACTCTTTCACGAGAGTGATTGAGTGAAATGTTGACTTTGACTTCCTCAAAAGTTAGGAACAATAAAACGAGGCGAGGCGTAGTGAAATCCAGCTTTAACTATTGTATTATATACCTGAGAAAGGTAACACTGGTACGTTTCTCAACCAGACGAACAAATCGTGAACCTCAGACTCTGTTTGACACCCTATCGGTACACACAACCTGACAAAAGAATAATTACTTGTCAAAAACAAATTGAAATCTCGTCTCGTTACAAATTCAAATTGAGTAGCGACACTATAAAAACAGTAACAGAGAATGTTTTCAACAAAAGCAGTTGAAGAAGATACGTATGGCAACAGATACCGTCTCGTAGACCTTGGAAAGGAATTAAAATCACTTAGTACATCGTCATTTAACCTTCACTCTGTGCATTGAAAATTTCCCATGGTCTGTGCACTGGGGTCAGTCTGACCCCTTATTCTACTGCTACAATGTATTCTGCCGTAAACCTACCTACAGTACACGTTCGTAGTAGCGTATGCGCCAGCATGGGACAAAACTAATGACGAACCTTTGTTTCCGAGATATTTACGAAAAACTTCTATCGATATATTCCGATGCAACGGACACAGCGATCAACTTGAGGTGATTAGTCATCTGGGGGATGTATTTATTTTTGTCTCTGGACACCTCGGCGAAGCGGTGGAGCCCTGAGGTGGATAGCACGTGGAAATGTGATTGAAAAAAAGAAAGTAATTGTTTAAAACAGAAAGTCATTTTTTTCGCACCCCGAGGTGTCCAGACACAAAAATAAACACATCCCCCAGATGACCAATGTAGCAGTAGCAGCAGTTTTTGGCAAATATCTCGGAAACTAAAGCCTAGCGGGGGTAACAGGTATAGGAAAAAGTTGTACAGAATCGTGTCCCCGGCAACATATCCAAATTTCATAAAAATCGGTGAGGAATCGCTAAAGTAAATAATTACCAAATTTGGGGTCAATTTGACCCATATGCACAGAGTGAAGGTTAACACTATTCCTACCTCGAACCGGTCAAAAAGACCGTTTTTAAAATATCGATTAAAATTTCCTATATACAACGTAATTGAATCGCCTTTAAACTTCACGACTTTGCCTCAAATACACGTATAATACATTTTTGAATATTCACTTCTTGTTTTATTGTTTATTTTCTGAGAAAAATTTGTAGTCTGTCTTATCTAACGCGACCGGTCAAATGACGTGAAATGTGTCGGTAGGAATAGTGTTAAGGACAGCAATTACCTTTAATGGAAAATACTGGATAGTAATTGAAGATTAGGGTGAAGCCACTTACCAGGTATCAGTGTCATCGAAGTCGAAAGCAGACACGTCGGTGATCTCGGCTTTGTCGATGAGACTCGCATCGTTTGTGTACTGCTTATGCGCGATTTCCGCATCCACTTTCCTTTCTGACATGTTTCGTTGGAATTACGAAGCTATAAGTCCCGATGAACATATATTTTACCGTTAAAGCGTCTTTTACAAAATTCCTGAAATCACAGCACCTTTCGCGGTCGAAAGCATACGTACATATTAAGGCTGCCGTCTCACCGGGCCTTCAATGTGTGCGTACGCTCACACAAGCTAGGAAAAGCGTGTACGTATACGCGATGTAGTAAATAAACCGTTTCAACCGTCTTGCGTCCTGGAATTGGCAAGAAGGAAGTTTTTGCGGGTACAGTTGCCTCCGGGAGACATCAGTTTGAATGTTAATAATCGACGTACATTGAAATAATAATGAATTTGTGAATCGAAAAGTGACAGAATGAGGCTTTAAGGCTTCTCCATCGGATGCAATCTCCACGTAATCGGACCTCGGCCCTCGCCTCAGGAGTGCGTTTCCTGGGGCCCCGGCGACCCTTCGCGCTGCCTCCCAGCCCCATCTAGAAAAGCCAGGAAAAGAGATTCGCGCCCAAAGTACTAACCGTAATCGTAATAGCGCCCTTGCTCCTCGTCGGTCACCGTCTCCTCCTCACCCTCTTCCTCGTCGTCCTCCCCGCCCTCTTCCTCGTCGTCCTCCCCGCCCTCTTCCTCGTCATCCTACTCCTCATCGACCTTGTCATCGTAGCCAGGAGCGTCCTCCTCGCTCTCCCCCTCGTCAGCGTCGTCCTCGTCTTGGTAGTCGTCGTCGTCGTCTATCGCGGACCGATATCCCCTGCCGTTTCTCAGCTTCTTATTTGCCAGTCTATTTTCGCGTAAACCGTACTCTGCGTCGCGATTGTAAGCCTGCAGGAGACGACGCGCCGGTCGCACAGACTCTGGGCAGGGAATCGTATCTGGAAACGCGATAATAGCTTGTAACGGAACGATTCGGAAATAGACGAACTGTATCAGGGATTTATATATGCCGTTCCAGCAATCGTGAATTTTATTACTTCGCCGTTTCTGGCTCAGCTTGTACTGTTTGGTATTTCTCTTTTTCTTTTTCTTTTAGTGTAATGACGTGTATTCGACGATTGAAAGTCGTGAACGTAAAGGTGAGATCAGACGGCGCGTGAATCGGCGAACGATTCACGCGCCGTCCGATCGGTCATGGCTCGGCTCGCCCCGGCTCGCCAAGTCGACTTGCCGAGCTAGACGAGCCGAGCCAGCTCGCCAAGCCACGCACTGTCTGATCGGTCGGGCTCGCCAAGCCGACTTGCCGAACTAGACGAGTCGAGCCAGCTCGGCGAACTTTGCGTGTGAATCGCCGATCTTCGCGCCGTCAGATCGGTCATGGCTCGGCTCGCCCATGCTCGCCAAGCCGACTTGCCGAGCTACACGAGCCGAGCCAGCTCGCCGTCTGATCGGTCATGATCGCCGAGTCGAGCTCGCCAAGCCGACTTGACGAGCCGAGCAAGTTCGCCGATTCACGCGCCGTCTGATTTCACCTTTAAGGTGAGACAAGCCAGATGACTAAAAATATTTTTCACTGTGTACATTTCGCCGTGGACAGGAACTTTATATAGGCTAAATGATGGAAATCTTAACAATGAACACAAGAAAATAGTGATTTTATATAACCGTCAAAGTAAAATGATATATTTTATACTTTATTGTAACACTGTAAAAGTCTTTATTCAAATAAATTGGGAAAAAATTGAAACAGACAGTATTATTATTGAGAATACATACTCCTATCCAAATTCCAAACCTGCAATTTATCTAAGGCGGAGAAGTATTCGACGCAGAGGCGCAGGGTTTTCGAAAGGCCTTCGACGCAGAAATTCAGGATACCTTCTTTCGCTTCATATTCTCCTGATACATCGCTCCTAAATCTAACCAAAATTTTCAGAACGCTCTAAAATGAGCTTCGTAGCAGGATAACATGATGTCGAAAGAGGTGGCAGAACGAGTGAATTTGCTCTTTAAAACAATGCATTAACGTAGAGTTTTAAAAACAGCTCAGCATGTAAGTTTAGGTGTTCTGTTTAACATGTCTTTTATATGTGATTTGGAATAAGCAGGATAGGAAGTAGTGGAAGAGAAAGGCCTATTAAATAATAGTGCTCTTTTATCACTTAACTCGCATGTAACCAGTGCTGTCTTTAGGCATGTACACGCTGGGCAGTCGCCAGGGGACCCATGGCAGGAGGGGCCCACAATTCTGATTTTAAGTCCTATTCCCGTGGGTGGGCAGGGGCCCCCAAGGGCCCCAGTGCATTGCTTAGCCCAGGGCCTACAATACTGTTAAGGCGGCTCTGTATGTAACGCCTTTTAATGTCCCTTACCTGTGAAGCAGAAGTACACACGATTAATAATCACGTAATAAGTTAAAAAATTATTTGAAGTGGTGTTCACATTCCCCATCATATGCGCGTCCATAACAACACCGGTGATACTTAAAGAGCTAAATTTGTTTACTAGATAATCGGGAGAGGAACCAGCACGCCTGGTGATTTAAAACAATAATTTATTTCGTAAAGAACTATAATTACCGAGTCGCTAAGCCTAGTGGACAGGTTATTGCATCTTATTCCTTTAAATAATTATCGTGTGTGTTACCGATCAATCGATACATCGTGCATAATACTTCTTATACATTATTTAACGTATTTACATGCCACACCCTCGACATGAATGCCTGTGTGCTTTCGTTTCTTTTTATAAAAGACGATCTTCTTATGTTACAAGTTCAGGTTCATCTCTGCGCCTCTTAGAACAAAATAAAACGTGATCTTACACGATGCAATAAAGTTAACGATTAACATAGAATCAATTATCACGATCATGTATTTCTTTTAGCGAACAGAGGAATCAGCTCGTGAATTAAGAAAGACCGTTTTACAAGGTGCAAGTTTGGGAGTTTATATTTCCAAACTTACTTTGTCTGTTCGAAATGCACAAATCGAAGTGGAGTGCTTTTTACTACGAGGAAATGCACTGCGCTAGTTTTTATAAAACCAAAGGAGACGTGTTAAAATACATGAACGAGACAGTAAAACTCAACGGTGCAACTTATCTCTAGGTTTCCAAAACAGAATGAAATCGTATATCGTAATAGAATAAAGGACCTTAAGGTTCAAGGTTTATCCTTAGCGTACTATATCACAATAACTCTGTACATAAAACGAATAATCGTGAAACAATAACGAACAGGTAATAGAAATAGACATTTGGGCAATATAAGAACAGTACTGGGGCAACCGTCGTCTTCCCCAAAGAAGACTCATTAAAAAAAAACGCTTATAAATCGATTTCCTTAACTCATTAGTCCGAGGCTCGATTGCCAACTCACTTAACTCGACTGCTTTCTTCATTACTGCTTTCATTAAACTGTCAATGTCGTTTTCAAGAGACCCTTCTGCTTTCGAATCTACAGGTAACGAAGTTCGTACCAGATGAAATAGCCTAAGAAAGCAGAGAAGCTAAGCTACTCAAGCTACAATTCCTCGTAGTCCTCTCAGAAGAGTCACGACTCTATTTTATCCTGAACAGCCTCCTCGTCGACCTCGATTTTCATCTCCTGCTCGGACTCTGCCCGCTTGTCCGCGTCCTGGTCGTCCTGCTCCACTTGCTCGTCAACGTTTATCTCCTCTTCTTCGTCTGCGGCGTCAGGCAACACTTCCTCCTTCACCATCACACCCACGCTACTGTTCTGCTCTTTCGGGTCTCTAGCTTTCGCTTCGACCGAGTTTTGCGGGTTCTCAGCAGGCGACGGAGTCCCTCCGGAGCGATGGAACGTTAGCACGTGGTGGTCCAGCTCGGCCCTGAAGAAGAACTTAAGCGTGCACTTGGAGCAATCGTACGGCCGAGCTCCCAGACCGTGTTCCTGCAGCATGTGGTTCTGGAAGAAGAAACAAGCTCTGTTACCACTCTGAGTCCCATAAACACCAACCTCCGCAAATCTACGAACCCAATGCCGTACCTGAAGTCCAATGGGCGCCGTGAAGAGGGACTGGCAAATGTAGCAACTGAGAGCAGCGCACCCAGCGAACGTATGCTCTATCAAATGGCTCTGCAATTGCAACGGACTGCTAGCTTCGAAGAGACACAAGTGGCAGCGCAGTGCTTCGACGGATGCTTTCCCCGACGACTCCAGATGCTCCTTTCGCACGTGCTGCTGTATCTTAGCTTCCGTTGGGAAGGACATCTAAAAGGAAAAGTAGATTCGTGTTTTAGAGCTGATCTGAATGGATAATCTAGGCTTGTCCAGGGATTTGCTCGCACGAGCAACTTTCGCACTGCTCTTTACTCTTGAAGGCAGCAAAATTTGGACGGGCCTGGTCTAATCCTTCTCTACCACCACTCCTTACCTGACACTGTATACACGTGTACGTGCTCGAGCCAGACCCAGTCTTCTCGTGCTCCATGTGCCTGTGTTTCTCCGCTTCCTCAGGGTCCTCGAATTTCACCCCGCAATCCTGGCACCTCTTGCCGTCATTCCCCTCGCTGCCCCTGTCCTCCGCCTTAAACGCGCGCTCGGAGTCCCACCTGTCCCTGGACCCGTCCCACTGAGGGTCCTTGCTGGATATCCAGCCCCTGTCGCATTTAGTCCTTGCGTGCTCGTAGGGTGAGTTTAGGATAGGCAGACCCTGAGAGTGGCGGATGTAGCAGGACTTGCAGACCCTGAGGGACTGTCCTCCGCCGCTGATGTGATTGGGAGGTAGGCTGACGAAGTCGTCGACGGAGTAGTCCCTGAGGCAGAGGCAGCAGCCCGGGTTGTGGCTTTTCTGGTTCGGACTGGGACTGGAGCCAGCGCTCCTGGACCCAGTGGAGGCTCTGAGATGGTGTCTGGCGTGGAGGCGACACTCCAGGTCGCTGATCAAGGTCTGCCTGCAGACAACACACGCGGCCGGCAGGTGAGGGAGCGAGCCGTCTAGCCTCTGCTGAGGATCCACGTTCTCCAGGCTGTGTCTCTGCACGTGTTCTAGGAACTGCGACTCCGTGGCCAGGCTCCCGCGGCACACGATGCAGGTGTCGCTCAGCTGGATCTTGCAGTGCTTTTGCAGCTTGTGCTCGGCCAGGATCGCACCGGACGGGCAGACCTCGTCGCAGATGTTGCACTTGTGGCGTCCACCGGGCTCGTTCGAGGCGTGCTGGATCCTCGTGTGGGACTCCAGCTCGGTTCTGGAGCGGCACACCTCGCCGCAATAGGCGCAGGTCATGCTTAAACTGGACAGAGACTTGCTCTGAGGCTTGGCAGGCGCGTGGGCCAGCTTCTTGTGGGCCTGCAGCTCCGCCTCGTTCGCGAACTCGCCCCTCTCGCAAAGCTCGCACTGCTGGGCACCAGTGCTGGTGTAGTTCGCTCGCTTGTTGTTGTTGTCCCGCTGGTTGAGGGAGTTGTTGTTGCTGGACGCTGGGGAGCGGCCCCTTTTCTGGGACTTTGGCTGTAACCCAATGAACAAAGTATAAGACTAATTTCCTTAGTATTTTATAGTATTTCAGTATCTACAGCACAGATTGGCATGGTGATACTGTAGGGTAGGCCGGGGGCGATTGTAACACGTTAAATATCTCAAAACAGCGACTTTGCATGTACGTGTTTTTTATTTATTTTTTAATATTTAATCTGGCCATTTTTAAGGATGTATCGGACTTATCTTCAAAATGGTACCAACTTGATGAAAAGTTGTGAGATTGTTCTTTCTAATCTTCCTGATGTGCTCCAAAAATTTTAGACGTATTCACTAAACGGTTGCTGAGTTATAACGATTTAAATTTTTACTAATTTTACACGTAGTCTTATGGAAAAAGTCTTATCTTCACAGACAAAACAGCTGAAAATATCTGCCAGGTTTCAATTGTTTTCACTACATCGTTTTAAAGAAATTAATTATAATTGGAGAAAATCGTGAATTCAGGGCATTTTCACTGGCAAAAGTTTAGCAGATAATGCTTCGGAAAGCATTTGCAAATTGAAAAATACCTTCCTAGGAGTAAAAATAAGACTCCAATTGTCGTTCGAGTTTCTTATATCTAGATTTACTATAGCAATTAACATCTCGTAATAAGAACTTTCGTTCAAACTATGATAGTTTTTGCGTAATCATATTCCAAAGTCAAACTGCTACTACCGCTCCTCGGTCTACCCTACGTTATTCAAATACAAACCTCTTCTTGAGACCTAGGCGCGGGCCTCCCGTTCCTACCGTTCTCCCTGGCCTGATGTTCGCTGGAGTGATGCGCCTGGGCGATATGCCTGTCGAGTAGGAACTCAACGGCGAAGCCCTCCCTGCAGATAGGGCACCTGTACAAGTTGCTCGAGTGGCTGGCCAGGTGAAGCTGCAGCTCCAGCTCCGAGCTGCAGCAGACGCCGCAGAAGACACACCTAGGCCCTGTTCCCGCAGTTACACCAGGAGTGGAGGCAGGACTTCTGGCCACAGGGCTGCTGTTCGACACGGCTGGTGGCGCGTGGACGCTCCTCACGTGGCTAGCCATCTCCGACTCGCTTCTGAAGAAGCTTCTGCCTTCCCCGGGCGCATTCCCAGGCGAGTTTTCGTTATTGGGAGCGGTGCAGGCGTTGCAGCGATAGATCCTGCACTCCTGGCTGTGCTTCACAGCGAAGTGCACCTGTATCGCCACCCTGGAGTCGAACGTGTCCCTGCACAAGGCGCATCTATAGAGATGATGAGCATGGCTATCGAGCAGGTGTCTCTGTAGAAGGTCAGGATGAGGATAAAGCTTCTTGCAGGCCCCGCAAGCGTACTCCTTGCTGATCTGACCCAGGTAATGCTTCGTCAGGTGCGCCAGCATGTCCTCTCTATCCTGGAAAGCAGCCTCGCACTTCGGGCAGGGATGCCTCATGGCATCGTTGCGGTGGTCAGCTTGCAAATGCCTGGCCAAGTGCTCCCTGAAGGACTCGAAGTCCTTCAGAGCGGCGCCGCATTGACCGCAGAGCAGAGTCCCCGCGGTGTAGCTACCCTCCGTCGACCTGGAATGCTTGCTGGTGAGGTCGGCTGGCTCGGAGAGCGACTGATCCGCAGGCTTCTCCGCCCTGGAGCTCTTCCCGTCCCCGTAGCTGCCGTTCATCTTCGCGTCCACGTACTCGCGACCCTCCATCCGCCTGTTCTCGCAGTGCTGGAGAACGTAGTGCTCAGCGTAGGCTGCCGCAGAGGCGCACGGGATGCCGCAGAGGGGACACATCATCAGGGCGGAGCCGAAGCCGTCTGTCCTGTGGATGGAGACCAGGTGGTCCCGCAGGGAACCCAGCGTGGAGAACTTCATGGTGCACTGGTTGCAGGTGAACGAGTTCTCGTAGTGCTCCTTCTCCATTCGTCTCTCCGACTCCTCCTGGTTCTTCCTCTCGCGATAGTCCTTCGCACCACCCTCGGCTCGGTCCAGCCCCTTGTCGCGCTGGTAGGCAAGCTGCTCGCTGCTCCTACTAGGCGAGGGCGGCACAGCTACGCTCTCGCCGCTCAGAATCGCCTGGTGCATCGTGTGCACGTGCATTTGCAGCTGCTGCATGCAGCTGAACGAGTCTCTGGTGCAGTACATGCAAGCGAGCTTGAGGGGAGAACTCAGGATCGGCGTGGTCGAGGCGCTGCCCTGCGAACCCTTCACTCCGGACTTCGGGGCGAGGGACAGGTTTAGAGATGGTGATGGGGAGCTAGCAACGGGGGGCGAGGATGTGCTGTGAGAGGAGACGCTGCGACGACCGTACTCCACGTCCTGCAGCTTGCTGGCGACCTGCGACTGGTGGAGCTTCTTGTGTGATTGCATGTGGGAGGTCAACGCCGCAGCCGTGTTGTAGCCTCTGGAACAGGCTGTGCACTGGTAGGGCTTCTGGGTGTCGTGGGTCTTCATGTGGATCTTCAGGTGGTCGCTGAAAATGCGGGTCGTTGATGGGTGATAACCATTCTGCTGGGTGCCAGTGGAATTTTAGTTTGAAACGGATTGTTAGGTTTTAGCGGTGGTCCTTCAGGGATACTTAAGTGTGTTGGGTAAGTGCTTATAAGGGTTGTATAGTGTGTGGTGAGTTTAGGTGATTTTAGATCGAGTCAGGCAGAAGGTTTCGGTAATTTTGAATAATTAACTGGATTTAATATTGCAATTTTATGGGTAAAATATTCAACTATCGCTTCTGATAAATGAAACTTTCATCCGTCTCTATTCTTATTTGATTACGTTCTTCTTTACTGTCACGGGACTGTCAAAATTACCTTCCTTCTGCTGGACGTTCGGAGAACAGAAAATCAGACTGTGCCCGTTAACCGTGCTAATTGGCTTCACGTTAATCAGCATTGACGCGAATGGAAGCTTTTCCAGGCGATTTTGGTCGATACTCTGGCGGACGTTCTATTAAAAACATCGCTCTGCCGTAGAAACTCCCGATGCAGTGGTATTAAAATTGAAAGGAGGGTGATGCTGAGTCATTAGCACAGCTTCCCAACCCCAAAAAAACTTCCATTTCTGATTTAAGTCATGAGAAAGGGGACGTCATATTGCCAACTGTCATAAAATCTAAATTTACACAGTGAAATTTCCCTTTACCTCTCGAGTAAACTTTCAAACCTATCACTGTCTTGTTGACCTTTTCAAACTTAAAAATACTCCATAATTAAAATACTCCAATACCACAATATTCGTGGAGAAACGCCAGAGGAATAAACAAATAATAATAATAATAAATCGTTTTTATTCTATTACAATATAAGATACAGACGCAGTAGAATTATAACGCAGATACAGAATGGGCGAGGCTCAGCGAAGCTGTTATTATGCCTGACCCAAAATGCTAGAGATGATGCCCAAAATGCTGAGAAATAGCAGAGGAATAAAAAAATACCGAAGAAATAAAAAAATACCAGTGAAATATCTAATTTTACACAGTAAAAATTCCTTTTACCTCTAATGTAAACTTTCAAACCTACCACTGTCTTTTGACCTTTTCAAATTAAAAAATACCAGCTGCAATATTCGTGGAGGAACACCAGAGGAGTAAACAAATGCCAGAGAAGTGAAGACATAGCAGAGGAATAAAAAAATACCGAAGAAATAAAAAAATACCGGTGAAATAAATCTAAATTTACACAGTAAAAATTCCTTTTACCTCTAGTGTAAACTTTCAAACCTATCACTGTCTTTTTCACCTTTCCAAACTTAAAAATACTACCCACAATATTCGTGAAGAAACACCAGACGAGTAAACAAATGCCAGAGAAGTGAAGAAATAGCAGATGAATAAAAAAATACCAGATGAGTACAGAAATACAAGAGAATTAAAGATATACCAGAGGAATACAAAAATAACAGTGGAGTACAGAAATGCCAAATGAGTAAGGAAAGATCAGAGGAGCAAAGAACTCCTGGGAGCAGACGACCAGCAAGACGCGAAGAGTTCAACACCTCCTCCACCTCTGGCGGAGAGGTGGGTCTCCTGTCCGCGCTGTCTAGCCGGTTACCAAAAATAAAGGGTGCCAAGCAATATGGACGATCGGGATGAACAATTTGCGCGCCCGTATCGCGGGGACGCGGATGAATAATTCATCGGTGGGGGCTGGTGGAAAACTAAATCCGTTATAAGGCCAGGTCACTCGCCGGTCCGCGACCGGTCAGTGTCTCAGCTTCCAGAAATGAAGACAGACGGCAAATTTGCTCTTGCACTTTACGCCTGAATTATTCATGCAACTCGGCAGGATTATCGGCTGGCTAGGCCCTGCCACGTCCTATTATCGCGCGTGTATCACATCTCACGTGTCGCCTGCTCGAAAACCAGCGGATGGGAGAAAAACGGCCAGCTTAAAGAACCAACTGTCCCCTTACGGAGTTTCTCATCTCTCCATTTCCTAGAGGCGATTCAACTTTGAGCGTTTCATAAACCTGACTTTGGTTTCTTGATTAGTGTAAGCTTGTTCAAAATTGAAGAGAGAGAGTTACCAGGAATTACGTGGATTTATCCTAATTTGGGATCGTTTATTGTTTGTGAACTATGACATATCAGGGAGCAGAGTGTTTTGTGAATGAGAAAAATGGCCAATTATGGTCCGTTAGGGGTGGAGAGAATCGTAAGAGGATAGGGAAAGAGGAAATAGAAATAAATGGACCAGGAGAGTTCCACCCAATGAACCATCTCTGCAACTATCGCGAATTCTCCTGATTCCTTAGAGTTTGAATTGTTTAGGGGCGATATTAAACTTTTAGGTAACCCAAATTGGGGTAACGGTAGATCAGACAATAAAGAACTAACAGTGGAATTAGTCTAACAAGCTTCTATTATAGTGAACGACGATTATAATTTGACTGCAGCGTGATTGGGCTCTAAATAAATATCAGCGTGGATTTTTTAGGAGCGCAATTGGGGGACTAAAAGATTCTGTGCCATATAATGGTAAGAGTCACTCGAATTGGCATCGAAACGTGGAAACGGACGTTTGCTTTACTTTTTTCTCTTCACGATGAATTACAGGCGGATAACGATTGGTTGAGTATGCTCGATCGATCGTCGGCGATCTCGATCACGCATTGAGATCCCCCGTGGCTGCGGGATCTATGTGAGAACCACGGGGGTTTTCACCCTTTTGTTGGGTCACCCAAGCCGACTGTCAAGCCGGAGGAACGAATAGAGATGTGGCGTAAAGATCCAGCAATGCGATTGTAATAGTGGCTGACAGGCAAAGCCTCTGTTAGGACTCTGTCTTTCCACTGAGAAGTACTTGGATAAACTTCTAGATCCTAGAGAAATCCTATCCTAGAAGATCCTATGAAGACTCAATGCATTCTAGTTCAAAGTAATTTTCGCAGAGTCGTCTTAACAGCATTGTAGGCCCTGGGCAAAGCAACGCACTGGGATCTCTGCCTACCACAGGAATAAAAATGTTAACGATCACTAGAGTTATTTGTAGTAATACTGCCCTCTTTAGTTAAAATGTCCTATCTAGCATTTTGAAACAACTGAGAAGACTGAATTCTAACATTTACTTTGTACCGTCCTCATTTCGCATCATTCAAATTAAAACATGTTGTCATTATTTCGTAACAGCTTATAATAATTTTTTGTAACAGGTATACCGGTAGGTAATTTATTATTAACGTGCCAATTAATTATATGTTTTAAATAGGATATTTTAACCATTTGGAAAGAAGTTAGGTTCAATATATTAGACTGTTTGTAAATCTTTAAGAAGCACGTAGAGTTTTCTAACTTTACTTAAAAGGTAACAGACGTGCGGAACTTCAAATATTTCAACATATCTCAAGAAATGAAAAAATGCTAGATAGGACAGTTTAACTAAGGCGGGCAGAATAGCCCTTTGTAGGTTGTTTGTTATTGCTATAATTTTCTTAGACCTTAAAATCAGACGTTTCTTACTTTGGGACTCCTACTATCATTGGGACCCTGGCGATTGCCCAGCGTGTCCATGCCTAAATACGGCGCTGAATTTTCGTCTCATCTGATAGATTGAAAAGTTGTCTACACGAAGTGAAGTCTAAAAGCAAGAACCTTCCACTACCCTTCATTAACCTCTACCCCCAAAATCCAAATCCACCACCAATTTCCACCTCCAAGTAAAATAAAAAACCTTTTACGCTACCAAACCCCCAATTCTTTCTTACCTCCTCCACCCGAAATTTAAAAGAACCCCCACGTCCAGTGGCGCACTCAGGATTTAATCTTGGGGAAACAGAGTTGAATGAAGAAAATTATTTTTAATGCAAATTCACTAAAATTCATTAGGTGATTATAAAGATTCCTTTAAAGAATAAAATCCAGCATTCCTTTCTTTTTACAAAGCTCATTCTTCAAGCAAAAACCACAACCCTTGATCTACCAAAACCCCCGGTTACCGGACTCGACGAGGAGTCCCGAGCGCGACGTAATCGAGCGTTGGTGGACGAGCAGCAACGGGGCACTTGACTAATGGTCTACCTGTTGTCCCGTAACACCTATGCGCCTACCTGTCCGCTCACCTGGACGCGGCGACCAGGGCCCCTTCTCGCGGCGCGCATTCACGCTCGTAGGCCGGCGGAGCACGCGGGGCACGCTCGAAGGGAAAAAGGTCCGCCACCCTTGGCCAGGGGCCCACCTCCAACCAGCTTAGCATTATAATGCGCGAGGTGGACGAGTGAATGGGTGCGGGGACGCGAGAAAAGGGAGAAAGGGAGGAATGAAGATAGGAAAGGAGGTCGTCTCCGTGAACGCTGGCAGGGTGAAAGAAAGAGTCACGTAAGAGAGTAAGCTTGACTAATGCCAGCTGGGGCCGCGGTCGTCGTGTGATCATTATTCATTTGTCACACACTGCCGGATCGGTCCCCCGGAATCGGGGCCCTCCGTTTCATTTCCACTTTCTGGCTGTCGCCTGCTCTCGCGGGCGCTCGCCCCGCCGCGGGGTCCGCAGCGGGCATGATCGATCCCCGTGGACGTTGAATATCGCAGGGACAGCTGCTTTCTGGGTTTTATAAACCTCCTTACGAAGGGGATTGTCTTTGGCCCAGGACCACCGCATGGGGGGCGCAGTTTTTCTGAACCTGGGAGTAAGGTGGTAGCGAAGTGGAGTTTAACACTTCGTTGACACACCTCTTTTTTCGATCAACTTTGACATACCTGGGTGGCTGACACTCAGAGAAATTTTTAAACAATTGCTATTCTCATCTAAAGACTCCAATCGCGATAAAAAAATCATGGGTTATTCTCAAGGTCTCTAGAATGTATTCAAATAGTTGTTTTTTTTATTGACAATTTATCACAGTTTTTGTGGAAAGATTCTAGATTACCGTATATCGAGAAAAAACGAAGAAAATCTTCAAAAAATTGTAACTTTTTCAAATTTCAATATTAGAAGCGAAAAATCTACGGAGTTGTTGTTTAGATATAATATTTTGAGAAGAAAAGTAGTTTATAAGTGAGCTTTAGAGAAATGGTATTTATTTTGCATATTTCTATATGCATCTCTGTATCTTCTGATACAGAGGGTCAAAATCAGCTTATGGGTGGCTCACACCCAGAGTGTCAACGAAGGGTTAAGAAAGAGAGAAAATAGGAGTCTAACGCTAGATTCTCATTAACTGTCTGGACGGTGGCAGGACGCGGGCCGTCCAGACGGATAGTGAGAATCTAGCTTTATTCGAGGGTTGAGTTGCTACCACGGGAAGTGATAGAACCAATAGCTCGTCAGGCAGAAGAAGTCGAGAAGGTGTGATTCAAGTACCGTAAACTGGGGGACATGGGTAGGTTTTTGAAACATTTTGTTATATAATGTAAAAATTAGCATGTTTACATTTGCTTTAAGTTTCCTATCCTAACATTGCAACTTTTGTGATTGTACTACAAGTGTAAAAATGCATAAAATTCTTGTCTTTTTTCTTCTTTAATACATGTTAAAAACCAGTCGGTACGGGCTAACATTTGCACATCAGATAAATAGTACCTATTATCAGGTTAAGTTTTACTAATCTGAAGTCAGTAAGATAAGTTATTAATATATAACAATGTTACCTATAATAAAATCCCGATCTCGAATACGAATTTATATGTTCATGCGTATAGCTGCCAATGTTCCCCCAGATTACGGTACTCTCTTCCTCTTTTAAGGGGTTCTTCGTTGCTTTAAGGACAGCGCAGTGGGTTAGAACAACTGTTATGATAATTCCATGCTCACCTCCGAGAGAAAGCAGCTTCGCAGTGCGTGCATCGGTATCTTCGATCTCCGGTGTGAAGCTTCACGTGTCGATCTCTGCTGCGCTTATGTTTGAACAGCCTCGCGCACCAGCTGCATCGATACGGCATCTGATCGCCGTGACTCTGTAACAACGCGAGACAAACGATCGGTTGGTGTTAATATATCGATCATTATTCGAGTCTCCGAGGAAACCAAAGACTCTATTTCTAACTAGCTTTGACACAGTGATCACAATGATCGGTAACAATGATGCTCGATGAACCGCGCACCCGAAAATAATTCCCGCCTGTCGGTGGTGGATCGAGGAAGAAAAAGGGATCGACGGGGGCAAGAAACCTCTCGTCGGAGAATTGCCCTGCGTGGTTGTCACCCAGGTAGATCACTGTGACCGATATGATCGCGAACGGGCCGGGTCATTCTCTTTGTCCGTATCCTCCTTGTCTTTTTTCCAAGCAGCGCGCGATGCTCTCTTTTCGAGCCGGTGTTCGTCCAGCGAGAAGTAAGCCCGGCACGTACGACTTTCGAGCACCGTCGGCTCCTTTGAAGAGACAATCCGGACGGAAGGGCGAAGCGATCGCCTCGTCGAGGACCTCTCTGGAGACTGACAGTCGCGGGGGGTATCGTGGATCACGTAGGGAACGGGCAACACGTCGAATGGCACTCGTCGTTGTAAAGATTCTACGGTTGATTGCCAGTACCGGTGCACGGAAAGTGCGCTGACGAAAGAAATGGTGTACTAATGATAATGACAGCAATGAACACTGAGCTTTCCTTTTTAATGTATTACACTCTTTATTACATTAGTAACTAATGTTACTATAAAGGGTGTAATACTACATTTAGTTACTATGCTATTTATGTAAACTATTGTATACTAAAGGGGTTTCCCGTTGATGATAATAATAATAATAACATAATAGTAACCATTATAGTAACATATTAACCCTTAACCGGTGACGTGGAGTCTAGAAGACTGTTGCAGAATTATTCTTTGTATATTTTCCTTCTTTTCACTCGATCTTGTTTTATAATATGTTGTGTCATGAAGACAACTTTCAGTGGTTTCGAAGAAAACATGTAAAAGTATCTTTTCAAATATGTAATAACGTCACTAATATCTCCAGTGTATCTTAAAAATAAATTTAGTTGCAGTTACCAGTTAAGGGTGACTGTATTCACCCACCACTGAGCTAGTAAAATAACAACAACAAAAAAAAACAGAGTAATTTAACCCTTTAGCGCACAGTGTGACGTTTACGTCACATCATTTTCAGACGTATAAAAAAAATCGATAGTCAATAATTTTGGGTCCTAAAACGGTTCAGTTCTTTAAATGGCTCCGAGATGCAAGCCACTGATGCGTTTACCGCTGTAAATAATGTTTACAGTAACCACGGAAACATTTTTCGATAACATGAAACGTGGCTCGTTTCCTTTAAACAGTTGAGAGTAAAATTATTTTTTTTTACATTTTATTTGGTAGATACCTACGTGTAAATTAATTATTATACTAAAAGAATAAAGCTTGTAAAGTTTGATTTATGAAAAAAAATATACGTCACATCGAGAAAATCATATTTCGACTGGCTTTTTTGGAAAAACACCAATGAAGTGCATGTATTGGGACCATTTTTCAGTTAACTAATCGCAAGAAATCATTTTTTTTTCGTCGAGAAAAGTGTCTGGACCTTAAAGGGTTAAGTGATTCTAATAAGTTAGTTCGACTATTTCTATATTATTAGTTTTAAATTCCCGCACGATTTTGGAATGCCCAATAACTTCGCGAAAGGGTGAAGGAGCAATACAAAGTGGGTACAGGTTCACGAAGGAAATTCATCCTTGTTATCGAGGCCATATCTGTGCCCCATGCGAGCCGCGATTCAGCTCGCGTATGTGGAAGCGGTCTTTCATCGAGGCTGGGACAACCCAGAGGCACCCGAAGAGGTGGAGGAGCCACCTGGACGAACAACCTGACCGGTACAACCTGTTATGGGCCACGGTACAGATTCTGACCCGACGATGACCCGTGGCCGTCCACTCGGACGCGGAAGAGCGGTCCTCTCTAATGCCACCGCCATGCAAAACAGAAAAATTCGAATCGGCCACGCGTCCTCCGCGCGATGGAACGCGCCGACGCTTACCGCCATCCCTTTCGCCACGGGATTAAACTTCACGCTCACACGCACCCGGAATTGCGAAATTCCCCTTCGAAGTTGATAGTCTCAATGGAAAATTTCTCTATTTAAGGGAAATCGATTTCATTGAAAAGTACCTATACACGCCGTTTACAAGTATTAATAATTCCGAAAAAGTTTGCAAATTTATCGAACAGCTCTCCCGAAATTCTATTTTATCTAATATTTTAAATTAATAGCGTGAAGAGTATTGAATCTGTACGAGATTTTTTTGTAAATACAGTATATTAATACACTTACCAAAGGAAGCGTGCCTATTTCTTTTTATAGTATGGAATTTTCAGTGGATCTAACGATTACGTAAGCACAGATGGCTAGGGCTGAGCAATTACCTGTTCGTGTTTCTTCAGGTAGCTCAACCGCGGGAACGTGCGGTCGCAGAACTGGCAAGGATAAGGCGCGGCAGCGTTGTTTCCGTCGGCGTTGACGCCGACGTCAGCATCCACTTCAGGCTCCGACGGGAAGCTGGCCGACGTCGGCGTCGCGCAGGAAGACGGCGTCTCGCCCCCTCGGCGCGAGTTCGGCCCGCCATCCTCGCTGTGCCAGGACGAGCTTCCGGTCCCCAAGGCCTCTGCAACGGTATCAACAGAAACACCCTTTAGAATTCGGCGAACAGGATCACCAATCATTCTTAAATAAAACACACTACTCCTCTCTTCCTCTCAGCTACTTCGACGTGACTCGTTTCCAAAAAGATGGAGAAGTAAGCGTCACGTGTAATGGATACGAATAGCACTCTTCTGCGAAAGTAGCGACCATTCGTATCAATAGAGGGAGGGAAGTAAGATGAAGGAAGAATGAGGGGATGAATAGGAAAATAAAGAAGTCCTGAAAGGGGAAGGTCTGCTACTAAAATTCTCTGGATAATATCATCTCAATTCAAGAAGCTAAATTAACCCTACTTCGGCTGACGAATTTTAGAACTCATTTAGGCTGCCGCAGTCACCCCGGTGACTAATTTTATATATACATCTGCACAAATAACGTATGTAAGCAATGTTAATAATTACAAGTGGTATTGCTCAGAACATGTGTAGGACGAAGGAGAATCACTTTGCTAGGAGTAGTGGATAGGTTTATTAAATACAGAGTTGGGCAAAATGTAATCTAATTACAACTTACAAATTACGATTAAACTGTAATTGTGTAGTCGATTACACATTACTTTCTGTAATCGTCAATTTATCTAGTTGATAAAAGTGTGGTCAACCACCTACATTAACGATTACACAAAATAATCTGTAACCAACTACACAATTACATTTTAATCGTAATTTGTAAGTTGTAATTAGATTACATTTTGCCCAACTCTGATTAAATAACAGTAAGTTCAAATAGTGAACCGGGTGCCTCGTCAGCCTAGGGTTGAAAGTTGTGGTACCATCTGTACCACATGTTCCTGCGCTTCTACTCGAAGCCCTTTCCTTCTCGCGTCCGTCTAAAGATCCTGCAATCCTTCCGCCAGGATATCGACGGGCGTCGGACGGCGTCGAAGCCGCGCGGAATGTTTTTTCGAAACAGGTTTACAAATGTCGCAAGGAGGAGACCAGTTCCATAAGCGACCTTACGAACTCGTGGCGTACACGTCGGGGCATTACGAGGCCGGCTGACCTCACCTCGCCCCGTTACATGTCCCTTCAGATTGTTTTCGTAACGAGCACGCGGCGAAACTGGTACCATTAACCCGCGTGGCTCGTCAAGAGGAGGCCCGCGCCAGATCCACCGGGACTGGTCGCCGCGGATAGAGGAAACCAGGCGTCCGGGGCATTCCTGGATCGAGTTCTGCTACCCTCTTATCCGTGCGACCAGCCCCAGGCTATCTGCCTCGCATCGTGTTAACGTACGGCGCAATTTTTCCGCTGTAACGCGGAATGGTTTCTTCCAGCGCGATAGGGAATCGTCGCCACGCTCGGCGGAGATCCTTGCGTCCCCTCCATTCGGCAATCCAGAACTCGTCGCCACGGATTACAGATAGGTACTCCGGGCAATACCATTGTACCGATCTAGTACTTCCTTGATAAACAGATCGCTGGGGGTAATAGGGAAGTGGATGCGGGGGTGCTTGGATTTTTAAGGGTTCGTGGTCAGGGAGTTAAGGGTTGTGAACAGTGGCGGATTTAAGGAAAATAACGCAGGTGGTAAAGTTTCTTGGGGGCACATTTTTTGGGGGGACAATGAAGGGGTAGTTTATTAAAAATAAGGTAAGTGTAGAAAACAATGTGGTGTTTTGATGAAATCATCATTTTTTTAAAGATGGGGCTTGGGCAATTGCTCATCGGTTAATGGTTAATTAAGAATTATATGTGAATTTGTATCACTTTTTAGAAGACAGAGGGAGTTTATGGTTACGTTTTCTAGGAAAGGTGTAGCGCGGTGATAAAGGAGGATATGGTTTTAGATAAAAGGCAACAACGCGTCATAGAAGAAACCGGTGACGAAGGAGACATCCGGACGAGGCGAGTCGAATAATTAATAATTGCCAGGAATGAAGACTCCCACCGGCTCGAATAGAGCAAAGTGGCCCTGGTAAACGGTGGAAATGACTCGGCTAGTTGGCCGTTTCCTCATTTGCCCCGGTCCACGCTGGATCCGACACCCACCAGTGGATTTAAGAGATTTTACGGAATACCGTCTTCGCCGGGCCCCACGGAGAGGGACGAGGGACACCCAACGAGATCGGATCACGGACTCGTGCTTCTCTTAAATGGGTCGCATCCTCCACCCACGCGGCCCGTCCACGGCTTTTCTTCCTTTTCCAACTCCGCTGTGCTCGGACGACCATCCGTTGCTTTCAATAAAATCCACGGGGGAAAGAGAATATCATACAAATCGAAGATCGAACTTCAATTAGAAGCCAAAGAATTAGGAAAATCCTGACAACCCGAAGATATGAAATTAGAATTTTGTACTCGAGTCTCTGGAACCTCTGTATCAAATCTACAAGATAAGATAACAATTGTCCCGAAATTCTCCGAAACTTCTGATAACAAAATTTCGTAGGTTTTCTGAATTAAGTGATACAAGTCAATGGATTATGCCACTTGGTGCACTTTGAAATAATTACCAAACCCCTTGTTTTGGATATTTTCACTCCAGCTTTTTTTTTATCCTAATGCAGTGGCCTCGAGGTAGAAATGTTAAAATTGGAATGATAATCCTAAGGTGCCCCGGCCGATCAGGTGTTCCTCCAGTTGTGCAACTCGCATCGCGCGCGTATCGAGGCACTCGCCCAATTGGCATCCCGCATGACTCACGCGCGCTTCTTTCTCGCAGAAGGAGAGACGCGGCGGATCGGGTGGGCATGCAATAAATATAAACCGAGCTACCGAATGCACCCAGCTGATACCCCTCGTCATCGGGAATTCGACTGCGACTGCCAAGAAATCGGGGGAGGATCTAGCCTGTCCCGTTCATGGGAAACGTGTCGAGCGATCCACTCGCTCGGACACCCTCCACCCTGCATCATTAACCCTACTTTCCCTCATTTTTTACCCAACCATGCTCTCTCTTCTCTAACCCTCGGGTCGCTTCTCTAAGGGTTCTCTCAATTTTTAGAAAAATGAAAGGAAGTCGTTGCTAATATATATTTCTCTGTTTCTGGCATTAGATTGAATCTTGAGACGAACCGGAGGCTTTAGTAGGGTTGAACCATAGTGGAGTGTTAATAGTTAACCCTTCAACCCTCTAAAGAAGGTGGTGAGTATCGAAAGTGGAAATAAGGGAGATTATACCTAGATCGTTTGGAGTGGCGACTGAATCCTCGATGATTTTCGACTGTTCACAGGAAAAGGGGGCAAGATTACGACGCAAGGACGTAAAGGCCCCGTGTTGGGGGATTCGAAGGGGTTTTATTTAGAGTCTCGATTCGGTCCAATCAGCGGCGATGTGTCATCGTCGCGAAAATAGTCGCACTTAACACTGGCAGCTCTTTTCTGCTCGACCTGCCGATGCCAGCCGTATTCGCATTGTGTTTTTATCCTCTCGGCGTGTGCGTGCACGCCCGTACACGCGTGATGGCCCGCGTAATGTTTGTCACCTCGTGCCCACCGCTATTTATAGGACGGTTCGACGACGCTTATTAATAGGGGGCCGACTTAACGCCTTCGTTAATTGTGACTTATGTAGAGACGCGAACTCCGACGGTCACCAGTGGCTTGCGCGGATTTACGAGCCGCCAATGGCGCAGACGCCCAGCCCCGAGTGGCTCCAAAATTCTCGTGGCCGATGGCTTCGATCAGCGAGCAAAGGGGCGAGTGGTGTTCCAGAGGGTCCAAGCCCTTGACTCAACTGCTAATTAAAGGGAGCGAGCTTTGAGGAATAATGAAATTTTAGCAGGGAAATAATTTCGACTTCTTTTCAGGGGTAGAATCTTTGGGGGATGAATATTTTGATGACCGATCGTTGGAATTACTTGTGAAAGAGGGGTGACAGAGCTGAAACGATGATTTATTTTTTAGGGGTTCTTGGTATTTGTAGTTGATAGTCTTCTAGTAGTTTTGTTTGGGAAAGTTAGAATTTAGTATTCTATTGCAAGAGGCGACGATGACGCGTCACTGTAAATGGCTCCTAGTAGCGGAGTCAACGATCAATTACTGGATTAGGTTGAAATTGAAAAGACGCACGAAACGAAGGGCAATTGATTGGGTCTTGAAGCGTGCTTGCGGGAGACGGTGGTTATAAGCGAATCTCGGAGTTTAGAATTATAACGCTCGATAGTTCTTTCGAAAGCAATCAATAAAGTTTGCGAATTGTAGTTGAATAAGCTTTCTACAAAATGCTTCTCTGATCCTCAAGGAATAACCACCCTTTGGAAGCAAGAAACTGAGAAAATGACAGACTGCAAAAATTGACATTTTACATACATACCTTTAGACTTATGGTGCTCATCCTGAGAAGGTTCCTTATGAGCCTGAATCTTCCCTATCAACAATTCCAGCCTCGAGCTGTTCCCCTTGAACAACATTGTGAATCTCGCTGTTCAAGCACCCCTAGTGTTCAAAGGGCTACCACGAGTCCCCATCACCTATCACCAACCCTAATTTACTCAATCCCTCAAACTAAAGTCCACGAAAGCAATGTACATAAATCTATTCGAAAACCGCCACACTATTCGCACCGTCCAACAGTCTTCACGATCACAGGAGCAAGTCTGAAGAAAACAGCACCACGAAGAGTCCTCGAGAAGCCAACGCTAAGGTTCCTCAAATTCGATAGCACCTCTGCCACCGATCATCCTGATCGTCGATGTCTCTGCGCTGAACGACGCTCGAAGGATGTTACGCGTGAGATCGACGCGGTTCGGAGCGACGATGAGCGAAGGTGAGGTCCTCGGAGGGTCCTCCGCGGAGGACGATCGATCTGGCCTCGATCGTTCGATCGCAAGGACTGGCATCGGCCGTTGGATCGCGCGCGAGCCAGCGGCTGAGAGGAAGAGCTCGGTGTAACGCGCGCTAACCGGGAACCCTACGGTGACTATTATCGCGCACGATGCAAACCGACACACCAAGCCCGAGCTCCTCCTGAAAGCAAAAGAGTGCCCCCCTCGTACGTGGAAGGAGAAGGGACCACAAAAGCCGGGCCGAGAGAGGCCAGGGAGTCCCCTGGGAAACCAGCCACCGCATTGGACGGTAGGCGGGCTCGCACACTAACGAGTACACCCACCTTCCGGCTACCCACTGGCACCTATTTAACCTTTCATCCACCTTCTCCACCTAATCCACCTATGCGCCCTTACGCGGCCACGCGGAGGTGACCGACCCGGCCTGGGTCGCGGACACCGTCCCGGAACTTGCCACCAAGCACCAGGGTCTATGGGAATACTGCTGCGCGATTATGGAACGCAGTGAAAGCTAGTACTGGCGTGATTAGCGGCTGCTTAGGTTGGAGGGTATGGTAATGGGCGATAGAGAGTTTGAGCTTTTTTCTTGGGGGAAGATTCTTTGAGGATCTTGAAATTTTGTGGTTTGTAGATTGGGGGTTGGATAGGTTAGTGGTAAATATATAATACTTGAAGAGTTTAGGTCCTAACAACTTCCGAAACTTTAGGATTCCCTAAGAAAAACTTCCGAAACTTTAGGATTTCCTAAGAAGAACCTCCGAAACTTTAGGATTTATTTTATTTCTAATTCATTTCTTCAGATTTTAGGCGCGAAGAAATTTCTAAAGAAGAACCTCCCAAAGTTTAGGATTTAATTTATTTCTTCAGATTTTAGGCGCGAAGGAATTTCTAAAGAAGAACCTCCCAAAGTTTAGGATTTAATTTATTTCTTCAGATTTTAGGCTCGAAGAAATTTCTAAAGAAGAACCTCCCAAAGTTTAGGACTTAATTTATTTCTTCAGATGTTAGTCGCGAAGAAATTTCTAAAGAAGAACCTCCCAAAGTTTAGGATTTAATTTATTTCTTCAGATTTTAGGCGCGAAGAAATTTCTAAAGAAGAACCTCCCAAAGTTTAGGACTTAATTTATTTCTTCAGATGTTAGTCGCGAAGAAATTTCTAAAGAAGAACCTCCGAAAGTTTAGGACTTAATTTATTTCCAATTTATTTCTTTAGATTTTAGGTGCGAAGAAACTTCTAAAGAAGAACCTCCCAAAATTCTGGACTTAATTTATTTCTAATTTATTTCTTCAGATTTTAGGCGCGAAAACATTTCTAAAGAAGAGCGAGGGTTGAACCTCCTAAAGTTTAGGTTCTTCTTCACTCCTAACTCCTAAAGTTTAGGTTCTTCTTAAACCCTCGCTCTTCTTCAGAAATTTCTTCCTCCCAAACTCAGAAGAAACAAATTCGAAATAAATTAAATCCTAAACTTTAGGGTATTCTTCTTGAACCATCGCTCTCTACAAATTCCTTCGCGCCTAAAATCCGAAGAAATAAATGAATAAATAAACAAATTTCACTTCCTCAAGTCACCATTTGCACTTCCAATGGACAGATCATTTTTTCCCCAGTACCCTTCGGAATAATTGCTTGAATGACGGCCAAGGTGTACTAAACAACGCAGAAAGCAAGCAGCAGCCCCGGCGGTGCATAGTTTCCGTGAAACCTACTTCAAGGTTCACCAGCGGGGTTCCTATCAGGGATTTCGATCGGCGTAGTGGACGAGTTTGGTGTACGCGTGGCCGCGGGAGTTTCCAAGAGACGGGGGCCGACGAGGCGAGAGGGCCAGGAAGAAAAGGAAACGAGTGTCGAACCAGGGAAAGAGGGCCCGGAGAAGAAAACGAAATCCGAAGTGGACCCCCTGCAACCCCTGTGAAATCGACTGGAATGGATTCTCACACACGGCTGGAGCTCTGTGCCACCTTATGGGGGCAACAGAGGAGCATGGGGCTCCCTACGGGGACCCATGAGGTGCGCCTCTAACCCGTGCCCGTTTCGGAAACGCGCGAGGCGCCCACCCATCGCGCTTATTTATCTCGTTGCAATCGGGACGTTAGGTGGTCCCTCCTCTACCCAACAGCATATTCACACGTGCTTTTCAATTATTCCACCCTGATTAGCTACTCTGCGAATCAATACTACCGCATAAGTACTCGAAGTGACATTCAAGGGAACGAAATTAATAATTTCATTCCACTTTTCTTCGGGGCAATAAGAGAATACACACTCAGAACTCTGAGAAATTTTAGCACTTAGAATATCTTTAAATACAAGGTGTCTCAGAAATTATTGACCAAAGGGAGGTTTTCCACTTAATCTTCCAAGGCGTGACATGAACGATTAGAAAGTTTACGAGGGTTTGATCTGAGCTGTTGAATTAAGAAATGAGTGGAGGTTCAAAGGACTGACCACTTACTTCCAAGACATCCTGTATATATTATCATCGCGGTCGAGGGAAAGTTTGAATAGACTTGGTCTCTCAGCGCGTTAATTGCCTCGGCGGCGTTTTTCCACCGCGCGGGGGATATTCGAACGTTATTAAGTTTTCGTCGTGGACTGTTTTTTGCCGCCGGACGATTTCATCGATCGCACAAGTGGACCGAATCGTGCAGGCGGCTGCGATTGGAAGCCGAGAGACGGAAACTGTATCGTTCGCAACGGTGCGAAACAGACGGGGCAAAAAGGAGAGCCGGTGCCATTAGAGAACCGCCTTAGGCACGCACGCCCGTGACTTCTTAGGCCGTTTCGACTCTCTGACCACCGCGGTATCATTACTGTCCGGCGGTGCCGCGCTAATAAGCTCCGTTTCGACTAACGACAGGCTTCAAGCAGCCCTTAACGCGGCTTCCAAACAGTGTGAAATTAACTTTTACGACAAGGAAACCCTGCGATACACTGTAGCATCTTTGAATATACCTAAAAGTATAGTACAAACTCACCGACTCAAGCAAATAGTATGAAATCGAAGAATGACACGAAGACACCTTGATTTATATCGCAAGGAAATTTAACACAGTAAAGCTCAAAGTCTAACAGCTAAATCTGCACACAGGGAGTTGCCCAAAACCACGCGAAGCTTCGTAGTAAATGGTCCGTGGGGTTCAACTAGAATCTGCGGTGCGTAACCGAAACAGCGCTTCAAACTTGATGATTGATTCACCTGAATAATTAAAGTAGCGATTTCACAGTGACCTAGCAACCTCTGCAACAACTTCCTACGTGAATTGAGACATCAACCAACAGGTCAGCATAAAAATTGTCTTCGTAGAGCCGCAGAACTCATATCGAATAATTCAATACAGAACCTTCAATGCCACAAAGACTTGAATGTCATAAAAAATCAATTTAAAGTGTATTTAAAATTGATTTTCTCAGAGCTGAAAATCGATCCCAAAGATGAGACTTGGATCAGCGTCGGATGACTTGGCGCTGTCGCGACGCACGTTGTGGGTGGCTCCGTGATAAGAGCGCATGTGCAAGCGTCAGCGTCCCGTCGCCGATCGACTCCGCCTACGCGGCCACAGCGATGCACGCGTTTTCCATTCTGGCCTGTTCACACGCGCGCACGCGACGCTTCCGTCCGCCCCGGAGGTGAATCGCGTCGGATCGCTGGTCCGCAGCCACCCACGCTTAGGCCGCGTCCACACGGATACCCTGTCCCCCACCACGTCGGCTCACAGAGCACGCAACCCGTGGCGGCACGCGCGATTTCATTCATGAATACCAGCCGCACGCGGACGCGCGGTATGCTTCGTTCATAGGCAACCCTTCTGCTATCGACAGGGGTGAATCGCGGGGCTTTGATGTCTTCTAATTGTTCCCTGCTTTGGAGTTGTATTTTTCGGGAAACGGTTGGAGGATTCTTGGTGTGTAGGTACTTGGTTACACTGTTCGTTTGTGTTTGAATGCAGTTGGCTCGGTAGATGTAAGGGAGACCGGGGCAAGTTGATACAGATGAATTATCTCGACACTGTATATATGTAGCTCCTTGTGTGTGAGATATGTGAAGTTTGTTGTTCAATTCTTTACTATGATCTAGCGTATGTCTGTGTACTTTGACTTTAGCAATTCATTTTTAACTGTTTTCGTTTCTATAGAGAAAAAGTAAATAGTTGTGTTCACTTTCCAATCCGTCTTGAGACGGGATAAAGAATTTTATCACTCAAATTAATTGGGCATCACATTGAGTCCTTTGAAGGTAAGGTGATTACGTTTTGTTATTTTGTTTACATGCTCTACATTTTTTTATGGAGATGTTTGTACATAATGACTTTCTGTGGGGTAAGTTGATACGTTTTCTCTGGGGCATGGTGATACAGTGTATCAATTTTCCGCGACTACTTTTAATTGGATTTTTCCTTTTATTTCTAGGAAAATGGTACGAAATTATGTGTACGAAAAATGGTACGAAAATACCGCAAAATATTTTTTAAAAAGCGTGTGTCGGTATAGAAAACGAGTCAATGTCGTTACGTCAAAGCGCGAGGATATACAGAATAGATAAAATGGTTTTATTAGGATACATTAATAAAAAGAAGCAAGTAGCTCATGTTAAAGTGGAATATCCCAGACATCCATCCTTTACTCATTACACGGATATTTTACAGATGTATCAACATGCCCTAGAGCAGTATCAACTTGCCCCGCAGTGGGGTAAGTTGATACATTTTACCTTCCTCCAAATAACATTTTTTCATTCATTTTGTATGTATTTTCCCAACATTTCATTTACAATACATTAAATAGGAAGGACCAAAGTATATCTTACCATGTTTGTTATTAAATAATTAACTCAAACAAAAATGAAAAAAATTGAAAACTGAAAAACGTATCAACTTGCCCCGGTCTCCCCTATAGTTGTTTAAGGAGACGAGTTGATTTATGGCAAAACTTTCCAATATTTTACAATGATTATTGGTAAAACTTCATGTAGAATTCTTAAGGATTGATGGAAGCAATTACTTTCTATGTTTTTTAATAGCTTTCAATTATCACCCGATTTATTGTAATAAATTGAACTTTAATTTGCATTTACCGAGAATTAGAAGATATTGAAATATTCGCCTCTTCGATTTTGGAGCTTCATGCAGTGAATTGCTTCATCGAGGTTGTGTGGTTAGGAGGAAACATTATTTAGCACACCTGCCTTCCTATCTTTAACTTCAATTTACCTCCACTTCAGCAGAAGTCTTTCGTCGAATCGCATCGACAGCTTGCTACCCAAAGACCAATTATTTACCATGGCCAATAATTGCACGGTTATCGTGCCAGTCGATCAGTGTCACCAGGAATAATCGCCACCTCGCTTTCACGAGCACCGACGGAAAAGCTTTAAGATCGATAATTTTACGGAAGCCATCGAGCAGGGAAAAACGTCTGCGGGCAGACACGGGAGGACAAAAGGTATTCCTAGTGCACTGATTTGCGGTCGGGAGATCACACGGAAGCGGCAGGAATTGCCTCGATATTCCGCGAGGCCTGTGAGAACGCGGACGACGTTCCTTCATGAATTTATTAGATTGAGACGCTCTCACGCGAGCATCCCGACGCTTTTACAAGCCAACGGAACCAATCTCTGCGTTGCCAATCCGCGACGCTTTCACGCCTCTGTCCCCGGTGAAATTCCGTCGAATCTCTCCTCGCTGGCATCCCATTTCCCGAATTCCTACACAAATTAAACACCCCTAGAGCGCACCAGTCCCTCCTCAAATAAAGCAAACTGGAAACACAAGCTAAAGTTAATATTCCCCCGCGATGTCCTTGGAAAACTTCCCTATCGAAAGTAATCGAGGCCAGCTTTCCAATGATTTCCTGACTGATTTACGACCCCGCTATGTTCGCCACTTGCGCAGCACGAAAATCTCCACGATAACAAGGCTGATTTTCCATGGAAACCTAGTCGTCACGCAGTCTGCGGGTTTAGTCGCACTTTGAGCGCGCGTACTTATCGTCAAACAGCCAGCGTCATTCGCAAACAACCAGCAAACGCGTTCATTGAGTAGAGCAGCCTTGCATTCGACACGGGCTTCCGTGAATGTTAGACAGATTAGAAACCAGCGATTTCTTTACCCTGTCTATTTGTCGGGGCCCGATAAGCGTCCGTGAAATCCAGTGAGTAACAGGGAAAGTCCTGTTTTCCTTTCAACGGGACGCACGGATTGCCTCGCCGATAATGCGCTGATAATTAGACCTCTCCGAGATAAGATTATTATCTTAACGAGACTGTTTCAAGCTTCCTCGAAAGGGGGATACAGAGAAATCGTTATTAATATCCGATATTTAGCTTCTACTGAATAATGACTGTAGAATTCGAGAATTGCGTTGAATCGCCAGCTAAAGAAGCTTCGAAACCCTGGAAATGTCCCTCCCCCGAGCCACGCAACCTCCCCAGTCGCTCAGAAATGTAAATTTCAACGTTAACCACCGAGTAAGTCTTCCTACGACAACAGCCACTTCCGGTCAAGGAACATAAACTCCTCGAAACTGTCTTAACAGCCGCGAGAGACGCTCCGACCGGTAGCCGTTGCCCCTTTCAAGCTACTTCCGCCCTGGCAGCGTTGTTTGCAGCGTAATCACCTTAACAATAATCCCGCAGAAGCTTGAGCGACTAAAAGCCTTGAGAAAAAATCCATAGACTCGATCAATCCTACTGTAATTTATCCACTATCAGGAATTTAAAGGAGACATTAAAAAGAATGTTTTAAATGATTGAAAGGGTAGGTTGATTCGGTGGAAGGGAAGCAAAGCTTTTACGAGCTCAGACTGATCGTAGAAATATTTCAAGCAGGCCGTCAGAGCGCGGTAAATTTAAACCCGAATGGATCCCGGCTAGCAAGAGGTCACTTCCGGTTCAGGCGAGGGTAGGTTCAGCCAGGAAGCCACGTCCTGACCGGAAGCGGCTACCCTCGCCAGACGATGCACCCTCCACGCGGTTTATCTTAGCCGCCATCTTGGGGCTGCAAGAACCCCAGCACCCCTGTCTTAAGTCGCGGGGCCATTAGCCCTGGGCTTTACGACTTCTGTTTAACGATCGATGACGAGCACCGCCAATTAGCGACGATTAAGTACCCGAGAAATGGTACAACTCGTTGCTAATATTAGGAATTTCTAACAATCGCGAGCGACTGCTGCGGGGAAGGTAAGTGTAATTTAGGGCCGTTTTAGATCGAGGCGTGTAAAAGGAACGGAGGATGTTGGGAACGTTTACAGGTGATGGTAGATAAATTGATTAGAAGTCATGGTTCGTTTATAATGACTACGAACTGAGGAATTCCAAGGTTCTCCCTAATGTCACCCTTCTAATGGCCTTTGTTAATTACACTTTGTGCAGTGTGGAGTGGTTATGGGGTTACGCCACCCTGAAAGTTTTGAAAAATCGATTTTTTTTGTATTTTCTTATTATGTGAAGTTTTAAGAATAATTTAAGTCGTGATAGACGCACTTATTCCCAAAAATAACCGAGTTATAGACTTTAAACGAAGCGCGGATGTCGATATTCCACAGCAGGTAAAGGTTTTTTCGCAGCGTTTTATGTCGAAATTACATATCAAATATCTCCAAAACTATTTGTCCGATTGATTTCCGAATTGGTACACATATTCTGAAGGATATTATTTACAATGTAGCATACCTATCATTTTTTTCATGCGATAACCCATTCGTGTATAATAAAATTTTAAGTTCGTTTGGTCAGGTGAAAAACGAATGATTTTCTTGACCCTTCCTTGCTCTCATTTGTGCAATAATTTTTTTTCTCAAATCCATATGCTACATTGCAGGTATTTTATTAAGGACCACGAAAATCATCATGATTTGATGAACCTGGACGTTATAATTTGTTATATCAGTCACGCGTGCAACGGCGGACGAGTTTCGCGGGACAACAAATAACTCGATCATTTTTTAATATTTTTGTAAAGTATTTATACAATATATGCACTAATACATGCTCTACACAAAGAAGAAGAAAATAATTTTCAACCTCATTGTATCAATAAAAAAAATTCGTCTAGTTTAGTGTTGTTTCGAGAGCCTCAGGGAGGCGTAACCCCTTAAAGGAAAGTTGTGTAGTTTTATAGAATTTAGGATAGAAGCAGGATTGAATTGATTCGCGTTAAGTGGAGGATGAAGGTGCGATCAAAAGTGACACGGCAGGTTCGAGGTCCACCTGCTGGCCGTGTCTAACCAGAAAATATCACGGCCAGCTTCTGGGCAATCGAACGATTCTGTCAGCAGACAAATTGCTTTTCTATTCGTTTCGTCGCGCCGAAGGAACCTCTCGAAATTCCAGTAGCAATCCCTTAACAAAGGGCATCGACCACCCTCCGCGCGCAGCTCTCCGTGGAGAATTTGGGTCTTGGTGTTTCTATTAGGCGGGGAGCAAATAGAATACCCCTTCTTCCTGGTCCATATTTTTTTATATTAATGTAACCGTGCAGTAAGTATCAAAGAGACTAACATTTTTATTGGAGTCCATGTGTTTTTCTGAAGTTTGTCCAAGCAGTCGTAAGAGGAAAGAAAAAGATAGGCGACGAAAAGTGTGGAGTATCGACGTTGAAAGTGTTTCGCGCCAGTGATTCTCGAGGCTGCCGATACCCACCCTTGATATCGACGCTAGCCGAGCTCATTTATTTTTTACGCGGTCGCCCCTGCGAGCACCAGCACCCCGGACCCAGTTTTTGTCGGCCAAGGGTACTGGTCCCGACCACGAAGAGGTCAGGCAGGTGAACCTTAATTCGTTGGGGGGCCATGGTATCAAAGAGGGCCGCCTGCAACCTACGGTGGATTCAACGAAACCGCCATTACGGGCCACCGAACCGTTTACTCGACTGCATCTCCACTCGAGAGTCGAGAACAAACGTCCATCGCCAGCCTCTATTGTCCCCCCATTTATTTTTATACGGGTATAGATCGTGGATGTAATTGTAAATGAGTCGCAATACTTTTTCGCTTCTCTTTAGCGGACTTTGACCGCTCATCTAATATTCTATGGAATAGTATTTTAGTATTTTATAGAATAATATTCTAGTATTGTATGGAATAGTGTTTCAATATTCTATGAAATAATATTCTGTAGAATATTATTCTGTAGAATACTATGTATAGTATTGTATGGAATAGTGTTTCTATATTCTATGAATTAATATTCTAGTATTGTATGGAATAGTATTTCAATATTCTATGAATTAATATTCTAGTATTGTATGGAATAGTGTTTCAATATTCTATGAAATAATATTCTAGTATTGTATGGAATAGTGTTTCAATATTCTATGAAATAATATTCTAGTATTGTATGGAATAGTGTTTCAATATTCTATGAAATAATATTCTAGTACTCTACGAAAGAATATTCTAGTATTGTAGAGAATAGTGTTTCAATATTCTATGAAATAATATTCTAGTATTGTATAGAACAGTATTCCATTTTAGGATTAATATAAAATCAATAAACTTTCAAAAGTGTTCCCCCTATTGAAGCTACGATTTCTACAACTTCAAGTAAGTTCATAACGTTAAACCACCCAAGAACTCCTCGCCATTAAAGTCTCGTTTCCAATTACGGAGCTGGTGATCAAGTCGCGTGCCCCTCCGTCACGGCTGGCTCAGAATCATCGAAGTACGTCGAAACCCCCGATCACCTGTCTCTTCGGGGTCGCTCGTCTCGGTGCGCGAGCACCACCGGCCTTAAAAAATAAAGAAGCTGCAGGTAAGAGACACCTGAGGAAGGTGGATCATCTTCACGCGTACGCGCCAGCACCTGCTGCGTCCATTTAACTCCGCTGGACCAGAACCTTCCCGCTAATACCTCCCCGAGGAACATTTCTATCCCGAAACATCATCGAGGACCTCTTCATTTCTTGCCTAAACAATTGTCCTTGCCACCTGTTCGACTGTTTCACGCTTTTGACTTTGACCTCAAAGCGAAAGTTTCACAATAAGATTGAGGAACCAGAATGGAAAACGATTTCTCGAACGACAGGGGACAGACTAATTTCGCACAGAAGATTAAAGAAGCCTCCAAGTTACCCAAAGGAAATCGCCAAAGGCGCAGCAAGCGTGTCACCACTTTCACCCAAGACTGGACAGCGCAAAACGCCCAATTATTGATCTATCACCCGTTCATAGACACCGAGGGAGAGTGGTCGCGGTAACAAGTTTGCAAACCGTGAAGAAACCAGTCGAACGGGGAACGAAAGTGACAAAGCAGCGGATAGAAATTCCTACGCTTAAAGATTCCAAGTATACGACTTTGAAATCGAGAATGACTTCTCGGAGAAGTCACATGAGGGCGTCTCGCTCGCGGGTGGATTCTCGAAAAATGGAATTTTGATAAAATCTTCTGTCATTGGACGAGCAGGTGACGGCAAAGTGACTTTTATAGGGATAAGACGAACACTTCGCCAAGTATCGATTTCCCGTCAACGGGATCACTGATCTCCCTGCACTAGGTCTGCGCAATAGGGGCGAGAACGCGGCTCGTTGGGGGTGTGGGGAGGTCGAGGGTTAACCAGACGACTAGGTAGACTTAAATGTCGCAGGTACGCCGGTCAGATGCTACTTGTTGCTTCGAGAGCGTATAGCGTGCTCGGGAATTCCCATAGTAACTCCGCTACGGAGATCTTGGCTACAGGTCGTTATCAAATCAAGCGGAGAAATTTAAATTGAACGTAAAGCATTCAGAATAAAACACTAAGTAAGTAAATTAACCGGTAGAAGATCGTGGGATCAGGAACCACCATAAAAGGGAGCTCGGAATAAGAGACTTCGGAGGATCGGTTTTGGCGACGTTGGTAAGGCGATTGGTTAGTAGCACGAAGAACCCGAAGATCATGGGTTCAAGTCCCGTTGCTCGAGACCCGTTTTTTTCCGTGGATATAGGAAATACAAAACTAATTCCTACACAACGAAAATATCTTACAATTATCAATTTTCCGTATCTACTACAAGAAATGCAAAATCATGTGGTCCACTGGGAAGATAAAAGGTGGGAAATCTGTATCCACGATTTGTTGCGATCGACAGTCGAAGGAGGAGGAATCCAGAGAGCCAAGAGGAGGGGGGACAGGTCTCGTTAGGTGGCTGGGAAAGGTGCCCCCTGGGTGCCCACCGCTGGGACCTAAATCTCAGATTACAATCTCCAGCAGGGGAACGGTGCCAAGATTAAGGGCCGGCCCCCTGTACCTCGGCCCGTGTATTCGGGTGGGGTACACGCGCGAAAACGAACGAGAGAAAGAAGAAAAGAGAGATCTGGGTGGGTGGGGGGCAACGAGGGGCCAGCGCTAAGAGAATCAGAGAGAGAGAGAGAGGGAAGAATCGAGGCTAAGGAGCATCGAGAGAAAGAGAAAAGAGGACAAAGGAGTACAGGGGACGCGATCGTACGAATAAAGAGTCCGAAGGAAACCGAAAAACCGCACGAGAGGCGAGTGGAACGCCGTGGAACGGGTAAAAGAGGAGGAGGAAGGGGGTAGCCATGGCTTGAGAAGATAACCATCGAGAGGAGAGAAAGAAAGGGAGAAAGAGGCAACGATAGAAACGGATAAAGGAAAAACGGGCGATAAATAAGGGAAAAAAGGAGCCAAAGGGATGAAAGATACGCGGGAAGCAGATAAACGGATAGAGGCTCGGGGGGCTGAAGGGGGTTGAGTGGAGAGACGAATAGGGAGAGATTAAGATGTCACGTGCACACCATGGGACAAATACGCCCCGGTAAGGATACGTGCAGCACGCACCGTCCGCTCGTGCCACCTCTGGACCCCCGTTTCACCGCTCGACATCTCGCATTCCTACCTGTGGACTCTCGAGCCCCAGGGTCGCAGATAAGCCCTCAGCCTTCCTGTAACTTTGACGCGGCCCGACACAGCCCCTCCACCTACGCGCGACGGCCACGGGATCCTCGGGGTGATATGACGGCGTAGATAATCTTCTGGGTGGACCGGGGAGGGATATCGAGACGGGCCCCTTTGGTCTTCGCGAATTCGAGGGGCACGGAAAGCGGAGGCGGTCGGATGCGAAAGGGTCGCGAAGATTAAACAGGAAAATTGGATGTTCAGCTGCGAAGTTCGCGCGGAATGGAGAGCACGAGCTCCAGCTGGAGTAATCGGGCGTGACTAACGCGGAGGAAGTGGATCCTTCGGCCGGGAATGAATGTCCTCGTGGTGTGGCTCGTGACAATGACAGGACAGTTAGCATGGAACAGGGAAGCAGCGGGGGGCCGGCGATGATCCCGAGGGGGGATCCGAAGCGAGGTTCAACCCGGGGAGCATCGACTTCCACGCGACCCCCTCTTAGGTGAAAAACGACAACAAACAGCGGTGGTGCTCGTGGTTCGTTAAAATATCGATGTTCTTTGGGGAAAGTGGGGCTTCCTCGGCTCGCTCCTTTATGAGAAAGATGAATGGTGGTCTATTATAAGTTATTACTTTATTCTGCATCAAATTTGAGACGCGGGGCGTGTGCTGTGAAGTAGAAGTACTTTTATTTAATTTTCTCATCGCGGAGGAAGGCGAAGACCGGTCTGTTTATGTAAAACAAGCGGGCAATTGATAAGCTACATGCCCCCAGTTAAGAAACCTTGTGCGAGCTTATTGGGGAACAATTATACGAGGCAAGTAAAGTCGGTGCGCCCTGTCGTTGGAATAATTATGACCAGAGCACCGTGGCACCAAAGCGCATCGAGAGCCGTCGATGCCTTGGTGGAAAAAAAAGAAGAAACCAAGCCGTTCGAGTAACATTAACGAAAGTTTAACTGTATTGTAGCAGCGGACAGCGTCGATGCTTCTCGCTGTGCGTACACGAGGCGCAGGTACTTTCTGATAAAGTCCCAGAGGCTGAGGAATCAGGGACCTCCTGTCGCGTGACACGGGGAACGGTGTTTCCCCAACACCCACGCGATCCCCTTCCTCTTGCCCTTCCCTCCTCCATGCAGCCCTTCAGCTCGGAAATAAAGCGGAATCTTCATGAATATGAATAAGACACGGAATGGCACCGCGGAATACTCCATCTCCCCCGCCACGGAATCGCTCGAGTTTCTCCTTTAAATTCGAAACGCCATTGAAGACCGACGATTGGAGATAATTTTTTATTAATGACGAGTGAAGCTTCTTGTATCCGGGAGTTCTGATTATGACGCTGGGATTCTAAGGTCTAAGGTGTTGGGGGCCAAATGTATCGAGGACTTTATGTATCTACCGAGGATTTTAGGTAATGAGTAGTTTAGGTAACGAGGACATAAAGTAGTGGGAATTTAAGATATCGAGGACCTTAAGTACCGAGCAATTAAGGTACCGAAGTCGTAAGGAAAGATGTATCGGAAACATAAGATAACGAGAAATTAAAGTACCAAGGACTCGAAAGTATTCGGAGCCCCAAAGTACTCAGGACCCTAAATATTCGGAGTCCCAAACACCGAGGACCTAAACCACAGAAAATCTAAAATACTTATCTACCACAAACCCAAGGTACTAACAAACAGAAGCACGAGTTCGACGATACCTCTTACACCACATTACATCACAAATTGTCCAGCAGCCACCGCAGGACATACTTGCTAAAAATGAATAGCGAATGGCACAGCGAGCCAAGAAAATCCACAGACCGAGATCGACCGCGAGAACGATCGTGGCGGCGATGCTGGAAATCGATGGGAGCAAATCGTGGCGGGGAATCGAACGGCCCCTCGTCGTCCGAGTGTTGAGTCCCGTTTCAGTATCTTAAGTCACGTTTTCCGTGGGAGCAGAGCGAATCGTACGGAAGGAGAGAACCGGGGTGACAAGACAAAAGATATAAGAAAACTTCCGCGCAGCTCCGATCGTCCACGGAGTGTGGGAATGTTCCACTCCTCGCCCGATAATCTAAAGCTGTTCCTCCCATTTGTATAAACCTTTTCGCTCCCATTGTCGCGCCGTAAAATCGCCCGTCACTCGCTTTTTACGCGAAAGCAACCAGAAAAAAAACTCTTTACGTGCGTAATGACGGCAAGAGTCCCTCGGTTACGATTTCGTGAAAGGAATCAGCGGGAAATCAGCGTGTCCGACGACACAAGGCAAAGTCTGCCGCTATACAGCATTATCCTCAGAATTTACGATCATCCAGGGAAATTGTTAACGCCGCTATATATATACGCACTTGGCTTTCTTATTCGTACCTCGTCGCCCGTTTCAATTCGTTCAAATTGACACTCGGAGATGCCCCTGATAAGACTGATTAATTCGATGGGCCGACCCGTCACCGGAACGTAATTATATTACGTCCACTGCTCGGACGGGGAATTTAAAAGTCTCGAAATCTTCGAGGAGAGCTTTAATTAGACTCGATTTAACCAGCCTGGACGTTCGCTCCTCGACCAGCTCGATGGAGCTTGGATGGAAATTTCTGGGGACATTTATATATTTAGCACGATTGACGTGTTTACTCCACTACTGGCTGACCCCATCTGACGTGCATAAGTAATTCCTCCATGAAAGATAAAAAAAATCTCCTCGAAGGGAAATAAATATCCAAGCTTCTTCATATTATACATGTAAGTATGTGACGCGACAGAGATTTGCAGCTTCTTCAAATAGGGTTCAGAAAAGTAACACGTTTGATTCGCCAGGGAAGAGCGGCGCCCCGCTCGAATCAAATTAATTCACTTTCGCCCGCGTGCCTCGAATCGTCGGTTATCGGTGGCGAGGAGAATCGAGAGGATGACTCGGGCGAGCAGGCATCGCCGAGGAGGGGTGCCAGGATGGCGCATATCATCTTAAAGTTTAATTGAGTCTAGGTCCCACGAGGAGTCAACACCGGAGCCAATCTTACTCGACGCGGCCCTTTGGGAGCCGGGGTCCGTCCCTGCCACCCTTCACCGCTGCTCCTACATCCTCCGTGTTCTTCCCCAGCTCCCGAAGGATTATCTGGATACCTCCTGACACGACCTCTTCCCAGGAACACGCTGTCGGTCATCGATGGCTGGCGAACGAGAAGCTTCCTTCGATCACGATGACGACTGATTCCGGGCTTCAGAAACGAGGATAAGAAACCTCGCGGGGTTCATGAAACGAAGAAGAAACACTCGAAGAGCAAATATTATCGAAACGTTTGAAAGGGGTGGATGACAGAAAAATTTAAGAGTAGAAAATTTTAGTGCAATTGACCTTAAATAATTATTGTGCAAAGATGGAGTTTTTTTATAATACTCAACTATCTTCACACGTAGATAATTATATCAATTTATATCCTACATTAAGAAACACTCGACGAGCAAACATTATCGAAACGTTTGAAAGGGGTGGATGATAGAAAAGTTTAAGAGTAGAAAATTTTAGTGCAATTGACCTTAAATAATTATTGTGCAAAGATGGAGCTGTTTTATAATACCCAACTATCTTCACACGTGGATAATTATATCAATTTATATCCTACATTAAGAAACACTCGACGAGCAAACATTAGCGAAACGTTTGAAAGGGGTGGATGATAGAAAAGTTTAAGAGTAGAAAATTTTAGTGCAATTGACCTTAAATAATTATTGTGTAAAGATGGAGTTTTTTTATAATACCCAACTATCTTCACACGTGGATAATTATATCAATTTATATTCTACATTAAGAAACACTCGACGAGCAAACATTAGCGAAACGTTTGAAAGGGGTGGATGATAGAAAAGTTTAAGAAGAGTAGAAAATTTGAGTGCAAGTGACCTTAATTAATTATTGTTCAAAGATGGAGCTTTTTTATAATACGCAACTATCTCCACACGTGAATAATTATATTAATTTATATTCTACATTTTTTGTGAAGAATTGCTACTTCAAGGAAGATAGTCAGATTTAAGGACAGTTGTTCTCCAACCCTTATCATATTCGACGATTCACAGATTCGTTAAGGGGAGTGACAACCCGCGATCGTCTCGACAATCCACGGCGTTAAAGCGAATTAACCCGCGGCAATCAGCAGCGGGATGAAATTTTAAGGGTCGAGGACGCTGCAGACTTCACAGACATCGCGAGTTGGCCCAAAGAAGTTTAAACATTTACAAGTAATTCGGCATCTCGACCTTGCTCGCTCTGTAGTCGCCGAAGGTGGTTAAAAGGGGGAGGGACTCGAGGACGAGGAAACCTCTTGCGATGAATTACACCAGGTCCCCGGGGAGAACGGGGGAGGGGGATCAACCCCGTCGTGCTTCGTCTTGCGTTAATTTCGACTCCAGACGCGTACCTTACTCGCCGTTATCCTCGGGATGCCAAGGTCGAGCTTACAAAACTTCCCTCGGCTCCACCAGATACTCCTCTCGTCCCTCGGCGTGCATCTAACTGAAATTAATAATGATGCAACGCGACCCCACATCTGTTAAACGAAGCGCTTCCGAAGAAATAAAATCACGAATAACTCAAAGGACAAGCTCAGCACCCGAACAGAAAATCTCTATCCACCCACGCGATAACTAGACACTTTTCATTCCCTACAAACCACCCCCGAACGGTGTGCGTCACTGCAGCGAAACCGTCCCCCGCCAGCAGGCGTAATTGGGGCAATTAACCGAAACCGAGGATGCCCTTTGCGCTGGGATCGCCAGGAACGGGGGAGGCGAAGGAGGAGAGGGATGGGGTGTAGGTAGGGGCGGAATCGATGATTCCGGCGGATGTTCTAAAGTTTCCAGGAAGGGTAGATGGTCGAATCGGTTCGTTTCGCTCCATTTCGCGCGGCGGTTTCGTATGTACGAAGGGGGTCCTGGTATCGGATGTCCCTGGAGCACCGACGCACGACAATGGGGCCCCGAAGACCAAAATCAGCGCGCCGCCCTTTCTTCGTGCCCCAAGCTCCACGGCCACCCCTTTTTCGCCGAACGATTCCCTTTTCCATAACCTCTCTCTCTCTCTCTCTCTCTATCCGAGGGCCCCAACCGCCTCTCTTTGGCGCGCTCGGCCGCGAGCAGGACGGAAGAAAAAAACAAACGGGCGAAGGATTTAATATAATATAGAATGGATATCCTGTCCGTGGAGAGCCGATGTCGTTCCCCTTTTATGCCATTAGGTGGTGCCGTAACCTGATACCTTCGCGGTCGAACGGGGGTATAAAACAAAGTATGGGGCCCCTCCGGGATACGTCGACGACGGGCACGGCTACCAGGGCGCGTGTTCCTCCTACGAGGAGCTAGATCCTTTGCCGTCCTCTCGCGAGATCTGTACATCGATTGTGGGAAACTAGACGATTGGCAGGTTAAGGGGTGCGCGAGGGGGTGGAACCTTCGAGAATGGACGAGCAAATTCGAGCGGTTAATTTTAGGAAGTTGCAAACTGACGGGGAGTTACTTGATCGATTATACTCCTTAATCTTTGGGGTGGGGTGGCCTTGCAGGTTAATTGCTGCGAGGAATCTAGGGTTCAGTGGAATTCTGGTGTTTGTGGAAAGTGTTTCAGTGTTCCGTAGAACAGTGACTCCCAACCTGTGGGTCGCGAAGTGTTTTCTAGGGGGTCGTCACGGGTTTTTGTTTAAATATTATTGAGTTAGAATTATATTCTGAAATACCTTTTTTTTTAAGCGTTTTCTTTACCTCGCTAAATTTAAACGCGACTCAAAAAGGGTTGGGGAACACTGTAGTAGAAGCTTCACTACGTGAACCTTTGATATAGGACTTAGAAATAATTTGATGTTTGAATTACGCTCCCCATTGGAATTTGATAGAGTTCTCAGGGCGACGAAGGGAATTATGAATTTCATCTGGAGAGATTGGCCAGCACAGGTGCTTCAAGTATTTCTCGTTTCCACATAGAGAACATGATACACCCCCTACCCTGCCCCGCGGATAATTGCCGCGGAGGATTAAAAAGGAGGAAAGAAATCGACATTATGGCCCGTGTTTTTTCGACGTTTAACTCACGGGCGCATGTTCACCTGCGAGCGCGAAACCAGATACCCCAATCATCTTGTCACGGGTTATAGAAACGTGTACAAAGGGTGGCCCACAATAAACCGCCCCTGTGAGACACCAAGGGCCACGAATGCCCGGACACACGGATCTATTCTCTCTATCGCGAGGAGACTCGTCCCCGATTCCTCCGATTCAGAACCTTTGTCCGCGAGATCGCAGGACTTCCCAGGACCCTCCTCCCTAATTTTCCCCCGAAAACCTCTGTCTTCTGACATTCAAAGCTGGCAAAACTCAATCTCTGAACCTCCAATTACTTCTTCACGAAATGGGATAAATCCTCCCCCTTTAGTCGCCTCCTGCGACGAACTGGGGTAACTGCGGATGCGTTTCATCCCCCTTCGCCCGCAGGGGGCGCCGATCACTTCGTCTTCTTGATAAGATCTACCGAATTTCTCGCTGTACAGGAAGAAAACGTGGGACGTGGCAGTTGGGTGGATACGGAACGGCGTATGAACGCGACAAAGGATGTCCTGATCGAGGGGAATCAGGAATTATTCGATCGGGCACGTAACGGAGAGGCCGTAGGAAGCGTTTACCGGTGCAGAGGGTGGTTAGCCAGCCAGCGGCGGCGGTGGGCGGACGGGGAGGTATAATGCATTGAATTAGACGCAAATGCACCCTGGACACCAATTGAACGGGCTTCCTGTGCTTCGTGCTCCATCTCTCCCGCGGGGACCACCGCCTTTCCTCGATATAGCGCGCGTGTATACCGCAGGATGCCACGGCGCGATACCAACCGCCTCGTGCTACGGCACTGCGCGCCAAATATTCCGGGGGATGTCGAGCAAGTCGATCCAGATCTGTGCATAGGTTACAGTGACTCGCTAGCAAACCTTCCCAAATCGGAAATCCTGATTTTAAATAAAAATTCCTGGGAATTTCGAGGAGAAATTATTTTCGGGGTGAAATCAGCGGTTTGAGCTGTAAGGGGTTGTTCTTAAATTACGTAATGATTTTTAGGGGGAGTGGGGTCGCGAATTTCTTATGTTTTCTTATGGGGGAGTCGGGTAGCGCCTTATTTAATATTTTTTAACCTAATTTTCAATATGATGTAAATATTACTTAAGGAAGGGGGAGGGAAAAATATAAAATCTTAAGAATTCTTATGCTCTGGAAGGGATGAGGTAAGAAATCGCCAAAATTACATTTACTTAATTTAAGGACGGCTATTAACATTACTTTTCTTTGAATAGCGTGGTAGACAATAGACAGCTGAATTATTCTTGCATTTAAAGTTCTGTGTTATCCAGCAGCTTTTCAAAGTTATATTAAAAAAATTTAGCGTCTAATTTCACCCCTTCGGAGTGAATTTTTGAAGGAAAGAAAACTACTCCTCTACATTCACACGAACGATTCCTGGTCAAAGTACCTAAGTCAAAAGTTTCCAGTAAACTTTTGTCGCGATAGGCTTCGTTTATGGGAGGACTGGCTTTGAAGGTGGTTCTATATAGGAGATGTTAGGTAGGTTGAGAGTGAAGCTCGCGTTAGTAGCAGTGCAGTTGACCGAATTAGAGTCAAGATCGCTCCAGCAGTAATGCATTTGATTGAATTAGAATCAAGATCGTTTCAGTGGGAATGCATCTGAGTGAATTAGAGTCAAGATCGCCGCGGTAGAAGCGCGTTCGAGTGGATTGGAACGAAGCTCGTTTCAGTGGGAGTACGTTCAGCTGAGGAGCGAGTGCCTCTAGTGTCTCAGTATTTCAGAACGTAATGAGAGGGACAACGACATGCACGAAGTCACGCGTGGCAGTAAAACTTCGAGCGCATTGTTCTGGACGGCGCACGAAGCGATCCACCTTGACCCAAACGTGATTCTCGAAAACTAGCGGCGTGCCGTGACACATCGAATGACGGACGTGTCTCTCAGGTGTACTTGTCATAATTCTTTCGCCTCTGCCGCGTCTGGCGCATTGCACAATTATACTTGAAGGAGTTACCCTTGCCACCGTCTCCAGTCACTTCAAAGTATCACCTTCAAAGGCATATCCACCTCGATTCCAATATGTTCTTTATCTTCTTGATCATTAATCGACGCAATTAACGCCCAAAGAATACACACTGAGGAGTTGGATATTTTAAACACTGCTCGTTATCTTCGAAATTCATTTTGAATCCAAAAACACAATCATAATTTCAAGTAATATGCACTCAAAAATATTCCACGAGGAAACAGAGGAAACATTAGTCAAATAAATACAAAAAATGGAATAGTCTGTAATTTCACCTCCTACATCCTCAGCTACCAATTCCAACACCTTCACCTATTAGAGTTACCAACCTTGCTAACAATAAATTAATTAATAATGCAAAACCCACAATAAATATATATTTAAAAAATAAGACTGATTTTGTACCACTTTCGTCCGAAAAGTATTATATATTTTCACAATGTACTAATTTTTTTTATCACATTGGCCGTGAAGTACTTAGTGTTCCTGATTTCTCGATATTTTCTCCTTCTCGAGAAATCAGAAATCAGATGATACTTCTTGAGAATTCTCGAGAAATTGAAAAAATATTACAAAATTTATATTTTTGGAATAATGTGAACAATGTTTGGACAAACACAAGAAAACTTTAACGGATTGTTCATTTCCTGTCGAATTTGCACAAAACTTGTATAAATGAAAAAACAAATATTAAATATAATACTTTCTTGTTTTAAAATAGTTTTTTAATTTATTTCTTTTCTTTTTTGTGATAAATATGGATATTAAATAAAAAATCGCGTCTTTTGAATTTTTTGCAGAGATGCTGGATTACCTATGCAAACATTGTATAAAGGATACAATAATTTTGTCTCTTCTTTTCGATATTTCTTCTTTAATAGCTACAAGAAACTCCTTACTTATTTCAATATGCATACCATTTTTCTAAACTGTTAAATAGAAATTTAAAAGCACCTTCACCAGTCAATAATGTCGAATCATCTCTACTGAGATTTTCTATTGTAATTCATATAAGTTCTAATGTTACTGATAACATTTATTATAAATTGTAGATGTGTTTATACGTTCGCGATTTCCTAGACTTAAGTTTCTCGAGAAACACAGTATTTCTCGAGAAATAAGAAATGAGCAATTATAAAATTACTCGAGAAGGAACACTAGAAGTACTATATTTTCCCTAAAAAAGACTTGACAACCTTACCACCAACCCTCCCTCTGAAAATTCCTGGAAATATCCAACCAGACCAGATTCAGTCCCGATTCCGCTCCAATCGATTGCACTTGCGAAAAAAGCGACGGTCCACGGAAGAGTCCGGTGCAGCTTCCTCCTCAGGAAGTTGGCCGAGGAAAGAGCAGGAACGGAGGAAGTATATACGCGGAGGAGGATCCTCGAAGGATGCAGTAAGGGCCGAGGGATCGGGCGTGGAGCGATAAGAAGGCACCCGCAGGTGTAATTATGATTACCGCAGTGCAGAGAAAGACGGAGTATTGCGGGGCTCGTATGGCAGCCGTGGGATCGTGGGAAATAGGAATCCTCGAACGGCACTTTCGCGTCTCTGGCTCTTGCTAGCAGCCGCCACCGACCACCAACAACGCTGTTTTCCGATTGTTGGTCCCCTGGCCTTTCGCACTGGCTTCCTACCGTCCACGGTTAGGATACCGCCGCGTCTACGCCGCCCGTAATCAAATATTTGACGAGTTTCGTAATTTCTTAGACGGTGTAGACTGCTGTAGACGGTTCACGGTACCGCGTATCGATCTCCATCACGCGAATGAGCTTCAACAATCGGCCCACCTCGGCGAGCTTCTACTTTACCATTTTCCACGAACAATTAAATTCTACTATTAAATGAATTGAATAATTGGATCCCCGTGATCGATTACTTGGCTTCTAAACTTTAGTAGGTACTTGAAAATCTACTTCGCGGAGAAATTACTCTCGAGCTATCGATAGAAGGAGCGCTTGCTAAGTGGAAATCGAGTGCTGGCAGCAATAAACGTGATCGAAGGGCAATTCAATTATCTCAAATTATTGCTACTGCCCAACCTCCTAGATAAGTATCTGGCCCACCTAATCCACTCTCCTTAGATAGAAGCTACCCTTCAATCTATACATCCATAAAAATTCTTCAATGATATATTCCTCGCAAAGATTCCTTTTCAATCTTCCCCAAGTTAACCCATTACGGCGACCGCCAGTAGTCCCCGCAATCGTTTCAAAGCTACGCAAAGCACGAGTAACGAGAAAACACCCCGGTGGCCGTGTCTCCGTAAGAGTCGTGGAAAAAAAAGCGTGCTGGGTAATACACGCGGCGGGGGTGGGTGTGTGGGGGGTTGGTCGGAGCAGTTAACAGCCGAGTTTTTCCAGCATGGACCCCATGGGTGCGCCCCACGGCACCCCGAGGTCTCGTTTCGACCTATGCTTTATACGCAGCTCGCCCACCCTCTCGCCCTTTCTAGCCACCACGATCGCCCGTCGACCACCAGCCTCCTCCCCATAACGCGCAGCCACCGTTATGGGGATGAATTCGACCTGGAGAATACATTCGTAGGTGCACCAAACGATGGCGAGTCCCGCAGCGAAAGTTAAAGGGTCTGCGGAAAAGAATTCCGCAGGAGGTTGCCATTTTAATGTCCCCTGTTTGGACAGGCGCGTTGGGGACTTCGATATTGCTGGATATACCTCGAGATTGATTTTACGGGCAGATTGCAGGGTTGAACGGATTATTGCACAATTATTACGTGGGCAGGATTCCAAGCGGGTAGATAAGGGCGATCTTTAAAGTCTTTGGAGAGCAAGGATCAAAGGGCTAATCGATCGATCTGCATTGCCGAGCAAGATAGCTCTCGACAGGCTAACGCAGATATAACGAACCTGCAACATTGTAACTCGCTTCGAATTGTCGTCGGACGAGGCGATTGAAGGCTTGTTCACAATCGTGGGTGGCTTCAGATTTGTATGAGACAGTGAATATGTATTTAGTTGGTGACGGTCGAGTATTTAGTTGCAGAGTTTTGGATCGATAAGAATTTTAGGGATGTTTTCTTAGTCCTCCTTGTTTTGCCTTATATTGTACTTTCCTTGGATATGTTATTTTAGTCAACAATTATGTGTTTGCAGGTCTGATTAGGAGAACCACGAATGTGCATTGAGGGAAATGTTTCTGCAAGTTGGTTTCAACGTACCTCTGCGATCTATCGATCTCGCGTGTGGGCTGAGCTTAAGAGATACGCGCCTCCGCTATCCTTTCTCCTGTTTTATTGTCCTTGTTCCAAGTTGGATCCCTTATCCATCATCTTCTCCTTCGATTACGACCCAGGACGTCGGAGTCGAGAAGCCACGCCGGCCTTCGAGAGCCCCGGCAAGAGCAACAGGAAAGTAGCGTCCAGAGAGAGAGAGAGGGAGATGTAAAAGGAAGAACGAGGGTGAATAAAACGAAACGAGGAAATATAGGAAAAATGAAACTGGGGGCAGGTTGCAGACATAAAGCGCGAACAGGAAGCATCTCTTATTTTTAAGCTGAATTAGAAAACTTCGAATAAAACTGTCAGCCACCGGTCTATCGAACCTCTTCGTGCGGATATAAATATCATTGTCGAGGAGCAGATTATTCAAAGATACTTCATCGCTGTTGAGATTGAAATGCGCCAGGCAAAAGGGGAATTATATTTAATATTATAATATTTACTGAAATTGATTTTACAGGCCCTTAAATGTTATGGATTGAAGGAGGGTCGGGGAGCTAAACGAGGAAGCCGAGGAGGAAGCAGAATTGGGAGAGGAAGGCTCGAAGGGGAAACGAGAGCGCCAAACAACGCGTATGCAAACTTTTAATAACGCGTGCATCCTCTTTTTACTGTTACAAGGTATTCGTTAGCGGTTTTACGAGCGGATAATTACAGGACGACGCGGCAATATCCATGCAAACTTTTTTCACCCCCTTTTCGCGCCTCCCTTTTTACACTGGGCCAGAGCACCTCGCGGGAATGTTTGCGGACAAAGAAACAATTGTTTCTGTTTGCAACGGGGAATGTAATTCGACAGTAAAAGTTGCGATAACGTTGGACAGCTATGAAAAATCGACAATCGAGAATAATACACATTTTGAAATACTATCTCTGCTCCAAAATTGAAACCCTACAACGAAATTATGAAATCATCTACACAAACTACTACTACTGAAATCATAAGCTCAGAAGTTTCGAAATTCGTCATCCAGAATGAAGCTCGCTATCTACTTAGTTCCTTTCCCTTTCGATAATCTTTGGGAATTTTGAAGTGAGTCTGTTTTGCTAGGTCCTGGTGATCCTGGAGGATGTATGTTCCTCGGGAAGCTCGAGTCAGCCACGTTCATCCTGGTAAAGGGGAATTCAATTAAACGTAAGCGTTTCTCTGCGGTTGACGCGTGGGCATGCGAGTCGATTATTGCGATGCACGTGCGTGCATCGAGCCCACGGTTTGCTCCTGGCAGGAGCAGAGAGGTCGCGCTTCCTTTCCTCCGTGCCACGAAAGGGCAAATTGCGTCGATCCTTGTCTGAAATGGTCCCAAAACCGCAATCGCTCAAGACCTGGACAATTAAACGGCGCGCGCCACGACGAGAATCCACTCTCCAGGGAGGATGCGCCGCGAATTTGCCAGACAAATCGCTTCCCGAGATTCTCCCTTCGACTCTCCCTCCAATATTCACTTCGATAATCGGCATGATCGAAGAATGATTATAATGCACACAAATTAAAATTCTCGATGCGTAAATATTCTAATCAAAATTGATGAAGATAAATCTCTTAAGAGGGGAACTTCTTATTAGGACTAAAATAAAGCCTGATTTTTTAAAAAAATTTCCAATGAACCAATTTATTCTGACTTGTTGAAGCATTCAGAATTACTTAATTCATTATTTAAGAAAGTAAAAAATAATAATATTTCCGTAAAAAAAATAGTTAATACATTTCGCCAATTACCGCCAATTTATATTGACTATTTTTTACCATAAAAAACTTTTTTGTTACTTTGTTAAATATGTAGGGTAACTCGGGGTAATATGCCACCGTAGGTAATATGCCACTTCTCAATAATTTTTTAAATAATGAACAGATGGCGTTTTATTTGCGCTTATTCCGTTCAATTTAGTGTTCCTGCTAAGACGACAACAGATTTTGGCTTTTGATTTCTTTTATTTTCAGTAAATCCTGGTAAGTTATAAAAGTATCGGCTTGATGTAATTTCACACTCCAACTAGAATGCAGATTATACATTTGTGTGAACGGTTCTACATAAAATCAATAGATTATGATACAGTATACTAACAAACGAATTTAAAAACCTCTCAAACATCCGTTAAAACTATGTACTTTGTGGAGAGATTTTCCATCCTTCGTTTTATGGCTGTTTGGAGTAATATGCCACATGTTTGTCGGTATAATATGCCACTTGTGGCATATTATATCGACAAACTCTTATCTTTATAACTCTTTGTAAGAAATAGCTATTTTTTCAAATAAATTTTACGCTTCATTGAGTTAAAATATTTGTTTTTATTTATTAATAGCTTAAATAGTTTAAAATATTGTTGATTCTCCAAAATTTGAGTGATTAGTTCGCACTTCATAGCTTGTGGTATATTACCTCAGACCTTGTGGCATATTCACCCACCACCTGGGTAATATGCCAGTTTCGAGGACTTTTGTATTTGTACGTTTCTCATTGAACTATAAAAGTTACATATCTCTACTTATTAGTCAATACACAGAATTAGTTACACTTTCGTATGGTTTTATATTTTTTCCTGTATCTACTTATACTTGCGAGATATCGCGTTTCAAAGTTAACTGTGGCATATTACCCCGAGTTACCCTACTAAGTCATCACGAAAGTTTCAACAAGTTAGAGTAAATAAGTTCTTTGAAAAAAACTTGAAAAAATCTTAATTCAAATGAAGAAACCCATGAGTCACATCCACATAGAATACTCCAACCCTATCCTTTACGAAATTCAGTGCACGCAATTGCAGCAGGTATTGACAACCACTTCCAAATACCAATTATCCATCTCTCGTCTGAAAGCACTCTACCAAGCCAATGTAACTGTGAATTACTCTTGAAGCGCGGTGCCGAAATCTTCGCAGAGTCGCGCAGACAAGGAAGGATAGTCCCGACGAGAATTTTCACGGAGCGCCAAGGTGCAGGGGAATGCGAGGAGTCAGCACCCGTAATAGATCCACGAGGAGCGTCTCCATCGGGTGGACGAGGCGGAAGGTGATCCCCGTTCTCGTGATCGCCGAACAGGAAGATGCTATCTGGCCCAACCGCTGCCCAAATACTAATTGGACCAGGCTTTATTTATACACAGTAGCTCACGTGACAAAGGTTACACGTGGCATTCCTGCAGCTTCCTCGGCGTGTCTAGTCGCAGATCGCCCCCTATCAGATCGGATGGGTGCCTGCCATTCCCGAAGCGAGCATTTCTGATCGCTGGCCTCGTCCATCTTGTCGCCCGCCGACAGCATCCCTAGTCAGCCTTTTAAATGAGCCTTGACTGAGCTGGCCGATCGGTATCGATCTTTCTCCATCAGTAATTCAGCATCATTTTTCTGCACTTCGCTATCACCATGCGTTGCGTTTTGTGTTATAAAATAATCTAGTTCACCTGTAGTAGAGGCGTGTGTATGTATTCGAAGGGACTTGCACGAAATTCTGGATCACTTTTTGCAGAGGCTTATGGAGTAACATGACATAAACAGTATTTGGTTAGCTGACAGTAATTGGGGTGTCAGTATTTAAATCAAATACATTTGAAGGGTGTCAGTAATAGATCCTCAAATATATTTTTGAAATTCATGAATTTATAACATAAAACTCGAAGTTTTAAGATCCACCAAATTTTTTTCATCAAGTAAACATATTAAACAATAATAAATAACAAGGTATACTTTTGACAACGTATACTTTTAGTTTATAAGTACAAAACTAAAAGATAATGCCAGCGTCAACGCTTAATGCGTCAGTAATTGGGTTCTTTACCCTAGGTATTATTTATTTTACCAGAATAAACCTAATGTGTTCAGAATTTTATGCTGATTCAGAAGAACTGATCGATATTTGCTTCAACACAATATTTACTGAAAATAAGGGTGAAAACTGAAGTCATGACATCTGACCATCTCTCCTACGGTGCTAGGAGAGATGGCTCTCGCCGTTAGAAGGGATGCGTCGCGAGTTTTTGGGGGAGTCATGAAAGAATAAGAAAGACGGAAGCAAAATTATTTGCTATAATTAAAATCTTAGGAGAGCTCTGAGAAGATTAGAGTAGAATTGGGAGAATTCAGCAGTGTGTATGGCGGTAGAAGAGGAGAAAACGAGTAAACAGCGGGATGAAAAATTGCAGGGTAATCGCACGGAAGCTGAAGAGGAGGAGGACACTGTCCCACACTTTGCAATTCTCCTGGCGAAGAGAAAGGACTGCAGTCGAGGCGAGATTTGCGGTTTCCCCTCGCGATAACAGCCAAGGGATATGCCTAACGTAACGCAGAGTTATATTACACCTATACGAACGGCTACTTAAACGCTTTGCAATACGCAACGGGCATTAACTTGCTGGAATTTTCATTTGAAACGGTCGCTGGTGGATGCTGCGAGCCGTGTGCCGGATAAAAATTGTATTCATAGTCTCCGTGCTTCTGTAATCAATTTTCTAACGAGGAAGAACGACGTGGATCGTTTGTCGAGAATCGAACAGATGCTGAGTGCAGCTCTCGACTGTGTTTCTGATTAAAGACTACGCTGTTTCAAGTCGAGTGGTGTTTATCCTCGATCGAGAAGTACGACCAGCTTTTTAACCGAGGAATCAACGTCTGCCGATGAAGCACGCGATGGTGCTCTTGTAATGAATAGTCACGAAGCGATCGTCGATCAAGACGAGGCGAACGGGGGCGCAGGGACGAGCCCTTAACGCATCTAATTAGTTATGGTGTCTTTCAACGGCTAAATCATTCTCAATTGGATGACTCGAGAGAATCTTCCACTAGGCTCTCTTGAGAAACTCCACCTTACGCTGAGAATAAGCAAGAGGCTCGTTTTTCTGACAATTTACTCCAAAAAAAGTGATCTTATAGATACACTTCCCATATTAAATTTAAAAAAAAATCACTGGGAAATTTCTCAGAGTTCTCTTAAAGGAAGAAAGGCTTTTATATTGTCAATTTAATTCCACGTTTAAAGCTTCGAATACCTACCCCCAAAAAATGTATGCAAACACTATCTACACTTTCCATAATAAATTAATAAATTCACTTGGAAGTTTCTCTGAGTTTTCTTAAAAGAAAGAACATCTTTTCAAATCAAGTCCAACACTGTCCACGTTGAATTTCCATTGAAAAAGCTACGAAGCAAATTGTAACTCTGTGAAACGTCTATTACGAGCCGTCTACTAGACCAGTCCACGTCCTCGGAGCTCTTAGTGCTCTTGCGAATTGCTTATCAGTCGCGTTTATCTTCGATCGAAGCCAGCAATCAGGAGCAAGCACTTCTGGCCCCGCGTGTCTATTCGCCTCGATACGGAGGAGCCATTCAGAGGCAGATGGAAGCCTCGTCAGCTCGCGGCGTCCTTCTCTGAAGACGTCGAGGTGTAGGTCGGCAGATTTTATCGCACAGGAGATTCCTGTACCGCGGTACGTCCCTACCTGGCTCCGTTTTGTATTTCACTTGCCGCGACATGCGTCTCGCGCTCTCCTCCAGGACGGCGAGTCGCCTTCAATGACGCTGCCACGGAATTAAGAATTCTATATAGCCGGCGAGAGCTGCTCCCCTGGCCTCTTGCGACATCCACCAGAAAAGGGGACCAAACATGGGCGATTTTATTCGCCGAGTTCGGGATCCTTTCAGAATCTCACTGCTTAAAGCTTCGCGAATGATGATCGCGTGTTTGATGGGAGCATAAGTTCCTACTGGTTGCGTGGAATGATTGTGCAGTAAGACTTCTTTGGAGAAGAGGAAGGCGTTCTTAGTGAACCAGGCGTGGGAGATTAGTTTTAAGTAGAATTTTCTTCACTAGAAACTGTTTGCGAAACGCGTTTTTTTCAGAATGGTGTTTTAGAAAATTGTGACCACGATATCTCAAATTTTACTTGACTGATTGGGTCCATCTTGTGCACACATCTTCGGCAGATGTGTCGTTATCGTCCCCAGCAGAATTAGGCAAAAATATTTGTATTTTCTATTTTTTTTTAATTTTATAGCCCGAATAAGACGACGGAAAATCGCAAAAGTCGACACTTAATTTAGAAATTGCAGTCGTGTTAAAGAATTTTGAAATTTCAATACAAATCTGCTACCTGCGATAGTCACGCCCGAATAACTTAAGAATCTTTTTGGTTTCGCGTTGCAGATGAACAGAACGACCAGAGTCATGGCAACAAGTCGAGCAATTTTTTCGAGGTGATCGGCTTCCATGGAACATGACACCATTTTTATTCCATATTTTCAAGAAAAATAAATTTTTATTCCTAATTTAAGATATAATAAATATGCAGCAAAAAGTTCAGCATATAAATCTTTCATTAAGTCCATATAAAAAAATCCCGACAAAAGTTAAAAAAAAACAGAGTAGAATACCCCCTTAACGCGAAAGATTGTATTGCATTGTGAGTGCTTCCACGCTGAAGAATTTCCACCTGCTGCACGACTTTAACATGTTGTCATATTTTTCAGGAAGCATAGAAAATGCCTGGCATCGTCTTCGTGTCTTGAAATGCTCACTCGAGGCGAGTTGACAAAACTTTTCTCGGCAGTAGTGATCAGTTGGAAAGGCCAGACCGACTTGAAGCACTATTCCACTAAGCTTGCACTACTAAAGTGGTAAGCAATCTAGACTCGATGGGAAGTTGGTAGGTCTTTGAAGCCTTCTGTCCTACAGAGAGGAAGTTGCCTTGACGAATGAAGTTCTCCGAAGACGACTACTCAGGTAACTGGTATTCCGACTGTTACTAAGGGAGGCTCCGTAACTGTAACGCTTGTCATTGTTACAATTGCGAAAGGGGGTATCAGGTGCAACGTTTCAGCAAAAGAACTGGGGCAAGGTTCGCTCAGTCATATCCGTACGAGGCAGGAATGCAGAAGGTGGTGTGCTTAGCATGCGTGACACACGGGGAACCGAAGAGAAATCGCTCTCGCGCTTAGCATATCGCCGCGAAATAGATCCTAGCTTCAAACCTACCCACCGGTTCTGCCCTCGCGAACTTTAGCACAAGTCGAGTGAAGAAACTGTGCCAGAAGTGGCGATAAAACGTCCCTAGTAAACTTCCAAAACAGATCCAAGATACGGTGAAATATTCAATACGCGACTCCGTTCCATTAACAAAATTTCAATACAATTCGCAAAGAAGCTCTACGCTGTTTAAAAAGAGCACTCGTAGGTAGTTCCGTGTTTCTGGAGGTCTATAGTATTACCAACACCCAACTTGGACAGTGGAAATTCGGTGGGAGTAAAAATTTGATACGGCGAACGCGCAGTGAAGATGGGAGAGGCTGATGAAGATAGTTGCCTGGTAACGTAAATGGTTTGACGGCAGTTCACCTTGCTTTGCGCAGGGAATTTCAGGGACCGCTGGCGCCCAGGAAAACAATAATCCAAGGTAATGATGATTGCCGAGCACTCAGCCTCGCCAGGATTAATACAGCCCATTTGCATTCGTGGGCGAGTGGCTACGTGGACGCTGCTACCTTGTCGCAATCGCGACCGTGCAAATAACACGTGCTGGACTACCGAAAGACGAGATACACGCGGATGGAATACCTTAATCGTTGCTCGACATTCTGCCCTGGTAAACATTCCATATACACGTTCCTTCGGTTCGATGATCGACAAACAAAGATTCTACCACACGCTTTCCATCAACGATGAATACTTCTGCAACAAGATTTCATTTGAATTTTTTAATATCAAAAAGCATTGACAGAAAGTAAAGCGGAGAGAGGAGAAAGTGGAGTTTAGAGCATGGAAACTTATTCGGAAAATGGTTTGAATTATACTGTGTGTCAAAGTGGAAACATTTTAGATTTTATCGTCCAATAATTAATTATCTTGTTTCTAGGCTTCAAAAGATATTATAGCGAGCATGTAGGTTTTTTTTAAGTTTCTTTTGCACATGGTGACTGATACTGCGGCGGAACGGTGCAACAAAGTGCACAAAAGCTGCACTTGCACGTGCAAGAGAGGCGGCTGAGTAATCGGATGTAAATGGGTCAACGCGCGAGTTCGAAACGCCGTTCATTAAAAGCGCGCGGGCCGCTTTCCAATTCGAGACACGATGAGAAAAACAGGCTATTGTGAGTCAACCACATCTCAAACGATCGCCTCGAGGCCCTTTTCTGCGATCGAGATTGCCACTCACCGAGGAAGCACCCTTCGAACTAGCTGTTTTTTCTGTTTGGTAGTGAATTCATCCTTAAGGGGCAGACCACTGTAAAAAATCGGATAAATCGATTTTTTCTTTTTCACATTTTTTGGGAGACGTACGTTTCAAGAATGCTCTCTCCAAATTTTATGAAGAAATTCGTAAAATTGACGGAGATATAGTATGTTCCGTGAAGCGGTGAGAAGCGCGCGACTGAGTCGGGCGGAACTTTGAACGCGTTTTCCTCAGAATTACATTTTCCAACCAAGTTGACAGTCTACGGAGAGAACTGTACATTCAATCGACATGAGCACAAAAGCATTTATTGTACAAAAACCCGCCGCTATTACATGACGATCAGTTTTTTTCAATTAACGACCTGTTTCTTTTTTTTTATCAACATTTCCCCAATTTTGTACCCTGAAAACATGATTTTATTCAGTGGTCCGTCCTTTTGTAATTTTTTGCGATTTTGACTTTTTTTGATCGTCATGTAATAGAGCTAGTAAGTAGTTTCTAAATATTTTTGTCTTTTTGAATTCGGATTAACCATATGGCCTAGGCACTGTCAACGCGACAGGCACGATTTTGCCGCAGCACACATTTTGACGAAGAGTGTACAGGAAAGGGATTTAAGAATTTGATTGAAAAAATTTTTTCTTATCCTTCGATATATACATTATCAATTATACTAAGCAATACATTGATTTACTTGCGTTGTTTGGTTGAACTAAATTCCCGAAAACACCCTTACATTTCGGACCGTTAGAGTGGTCTGCCTCCTTAAATGCGAATTATATATCTGATTCTAAACTTTGAATTGTACCTCTCTTCTTCTCAATCTCCAGTAAGAATTTAATCTACAACGGCTAGCAATGTCCATCGCTTGAAGATGGAGCACAGTCCGGAGGTTGGTAAAAGAAGGATTTCGAGATTAATTAACCCGTCGACAGTTGGATGTGAATTCCACCTTCGATTCGCATTAAAATTACTGAGCCAGCAGTATCGGCGGTACCCTGTACGCATCATAGAACGAGCGATGTTCTTCGGGAGACCATGAATGGACTACTACGATGAAAAACATTAATGGATCGTGACTAGCACTTGCCCTTGGAAACTGGGCTCCTTCTAGTTGCTTTGGAACTTTATTATCTTTAATCTTCGAATTCTAAGGACTGATGCCATTCAGTTGTATAAAATAAATTCAGTAATAAATTCTTCATGACTTCTGTATTAACATTATCCATGAACAAGTTATTCCTCGTCTCACCCAATTCCACCATCTTCCCAACTTAAATCCCTGAGCTTCAACTACTTCCAACCATCCAAATCCAAAATGGTCGCGGTTTTTATTTATTTTTTATAAATAAAATGGTAGCGTTTCTAATTTATTTATTATAAATAATATGGTCGCGGTTCTTATTTATTTATTATAAATAAAATGGTCGCGGTTCTTACTTATTTATTATAAATAAAATAGTCGCGGTTCTTATTTATTATAAAAAACAAAATGGTCGCAGTTCTTATTTATTATTAAAAAAAAATGGTCGCGATTCTGATTCAAATCGAGTTTCAAGAACAGTTCTTCAACTTCCCCCGACTCCTCCACGAACCCCTTCACACCCAACGCGACAAGATGTTTTCCATAACGACGATGTTTAAAACCAATCATCCTCGGAGATTAAAAGATGCTGATTAGCTGGCGGGATCTTAGATCCTCGGTGATTTCTAGCCTCCCCGGAGGAGGCTGCAGACTTCACCCAGGGTGGGGAACGATAACTAGGAGGGGATGGGCCTCGAAGACGGGGCGATAACGCGAAATCGTCGGGCGGTAAAGTACGTCGCCCCGAGGAAAGTTTCCGGCGCTGTAAGAATTTCTCGCCTCCGGCCTGCCTGGCCAAAGTTTTCGCCTAAATTCCCGCGGGTACCATGAGAGGGAAAGGGAGAAAGAAAAGACGTGGGGGGAGTGTACAACGCCACCCCCGCCGCGCAAGAAGCAGCGTACTACACCCACACACCCCTGTGTCGTCATCGAACGTAGACATCGAAGAATCTTTGCGGAAACACTGACGCTTCACTCAAAGATTCAATTCATTTGAATTCAAACGATTTAAACGAAACCACTTCGTGATCAAATGGGGTTCACTGCACCCCAGCGTCATTCTTGAGTTACCATTTTCGAATTTATGAATCCTTTATCATTTGAGTGATAATTGTACATTTGTAATGCCCTAATAGCATTTTTCTAGAAATGTAAATTTTCGTACGATCAAATTTAAAGTTGAAAAAGCGATATTTTTTTTAAATTCACTAAATTTTCAAATCTGAATCAATATTAAAATTTTAATTAATATTAAGATGTTAAAATTTTGTGAATTTTAAGAAAAAAATCGCTTTAATTTTTAGACCTTCATAGATCTAAAAAATGTCTTCTTCTGCGGAAGATAAGTGACGAATAGAAGGTGCAATATAATGGACAAAAATCCTCTGAACACCTTCTCAGCAGTCGATTTATCATAGAAAAAAATTTGATCCTGTCTTAGAGGAGTCTTTCCGAGTGATTTCTGACCAGAAAAGAGGACAATCGCTCTGTGAATAACGAGAATAGAAGGCGGGGTTGCAGGGGGGTGAATTCCCGCCGAGTCGTCGGGCGAGAGCTCCTCGGAGCGTCGGCTCCGCGCGCGTAAATAAGCGTGCTAACGCGAGCGAGTGTGCGCGCCACGGTCTCGCGGCATTCACGCGAGAAAACTCCCTGGAGAAATAACCGGCTTGTATGTAATGCACGCCGAGGCATTGTAACGGGGGTGTAAAGCCGGCGCTGCGGTCCTGGGGGGTGGAAGGGGCGGTAAAGTGAGAGGAAGAAGGAGGAAGAAGCTGTTGGGGAAGAAAGAAAAAGGAGAAGAGAGGGGAGCGAAGAACGGGAAGGGAAAAGCGGCGAGATCCACCTTTCAGGTGCGAAATGCCACCCTCCGATGTATACTACACCCCCACGACGTGTATTTATTATTTTATTAGCGCCAGGAGGGTGGAAGCTGCGAAGGTGGAAGCTCTTGGGGGACGTAAGACGATAACGTCCTGGCGAGAGTCTTAATATGTCGATCCGAAAGGGGATCAGGGTGACATGATAAAAAATTTTCTCTATTATTGCAAATTTTTACTAGTTCGATTTATGTGTGAGATCCCATTTATTGATTCAGGTTGGGCGCGGAATTTTGAGGGGTATGGGTTAAGTAAGTTAATATTTTTAGTTGCAAATTTGAATTGAGGAAGAAGATTTGTGGAAGATTTGAACATTTTCCCGCCAGATGAGAGTGTATCGACGGAGTAAAACACTGCGGGAGATTCGTAAACTGCAGAGCGAACTTTGCTTACTTACCGACGGCCGGTAAGTGGGAAAACTGACAGGAAAATTCTCTAGCGCTTGTATCGCAAGGTAAATAAGATGAATTTGAAAGTTTCTCTAGCACTGTTAGAAGAAAGTACATATATTTGTAAAGACAATGTAAATATTCATATACCAAAATACATCATCCCTTAAGCCTTCTGCCGATCAGAATCGTGTGCAATCATTACAAAAATTTCTCTCCAGTCCCAAAACGAGGAATTATAATACCAAATCCTAATCAACCCCCAAAAGAATCCAAAATCCACCACAAAACATCTCCAAAATCTACATTCCCTAAAGATAATCCGCAAATCATCGACTTCGAAAGTAAACAAACTAGTGGGACATCGAAGCGAAAGTCAATATCGAAATCTCTAAAAATTCGAGGTCTGATAAGGGAGATAAGGCTAGCGACGCGGGTCCAGCTGGCGGTTTATCAAATAATAAGCGAATTAAAGCGACGGGGAGGATGCCTGGCGGACATTTAAAGTGCTCGTCCGTGTCCACGTCCGTCCTCTCTAATTGCCGTCGGCTTCAACCGCCATGCAGGGCAGCAAATCTCATCCGTGATAAAATAATTTCGGCGTTTGCGCGGGACTCACCCCCGCGGAGATCCTTTGTTTACCTTCGCCCCTGTCACTTCCGCTCCCATCTTCCTCGATCCTCTTATTCCTCGTCACCCTTATTCCAATTCCATCCCCGTCTCTCCCCGCCCCCTCCACTTTCACTCTCGGCCGTCGTTCGCGCGTGTCACAATCTTTTTCCACTGCCGTTTTCCCTCGGCTTTTCCGCGGGATCGATGCTGCCTCCCGTTCGCGATCGACACCGTTTTCACTTAACGTCAATTAGCCTCGGCCGAGGACTGGCTGTGAGGCTAATCGCGATTGAAATCGGTGACGAAACGTCGCCGGAGATTTTTACAACTGGCTGGACAGAGGTTCGATGAAAATTGAAGGATCAGTGACGCTCGGTGGAGAGGTACGAAAGTGGGGGATGATAGTTGGAATGGAGGGATAATGGTGAAGCTGAAGAGAGGAATGTTGGTTAGAAATCTTAGGAAAAAGTCCGAAGAGACGGGAATGAAAGGCTGAGAAGTGAAAGCCGAAGTTTGAAGGCGAAGGGGCGAGATTGAAGCTTGCTGGTGGAATCTGAAGATGAAAATGGGAAGTTGAGGAGTGGAGGCTGAATGTCGGGCGATCTACGTAGAGGCGGAGAAGCTCCGTTCCTTTCGAATAATGAATGACCGAGTGCAAGGTTCCTCGGTGTTCAAAGACAGACGCGGCTTAAATTTTCAACGTGTCCACGGAGGCTGTGTTACGGCTTAGTTAATCAGAGAAGACCTGGTCTTGTCTCAACACTTGGAATCCTGTGACATATGAACGGGGAAGAGGGTTGAAAGCGTGTCGCGTTCTATTTTCCAAAATTCTTAGGATTTCTATAAGAATATACAAGCCATTGATACACCACAACGAGATTCCATAAAAAGAGGAGATCATCCAGCGAACCTTCGACTTCACCGAGCCGCAATTAATATCCTCAGCCGCCCCAATTACCCAGCCAAGGAGGAAGCCAAGCGACAGAAACGCGATACGCGTTCTTGTTACGAATTTCTACCGCCTACCCAGCCGAGAAAGACGCGGAGCGCGATTAATCACGAGCAACTAACCCTTTGTCGTCCCGCAAACCACCCCCGGACTTAACTCACCCCCGGCTCGCGAACGATCGCGCGACTCGGGCAAGTTGATCCGTTGTCCGTCGATCGCTAGAATCCTCCGCGCAGATAAACATCCGAAATGAATTCCGAGGGTGGCCTGGGGGGACAACAAGCCGCCTGAGGGCGGCGTGGGTGGGTCAGGGACGGCCGTAGGGGCGGCTAAATTAAGAGCAGAAAGAAGGGAGCAGCTTCCAGCGATCCCCGAACCCGGGAGAAACGAGAGAGTCGAATGCTCCGTAATGCGAGCCGCTTAAAGTTGCAATGGGTCTCTGGGGTATAGAAAAAGAGGGGGGGTCTAGGGGTGGTCGGGGTGGAGGATCGAGTGACTGACTGACTGAAACCAAAAAGGACCCGCCTAAGAGATTGGGATCCTCGCGAATCCAGGCGAGTCCGCTGGGATCACGTCGAATCGCGGACATCTTCTCTGTGGAACGATTCTTACGATCGTTGGATCGATCTTTTATTACCTGGCGATAGATGTGTTGGATCGGTCAGTGGAAAATGGAGAAGCTTAATAAATCTTCTCGAAGTATGCTTGGAAAGAAGATAACAGTGGAGAGGGTGACCTTGAAGGATTAATTAAAGGTAAACTTAATTAATATGAGGGGTATTATTTAAACAAACGAAAGTTTTTGGCTTTGGTATTAGAAAATACACAATTTTGCCATTTACACCGTTCTCTTAGTTTTAGAAGTCTCCAAGATATTCAACCAAACATGTTTCTCGACCACAATTTTGAGGGCCGTTTTCACCCCTTCAACACGATGTCAGTCGATAAGAAAAAATACGTGTCAGATATTTTTGTAAGAATTATTTTATACCAAAGTCGCATCAAAATTGACGATTGTCAGTTCGATATGTCTCCTGGTAAGTATCAGCACGGATTCGAAGATTCCATTTATGCTGATGCACCCTTTGCTATCACTATTCTTCGGCACGTCTCGCGAAGAATTCACGCGTAAAGCCGAACCCTCTCGCACAACGGAATCACCGTTGCAGTAAATAAAGCGGCATTCGCGTGACTCTTAATTAAATTCGCCGATTTTCCCATAATTAAACATTGATTTATCCAGAGCAGAGGGCGGATTCAATAAAACAAAGCTGGCGTATACGTGACTGTTAATTAAAACCGTCAGTTTCGCCGACAATTGAATAACTCCGTTCGTTATTACCTTCGCCCACAATTCGTGATTCGAAATTTAATGAATCAACGTCTACGCTTGCTTTTTCATCGGATATTCGATCGTTCCGCCGTGCAGAAAATTCATGGGAAAAGTTGTGGATCGGTTGCAGATCAGGGGGAAGGGTCTTATAATTACGAGGACGCGAATCCTCGAGGCCTTCGGCGAGCGCGGGACAGAAGCTGCCACTAAAAGGGCACATTTATGTCTTCCCAGGAGTACGTTAGCTAGATGGCTAGCCGCCGGCCAAACCAACCCCCTCCTGGTCTTATTCACGGACCAGGAACCCTGTTCAACTTCCCCTGGACGTCGACTAAAGCCGAATCTCTCTGTTGCTCGACGGTAATCGAATCAGCATGGCCGCGCCACGATTCCGCGGAAACTCCTTCGTCGACAACCAAGTCACCGTTTCGATTATTCTATACAGAAACTGCGTCCGCTCTACCTGTTCTAGCCTCGCTGTTCTTTGCCATCAGATTTACGATTAGAAATACTGTTCGTGGACCACTTGTCGCTGAGATGTTAAAAGGCGTTGCTGCTTCTAGGGGATGATACATTTCTGGATATTGGATTTTGGGGGATGTAATAGTCTTACGGTGGGTAACAAAGTGACTCGATGAACTTGGGAAGATTTATCTTTCGATGGAGGAATAGAAACGAACCTTAAGGAGTTACAATAATTTGGATTCTAAAAATAGCAGCTACCTATAAGATTTTTTATTGAGAAAATTATAAAAAAAATGAAAAATCTATAACCAAGGATTTATTATACAACTATTAAAGTACACGGAAAAAAAAATTTGTTCCTTTCCTTCGAACAAAATGATCTCACTGGGAACGGTCCAGGTAAGTTTCTATTTTTCTAGAGCAATAAACCAAACTGTTTCATCAAAAAAAAATTCGTGTACTTCAATAGTTTTGTAATAAGTGCTTAATTATAGATATTTTATTTTCTTTATCATTGTCTAAAAAAAAAATGTTAATGATCGCTGTCATTTTCAGAACCAGAAGTGGTGTAACTCGTTAATTTTGATTTTGCATGGTACCCTTAGGTCCCTTAATTAACTTCCTCTAACTTCTAATAGAATACTTTAAAGAGGATCGACAATCTAGCACAGGAGGTCGAATCGTGTGAATTCGGGAGAAACAAGGGATAATGAGGGAAAAGTGGCAAACCCCGCAAGGATCGGGTGAAATTTACGCGTGGAGGAGCGACGTCTGTCGCCCTGGAGGGATGCGTGCGCCCCATCTCGCCGAGCCGCTGTCCTAGATCGATCAAACGAAATAGTTAATTGTGTCTGTGACAGTGTCCCCGCGTCTAGTAATGGACTTGGGAGATTGGTCGAGTAAAACCCAGTGAAACCGAACTGGGTCCTCTGTGTTACTCGCCGGCTAATCGAATTACAGCGACGTACGGTCGGATTCGTGGAAACTCCTGGTCCCATAAACCGAACGCGCCGGGTAAATGCTCAAAGTGTCCCTGGGGCCCGATAAAAACCTTAAACACGGTAAAAGATGATCCCCGTCCGCGAGTTCCGCGATTCAAATTAACGGGGGTTTGAGAGATCGGAAAGCTTCAATGGTGGTCCGATTTCCGAGAAAGGAAACGATGAGTTCGCAAAGCCTTCCTACGGATACCTTCTGCGTCCCCTCCCTGCTACGATGCTCACTTGAAAAATTCACCCCTCGATCTTCCCGAGAAGGGAGACAACCCTCTTTATCGCCCGACGTTCGCTGCTTGTTAGGATCTCGTTGGGGGGTTTTCGAGATTTTTATGGGTCACGGGACTGCTTAAGAATCCCAGCGTTGGTCTCTTTGAGGCCGACTTTCCTCGATCGAGTTCAGAAGAGATGCATGCACGCTTGGCGGGGGGAAAAGGAGTGTGAAAACGTTGAGACTCACCGCTGTCGAGGCTGTTCTGGTTCTCCAGGTCTGGACCCTGCGCGGACGATGGCCTGCCATCTTGTAGGTACTCTGGAACAGAAGGAAGGTTATGTTAGTGTGATGAATGGATATTGGAAGGTAATGGAAGAAAAATAAACCTATGCTTCTTGCGAAATTAAGGGGGAACACCACTGTGACGGCCGGAAAAATGAGCCCATTTTTAAGATTTTTGTAAGGGACAACTTACAGTTATATTATAAAATTGTTATTACCTATCTTTAGTACAATGTCTTAAGAGACTATAAAGAAAAAAGTAATAGAAAAACATGCATAGATTTCCATATACAGTTAATCTCCTACATCCCTCACAAGAAAACATAGGTCGCTTATCGAAACGATATCTTTGGAACGGCAACTCTGAAATCAATTTTTTTTTAATATAATCGGTATGAGTGTAGTTTCCGTTGTACGTACCGATTTTTAAAAAAAATTATTTTTGTAAAAATGGTGCGCTTGGGAAGAAAAAGTTTCGAAAATCCGCAAAAAAATGGATAGTTTTTCGAGCGTATTTAAAAAAATATGTTTTCGATCAAAAAATCGGTACGTACAACTGAAGATACTCTTGTTTTAAAAATCCTATCAAAATTTCAAGTCGATCGGATAAAAATTGGCAGAGCTATTGATTCGATCAGTTAGAAAAATGTCGTTTCGAGAAAATCGCGTTTAAAGTTTGCACGGGAAAAATCACACTTCCGATCGTGACGTTCACTGTCACTCGAATGCCCGATTAACGGTTGCATTTCTTCGATTCTCGAACGAACAGCGTACCGTGCGTAAAAACGGGAAAAACCCAAAATTTACAACCTTTAACAATGTGGGGGAACAGTGGGTAAAAAAATGTCGGCGCGCTATTTGCCGCTAATATAGCGCGCTCGGAACGGCATCGTGACGCGTCTCACAAAATGCACTGTATCTTCGTCAATTCTTCGAATATCAACTTGAAATTGTCAGAGAGTATTTTTGAAGAGTTAAACATTAAGAAAGTGAAGAAAAAAAAATCGAAATTTTTTCAACTTTCACAGTGGTGTTCCCCCTTAAGGGGCTAGGCAGACAAATTGGTCGGAAAGTCAAGTATTCTTTGCGAATTAATTATAAGGAGATGATAGCATGTACAGAATTTTCTTTGTATACACTGTTTATTACTATTATGGGGAGTAAGAAAATATTTTTTTCATCTGCATATTTATTTTACAAATGGCGCCACAAGGGGTTGATTAGACAGGGTTTTAGAAAAAGTGTCTTTGGTTTTGCCCTGATTTTGAGCTTAAAAATCAAGGTACAACGGTTTCCTTGGAATATGTTTAGCATGGAACTTGTAATTTCGGTCTGAACCTCAGAAAAAATAATTGAACCAAAATTGTTAAAATAGCGTCTAGGAAAACAAGATTTGTACGATAAACGTCGATTTTCGGAGTACACAGATGGCTGTTTATTTTTTATCTTGGAAACTAGAGCTCTTAAACTTTAATGTTGAGGTACACTCCAAGAAGGAATATATTTGAACATACTGTACAAATTTCAAGTCGATCTGAACCTCGTTTTTTTCCAAAGCAGGGCAAAACCACAGAAAAACGCCTACACATCAGGCCACTGTATACACTGTTACACATACGTGTTACCAAAAAAAAATTACAGTTCATAGTATTAATAAACATTACTCAAAAGTATTAGTCACAATTTGTATTCATCTCCTTGTAATTAATTCGCAAAAAGATACTTGATCTTCGAGTGATTTGACTGCCTAATCCCCACTATACATATAATCAACTTCATGTAGCGCCATTTGTAAAATAGATATATAGACGGAAAAAAATATTTTTTTACTCCACGTGATAGTAATAAACATTGTGTAAAAGGAAAAGTCTGTGCTTGCTTTCATATCCTTGTATTTAATTCGCAAAAAAAAACACTTACTCTTCGAGCGATTTGAGTTCCCTCAATATTCCTACTATGATTATAATATTCCTAATTCCAAAGTCCCGTCAATAAATGATCGACGAGTAACAAAAGGGCGCAAAGGGTTAAGTTCCCCAGCTCTTCGCAGAATTAGCGATATCCAAGTCTCCAGGCGTTTCCGATTCGAAAACCTCGGACCCACTCGACCTGTCCGATACATCTTCCAGAGCGATACCGTGCCCGTCGCTTTTTATCAGCCCAGCCCCGAAATCCACGGGCGTAATTCCAGGGAGGTAGGAGCCTAATGGGGGTCACCATTGAAATTTCATGGGATTTCGGGCGATCGAGCAGAACGAAGTCAGATACAGGGTCCAGGGTGAGCGGGCCAGCGCGGGCTCGACCCCTTTGCCGCGCGGATGCGTATAATACGAGAAAGGGGTGGAAAAGAGCGGTGGCGATCCCGCGGGAGCCATACCCCGGTGATATTGGCTCCCATAGCCCATTCCTGAGCGTAGGAGGCCCCGAACCAGCCGCCTCCTGGGCCGAGGTCCGAGGGAAACTGGCCGAAATTCAAATTTCCCACCGGACGTATGGCGTAACTTTAAGCGTAACTCGCGGCAAACAACCGCAAACGCCCGGCCTCGTGCTCGCGATCACAGTTTTTCCGCTACACATGTATCGAACTTCTTACAGCTCGGTGACGAGTTGCCTCTGCGAGGGACCAAGAAACTAAGCGTGGAAACGTTAGACGTTACAGAACTCAGATCTGTGCAACGCTTGATAAGAATTTGAGGGACCTTGGAGATTTAAAGCTTGCGTGAGAACTGAGGAGGTGCAGCCCCATCTTTACCAATTTCAAGTAAATTATAAAATACTGTTTATACAATTATTGATTCGACTTAATATTAAAAAGAGAATAAACGATGTAGAATTTTTTTTTACATATATTGTATGTTGTGGCACAAAAACTATCAAAAATGGAGCTGCACCCCTCTCGCTGCGAGGTTCTCAATTATTTATTCTCTAGCCCTTTGGATTCCAGGGAGGAAAAGTTTCGAAGACAGGTGGGATACCTTAGAAGGCGCCCCCGAGTGCAGGTTGGGTTAATTGTTTATCCGAGTGCGTGAATAATTCATTGATAAGACGGCGAGAAGACGCGCGGAGGGCGAAAGACGGTAAGTAGCAGGGCTAGGAAAGGCTGGTCGGAATTATCATCGCTCATAAGTCACCGGCCGTGAACATTGCGCGGTGCAGTTGGTGGTTTCCAGAGAAGAGATAACTCGTATAAATAACCCGGAAGTCCGCGGTGTACAATAGTCTTTTTTTACGAGTATGACTTTTGGGAGTTCCAAGGCCGCGCTTGGGACACTGTTGGTAATCAGTTTCTCGTTGGTACCGAAATATAGCGCGTCAACGAGGGGGCGGAAGGGTAGGAAAAACGGGTCTCACTTGCTGGAATTTTAGATTTCTCTTTTGGGGTTGTTTCCTGGTGGGAATCGAGCCCTTGGCACAGAGTTCTACTCAAATCCTTCGTGCTACTCTTTTGCTAGAGGGAAACCAGAAATTTGGAGCAATTTAAACATTGACTACAGCCTGTACAAGATTTATAAATACGTAATAAATATTCCGTAATCTCAAAAGCCAAAGACTGCATGACTTTCATTTCATAAGAAAACATTCTCATCATCTAAAGTCAGTAAGCGACAGTTGTGGAAAATCCTTGGCACAAAGCGACCCCCAACGACGGTTTATTTTCCGGATCGAGGATCCACCTGATCAGGGTACAGTGCATGTCCAGGCGACCCATCGAAAAACGTTTCCAGCCCGACATCCGCCTAACACAATCACTGCCACCTGATTCCCCTAAAGAACAGCAGCCCTCGCAGTCAGTAAACCCGAACCTGGTTCCCCTAACCCCATAAACAACCAGCTCAACCGTACAGAAAAGCCCGAATAAACTCCTCCAATCATCCATTTCCCAGCGTCCACTACAGTGGTCTACGATTCCTCAGTACCCTAGCAACAATTTCAATGAGCCACAATTTCCGAAGCTGATAACTCGAAATCCTCTCGCCTCGATTTACTCCACTTCCTCCAACTTTTTCCTTCGCGAACTTCCACGAAGAAGCACTTCAGCGCACAGAGCTCCTCCCAGCAACCCTACGACCCGAAATTTCCTCCCTCAGTGGCGACGCATCGCGCATTGAAGATTCAAAAGGCACCGCTAGGGTTAAACTCTTCAGCTCACCCCCGCCGTTAGTCGTTACGATTCTCGTCTAGGCGATGGGGGTGGGGGTGGGTGCGCGGTACGTATGAATTTCGACATCGCCACTCGAAGCTGTTGGGAAGCGGTTTTGGTTTTGTATTAGCATGTAACTCCAGCAGGAGTTGAAGTTGCGATGGCTTGTGGGTGGCTGGGCGAACGTAGGGAGGGTAATTACCTCCTTGGGGAGTGCTCCCCTCCCTCGACTCCCCACCCACCCACCCTCTCGTGGTGTAGCCTGGTATAGCCCCAGCACGGGTACAGAGGCTTCCCACTGCTCCCAGTGGTCCCGCGGGAACAGCCCAGTGGCTCTCATCCTGCCGGTGCTCATTCGACCCAAATTGGATTTCACCCGCGTGCGCGCGCGCGAGTACCTCCGCCGCCCTTGGAATTTCTTTCACAAGCGTGTCGATTATGCGAACCCCTTCAAGGGTGCTCCGAGAACCTCCACCTGTGCCTCACTGGAACACCTTCGATCTCCAATGGCCACACGGATTTGGAGAAGGACACTGATTCTGCGAGGGACGTTATAATATTCGTTTTTAATTAATGGAAACCTTGATGGTTGAGTTACGAGGCAACCGACTTATTCCTGATGCTCAGTGTAGATATAACAGGGATTAGTTACACCGCTCGGGGGCTCGGAACCGTTCAGGTCATCGCTGGACATTCATTAGTAAAATACTCTATTCGAAATTGACCGCGGGCCTCCGTGAGGCCTAATAACCGACTTGCCCCGTTTAATTGCCCGCGACACCCGCGCCTTAAGTAATTCCAGGCTAATGACCGTCGCGAGGCATCCGGCTGGCGAGTCCACTCCGACCGAGCTCGAATTAAACGCCAGAAAACGTCACGCGGATATTATAAACTGCCGTTTTTAATCGTGGATTCTGGCGCGAACGTCGGCTAGCTACCCCGAAGGCGCGGCGATATCGCGGCGGAGGAGGGAAATCCAATTGGACCAGCCGGGGGTCGCGCGAACGCTGAGGCCTCCATCAAGAATTCACGTGTTGTTTAATACGCATCGCGGGATCCGCGGGCCAAGTCCTTTCGCAAACAGTTTCGCTCCTCGAGGCTAGAAAAAAAACGGGTGGAAACGTGGAGAGCGAGCGAACGCTGATAGGCCAAATCTAAAATCGATACCGGAAACCACGAAAACCGCGCTCGCCCCCGTGTAATCCGCCCCCGAATCTGATTTTAATCGTTGCTTGCCCCTCGATCAAGGTGTCACCGTGTACCTTCGCCGATGGTATCCGCGATTTTCCACGGTCGAAATGGCCGCGGGCAATTCAATTAACCTCCGCGAGCCGCCGATACGCATCTACGCTTAATACGATTTTAATTAACGTCCGCGAGTGGCGTTCTTTGCTCGCGGAGAGCGGGGACCGTTTCTTGGGCGATCGTGATAGTTCGCCTCTAGCTAACTTCGACGCGAATTCGGCGGAACTTACTCGAGGTGAGTTCGGTGGAGGAATCGGGTCGAAGAGGGAGGACTGATTGGGTTGGACGTAATTTAGGATTTCAACGTCTGTGGTCAGTGCTGGGGTTGGTCAGTTTTCTGCGGCGTGGAAGAACTTGGCGAAAGGTCAAGACTCGGTGTAGAGAGGTTCAAGTGGCATCGTTGATTTTAAGCTGGAGTGTAGGTATCTTGTGGTTGAGAATCTTCTGTGTAATGTGCAGTTATCTTTCTACGAAACAATAAAGTTTTCTCTGTGACTCTGGAACAATTGCCTAGAAAGTTCTTAAATTACCTATTCCCTCACAATTTACCTAACACCTTAATGTATCTTCACAAATCATTCATTAATAATTAAGAAGCACACCTTCTCGGATGAAGGTATGGGTACTAAGCAGCACCAATAATGTCTTTTAAGGGGTTACACCACCGTGGAGTCTAAAGAAACAGCTATCTTCAAGATTTTTTGGGGGGGAAATGATAAAGAAAATGATTAAATACAGCTGCTTTTTTGGGCTCCTAAGTAGTGACAAAACGAACTTAAAAGATTTATTATATATGAATGGGGTATCGCATGAAGAAAATGATATAGGGTAAAGGCAGGTAATATGGAAGGGCACGTAATATATGGAACTTCGTAAAAATTCGATAAAGAAATAACGAACTCTTACTAGACACAATAGACGATGATATTGATAATTGAGCCTCAGTAGGGCATCCATCATTGAAAAACAAACAATTATATTTTGCGTGCGGTGTAAAAGTTTCTGAAAAGTGCATCAAATAGTTAAATATTGCAGTGAAGGTAAGTTGTAAAGTATTATATACTTTTGACAAGCTTTTGAAATCAGGTGTACCATATTACCTGCTTTTACCCTACTATATTGTAAACAATACCATTAAGAATATGCGTACCAAGTTTGAAATCAATTGGACAAATAGTTTTGGAGATATTTGATATATCACCCTTGAAAATGTAGTACCTAGGGTAGATGTCCCAATTACTGACAGTGTCCTTATTACTGTCACTTTAATTATTTTACTTAATAGTGAAATAATGCGTGCAAAATCGTAAGGGAAAAAAATTTTAATGTTAAATTAGGTTTCCGTGTTAGATAATAATAGAGAAGCATTGCATACTGATATTTATAAATTAATATTAAAAGGTGAATGACAGTTTTAGGGACATTGGACTTCCTTATACTTTTTCAATTAATTAGCAATTAAAACATACTGTTTATACTATAAAAAAAATTTCTTAGATAAAAGAGTTCTTAAGCATTAGTATGCTGCAACTTGGAATGATTTTGAGGCTAAATAACTTCTGAAATAATTAACGAAAGTTACGCGATGAGCTTAATGTGGCAGTAATTGGGACATCTACCCTATCGAGAAAAACGCAAAAGAAGAAAAGTATTATAGAATGGTGGCTACCTGCTGCGAAATATCGACATCGGCGCCTCATTTAAAGTCTAAGTATAACTCGGCTATTTTGTTGAATTGTTGCGTCTACCATGACTTAAATTATTCTTCAAACTTCACGTAACAAGAAAATTCTCCCCAAAAAAATCAATTTCCCAAAACTTTCAGGGTGGCGCAACCCCTAACCTCTTAGCACTTTAACCTGATCCCCGAATCTCTCGAGTCGCAGCGGCACACCCGGTACAGTGTCATCGGCACACGCCAGCCTTAAGGGCAGCCCCGCATCCTCGCGGGAGCAGCGCAAACAATAGCAATAGGTTTGGCCAGAGCCACCCTTCGAGCAGCCTTCAACGTCCTACGACCATGCCCTGCGCCAGTATCCTTCGACCTTCCCACCCTAGCGTCCGCTCAAGAGAAGAAGCAGGCCAAGCTGAGGGCGAACGAAGGAGAGGAAAAGAGTATACCTCGGGGAAAACTTTAATTTCTTTCCGAGAAAGATGGCTGTTCCTTGTACTTCGCTGCTCGCCCAAGGAGCCGCTCTGTCCATGTGCCACGGGCACACGTCCCCCGGCGTGTGTGTACACGATCGGTGGGCCTGTGCACGTGGGATACGGACACCGATGGGCTCCGTAGGAATTAATTTGCCCGGATGTCCCTGCTGGGACGCCTCCTCGCAGACCGTTTGCTCGCCACCACTTTTCCAAACCAGACACCCCTGCTGTCCCTCCGAAAATCATCTTCTTCACCCGAGGTGTCCAGCGTGGCGAGCTGAAAAGCTCCCGGTGCGTGCAACTTTCTTCGAATGGTCACTAGAATTCGAAGGCGTTGAATCTTAGATACCAGAGCACCCACGATCGGCGATCGAGATTGCCCGGGTGCTAGACCCTCGATGCAAGAAGATTCGAGCTCCTCTGAAGGAACTCGGGATTATCGAAAACTTTGCGCCAGCTTGCTCGAAATCCTCCGCCACTGTAGCAGGTGCTGAGGATTTTTCTACCAGTCGATTAGCTCGATGTGGACGAGGTAGGTGCTGAGGGAAGGGACATTTTTAGACGAAAATGTAGCAGGACCAATCAGCCGAAATTACTGACGGCCCAATGTGCCGCGGCTATCGATCGAGGTCATAGTTCACGACGCGAGATGAACCATAAAGCGGCGCACACACCTGCGTATCGTAAACATAACGCCACGAGGCCATAAGCTCTCGCCCCCAGCATCCACCCTCCATCACACCCTGACGTAGCCAATTAGTCGAGGAATTAGCCCGACTCCGACCTCGAAATTATTGCGCCAACCGTGCGTGCCTCCTCGCATGGCCGCTGGTCAAAGGGTTCTGTACAAATTCCACGCCCTTTGCTCAGGAAAATTCTTCTTCAAACCCATTCAACTGGATTCTACACTCCCCTGTAGGTGATTTGCGACGGATTTGGAAACGTTGTCCCACAAACTACTTAGACGAACGAATCAAATCTTCAGAATTCGCACACGAGTCCTAGAAATCACCAGATTTAACAGCGGAAAGCTTTCGGTAGCTAACGCTTGGTGTGGAGAAGATTGGCAAAAGGGAAACCACCAGCGTGCACGTATCTCAGGAAGTTTCTCGAGCCCCCGACAGTTCTTCAGGAGGCAGTCAAAGAAGCAGGATGGAATACCACCTGTTATTCGCGGCGCAAACGAATGGGAAAGCCTGGAGGAAGTTCGCTGGGCCCGCTAATAACTCGACGGCGGCGGTGCTCGTTGTCGGGGCGCTTTACTAGCCGCGGTAAAACTTGGTAACTCGAGGAGATAAAGGTAGCGCGAGTCAGTGTCCCGAGGCCATGCCAACGATCCTCCTAGATCGCCCCCGTATCTCCTCAGTCTCATCTTTTGCTCCGCGAGCTCGTCTTCCAGCCAGCTCAGCGGGCTTTGTCCAGACACGCTGGGAAATTGTCCCCGCCACGGTCGCGCGTTTTTTCCATCGCCGGCTATCAGCCTGGAAATCCTCGCCGCCATCCGTAATTTCCGTGTATTAACGCCCAACGAGATGGACCACCTTGCAGCGCTGTCTTTTAATCTATACCGACACTTCTTGCTCGCCTCAAACTCGCGCGCAGAAAATGGCAGGATGAAGGAAATTGCATTTGTCCTGATGGACTTTGCTGCTTTATTTGTTGCAAGATTTTTGCTGGCTCTTGGAGCTTGCAAGCTTCTGTGGAAAGTCGATGGTGTCTTTGTGAATCAGATGAGTTGTGAAAGTGGAAAAGCTTTTAGTATATGTATCTTCCTTTTCGAATTTTCTATGCTCTCTGCTTAGCTATAACATCGAAGAATCGTCAAACACAAGTGAACGTCAATTGTATTTTAATGCTTTAATGTCGGATACCACAAACGTAGCGGCGGGGCGAGTTGATTAGAGCAGCCGAAGGAAGAAATTGTGTTCTGTGAGTGAATGGTGTTCTAGAATACGGTATTAAGCTGCTATCGAAATGTGACAGAGTGTCTGGGGACTGAGGGGGCCGGCAGCACGAGCCAACTTAACTTTCGTGCGAACATAGAGGTATCAGGTGCTAACTTTATGCTAATCTTTCTCTCCTTGGGCTGTAACGCTGCTCCGTAGTACAGGAGAACCACGACGCTTCTGCCACCCTTTCGAGTTTTTCGCAACTCTTCGTGCTGGACTCTGTAAAGGTCTCGCCTGACTATCGATCAACACCAAATGAACATCACTGAAACTCAACACTACCATCGAATCACTACTAATTGTAATAAAAATTCTAACGAAATCAATAAAGAAATTTTCATCTAAAACGTACATATAAATATTCTTAACCATGAGTAAGCGTTCCTATCTTCACATTTGCCCACGCAGATCCTTGTGCAGACATGTCCAATTGACACGATCCGCACGTTAAATTCGAATCGACCAGCGAACAGCACCCAGCGCGGGAGCTAGGCTTCCATCATTTAATAAACAGATGCACGGCGTGCAAACGCTAATCTGCCGTACATCCTTCGGAACCGCGAGCGCTGCATCCGGCTGCAGTTGCAGCCGCGGGTGCACCGCTCCACCGCTCCGCCGCTGCGAGTACAATCGTATTAGATACGAGCGGGGAATAGCGGCGCCGCGCCGGGAGAGCGAGTTTATAATGATGGAACGAGAATGTCTAGTCGCTCGAGACCGTATCACATTTTGCTCGCGTGTCGGCTAGCTGCTGCCGGCTGTTGCTCGTCTCCGCGCTTGTCGAACAGTCTGCACACTAGTGCACGCGCGTCAACGCCAACTGTATTAGAAGCTAGGAATCAAACAGGCAATTTAACTTTCATCTACGCCCTAGGACAGACGGAAAAATCCCACGAAATGGGTGTCTCGAGTTCAGTAATTAGCGATGTAGCGATAGAATAGTGGGAGCTTAATCTCTCGAGTGACTAAGGATGTGATGTAAAGCTCCCTGAATTAAAAAGAAATTAAAATGGGTGATTTGATTTGAGTAATTAGCGATAGAATAGTGAAAGCATAATCTCTCGACTATGGATATGATGCAGAGCTCGCAAGCTAGATTTCGGTATCCAGAAAAAATTGAAATGGGTGCCTTGAATTTAGTAATTAGCGATGTAGCGATAGAATAGTGGGAGCTTAATCTCTCGAGTGACTAAGGATGTGATGTAAAGCTCCCTGAATTAAAAAAAAATTAAAATGAGTGATTTGATTTGAGTAATTAGCGATAGAATAGTGAAAGCTTAATCTCTCGACTATGGATGTGATGTAGAGCTCGCAAGTCAGATTTAGGTATCCAGAAAGATTTGAAATGGGTGACTCGAATTGAGTAATTAGCGATGTAGCGATAGAATAGTGGGAGCTTAATCTCTCGAGTGACTAAGGATGTGATGTAAAGCTCTCTGTATTAAAAAAAATTAAAATGGGTGATTTGATTTGAGTAATTAGCGATAGAATAGTGAAAGCTTAATCTCTCGACTATGGATGTGATGTAGAGCTCGCAAGTCAGATTTCGGTATCCAGAAAGATTTGAAATGGGTGAGTCGAATTTAGTAATTAGCGATGTAGCGATAGAATAGTGGGAGCTTAATCTCTCGAGTGACTAAGGATGTGATGTAAAGCTCCCTGAATTAAAAAGAAATTAAAATGGGTGATTTGATTTGAGTAATTAGCGATAGAATAGTGAAAGCATAATCTCTCGACTATGGATATGATGCAGAGCTCGCAAGCTAGATTTCGGTATCCAGAAAAAATTGAAATGGGTGCCTTGAATTTAGTAATTAGCGATGTAGCGATAGAATAGTGGGAGCTTAATCTCTCGAGTGACTAAGGATGTGATGTAAAGCTCCCTGAATTAAAAAAAAATTAAAATGAGTGATTTGATTTGAGTAATTAGCGATAGAATAGTGAAAGCTTAATCTCTCGACTATGGATGTGATGTAGAACTCGCAAGCCAGATTTCGGTATTCAGAAAAAATTGAAATGGGTGCCTCGAGTTTAGTAATTAGCGATATAGCGATAGAATAGTAGAAGTCACTCTTGAGTAACTAAGAATATGACGCAGAGCTCGCAAAGTAGAATTCTATATTCCGAAAAATTTGAAATGGGTGCTTCAATTTGAATAATTAGCGATAGAATAGTGGAAGATAAATCTCTCGGCTGACTAAGGATGCGATGCAGAGCTCCCTAGATTAAAAAAAAACATAGAAACAGCAACCATCATATAAATCAGTAGAAATAATCGATGAAGCGAGTTTCTTTGAAATAGTCGCCCCAAGTCGAGTGATCAAACTTAGAATAGTAGAAGCTTAATCCCTCAAGCGACCGAGATTCCTGCTCACCGTGTGACATACACGCACCCGAAGAAATTCGAAACAGGCACGCTCGCCTAAACCTCGATCCGTACCACCGGCGTATCCCCGGGCTCCATCGAACGCGGCGCATCGGCGGGAAATGAAAAAAGTTACGAATTACACGATCATAGTGGAAGCTTGAACAAAGGGGGTTACGCGAGCGGAGGTGTGCAATTACGAGCGCGCAATCCGAGCTGCAGCAGGATGACGAAGAAAATAATTACGTCGGGCCCGTGGATAGATTAAAAAACCATGCAATTTTTGCGCCAGGCATTTTTCCGCGCGGGAGCCGGTCGAATAACGCGAGCCTTGATTTACAATTCGCGCGGCGTATAAGTTCGCGGATGCTTCCACCGCAACGGGCGCGGGGCTCCTCGCATGTTTATTCGCAAGCGCGTTTAGTAAATGCCCCTTGGAAGAAGCACAGACTTGCTGATTTACAAGGTACTCGGTGAATTACACTTCTGAGGGATCGATGAATCGATTTCCACGGTACTTGCAAATGCACCGCGTCACAGATGCATCTCTAAGTCATCGAGCTTCGAAGATGCACTTCCAACTTCGTGAAACTTTTATGGAGAACACAGAGACACCCTTGTGGATTCCTCATGCCCTAAGTTTCTTTCAAGTCTAAGTGTTTGAGGTGGTAAATGCATCTTCGAATGAAGTTTGCTGTGTTACTGAGTCCTCGATGATTGCGTCGTCCACTGATGATTATTTAGGACCTTGAGCTTTTAATAAGACACTTACTAATTTCTTGCCAGTTTCAAAGACTCGCAGAAACAAACACTGCCAAATCCCCGTACGAATTAATGCCACAGTTACCCATTGACAAAGCTGCGTGCACTATTCATTAATACGTGTGCAAACGGCTGGCTGCGTAAACAGTGTTCGATACATCGGCATTCCTGTTTACCCGCAGGCAAAGCACACGAGCGCAAGGATACAGGCGCACCCTGGCCACAGTAGAATGAGGAAAGCGTGATCAGACACCTCGAGTGGAACGGCAGCTATAGGAATTCGACTATTCCTCGTAATAAACTCGACTGGAAGAAACTTCGAGATTTCAGAGTTCGTAAATACTCAAAACCCGAAGTACCCCCAAAACCACAATAACGCTCCTTCCTCGCACGATAACCCAAAATACAAGGAACCAAAGTCTCGCCTTTATTAAGGGGTCATTCTACTTCGATCGGCCGAAACATTAAGCTATTTTTAAGAATTTTTTCTCACTAAATGTAACACATAATGAAATAAATCTTGTTGGCATTTATCAAGGTATTTTTATAGTATACAAAAAATATTTTCGTATAATACGAGAATAGCTTAATAAATACCAAAAGATTTATCTCACTATATGTTATATTTACGGAGACGAAGAATCATAAAAAATAGCTTAATTTTTCGGCCGATCGAAGTGAAATGTCGGTTTAAGATCGCCCTAAACCGAAACATCGAACAATTCAAAGCACTCGGAACTCTGAGTCACCCAGAACCCCCAGCATCCGAGGCACCACCCAAAGTTCCGTGGCACGGGATCGCTGGGAGCGATCCGAGGCGTTTTCAGCCCATCGCTGGCAGCACAGGTGCATCTGCACCACTGCTAAGCGCACGTAACGTCCACACGCAAGGGTGTACGTGGCACGTTCGCCGATCCGGCTTGTGTAAGTGCTGGGAACGGGAGGATCAGGAGGGCAGGAAGGGGGAGGGGAGAGGAGAGACCTAGAGTCGGTCCCAGGGGATACGTAGAGCCGTGGCACGGCCCGAGGCAGCTCGTCACCTGGGACAGCCTTATATCGGCGAGTACAGTCGCACCGAGAAAGTGCCATTGTACCTAAAGCCGTTTTCCTTGCTCTTGATCAAGAGCCATTCGAGAACAACCGCGGCTCGTGACTCGGGATGTTCTCTCGCGGGGGATCCACGCTGATAGATAATGTCCTGGAGGGATCAAGGGGTGCGTATTAACGGGGGATCTGCTACACTGCCGTATCTGATGGGAGCAAAGGGGTGTCCGCGCGGGCTCCCTTAGATTTCACCGGAGGTGAAGTTTTTGGTAATTCTATCTTCGGTATTCAGGAACATAGTGAACGGTTGATTGAGATTTTCTATAGTGGCTTTCGCGGATGTCATCTTTCTAAACGTCACGCCACTATAGTGGCTTTCGCGGATGTCATCTTTCTAAACGTCACGCCACTATAGTGGCTTTCGCGGATGTCATCTTTCTAAACGTCACGCCACTATAGTGGCTCACTGTATCGTTTACACGTAATTCGCGTTGAACTCTGCCGTACAGAGAAATACCCCCGCGTAAAACTCAGCCGTGCCTAAGAGGTTAAAGATCTTCAAATATAGAAAATATTTTGGGAAATAGGGACGGTAACTTGAAATTCCCGGGGCTGTGTATGCTAGAATCAAGTACACTCGATTGACTGGCGAGGAAAATTAGAAGTGTATCGAGTATCGAACCCCTAGGATCGATCGAGTCCTCCAAGAAACTTTGAAGCGAGGTCGATATTCCTCGGACGAGGTATTCGAAACGCGTGAGGCATCAGAGAGCACCTCCAAATTGCCTCACCGGTAATCATCCGCCACGCGTTCGCCTACGTTTCACAGCGTTTCGAATAATCGATCAAAAACGCCGTCGAACGTCCACGGGGTAAGGGAAGCTGAAATTCCTCGGCTTTTGGAAGTGGCCCAAAACAGCCCTGCACGGAGGATCCAGCGAGAACGCGGACCATGGAAGGGAAGCTTCATTAGCGGTTGCGATGCCGAGTGCGGGGGGCGGCGCGGGGGTGAGAATCGCGGTTGGAGGAGGAGGAAGGAGGACGAGGCCAGGAGGCGAGGGGAGAGAGAGAGGCTGCGAAGGAGAAAAGTCCACAGAGGACGGGAAGAGGGAAAACGAAATCGAAAGAAACAGAAGGACGGCAAAGTACACGAAGGGAGCAAGAGGGAGAGAGGGGAGGAGGGTGGAAAGTGCGAAGAGGCAGCGGGGCCAGATCCCTCGGGACTCTGTGCTCTCCTCTGGCGCTGCCAGCACTCGGGAACGCGAAAGAGGAGAGCCAGAGGAGGGAGTGAGTGGGGTGGGAGGAGGGAGAACTAATCAGCTCGACGCATGCGCACTGGGCTGCTCTCGCGGTCCCTCGGGATTCCCCTGGCATTCCCCATAATATACCCTCGCCCAACTCCCTCCTCATCCACCTCCACCTCCTCCTCCCTCGACGCCCTCTTTACCTCCGCGTCCTCTCTTCCTCCTGCTCCTCTTGGATCCTACGTCGCAGCTACACTCGCTACAGGACTTTCTAGCTTCCCACCGGCAAGATGGATCTCCCTTCCACTCTTTCTCCGAGTTTTCGACTTTTCGAATTTTCGAATTCTCCAATTTCCCCGGCTTCCTGTCACTTGTTATTAACGCGAGACCTAGGGGGTGCTGGTTGAGTGAAGCGTGTGATTCCTCCGGTGTTTTATCATTTTTTGGGAGTGACGTTTTGAGTAAATCACGGGGGAAAGTTTGTAGGGGAAAGTGTTCTTACTTATGGATGTTACTTAATAGATCAGACCAGACGCCGTTTCCCAAACGGCTTTCGTATAATCTTCCCGCGGCCGTCTCGCTTTTCGTCACCCACCATCAGGTCGGAGGACCTTCTGACTTCTCCCAGTGGGAGTTAGGATCCCCCATTTTCTTAATGCCAGAGATTTCAATCCGTCACGAGGTCGACGCGACATCTTTCGCTTCGACAATTTTCGGATACCCCAGCGTAGGTCTCCGAAAGCATTTGCCTCCTCCACTTCCCCTCGCAATTATCCACTTCACCCCTCGTCAACTCAAATTCCACCCAAAACGAGTTCCTTCTAACAACGTTGAAGCCTCTTTCCTCCCAAAAGGAAATTTTAATCCCGTCCTCGGCCAACTTACGACAATTTCGTCACGAACCTTCCAATTACCGACACGCGATAATCGTTCCCCGCTGTCTGTGACCACGACAGAGGTAGCCAATTGACAGTCGAGTGATTCGACGAAAGACAGCGAGGCAGCCAGACGAGGTCAGTGAATGAGACCACAATCGAATGACTTCCCTCGATCTCCGGTATCGTTTCCGAGCAACAGCTTCGTATTCAGCTAGCTAAGTGGGGGTTGCTCGATCATTTGTCGAGGCGTCGCTAATTCCTAATTGGCCGTGCTCGGTCTGACGGGGAAAAAATGGGGGAGAAAAGAGAGGGAACCGGGGGACGTGGCTGTTGTTCGAATAATCGGGACCCAACGGGGTTGACTCGCGGCGACAACAACCCTTTCTCGCGGGCAAAAGCTAGCAAAGCGCAGGAGCCACCCCCTCGGATTCTTTCTGTGGCAGAGTCGCTCTGTAAGGCGTTAACCTGCCACCATCCCAGAATCCCGCCGAGCCAATATTCCCCAGGACAATGATGATACACCTGCGGTGGGCGTTTTTGACGTATCGGTTATTCTGCTAATCATTTGTGTGGGGGATGAAGTTCGCGAAGTACGGATTACGAAGTGGAGGCTAATTCCCATCTCTACGTTTTCTTTACAAATTCTTGGTCGGCCCTGAAGGTTCTTAAGGATGTATTGGATCTGTCTTCAAAATGGTATCGAGTTGATGGAAATTTGTGAGATTGTTCTTTTTCATCTTTCTGATAGGCTCCAAGAAATTTAAACGAATTCACTAAACGGTTGCTGAGTTATAACGATTTTACTTTTCACTAATTTTGCACGTACTCTTATGGAAACAGCTGAAAAAATGTTGAAGAAATGGTACCAATGTTTTCAATTTTTTTATACATGTAGTATATGGATAGATGAAAATATCTACCGAGGTTCAATTGTTTTCACTACACCGTTTTAAAGAAATAAATTATAACTTGAGAAAATTGTGAATTCGGGACATTTACACTATCAAAAGTTTATCAAATATTCGTTGAGAAAGCATTTGTAACGTGAAAAATACATTTCTAGGAGTAACAATAAAACTCCAACTGGCTTTCGAGTTCCATACACCTAGATTTACTATGCGTAAGACGTAGATATTCAAGTATTTCAAACTTCATATACTTTTGTCTAATATTGTACGTCCGATACATCCTTAAAAACAGTGGAACCCCATGGAAAACCTCGAGAGGTCCTCGAACCTCCCAAACAGTCTTAGGGAACTGGACAACAAAAATTGAAAACTCCTCGTAGAGCAGTGACGAGCAACCCGCGGCGCGCCTGAACATTGGCATAAATTAAAATTCTTGGATTAGTTATATTTATATATTTATTAATATTGCGGTTCGCGTAGAGTAGTAGGTTTCTACTTGTGGCCCACTTCGGACAAAAGGTTGCTCACCACTGTCGCAGAGAACACTATAGGGTAAATCCGGGAGACGCGGTCGACCTAATATAAAATGGCTATTAAATCTAATATAGACATTACTTATTTTATCAGGACAAACCTATAGGTTCAGAATTTTATGCTCATTCAGAAAGACTAGTCGATATTTGCTTTAAGACAATAGAACATGAAAACTGAAGTCATGACATCTGACCACCTCTCCCGAGGTACCGGGAGAAACGGTTTTCGTCGTTGGCAGAGACCACTGACATAATTATCCATGGAAAATTAACAACGGATAAACCAAAATTATTTATGAGTGAATACAACGACAGATTTATTGATATTTAATTTGTTTACGCTAAACACGCAAAGAACACATCAATCGAACAGTGAACTACCTACTGGCGATTAACAAGGCAAATGAATACAAAAGTGAATAAATAAACTAAATAAACGAAAATAATAATAAAATAATAATAAAAAATACAAAAATAATAAAAAAATCATAACTCGACCATCTCTCCTTTTTGCAACGAAAGATGGTCTTCTCGTTAGCTTTGAAAGGAAGAGTTAACCTTTAGAGGGACCGGCTGGCCACTATAGTGGCCACCTAAGAATTTGGATACTTTGCCGGTCATTTTGGTGGTATATATGCATTCATTTTAAGAAAATAAAATTTACAATTTCAATGAAAAAATCCCGGCCCTCTAGAGGTTAATATGGCCAAATACTTTAGCTGCATTGTCCCTTAATGTCACTACTATCTTATTATCCCAAATATTCAACGAAAATAAACTTAGAAGTATATTTTAAATACGATTCTGCACAACCGCTGTTTGACAAAAGAGGTTAAATGTAACCCCAATTTACATTTTAAAGCCTATAAATCCAGAAAAACACAGAAGGAAGCGAAATGACGCTATTCATTCAACTGTTTGGCGTCTAGAGAAGGAATTGTACTGCACTTTACATACGGAGTCTGAAATATAGCGACTCGGCCAACTCTCCAACCCGACCGCGTCTCCCGGATTTACCCTATATAAGTTCCCCAGACCAAAAAGCCTCCGAACACCACCCCCGCTGCCATACACAACCCCATCGCGAATAAGACATTCCAGTTCCGTTTAAGCCAGCGACGCGTGCTCATAAAATTCGCCGAAAGGCTCGCGGTATTTTCGAGAAGCCTCGTATAATCTCGCCTAACGACTCGGGCGCCGATCCTCCGGCCAATAAAATTCTGGCGGCCAGTCGTTACGTAACCGGGGAGGCCAGGAAAGATTCGCGTTTTCCTTTGGCCGCGCTGCTCTCTCCTCTCCCTCCCCCGAGGGGCGGCAGATCCAACTTTTATCTGTTCCACCCTGTACAGGCCGATTATTATTTCAGGTTAGCTTTCGCCAAGTGTACTCGCGCGCGCTCGCGTGCGCGCTTTATACTCCAAGGTAAAACCGGCTTGGAGGAGCTCGAAACGAGGTTGTATCCCCGAGGAGGCGACCGACTCCCGCGGGAGATGCCTCGATGCCTTCCTCTCCGCTTCTCCGCTACGCCACCCCTCCTCCCTCCCGCCGCAACCCTCATCGCCTGTTCCCCCGGCTCGCCTGAAAACATCCAGGCTCCTTCGTTTCTTTAATACATGGCCACCGCCAGCGTTGCTCATTACCTCGGAATAAAATGACGCAACGCTGCCTGCTCCGCTGTGACCGTTTATTAACCCTAAGATGGCGGCGGATACCTGGGCGCAAAGTGTTCGCGGTGGTGTGAGTGCTTGGGTATTTGAGGATTCCGGGTTGCTGTCGCGAGGATTTTGTTTTATAAATTGCGGTGGGGGTGTGAAAGGGCAAAAGGGGTAGGAGTTTCCCTAGTGCCGGACGCTTAACCCTTAACTGATATATATATATATATATACTGTTTTTTTTTTAGATGTAACTGGTATACTAGGGTCGTGGCAAACCCCAAATAAAAAAGGACACAGAAATTTGTAAAGTAGACACTAGATCAACCTCTATGAATATTTTGTTCTTAGGTAATGTATAAAATAATAGAAACGAAGAATGTTAAAGTAGTATTATAAAATTAATTAGAAATTCAGTTTACAAAGTTGGGCAAAGGAAAATTTTGCAGTGAACTTTGGGGTCATGACCGAAACCAAGATACCAGTTAAGGGTTAAGGTTTTTCTCAAGTAAGAAGAAAGATATAATGTAAAATCGATCTCCCAACGTTTTGCATGAATTTTTTGACACCTTCACTTCAAGGAATCTCCAGGGCCATTCGCAATGATTATTTACAGAGAAAAAATATATTTCTATAGTTTAAGAGATTCTTAATATTGTGCAAAAAGTTCCATTAAATTATCTGTAATAGTTTTTCTTTAATTAATTCCCAAACAGCAGTTATTTTTATGAGCTGCAAGAGAGACCATGGTAAAGTGACCCTAAAAAAGTTTGAAGTTGAATAAAATTTTCTCCTACACCGAAACCTCTGCTTAAAGCTACTAGTAGCTAGAAACACCCGTGTCTACTAGAAAGGCATATATACATTCACATTATAAATAATACCCCACTTTTTAACGACATAAGAAAAAATTCCTCCAGGGGTAGATCCGGTTGCCAAAGATTATTATGTTAGCGGACACGCGAAGCTGCTCGCGGAAACACGTCGATGCCCGATGGCGTTTATTCCATGCGCCATTCGATGTAATTCGTTTAATTGAGATTCACCGCGCGTTTCGCATCCTGCCATCGTATTACAAGCGCGCGATTTTTCCGCTAATATCTGATTTATCGCCGTGCACCGTGCTTTTTTCACCGGACTGTCGCTGCGTTTCCGCGGATGAACGACCGCCACTTTTAACGAAGCCCATGAAAACGTTAGCGGAAACTGCCAGGGGAAACAAGACGTAAAAGCGCGAGCGAGCGGGTATTCGATGATGTACGATCGGGAGAGCTATCCTCCCTCTGTATCATCGAGCCGCCATTGTCCCGCGTCGCTGTACTTTCGACCGCGATGTATCGACATAATAAGCGAGGGCGGATCACCTTTGCCACCTGAGCCCCTATTACCATTCTGAAAGGAATTGCCACCCCCGGCGCTTCTACTCCACCCTCGCGCGTCGCGCATACATGTGGGGAAACTTCGGCGGGGAGGCTACCCTTCCAATTAAGTCTTCCTTTCGAGGAAAGATGCTTAAACTATCAACCGGGGTTGGGAGAATTACTCAGCGTTACTTTCGCCTCGGTGAAATGTTTCTCAATATGCGATAATAATCGGGCGATACTCGCTATAAATTAGCGCCCATTTAGAACCACCCAGAGAATCATCCCCCATTGTCAACGCAGCTCGAATGCTGTTTACTCACGAACGAGAGTGAACGTTAAATGTAGTGGATGCTAGGGAGAAAAGCTGGTGGGACACTAGCGATCGTCTGGAAACAGGTGAACGCGCAGCCATCGCTCACGCAGCATCCGAAGGACCCTCCGGGACCAAAGGAATCCCATATTCATAGAGGCTAAGGTTGATCCACGCTTCTTGAGCGACCGCGAACAATGACTATGCGTCCGAAACGCATTGTTGCGCCGTGGATAGTGCGACGTCCCGCGAGAACTGATAAAAGTAATGCACCAGAATGCACCGAGAGTGCACCCTCCTACTGCCCTCCCCCTCTCGCGATTCTTGCCCCATTGTCGCGGGGCGTAACGACGGTCGCCCCGAGTGCGATGCTTCATTGTACGAAGTATTCAGAGTCGGCGGCGGGATCCGCGAAAATAGATCTCTGAGCAGGCTGAATGCTGAGCCGGTGTTGATCTTTTAACTGGCTCGGCCGCGCAACCGCTGCACCGCCCTGCTCCAAACACGCGGGAGATTTAGAACTTTCGTTGGGGATTTTTTTAGCGGACTTGCTGCTTGGATGAGTTAAGGGGGTATACCCGTTTCAACCCGCGGAAAATGTGTGCATTTTGTGGATTTTTTTACAAGTCAACGGCTTGATGAAGATTCCCCGTTTTTTTACTGTCTTTACATAGTATTTTGAACTAATTAAAAAATAAGTTTTAGTTAAAAAAGTATTGTTTTGCGGAAATTATGCATACGTATCCGAAAGTCTCTCGATTTTAGACGGCTAAACGTTAGGCTTAAAAACTCACGCTACGTTCTACCAATTCACTTCCAATTTTTCATACAGGATCGTAATAAGATTTTTATTCCGATTACCCGTTTATTATTTATAAAGAAAAAAAGGTGGCTTTTTCTTTTAGGAAAATGTAACTTTACCTTTGATCTCTCACCATTTCTTTATTTTTCACAATTTTCAAAATCGGTCCCGTTGGACGATAGCTATTGGCATACTTTGTAAGAAGATTTTATTGTTTTTGATTTCAGACACGACATACTCAAATCGAGAGACTTTCGGATGTGTCCATAACTTCCGAAAATCAATAGTTTTTTAACTGAAACTCTTTTTTTATGTAGTTCATAATACTATGTAAAGATAGTAAAAAAACAGGAAATCTGAATCAAACCGTTGACTTGTAAAAAAAATCCACAAAATGTACATTTTCCGAGGGTTCAAACGGGGATACCCCTTTAATAGAGATTTGAAAAGATTTAAGGAGCGGCCTCTCCTGCTTGTTTCGAGCAGTATATTTTGTTGAAAATTTTGAAAGATTACGAGGAATCTAGTTGAGGCTGGAGAATATTCTATTGATACCAATTATTGTATTAATTAAAGGTCCCTTGACTGATGAAGAGTATTCTATCGACGAAAGAGTTAAAGTACAGGAGATATGATTTTTTAATTATAACACTCACCCTCCGAATGCCGACTGAACGCACGCTGCAGCTCCTCCTCCTCCTCCTCTTCCTCTTCGTCCTCTGCAACAGACAATTAGCTCGATTAAGAATGAGGAGTTTTCCACGCGGAGCCCTCGAAGGAACGGTCGATGAGAAAGGAAAACACGCGCCGCTCGGATTTACGCGAACGTTTAATAACGAGGGAAAGTATTTAGCAACACTCACGCTTAATTCCCGTTGTCTCATTATCCTGCTCGGTTACCTCCAGGACATTCTGCTCGTTCCCGTCCTCCCACTCTTCGTCTCCTGCGGAGAGGCAAGCGACCATTAATTCCACTTTCATTTGCATATCACCCGGCGAAGAATGAAATCTGTATTTGCGAAGAAAAACAACCGACCAAGTTGTGATTCTTCGCCATCCCCCTCTCGCGTTGCATTCCAACCGACGTGAATATGAATTCCCAACGATTAATAATGAGCTTCTTGCGGAATACCCGCCGCCTTGCCACGCAGGGCCATTTACGTGTCAAACGTGACGACGTGAATTCTTACGAACAACGTGTCGCTGCTCTGTACAAAGTGTACTGCGTAATTTATACGCAAGAATGTGCATACATTTATTTTTCTTCTTGGAATTACTTTAAGTATACCGCTTTTCAACTTCCCGATTACTTTAAGGGAAGACCCCACCCTGAAGCCACTAACAAAATACGAAGTTAGGGATCATTTTCTTCGTATAAATAAAAATATAGGGCTTGGATTTTTTATATAGTTTTAAAGCAATCTTTACTTTGCGAGAATTTTTTTTATGAAAAATTGTACAAAAGTGCGGCGGACAAATGGTTTTCCAGAGCACTGGAAAACCATTTTTTCTGGAAACAGGAATAAATTATCTTTGACCTGCGTAGGATTTTCTCAAAACTCAAAATATTTTGGAAACTATAGCAGTATGAAGAATTGCTTTTAATTTTTGCCATAAAAATTTGCACTGAAATGCGTGTAAAAAATAAAATAATTGAAATATTCAAAAAAATCCTACGCTACGTCAAAGATAATATATTCCTGTTTACTAGATCTTTTTTGTATTTGCTTCTCAAATGATCCAGTCATTCCTAGGAGTGTGGGTCAGTTCTTTGCAGTGCTCCGGGAAGCCACTTTACAATTTCTAATAAAAAAAATTCTAACAAAATAAAGATTGCTTCAAGACTATATAAAAAATCCAAGCCCTATATTTTGATTTATACGGACAAAAAAAACCCTAACTTTGCCTTTTGTTAGTGGATTCAGAGTAAGGTCCCCGCTTAAGTATCCAAAGTAATACGATTAACCATAACTAAAGGGTACTCAGACGTTCATCTTCCCTCTATCTACTCCACGCACACTCAGCTCACTTGATTCCGGTCACTCCAACGCATACGTACAATCAGTGCCCTACTTCACACTGTTCCCCTTCGTTTCGTTAGATTTTCTCCTACACTAACTCGCGAATATGGTCTTGCTCCAAACTACATCCAACAAATATATCCTAGAAGTGTTCCCCAAACGAATGCCAAGCATGCAAAGTTAGCCGAGTATGCCCACTGCACAAAAGAAATTGAAATCACATTTCTCAGGCTGCCTACAGGTTTAAATCGCGTCTGAATCGATCGCGGGAGGATGGACCTGTTCCAGGAGCCGTCAGATCCAACTCGCTGCCTCGCCAAAGGGCTGGGATTCGCTTGTACATCATCAAAAAGCGAAACGACGAGCCGTGTTTCCGGAATGAAATATACCCGCGGAGCACACGGACCTGGCTCCCGTATAGCGGAGCCATCCGTTTGTCACGTGGGACCACAAAATTAAACTTAAAAAATTACACCCCCGTCCACGTGGCCAACAGGTCGTTTGTTATTTTGCATACACCCTCCCCCCTCTCTCTCCGCGTCCCTCTCACCCACCGCCCCTCTCTCACTTCACGACCTAGCTCGACGAACTTTCCACTCGGCCCGATTGCCACCGTTTCCAAAGGTGTCGAATGCGGATTTTTTTTTCAAACCAACCCCCTCAGCTTCCACCTAAACGAGGACATTTGTAACCCACGCGCGACTGATTAGCCCATGCTCCGATGACTGCCTCCGTGGAGTGCAGTGTATTATTACGATTCGTTGTGTGTGATAAAAAAAAAGAACGGGGGAGGATTCAAGCTTTTTAAGGGAGGCTTTGATTTCGGAAGATGGAAGCGACATATTTTTAAATGACACGTGTCCTCCTCTGCTCTCTTCTCAGCATCTCGAGAAGCTCTAGTAGCCTAGCTACTTAATCACAAGAATAAAAGCTAAGGGAGCTCGACTATTAGCTGGATAATCAAGCTGTTCCGTGCAGGTAGTACAGTGCGCGAGGCAGCGTGCCCGGGGAGCATGGTAATCGCGAAAGTTTGATGAAGCTTAGAGAGGAGAAGAGTGGCATCGACTTTATTGGAAGGGCTCGGGAGAAAGAAAGACGGCTGAGTGGATGTCCTCCAGCGGTGGTAGGAGCATTAGCCTGCTAGACGAGAAGCATCGGGCGCATCGAAGCAAGGGATGGAAGGCTGAGGCCGGTCTTAAATATTCCAGAAGACATCAGGCGGGCTGCTGGTGGCTGGCAACCGCCCTTCGATTCAACCTTCGCGCCCTACGGCCTGTCAGCTGTCAGGGCTTCTGTCGAGCAGCTCGCGCGCTCCGTGCCAACGACGATACCACCGGTTAATGGTTCATCCATCATCGGGAACTCCTGACGGCGCGGACTTTTCCATCGGTCCCTGCCTTGTCCCGCTAATTGCCGTTGAACTTTCGCTCACCCTCTGGAGACGGTGTCTCGCGCAACCGATTACTGCCGTAGGAACAATTCCTCGGATACTTCCACCCCGATTCCGGGTAGCGTTCTTTTCGATTTTAATCGCTGATTAAACAGAGGGGCGATGGGTGTCAAACCCCGACAAACTAAGAGAAGATCCTCTCGATTTTCTAAGGAGAATCATAATCCTCCAAAATCCTAGAGAAATACTAGAGTAATTTATTTATTTATTTATTTAACATATACGGGTAAGGCCCATTTCTTAACAGAATTGGTAATAAATGATATCTAGTAGAGAGGGACATTTCACAGAAAACAAGAAGAAAAACGAAATATGTAGAGTACAATGATTGTGAAACCCGAGAAATGCGCGTAACTATCAAGACATAACCATATGTGCCACTGCTCTAAACACAATAGTCTTAAAAGTGGAAGGACACCCATGAAAAAAATAAATCTCCGTATAATAGGGGAAATATGGACAAAACCGGGTACCTGGGTAAAACCGGGACGGACTATTATTTTTAAAACGGCCTTAAATTTTCCCGCGTTGTTGCAGCCACATATTGTCACGATGTGCGTTGTTCCATCAACAAAAGATGATTGTGTTACAAGCGTCCTTACTAAAGTTATACCGACTTGTGTGTTTTTAAAGGCTCTGATCTAATTTTCGATAGTTAAGAAACTTCGATACTTTTGACAGTGTTCAGGTAAGTACTTTTTTGTGCAAATTATGTTAATTGTTGCATATTAAAGTGTAAATAACTAAGACAGTTTGTTTGTACTTCACCCTGGCATTGTTGATAATTCGTAATATTTACAAAATTGTATGTTGGGGTAAAACCGGGTACCCGAAAAAGAGGAAGTTATTAACATTAAACTAAATCTTAAGAAAGGACTACAACTAAACAGAAAGAAAACCACAAAATTAAACAAAATACGGAAGGATAATGATAACAGTGGTGATGAAGACGGTGAAGACATTTGCATTTATGTCCAACAATCCTATGCTTCATCCAAATTGAATGAGGGTTGGGTGCAGTGTACAGTTTGTTATAAGTGAGCCACGAAGGCTGCACTGGTTGGGAGACTGAAGAATTGGACGAATTCCCTTGTTATAGGTGCTAGAGTCAGTTTTTACTATGGTACCCGGTTTTACGCAGGCCATGGGGTAAAACCGTAAAAACGAACCATATTTTAAATCGTAATTTCTTTGTATCTGTTATTGTATTAAAAAAAAATGGATATATACTATTATTTAATAAAAAGTTTATTCTAATGAATTCTAATTTCAATTTCTTTCTTTCGTTAATAATGTCAAAGTTATAAGCTTTTATCCTTAGCGTCCCGGTTTTACCCATATTTCCCCTACGTGTTAGCCAGATTACAAATTCGGCTTATGGGGTCGGTAAGAACAAATCTGGATGTGTAGATGTGAGGTCTAAAGAGCAGGGTATGCCTGATAACACGTTCCGGAAGCATTAAAATTAACCAAACTAATGACACGTGGGCTGCACACCAAGGCGTTAATAATTTTGAAGAAAAAAGTCAGGTTGTTAGCAATCAGGTTGTAATATATTGACAGTCATTTTATTTGTAAATTGGTTGTGATATCCGAAATTTGATTAAACACATTTTATAAGGGTAGTCAGATTATCATATTTCAATCGATTTGAATGCTATAGCATTCATGTCATTCTGTATCATCATGAAAATGAATACTACATATAGCATTCACATCCGCGAACGTGTTAATTACCCAGTGGCAAGCCAGACCTATCATCTTCACCTATACTCCAAGTCATTTTAGAAGGAACTTATTCGCGCATGTAGAATGAGCTCATTGGCTCCGAGAAAGCGTTTGTTTGAGGTATAGCCAATAGTAATTTGTTTCGGCACCAATGAACGCCAACGATTCGTCAGTCGGCAAGTTCCTTCTAAAATGACTTGGAGTATAGAACTCTCTACGCCTCGCCTCGTCTTCTTTCAATTCAACCAAATCATCAAACCGCATAAGAAGCATCAAAATACCAAAACGACCCCAGACGAGGCGGTAGACCTTAACATCCACAATTCCACACCAAAAACTCACACAACCTCCTCCAGTAAACCATCTCCCATTTAATCGACAGTCCACTCAAGCTTCCCGAATTAACGTCCCCGAGACCCCGGGTCCCAGAATCGAACGAAACTCCCAATTTCTCGGTCCATAGGGTTAACATCCTCGCGGCACTCGGCCGGGTCCAGCCGACGGAATACCGAGTGGCTGTTTCGTATGCGCGCGGCGGCCCGCCAGGATTCGATCTCTGCCCGTAAATACTGTAAACAATTCGGGCGGCGAGGCAAAATAGCCCGGGCCGGACAATAATCGTAAAGGTAAGGGGATTGGCTATCATCTCGCTGGGCCCGGCGCGCAGCTTTACGCGGGCTGCACCTGTGTTTATGTACGATACGAGGCACAGCAAGAAGGTAATACGGTCTGTCTGGCCTAGACGAAGCGGCTGCACACGACCGCCGCCTAAGCTCTCGAAAATACAGGTCGCAATCTCCACCCCGCCCTATCCCGTGGTTGGCAAACGTTAAACGGATGTATTATTATGAGCGACCCTCGGATAACTGCATATTGCGGCTTAACCCTGCCGCGCGTTGTTCTTTCGATAACGCTTCTGGATAGGATTCCTAAGGGCTCGCGATAGGGACCACTGAAAAGGCTGAGCGCTTGTGTTTTCTGGTTTCGCGAGCTGGAGCTTCGAGGGGCTTGCAAGGGGTTCAAGAGATATTGGTCAAGTTTCTAAGGGTGGGTGTAGGGGTGAGGAAGATGGGGAAGGTTTTCTGTTTTAACTGGCGGGATTTGGGTGCTTCGATTCTTTGCTGGGGTGGATTTATTGGTAGTAATTAGAGGTGGTTTACTTTGAAGTATTTAGGGAAAACACAATAGAGATTAGAGTTGGAGGTGGAGCTGGGTTGTACGTACGGATACTGTGGGGAAGCTTGTGACGCGTAGAGTGTAGATTTGCAATGGTATTATTCAGAATTCTGCGGCCATTCGTCAGAGGAAAGGCAGTGGTAGCACCGGGAGCTGTTTCCCTGTTAATATCAAAGAAATGTATTATGATGAACCAATCTATATGCACGAAGATGATAACTGCATATTGAGACTAAACCCTCCTCCGCCACGGACCATCGTGGATCTCTGGCAAAAATGCTTTAAGACGCGACGCGCATGGGGAACGAGGAATGTTTCCTCCTCGAGCTTAAAATGTGAAGCTCGAATTGCAAGTTGATCGTTATATCGAGGAATAATGCTGAAATTTCTTGACCACCTTCCTGTTTCGTTTTGTCCAAAGGAATTTCAAGGAGCGAATGATTTTTCGAGAACTCACTTTCACTCCATTGTCCACGTTTGTTAAATCATATTACTTCTCCGCTGAGCCTCGGGTATATAATACTACGTCTTTTCATTGAGAATTCCTGAGGACCGTTGACACAGCAACGCGTCTTTCGTTACACCTCTCCCGTTGCGAATCAAGAGCCTTGCAAGTCGACGGAATACCGCTGGCAGCGCGGGGAACCAGAAATCTGACTACGCCATCAGGATGTCCCGAATGCAATACCTTTAAAAGCAACTGCTGTTCCTCTATTTCAGAGGAGAAGAACAATCTGCTAGCAGACTCGGCTGACAATTGCTGGTGGTGAAGGAAACTTGGTCAACGGCACAAGTTAAAATGCAGCAATCGATACGTTATTAATGGTATCCGCTGTTAAAAAAAAATCGAAAAAATTTGTTGGCAGATTTTCATTCAACGACATCTCAAAAATGTTAAGTTAAAATTTTGGATCGAAATTCCTAACGGTACAGATTTTATAGGTAGTTCGGGGGGATCACCAGTGTGACGACTTTTAAATAGGTGTTTTTTGAAGATGAATTGTAAAGCAGGTATAATAGACAGAAATGTGATTTTTCTTTTAATTAATAATACATTTATTGATCTAAAAAATGAATCATTTTTTTTAATCGAATAAACGCATGGAAAATAGGGCGCGCACGGGCAAGTCTCTGTTACTCTATAGTACATAAAGTTCGTCTATACGAACTTTATGTACAAACTTTAAGTACGTTTTTTATTCGAATCAATTTTTTACGCACTGTCGCCACGATAAAAAATGCAATTCTTGACCGAATCTAAAAATTCAAACGGGTTTCTACTCGTAATTACACTGGCTTCCGCGCTACCCACTATTGCGAGTTTTCATACACTCAATTTTTTATACTAAACATTTTTGTGCAAAAAACCCCATGTTTCGGAGACCCTATCGTTTAAAGACTTTTGCAATCATCGCGCAGTTGTTTCTTAACACTGTCCGAGGGTAGCGCGGTAACGACACATGTGTAATTAAGGAATATCTTTGATTTTTTGATTTTGGATGATCCTGTCTAAAGTTATAGAATCGCCAGTGCAGGCCAGTTTTATTTTTTACAACGATGCAGCACGCAATGCATATCAGAGACAGAGGTGGACAAAACCGAACTAAAAAAATTGTATTATACTCTACATTTGTAGCAGAATAAAGTGCAAAAAGTTCTAGATCCATACATTGTATACTTTTTTCTAAAAAAAAATCATACAAGTCACCTATATTTTCTCGCGATTTGACCAGCGGATGTCCTTAATCATCATACGTACCGTAAAATGGGGGAACATTGGCAGCATAGGGTAACATTGGCATACGCCGAAATTACGTTGTTTTACGTCAGATTAGTAAAACTTAACCTGTTAATGCTATTTATATGATGTGGCAATGTTACGAGTTGATTTTAGTTAAGATGCAAAAAATAAAATAAAATATAGAAATTTAAGTTTACTGACCTCAGATTAATAAAACTTATCCCGTTAATGCTATCTACATGATGTGCTAATGCTACCCCGGTACAGTAACGCTTTTAACATTTATTAAAGAAGGAAAGGACACAAATTTTGTGCATTTTGACACTTGTAGTACAATCACAAAAGATGCAATGTTATGATAAGATACTTAAATCAAATGTAAACATGTTAATTTTTACATTATATAACAAAATGTTTCAAAAACCTGCCAATGTTCCCCCATTTTACGGTACCTACCCAAACTTTACATCATAGAATCTAAGAACTCCAATCGATACACCCCAAAATTACACCACCCCTTGCAATCAACATCCCGTCACCTCAATCATCCCACCACCGTCAACCTCTACATCTTAACGTGTCCAAGAGAACAAACCATCCCTCGACACTAAAATCCAAGTACCCCCATCGACACGCCACTTCCTCCCACCGCAGCACACAAACCGAACCCCTAATTTCTCCATCCCTTAGATCCAACCTGACCAAAAGACCATCCTCCGATTCTGCGGCGCTGCCAAGGTCAGCGACGCGTTAGCATGGCCAGGAGGCAAAGGGGGACATGGCCTCGCGATTCCCAGTTACGATAATCTGACTAACGATATCTCCTGGGGATCGGCAGGTCGCGGGATGCCTGGAGACGTGGATCCCCGAGGCCGTCGGAGCGGTCGGGAAGCAGCCACCGGGGTTTCCAGTCATTAATCGATATGCCGTGAATAAAGGAGCGCCCTGCGGGTTATCCAGGGCGCGACTGCTATCTCTGCTCCCCGGTTGCAGCCGCCGTACGTCTTGGACTCGTGACAGGCAGCCAGACAGCCATAGAGCCAGAGAGAGCGAGCAGCCATTGGGAAGGGCTGCTGCTGCTGCTGGGTGGCTGCTACAAGGGAAGTCGAGCTGATTCCCGAGGGAGCCTTACCCCGGCCAGCTCTGACGCGGGCTCAGACTCCCTCGGGACTCTAGCATCCGCCGACGAATACCCTCTGGCTCCGACACGCTACCTGGAGCACCCGGGATATTGCGGATAACTTTGCTGCCATGCCCCCCGACCGAATATCCGCACGATCGAACGGTCGCGAGCAATGTCCAGCCGCTTCTAGCTTCCGCCAACGATTGCTTCAGTTTGCGGCATGATTATACACCAGTCGAGCGGATGAATATCCCGAGGGAGATGATCAGTTTTAACAGAAACCGCGGGAGAAGGGTAAAGTGGGACGTAGCTTCGAGATTGATTTTCAGTAGGGTTGCTACCTTTTTCACGGGAAGATAACCTGAATTTGCTTTCGCGCGGTAGATTTTCTATTTCTTCCAATCATGTTTTTTTATTGCTTCTAGCATTAAGGAGCAACTTTTTAACATTTTTAGATAACTCAGTGGCGTTATTGCAGTCAATATTCATATTAAAGTATATAAGTAATTCGGTCTTTGTTGAATTAGGAGAGGCCTTCTTTCTCTCAGTAAATGCTGAGGTGGCAGAAATAGGCGGAAGATAAGAAATTACTTTGGGATTGATATTGCGTTACGTTTCACGGAACAAAGCATTTTCGCATATTTCATATTCAAAAGTATAGAGTACATTTACGTATAATAAGGTAAGATTCTTTATTTCAGAGGACGGGTGGCAAGAGATTACTATGAAGTAAGAATAAGATGAGTAGACCGGGGCGAATCGGATCACTTTGTGTTTGAAGGTAAGAAAATAATAGTCATTAAAAAAACTCATTTTTTATTATATATTCGTGATCAGTACACCTTTGGCTTGAACATGAATATATAAAAATTGAAACTAAACATAAAAATCTTTCATTTGTGAACAAAAAACGAACAAATGAGAAATGTCCGATTCGCCCTGAAACTTGAAACGACGCGGATAACCCAGAAATTTCTGAAAATATGAAATATCCAAAAAAAAATCTTTAGATTCAACTTAAACAAATCTAATTTAATGACAGCGAAGTCAAGTGGTGCTACTTAGCACACAGATCGGAAAATTATTGTCGTTTTCTTTCGCCACTCTTCTCAGAATTTCCTGGAAGTGGCCTAATTAATTTTTCACCACAGTAAATACAATCCCATCTTCTTAAGACCATTAATATATTTATCTTTTCGTCATTTATTTAGATTTAAACTTTATCACAGCTTCCTGTATATTCTTTTGAATACCATGATCCCTGATTGCTCTTTTTTATGTACCTACGAACCATCTGTATATAAACAATTATCATATTTATAATCCTGAAAATACTCCAATGAAAAAAAGAGTGATCCGATTAGCCCCATATATAAGTACTTCAAAGGTTGTAGATTACATAAACATATTATAATATAATACTCTAAAATACATCAAATACTAAACTTGGACACCGTGCAAACTAATAGCAACAAATACATTTGAATTTTGAAGCTTACTTTTTATGTTAAATACGAAATTGCAGAGTACGTAGGTTAAATTCGGATCAAAATTGTAACTTCGCACGCGCCCATCTTCTGAAAACGTATGCTAGCTCTAAACAATGACTTAAAACAATTGAGGGGTAATTGTAGTAGGTGCGGGGGAGAGGGATGAGGTACCACGAATAATCGGAATGCTCATTACTATCGCGATGTAAAAAATATGCACTAAATTCTTATTTCGCCCTAGTAGTTAGCCATTAGAAGCCATATAATCAAAGATGCCCCGCGTCTACCTGTCCCAAAACACCTGTCCACGTAGCTAATCGCGGCGGCTAGGGACGCCGCGTTAGAAACGCATCCCCTGACCTTTCGATCGCGGTCCTAAATTCGCAACAAAGTAAATGCGAGGCGCGCGGGGTCGGTGGGACGCAACTGGTGCACGCGACGCGTACAAAAGGCCGCCCCCGGGTGATTGTGATTCTCGTAGCACGCGCGATTCGCCGCGAAAGGGACGGCCAAGTCGGTGAAAACGTCAACGCGTGGCCTCGCCTCAAAGGAATACCGCATCCCGGGAATGTCTCGCGTAGACCGTCTCCACGCCTTCCTTGGGGGTACGCAGCCTTCCGCATGCCGGCCACTTTTCAAACAGTGCCGTCTCAAACGTCCCGAACGCCGCCCACTTTATCTCTGGCTTGTACGCTTCTTGCGCGTCCCTTTGTGCAGAGTACACCGAGCGAACAGATGCACACGTCCAGAGGCATCGCGTACCTCTTCCACCGCTCCGTCTGTCCACTTGCTGACGCGCCGTTGCGAGGATACTGAGGATACCGGTCGGTGGAGTTCAGTTAAGGGTAGGGAAAAGTGTTTAGGGGGTGTCAAAGAGGAGGGGATGGAGATATGTGACGCTGGGGTTGAGCTTTTTGGGAGCTATCGGTTGTAGGGGAAATGATTTGATTTGAGGATAGGAAGCCATCGTTCACTCAAGAGAAGAGTTCAGTAAAAGTGTAAATTCATTATGAGATTTTACGTCATATTTACGCCTCACGCTTATATTTTTAGACATAGATCGGGGGCAGCAGGAGGAGGATTGTAACACGTTAAATATCTCTGAACGTATGATAGATATTAACACACATTTTGGATATATGATGAAGAATGACATTTGGAATATATAAATTCATGTCGTAGCAGTATAGATACAAAATTGACATGTATAGTGGAGAAAATAACTTTTCGATACCCTAAAGTAACTTTTTCTTACTGATTTTAAATTGTAATATAAATACTCCCTTTGCAAGTACGTGTTTCTTCATTATCTTAACCCTTCGTGGTCACACGGGGTGTATTGTACCCCAAGAGCAATTTTCGATTTGAAATGTCGCACCTTTACGTCTTCCAAAGGGGATTTATCGCAAAAAAATAATAAAAAAAATTTTAAAAAATCGGTTTTTCCCACAACCACGGAAAATCGCTCATTTTCAACTACAAATTTTATCATATCAAAATTTATGTTTCTAGAAAAAGACTATTAGACCATGACTGTATAAGTATTACGAATGTACAATTATCACTAAAAAAATTAAAAGATTCAAAAATACGAAAATGGTAACTCAAAAAATGACGCTGGGGTACAGTGAACCCCGTGTGACCAATGTGTGGTTATAAGAAGGTGTGATCACGAAGGGTTAATATTTAATCTGGTCATTTTTAAGGTAATGTTGATCGTTAGTTATCACTTTTAAGTATCTCGTTAATCAAAATTTATAATTTAAGTTCAAAGGCCTGGCTGGGGTCGATTGTAACATCGGCATCGGGGTCGGTTGTACCGCGACAGAACCGAATAGTGACAAAGATGATGAATAATTTTGTCTTGTTTGCATGGAATAATATAGCACAGCACAAGCAAACAAATGAAAAATGGGTGGAATGTACTGAATGTAAGAATTGGTCAGATGAAGAATGTGTTTTGTATTTCTGTCATAATTGCGATACCGCATAATTGATTATAAATTTTACTTTTTTCTATTTACTGTTATAATTAAAATTACTAAATATTTTAATTTTGTAAAGTTAAATTTGTGCTACTATCGACTCTATGCAGTGTTACAACCGACCCGGAGTCGGGGACGGTTGTGGCTCAATAAGTGTCAGATATGTAACATTTTCGTACAAAAACTTTTGTTGCAACTTTAATAGTATTTGCATAATCGTATTCCAAAGTCAAAGTGTTACTACCGCCCCCGGTCTACCCTATGACGAAATTCTTCTAAAGCAGTTATTTAGACTGATATTAAAATTATTTATTTCCTTTTTGGTACATTCTAATTAAAGATTGTTTCTGAAAAAAAATTCTGTAAATTTCTATATGCATTTGGGCTGATCTACGTTCACCGAGCCATCGTCCGTGGAACAAGTGTTTTATTGCACGGGCTGTTTCGAAGTTGCCCGCGCCGTAAGTAGAAACAGACAGACCGAGACAGACGTCTGGAGAACCGCGTTACCGTTCCAGCCGAATAACCTTTGGAGTTGTCTCTCTGTACTTCAACCATACTTCTCGAGTTCCATCAACCTAAGTAACTTCTCTCCCTAATAAACTATATATCAAAATTACCAATCCAACCATGGTGACTCCACTGAGTCTCCAATTTTTAGACAATTCAAGTCGTCCTATTTCGAAGCAGAAAAACCATTCCTATTACAGAGTTACGCCACTTTGGAGCCTAAAAGAGCAGCTTTCTTTAAGATTTTTTTAGAAACAATCTAGAACAAGTAAGTATTGTAAAAATCGTTTCGTGTTCTTCAATACCTAGTTGTGCAATAAATGCTTTCTTATAGATTTTTCATTTTATCATTTTCTCTCAAAAAATTCTTAAAGGTAGCTGCTTTTTTAGGCTCCAAAGTGATGTAACCCCTTAACCCTCCCAATACCAGCTTATCAACCCTCTACCAAAATCCTTGAGCATTTGAATAATAATTCAAGAGATCCCAAATACCTGAAACTACCAAACCCTCGTCGTTGTAGCCCTGCACACGTGTATCAGCTAAATCAACGACTGCATCGTCACATTCGCCCCGACGAAAATCACCGATGGTTAATCGATCACGTTGCAAGTGCACACGTGGAACTCGGTCCGTCGACGAAGGAACAGAGAGGAGAAATCTCGCGTTTCCAGGGGCGAAAGCGACTCGGTGCCGAGCTATTGGATCGCCGGGCGACCACCACCAGCGCGTTCCGAGCATCACGAACACGTGGCTAGCCACGAAATAGCAAGCCCCGGGCCCGATATAGCATTGCGGGCATAGGTGATATAGGGTGTCGCTAATTAATGCACGATAATGAACCTGGGCGCGACCCAACCTGTATTAATGGATTCCAATGCCCGTCATAACGCGGACGATCCGTGGGTGCATCGGAACCCGGCCTAATTGCGTTAATGGAGGCCCATCTGTTTGCGTTGCCGGCTTTTCGGATACTTCTACTCGTCACTCGTCTGCCGAACAATGCAACGGCGGCCAAAAGGAAGTTTGAAACTTCAGAACTTAATATGGACTTTGTGTACTATATGCTATAGGTTTTATATTTTACAAGATTTTTATATTTGAAGATAGAATTTCTAGTGGAACTATTTTGCTTTTGTTACCGTTCGGAGGTTGAGCTCCCTTTCGATTATTACTGTGCCCCCGCGAAATAAAATACGTGAAATTTGGTGAAACTCGATGGTAATTAGTATTAGGAGCAGTGGCGTGGCCAGAGGGGGCAAGGAACCCCAAAACCCTAAAAAAAAAGAGAAAAGGAGATTCGTGTAACCACGATTGAAGTGTTTCGAAAGATTTGCGAAGAGAAAAGAAAACTGGATTTTCTTTAAAATAATTTTTAATTCTAAAAGAAGATTTATGTAACCACGACTGAAGTAATTCCAGAGCTTTGTAAAAAAAGAAAACTCGACTTTACTCTTTAAATAAATATTTATATTCCCCTATTGAATTTTCTTGAATTTGTAATAAAAGTATTTTTACCCCTTCAACTCAGCTCCACTCAATATTAAATCCTGAGTGCACTAAGAGTGTCGATTCTCCGGAATACGATAATCTTTCACTCGATTGGAGTGTATTCTAATAAACATCCCTCTGTGACAAGAATTTCAAATGATCTTTAGAGTGAATATTTATTTCTCTTCGAAAATTCGCCACTTTTTAGTGAACTATTATGAGGTTTCCAGGGCGTACAGGAATATTCGCGCGACTCTGGCCATAGAAACCGCGTGGACGTTATTATAACCGGGAAGCAGGACGCAATGACCCGAATCACTGCGCATTATGCTTCAGGGTCGTGATTGTGATTTGCGTCTCTCGCAGCGAATGCATAATAATAATCTCTTAATTAACGCATGGGCCCAGGAACAATCGTTAACAGGGCTCGATTCGAGGGGTCGAAAGATTCCCGGGCGGAGCCTTGGGATTATTACATTCGTTTCGATTCCGGATACGAGGAATCAGATCCGAGGAGGACGACGGTAATTTCCTGGCAAGCTTGTCGATGCTTAAGCACGATCGTTTGGCCAGGATCGATTAGGGAAGGGCGATTTTAAGAGGCGCCGCGCGAGATAGACAGGCTGGGGAGCCAGTGGTACCAATGTAAATTTCCAGCTTACGCCTTTGATCCCTTTAATCGCGGCTGCTCTAAAACTTAATCCGCTATTAGTTTTTGCAGTGACAGCCCTAATTCCTGCCCCGGTGGTTATAGTGATTATAATGCAACTTCTAACTAGGATTAAGTTACCAGCCTTTCGTTAAATTATTGCGCGAAGCGAGTCGTAGTTGCAGCCGAAAAGTAGTCTATGCTTCAACAAAGGAGGGAAATAAAAATCATTCTCTTAAGAAAAATACTTTGCCTTCTAAACAAAATTTCCACATTAAAAATCATTTAAATAACGGAGCAAATAAAAAGTCATTTCTTCACTCGACAATAATTCTTTCAACTTCTATTTCTTCTCCAAATATTTGTTTAAATAAAAATTTGTGCCCTTCTCTAGCTTCAAACTGGAATCTCTACAGAATAATTATTTCAGTGTAATCATCGTTTCGAAATTAATTCAAGATTCCCTAATCAACCTCTAGTTCAAATTATCCACTCCCTTTTTTCATGAACAATCATTCCCAAGCGCAGCTAGATTGCAACAGCCCGAATCTTATTCCGCGAATCGATGCGCAGCGTTACTCATCAGCAGCTCGACTCCCCAGTTTCAACTGAAAATTCAAGCCCATCGATTCCTAAATCCCTTTCCATTCAAACGTCCCCCAAAAGCGGCCAACTTCGTAGAGTTTCACAGTTGGGATTCGCGTGCAACGGATGGGCTCGACGCGGCGACGGAAAGAGCAAGGGGTAGAGGAAATGGCAGCGCGCAAGGAGGAAACGAGCGGCAGAAGAGAGTCAGGTGAACGAGAGGGACGAGTGAGAGAGAGGGAGGGAACGAGATAGGGGTTGGAATGGGAAAAAAAGGGAAGAGAAAAAAAGTGGAAACGACAGAAAGAGGAAGGAAGTGAGAAAATGGTGAAAGCGAGAGAGGAAGGGAACACTGTGACCAGAATTGGATAGGATAGGAGAACTGGTGATTACAGAGGCCGGGAATTCCGTGGGGAGAGGCGGCAGTCCCGCGGGTTTCCACCTAATTCCATCCTGGCTGACTACTGACTCCGTCTCCCTCGTCCCGTCTCCCTCTCTCCAATCCCCTTTCTCTTTCTACTGCGAGAACCACTCTATATACGCGCCTTTCTATCGCTATTTCCCTCCACTTCGTCGCGTTCCTCTTCGCCACCTATTTCTTCCCTCCTTCTCTCTTCATTTCGCCCTGATGTATATACCTCCGCTGCTCCCCACTTTATCCCGTTATCCTCGTCCAACCACCACCCTCCCGCGTCCCTCTTGTTATCCCGATTATCCAGGAACACGTATGCCTGCTTTCTACCACGGATCAGCCTCAACAAGGTAGAAACTACAATATGCTTCTCCCTATCGTAACACGGTGTTGTCACCTTTCCCTGCCGCCCCCAAAAAATTTCTGATGAAACGCTTTTCCTGGGTTTTATTTGTGGAGTATAATTGCGATTTGAAAGTCTTGTTTGGGTGGAGAGTTCAAATACGAAGTTGCTGCATATGAAATTGCAGATTTGCGGAAGAGAAGTTTGAATAAAATATTCTTCGCTTTTTAGATGGCTTTAGTATTTTATTTTTTTTAATTTGCGTGGCTTTCTCAGGGCTTTTGAGTTCCCGTGGATTTCGTAGCCTCAACGTTTTAACTTTTATCCAATACATATCATTGGTATATTCTTGTGGCGTATGGAGAAAAGCTTAACTAATTGCACGGAGCATTGAAAACCGAAGAGAGAAAACAGAGATTTGATGAAAAAAAAAGTTCGTCGCAATTCGAGGCAAAGTTTTTAAATTAAAAGAAACATGTATTATAATTCGTGGTTCAGTAAGGTAACTATTTAAATCTCGCGGCGACATCTATCGTAATCTTTCAGCCGTGTCACGTGACCCTAACCCACTCTTCAATTCCATCTTACATCCCGATCGTTTCAAACTGGTATCATTAAAAACTTTCCCGTACAATGCCCCATAACCTATTCACGCATCCTCGTGAAAACAATATTCACTATATATACACACCGCTCTGTTTCCACCAATCCCAACTAACCGTGAATTCGCACGTGTGTCGGTGCCACAGGCAACGAACAAACAAACCATAAAAAACCAACGCAAAACAACTGCGTTACAGAAACCCCGCTCTAACCCTCCAACGGCCATGAATCGCTTAGATTTGGGTAATCGACACAGATTACGCCGTGGCGAACGGACAAAGTGCGTAAGTACTACTCACGTTTGAGAGATCGCGGTTTCGCTTGCTTCCGTCTGGACATAGCACCTCGGCTGGCCGGTCGGCAATGGCAGGATCGGCGAGACGCAATTCAGTCACATTTCGCACTTGCTCGGTCACACGATCCTGCTCGCGCACAGAAACAGCGTTGAATCGGAAACCGCAACGTCGACAAAACGCGCACCGGGGGACCGTTAGCGAAACAGCCACGCGAACAGCGTACCAACGACGGCCGCCGACCACATCGCGCCAATTTCAACGGGGAAAAAGAAACGTCTATGGTTACGAAGTAACCATGGCAACGGAGAGTAACATCTCGGGGAGCTGAGTGAGATAGAGTGGGAGAAAGAGATGAGTTGCACTGCCCGTGCAAAATACGAGGCAACCCGGTGTCTCGGTTAGAAAGAAACGATATTCTTATACTGGCAGAGTTTCGTTAGGATGTCGTTCGAGCACCGGATACCACGTGGTCCCCCGCGGTTCGAATAAGCGACGCGTAGAGCACACAGCAACGAGCGGAAGAACACGCGCGTTCGGGAGACGCGCGACGAATGACGGGGGAACCGGTAGAGCGCTGACGCAGAGAACCACTGTCATTGCGCACGCGCAGAAGTGTGTGATAGCAGCCTTGCGCGCTAAGTACTCTTCCCCTTTCGTTCTGATAAAATGAATTTATGGATACTGTTTCATTTTTGAAAAACTAGGGACGATTGAAGTATAAGTTTGGTTAAGGTTTGTGGTTAGGTGTGATGTAAGTGGGGACTCTAAGGTTGTTGTTATACTTTTGTAGGTAGATTCGAAAGGAATTTTGCTGCTATTACTGGGAAGCTATTTGTAATGGGTTATAGATTTTAAAATGTTACGGGTATCTTATTGAGTTTGATCGAAATAAAGTTTTGGATATCGTTTAGTATAGAGTTTTTTAATTTTTGATTTATTATATTGAAATAGATTTAATACTCGGCTTCGCCCAGAATTTAGATTCGGATTTTATAAAAAAATCTTTTTATTTATTCATTTTTTTTAAATAGTCACCTTCATCTGGATTAACCTGGCATAATGAGCACAAGGGAACATCCCGAATTAGGAAATTCAAAAAATTCTGAAACTTTGTGAATGTGTTGGGGATTTTCTCCTGATTACAACGCAATTTTTGTTTGCTGCCCAAATTCAATCTAAGGGGGAATTGACCCCTAAAAATCCGGTTATTTTAAGATTTTTTGTTATAAATCGTGAACTGTAAAATAATTTTTTTACCAAATAATAAATCTAATTAAAAGAAGTAACTTTTGTCTTAAACCTTTTTTTCTATCTCTTACAGTTCGCTAGTTATAACACAAAATCGGAAAATAGCCGAATTTCCCCCTTCGAGTGAATTTAGGCAGCAAACAAAAATTGCGTTGTAATCAGGTGGAAATTCCTTACATCTTACATATTCACAAAGTTTCAGAATTTTTTGAACTTCCGGGTTCGGGATGTTCCCTAGTAAGGCACATTTGGACCGTTTATTTTGAAAGTGGTGTAAGTCCATTTTCTCTTGTTATTTTTTCTAGTTATACATAAAAAATTTACATTAAATTAAGCATGAATTACGTGATATCTCATTTTTTTTCAAAAATGGACTTACACCACTTTCAAAATAAACGGTTCATTTCATGATCCCAGAAATTACCGTCCGAAAGTTTTTACGCGACACACACACACAAACATATAAATTTTCTGCGTTATATATTATAATCCTGATGATAAAATTCAAAGTAGGTATTCTCACCCTTATTTTGCTCAAACAACGATTCCCCGTTTCAAACGTTCTCCGTAACGTCAGATTTCGTGAGGAAGTCTGCATTACCGACAGGAAGAAATATCATCGGGCAGCCTCTGAAACACAAGAAATAGGCTCGTTGTTATGACAGCTTATTTACTCATTTCGATCTTGAAGTCTCTGCGGAATTAAGCTATAATCTTTGATCGAGCTATTTATTTCGCGAATTCTACGTAATTTCGTGAATCATCACGTTCGACCGATCCATCGCTCCGATTACCTCCATACAGGTTAGAATCTGCGCGTTCGTTTAATTGGACATTAAAGACATTCCACCGGGAAGCTACGTGAACGTTAATTAGTCATTTGGTATTGTTAAAGCAGAGCCATGCTGCCACTGGAGCGTTTCCCAGATCAAACTGGATACTTGATTTTAACAGAGGACGGTGCTGTTCTAACGGTAATTATCTCCCTGCATCTTGCGTATCAATGAAACTGTTTAAATACAAAACACGCTATTGCAGTCCGGAGGTGAACTCGAGAACGATGAAAGGATCGCGAACATTGTCATGGGCTTGGTCACGCTGACAAATAAAATAGACGCGAAGGCATTCCCCGACAACGAAGCCTTCCACAAGATATCCATAACGTACCCGGATCATTGTTACATCGTTTGTCTTTCGAACAAAAAGATTTACATAGTGAAGAAGAGATTGATCTCTGCGACAACTGCGATCGTCGAGCAACCGCCACTTGTTGACGTATAAACAAAGTATCCTGTAATTGTATAAAGATAATATTGTATGTAATCTAATGAAATAATTCCTAATATATACACGTACTCGTGTGTTAAATGTAAATCAATGAAATTGTAAGATAACGCAATGCTTTCTCTCGATATAAATAAAATGATGTAAATGATAAAAAGTGGGACCAGGCAATTCATCGTGGATTTCTCTCACTGCTCAACTCCATTTTCTAATTTCTATACTAAGTTATTATTTCAAATGAAATAGTAACGATTAAAGGGAGCGTGACAAGCGTAGTTGACGATACCCTTATTATCATATACAAACGTTGTGCGTCAGATACAATAGGCGAGTTGTTAATTACATATATACATGTTTTAATACCAAGTAGCGGATACTATGAATCATTGTCCGTGTCGGAGCTATCGTAGGTAACTAACGACGTACTTAATGTACTAGTGGCTGCCTTTGATGTGGTGGGTTCTTGGGTCAAGCTCGGCAGCTTTGGCATCAACTCCTTCTGCCTTTTAATATTACTAGTCGACGGAGGCGATAACTTTTTTAACTTATCCCTACTACGCACGATGGAAACTAGACGCTTCAGAGGAGTGTGCCCGTTTTTCTTCACTTCTGAAATGTAGGAAAGAATGGTTAAAACGGTCGAAAGCAACTTGCGTAAATAGTGAATGCGTTATTCAAATTACTACACCTTTTTTATGCATCAGCAGCTTTGCTAGTTTCACATCATCTTCGTGCTCGTTCACTAGGTCGATATTCAATCCACTTTTTTTAAGCAACATCTGATCGATACCTTGCTTCTTATGTAGCTCCCTTTTCCTCGTCTATAATGTAATACAGATTTCAACGAATAATTCTCAGGCTATTCTAATAAGCAGGGTTCGAAAGAGTTCTGGAACTTTTTAATAGGTTTTATTTGAAACATGGACCGTGGAAATTTTTTAAAAATGTTCTCACGTTATAACTTTCCATGAGAACTGATAAAGTAGAAGTTCTTGAAAATAAAAGTTCTAGTTGGAATGGAACTTATATAAAAATAAATATTTCTCTATAACAATTCTCAATCATTGTAACAAATACTGAATACTATTCAAAGAATAGTACTACAACAATATTAAATAAGTATTATAGTTAAGTTGATATTCTGAATGTGTTAATTATTTGTAATACTTATATATGTAGATAATTTCTGCGTTGATATTATAGAATCTTTATGTATTTCGGTTGATGCAAGTTAAAAAAGAATATTATATTAAATTACCTTAAATTAAATAAACACGAAGAATATGATATTATATTTTTAAACAAAACTAGTACCTAATAGTTTATTATTTTTCCTTATCTCATGGAACCTATTTTAACAAATGTTCTAATATAACTGTTTCCATGGAACTTTTATTATATAGGTCCTAAAATATCTGTTCCATGAGAACACTTTCGAAATAACATCTTTCAGTAAAAATTCCACAGGAACAGATATTCTCTTAAACAAAACACACAAGTTCCAACAGAATTTTTTTAAAAACGAGAGAAATTGTTCCAGAACTTTTTCGATCCCTGCTAATAAGTAGAGCAACATTATTAGACATAACGCAAAGCATACCCTAAATGCGGAACGCAGGGCGCAATTCGAAGTGTAGTCATCTTTCCAAGTAGCTTCATTAAGTGCTATAGCGCTTTCCAAAGAAGAATCCCTCGACTTTGCTACTTTCTTATCCTCTATACCGTGTTCCAATTTGTACATAGCATCGTCGTAAAGCCTGCAGGATACTTCTTTTGTCTCCGGTACGACTTGTTCATTGTCTTTGGGATCCCATCGATTTTCCTGACGCCTGGCACCGCTTACTATCACGTAATCTAAATTCTACAAAGTAAAATACTCATTAGATTCTAAGCAACTGAGCATGGCAATTTCTTTTAAGCAAGCCTTACCGCTGGATCAGTTTTTATCTCGAAATGATTGTCGCAGAGGTGGCACTTCATGCGGAACTGGTACAAGGGTGTGCTAAAATACATGCCGATCTTTTTCTTTTCCGCGTTGTAGCGCACACCCATGCCTATGTGATTGCCGCAACCTTCGCACCATATATTGTACGGCATCTCGAATCTAATGATGAGGATACCCATGTGGAGTTTGCGAGCTCTCTCACGCAACGCATGGGTACCGAGGAACTTATTGAGCCCACCGACGCGTGGATCATAGTCGGGTGGGTAGTACAAGTTTGTTCCCTTGCGCTCCCCCATTGTTCTGCAAAATTGAATGAGAAACTACTTATATTTGTTGTGTTATTTCTATATACTTTGAACACACTAATTTGACAGTCTCTAACAATCTTTAATAACACGACGAAAAGGAGTTGTAAAATATCGATGATATTTGAGATAGATAGTGAATGATTAGTACCTTGTTTTCTACTCCGTGTTTGAAAGCAAGAATCCTGCTTATTTGTTCGCTATTAGTTAATGATTACTTCCTTCCTGAACCTTGTGTTCTACTAAACTTGGAATGTGTGTGTAATAAAACGTACGCGCTGCCAACTCGGGTTTTTAGGTTATGTACGAGAGTTTGGTGATATTCAATTTACCCTATTTTTAGGTTGGTATTCATAAACAATCGTACTATAATACAAGGGGGAATTTCAAATATAGACATTTGAATATAAGAATTTCAAAAACCAGAAATATCCAAGGGATTACTGCGGGTGGTTTTCGTTTCCAAGTTTATGAAAATCTCCTGAAATATGAAAAAGAAATCTGTGAGTCATTATCAGAAAATACGTGTATTTAAATATAAATTACGACTCGAAAAGGGGAACATATTATTGACATTAATTTTATTACGAAATACGGGAAATTTCTGCGCGGGCGACTTTTCGATTCGTATCTTTCTTTTTTAACAGATGAAAAATTAAGTCGAAAATTACATGCTTGACTTTGAGTAACTATTTTTAAAAAGACAAATTCTGTTGGAATCAGTTTCGACAGGTACCAGATTATAGTTTTAAGAATATTTGTGCAAAATTACATTCAAATCGCTTCTGTAATCTCTGATATTTTTGGTATCGCAAATGCTATAACTAGGAAGAGACCCTGGGAGTAGGATTGGCATCATTTCTGAAGATATAAAATTTTTGAACAGAATACAGTTTAATTTATACATAAAAAAGGTGTCTTGATTTTTAAATATAACGTTTCTTTATATAAAAAAATCATAAAAGTAACATTATTTTTTCTGACCTATTGAAGGTAACTCCTCAACCCACATGAATATTTGAACGTGGGAATTTTAAACTTAATGCATATAAAGTCCGAGTAGAACATTTGAAAAGTATAAACTTCTTGAGTTTTAATTTTTTTATATAAAAATAGACATTACACAGTTTGTATGAAAAATATGAAAGCATTATCTTATTTTCATAATATACTTTTACAGTACTTCTATTAATAAAAACTAACATTAAATAGTAACCGTACAGTTAAGATTGAATACAGTTGAAATAAAAGTGTGAACACTTTAGAATCTTAAATCTCGAAACACCCGAAAGTGTGTAAAAGCATAATATAGATACTGATTAAACTTTTATTCCTAAAAGAAAACTGTTTGCAATAGTTTGGATTAATAAACGTTTGTAACGTAACACAGAAGAAATTATAAGTAAACAAAGTGTTCTCTTACTTTACGAATAGCAACGACCATGTTATTCAGAGGTATTTTCTGTATTAACAATAAAGTGTAGAATTGAAAACATGCCCGTGCTATTCGTCCACAATTACGCCTATCAGATCTCGTACGCAAATCATTCGTACATTCAACAACAGGTTTGATCGAGAGAAAACAATATCGATAAAATAGTACTTATTTCAAGCGTCTTACGTAAGCTTACGTATAGCTCAAGTGTTTGTGTGTCTTTTGTAATCAAAACAAACTTAAAACTCCTCGGGCATAAAAAAAAAAGGAAAAAAAAAGAAGATATCTACATATATCTTTCTCGCTCAGTCATCGTATTTGATACAAACGTTTCATACCGAGAACCTTCTTACTTATGGCCACGCATAAGTAACTTTGCGGTACCTCGCTTAAAAATAAATGTTTTCAATAGTGTCGCCTCTGTAATAAGAAATTGCGTCGCAAAGAAGTTACAAGAAATATAAAAGATTCTCCATCTTCGTGCTTGGCGGACGGTGTATGAATTGCGCCACCAAGAATGCAAGTTTATGGGCATACTGGCAAGGCGCTGGTACTTTGACAGTCCCGCACCAGTTATAGTACATGTGCGTCAATTTATAAGTGATACGTTGCATCTGATCGGGACGCCAACCGGTGGAGTCGGCGATGACATTGTACGCGCAAGGCGACACCGAGCCCTGTTTCACGCTCTGAGAGACAATGAAGAAGTCGTACTTCAACGGATTCGTGATAACGTCGTCAACTACTGTACCCGGGGGTGGATTATTTTCCCTATTGAACAAGCGAGTATTAATTCGTTTGGTAACGACTATGAAGGACATCTTGACTAACGTCGGGTCCCCGTAGATCTCGCTCAGCTTGCGTTTCACTTGCTCGACTTCGTGTTCGTAAACGTAAGGCAGCTGGCCCTCGCCCACACCGTCACGGTAAATGACTATGTGCGACGGCAAGGTCTGGTTGATTTGCCTGTAGTTGTGCAGAGCTTTCATCATGTTTATCGAAAACTCGTTTGATAATTCCTCGCCGGAGCTGTGGGAGCTGACCGCGCTGAAGTATCTTGTCAAACTTTTATCCAGCGACGCGACGAGCGCGCCAAAATCACGACCCTTGTCGTTCGGGTCGTGGCACACGTCGAACCCAACTATCATTAGATTAATGGGCGGCAATTCCACGCTCCACGGGGCGCCTCCCAGTTTGCAGGTCAGCTGGATCGCCACTTTGGTAGCTATAGATCTGGCACCCTTCGACGTTAGATTCCTGGCGACGAATACTTGTGACGGTACCGGGCGGTCGACTGTGCACTTCTTTTTAATAGCGCCGTACCGATCGGCTCTGTTATTCGACACAACGCAGAAGATCAACTCTGGGTTGGAGGTGCTCATTATCCTTTCGAGGGCGTCGGAGTACGTGTTTGACCTGTCGTCATTGATGTCGAAAAACCTCGGCTTGTCGATTCGACAGCCCATTCCACGCGCGTTGTCTTGAAGCATCGTAACGAAATTCTGTAAAACACAAAAGATACGCGATAATGAATATGGAATGGTAACGAAGGAAATGTTAAGTTTCACAGATATTTAAATATCTTACTTCCACGTCGTATTTCATACGACCTAAGCAGATCACCACCCAGTTGTTCAGTTGAGTGCAATTAAACAATGCCTTGTTGTGCAGCTCTCTTCCCCAATCCGCGAACTGTCCGGCTTGCGCCCTTTTACCGTTGCCGAGCACGATAGTCTCTTGTTGTAAAATTCGTCCGGGGATGTTAACCAGCCTATCGTCCAGCTTCAAGTTCCAATCGGTCAGTTCTTGAACGATCTCAGGCAAAGAGCGTAGTCTCCTGTTAAACGCCAGAAGTTTGTCTATACGCGATTTGGGAGCCACGCGAGTATGCTTCGCCAACGCATTCATCAAGTGGAAGTTCTCCCTCATTTGGTCAGTCAGTCCTACAACAAACGTTGCTCGTTAGAAACGTGCGGCTGTACGGCGTAGATCTGAGATGTGTGTAAGTGAAAAAAATTTCATTCGAATTTATAAAGAACGTACCTGTTGCGCGACACAATTCGGGAACCAGGTACACCAGCTCAGCTTGGCCAGCACGACGCTCTTTCGGCTTTAGACGCGTAACAAGCATTGGTTGCGAGTCGTTTCGGATCTGGATCTGATATTTCGTTCTGTAATAATCCTTGTACGATATACTTTCACCGTTTCGTAATTGAAACGTTGACCTCGGGTTCGTGTCATAATCTATGTCGCTTATACGATACGTATTGTTATTATAATCCGTAAGGACAACAAGACCGCTGACTTGACTCTCAAAGAGATTCTAGAAACACAAGTAATACAACGTAAATATATAGCCACATCTAGATTTCTATTAGGAATGGATTTCTCGAAGCGTCGAGACCTCGAAACCCAAGAAACATTCGAGAATTTTATTTAAGTATATATATGAACGGGGTAAACCCTTTGTTATAAGAAGTACATATCGTAGTCACGCAAGCATAAAACAAACAATTAGGAAGTACAAAAGGAAAATAATTAAAAGAAACAAAAGCAGAGTAATAAGCGCAAAAGAACCATTAATGATTGTGACAAAATAGATAAAAAAATCTTAGTAATAATAACAGCAGCAAACATAAGAGTAAAAGTTAAGGGGAAAGGGAACAACGAACAGCGATCAGAGCAGAGTGATTGAAGGAGTTATAGGAATTATTGAATAAGTAAACAAAGTTATAATACCGATTCGAAGTTATTAGAAGTCGATTAAGACTATTATAGTAGCCGTAGAGTGTTCGATGTAACTCGGGAAGGAAGAGCGTATGTTTTCTAAGGCAACGCACCGGTGCATAAAAAGTAAGATTTCAAGAATTTGAGGACATCAGATAGAATGGTTGATGAGTTTATATACAAATAAAAGGTCGACAACGGTGCGGTGTTGATCGAGGCTCATTAATCCAAAGCGCGACAGTATGAAGACATAGTTATGGCAAAATAAAGACATAGGTGACAAGACAAGATGTTCCACTTATGAAGTTTCGGATTCAAATTTCAAGAATTTAAAAATTAGCTTCGAACCCAACCCTAATTTCTATTATCGATAATCAATGTTACCTACCTTGTACTCGTGGCGGTTCTTTTGATAACAATCGTTCAGTATATCTAGCAGAGTTTGCTGACGCATGACTTTATGTGTTACTTCAGCACACATCAGTATATCATTTTCATGTTGCCTTATGGAAGTAAGATATCCAGGCCAGAGTTCCAGACCGAACTCACGAACTTCTATCTGCAATTACACAGTGGCTTACTGAATACTTACACAGGTAAACAGGTTTCGATTGAAAATTTTACCGAATTACCGGTAATTGAGAAAGTCGGTAAATTTGCAATACTTATTGTAGAGCGTATGAAAATAAATACTTGTACCAACTTACCTTGCTATGGGCGTCGTAGTAATCGCGCCCGACGAGTTGCAGTTTCAAGAGGTCCAAGCATTTTCGCATTATTATGTTAAAAAATTGAATATAATGCGGATCACCTTTTTGCAATTGCCCAACAATGCGGATGGTGATTTGAATGCGAACTTCGTCAGATTGTCGAACGGACCACAGCTCTACTTCCTGGAATTTGAATAGGCTTAATATTTTGCCGACACATCAAAAATTCTGTTTAGCAGGAGATCTTACATCTGGTATACGCTTGCTGGTATACAGAACAGTGCCGTCAAAAACATAAGCCCCCACTTTTTCCTTATGTAGTCTCAGTAGACCTTTTCGCACCACAGTCCGATCTTCCTCGGGGGCAAAGTCCACTCGATACTGATATAAACACCAATCAGTTGTGGCAGGTAACTTAAAATAATTCGCCTGCAATTGCACCGGGTTACCAGAGGTACCTAAAAGTTACAACGATCGTGTGGTATGTGCCTCCTATGTACTCTAGTAAGAGTACGCATTATTTTAAACATTCCAACCTTTCTTGGAGTGTAAATCTTTTGGTCGTGTCAATATATCCACAGGAATAGGACGCCTGCCTCTCATGGCTCCCCTTCCAGTCATACCTGCATCACCTCCTCCGCTTACTACGAACATATTCATAGATAGAAGGAACATCTGAGGAAGAAACTATTTGTCAAAAATTGCATATTCCTCCTTGGCTTACCATCAACTTCCAGCTTCTCTGATTTGCTTCCACCTGGTTGGCTCAGATCGCTTCTTGAGCCACTGCGCTCAATAGCACGACCCTGTTGCATTGTAAAAACCTTAGTAAAGCGTATTAAGGATAAACGCTAGTGAAATGATAATGGAATATTTGTATGCTGATACTAAATTGAATTTATACTTCAAATGAATATACATCTGCGTATTATATTTCCATGGAAGATAGTTATTAAACATTAATATTGTAATGGTTCCTTTTAAATTATAAACAATATCAATGGGATAAAACAGAACGTGAAAAGATATGTAGTTATAAATATAGCGTTAATTTGTATTAATCAGAAGTAACAATGTAGAAAAGTAGACATTTAAGACATGATAAAAGAAAAATTATAAATGTGTTTAAACAATAATTCGAACACTAACCTTCACCACCCCTTTTACCACTGGATAATGTCTCTATGCAAAGAAAAGAAGAAAGTAATTCTCAAGATCTTTGACAAATTCTTATTTATTAGAGATTTGCTTTTATAAATTACGGTAGACAGAGAAGTATTTACACATCCATTTTCTTGCAGCAATTTGATCAGCGGAAAAAGGTAATGAATGTATTATACAAATTTGCAATTCCAACTGAACACAGAGCAAGCTCAGTGAAAACTTATCGATACAATGCAACAAAATAATACAAAAGACGTTGTGGTCAAGATCGTATTCGAATGCTTATAGCCCTCGAGCTTAGTACACTGTTATTCTATTACCGTTGTTTATTAAATAAGTGTTACGATATATATCTAAACAGGTGTTAAAGAAGTTTTTCCCATTTCAGTTACCGTTAGAAAGATTATAAACAATGATTAATGCCAATCGAACATAGACAGAATGAACGACGAATACTTTCTGCTGTATTACTTTGTTCCATTACTGTACTTTATTTAACGAGACAGACGCATAAATACTTGTTCTATCTAATCTTTCTTCTAGCAAATATGCAAATAATAACATGACATTTTTTTGTGATTAATTTCAGAAGAGCAGTAAAAGGAATACGAAGGAAACAGGGAAAAGAAAAATGAAAGAAAGGACGAGGACAGTAAGTATTATTTAGTAATTGTGGAGAATTGTAGCGTAAAATCAAACACGCTAAGGCTTAAAATCTCTCGTAAATATTACAAATTTCACTGGCTGTTAATATACCTGAGGTGTCTGAGACGGCCTGGCATATGGAGTTTGTGAAGATGGTCCCGGTTGTGACGGAGGAGGACCGGGTCTGCGGCCCCATGCGCCTTGCGGGGGTTCTGACGCAGGATGCGAACGAGGTTGTTCGGACCTCCTTTCATCCTGGCTTCTTCCTCGACCACGACTCCTGCCTCTCCCACGATCCCGATCACGATCGCCCATGATATTTTAGATTGATATTGATACCTTTGATTAAAATTCAATTCCCATCTTACAAAATCGAAATGACTCGAAACATTTCTCCATCTTTATTTACATGAAACTTGTGCTACAAAATTGATACACCGCGTAGAAGCTCTCCGAGTTTCCCTTAAGCGCAACAAAGAAGACTGTTGCCACTTCTAAATAATTCGAAGAAACATTCTCAAACAGCTATGTTAATCTGATACGCATCCCTAGCTAGCTATCTGCAGTTTATCAAATGCTGCGCTCAACGGATTATGCCCTCTTCCTCTTTATCTATTGTTACACCTAAGCAGGCATCTGCCAAATGCACTAATTTTATACGCAAGTTTACTGTATCACCTTCAACGGCTACGTAATCTAAACCAGAGCCTTACACTCAACATGTGAAAGTAAAAAACATCGCGGTCGGTTACAAGGTTAAGCAGATAAACGAAAAAAAGGTACACAAATCGGGCTTCAAGTGTCGCGCAAACGAACTTCTTCTGCCGGTAACCGTACCAATTCGTATTACGATAAAGAATAAATCGAGTCTATAAATGGAAACTGGAAAAAATCACGTACCGGAATTACGGACGCGGTACAACGTGTTCGTAGGCCGGGGCCTCGACAAAGGAAACAATAAGTCTTTCGAAATTTATCAAACCAATATGCCTGCATTTAATAACGATAAAAAGATACGTGAAAACTGAATAGGAAGACGCATCCACGGACAAATTATCATGCAACTTTCTCTTAGCAATTGAAACATATATAAGTTGCATTGATAAACGTGGTGATACGCGGCGTGTAAAACAAAAATTTTTACCGAATTTGTTTTTTATGGAAGACGAATTGCAGAAGAGTTAACTAGGTGGTTTTGTTAGCATCTCGGTAATATTTACGTTAAGTTCGTGATACACCAGTGAAATGGATATAAAACCTGATTTTTCGTGAATCAAATTATGTAAGATATTCAGATTTCGTATTAATTATGCAGTATTTCGTACGAATGCTTGAAGGATTAAGTGAAAATATGAAAATAATCGGTGCAGGAGAACACTTACCTTTGCGTTGTCCCGAGTCACCGTTGAAAAACGCCGCACGATCAGCAACGATACATTTGAATAGGATCTCAGCTAACACTTTCTGCTTGCCTTGCCGAATGCCCTGCGCATGCGCGCAGATACCCCCGCGAGTGTTATATTTCATGACAGTGTCGTATCGCGCTTGAGGAGGGCCCCGCGCTTTTTGTTTTCCAAGAAAATCTCGATATCCGCGGAACAAACTGGAATGAAGTGGAAATATTTGTCAGTTAAGTGCGTACCATTAAAATAATTATAATAATCATCATTTAATACCAATAAATGAGCCTTACTTTTGAAAAATATTCCTCCGCTGTGCAAATAGGTACGAGGTTGCGAAGGAGACGTTGTAACGCGCATGCGCGCGATACCCTTCCCCACAAATCCAAGCAGAATTGTGGGTAATTTCTTGCAACTTCATTGTCGCATGTACACGAAACTTCAGTGTGTTAGTAATGTTTCGTACAAACTCACACTGAATTGATCACCCTCCCCTTAAGCTTTCGAAAAGAATATTAAATATGAAATTGTTTAGCATCACGCAATTATCTTCTTTGTGAATTTAATTATAAATTACAACGATGTTTCGAATTAATATTATAAAATCTGTATTACATACGGTGTATAAAAAAAGTTTGTTGCAAACATATATACTTATAAATTTGACAATGTGATTAATTTTAAAATATATGAGTGACGTTTACGCTCTCAAATTATTAATGATAATTTATTTTACCAATCACACATCGTAAAATTTGCTAAAGCTTGAATTCTACTGAACAACAATGTTTTATGGAAAGTAGCGAGGAGAGGAAAATTGGGATTGGATTGGCGAGCGTGACGTCACCAAACAGTGTTTGGTAAACAGATGGCCGGAGAGAGTAGGGCGGTTCTAGTCTGCATATGGCGTTATTGTATTTCTGTAATTGGATTTTATTCGATTTTGCAAAGGTCTTGCTTGCAATTTGCAATTACTTAAAACTAATTTAATTGTGTAATCATTTTTTATTATATTAGATCTGGGAGGCATAAACCTTTAATTTCAGAATAGAATAATAATATTTTACTAATAAATAATAATTATTAAAATAGGAGCTATCTTAGGGGGAAAAAAGTGCTGTACAAAATTTTTACAGTCACAGAAAGTAGATACTAAGTAAATTGATTATAGCAGAAAAATTCATACGCAAAAATTTGATCACAAACAAGATAAATTGTAAATTTTAAATGACTTATTTACACATTTTCTATATACAACCGCAACCAACGACTTACTGTTGCGCGACCTCGCGAACGTAGCCACGGAAATGTATATAATCGATAGGTAAATCAGGAGCGAAATTTGAAAGCAGATGTTGCGTGTGATCAAGGAGAGTATTGTTATGTATACGCGATGCGTGTGGCATGCGTAGGAAAGATCTTAGGTAGAGTCTCAATTAATAGACTCGAAACGAATCGCGAGTTTCTTCTAAGTCTCGTACTCTTTGAGAAGGCCTTGTCCTTTGTTAGTCTTTAGGAGTGTCGATTGACTCCAGAAGTGTTAGCGACGCTAAGAAAGTCATAAATTTCCTTCAACGGTTGTTTTCTCGATCCCCGGAGTAGAGCCTACTTTCTCTTCCCACGTGGTCACCCCCCTGTGTAACGGAAAAGCGCGCTTCCACCGAGTTTCCACCACCATCCGAGGACGGAGGAAAAGATGGACGCTGATTCGCGGGGGCGCACAGTGTTCCGCATATATAGGCGTTCGAGACAAAACTCATAGCTTCTGAACTAATCAGTTTACGACCTAAGTACCCTAATACTTTATTAATGAGAATGTAAAGATGTATCGATAGGTGTATAAAAAATATGAAGTTCCATTTAAAAAAAATGAGATTTATGAGATGATCTTGATTTTTTATTGAATAAAAATTTTGTATTAATTTTTAAGTCGAATAAACTCCAAAGTTTAATTTATAAATAACTAGCAAAATACCCCCGCTTCGCGTCGGGCCTAAGAGATATTAAGGACTTCATGAAAACACATTCCACCCCCTTAGGCCAAGATCCTGAATTGTTTTTAGGCATTTATGTAAACTTGCCAAGTAACAACTAAGTTGATATCTAATCGAGCCTAAGAAATTTTGAGGAATCCGTGAAAATACATTTCACCCCTTTTTATCCCTTTGGGGGTGGAATTTCCAAAAATCCTTATTTAGTTCAGACCTGTTCTGCACATGTTGGCGCTCATTGGTGCCGAAACAAGCTACTATTGGTTATAATCCAAACAAATGCTCTCTCAAAGCCAATGGGCTCATTCTACATGCGCGAAATGGGTTCCTTCTAAAATGACTTCAAGTATACAGATCGAGTCCTCGGCCGCTTATCCCCACCGTGGTATTATTTCGCAACCGAGAAGCGCTCGCCCGGTCGCTTCGCCAACTACTATTATTTAAAAATCTTTATTTAAAAAAATAAAAACCTCTAGTTAGAACCTCCCTCTCCCCAAGACAAACAAAGTAATATAACACACTTTTGTGTACAGTTCATATTTACTGAGAAACCGCATTTCAAAGTATGCAACTTCAATTTTATATAATTATAAATAAATAAATAAATAAATAATTTCTTGTATTTTGTTTTATTTGAAACTTCGACCAACAGAGCGGTTCAGCGCTTCACGAGCACCAACCCTCGTTCTCATTTTAAAACCACCACTAACATACCCAACACTTAGCGTATCGCAGTTTAGCCAATCCCAATAGAGGGAGGAAGAGAAACAAAGAGAAAGAGAGAACACGTGGTTTTATCTAACCTCCGTTGCAGCATGTTCGAAAAACATACTTGTTGAAAAATAATTGATTCTAAGCAAAATGGGAAAGCAAAAGAGGCAGAGACGGAGACCCCACAAGGAAAACCCTACTGGTCTTCCGTCGGTGAAGGATTTCGAAGCGTCGGAAACCGAGAATGTTACTATCGACGACCGAGAAAATGCTTTGCACCGGGTGTACGAAGATGTAAGTAGACCAAATTCTCCTACAGTTTTGTTTACGACACCCTGACGTTTATCAAATCACGTTAACAACGGTATAGATACAGTCTGGTATTATCGAGGAAAAATTGTCCGGACTGCAAACCTTGGAATCAATGTCCTGCGATTCGGCATTTGCTGTGCACATTGCGAACGACAGCATTGCCAAATTGGTAGGACCGTTGCTGGTCGATGGCAATGTACACGTAAGAGCTGCGAGCGCTAGTGCTCTTAGGTACATCGCGGACAATGGGAAAGCAGAGGCACACGCGAGCTTATTGAAAGACGATGTAATGACCCCGCTCTGTGTTTTATTGAAACAAGTAAGTTAAACAAATACTGGTACGTCTGTCACTGTGGGGATTAGTAATCTATTTACTGTTTATAGTATTACACAGATTGGCAACTGAAGCTCAATCAAACTGAGAAAGGTAAGCTGAATGACGAGAGGGAAGCATTTGTTCAAGCTGTAACACTACTGTGGATACTGTGCGAGAACAACGAATGCGCAGTAAAATATTCCAACGAAGAAGATCTAGTCTCTGTTTTGATAAAATTCCTTGACGCCACTACTTATGGCATGGAGGTTGCCACAGTCAGCGCGCAATGTTTATTATCTTTATCGGAGGACAATTCCGCTGCTATTAAAACTCTTAAGGACTGCGAGGACACCATCCTTCAACTCTTGAATTTAGAGACGAGCACTGCCAATGTCTCTCAAGCGATATGCCTTAAAATTGCTGTAACCGGACTATTAATCAATTTATCCGATCACATGGATAGCAGTCCTATGAGTACAGTCTGTAAAGCTATTACAGCGCTTTCCGAAGCACTCTCCATCGATTGCAAACCTTTACTAAGCGATTTAACATCGATTATACCCCATGCGAAGAATGCTTTCTCGAGTAGCGCCAAGAAGAAAGTGCAGCATAGTAGAAGGATTTTTAGCGCCCAACAACAGGCACTAGAAATTTTAGCCAATATCTGCTCTGACGATCAAGAGAACGACAGTGATTCGGACTTGGGCGATTCGGATTGCGAGGCTGATGGAACAGACGATGTGTGTATGGACGATAAATTATATAAAATGAGCTCGTCTCTGCCACTGGAGATAACTGAAGTTTTCAATAGCTGCGACATAGTCAAAAAGGTGTGGGATAAGACTATTGCTGTGGACAGGGACACGGTGGACATACTGGAACAGAATATAGAGGGGAAAGCTATTTTACAGCAATTACACGTTCTAAACTGCAGAGCCTACCTGTGCTTAAATAACTTAATATCCAGTCTGGAGATTGAAACGCTCGGTGGTATGGAGAACATATACAAGTAAGTTACATCTCACAGTCTTCCAATTACAATTACAATGCAAACTGTTTCCGAATTTCAGAATGTGGGTCAACATGGGAACAGTCGTCTTCAAAGATGCAAATCCAAATGACGTAGAGTTATTAGAGTCTGCCACCGCGGCGATGAGAGCAGCTCTCGAAAGATTATCCGAAGCGAAGGCCAACGTCTTCAATCAGTTAACGTTAACCGACATTCAACCGATGCTGAACGGAGAGCGTCAATCCGCGAATGCTAACGTCCGCGCGAATTTGATACGAATATTGGGGAATTTTGCCTTAATCCTGATGAATAATGATACTCCCGAAGCTCGCGAGCTGATCAAAGTAGGATTTGTAACTGCGCGTTGAATCTGAAGCGATTGAAATTGTGTATAGTCATTCACAGAGATAAATGTTCTTTCAGCACGTGTCTTTGTTCTTATTGGACACTTCTATGGCGGAATCAAAGGCTTGGGTAATGGCAGAGTCTTTGGACGCGATAATGGATATATATTCGGAAGACGACAGTGATCAGCTGGCGACTGAAATTGGATTGGTAGAAAAATTGCACGGCCTGCTACCGCATTTTAAGACAAAGGTAAGAACTTTTCATTAAGTTCGATTGTGCCCAATGACCGCGATGTGTTTCTAATCGTTAATAATCGTCTAGGTACGACAGCAGAAGAAAACTTTAGGAGACAACGTCGCAATAGTGTCCACGGTGAATACAAATATTGCGAGGTTCATAAAGTATAAAGAGAAACGGATAAAAAACGCTTGAAAAGTTGCCGCTAGTACTTAGAAATAGTTCTAAGTAATTCATCATTAACGAATGCATTGAACTGCATTAACGTACTGACATAATATAATATTTACATGAAATGAGGAATGTATTATAGATGTGTACCATAAGGAAACAATGATTGGAATTTACAAGTTGAATGATATTATTAACTTTCATTATCGGCGTGAAAAATTTGAAACTACGAAAGCAAAGTTCCTTGCGATACTTTTCAGATTAATTACCGTTCCCTGCATTATTTCCTATTGACTTACTTCAGGCTACGTTGAGAATGGGAAAGTATAATTCCCGCGGCGAAGGAGGAGCATGATTGCGATAAAATTTCTCGACTTTATTTCGTATCAATAAATAATGAAAATACTAAGTAAATGGGAGACATCTACGATCACATAATCTATGCCTGAAATCGATGAAAGCGTACCGTTCCATCTTCGTGTTAAGGCTCCAAGTACGTAATACGCATACTTATTACAACTTATCGACCCTTTGAAGTGTCTACGTGTCTTAGAAGTATCGTGAACACCACCAGTTGCTTCATACTGCGCTCCCAATCACGGGACAATTTACGAAAGCAATTCGTTGAATCGATGCGCTACGTGGACTGACATCCGGCTCCGAAGTGACGATTACTGTAGTCAACGATGCTTCAAAGGGTGAACGGAAACTCTAAGCATTAAATAAAGGCACATGTACACAACGCTTGCGCAGTCTTGGAAAGAAAATTTCGAGTAAAACCAACGGGCGTGCACCATCCCTTCTCCATTTAATTTAGAGGCCGAAATTCATTGCACCATCGTATCCTACAAAATATTCAACGATTACCAATGGAAATCCTAAAATGACTTCCCTCTAGCCGACTCGAGGCAATCTCGCTCCTCGATTGAGACCGCGTTCGTTCGAGAATCGTTCAAGCTCAATGCACTGTGCCTCCTCGGCTTCGGTATCGGATTGACGTCGTCGAGGATCTCTGGCCTTTGCTTGATAGGCTCGGAGATGTGCAGCTCGATCACTTTCACCGGTTCTCTAGGCGCAACTACGGGAATAGGGGGCTCGTTTAATCTCACCACGTGAATGTCCGTCTGCTCCCTCGGCAGCTCTTTAAACTCTATTCTAACCGCACCTTTGTCGTTCTCGTTCTCTACCATGTTCTGGAAGAAATGTCTGCGATTCGCTTGGATCGATAGTCTGGTGCTTTCGTGCAGATTCTCCGCGCTCTTCTCCTCCGACGATTCTCTAGAAGCGTTCCTAGTCTCCAGAGCCTTTATTTGCTTCTCGATCTTCTCGATCTCGTCCTTCACAGAGAAACTATCGCTCCTAGACAATGTTCCCGAGGAGTTCTTCCTCCTCAGGCACACCTCTTCCAAATCCGACGACGAGTTCACTTCATCCACGTCCTTGATAATCTCTACGTTCTCCTGGGAACTTCGGCGATATTCGATCTCGACCTTCTCTTCGTCTTGCTTCACTGGCTCGTCAGACTCCGTCTCGTTCGACGTCCCCTGGTCCTCCGTCGTTGACTCTTTTGATTCAGTTTGTTCTCTTTCTTCGGGAGCTTCTTCTGTACAATGCTCCTCCGTTGAAGATTTCTCCACGTGTACTACTGGTTCTGTGCTTTCATCCTGAACAGTAGTTTCATCCAAGGGCTGTGTCTCGCTCGAATTAGATTCTACCGTCTTTTCTATCGTCTCACTGGGTCGCTCCTCCAAACTGTCCTTACTTTTCTTCGTCATCTCGTCGATGTTCTCAGCGACCCTCGCTATGTCGCTAGGTTCCACTATCTGCAGCTCGACGTTAGGCCCTTCGGTAGACTTCTGCATGATACAGAAACAAGAAAGAAACGTTTAATCAAGTGCAAACTGTTTAATGTACCTCCGCATAGACTTACCTCACTTGTTTCCAATTTTTCAACGCGACGGGGTGGCTGCGGTGCTCTCCGTTTTTTCTTTCCGTACGCGCTCATCGTACTACCAACGGAGACGCAGCTGTTTATCGAGAGGTTGGACTTCCTCACGGCGTCCTGAGTGAACCTCTTGAACACGACGTCCTCGGGAACGTTCTCGTTCTCGTCGCAGAACGTGGTGTCGCCCGATCGACTCGCTTCCTCTTCAGCGTCTAGCGTACTCGCGTTCGTTCTTTGCGATGATCTGTTTCCGAATCGTCGCCTGGAAAAACAGAGACCCAGTGGATTACCCTCTAACCGTATCAAAACGTGAATTGTAAAGCCTGTGACCTTACAAAGGTGGAATAGGCGTTCTCTCTTGATTCTTCTCGCGAAGTGTCACACTTCCATTCTCCTTTGGTGTTTTGTCATCAAAGTTCAACGCTGGTATCTTGTCGGTTGGCTTGGGGCTCACCTGGCCGAATCTGAATACAAAATTCCACGAAAAATTGATTGATTCTATCACCTCGATTAATACAATCTTCTAAACTTTGATAACCCACCTTCTCACCGGCGGCTTCGGGGTAAGGTCGCCCATGATGGACGTGGTTGTATCCTGCGGACTTCCGTCATAGATCCTCGCAGGGTCACCGTTCACAGTCAAACTCGAACTATACCTCGACGAATTGTCCAACGTGTACTTTCTTCTTCTCGCTAAAGTGCCCAGAGCTTCGTCAAACTCCTGCTGGTCTTTTGCAACGCGTGGGGGCGGCGGAGGTTTCGTGTGAGACTCTCTTTTGTAGGTCGACGAGACTGTAACGTGATAATCGACTTGGATATCTAATTCCACGAGTCTAATTCACCAACTCTTTTGTATACCAACCTGTGGTGATCGTGGACCTTTTCTCCGGAATTTCTGGCTTCTCGTCCTTTCGTTTGCCAAACAGCCCGCTCCTGAAAAAAAACAGCGACACGCTTGTATATCAAGATCTACTAACGTCGCGAGTATCATTTTCTTATTTTGCAGTGAGCAGATTTATGACGACGTTGAAGCGCCACTTCGCACGGATCAGCGGTTTGGACATCCGACTGTGCGATACCCATTAAAGTTCTGCGCACACATATCCGTTCCGGCGTGCCAGTGATAAGAAGAAGACTCTACGCCCTTCTTCTTCTTGGACTGACATGAGTGACACGGAACGGATATGTGTGTTTGGACCTTAACGCGATCTGCGATCTTCGCGAGCGACTGATAAGATGCTAGCTTCCAGCTAGCTGGGAAGAATGGGGACGTGGGTGAAGCGTGCACATCGTATCTCGAAAATGCTTTGACAAATTAAGCGAAGGAATCGCTAGAGACAAAGGGAGCTGCGCGAAGATAAACTCTAGCACTGATTCATGGTCAGCGAAACGCTTAAGCAACTTCGCCAGTCGCGAGATTAATCCAGGCGGGTGATTTCCTTTCGAGCATCCTTCGAATAGAACGTCAATTGCCTCCACCCACGCGATGCTCTGGCAAACAGAAATATAGTAGTGACGCTGTGCGATCAAACTTTTGGTCGACAATAATGAGTCACTACACTCTACAGGGATCGCGGAGGAGTTCTGTGTAGTAGTCACTACCGAGTCCTATCGTCCAAGGTCCATTTCATTCTCTCTTTACTGAATACCTCGGTGACGAGCGTGCTTGTAACTTAGAAGTCTCTTTGACTCTTCTAACTTTCATATTCTATCGACTGCGCGTCGAGTTCTCAGATTCAGTGCAACTTCTGATTGAAATTCAATGAAGATTCGGTTCAGTATTGCAGACTCTTGACTTAATTTTTTAATGGAACGCGACAGGATCTTTACAAGAGGAGCTCAAGACCGAATGGGCCTAGTTATGCAGAAAGCTATCAACCCTCAGTGATCTGAAAACAGAGATGGGCAAAAAATTATTTGAAATAAAAATTTGTGTACAAAATTTTTATTTCAAATAATTCTTTTCCCAATTTTGTACACAAATTTTTATTTCAAATAATTTTTTGCCCATCTCTGTCTGAAACTGAGTAAATTTAGTTTAAAGATTTTAATTGTTAATGAAATGTAGCTTAATTTCTGTTGCGTATATTTTAACGAGTTATTTAATAGCGAGCAGAATAATTACAATTATTTTAAATTTTCCATAGTTCTTGTTTTTTCAGTCCACAGTAGAATTATGGCTTGGTAGTTTTAATAATTGTATAATTGTAAGAGTTGTACTATAGGTTAGTAATTTTTGCAAAATAAAGATCACGAAATTATGGGATCCGTACAGTGTTTAACTAATTTTTTGTCATTTTGAGAGTTTGTAGCTTTCTACATAACTAGTTCCAAATGTGTCCACGACGATGAATCATAGGTACTCTTGAAGATTCGCGAGGCCAGTGAATCGCGTACTAGGATCGAAGCAGATATCGCGTACTTAATGTGCACGCGTTTTTACAGAATGTCAAAGCTGCTTTGACAGTCCAAGGTCTCTAAAGTATTAGACGCCAACGTCAGCGGGCGATAAAGACACTCGAGCCCAGCGATTACATTCGGGCGGCGTGGTCAAAATCGAAAGTGATACTATAAATAATCACGGATTAATCGCCACACACTGTCAAAGTTAGTTTTCTTGCCAATTAGACTGTAACTGTTCCTTTCCAGCGTTGGGCGCGCGAGAAACAGCGTTTCTTCGCGAATCGAGATTCAGAGGATTTCACCAGTAATTGTTTCATGAAAAATTTCTACGCGCAGTCGAGTACTCTAAAGGAACTCGAGTTAGTGGCGTCCGCAGACTTTTTTCCAGGAGGAGGCAATTTTGGCAAGATGGTAAAAAAAAGATACCTCTCTTGCTTTTTTTAACTCATTTTATAGTCCCAATTTAATTAAAAATTTAAAACAGAAATGTAAAAATATTCCCCTTTTTAGTATAAACTTAATAAAGATCAGTTTTGACAAATAAGCGATTTTTTCTCAAAATCCATGGGGGACAACTGCCCCTTTTGCACCCCACTCCGGACGCTCATGACTCGAGTCAATACCCGAAATAGCAGCGTGTCATGATATAGGTATCCCTGTACAATCGCGGGTGTCTTAAATGATCGATGACCAGCGTAACAACGGATCCAAAGCGCTTATCGGGGCTTGAATGGGTCAGTAGACTATCTTGCAATGATTTATAGGTCCTGTGACGCATCTTTTCGCGACCTTTCGACGGAAACATCGTCACATAATATTCAACAAACACACGAGCAAATCGTTCGACAGTTGTTCACTCGAAACAAGATCTAACCTTCACTTTGTGTACTAATAGTTTAACGTTAACCGTGTACAGGGGTATAATTAGACCCCACGCGTTTTCAGTCCCAAATGTACAGAAAAAACTGTAGCTGCGTAAGTATTTGTGAAGTTGTATTAATTTTTAAGAAGTGTACAAAAAATTAAAGCATTTAATTTAAAATACAAAAATTAAAAAGTTGAAACGTGCGGGAATTGAAAAACACGTTTAAAAATCTCAAAAATAAAAAAACCGCAAGTTTCGATGAAATACCAAACATTTGTTTAAAGAAATTACCCTGACAATATATATATTTCTACACAATACTGTTCAATAATTGTCTAAAACATATCCCAACATATTTTCCAACACAATCGAAAAAAAGCAAAACTAATAACAATAAAAAAAAAAGATAAGGAGGGTAGCGACCCAGCTAGCTACAGGCCGATAAGCTTATTGCCAAACATAAGTAAAGTCTTCGAAACAATAATTAATTCAGCGCTAGAGGCACATTGCAAAGCGAAAAGTATAATCCCTGAACACTAATTTGGTTTTAAGTACGGACATTTGAAAATCCACGCGTTGACCAAGTTTGTGTCAGATGTGTGTTGGCAAAAAGACGAGGGTAGATGTGCGGGAGCTTGCCTGATAGATAGGGTTGCCATACGTCCCGTATATACGGGACTGTCCCGTATTTCGCTGTTCCCGGGAAATATTTTACAGTGTAAAATAAACCATTACCTACTCATTTTTTCATGTTTTATTTATTTAGCACTTAAACGTTTCGTATCAATGCTTGGCAATTATGGCAACCTTAAAAATAAACCACTACCCACTGTTTTCATGTTTTACTCATTTACCACTCAAACGTTCCGTATCAATGCTTGGCAATTATGGTAACCCTACTAATAGACCTGGAAAAGGCGTTCGATATCGTATGGCTTGAAGGGCTCTTCTATAAACTCATGAAGAAGGAATTCCCCAGTCACCTGATTAGAATGACGTGGAACCTTGTGCATGACAAGAAATTCCAAGTATCAAGTCTCCTTCACTACAATATTCAACTAATTTATGCACTTTTCAGAAACTTTTACACTCCACGAAAAATATAGGTAAACGTTTCTTTTTCAATGATGGATGCCCGACTGAGGCTCAATTGTCAGTATCATTGTGTCTAGGGATCTATACACGATTGCCTGAAGAGTTCGGTATTTTTTTATCGAAATTTTACGAAGTTCCATATTACCTGCCGTTACCCTACGTTTTTAGTTTGGGGTCAGTTTGTACCCTTGTCCACAGAGTGAAGGCTAAATTCAATATACTACCTTGCCTTATAGAATCCTCAGACAGTACCACGGGTAATCCGTTTACTGCCCAAAAATCAAACTGTGAGAAGGAAGATAACGCGTAAGGAAAAAGGAGATCGATATCAGTGCGTTCCCAGTACGAATGGTTTCATTATAAATTGAAATCGAAGCAATAGAGCGAGCATTAGATTGGCTTAACGGAAGAAGCTACTATTATATCTACCCGAATTTTCCAAGTAGAAGCTTAATAACGCAATCTCTGTTAGAATAGCAGACGTCTCACTCTGGGTTCTTAGAAGAATCGAATCTTAAGTGTTTACAGCGATTGTTTTGCTGCAACGAGCGAATCGCATCGCTGGTGATTATCTCGACTATTCTAAGGAAGATCAAAGTGTCAGACTACTTGCAATGGAAACGGAAGTTATAATAAGAACGGGGATAATTGCGGAGCGATCGGCGGCCGAGTAATTGCGCGCAGAAAAGGCGCGCACCGACGTTTCCTCAAATAGAAATCGCCAGAAGACCTTTCGAACGAAACGCGACCTGACGTCGATCGTCTGGTACGTTAGAGCCTCGTTATTTACGTCGACTGGATGACAGCCAAGCGCAGGTACAAGCAGCAACCGATTCACGTGTGCGTTTTCGCTCGGTAAGTTCAAGTTCAACAAACTTCGGTACGCAACCTTTCCCAATTCGCTCGCTAATTCGATCGCCGCACCGTCTATGAGCATCTAGAATCTGAACCATGGTATTTGTGTTACTCCGCGCATCTTCGTTCGAAGTTCAAGAGACAGATAAACAGTAGTATCTTTAATTTGGATATTTCTAAGCTCCACTTGAAGAATAACGCTGCCTAGCCTGAGGAGATGCTTTCTCTACTAATCTATGTACTTCTTTCAGACTCAAGATTCTCATCTAAACGCACCAACAGCGATGAAGAACTCCAGGCAACTCACAAGGAGAGTATTTTAGGTGTCCGCCTCCGATCATTTTGATTTTTGGATATGTTATAGAGGACCGAAAAATAAGAAATACGTGTTTCTTTATTTTTCCCCGTTTTCATATTTTGGGGGGTGAAAACTGCGTTCAAAGTTAGGGTTGAAAAATCATTTTTGTGGAATATCTCGAGAACTATTAGAGATAGGGGAATAGTGTCAATGGACGAATTTTGTGTCTTTGAATCCGAAATATGACTGACTCACCAGATTTTCAAAAAGTCAAGATATTCCACAAAAATGATCTTTCAACCCCAACTTTGAACGCAGTTTTCACCCCCCAAATATGAAAACGGGGAAAAATAAAAAAACACGTATTTCTTATTTTTCGGTCCTCTATAACATATCCAAAAATCAAAATGATCGGAGGCGGACATCTAAAATACTCTCCTTGTCAGAGTGAGTTGGATTTTCAATGAAATGGTTACCAAGTGGATTTGATGGAGAAGCTATTCGACCTCTTCTTCCTGCTCCGTCCGAAAGTCCAGAACTTGTGCTTGGGGTCTTTGGCTTTGCCATCGCGGTACAGGCGCACTTGCGTGTTACTGGTGATCTCCTCGTTGAAGGGGTTCAGATGTTCCGGGTAGTCGTAGATAGAGACGCTCGGACGCCTCGACCGCGACATGATTCACCTCCGTTTCCTCCGCGAGGGCTCTCGATCTTCCTTATCGCGGGCACAACGGCGTGGGATCGTCGTCGCGACGCCTCGTCAACGGGGTTCACCGATCCCTCGTCATGATCCTCTTGGCGGCCGCGTCCAGCTGAAAACACAGAAGCAGAACCGATGTTATTCTTCAGCGATACCTCGGGATTTCGTGGAAAAGAAAAGTAGCGTCGCTTTTACTGGTCCCTCAACGCTCCGCGAAGCACGAGCCAGCGAATTACATTAATTTTCCTCGCTAAATTGTCTCAGCGAAGAATTCCTAACTGTGCTTCATTCCACTTTTCTGTTTTTTTTTCTCTTTTACACGGCTCTATTTGTTATTCACTTTTCGTTTGATGCGCTCGATGCGGCGAGCGTAATTGCGAATACGCAGACTGTGAATAATTTAATCGACTAGCCACGCTGCATGAAGAATAAAGTCCAAGTGTATTTTTAACTTCTTACGTGGACACGGTTCCGTGGAAGTTGACCGTTGCTTGCGAAGAAATAGTATTGTGAACTACGTGTTAACTAGGTTTCGTCCACCTCCCTTTAACTTCTACTTGGAGGCTTGTGGAGCATCGAATATGGTAGCGAGTGGTCAGTAGCTCTACACTTATCTCGAACGGCGTATTTAAATCAGGGAAAACAGGAAATTGCTCGGGGAAAGATAATGGAAAGAGCCAAAGAATTCCGAGAAGAACTGTTGGGTTTTTCTGTCCACTCTGAGTTTAAACTGCATTCACAAAACTCTATTAGTCTTGTTGTGAACGATGGAATAAGATTTAATTTAGTGGGTACTTAAGAAATCCCTTCCACAACTCATTTACCTTTCCATGAACCCTTTCAAGTAAATACGTAGCTTCTATTTAATGAAAACACCACGAAATCAAATTCAATTATCAAGAAACACTTATTGCAGACCATTGCAACGAAAATGACTTGACCTTTGATAGACTTCAAACAAGTGTTTCATCCCCTGGAAGCCTTCATTACTAAAAACAAAAGGATACACGTGTAACATCAAAATACTTTGTATTGCATAAATGGCATCAGTTTGAATAAAAGCAAAAGTCACTATCAATTAAAATTACCAATGTTTTCAGCTCGTGTCTCGAAAAGAACATTAGAAGGAAGCGATTTGCAGCTCGCTGCAGTATAATTGCTGCATGTACTCGTTACGCCAATCGTCGGTCACAAATCAACCGACCATGCAACTATCAATTGAGGATCATTGAGTACGAATGATCGAGGAGCACGAGGACGAAGAAGTACCAGGGTTAATCCATTAAAGTCGGAAATGCGTGTGCCACCTACTGACCTCGTCGGATGCAAAAGGGAAGATCAAAGTATCGCGTCGTCACAACGAAAATCGTCGGAGAAACTCTCGATACGATCGTTCACCTCAATCAATTAATCGCTGCTCCGAGAGATTTCCCTCGTTATGTTGGACGCGCCGTCGCGCTAACCCACATAACGAGCTATCTAATCCTCGATTACGAAAATAGAGAACGGCACATCGTTTACGTAATACGTTGCTCGATGATGCATCTTAATTACCGTGGCGCACGTGATACGGTGCTCCAGCGGCGCTCTTTTCCTCGCGGTTCTTTGCACGATTGATAATGCCTTATCGAGGTTTCTTCCTCGGTCACGAGCAGAGATGATTTGGAGATTCGACGCCTCTTGGATGATAAGGGTTAGTCCCCTGTTCCCGTGGAACGTTGCAGTGGCGCACTCAGGATTTCATTTTGGAGAGAAATTCATTAGGTGATTGTAAAAATTTATTTAAAGAATAAAATGCAGCTTTCTTTTCTTTTTAAGGGAATCAGGAGTAAGGAGGGCACCATAGAATTTTTCTGAATTTTAAAATCTAACTTTTGTTAGAAACAGTTTTTAGTTAAATTAGCGAAAATTCTTAAATAATCGTACATTGCATTGAAGTGATCACCCTATTTAAGGGAGCCTGAAAATCTTTTAAGTGCTCAGGGCTTCTAAAGATCTTAATCCAGTCCTGTTACCAGAGTTAGTATAAAGTTTACCAAAGGTCAAGTCGTTGCCATTGCAAGAATATGTATGGGGTTTTTATCTTCACATCATTTGTAATATTGTAATATTGTTTGAAAGCGATTTCAGAAGACGCGTCCCTGGATGAGAGTGGAGCAGAGGTATCACGTGCTTGCGCTTACTAACGAACGCAATTAGCTCAATTAGCTCATTGCACTCGCGGTTCGTTTCTGATCTGTTGGTCCTCGATGAACTTGCGTCACTATTGTTCGTGCTCCAACAATCCTCCACGTGGACAATTACGCGCACTTATTCATCTGAGAACGTCTCGACCTGGAGCTAACTAGTTTCACTAGTCAACACTTACGAGGAATAACTCAGATTTCACTGATCTTCCACCAGATTCGCGAAGAAGCTATGTGCGCGGGGAAAACGATTAATAATTTTACAAGTACTTTGATAGACATCGAAAAGTTGCAGAACTAAGGTCTGAAAACACAAATATTTTCGAGATTTGTTTTTAAAAACTTGAAGACTTTTTTTAAATAACCGGTTGTTTATTCGAAAGAATACATTTTAAAGTTCTTGTAGTTTTTTTGTAATGCGATATCTAAATAAATAATGCAATTATAGGCGACTAGCTTTACTATTCGGCTTCGGCCGAACATTGCGTCAAAGAACAAGTTCCAGCTTCAATTTATTTCTTTGTAATTAATTGACAAAGAAATGCTTCAATTTCGACAAAAACGACTGCCTACTAGTGTCCTTAATGACAATAAGAGAAACACATCTACCTCCGTGTAGTGTTTACGAAGCTTCTTGCAATAGCTTAGGCATGCAGTAATCCTCGTCAGCCTCCACATGTGCTTCGCACGTTTAGAATCGCTGCTTAAGACAAACATGAGATCGATGAATAACGAGTCGATGACGTGCGATTTCATTGTAAAATTAGCTCTGCAGCTCAGTTACGTCGAAACTATTCAAACATCTCTTTAAAAACGTCCCGTTTCAAGCGAGACTAAAAAATAGGCGCTGAAGAACGTTGCAGTTACAGTGGCGGACGAAAGAAAGTTTACAACTTTTAAAATCACATAACTTTTATAAAATTAATCCAAACGAATTGAGTTTTTCCGAAAAGCTACAAGGATTAGTTTGCTAAGTGACGTGTTTCGTCGTTTTGAAAAAAAATGCACTTGGTCCGAATAGCAAACAAAAATAGTAAAGGTCATTTTTTAAACTTTTTTTTGTGAGCCTGTATTGAAAATTAAAAAAACTCGTTTGTAGATTGAAGTAAGTTGTATAAATACCTAAAATTTCATCAAAATCGGTTAACACTGCTCTGAGCTATAAACGCTTAAAGATCGCAGAATTCAGGGAAATCAGCGATTTTCGACCTTATTCTGCGATCTTTAAGCGTTTATAGCTCAGAGCAGCGTTAACCGATTTTGATGAAATTTTAGGATGTAGGTATACAACTTACTTCAATCTACAAACGGGTTTTTTGAATTTTCAATACAGGCTCACAAAAAAAAGTTTAAAAAATGACCTTTACTATTTTTGTTTCCTATTCCGACCAAGTGCATTTTTTTCAAAACGACGAAACACGTCACTTAGTAAACTAATCCTTGTAGCCTTTCGAAAAAACTCAACTCGATTGGATTAATTTTATAAAAGTTATGCGATTTTAAAAGTTGTAAACTTTCTTTCGTCCGCCACTGTATATCGAATCTCAAAATTGCCATCAAGAAATTGCCAGAGCATTTCCGGATAAAAATTCGCACAAAGTCTCTTCGCACGATCATCCTCGATTCCCTCAATGTTCTGCACACACGCACTCAAGCATTCCTCAGAATGTGATTCAAAGGAAAAGGAACTGTATCCCAGGAAGGAGGGACTCGATAAAGTGCGCGAGGATGTAAAAGCACGTTTCGCGGAGGAATTCTCGGATCGACTTCCTTTCGAGAAAGCAATCCCATAACGTTCCTCGAGTTTTCACCTGCGCCGCTGCGTATAAATCGGCAAAAGAGTGCGATACTTGGCTCCGCGAGCAGCTCGAAGAGAATCCGAGACCAGAACCGCTTTTTCCAGTCGTATCAATCCAACGTAGGTATCCGACAGCTTAATTCGACGTCGTTTCGAGAGTTCCCCCGTTTAAACGTAGGAAGGACAATTCAGACAAAGTCAAGTTAATTCGCGGCTAATTTAAATCGAGCCTCGACGTAACTAGAAAAGGTGTCCTATTCTATTCAGTCCTGCGCAATTCAGTATCACGCAGAGAGAGATTTGCATACGTGGTTGTAACGAAAGAAATTCGACCAGAATCTTCTATTCTGGCTACCGAGATTCGCGTGAGATCGCCGCATAGACTCCACCAAGTCAGACATTGATAAAAGGTTGTTCCAGTTAGGTGGCACGCGAAACTGAAATTTCGGTCGATAAATCTTCCGCGGTCAGCGTACGATGCCTGGCACTGCGTGATTTAAGAAAAGGGTCGAAGAGTTTTGGGTCATACGGCATGCAAACTTCTCCACTTGACATGCTTTCGCAAATCAATCTAGTCAGAGCAATTTCCGAGTTGTCGTTCTTCAAACCAGGCTAGCTTCTCTTTCTTCGTTAAGCTTCGTGTCTTGTCAAACCTATCCGCCAGCGAATTACACAGAATTTCCTGCTGCATCTTCTTTCGATTATATTGATTTATATCTTGGGTAGATGTCCCAATTACTGCCACTTTATTTATTTTATGCAATAAAAACGTAACGTATAAAAAAAATGTACAAAAATATGTTATTATTAAACGGAGATTCTGGGCACAGTTATTAGGACCGACAGTTATTGGGTGGCAGTCATTCGGATAAGACGATTTTTGAGGTGACAGTTAAAGGTACACTAGGATCGGTCGCGAAATTTAATTAATTATTAATCAATTCTTCATATTTAATTCATAAAACTATTTTTCTTTAATGAAAGAGATGCTAAAAAATATTATGTTTCAAACTGAGGCGATTTTTAGGTTAAACAACACGTGAAATGATTAAATGAAGTTCAGTTATAATCTTTAAGAATAAGGTGGCAGTAATGGGGACATCTACCCTAATCCTTTTCCTTCTCACTCTCTCTGGTTTCTTTAATTCTGATCATTGTAAACTAAAGAGTGATATACCCGTGCAATAATAAATAAATAAATAAACTTCTATTCCTCAATTTTTCTTCTAAATCAATCTCCAAGTACAAGTGACCATATACAACTTAAAAAGTCCATCAAGCTTCGATCCTTTCCTCAATTACCTGACGACTTTCGCGAGCACCCATGCTCGAAGATTCAGCGAGCCCCACAAGCCCAAAGATTTATTGTGCAATCGCGACGGATCGACCGAGATCCTAAAAATACCTTCGCAAATCCCGTAGTATCTGTGTTTCTGGGAGAAAGCCAGGGAACCGTCACATTTTCCGTGACATCGTCCAGTCCCTCTACTCAACATTTTTCCCGCTTCGTTCGACTGTTCTCTCTCGGTCTTCGACTTTGTACCCGGCGCGCCACTAGATCCCCGTGAGTTTCGCCTCGTAGTTATCCAAGACGAGGCACCAAGATGCACCTCGATCTGTCGCAATCGTCCGAAGATAATCGCAGAAACTCCCACCTCGATCGCCGCTGCCTGCAACGAGGCTGTTTAGCGCTTCTTCATTATGTTCCCCGAGACGACACGCTCCGCTCGTTTCCCAGGTGATATGTGCTCCGCGCATTGTGCCGGCGAATACGTCGGCCGATGGGAGGAACGAGGCATGCTTAAGTTAGCGCGAGGAGACGCCGCGGCTTTTCTTCCTAGGAAGTGCACAATATCCTTTTCATGCAAGTTGCGTCAGAGCCGCTGGCGAAACGAGGACGCGAGGCCTAGCTGATCCCACAAATTCATCCATCTTCGTGTCTCCTTTACGTGCTCCTTTCTGGTCGACTCGGGGACTAGCAATTGCGGGGGAAATAGCGGTGGTGTGATAAATGGCAGGCTTCTATCGATGAAGCTCCATAATTTGCAATTTTATTTATTTACTTATTTATTTAAACGGTGCTTGTTCCTTGGTACACAAAATTGCGAAGTTGCAATTATTATTGTGACCTATCCAAAATCTATCTAGACCTATAAAAAATTACGTCGGTGTAACAGCTCTCAGTTAATCGGCGAGAGGAATTGTCTGCAGAGCAGTTTGAAACATTAAAGAAATCTAAATCAGAACTGTAGATGTTCGCTGTCATGTGCTACCCTTAGTATTAAGAGCGTGGATTTGGATAAAGAAATGGCGCAGTGAGGATTTAATCTTGGGGGAGCCGAGTTGAAGGGATACAAATATTTTTAATGCAAATTCAAGAAAATTCGTTAGGTGATTATAAAAATTTATTTAGAGAATAAGGTCCAGCTTTCTTTTCTTCTTATAAAGCCCCTTCTTTGAGGGTGCCAAGGCCCCTCAATTGAATTCAATTCATTTAAAAAAAACTAGATAGGGTGAAGACACCAGTAGTCGACCATGCATCAGTAGTCGACCACTCTCAGAAAAACATGAAAAATAAGGTTTTTAGAAGTGACGATCTTTTGAACAAAGTGCAGTTCTCTAACTGCACTCTAACTGCACTCTGTTCAAAAGATCGTCACTTCTAAAAACCTTATTTTTAAATATATGATAAACATGAAAAATAAGATTTTTAGAAGTGACGATCTTTTGAACAGAGTGCAGTTGGAGAACTGCACTTTGTTCAAAAGATCGTCACTTCCAACAACCTTATTTTTCATGTTTTTCTGAAAGTGGTCGACTACTGGTGTCTTTACCCTATCAATAAAATCGAATAGCATTTCATCTGTAATTATAAATTTATAATTATTATCCTACATAAAAAATAATTCGTAATTATTGTGGCTAAATTGGGAATTTCTTTCGAATACCAACTGCACTGATCCCCACACACCGTTCTCTTCATTTTATATTGGCATCGAATAATAATAATATAGCAATCTACTATAAACAGATTTCTTTATAAAAGTAGAATCACGCAATTCCCAGTCAACTATTGTGGGTCATCGATCGTTGAATCCATCCCGCGAAGGTTCAGGAAGCGGATCCAAGAACGACTTCGTACCCCCGCGACTGCGGCTCCTTTACCCCGAGCCCGATACCTCGCGGTCCCTTCGTGTTCGCCGGTAATTATGGAAGTATCGATTGGTACTTCCGTGCATTGCTTGGAAGTCGCAATCGTCGGATCTACGGGCATCACATCCTTAAACGTGTTCCTCGCGGCGGCTATTTCGCGGCAACTCGTGCCACGAGCCAGAGTCACGGATGCCAGAGATTCTCAACTATGAAAACTGCTTTCTTTTATCCACACACCGCGTTTCGATCGTCCCCCTATGCCCCCACAAACAGGACACACGATCCGACAGACTGCGATTCGAATTACGCGCCCTTTTTCCGTCCACCGAATTCCTCCTGAAATAAGACCCACGACTACACCGTGGTAGAAGAAAGAAAAGTTCCAAGGCACCTTGAATATTCCACAGCAGAGAACCCTCGTCACGCGTAAAAATAGAAACTTCATAAGTCTGTTGAATGGGGGTCGCGATCGACAACGAATTTCCAAACGCCTCTGGAAAAGGCGTTCCGTCGCGATAAGTGTCAGAATTATCAAGATACTCTTATCCTTGGCGACTTCAGGGTCGCTCATTACGTCTGGGAATTATCGACGCGAGATACCACTGTTAATCGTAAAGCACTGTTTAAAAGAAAACAGGAATATCCACCACTTCGTCCCTTCCCAGAAGGAACCAAGGACCAAAAGAAAAGAAAACTGGATTTATTTCTTTAACTAAATTATATTATCACCCAAAGAAGTTTATTGTACTTCCACTAAAAATATTTTTATCCCTCCAACTCGCCTCCCTAAAGATCAAATCCTCACTGCGCCGATTGCTCTATATTCAACTTCAAATATTTCGCTTAGAAATTTTCGCGCCCGCTTCCTTAATCGCGGTGAGGTGCTAATAGCGGCGATAAAAATATCGCTTACCGGCGGCTGTTTACGCGCGCCGCCCGATCCAGCATAATGCACAAACGAAACCGCGAAGAGGGGTTGGAAAAAGGTCGTAGGATCGAGGCAACTCGAAACGTCGTGTCCGGAGCTAAATTACACGCGTCATGTAGGTCAGTGAATCGCCAGAGCTCGAAACGATCGTGCATGAGTTACGCTACGCTATGGTGGCCACGTATCGCCCGTCCGCGAAAAAAGAAACGGTCAAGGAGCTGTCTTTCCCCGTCTGCTCGAGTCTTTAACCCGCCTCGAACCGTCCCAAACGTTGTTTGCCTCGCGCTGTCTACAAAAATTCCATTCGAAAATCACACCGATATCTTCTTCCTTTTTCCTCGATTTCGTGGACTCGAGTCCGCGAAGTTTTAGACCTTCGATCCCACCAGGCGCTCCACGTAAAAGAGATTCACGTAGCGGAATTAACATGTGACCACGATAAGCGATTTTTATCGCTAAAAATGAATCCGCTCTCAGGAATGACTCGCGGTATGTCGCAACACGGGGAACGCCTTCGATCGTGTTTTCATCGATACGTCCGACGACAATGAAATTCCTCGCTAGAGTCTCGCACCATCGATTCCCCGAGCGTGTTCTTGTCTTTACACTATTCGCGCGCCTGCACACGTACCCCGCACTTTTTCACGACTTAGCGACTCGCTGGCTCGATAAGGAATCGACGGAACTACGGGAACTGGAATGGAGACTGCTACTCCGTTCGTAATTAATTCGATTAAAGTAACGACAGTACGCGACGAAAGTGACGCTTATAGATACCAGCCAGACGAATTTCTAACCTCACTCGTTGTAGCTTCTTCTGTGTAATGCAGAACCGCGAGGCTTTCCAACAATGCGCTGAATTCGTTATGATAATATAGGATGAAAGTTATGAGACTTACGTAAGTGCGTCTGGATGACAAGTCGCTACGGTGTGCAAGTCAGGTGAGAAGTTTCAGTTGCTAGTCTATCGTCGAGTTCAGGTGGACTGGCTTTCTGTGTACCCAGAGCTTGCGATTCATTCACTGTTATTTACACCAACTTCGCGGTAGGCGAGAGAACACAAACGACAACGGGATCCAGCGTGCAACACCGTTCGAAAGAGCGCACAAAACGCAACACCGCGACGAAGGCTGCCGGCCGACTGCGCCGAGTCGCGCAAGCGTTCGGGCGGCGTTGACAAACTTCGTGCGCGTTCGAACGGCGCGGCAAACTTCGCGCCTCCCCACCCCGGGACTATTTGAATTCGCCGCGGCGGGAATTTCAAACGCGCGCGACGCTCGACACGTTCCAGCGAGAACTCTTTCTTTGCTACAACTGTTAAATAATTAAAGCTGCGTTGAAATTAGCTTCTACCGGGGAATATTTATAGTAATCTTGTATGTGGATCCGTAAGTATAGTTTCTTTCCACTTAAGCTAGCTCGAGGGATATAAAAAGAATACAAAAATGTTTCTCCGCGTCGTAAATCTCGCGATAATAATTCGCGCTGCTTGTGCATGCTGACTAATGCTAATCGGATGCGCGAGTTGCAGGCTTACTGTTTACGTAGGCGTTAGTGGAACGTGCATAGAAAGTCGTAAAAGAAAAAATGCAGTATGTAGGTAAATTGTGGGAGAGGTGGGATGAAACAGAGATCGTTTCTTTGTTGGTTGCATTATCGGTGGAGATGGTACATGTCTTTCTGTGAGGATAATTTTAATGGAACAGCGAGTGTACTGCGTGGATTATATAATATACAGCAATGCAGTTCGAGGAAGTATTGAAGCAGCAGAGCAGCAAGTTGCAAAGGCCTTTTACGCGCGATAGAGTTCTCTCGCGTTTCAATGCCGATAGATTAGAATCGAAGGACTCCCTCGTTCCTTTTTAACTCCACGCCACGCTGCCCAAAGATCGAAATATGCTTTCCACGTCACGTGAGATTGAAGCGATACATTATTCAGATATCGTGCAGGTAATTCGCGGCTGCAAGCTGAAAAAGCTCGCGAATAATTCGTCGCTCGACAATCGCCACTCGACGCGGTAATTATAGCCCTGGTTTGCCAAAGGCGGATACCGATACGAATTGCAGTGTCAATATCGATAATTGCATGAGGCAAGAAGCTAATCTTTTCCAGGCATCCGTTATCTCGGCGACGACGGGCGGAGGAGAAAAGTCAGAAAAAGTATCGAAAGCGCTAATAAACGCGATATCGTGTTCCATTAAACGACTCGCGGGTGCATTTCGATCGATGACGGTGACGTGACTTCGCGAATTTTACATAATAAGACCGCGTAAGATTCTAAAATAGATGCAAATTTTTTCTTTTTTTAGAACACTTTCCTTAAAACATTCTCTGGTGAAGCGAAAGTTCCGTTGATCTGAAGGCCCCTGGATCATTCCGCTGCTTAAGGGGATTATACTTTTCGGAATGCTAAAACAGGCCACTCTGCGAATTTTTTCTGGAGAAATTATGAAACAAATCATTTCGAACCTTTTTGTGACTTTATATTTAATATTTGAAGATACGATTTTTTTTTATTTTAAAAATGTGCGTTGTAGATGTCCCTACCGAGGCATCTGAATAGATCAAAAAACTTCCTCAAAAATCGTACATTTTCTCCTAAATAAGCTCACAAAAATTTGTCCACTTCCGACTTTTCTACTCTTTTTGAGGTTCATCGATGATATAGTTTCATAAATAATAACAATATTCTATGTTTTTTAATCCTAGACAAGAATTGAAGGCGCTAGAAAATAAAAAAGAATCTTATGTCAAATATAAAACTATAAAAAGTTTCACAACGATTTGCTTCATAATTTCTCTACAAAAAATTCTCAAAGATCAGGCTGCTTTAGCGTTGCACAAAGTATAATCCCTTAACAAACACAAACATCTTTGTACATTTCAGAATGATTCCCCGAGCGCAGCGATCAGCTGACGCCGTCAGCGTTCGGTCATAATTATTTTTAATGAAGCATTCATCGCGATGAAAAGAGCGACGCGGATACTGATCTCGAATAATATCCCTCGTTCTCCCCAGAGACGTAACAATAACGCTGGCAAGGATTTGTCTTGCGCTCTATCTCGATTCAATTCTCCAGCCGATCGTATCGGATGAAACTGATAAGATAGCCGTTATCAAGCTCCACTTGCTTTCGACGTAATGTTTACGGTAACCCGATTGCAGGTACACAAATAAGTAAATGAGTCGCGAAAAAAAGAACGGAGTGTAGGTATTACGCAAACTGTAACCGCGCTTTGTAATTTCTGTAACTGGATGTTCGACATCCACCTCCGCGGTGAAAGTTCCTCGCTAGCGCAAATAATTTAATTTATTTAACGGTGCTCCCTCGAGCAGTAACTCGCACAAAGTATGAATAAATTGGCGAGAGCTTCAGAGGTGGATAGAATACGTTTAAACAAGCGCGTGAAGTTTTAGCTAATATTAAGTTCAAAGATGTTTTCGTAGGAAATGCTGGAACTGATGACTGTTCATTTAAATGAGATTTCTTTTGCTTTCTAATAACCAGTTAACTTCGAAACCAGCACTTCTCCGATATCTGTGGATCACTGACCGCTTCTTGCTTCGGGATACTGTTTGCTAATTACACGCAAGCGCGCGCTTAATTCGCTAATATATCCGCAGAGAGAATAATTCGTGCCTTTTAACGGCGCATGTGAAACTTCTGCGACCGAATATGTGGCGCAGCGAGGCGGGTTTGTATGCTGGCCCTGAGGCACAAGTTCAAAGGGACGCAGGAGGAACCATGAATCTGTTGCAATCATTTAGACTTTATTACGACGTGATTCGAGCATTGTACCTGGGGATAAATGACGGTGCCTTTCAACCGCGCCCGGTCCAATGGAATCGTCGATTGAAAGTAATTATGAGAGACGATCTCGATGCGGAACGATATGGAAAGTTCATTGCACGGAAACCCTTTATCGTCTGACACCACCAATCGACCCAATAACCCGTTGACAAATATAATCCATCCCACTTCGTCGCCAACTCCACCGCGCAGAAATATCAACGATCAATCCAAAATAAGCAACCTCTCTATATGAGGCATTGAGAGCAAAAACGGACTAACGCACATTTTTTGCGAAATTCAGTTAGTAATAGGGTAAACCAACCAGTAATTGACCGCATACCAGTGAATGACCATTAGGCAAAGAAATGTCAATTATAAATTTAAAAATTACTATATGTTTATAAATGGAGTGTAGTTGCACGTTTAATATCCCATATTTTTAGTTATGCGTATTAAACAAACATTAATAAGTACGATTCTTATTAAAAGTATGCGGTCATTTACTGGGCTCCTAATTCAACAATTCGGTCATTCACTGGTTGGTTTACCCTATTCTTTTTTTTAATTCAGATCCACTTTTGTAGGCTACTAAAAATGTCCGAAGCTATTACACAATTAAGTGGAACTCTCGCTAAAACGGGCCACGTGGACGCCACCGAAATGTTGATAAAATAAAAGTCACTTTCGCAACGTACCAGTTCCTTCCGCACGCTGCACTGTTTCGGCGAACGTTAACAGCGGTCGCAGTCCGCGTGCGTGCACACGCATACATCCTCCTCGAAATCGGATTACGAGGTATCGCGATCCATCCCTAATGGAACAATTTGCGAGAAGTGACCTATTTGCATCGTCTTGGCTCGAGCGCGGACAGCTGCACAGCGCTGTTTCTCCGCTGGTTTACACCGCGGATCGTGTCAAGGCGAATTTCGAAAACGAAACAGAGCTCTCCAGGCGACGTTAACAACGCGCCTAACGTGGTCTATTAACGCTGTGCGCGCGCCGCGCGCAGAAATTCTGTTGCGATCGCGGACCGAGGACTACCGTGGAAAAAAAACAACAGTGACGTAGCATGATACTAATGCGAAGCATTCCGGTTCGTTAAGTAGACGTTGTTACCTTTACGTGTTTACAGTTACCATTGAGCCGGGAACGTGGGCGCAGGGAAATGCAATCACCTCGCGGTACATTTGCGCAATTAGAGGGGAGGCGTCTGAATCAGAAATTGCATAAATTATCCGCGCGATGTGATATTTCGCCGAGCCGAGAACGAAGTGTTTTTCAGAGTTCACTGCGCCATCGGCAATCGCATGCGAGGAAACTCAACTAGAAATGAGCTGCCACTTCCTCCTTCGATAACGGAAGTTCCGACCGGCGAGTAATTTCCCTAATCGGTAAGACAGTCTCCGATGACCTCGACCGACACCACTTACCACACCGAGGACTGCAGGATCTACGATACTGTTTTAGAATAATTTTCGAAATCTGATGATACTCTGTGAGTTTAGAGGAGATCAATTTAAAAGGAATAATAAAGGAGTGTTTTTTAAGGTTAATATATTTTTCTCGATTTGCTTTCGTGCATTCAATTATTTCTATACTATTAGACAATTATAATCAAAGTATACTAAGGAAATCGATTAGAAGCATTGATTCTATAAAAAGACGAAGCTCAGTTCAGAGCAAAGTATCGCGCGCTCTGGAGCGAGACAACGAGACGTTATGATGGGCGCGTGAAACGCGACGATGTCGGTCGCAGTGCAGTAATTGTTACGTAACACCGGCAGAAATCGAGACCCGGCTCGTGTGCACACGAATACGTGACACTGTTCGACACTCGCGGGCAACTGGGTATGCAAATTTAACCGCAGGAAGATCCGTTTGTTAAACGCCACGAAGGCCTCGCTCTCGCTGGCCTACGCGATTTTTTTCCAGCTCGATTAAAACACATACGTCGCGGAAAAATAAGAACCGTTCTCTCTGACTCGTTAGTGGCTAACGACGTGACAATTAATCCCTTCGACTCCATTCCATCGCGTGATTTACATATCTGATTCCGAGTACATAGTTAGTCTGACGGAAAAATCGTGCTCGTCCTTCTCGCAGTTCTTTGTGCCGCGTGGATCGTCGATGAGGGTTATCGATGGAGCAATTTTTTCTGTAGATAAATGTAAACAAGCTTGTCGCGAAAGAATCTGATCGAGTGAGGAGCACTGTTACTACGGTGGATGATTAGCTTGCGGGACTGTCGGTAACCGCGTGAATTTTTAATACTTTTAGGCGTACGATAAGTGAAAGGGTTCTACTACATGCAAAGTACTAATAACCAATGTCATCTTGCAATTTATAGCTTACACGGGCTTTGAAGAAATATCATTTCTGGGCGCCATAATCTCTTGATCCACGAAATAGATTTTCGGACAGAAATCCGCGTGATTCGTTGACAAGCCGAACCAAAGCGTAGCATAGCGAAAATCCACCCTCTATAGTCTATGTTAAACTCTCGCTCTAAACAAGTCACACGTTTACAAGCACGCACACACCTTTCAGCATCTCAACACATTTCAGAGTAGTTGCTGAGTTGGACGCTGTTCATGAGCAGATGTCACTACATTCGGTTCTCAAATTATGGGTCGGTAAAACAGTTTGGGTGGCGACACAAACATCCATAAGGTGATAGGTCCATCCTATACCTTGTCTGTGTGTGCACGGCGTATTTCAAAGAACGATGACTTTGAGAACTAATTCTACGGAAGCTCAAGTTATATTATAGGAAGATTGTAATCACAGACGAGGTATATAATAGACCTATCACCTAATGGAACTTTGTGTCACCACCCGAACTGTGTTACCGACCCATAACTCGAGGACTGAATGTAGCGGCCTCTGCTCATGAACAGCGTCCAACTCAGTAAATACTCTGAAATCTGTTGAAATGCTGAAAGGTGCGTTACGTGCTTGTTCACGTGTGACTTCTTTAATGTGTGTGTTTGACATAGGTTTTCGCTATGCTACGCTTTGACTCGGTTTGTCAACGACTCGTGCGGATGTCTCTTCGATAATCCATTTCGGGGATCAAGACACTATAGCGCTCAAAATCTAGTTCTTATAAGCCTCGCAGAAAGTTGCATGATGCATGAGTGTCGTAGGGTGCATGGATGCAACTGCAAATCGTGCATTCTTTAATTTCACAATCATACGGGATGCATAATGTGTCGAATACAAGTTACATTTCTGAAGTTAAACTCTCTCGTGCACGGAATACGTTTATAAAACGATCTTTATAGTGTTAGTCCAACAGAATCATTTGTAAATCGCGGGTTTCAAATGATCTAAGTTTTACCCGTGTTGAATTTTAATTCCCGCCACGCGTAGCGTTACAATCTTATTTTAGACTCAATCGATAACGTTGGGTGTGACATGAAAATGGTAAGGGGGCTTGCGAGCCCCCGAGCGTGTGACACAAAATTACATTGCGTGATAGGTCTATCCTATTGTAATTCATTATGCAAACATATTCAGCAATAAAATTGTTTATTTATTGTCGAAAGATATTTTATTAAGCAGTTTTTGAATTTACCGACCGTGAAACGCTATAGCCGACTAGCGGCCAACCGACGAACTAACGTCGAACGTCCATTTTGCTCCGAAAATTATGAAAAGTTAACAGGATTGCAGAATTATGTAGGAGGTAGACGCCTACCAGCCATAGAGAGGGAGAGGGGTAATGTGTGAGACAAGGATAGCGATAGCCCGCGAATTTTCAAACATATCGAACTGTAAAGCGAACAACTCGCGAACTGTAAGAACTGTAAGATACCAAATGATAATCCTAATTAAAAGAACTAACTTTTGCCTTAAAACTTTTGTCTATTTCTTACAAATTACGAGTTACAAAATAAAATCCGAAAATAACCGAATTTTCAGGGGTTAATTTCATCCCCTTAGAGTGAATTCGGGCAGCAAACAAAAATTGCGTTGTAATCCGGGGGAAATCCCCTGCAAATTCACAAAGTTTCAGATTTTTTTTAATTTTCGTGTTCGGGATCTTCCCTTGTTAGAGAATATGCAGAATTCATCGGGGAAGCTGAATGTACACCAAAGATGATACCCTGTTGTACCTATGTCGAGAAATTGTTAATAGCTACTTATTTATAAACACCATCGTTGCAAATTTCGCGCAGAAAGTAGCAACGGGTCTATATTCATCGGATGAAACTGTAAAAGTGTGTAAACTATATATAAGGTAATTGCAAAAAATCGATGATATATGAATCTTCCGCGATCGCTCGATGGCGCTGGAAAGAAGGGTTATGTGCAGGAACGGTAAATTTGTTTATTTATTTACAATCCGAGGTGCTGGGGCTCTACAGATAATTACGCAACTATTTTCAATGACAAAATTCTTTATATTTATTGCCCTGAAACCTTTGAGGCGCAGATGCTGCTAGCGGCACGTAGGGACAAACTTAAAGGAGAAGCATTTAAATTTCGCGGCCTGACATTTCTGCATATTTCTAATTTATCGCGCAAAAATGACCTTATTGGCGTGTATACGCCTAATGAAAATAGTATGAATTTATTGGGCCGAATTGACCTTTAAATTAGGGGAAGACAATTAACGATGTAATTACTGGGACGAGTGAGAATTCCATGATATACGTTCCCAATCTCCACTGAACTTGTATTTCCTGCTTGTGGGCATAACTTCGACCATAACCAAGAAAAAAGTCTGAGCAAAAATATTTACTGTTTTTATGGAGTGATGTAACGAGCCGTTAAAGCGTAATCCGAAGCTCGATGGACATTTTTACATGAGATGGGGGATCTTCCAAATAGAGAATATATTATGGTAGCTCCTGGAGTAAACACTGTAGCGGTGCTTCTAAATATAGGATTTATTTTTAGGTTGGAGCTAGCCATAGTTTGAATCAAGAATCTGATCTAAAGCTGCATTTCTAGGAGGTTTCTAATAGGTGCGAAAGATATCTATTTCTAGCCGACACCTTTTACCTTGCTCCTACATTTTAAGGATCATGTTTTCGCCGTCATATCCAAACACACTCGTTTCTTATCCGTTAAAGCTTTATTATCTTACACTTGGCGTGTAGAATGTAGAAATCCAATTCCCGAGTGTTCTATTTCTGTGAAATAACTCGAGTAGCATTGTAAGTAAACGGCGTGCATAGCAGAAAGGACGACTCTAACAGACATCCTTCTTCGCAGTGACAAAAATGGCGAATGACTTAATAATGAGAGGTAAAGATAGACTGCAAGAGATTAGTACGAAGCTAGAGCAGAGCCATTTGGTTTATTTACAAACGGACGACAGTCCATTGAAGTTACAACAGCGTCATAAACTCGAAGGTAGAATTCGTTCGCTACTAAACACGCGATCGTTCGTTACAAAACATTTAATTTATTTCTGTGCGTTTCAGGTTTCATTAAAGAGTACCTTTGCCTTGTCCCGAACGAGAATAAATATGTGTTTCAAGAAACCGCGGACATATTGCACAGATCGGCAGCTACGCTGCAAGACTTCAGTGGATACAGAGCAGCGACTTCGTGGAGCGCTATTTCTTTATACGCCGCCAATCTCCTGGCGCAGCCTTGGAGGAAGGAATATAGGACATTAAGGGTTAATACACTTAAATTTCTACGTAGATTCTTCAGGGACGAGTAGAACGCTAATTGAATTATTCTTAACACCAGACTTATAGCGGATATTATAAGCACGAGGTAGAAGCAAATTTAATAGGAGCGGAATTGATGTTCGAGCAAATGGGGTACAAGCACACGGGCTTGGGTGTTCTGACGTTAGAAGGTCCTATCGATCCTGACAAAGTATCCAGCGTGAGCAGAGACGCGATAGTCGCGTTTGTAGAATGCCAGGTAACGCTATACCACCTACTGCGTCTGTATTTCTATAAGCTACGAGCGAACAACAATATGATGCGTTCTCGATGCAGATTCTGAAGCAAATATGGGAGAACGTTTCGCAGAACTGCACTGTCTCTTGGCTGGAGGTTCTAGAGTTCCGAGAGAATCACGTCGGCACCCCGGAGCAAGCGATCAGAGCGCTGAACTATCGTTTTCTGGAGAAGATGCATCAGAACCGTACGAAGGCAGAGAATTACAGAGACTACCATTACCCGCCAGCTACCTGCATCGACGCGGCCTCGCCGTCAGTTCCTTACCACATAATGCCTCCTAATTACAACATACCAATGTCTGCTTGCCAGTCGGATTACAGGTACATCGAAGACACGAACGCTATACCAGGAAGCTACAGATACTTCCCGCCAGTGGATCACGGTTTTGGGAACCGATGCAGTGCCTACGGATGCTTGCCGCACGGGAACAAATACTTCAGCGGCGTCCATTCGAATCCTTATTACTCCACGATGCCGGCGTACACCAGAGTACCGACCGGCAGGCTGATCGAGCTCGACATGCCAGTGTCGGTGGCGAATTACGATAAGCTTCACAGTCGGAAATCGTCCCACCGGATATCAGACCCGGATGAAGTGGACTTTTACAAGCGACAGTCCAGCGACGGCGATCACTATGACTACGGGAAAGCCGACAGGAAGTCGGCGAAGTCGCACGGCGAGAGGAATAACTACGACTCCTGGGACTTCGTGTACAGAAACTTGGAGAGCTTGGGCTACTCGAAGGACCTCGGAGATCGGGAAGATATTCTGCATAAACGGGAGTACGACTCGCGGCCGAGCAAGCAGAAGTCGTTGAAGCAGAACGATAACGACGAGAAGCACAGCGCGCATCGCTTCGAGAAGAGAAGAAGCGGGAGGACCGAGGGGAACGACGTTGATTTGTCCATGACGAACGGTCGGAGTTGTCATCACGACACGCTGCCTTTTAAGAAGAAGTCCTCTTCGTTCGATCTTACAGACTCGAACAGGCACCACATGGACGCGTCTTCCGAGAGCCATTTGTCTTCTTCCAATAAAGAGAAGAGGCACGGCAGTCAGACGCTCCCGATCCAACGATCTCATCGGTCCTCGGATCAGATCGCAAAGATCGCGGACACGCTGAAAGATATGGAGCTGTTACGGCCGGAAAGGGGAGATAGAACCGAAGGCAGACGTACGTGGAATTGCGGTACCTGTACGTACCTTAATTCCTCGACGAAGGAGATCTGCGAGATGTGTGGGAAGTCTAGGCAGAAGGGAAATGAGGACAAGCCGTTGGCTAGTGGTGGGAAAGAGTGTCCGCAATGTACATTAGTAAACGAGAAGAATGTCTCCATCTGTGATGCCTGCGGTATCAGCTTGAAAGATTCGCCTACCTATATTTAGGTAAAGTATTTGGAAGGAGTATCCTCGTATCGTATTCCATGTATTTGAATTTGGAGAGGAGTGGTAAGTGCATTGCCTGGATACTTCACTTTGTCTAGTAAAAATATAAAGAGTATTACCGTATTAATGCAATTCACTATTTCTCAAGTATATGCTAGAGATACAAAATTATTTATTTAAAGTTACTTGAGTATAATAGATTTGTGATATGGATACGTTTAGCGTTACGATAATATCGCGGTGGCCTATTGTTCGAGAAAGGGTAAAAGTGGGCATGTACGGATACCATTTTACGTCGAATCAAATCGGATTGAAAATTACCTTTCGAGCATCTTTCGTAGAATTTGTATTTCTTTGCTTAGCACTTTTCGAGATATCTGACTTTACAATGTTAATAGAGAGCTGTCGAGTTTTAATCCCGTCGAAGCTTTGAACGTAGATTTGATTCGGCTATATAGTATTTAACGATATTCGCGTACGTTTATTTAAAAATCACGAGTGAATAAAGAGTTATTGATAATATTTGGTAGCCTAAATAGTTTATGATACTAAGAGTTATGTCGAAGCTATTTATTGCGCAGCGTCTATATCGTGTAAACGTGAGAAAATTGGAAAAGCAAACTTGCATTTTAGAGAATGAAATCGTATATTGAATTATATCGGAATGTTATTTAGGAAAGGAGATATTAATCTGTATTGTTACGACATGTGTACTTCATAAGAATTATATAAGCGTTTATAGTTTCTCTCTTTTACGGGATTTTAGGTGATCTTCTTTTCTCAGTAATTTCGATCGATCGCTGATTATACTTGAAATCGTTCAACTGTAAAAAGTGTGATATAAAAACTCAGCAATGATATTAATAACGAGTGCGAAATTTATTTTGATTGTCGGACAATCACTAGAACTTATACTTTATTATTCTGTCCAAATCAATGATTAAGAAAATAAGGATATTGATAACTTTTTCTTTGAATACTAGTCTACATAAATATATACAGTACTTTGAATAATAGTTATTTTCCGAAACAGCTCAATTACGATTCAATATGTATCACGAATGTGAGTATAAGGAACACGTTAAGTTGGTTGCTTAAATATATAATTCATTTATTATTTAATTAATGTTCTGTTATCTAGATGATATTGTGAAGACCCATTACTTGTGTACCTATACATAACAAATGTAAATTACGTAATGATTGGTAGATTGCACAGTGTCGAAATTAACTATCGTTTAAATCTAAATATTCAACATTTACGTAACTTGCATACTCAATCCGAAGGGTGCAGCAAATAATTGTTTATTCTATAGAGAACCGAATACGAGATACTTTGGTATTATTTATTTATACATTCCCGATGCATCGATTTTTCAGAAATTCATCTCTACTATGAATGTTTCTGTTGAGCAGCAAATTTGATATAGAACAGTCGAATGTTCTCCTACTGCATGTAAAGATGTTACGTTTATTTAATTTTTGATTAGTCTATAAGTAGAATGTTTGTGTTGGATATCTTTACTTTCCGGAATCTGTTGCGGAGTTAAATTTAAATTCATAATTTTTTAATCGACATTTTTACTCATCGATATCTGCGGTGCATTGTAGGCCGGCGAACAAAATGTTTCATTACATTTTCAAAATAGTTTTGACTATAAAACTCAACGTTTGTAAGGATAATACAATTTATAATGCTATATTCCGACGAAGAAATGTCCCCTTTATACTTCAAATTTATAAACTCTTTTGATGTAAAAACGACTTCAATGAAATCTACGTTTCATGTTTACGAAAGTCTGATATTTTAAACATAGTAGAAAGAAAGCTGCTAATATTTTTTCATCGATCACACGTAAACAGAAATGGAAAGAAGATAAATGGCTATTGTAGAATAAACTTAAATCTTGTAACGACTGGTGTAATATATTACATACTATATGTACATTGTAATATATCCTATTATGTACAAATAATAAATAACATTTAATATACATTGTGAATTGGATGCACCTTGCGTTATTTTGTAATTATAAAATAATGTCTAGGGTAAGTTATCACTACCTATCGGTAGCATTAAAACATTCATTAGTTATTTATGGGCAGATGTATCTTATTGTCATACAACACAGATTTACAAGATAAAAAATAACAGTTTCGCGAACAAATATTTAAATCCGCTTAATTAATTATTTGTACATTTTACAAGTTTCTGTAAGAACTTAAGTGCAGCCTGATGAATTTTTGGATCCAGCTTATCTATAAATATCAGTGCAAGTTGTTTAATATTCTCCCTACTTCAACATATATGTAATAAGTGCAAATTCGTAAGAATACTTACAAATCTTATGCTTTCCATGCACCGGAAGCTGAATTGGTAACGAATAAAAATTTTCACATATAAAAACGTATGGACTATCACTTTCACCATCCGGATAAATCTTTCTATATTCGTCTTGAGGTAGAACATCAGTGACTGTTACACAGCCTAGCAAACGACTAGTCGGGTAACTTTCGGGGAAGTTAATTTTTTCTGAGAAAAAAAGAAAACGATAAAATTACGAGTAATTGTGACGCACTTATGTATTTCAATCGGAAGTTCGTAGATTTAGTTTACGCCTACCACTCTTTAATACACGATAGAACTGTTGTACTTTCGAGATTTCTTCTTGGGTTGCTACTTTCGACGCTGAAGCGATCCATAATCTCCCTCTGTGCGGCGTGTACCATGTCCGACCTTCGTGCCTGTAATGTTAATGAAATATTAAAGACTGTACTATCTCTGTACACATTTTAAACATTGTATTACACTAAATCTTACGTTTTTATTCCAGCTACTAATAATGATGCATAGGGTTGGTGCATGCTCAAACATGAACCTGCATCAGACATTTCTAAATATTCTTTGTCTTGAATGATAGTTCTTGTAGTAGAGTGGACAGTCATTTCTGTTGTACGCAATACAGAGTCGTTCGACTCAACGTACTGTGCAATATTAACAGTTCAATTATTTGTAGACTATATTAACGAAATATACACTTCACGTCAAAATTAAAGGAACACTATAATTTCTCGAAAATTTTGGTCATTTTCAAATGGCTATATTTTTGCAAAAAAATGGTCGAAAAAATATTTAAAATACGCATTTTAACGCTTGAAGTTACTAGTTTTTTAATCAAAGACTCAATTTTTTTTCATCTACTATGATTCTATGATTTTCCTTGAAGTGGCATCATGTTTTGTAAAAAAAATGGTAAATATGCAATTTTTGGGGTCATTTACAAATGGATTTAATACGATTAAAACAATCTCATTAAATTGGCAACTAAAGGTTCTGAAAGAAAACTTTCTTAGCTTTCCAAAACAATGTTGAAAATTTGTCTACGATTCTTTAGATCGCAAGTTATAGGTGTTCAAAGTGAAAATATATCTTTTGTTTTAATCGCGAATAACTCGGTCAATAAAAATCACACAACAAAGCCAAAAAAAACGAAATTAAAGAGAAATGTTTGCTCTATATGAGATTTTCATTGGATTTACCGGAAAAAAATTGTTTGGCCCGTGCATACGTTCAAACTAGGCAAAAATCACTGAAACTTCGTTTCCTGCGCTTCATCTTGATAAAACAGTATCATAATGGATGAAATCAAAATTGGGTCCTTGATTCAAGAACTAGAAGCTTCAAGACTGAAAATGCGTATTTTAAATATTTCTTCGACAAAATTTTCAGCAAATTATAGTGTTCATTTAACCTTCCGGTACTCGCGCCTATTTGGATCCCGCGAGCACTCGCGTCGTGCACTGAGTGCACGGTGACGTATTATTAAGAAAAATGATTAGACTGGGGCAATAATGCTAAAAAATTGGGTTCCTATATACATTTATCTGTATTTAAAAAACACGTATATCTTATTTTTCGGTCCTCTAAAGCATATCCAAAAACCAGAACAATCGGAGACGAACACCTGAAAACCTTTGGGGGTTTACCAAATTTTTATTCACCCCCTAAACATACAAACAGGGCAAAATAAAAAAACACGTATATCTTATTTTGCGGTCCTCTAAAACATATCCAAAAACCAAAGCAATTGGAGGCGTACTTGTGAGTACACGGGCGCGGTCGCCGGCAAGATACGCGGCATATTTTCGTTTTCATTCAATCAGAAACACTTCCAAACTAAATTTTAACCTGACAAGTACATAGTATTATGCAAAAATGTCCGCTGGAAGAATACATAGGTGTGCTGAGTACAATATATCACGATATAACGATTTTTTCAGCCAAAAGCTGACATCCGTGCACACGCGCGAGTACCGGAGGGTTAATATCGACGCAGAGTGTAATTAAGAATATTCTTACCATCGGGCGACCAAATTCTATATCTGGGCAGATATTGGAACTGTCAAACCCACCGACTGGTATCGATTCGCAAATGTCTTGACACTGTTCCTCGCTGAACACGTTAAAGTCATCCTCCGTGTTATCTTCGAGTATTTCTCTACCAGTGAAGTCAAAGTTTATGTTTATCTTCCTATTCAAACGAGAGGTATGTTTTCGTGCATCCGCTTCTTCCTCTAATTTATGCAGCCTCTCCCGTTCCTTGCCCGACAACCAAATGTTAGCCGACTGATAATAGTCGCACTCGTCGTCGATCACTTTCATGCACTGTGTACTGGGAACGAATAAAATTACAGTCTAGCCTTAGAATAGGAATAGTTCTGCGATACACACCCATTGCGATCGTATTCAAGAAGCTTATCCCTTTGCTTAATCGATTCGTCCATACCCTTGCTAGGCTTTTGGTTTTTCAACTTGTTGTACAATTGATCGGCTTGTTTACTATTACCAGAAATAATCATTTGGTCTTTCGGTGAACAAACAAGTTCCCCGCAGCAGAAGCAAGGACCAGCTCCTTCTTGCGTACAAACTATTCTGCCACAGGTAAGGCAATTATTGATCAAAGAATGCGTCTTTGCTTCGCAATTACATTTGTGCCGACCTAATGAAATGTTTCTGTATTATTCTCTTCTCGATGTTTTATACGAATCACATTACTGTACTCAGTACTGGATTTACCTTTAGGCTAACAAGGCTGAAGCCTAGGGCCTCGTTCTAAATATTTTCTTCGAAAAATTAGCATTTTTTTTATATTATCTTTATTAACTTGTATCTTTAATGCTTATTTATGTCAATGTTATGTTTAGTTTCAATATTTAATGTTAATTTTTAAATTAAATTCTTAGTTAGAGTATTATGACGAGTATTATGATAAAAAAATCAAATCAGCGTCATTTTATTTTTTACATTTAACCGAGGGCCCACCAAATATTCAGCCTGGGACCTCCTAAAAGGTAAATCCGGCTCTGACTGTGCTTCTACGAGATGTTATTGCGAGAAACTCTGGGGTCTGAATGGTATATCCTCGTAAGCCCACGTTCTCTAACAGAATCGTAGAGCCAATGCGAGCAAAAACCCTGTGCCATTCTGAGACCATCTCGTCGACGCACAGTACTTTCTAAATATGTAAATTACCTTTCAACAGAACTGTCATTCTATCCTTGCCATCTTGTGAATACAGATTGACAAATTTAGTTTTCTTCTTGTCTACTTTCTCTATCTGCATAGTTTCGGCTGGCTAAATAAACATTATTAAATCAATGACTTTGTAACTCAAATGATTAAGATAATTTATCGATATACCTGTCTATTTTCCTGCCTGTTTTCCTGTCTATTTTCTTGTCTATTTTCTTGCCTATTTTCCTGCCAGGCTTTTGCTTTTCCCTTTCCCTTTTTTCTCTTCTGTCCATTATCTATGTTATTTACTTTCTTGTATCCGCTCTGATCCTTGTTCGCTATGGAATCAACGCAACGAGATGTTAAAATTGATTAAATATTCATACACTATATGTACATATTAGGAATACAAACCAATCCGTTTTTTTATGTCAGTAATAAACTGCATATGCTTCAGATTGTTCCGATCTAGCAAAGATTTCAAATACTCATCCAGGTCTCTTTCATTTTCCATTTGCAAAATATAGCTGAAAAATAAGCAGACATGCAATATCAGTTCGTTTATTTAGTCGTTCTACGTATCATTTAGAGGTGTACTGTGTTCGGGTCAATTTTCTTACGTTGTGAATTCCTTTGGAACGGAAAAGTTTAACAAACTAGACAGATTATCATGTATCCACTTTTCCATCTTCTCTGAATCGTTAGAACTTTCGCGAAACGTGATTATTAAGACGATCGTACATACGAATTAATCTCAGATCGTGTCGTTGCAATAAACAAGTAACAAACTTAACTATTCGTCAGGTAACAAATAGTTAGCCTGTCTGCATTCAATTGTTTCGATCTGTAATCAAATCTCTCGTTTTTGATGTTTTTTGGTTCCATCGTAATGTTGGCGATACTGATTTATTTGAATCCCATTGCATAAATTATGAAATAATTTGACCATTATTCTCGCCCTACTTACAGTTTGATTGTAGCTACAAATTGTTAATAACTATTAACAAATTGTTAATAACTATCGGTTAATAATTGTTAATAAGTATCGGTTAATAATTCTTAATAACTACCAGTAAAACTTATCGCAATTCAATTTTATAATACATTTACCGTTGTAGTGAATAATAATCTAACACATGTACTTATTTTAATCACATAAAGAAAACCCGTTTGTCAATAATATTGCCCTGCTCCAGCGACGTAGAAACACGTCAATGCCAGAGCAGAAATAGAATCTTTTGATGTGAAAGTCTTCGGTGTCAGAGTTGAAGCTGTCGTTTACCTGAAATTTTCAGCCAATTTAATTTCGTATGTTATAGCAATTAGGACGTAATAAAGCATCGAAGATGATGACCGACATAGAAGAGGCAGAAGTAAAGAATGTCAAGTTGCAAATCGAAAAGCATGACGGGTAACCTCCTTCTTTTACATTAAAAAAATTTCTCAATTTATTGAGATTGAATAATATCCATCTCATATTTCACGTAAAATAATTCGCAGCGACGAAGACCAAGTGGATTTTTCAGAGGCTGCAAAGAAACTCGCCGAGGGGCTTTTAAGCATTTATCAATTACCGTTGGAGCAGGTTCAGACAGAACTTAACGAAGTAACGTAAGAGGAAATAATAAGTGTAGATTTCTTCCATGTTCCGTTCTTTGTCTCATTTTCTGTTTAGGAGCAAGCAACAGGCTTTGCTCGGTCAGATGCAACTTGAGAATGAAAAGCTTCAGGAAACTTTTGACGACGTTAAATTAAATGAAATGGTATGATATTAAACGGAATGTAAATATAAAGAAGAATGTACAAGATATGATATATACAAGGAAATATTTGTTGCAGTTTCAGACTGTTAAACACTATCAAGGGAAGCTAACTTTGATGAAAAAAGAGATGACTTTGATTCATGAGAGAGCATTCAAATTAAAAGTAAGCAGTAGTAAATAGGTTTATTTTTTGTCTTTCGGCCCCAAAATGTGGTTAAATGTGTGTTTCTGGGACTGTTAAACTCAAGATTGTGCTTTCGTTTTGACTTCTTCCTTCATCTTGTTCTTCTTTTCTTCTCCTTTTTTCTAGAACCATATGCATCCACTTCACTCCTTCTTCTTCTCCCTTTAGTGTCCCTCTGATCGTTAAATTTTCTTTTTTCAGCTCCTTCCAGTCTTGTAGCATGTGACCCAGCATCTCTCTAGCCTTATTACATAGTCTGCATACTGTCTCTTTTTCTTTCTTCCAGTACTTGCTTCCCCGCTCTTCGTTCCCATATCTGAACCTTGCAATCATGCTTTGGTCTCTGCCTCGATAATTTTCGTTTAGGTAATTTGCTCTCTGGTTATCCCTGATTTCTGTGTAAATTAATGTGTTGTATCTACCTCCTAGTATTCTGTCCTATTGCCATTGAACCTGCTCTGCCCTGTCTCTTTACGCTAGTTCCTCAGCAAACTCTTCCTCTCCTTCTTTCTATTTCCATTTCTTGGATATCCACCATTTCATACTGGTGTATTGAAGTCCGAACCTAAAGTCCACCTTATGTATTTCTCCTGTATTTTCTCTATCCTTTCTGCTTCCATCAATCCCCAATTTACTTTTACCAACTTACTTTTAAGTAAGTATTCATAATTCATTTACCATCTTCGTAGATTTCTGATGCGTTATTATCTTCGTAGAAACGAGCATTGAAGTTGCAGCAAATTAAACAGAAGGAAGCTTTGAACAGGGAACAACAGCGCGAACAAGAAATTCGTCGCGAGCAAGAATTAATTGGTAAACCTGTAATAAGCTAACGATGCTCGTGGAAAGTGACTAATACCGGCAAAAATATTTAGATATAGGTACAAAAGAACAGTGTATTTATGCACTTAGCATTTACAGTAAGACTTATGTTTAAAATCGTTGAACTGATTTAACGTGTAACATAGCATATATATATATATTTGTAAATTACCAAACGATTTCCCACTTTCCATTAGAGTTACACTTTTTATTATCTTTGCATAAAAGATTAAATGTTGTTTTAGTAGGGAAACCAATAATCTCTCTGTCTTCTTGTATCCTGAATGTGAACGTTGACTCGTGTGTTCCTAGAAAATATCTAGGAGAAGACGCGCATTGTACATTGCTTTTATTTGTAAGAAAAGATTGTTGCAACTGTAAAGGTCATCGCGCATTTTGGCGGAGCGAAGTTTAGTGACAATTAATTAATTATTAATTTCTTCGATTCGCTTCGCCGCGCTTCGCCAAAGTGCGCGACAGCCTCTAATTCTCACCTGGCATAGGAACAAATTATTTGATCTATAATGGCGACTCCACCGTCTTTAAATTTACTCAATATATAATCCGGCGGAACGAATCTAAGAACTCTGTAATCGGATAGGTACTCCTCGAGTTCATTGAATTCTGTAAAAATTGCTCGAATCAATAAATTTGTTTAGATTTTCATTACACCATACTTCTTTCCAATAATTTACCTTCCTCCGTAGCATCTGTAGCAACAAACAGAAGTTTCAATCCAAGCTTAGCCAACTGCTTCCTCAATTGAGAAGCAGCTGATTCTATGCTTGGCACAGTTGAAGAGCGACCGACTACGAAATCGCGTCTTCTTAAATGAGCTGCCAAGTACGGCCCTCCGATTGCAGTTCTTCTACTCTGTAATTACGAAACAGTAGCAACAAATCTACATCTGCTTGACTGCAAATGTAACTGTACCTTTTCTTCGGTCCAGTCACGCGGGCGATCCGTGTTATCCTTTTCGTTCGTCGAATTAAGAAACTCTCTTCTGTATTCATTTGCAATATCATACAATTCAGAATTGTATCTCATGCTGCGTCTGGTCCTCCAATATTCCTGCGAGCCGTAGTAGTCGTGCAACGCAATTTCCATGTAATCAAACATTACAGCCCTGCGAGAATATCCACTGGTTGAGATTAGGGCTGGGACTATTTGTCGAATTTTTCGGTATTCGAATACTTTAGTTGCTCAAATATTTGGCGAATATAATTAGAATATCCAAGTGTTGGAATACTGAAATATTCAAGTAGTATTCGAATACTGAAATATTCGAGTCGTATTCGAATACTGAAATATTCGAGTAGTATTCGAATACTGAAATATTCGAGTAGTATTCGAATACTGAAATATTCGAGTAGTATTCGAATACTGAAATATTCGAGTAGTATTCGAATACTGAAATATTCGAGTAGTATTCGAATATTGAAATATTCGAGTAGTATTCGAATACTGAAATATTCGAGTCGTATTCGAATACTGAAATATTCGAGTAGTATTCGAATACTGAAATATTCGAGTAGTATTCGAATACTGAAATATTCGAGTAGTATTCGAATACTGAAATATTCGAGTAGTATTCGAATACTGAAATATTCGAGTAGTATTCGAATACTGAAATATTCGAGTAGTATTCGAATACTGAAATATTCGAGTAGTATTCGAATACTGAAATAGTCGAGTAGTATTCGAATACTGAAATATTCGAGTAGTATTCGAATACTAAATTATTCGAATAGTCCCAGCCCTAGTTGAGATGGAACAGGTGCGCTTATTATGAATGTTTAAAAGACAACGTACATTCTCACCTGTAAGTGGTGGGCTTAAGATTTCTTTTAAGATCCGAGATCAGTCCATGAAATTTAACACACTTAACAGCATCAGCAGTTATATTACGGTATCCCCAAAAGTATCCACTATATCCTTTGGGGTCCAGTTTATGGTATCGCGATAGTTCGTTACTACATTCCACTATCTCGTTCTTGTCCTCAAATTTCCCTGTCTTGAACATCTCCTCGTCATTCTGCAGAATGTACAAAACGTCGAGCTGCGTTTGTCTACTATCAGAAGGGTACTCTGGGAAAGCAAATTTCCGTTAACTCTCTTAGCAGCAATACACCAATAAGAATTGTACCTTGTAGAAATTGGTACATTTCAATAACTGGCACATATTTCTGTAAGCTCGCAATATCAAAAAATATACTCCAAGGCAGCTGCGTCTGAGATCCTATGTGCTTACTTCGCCAATGGTACAAATTGCCTGCAATAGGAATTGTAGAATGTTGAAAATTATGAAGAAGAACGTCTAATGGAAAGTAACAATATGTAGAAACTAAAATAAATATCTAATGACCCCATGGTGGTAAGACTAATTTCCACTTGAATTCTCTGTCCTGTTCGATTAATTTCTTTACAAAAACTGCAACACGAACGTAGACATCCCTCCTGAGATTGAAACCCTCCGGTGGGTTGACGTCGTACAATATGTAACTGAAAAATACTTCTCGTTAAATAAGAGTACTTGAATGTTGCCTGAATAAATTGGAAAATAATTTAAATAATTTCGAACCGGTTCGGCGAGTAGCGCGATTGAACATCGCACTCCCTGTCAATTTCCCCAGACTCGTCTGACCTCTTACAGAATCCATTTCCACCGGTAATTTGCAAGAAATTAATTAAAAAAAATATCAAATACAATACTCTTAAGGATAACGAGTTTAACATTTTGAGGTTATATTCTATGTGTACGCATTACAGGCACAAGAATTTCATGGGGCAGTATGAAATACTACGAAACATATTCTGTTATACTGTTTGTGTATAAACCGGCTATGTAAAACACATGTATTACAAAAAAAAAAAGAAATTATTTCATTTACAGTCGATGTGTTAAAAAGAATCTTGCCTTTTCTTATCTAAGTTTTATGTAAAAATGTTGCTTGTAAATGTTGAGATTCAGGATAATAAAGAACAACAGCAGTAACAACAACATTGTACAGCTTGATTTTTGTTACACACGAATTACAGACTCATATCTCCCTTACTTCAAAGTGATTGATGGGTAGATTACACTTTGCTAATTCAATTGATAATAGTTATAATAATGGTAATAATAATTATTATTTATCGTCTTATACAATATTTATAATTCATAGTTCAGTTAACATAGTTTGCGCCCCGTTTACATCGAGCGGGGCCGTTATGTTACATTTACTGCAACTCGCTTTCCCGTATTTTCTCATTTACGCTATTAAAGTATACACTTGGCATATAAAAATTACAAGGACAATTTATAATGGTAATGGTAGTAGCGGTAGTTGTAGTAATAGTAATGATACTGGTAGCACTAATGGTAGTTGGTAGTAATAGTAATAGTCATAGTAGTAGTACTAGCAGCAGTAGTGGTAGCGATAATAATATTATCGTTATAATTATTTATCCAATAACTATGTCCTGGTATCGTCTTTCCGTTCGTGACTTTAGTCCTTATTTTTTTGTTTTTTTCTCTCTCTTTGTTTTTAATACGTATACTTGCACGACACCTCAGGTCCGATTCCCGGTTGCTCAAGGTTCCAGCGTGATTTTGGGAGCAGATATTAGTACCGTACCCCTCGAAGTTTGTGCCTCGTTGTGACTCTTAAACGTGTGCTGTTTTATACCTCTCCGCATTCTGTTAGCAATGACGTTAACTGGTAGTAGAATTCTTAGTCAGCAAACATCGGTACATATCGTAATACTGAATTGTCGTCATAATAAATATAACACGAAATTCATTCCTATTAGACTAACTCTCCATCCTGTTCTGCGCCTCTATATGAATTCTCTATTGTTAACATCACAGCTAAAAAGGGTGCCTTATTTTCAACACGAAACACGCTATCTTACATTCATTATTGAAAGAACGTGAAGTAGTACACGATATTAGTAACTTTTAAACAGTAATTCAGTTACGCGCAAACTGCACAGTGCACTCGTTCAAATATATTATATACTGTCGCTACTTTCATTCTTCCACGCATACGCACACTTTCTTCATACTTCTATCTGCCCCCTTTACATATGTATATATTATATATATATATGTATATTTAAAAATTTAAATTAAGCACATTTGAACTTTGCATCGTGAAATTTATTCTTCTACTTATTTACCAGGGGAATTATAAATATCTTAAAAGACAAATAATTATGCGAAAGGTCCTGTGAATGCTAGTAACGATAAACTTTCAACATAGAAAACTATTCTGAATACAACAGACGTGTTCTAATTATCAAAACATCACGATAAAGGGATAAGTACAAATTGTATTATAAATTCATCTGTAGAGGTAATAGAAAATCTAAGTCAACATTTCTGCCAATTGCATCGAATTTTTACTACCCGTTTCTTTAAAAAATTTCCTTCTTTTCGTGCACTGTGTAGCAATTAGGGCTGAGACAATTTGTCGAATTTTTCGAGTATTCGAATACTTCAGTTGCTTAATTATTTGGCGAATATAATTCGAATATCCAAGTATTCGAATACTATTTGAATATTTAAGTATTCAAATATTGATGTATTCGAATTGTATGGTGTGAATTATAAATCAAGTTCTTTAGGTCAATTTTTTTTACAAGCTTTTATTCAGTTTCAGTTGCGAATTCTTTAGTTTGTAAACGTGAAATCTTGTAAACTAATAACTTGATTTATAATTCACACCAAACTATTCGAATACATACATTCGAGTAGTATTCGAATACTGAAATATTCGAATAGTATAACATTCGAATACTTAAATATTCGAAGTTTATTAGGTAGCATTCGAACACTTGTAAAATATTCGAATAGTCCCAGCCCTAGTAGCAATTTCATACTACTTCACATTTACAAATTACCCATTTACTAGCGCGATTGCAGTTCCTCGGACAATTTAGACGCTCTTTTGCATAGAACCGTTTCGTACAAAAGAAGTTCCTTAAAACCATTCGCTACTAAACACACCGAACGTTCGTAATTGAATGAGATATTATGCTTTATTCCGTGGCTGACGATACTGACAAAAATACCATTTAAATTAAACGCTTTTAGTTCCGCTTCTCCCAAGACGGGCCCCAATGGCATCTGTACAATCTTCGCCTGTAAGCCCATTTTAGTCTACGCTGTTCTTTGCTCCTAAACAAAGAATGTCCGCCGTGTTTCAAGCTATACAACATGGTAATCGTCTACGATTCGTGATCGCAACTCATATATCGCCAGATTACGATGGCAGAGTAGTCTGAAACTGAACTGTACTGATAGATTCCGACGAAACTTGTTACAGAATTCATTCGTTAGTAAAGTAATCAGACGCTTCGCAGCAATTTCACTTCTCCTCGGTTTACGTTAAGACCGTAGTATATTTAACCGCGTCGGGCTCGCAATGGAACGTTTAAAAATTACAGGATTGTTAATAAATAAGTCGTATATACACAGAGAAAGATATATACACATACACACTCACCACACGTGCGCGCACGCATATGTACAGTAACTAGTAGTACGTTCACAAACATATGTCGTACAAAAGATTCGGAACAACGTCGAAATTCATCTTCCGTCGGTTCGGCCGAATTGAGCGTAAGAATAAACGAAACGAAAGAAACGTACGAGAGAGCTTACGCTTTAAATTAACACGTTACAAATTGTCACATCACAATGTTACGCATTATTACGTGCATGTTTTTACCACGTACAAGCCTGTACTTCTCGCCTAACAAATGAAATTGAACAGCAAGGGAAAGATTCCATTCAATATAATTCCATTTCCTACAGATACTTTTTACAATCTTATGATATGTATAAAACTGATAATAGGAAAACTTAGAGATGTCTCGCCGAAATGTTCCATTGAACTCAAACAGGCTTCTTCTAGCATTGCTGAAGACAATATTTAATATTCAACTGTCAGCTTCGAAGGGCGTACGCGCGATGAGAATTTAAAGGGGGATTGAAAACAGGAGGCAAGACGAAGTCCAAGTTTAAACAATCATCCAAGTGTGTTGGTAAAAACATTACACACACAATAGTAAATTGTTCGCGGGTATTATTAGCTTCTGCTTACTCAAGCTCTATTCGATTCCGAGCGGTCGGAGGCTGGGCAAAACATCTCGCGTCTATGTATAATATTTATGCTTAGATACATAGAAGGCGGCAAAGCTGCTACATGCTGACTCATGATTTACATATATGCGATTATGATTGTGGCTGTTTTTTTTGTTCCTTTTCTTTTTCTGCTTGGAAGTCGCTCTGGTTTGCTTTCCTTGGAATGTCCATAGACACTATCAACTAGCGTACATTAAAAATAAAGTTCAGTCATTTACACATACTGCAGACGCTTCCGAAAGGGAGAGACGGCCATTCTTGTTTCGCAAAGTCCCTTCAGCTTTGTATATCTATTAATTTGTACAAATTAGTTCTGTACAATCATCTAGCATTACATTAGTGAAACGAGTGCGCAGTACTATTGCAGAAATACCCTACTCCGAAACGTAGTCCTCTACAATACATACTCGGGAAAACTGTTCTGCATTGCTAAATAACGGAAAACTCGCGTGCAATTACAAACGACCAATTTCCAGCAATCGGATTTCTAACGGCTACGAAAAGCAGATGCCTGCGCGTGAAAAGAAACGTTTTCTTTACGATGATTCGATCCTTAACAAAAGGTTGACGAGAATTTCGCGCCTAGCAATTAATTGCGAGATAGAAAGTGAATGGATAAGTGGAAACGAGCTCTCGAAGTATTTATACAGAGAGAGGGAGAGAGAGAGAAAAAAATAAGAAAGAAACGCAAAGAGTACCACCGTATTTCAGTATTGAGGTAGCGTAACGTTGCTTTGGCTTAGCGAGTCTTTCTGATTATCTAGAAATATTTCAACTGATTGGTGGTACTTGGAGAGAAAGTATTACACGCCGAAGGATGAAACTGTACAGTATGATCTTTATACGTAGATACTTTTAATCTGTCTCTACTGCCCGTATATCTTGTGTGCCGACGTTAGAATTCCCGTGCACGTAATACGACCGTCAGAATCATCGTATTGCATCGCGATGTCTTTGGTAGAAACCTATTTGGTACGTTTACGCCCGTTCGGAAGGTCGTGCAGGGCCATGGAGTTTACAACGAATGAACAGCTTGCAGGGGGTGGGGGATACTTCACAGGGAAACAAACATCAACAACAATGATTCCTCAATTATCAACAACATTAACAACACCCCGCTATAACTTATCGTCATTATTGTGATCGTCTCTATCGTGATCAGTACTCTTTTTTTTTTTTTACGTCGTTACAGTCGCTGTCGTAAGTCTCAGTCTCTCGCCACACCTTGCAGCCTGATAACATTTGTAATGGGTAATTATAATTATCATTGCAATCATTGTCTTCAGCAACATCGTCACTACCGTTAGTAATATTTAGTGGCCATTTACAGCGCGTCGCCTGCCAGCCTTGCTAATGGCCATCGCTCTCTTTGCCGTAGCTTCTCTTTGCATTCGTAACAACGCTACCCCGTCGCTGGCTAGTCCCCGGCTATCGATCGAGTCTTGTAACGATCAATCATTTCTGGAACTTTGGAATATAATCGGATATCTTGCGCGTACTTATTAGTAAACTACCAATGGTGATTCATTGAAGAAAGGACAGAGTTCGAAGATGCTAGAGAGCGAGGAGAACGGTAGATGATTCGTTTATAGGTATAAAATTAATGAGAAATGATGAATATGTAGTTACACGTGACCGATCGATAGTTCAGTTATCAATTAAAATTACAAGTTCCTTAGCTTTATAACATCTACTAACGCTTCATACACGTACTTACACATTGCGCGAATATTTTGGTATAAAATGTCTGTCCTTAGTTCGTGGTAAATAAAAAGCGAGCTTCCCTTAAACGCGCCCGTGCAACTGGTTTTCCTGTTTGATAATTCTCTAATTACGATAGTTTGCCTCACTGTATCTCCCTTCTCTTTAAATATATTACGTGTTTATATGTGATCTACAAACATTTAAAATTCATCGAAATAACAGAGGAGAACAAGTATTCTGACGCTCCATCTGTGCAAAGTAAATATATATATGTATATATATATTCTTTACATGTATATATATATATACGTATGGCTTATTAGGTCACCGTCTTATAGATGCAGAAATATAGAATGCAGTCTTTCCATTGTACATAAACAGTTTCCTCGAGAGCAATGGCACTAATATAAATTCAGGGATTTTCATTTTGTGCGGTAAGTGGTATCAAAATAGATGTTGATTTTAACTATTCGTTAGACAGTATAAGTACGCAATATAGTATAAGGAATATGTAACTGCGTCGCGGTGATGTTTACAAGCTACAGTGAATATCATTATCTTCGAAACTACGAGTCACTAGGCTTAAGAAAAGAATCAAGATAAATTAGACAGAATTATTGTCGTAATTACCTATAAATGATCCTGTAGCTTTCGAGGAAAAAATATATATATATCGCGTGATTTCTCGACCGCCCACTACATTTCGGTATCTATACGAGAGCAATTGATTCAGAATTATTCCTTTATCGAAATACGTAACATGCGGCTTTATGAAACGACGTGACATAAAAATCGATAAAACACTTTAAATTCTTTTCATGAACATACGATATAATCGCCCCCCTCCCCCCCCATTTTCCATTAACAATTCATGCCCCGATCACCTTTCCATGTTACCGCACATTACACTCTTAACAGTATGAAGATACCCTTAGAATGATACTTAAAGCTCTTACAACTTTTACAACACACTTGCGTACAGAGAGTAGTAATAGCTGGGGTTTTTGGACTAGACATGATGTGGTTGAAGATGAGGCAGTCTACTAGATGAGTTGGATCAGGATTTCATACTATTCGCTTCGTCGAGTCGCCTCTCTGTTCCTACGGTTAGCAGATTCGAGAACTCCATCTCTAACAGCTGTCGAGCCTGGAGAAAAGACGGAGGAAATATGAATTATACGATCACGTCGAGCATTCAATTAACCCTTAACTGCTATATTGTCTTTTTTTCAAGCGTAACTGGTAAAAAGTACACAGAAATTCGTAAAGTCGACACTAGATCGACCTCTATGAATATTTTGTCCTTAGGCAATGTATAAATTAATAAAAACGTAGACAGTTAAGCTATTATTATAAAATTAATTAGAAATTCAGTTTACAAACTTAGACAACCAGAAATTTTGCAGTGAACTTTGCGTGCTTGGAGTCATACCAGTTAACAATTGGGCGTACGATTAACTTACTTGCGTGTTCTGCGTTGGAATTTGTAATGTTAGAGCGAAACTATTCGCATCGAAACCGTCATCGAGGGCTATAAGAGCTCCGTGTACCCCAGACTCCAAGAGGTTGTTCCCATATTCCTGAATGCGGGAAATCATGTTTTAGCAAAGGTTATGACTGAATCGCATGGAAATCGAGAGTATTGGATGCAAATTACTTTCAGGCCGATAGATTGCACCCATCGTATAACACGATCGTTACTCCACACGATAACGTCGACGTTGGCGCCTTCTGCCATTCGCCTTCTCTCTTCTAATTGCTGCCTATCGTAATTTAATCGCTTCAAACACGAAATGCCGTACTGCAAGCTTGTTCTGCAAAAGCAGATGCAACTCAATTAAACCTGAACCGTCGCTGAAAAGCGATCTCCCGATGACCGAGTCGTTACCTGTGAAAACTATCAACCATTCTAAGTTGACCGCGAAGGTCCTTTTTAGTTAAGTGATCCAGCATTCTAGCATCGACAAGGCACTCCATGAAAGTGGATCGATACTGAGGCAGCCCAAGACTCGGGAGCCAAACGTTACCAATCCATTCGTGGTTCATATCTCCAAATGCTAACGTTGTGCGGGAGGTTTTCGGTGCCGATGGACTCGTGAGTGACACCATTTCTTGTATAGCTAATCTCAGCTTCAATCGATGTAGGGGATTGCTGTAATAAAGGTGATTAAGTACAATGGATACCTGTAACACTCGCGATGTCATTCGACGTTCTCACTTCTTACCTTATACCAATCTCACGCTGGATCTCAGTATCGCTAAGAGCGCTCATTATGGCGCCACTTTTGACGTTTGCTCGACAAGCTGCGACGTACCAGGTCGGCATGCCTACCCAGAGCTCGAGCCAAGCAACCACGGTCGGCCCGTTCCACAGAGCGAAGGGTGTCCCAGCCTTCATCGCCTCCGCCAAGAGTTCGTGCCGCGAGGAATCCAGCATACTACGAAATATGCTGTGGTTAATAATGGCAATCGGGCGTGATATGTATGCAGGATCTGTACGACAGATCTTTCTGTCGATCCTGTAGATGTACCTTTTCTTTTTCCGACGGTCAAAGTCGCTCTTACTGCCCATAGTTCCCGCCACAGCTACGCTGTCTCCGTAATCGGGATCTGCAGGCGTGCTTACTCCTCCCATGCCCTGCATGTCTCCAGGCATCGGTGTATCTTTTCCCTTTATCTAAAATCAAAATTCTCTTCTGTCGACACTTTATGTAAACTTGCATTTAATAAAAAGACAGCTGGCGTACAGCGTACGGAGACGTCTATTGTATTTACAATCTTATTCACTTGCCTTCTCCTTTTTGCTGAAGAATCTGCCGAGGCTGCTCTTAATTCCCTTCTTCTTCTGAGCCGCGGCCACCGCCGCCGCCGTCGCCGGGCTCATGGTCGCCTGCATGTGCAAATGCGAGCTGGACAGCTGTCCCATAGGCAATCCAACGCCGGATAAGTTGTTCTTGTGCAAACTGTCCTGGCTGCTGTGGCGTGAGGACAATGGGGAAGGGGGAGTCCCAGAATTGAGTGCGCCGTTGTTATGCTGCCCATGCCTGCTGCATGGAGCGCTAATCTAGTTTCTATTTCTACTCTAAATAATGCATTCTGGCCTGCGCAGGGCCACTATTTACTTATACTATCGGTCTACGCTCTACGCTCCGTAGCAAAATTCTTTCCAGACTCTTCTCGGGGATACGATCGTGTAATCAGCTCGATGTTATCAACGGTGCGCGTTAAATTTACTAGTGTTCTGTACTTTTTATTATTTAAAGGGGATAAAGTGCCTTTACGTTTTGTTGCTAGACACACTGCTGAACTTGGTAAATGTGCTTGAAGTTGCATGAGGTAAGGTACGATCAGGGAACTTACTGAGCCAAGTGAATTGCATTACTTTAAAGAAATTAGCAATGATGCGATCGTGATGTGAGCTTATGTAAGGTTGTAGTCTATAAGCATGAATGATTAATTCGCCAATGATATTTGTCTCCATGAGAATGATCGCCTCTACCTATTATCCTAAGCATTTAATTTGCATCAGCTGTATAATAGTATCTTTATATTTCTGCAGTTAGGTCTACACTCGATTCGACGAATTCGTTAATAAAATTCGAGGAGTAACAGTGATTAATACATGTACGAAGGTCGCTGCCTCGTGACAATCGCTACAAGCGTGTGTGAATATCGAGCCAAAAGGAAGCGGTACCAACGTCTTCAGATGTCCGTGGAAAAATCGAGTGAAAAGTTTCAAGTAACATTGCAAAGACGACGGAACGCAAAGTTGGCCAGCAGGAAATACATTTTTCCAGGGACATCTAGTATGATCAACTATTTCCGACCAAACAAAGAGAAGAGAAAACTTGTAATACCTACTCAGTATTACAGGCAAGGCACAAAAACCTGGAAATGTAGCTGATCACTGCTTATGAGATGTGATTGCCATATTGAGCACTCCTCGGAACAAAGATATAGAAAGACCATTTTACTAGAATATTCTATTAAAAGGGCTAATCATCGCTCGGGTAATAAAGCCGCGCGTTTAGTTACCGTGTCCATCTATATCTTTGCGATCTAGTTTGTAAAAAGAGGCAACCTTATTCGCGCAGGAGATTCGGACGCGGCGTTTACTCGATGCAATTCCCTTGGCTGGCTAAATTCCCCCGTTTGCCTGAGACACCGATGTCTGTCGTGAACTGGGCAGGCTTGAATGTACGACGGATGGAAGAAGCTACTATCAGTTTCTTCCGGGGACTCATTTCTATCAGATCTATCAGATGGTTCGTCCGTACCGCTGTGCTCGAAAATTTCGGCTGTGGGCATGCACGTGACACCTTGCATAACATTACAACACTGCGTTTCTTCGCGACAAGAAATCAATTCATAAAGCGATGGAGGGGAAGTCTTCTCAAGTTTATAATTGCCTACCCCGCGGACCCATTAGCCTACTTCCCTCAAAACAGGAAAAGAATTGTACAAAAAGGATCTGTTACCATCCGTGTCACTTAGGTCGACCTCAAGGTTGTTCATTTCATGCCCACATGGGCCACTCAAATATGTCGCGCACAACGGCATACGATGTGGATTACATGCAGTACTACAATCATTAATTAACCTGTGAGCAGGAAAGCCACTGCTGGGAAATCCGGTCTGTCCAGTGCGCCTGGCAGCATGAACAACGCAAAATACTAACTATTCACAAAATTATTAGATCACCTTTAGGCAACCGCACCTCTGGTTGTCGAGAAGTGCAACTTTTTATCTTTCAGCAAAGTAGAAGAATTAAAGTCGGTATCAGATATATTTGCCGGTGAGTTTCGCGACGGGTATTCTCCCGTCACATAGTTTGCCTGCCTCGGTGCTCCTTTTCTCGACGTTCTCTGACTCGCTCTCGCCTTCGCAGAACAAGAGTGAGCCAGAAGTGGTGGGGATAGTGGCAAGCTTCTGGCGTGTAGGTCAACCGAGCTGTCAGCGTAGAAATACACACATCAGAATAGGTGTGCGTTAGCTCCGAAAAAATTCAGGAGCTTTATTCGTCAGAACATTGATTCTTTCTCGAAAGCTTCGTCTCGTATTTTAAAGCTTCGTCACACAACTATTACGCTAAGAATAAATAACAGCCAAACGGCTAGGTTTAGGCGGAGTCCAACAGCGTTCTCGTTACCCCACCATACCCTGCGAGAGCCACGCAACTCCAACTGACAAATCCACGATCGTCAGATGGTGGTGGCTGATTTCTCCTCGATCGCTGTTCCCGAAAATGAATTCACCGACTAATATACCTGATATCGACTTTAGTAACGACGATAATAAACTCGACAGAGATGTGGTTGCCAAAGTGTATACTTTTCACAATGTACCATCACTTTCTCAAACGGTGCTCGAGTAGTTCAGACATGAATTTCGCGGATGTTAATCAGCTGGGAATTAGAAACGTACCTTCTGAGCTCCTCCTGACTATGAGCAAGTGCCTGTACTACGCGCTCCAACCTAATTGATCGTGCGGTCAATGGCGAGGCTGCGTCGCTGCCGACGCTTCCTGCGTCGCCAGTGCTGTCTCTTTCGCTCACAGAATGCAGTTCCTCGCCGGATAGCTGCAACTGCAACGTGTAAGAACAGTGAAAGAACATTATTCTCGCGCGTCACTGGAATAAAGTAACGGCAAACATGATTCTGATCTGCGATGTCAACTGACCTGGCTAGCGGGAAGGGATTCTGAAAGTTGGCCTGGACTAGCTAAGGAGGCAGCGTACTGGTGGAGATGAGCCGGGGACATAGACGCTGGCGCCTTTAACAGGATAATAAATTCAGAAACATGTCTCGATAGATATTACAGATAATAGTAATGTCTATACTCACGGTATGATACTTGTGTAAGTAATCCCTGTTAGGGCTGTGATGCGACTTCGGCGTGGACCGTCCGCTCAACGGTGGCGAGGCTCGTTCGAGACTTCGTCCTCTGGCTAGCAAGTTCATATGTCCGAAACTACCCACCCGGGATTCTAGCTCTTCCGCGCGTGCCTCTGTACTCTGCTTTTCTTCCTAGAATGTGGAAATTAAACTACACTGTGTCCTACATTGATACACAGATGGCAGTTAATCGAAGAGCTGCCGGTCACCTGGATTAACTTGATCTCGTCATTGATCGCGTCCAATTGTTCCTGAAGCATTAGCGCTAAGGTTTGAGCATTCGTGTGCCCCGTCGGGCTAATTACATCGGCCGCGCAACTGAAAAGGCTCTCGTTATCTCCGTCGCCCTCTGCATCGCTGGAGACGTCGAATGCCTGTTGCACGTTGGCGAGAACATGCGCCTGCTGTAGTTTCTCCCATTCTTGTTCCGCCAAAGTGCGCGCCACGTAGTTCTAGAAAATTTAGCAACGCGTTAACCACGTCCTCTTACTATATTCCACGGCTTTCCTGTCCACGGAGGTACCTTTGACGCGTCCTCCTCGATCGCGGGCCGTTTAGCTGTTCTCCTCGGCAGAGAATGTGTGTCGAAGCTACTGTGACTGGCGCTCCTAGAAAACGAGACCGGATCCACCGCGTTGGGCGACAAACTTCTAGTCAAAGCGTCTGTCTGTTGGATATTGAACGCGATCTCTTGCTGAAGCATCTGTCTTTTCACGTTGTCGATCTCAAGCCGAGCCTTGCCCAATTCCTTAACTATCTCTGCCTTCTCGTTTTGCAGATCCTCGGCGATCTTTCTTGTCTTCTCGAGCTCCTGCGTGAGCGCGTTCTTCTCTTCCAGCCCGTGCATTCTCTCTTTCAGATGCACTTGCAATCTCTCGTTAGACTCTGCAAGGACATTACCAAAGAGTGAATATAGAAGAGCCCTTTTAACACAGACAATCCCTCAATCGATGATTTTTAATTACCAGACAAAAGCTTATCAACAGTTGTACTGAGCCGCGTGTTATGCTCCTCGTTCATTTTCAGTCGCTGATTCACACGCATCACTTCCGCATTCTTTTCTTCTAATTGCGCCTCTAATCTTTGTATCCTATCCTCTGCACTGCCGTGTCTCTCTTGAGCCTGCTTATTAAATAGTTCCAGTAATTAAAACTACTTATCTGGCCGACGCGTGATCGTCAAACTGAATTAAACTCGGTTTCGATGGATGTATGAGCATTTTTTCACTGTCCTGTACTTAAAATACAGGTCAGACGAACTTAAGAGCTAGTAACTAGAACTAAAATAGACACGACGACTTTTAATTCAAGTACAAACACGTGCCTGTACACACCATCTGTTTCATAGAGAAATGCGATAAAAGAACTAAAACTATATAGGTTACTAAGAAGCTCTAAAAATAATCACATCGATCGCATTGTTTGGCGTGTTTAGTGTTAAAACGAAGCCTGGACGAATCACTTCCGACACAATGATCCTACTTTCCGTGATATTCCAACGTTATCTTCGCACCTCGTAACCAACTATCAATATTCATTGTATATATAGAAAAGCTGTGGTCGAATCTTGAGTAGTGTCTGTTGTTTGCGTAGCACATAATTAGGTACTGCATAAACAATGATATAAGATATGCAAGAGGGAGACATCGCTGAGTATTGAACTTGTAAACTGAGGTACAGAGAAGATTATTTTGAAGAGAAGAGTATCAGGGCGGCAAGCATTCTAGACATAGACGTATTTTGGGGAGAATCAGTAGAAGTGCAGAGGAATAAAAACAGGACAAATTGATGATGCAACGGTTTAATTCCCCTGCGTACCTGGTTGGGCCTCCTCACCTGCGTCAGAGCCTCCATCCTCTGCTTCAATTGCTCTTCCATTTCGGGCAGCTTGGCATACTGAGCCAATTTCTGCTCGGCCAGTTCCAGTTTCTCCTGTATAGCTGCTATTTTCTCTTCTTGGAGCTAAAGAGTGTTTAAACATAGCCGCATTAGCAATCTTCCCGGCGATCGCGGACACTTTTAATCGGTGGATTACGGTTACCTTTAATTGAGCCTTCTTGTGCTGTAGCTCCTGCTCCAATTTCTCATTCAGATCGTGCAAATTAGTGGACATTCGTTGAGCATTAACGTATCGATTCTCGAGAGTCGCTATCCTCTCTTCCTGATCGTCTTTCTGGGCTACCTTCTCGCGCAAATCTCTCTGCAGCTTAACATTCGTTTCCTGTGTGGTCATGAGGTCTTTCTGCGTCTTGGATAAGGTTTCCTCCAACTCGGCTACTCGCCCGCTCAATTCTACCACTCGCCCTTGCCACGTGCTTAACTCCGAGCTCTAAAATAAAGACAACGGGTGCGCGGTTAGTAAATAGTTAAATTCATCCGCGCTACGTTATTCGTATGCTTGTGAATAGACTTTTAAGAATCGTGTCCATCCGTATCAAGGATAGTACAACAACTATGCAGTCTATAACAAGACAGAATCTCCTGTCGTTTTGTAGGGTACTATGTGGAGTAGGGTTGGGATTATTCCGATAATTTATTATTCGAATATTTTACAAGTATTCGAATGCTAGGAATAAACTTCGAATATTTGAGTATTCAAATGTTATACTATTCGAATATTTAAGTATTCGAATATAGTATTTGAATAATAACTACTGATGTATTCGAATAGTATATATCAGTATTCGAATACCTAAATATTCGAATAGTATTCGAGTAGTTGGATATTCGAATTATATTCGCCAAATAATTGAGCAACTGAAGTATTCGAATACCGAAAAATTCGACAAATAGTCCCAGCCCTAATGTGGAGGGTCTATTTCAGATGTTTTATTTCATTGGCAACTGTATATGTGTTTAAATTGTATAGGATGGCTTGGTGTCGGTATACGTTACACTAATAGTCAAGCTATTCGCACAGCAAAAACAATGCTCGGGGAGAGAAGTCATCCTTACTCACTAAACCATGCCAATATAGAATGGTGAACATGTATCGTTGTTAAGTTCATTCTACAACATGCCATGGACACCATTAGTGTTCCTTCTCCAGAAATTTTATAATTTCTTATTTCTCATTTCTCGATAAATTAGAGTATTTCACGAGAAACTTAAGTGTATAAAAATTATTATAAATCCCATTTGTTTTTAGAAGTGATTTTTCAGTTAGTTCAAATTGCGTGTTATTAGTTAATCGTGAATATATAAAAACATCTACAATCTGTAATAAATGTTAGCAATACATAGGTACGAAGAATTGAGCGATTTTTTATAAACTTTTCTCTTCGTATCGCCGATGTTGTATATACAATTAAACCAACATCCACTAAAAATGAAAGAAATTTTTCTATAGTCGCAGATTTTTTCACAAAAAAGAAGTAGATTGGCTGACGCGATCTTAAACGCATTGTGCTTTTGAAATAACTATTTTAAAACAAAAAGGTAATGTTTCGCCTTGCTCACATTTTGTATTAAATAAATAAATTAACAATTATATTGAATATCTATTTTTTCAGTTACACAAGCTTTGTCTAATTGTAAGTTAGACACGAATAAAAATTTAGATAAATATAATCAACATTATTCCAAAAACATACATTTTTGCAATATTTTTTAATTTCTCGAGAAATAATAATCTGATTTCTCATTTCTCGAGATGAGAAAAATATCGAGAAGTCAGGAACACCAGACACCATTGAAAATGGCACATTAAATAGAGACGATCCACGTTCAGGGGCGGGGGCATAGTGTTGTAACGCTCATTGATACAGGTTTCTATCAACTATCCTACCCAACTACAACGGTAGAAAGGTAACTTGGCAGTCTAAAACCGACCTAGGAGAGGATCTCTTAATGCCAGCCTTACGTGTACATTAAAACTACCAAACTAGGGTTATCACTTAAAAGTGACTACGGCTTCTATCTGCGATAACACATGCACCATGATAAAAGATGAGTACGATAGAGAAACTCTCTATCCCTTCGCAAATCAACGATACTAAAAAACGTTCTCGGGCAAACTCGTGTAGATGTAAATCACTCGAAACGCATGCAAAATAAAGGGGTGAAAGAGAGGGGGAGTGGGGACCATGGTCTCGTTCTGCATCTCAAAGATGCGATGAGAAAAAACACGTTGCAGGTATCACAAAATCTTCCATGAATATAAATATATAGATATATCTACCTGAACCGTCCTAAACGAGTGATCATACGTACTCTATATCGTTCGCTGTGATACAGTTCCATACCTGTTTGTCGAGAGTGGCTTGCAAATCTAATACTCGTGCCGCTGAATCGTGGTCCGCCGGATCGAGACTGCCATTGCTCAGCCTACTCCCGATCTCTGTCGGCTTCTCGGTACCTAGCTTTTGTATCGACTGCGGCTGCTGTTGCTGCTGCTGTTGGAGTTGCTGCTGCTGTTGCTGCTGCTCCTGCTGGCCTGCTGCCTGCTCAGTCTCATTCTGCCCGATCACAACACTACATTCAGAATGCCTCGCTCGCATTGCCTGTACTGCATCGCCCCGCGATCTCCAACAACTACGTCTACACAGCTACGCGACTAAGCCACTACTACCGGCGTGCACTATACGCAGATGCACTCTGGTGGATGCGACGATCGAGGTATTAATGACAAACAGTACGGTGGTTTACAGCCAGTTCATCGGCACAGATTTGAACTCCGAGATCACATGGCGCGAGGCTTGGTGTCCCTCGAGTGGGATAGCAAAAGACTTTGGGAATACCGTGCGCAGCGATGGATTATGTGATGAATTATATACGCATAGATGCACTGGTTCTCTTCGGATGGATGACGGAGTATGGGAACCGTTAGACCGTGCCCGTAGGCACGAGCTGCGATATTATTCTCTGATTTCGAGGGGGCTGAAATCTGTGACCAATAACTTCGAGATCGATCGATATCTAACGCAGAGATTATAAGCGTGTATCGCAGAAAGAGAGATAGAGATAGAGAGAGATAGGACGATAGGATACGAGTGTCTATCGCCTCCGTGTGAAAGGCGACAGCTAGTGAAATACTGAATTATATCAAAAACCATGGGCATGCATAATGAAAACGAACAAAGGGGCTCGCAATAGATGCACAGTTTCACGACGCTCAAAAACACGCTCAACACCTTTTTCTTTTTCATGTATCCACGATGATTTGTGAAGTATGAGGGAGCAGTGTGTGTGATATATCTGTGAGTGCATATTATGCATGGGTGTGCAGTATCGTATCTGGCGTTTCTTCGGGTACCTTGTTCTGTTGCTGGCCCTCCTCCGTCTGCCCGTTCTCCTTCGGCCTGTCCTCTAGAGTTTTAGGCGTGTGCCCGCTGAGCTTGTATTGCTGGATCTGCGATTGGACACGATTCAATCATCAAAAACACCGCGGCTATAAACGCATTCCCTTGGGATCGTTAATCAATGCAAAATTCTTACCTCCTCTTTGGTAATGGCTAGCTCTTCCTCCAAACTCGTGTTCCTCTCCAGCGCGGCGCGCAGCCGCTCTCGCACCTGAAAATTTATCACCCATCAAGGCAATCTGTCCTCCCATGGCGCGCGCTATCAATTCACGCGGATCGAGTATCGTATCTTCAACCCTCGACTGATACGTCGCAGTAAAAATAGCTCGCCCACCTGTCCCTGGAGCCCACAGCTCAACCGGGGGACCCCGAAACCCACTAAACTAGAATCTCAGAAATTCGGAGCTGGCGAAATTTTTAAAAAGTAAAGAAGGTTGATCGGGGGTCTTGGGACTTCCAAGATATCAGAACTGCTGAGATTCCCCAGTGTGCAACTTTATCTACTATCAACGTACGTAAAATGACACATTTGGTTGGACAAAACGTGTGTTTTACCTATTTCTCTTTGTCCCAACTACCCTACCAGTGAAAGGTACTCTATCAGTTCAGGGTTAAACAGGGGTCGCTGTTTCCTCAAGGTTACCAAGCTTGACAGCAGCGTTGGGGAACAATAGATTAGTGGTTCTTACTTTTTCGTCCAAAGCTTTGTGGTGCTCGAACAGACTTTTCAGCGCTTTGAGCACTTCAACCTCGGACGATACGCCGGATTGCGCGGCTGCTTGCCTCTTCACCACGGTCATCCTGAGGGATCGCTCGTGCCGCGAGACCAGGCATTCCAGATGTTCCAGCAGAAGCTGCGGAAGGCAATAGAATCGGCTCGATGAGCAATATCGCGGCCACGAGTGGGGCATGCTTCAAACTGTAAGAAGCATTAGGGCTGTTCTACCTACACGAGTATTATTCCGCTCTGCCTTCAATTCCGTTATCTCCTCCTCCCTCTCCAGGATGCTCTCGCGGGCTGCCGCGAGCTCCTTCGACAGCTGGGAGAACTCCTGGAACCAGAAACACACGATTGTATCATATACATTCGACAGACATGTGCGAGATAATGGATGATGGCTAACTCAAAGATTAACCCTTTGACTGTAGCGCCCAGTTTGCTTGGTGATTTCATTTATACACTCCTCGGAATAGGTGTCTAAATCAGGGTTCGAAAGAGTTCTGGAACTTTTAAATAGGTTTTATTTGAAACTTGGAATGTGGACGTTTTTTAAAAATGTTCTCACATTATAAGTGTCCATGAGAACTGATAAAGTAGAAGTTCTTGAAAATAAAAGTTCTAGTTGGGATGGAACTTATAAAATATAAAAATGAAAATTTCTCTATAACAGGAACAGATATTTTGTGCGTCAATATTAAGAAAGTTCTCAATCGTTGTAATAAATACTGAATACTACTCAATGAATAGTACTACAACAATAATAAATGGTTATTACAGTTAAATTGATATTCTGAATGTGTTATTTATTTGTAATATTTATCTGCGTGGATCATTTCTACGCAGATATTATAGAATTTATGTGTATTTTGGTTCATGTAAGTTATAAAAAAATGTTATTTAGGTATTATGCTTGACAAGTTCTCTTTTCTGTTGAATACTTCTTATGAAACTATTAATTATGTTATAATTTTCATACCTTTTATTAAATAAACACGAAGAATATGATATTATATTGTTAAATAAAACTATTTTTTTAAAAATAAGAGTCCCAGAACTTTTTCAATCCCTAGTCTAAACCAGAGACGGGGAAAAGCTTTATTTAAATCAAAATTTCGAGTAACGAATAAATGTTAAAAAATTCTTGTCGAATATAATCCAAAGTTAAAGTAACTTTCAACATCGCCATAGCTCCAAGACGCATGGTGCAAGAGTACCTTTTTGAAGTATACATAATTGAAGACTCCTTGCAACAAACTCTGTAAGTGCCAAAATTAACAAAAAATTGTGTTAAAAAATATTCCACGTACCAAGGGTAATACTATACCATAGAATTGAATTTTTGACACTTACAGTGTTCCTTACAAGGACTCTTCAATTAAGTCTCTGAAAAGGTCGTTGCTGAATGTTTTCGGGGGGAAAAATCGCGAAGAGCCTCTTAATCCAAAGTTGCCAAGTAAGCACCGCGCACTTTCCCCGTCTTTTTCATTCAAGCACATTTTCCACACCCCTTCGAGCGCCGTTAATCCCGCTCGACATTCCAGCAGAATGTTAAATCTTTATTTATAAATGCCCCCGATCGATACAAGCCTGCCTGTCAGAGCACGGCCGGCCGGCGTTGCACTTCAAAAGGAGCAATCGGCCTCCGTCTAAAATCAGGCCCGCTCCCAGCCACTCCCCGAGCCCTAAATTTCGGCGAACTTCTAATTTACGAACACCCGAGATCTCCCAACTCCTAAATGGCCCCGGAGTCCTTCAGCCTCCCCAGTTTCCCGGGAACTTCGAGTTCCCAAGAAGATCTCGACGTTTCAAAGTTTCCACCTACCCAGGGCCCTGTCTTGCCAACCCCCTCTTTTTTTTCCTGTACTGCAAGTTGCGCGAGCTTTCAATTTCGAAGCTTCCAAGCGTCCTCAAACTTCTAAGCCCGCGATGCCCCATTTTTCCCTCGACTACTCCATCCCCGCAGCCCCAAACGTTCGAGGCATCCGCAGCCTTCGAAACCCTGACCTTCTAGCCACCACCGAATGCCCTTTGCGCTCCGCTTTCGCGTTGAAATTCCGTGGAGTGTCCACCGGGGGGAACCGCGGAACGGACGATTAACGGCTGGTACGTGAGAGCTGTCGCAGCAACGAGGGGAAACGGCGGGTAAAGCTGGGACGCCTTTAAACGGCCGGATAACGTCTTCGAGTGCGGGGAATATCGATGCACTCGCGAGCAAGCCCATTATCCCGGGGAGAGGGTTGATTAATTACAGCCGGCCGGGGGGATCCTATTAACCCGTCGAAATTGTCAGGGAAACAGAGCCGGGGCGTGCACAGGCAAGGTGGGACCCGATTTGAATAACAAGTCTCGCGATTTTAATTATTTCGCCACGAAACCGGTGTCCATTCTCCGCGGTCGTTCTTAAATTACGTAAGAGTTTGTGGGAATGGGGGGGAGTCAAGCAGCGTCTAATATATTTTATAATATTTTTTAATCTAAGTTTCAATCAATAGGAATTCCATCATTAATGTTCCACAAAAGTAAATTTAATTTTAATTTAAATTTCTCGAAATCGAGTTAAATGAATTATGTAAACCTTTAAAGGAATTTTAATAATTGAAAAAATGCAATGTAAAGAATATTACGCAAGGACGGGGGTGAGTGTGTTGGAATATAAAATGTTATGAATTTTTATATTGGCGAAGGGAGGGGCTAAATCGAGAAAATTAATAATGAGCGGTTGAGATTGCATCTCGCTGGCGTTTCAAACGGAAAGCTGGTGGTTTATATACTGGCGCACGATCGCCTTGCCGTGCCTATCATTCGCATGCAGTTTGAGCTTCCACCGAGTGTTCCTTTGCAGAGCAACGACTAAGTTATTGTGCATCGGTTAGCGCTGGGGATGCAGCTTCCAGGGGAAACTAATCTTTGGGAGTAGGAACGGTGATCTAGTTAAGGGGTGCTCTTACAATCGAAGAGGAGCGATAGGGATTACTCGATTTAAACCGAATCATTGGTTTCTGTCTAAAGATCAGACTATGTTGGAGAAATTTCAGCCACAAGCTTCCCTGCTGTACTCCAGATTTATCGATTAAGGGGACATACGCGTTTGAACCCTCAGAAAATGTGTACATGTTGTAGATTTTATTTACAAGTCAACGACTTGATGCAGATTTCCCGCTTTTTTACTATCTTTACATAGTATTATGAACTATTCAAAAAAAGTTTCAGTTAAGAAATTATTGTTTTTCGGAAGTTATGGATACATATCCGAAAGTCTCCAGATTTTAGACGGCTAAACGGTGGGCCTAAAAACTCGGGCTACGTTCAACCAATTCACTCACAATTTTGCATGCAGAATCGTGATAAGATTCCACATCGTCCTACGAGGGCTTTTTTTATTCCGATTCCCCGTTTATTATTTATGAAAGAAAAAGGTCTTAGAAAAATCAAATTTTACCTTTGATCTATCACCATTTATATATTTTTCAAAATTTTCAAAATCGGCCCCGTTGGACAATAGCTATTAACATACTTTATAAGAAGATTTTATTGTTTTTGATTTCAGACACGACATACAGCTTATTTCAGGCCCACCGTTTAGCCGTCTAAAATCGGGTGACTTTCGGTTATGTATCCATAACTTCCGAAAAACAATAGTTTTTTAACTGAAACTTTTTTGTTAAGTAGTTCATAATACTATGTAAAGATAGTAAAAAAACGGAAAATCTGCATCAAGCCGTTGGCTTGTAAAAAAATCCACAAAATATACACATTTTCCGAGGGTTCAAACGGGTATACCCCCTTAAAGGATTCCAAATTTTAAGGATTCAGAGGATTTAAAAAAATTATTGGAGCATTTTTACCTGCTTAATACGTGCAGCGAATATTACCCCTTTGTATTGCTTGAAGGGGCGATTCGTCGCACTTCTACGGGGAAGCGCGAGCTTTAGCGCAGAAATTTTAGACCGAAGGATAAAGTCATCGAAGCGTGAAGACGAGAAATGGCGATGATTCGCGTCGTTAATTACAGCCGCAGCCGGTGACGATTTTCCGAGGGAAAACGAGGGAGAATTCGCTTGGATTGCTGGCCCAAGTTACGCGCCATGGTTCTCACCTCTATCTATCCCGCTGCATACTTGTTGCGCGAAGAAATTATCGAATAAATGATCGCGGAGCGGCGTCCATGATTTCAAGCGCGGCTTCCCCTGTTTAATGATTCGACTGGTAAGCGGGAGGCCTTGGCAATAAACGTATCAATCGATTGCGCCTCGGGGAAACAGGTGTTCAACGTCTGGATTATATTTCGCCAGTAAAAATACACGCGGCTTCCATGAATGCTCTAGTAAATTGATTCGCGGGTTCGACGGGTGTCGCGTTAATGAGTGGGCATGTAATCGGTCAGCAGCAATTAAGCTCCGTGTTAAATATTTGTCTGCGTGACAAGCTTCGCGCCAAGTGCGTGCGAGCACGAAACACCGTTTCCTGCAAGCTTACCGCAAGTTGAATAAACGAACCTCGATTATTAATTCAAATTGAGAGAGAACTTCCTTTGCAACTCAATATATTAAAAAAAAAATATAAACGTTCGCTCAATTTCCTTCTATCTATAATCCCGATATCGCTGTAATATTCCCCTCGATTTTCAATTTTTTTATGCCGCAAATCTGAGTAGCTTTAAAAGTAGAATATCAGCTTTATACGTATATCTCTCGCGTCGCAATCCCTCGAAGACCCAATCAAATTAAAGAAACAGATAATTTTCCTCAGCACGACGAACCGAGGGAAAAGAATTTCCTCGATCCACCAGCAGAAAGTTTCCCACCATCCGCTCGTTCGCGTAACAAGCATCGCGAGCTTATCGATCTCGCGGAAGTTGGAGATTGATGGAGGACTCGCCGGGGCAAGTGCCGGGCCGGCGTGGTTTCATTGAGAAAAACGAAGGGAATCGGACGTGGTTGCTCGGAGAATTAATATCGACGGAGGCGCGGCTGCGGGAAAAAATCGACGAGATAGAATAGCTCGCCCGGCGGCGGATATTGATTCTGTGACGCAGCCACGATGTCATCGAAACGGCGTCGTAACAGCGATAATCTCCACGCGATATCGATCGCGGCCGATGCGTACGTAAGATGGGATTTAAACTCGCGTGAGGACGTGCAGTTTGCACCCCGCGGTGCAACGGACTGTGAGAGTTATGCAGCTGCAGTTCGTTAGGAGTGCACGACCCCGTGGGCCCGACCTGCCGATTCGCATTTCCAAATTCGTCTCTCGAACACTCTGGACTCTTTAGACCACTCGTTTCCTTCGCAGGCTTGCATCTCGCGGTTGGGAAAAAATTATTCTGTCATACAATTCTGTCGATTTCTAATTTCTTCTGATCTTGGAAACGTGAAGAAGTCGTGACTCCAACTGGGAAAGTGATTAGTATAATTATGTAAATTCAAGTTCCCATGCGCTTCTCCGATCTCTAATTCAGTGATTCCCAACCTGGGGATTCCTGAAGTGTTTCCTGAGGAATTGCCACGTTATTTTTTTAAATATTATTAATTTAGAATTATATTCTGAAATACATATTTTTAATGTTTCCTTTACCTTAGCTTATGAAAGGGAATCGCGACTCAAAAAACGTTGGGAAACACTGTTCTAATTTCTTCTGATTTCTTGAGTTGAAAAAGAGATGAAGTATATATCAAGTTGTGGGTGCTTGAAATGGAATTATTTCTAAGTGGCACTGGGACACAGCGTTTAACAAGTGACCATGGTATATTTTGGTATCTGAGATTGTTAATTGTAAGCCCTGCTTTCGCAAATTGGATTGGGCAGATAGAGCCCGGCACTGGAGGTACAGCCGGAAGGTGAATCCCATGAAACAGCAATTTTCTCGATTCGTGTTTGGGAGACGGCTAACCGTGGCCAGTGGAGGTTCCCTGGGGCAGAGTTCGTTACGATTATTGTTAAAAATACGGGTAAAAGCGCCGAACAAGTGGCAGCTGGCGTAACGACCGTGCCCTGCTCCCGATTATCCAATTAGCGGTGTTGTCGAAAGATTCCCGTGAAACGGTGCGGTGGCCTGGCTTAATTCCCCCGTGCATGGCCATGGAAAATAATTAGACAAGCCGTGGTAACTTCTAATTAAGCGGTTACGCGCTTAAACGTCCTATTTTCCAGGCGTTTCGAATCCATCGCCGTCTTTTCTTCATTAATTCATTCGCAGTTCACCCATCAATGATGGCCCATGCATACACTCTTGTCACACAGTGCAGGTGCCATTTTCCAACCTCCATCAACGGGTGCTACTATTGGGTTGGTGCAGAATTATCAGGCGTTTGTATCGGCGGGTTATTTGTTAACAAAAATTCAGCAGTTATTGAAGTAGATGGTGACTACGCTCCGGAATAATCACTTCAAAATGTCATTGTTTAATTTTTAAGTTTCTTTTTTTTCATAATAAATATTGTTTAAAAAACGCCTGATAATTATGCACCAACCCAATACGTTGAATATTATAAGTCCATAAAAAACAAATAGGAATTGAAAGAAATGAGCTCCTAAACTCATTCGCGACACGATTATTGCAAATCGATTGGTGCAAGATTGCCGAGTGAGTGGAAAAGGACAGTGAAGTGTTCGAGGCTCGAAACTAGAGAAAAATGTTTAAGCAAACATTTCCTCCGAGAGAAGAAAAGCTTCTCTACCATGACTCAGCACTTGGGCACGAAAAAGAGATGTCCTTGGCAATTTTTTCAACGAAAATGTACCAAGACAGGTGCAGCATCCTGTCAGCAACCACCCACGGGGTACCGAAATTCTGCCCCAAGACGTCCACTTGTAGAATCCCTTTGTTTTTCAACCACGACTCCGATAATCGCGAGATCTGCCGGCTCCAAGTGTATTTTTAGTCGGGGAGCATTACTGTCGGCCACAGCCCCTACAAAGAAATCCGAGGAAGAGATCCGAGGCATTAGGAGCGGTGGAAGGCACCGCGAAATTTGGCACGGGCATAAAACGTGTCTAGAAAGTCGTAACGAAGTGTTCATTGATCCACCGACGATTCCCCACCAGCAGCCAAGGTGAATGGAATTTTTTTTTAAGCTTCGCTAATAGAGTTTCGTTAGACAGGACGCATTAGGGAAGTCGATTATACGAGGCGAGAGGGAATGAAATGGCCAAGCGTATGGAGAACACCATTCGCGGAGGAAACAGTGGTTGCCGAGGGAGCAGGGGCAGGCTGAATGTGTGCCAGACGCGGACGAAAGCCGAACTCAATTATTGCAAGGTGATGGGGACCTATAAATAGTGGGATCGAGCGCGACACGCGGTGTGTCGAGCGTATTATCGAGTCATGAAAGTTTAACGGGAGAACAAGAGGGTGGAGGCGCGGCCTGGCGAGCGGCTCCGCGGGGCCCAGGGCGTTTCTGTCCTGCAAATGAAACAGAGGGAATGTAGGTCGGTGGACCCCTGAAACTGCACCTCCGGCGGATCAAATGCATTGAGATCAGCGCTCTATATTTTTAACGGTGAATCCTTGGTCACCCCTCTGACGGATTGGGCGCTCCCGTTTCTTCGGGATCTCAAGAAATTCTGGGTGGTAGATATAGGTGGGGGGGAAAGTGTTCTTTAAGGGGACCGTCCGGTCTAAAAATCGATTTTTGAATTCATTTTTCGAATGTTCAACTTTTTAAGAATAGCTACGTGTTTAAAAGAGTTTTTTGAAAGTCGTAAAATTCCCGAAGTTATAGGGATTTGAGTAGTGGCGAACGCGTGAGTAAACTCGGCGCTCGCGTAAAACTTTAAATGTGTTTTTCTCGAATCATGATGTCTCTGAACGGTAGACAGCATAACAAAAGAAATTATTAACTGATTCCAAAAAACTTGGTGGCATTTTCTTTGTAATTGAATTCACTATCGCATCACCGTTTGACCATTAATTTTAGAGGTAGTTTTTTGTTATTAACATTTTTAGCCCCACATGCAATCATTTAGTAAACATTTAATATTTACACTTCAGCGTAAGGTAAAGACCTGGGTAAAACGCCAAAATGTAGCGTAAGGACTATAGAATCCAACGGTGTACTTATCGTTATTAATTTTCGAAATCCAAATGTCGAAAAGTGATCGAAAATACAATACGATATTGAAACGTCGATACCGGAAATTTTTCCAACTCTCTTAACGGAAAAGTAACGTGTGCACGGGTTTATGGCTGTCACGAAATGCTGTGAGGACCCTTTGGTCCCATGTCACGCGATACCAACTCATTCGCAGCCCTTATCTAAGAGAAAGAAACATTGATGTTCCGTTTTACCCACCCGTTCCGTTTTACCCTACTCTCCCCTATCTTGAAAACTATAATAGATATAAAAGAATTATTAGAATGAAACCTTAACAGCTTTTTATGTCTTCTAAAACTGCACAATGAAATAGACAAAAATTTATAGGGCATAAGAAGCCGTTAAGATTTAATGAGTAGAAGGGTGAAAATAAAGAAAAAAAAAACTATTTTTAATATCCTCGAATAACGAATAAATGAAGGCCACAATGTTTTTTACCGCAAGTTGTATACTATTTTAAATAAAAAATCCTACAGACCACCTATTTTTTTTTCTTTTAGCAATTTGATGAGAATCTCCCCTTAACTGATTCGAAGGAGTCCGCGACAATATTAACCGGGGACGCACGATTAACGTGAAAGGAATGCTCGCGAGGCTAGACGCCCCCGAAACGATAATAAAAGCCGAGGAATTTAATATCGGGACAAGGACTGGTATCGAAGAGAAATTCCAATTTACATTGACTAATTTCCATCCTCGGATATCCCCGGGGCCCAAGGGGGCCGGCAGTTCCGTCGATGGCCAATGGTCCCTCCTTCGATCGAGTGGAGTCTAGACTCTAGAGAGAGTCGATACGATGGGGATAATAAAGAACGACGGCGGATACTGATTCCATCGAGAGGCAGAGGTATTTAGCGCAACGAAGGAATCTCTCTCGCCTGGTATCGTCTCATTACTATTTTAATGGTATGAGCTGGAAGCATGTAACGCGCGATGCCTGCATAATAATGACCGACCGTCACTTTATTACGTGACTTAACAGCAATCCGCGAGATAAAGAAGCCTTGTTTAGTATATCTATGTACCTCGACTCGCTGCTTAGCTGTGCCGTTTCGCTTGCGAGTTCGCTTGAATCTTGGGTGGCAGAGGACTCTTTACAGAAACTGAGCTTTAATTTATTATTCGTCTATCATATTCATATTTATATCATGGGCCTTTATTTTATAATAAAGTATTTATAAAGTGTAAGTGAAATTTGAAATTGAGAAAACAGCCAGCAGCTAAACACAGGCGCCACGAAAGTGTCTATCCACGTTATCAATTCGTTTGCTTAAAAACCAGTTGCAGGAAACGGTGACACGGCAGAACCATATCTGAGCGCATCGTTGTTACCTCATTGTTTGGTACAATGCTACAGTTGAAACGGAATCGAGTGGTTGCTCGAGGATATTTCCTCCACAGAAAAGTGGAATCGTGGCCCCACTTTTATTGTCAGAGATCGGTTATCTCTGCGACTTATAGAGGACAGTGGACCCTTTACTCCTCGAATTAAACTTGCCTTCGAGTGTGACACGAATTCAACACTCATACCATCTACGGACAACGACACTTGAGATTATCCTGCGGAGAACGCTCATCGATTTTTTTTATTGCATCTTCCGAAAGTACTATCTTTTCTGAATAAAATGTCGCGTGGTTTATAGCAAAATTCGCAAAGTTGTAGATTTAGCAGCTAAAAACGTGAAGCGCAGAAACTTTAAACGCGTTTTTCTCGAATATTTTTTCTCTTCATTTTCAGGTTCAGATCAAAATTCAAAATTTATGAGTTTCAACGATTCTACCTTATACTACAAGATGAATAATTTCTCTACACTTTGAAGTAAATTGCTTGCAAAAATATAAATTATTATTCAATTGAGAGCGATTTAACTTTTGCTAGGCGATATTAGGTACAGTCCCCCTAGATACGATTAGCAGAGTCCAGAACGCGAGGTGGGCTCACCAGTCAAGTTCCCAGCGCACGAAGAATAAAGTATCAATATTGCAAGCCTCCATCACTCCGTCGCGTCACAGTTGTATTGAGAAGAAAGGTGTTGGAATGAAATGCCCTACCGATCCCCGTTGCATAAATATGCACGCGTACCAAGGCCCACGCAGGCCTCGCGCACATGCACGCCACTCGATAACGCGATGCAGGTTGGGAACGGTGTTGCTGCAATATCCCCTGCCATCCTTGGCTGTGAGAATCGAAACGCGTTATCCCTTGTATTCTCCGGCAGTGATAAGATAGAGGACGCATTGTCCGATGGGAGCCAGTAAACGGTAGGTGAAACCCGCGGGGCGAGTGGACGCGGATAAAGACGGCCGTTACGTAAGTATGTAAATAGGGACGCTGGGCCTACATGCTTGTAATTTGCATCCTTAACACTTGCACGTGCCAATTACACGTAGCGCGATACCAACGCCGCGCCGTGGCGCATTAAGAGGTCGAGCAACTCTTTTGTTTGCTGTACCTTGGTGCACCTCGCCGCGAGTGTCTTTATTCTGCTCGTCACGTGGATGCAATTTCCCTCCCGGCACAGTTTCCAGACCCATTCCGCTGACACAGTAGTGGTGAGAAGAAAAATTGAACGGCGGTCCGTAACGAGAATAAGATGGCTTTATCAGAAAGAATTGTATCTTGAAACTTACACCTGGTGAAGACCCCCAGGGGCTTACCTTCCACAAAAATAATATGATTTTATCCAAACACTATATTGTCTTTTGTTCCCCATAATTTTCATATCACACGCGCGTAAATTTATTTGTAGTTCTGTTGTGTATACAGGGGTTTCTTAGAACTATTGCCACTTGGACCTTTTATCTTAATTCTCTTCTCTTTGTAATGGGCACAAGGATCGTTTTTATGAATATTTATATAGATATTTATTCAACTAAATTAAGAACATTAGAGATTCAACTGTTTTGAACTGGACTCTGTGATTGAGACTGGTGGTTTTTGGAATAGTAATGATCTAGGATAAGGGAATGCGATGGGGTTTTAAAGGTTTCGGAATTTATGAGAAGGGATGACAGGGTAGGTCAGAAATGCAGGATTTTGGATAGATGACGCATTAGCTATGATGATGATGGGTAGTAGGGATGACGCAGTGTTTACATTTATACAATATTTGGGTAGTTAGTGTGATTCATGTTTACAGAGAAAGCCAGAGGGAAACGATAAGTAAGGTCAGTATTACCCATAGTGCGTCACTCGAACTTGGCGATGCACGCTATAGGAACCTAATAATACAAATCTCCTTCTCCTCAAGCTTAATAACAATCCGAGACTCGCTACTTTCGCCTCGAGCAGAAGCCCGCGTTTTAATCAGATTTTCGAGTGGTGCAGGATACGTAGCATCTGCGACGAGCAAGAGACTCGACGAAGACGACCACGTAGACGGGCAAAAACAAATGGTCGGGTGAAAGCCGACGGAGGAGGAAGAAATACGAAGAGGGTGCGGACGTGAAGGGGTGGAACACACTTATACCAGCTCTGGCCCCGTCTGAATCATCGCTGCACGCGAATGGCTTCATTCATACGCGAATTTAAAGTTCGTTCACGCGAGGGAACGTCGTGATCTTTACTAAAATTCGACAAATAGTCCCAGTCCTAGTTGGCACCCCGAAGTGCAAAATTTTCGTTTATCCATCTTTAAAAAAAAAACTTACGACCAAATTAAAAAATCTGTCATGAACACCCACGAGCATTTTCCACTTTCTTTAAAATAGGACGCAAGGAACAAATGTAATTTCTCCCAACTCCTTCCCACTTGCCCCTGTAAACATACTTCCCGAGTAACTCACCCCCTACCATCTTTTTCAAAGGAACAACACAACGCACAATCTTCAAGGAGTCAAAGGATCTCGAGGGTTCGCAAGTTTGCACAGTGGCCAAGTCGAAGCAGGCAAACATCTGGCGTATATTAGACTCCTGGAAACAGTTTCGTCGCGGGTAAGCGTGTAAACAGACCAGCAGCCTCCACAGAGAGCAGCTTTGTGAATCTACTAAGAGGAGTCGGGTGCTGCAGCGGTGGTTGCCCCGATAACGCATTCATCCCGGAGATCCAATCTGTAACGGACGAATTGAAGGAGAGGATCGCGAAGGTTCTGCCGAAATGGGACCAGCGATCATTGGGGCCATTGTGCACGATAAAGTTGCGCGATCAGGGAAGCTTCTCTTTACGAGGTGTATCGGTGGGAGATCTATCGGTGGACAGTTACGAGTTACGAGACACCTCCTCTCGCCATGCTTGAGAGGGGATTTCGTAAGGTTATCTGGCGTTATCTGACGGCGTTTTATGTTTTACATCCGCTCGAGTTTAATTAGCGAGCGACACGGGACACGAGCCGTCGCCTTGTAAACTGCCATCGAAATGCCCCCGCTCGGGTGGGACGCGTGGGCGAGCACTTTCCTTCTCGTAGGTGACCATTGAACAACCTGCGCGGCGGATAGGTGGCGGCTACACCGGGCGAAGCACGCGGTAGCTGGGTCGAACACCATTTTCCGCCACACCTCGCGCGCATACCTGTGCCTGGCTAATGAGCGGCCAGGCACCGCGCCATTTTCTGCCGTCCTATTAATTCCTTTCGATACCAACGCGTGCACCGTGCATTCCCGCGAACGTCCTCCGCGTAAAATTCAGCGATTCTACTCGATTCTTTCAGAATTGATCAATTTTTTTCTGAAGAATCGATTATTTAATTGACTATTCGAATTATGCAATCGATTATTCCAAGAATCAATTCTCGATGATTTGATTATTCCAAGACTCGATTCTTGATAACTCGATTATTTTCTAAGCAAGAACCGAGAAAGAAATCGATGTTTTTTTATTTTCAAGAATTTTCTCGTTATAATCTTTTATCTTTCAATCTCTACAAACGAAAGTGGAATTCAGATGTCATAAATTAAATAAAACTACAACTGTGTATAAAAAATGTTGTACTTGGAGAAAAGAATATATTATATTTTGCGAAATAGTGATTGAATAAAAATTCTTTTTATCTCACATTTAATTCATTCTGTTTTTCATCATTATTTCCATCGACTCGTCGATTCTTTTCGAAGATAATCGATTTTCGTGTATGGATGTTTAATTAGAATCGATCATAATTTGTAATATTCTTTTTAACGGAATCTTCTGTCGCTATCTCCGCGTCACTGGGATACCGAAACTGAATTCTGGGTTAGCTTTCAGTTAGCCGGATTTCCGTGGAAATTTCGACCGGTGGGGTATTCGTGTTAAATTCGTCGGGGTTCGTTAAACCTGCTATGGTATTCAGTTGAACCTCTACTCTTCCCGGAGCTGGCAGGGTTCTTAAAGAGATGGCACGTCGGTCGGTTGAAATAGACCCGAGGGAAGCAGCAGGGTTAAAGTGATCCGACGTGAGGGTTTGGAAGGAAGTTGATTCGGTGATAGATCGTTTGGAACTCCGAAAACGAATGGCGGGTTTCGAAGTGGACACCCTTGTACGCGACGATCTTGTTTTTTTTTTTAAGAACAAGGAACGATACCCTCCCTCGCGAAGACATAAGAAGGGAACTCGAGCAACAGACACCTCACGGATTATCAATACCAATACGTGGAAAGACGCGAGGAATGTGAAGGGAAATCAATACAGCGCAAACTTCTATCTCGGTGACACGGAATATACGTTCTATCAGTTTACACGGAAAATGGGTAACGGGCACAAGCAAAAACGAGAGATAAGACGCTGGCGCAGGGGCGAACCAGAGATAGAAACGTCTCGTATAATACTGCTCCAGACCTTAATGCATAGCGCCGGTAAACGGAAGGTTAGGGGGCATTGTTTGCCGCGAATTTGAATTTATTCCCTCGATAGCGTAATTAGTAGTATAAAGGGGTTCAAACCCAAATATCCATTTAGAAATCCAGATTTGTATTTCCCCCTCCATCGAAACTCAAATCTGGATTTCCAAACTCAAATTTGGGCTCGAATCCCCCTTATTATTCTAGGGTAAACCAACCAGTAATTGACCGCATACCAGTGAATGACCATTAGGCAAAGAAATGTCAATTATAAATTTAAAAATATTATATGTTTATAAATAGTTGCACTTTTAATATCCCATATTTTTAGTTACGCGTATTAAGCAAACATTAATAAGTATAATTCTTATTAAAAGTATGCGGTCATTTACTGGGCTTTTACACGTTTTGCATTTTATAATCGTTTCTTTAAAAATTACAATAAGAATAAGTAATTATTTTGATAGAAATTTCAAGAAAAATAAATTTAAATGCAATTTCAACAGCTGTTTTGTTGTTATACATAATATATTCAAGTAATAATCTCAAAGGTCTATAAATTCAACAATTCGGTTATTCACTGGTTGGTTTACCCTACCATAATTGTCTTCCGAAAATCGCCATTAAAAACATTTCCACCACTTCCTCTTAATCAAAGAGAGCCACACTTAACTCTTAAACAATTTTGGTAATAATAAAGTTTCTGAAGGATACAATATTCTATAAACAAGATCTCCTAAATGCGGGGATATTTTATCTTGAATGATTGTTTGAAATATCGAGTAGGGAAGTGCATACTTACACTCGATAGCACGGTGTCAGCTATAAATGAAACAGAGTGAGCAGTCCTGCACATATTAATTCTATCTTGCAGGAGGAAGACGACGTTCGCGACAATCGCGCGATGAATTCAGCCGGCATTAATCGTATAACCAGAGTCGTCGGTAATAATGCAGTAGGTGGATAGGAGGCCAACGTTCGAACTATATACGGCACTGCGTGTCTTGCGAGTGCACTCCAAACAGGTGGTTCTCAAACCGAACGAGTCCGTCGCTAATTATCCGCGGTTTTAACAAACGTTCAGGAAGCGAATTTCATGAAAACGCGGTGCATAAAACGGGAACGAGGGAAAGAAGTCCTCCTATCGATCACGTCACGCAGGGAATAGGGAAAAAATATGTGGGTCAGCCCCGTTCCACCCCGATTTATCGGCGATTCGAAAAATTGGGACACGGTTTTGTTCAGCAGCGCGCAAAAAGACCATGAATCAAGTTTAACTGTTTCTAGTTTCAATGCTGCATCTTTTATTCCAGCGCATCCTCTAATTGCACCGTGATTGGTGGCTACTTATTGTGTAGTTTTATAGGGACACTTAGAAAGGAAGTATTTTCCTTCGTCTACTTATCTCCCAGAGATGAATATTAAAATGGGACACTATTTTACATACACCTGAGTTATGGACTTCTGTTATTCTACTTGTCAGTTCCTAAACTGTAGAAATTATGGAACTCTAAGTAGAGTCCTCGAGGCATTTAATCCCCCTCAAAATTTGATAAATCTCCACATTTGATCCCGTCCACGAAATGATCGCTCGCTCTAAGAGATCCAAATTTTCCTCCAAAACCCAAACTTAACCCAAATTTTCCTCCAAAATTCCTCAGCCTGAGAGGATCCAAATTTTCCCCCAAGAGTCCTTTGCCTTAGAGGATTCAAGTTTGTCCCAAGAGTCCTTCACGAAACCCCTAAGTTTGCCCCCAAAAATCCTCCCCCATGAAGAACTCAATTTTGCTCCTCAAGTGTTCTCGTGCCTAAGAAACCCAAATTTTCCTTCAAGACTCCTCAGCCTTAGAGAATCCAAATTTTCCCTCAAGAATCCTTTTTCCTTAGAGGACCCAAATTTGCCCCCAAATTTTCTCATGAAACCCCTAAGTTTGCCCCCAAAAGTTCTCCGCCCTTAAGGGCCCATAGTTGGTCCCAAAAATCCTCCCCCATGAAGAACCCAATTTTGCTCCTCAAATGTCCTCGTACGTACCTAAGAAACCCAAATTTTCCTCCAAGAGTCCTCCGCCACGAGGCCCCCATTTTTACCCCCACGAGTCTCCCTCCCTAAAAGCCCCAATTTTTCCCCCAAAAACCTCAATTTTTTCCCCCAAAACCGCGATCCACCGACCGAGCCTTCGCGTCCGTCGCGAAAAGACGGAGAGCCGCTGCGCTCTGCCGAAGGCGGTTACAACGAGCTTGCCGGAGCGCGGCGGCGGCGCGCGCGCTAGTAGAGAGAGCTACTACCGCTAGAGTAGTGTGTAAAAGGCGAGGTTCATTCATGCGCCGCCGGCCGAGTGGGTGGGGTGGGTATTGATCGTGGCGTCGTATATCGCGTACACCGCGGTGCATTGCACCCGCGCTCGCCAACGTCCTAGAAATTTTTACCCCCCTCCCGCCGTGCCTACACCCGCGCCGCGATCTCGTCCTTTCACGAATTTTCACCGGGGATCGTCGCCCCGATTCCAGGCTTATTCGGCCTTTTCTCCTGCCCGAATAAACAGTCCCGCTATCCGGGGGGATCGATAAAGTTCCCGGGCTCTTCACAGCCTTCGGGCACCCGTATCAACGCCACTCTCCACCCCCGCGGGGGCGGATCTCTAACGGGGATCGAAGAATTCCATGGAAATGGGGAAGAGAAGAAGAAACAAGGGGTGGAAGATTACGAGGAAAGACTTTCTTCCCGTACATGCATTTTTGGGGGGAGTTCAATGCACGCTAGCGTGAGTGGCGAAGGGCGCACTTGGGAAAGGGGGTGTAGAAAGTTTTCTATGTCGTCGATACAAATAATAATAAATCAGATTGTGTTAGATTAATATACAGGTAGTTGTTATTTTTTGTTCTTTTTAATTTTTGGTATAATGGGCGAAATTCAGGAAAATGCTGTTTTGAAATCTTACCCCAATGATTTTTGGGGAGTATCACGCGCGCCTAGAAATCCCCAAAAGCGTTTGCAGCCCGATTGGAATTTTTGTTGGACGGATAGCGAGAGACGAGGCGGCTTAATCGTCTTTTTCGCCTCGCCTCCCTCGTCCACGCTCCTTCTACCCTTTCCTGGTCTCGCCCCCTCGACTTCCGTTGCACGCGCTTGCAGCTTTCTCCCCCGCGGCCCTCTGGCCAGCATTACGCGCCGAAACTGCGAGCGGGTCAGTTTTTCATCGGTCGATCGCGGTGGCGGAGCAAGGGGCCGCCAACGGGAACAAGGGAGTGGAGGTAAAAAAGAAGAGTTTCCACCCTGGAGAGCTTCTACCCCTGGTTACCATCCCACGTTTCACGCTGGATAGGACGAAAGTTCCCGCAGTATTACAAACGGGACGGTCTTTGTATCGCGTCGCAGCCGTACCGCAGATCTCTGCGATCGCTCCGAGCGTTCTTGGCAAGGAAGCACTTTTTTCCCGAGCCACTGCCTGCCAGGATCGCTCCGAGTAACGCTGCAACCGTGCAGCTGGCGAGACTTTATCGGGAAACACCCTGTTAATAACCGAAACGGTCATCGGGGATGGACTCATTCTGAGGGACATTGTCTTTGAATATTAGGCAGCGGGGGCCTTTCTAATCATTAGGCATCTACTAGTCGACTCTCTATTTACTTAATAAAAACCAAGCGAAGGTAAAAAAGTAGTTGGATCAAAGAGAAACGACCTTTCGAGCACACCAAGTGTAATTGAGGACCTTGCAGCAAGAGGACAAATTTTGAATCTACAGATTTGAGAAATTCGGAAATAAAAATTTGTAATAATACTTAACAGTACAATAAAACAACTTGCCAAATTTCAAATAAATCCGTCCAACAGTTTTTTTTATAAAAAATTCGCAAATATCACCTACTTTTTCGGTCCCACAAGGCAGAACCCCCCTTTAAAGTGAAGCTAAATGTCTAAGTGTCCAAGATTTTGTCACGTACATTCACGCAATCAGTTCACCACATATGTAAGTAGTAAATCACACAAAATATTTGCTGATTGAGGAAAATACTTTCAAGAAAAAACTGTGAAAACTTTTTTTGTTACAATCTGCCCCGGTCTCCCCTACTACTTATTGCAAAAAAATATATATTCTTCAATTAGTGTTTTCCTTTCAATATTAAGTCAAAGCAATAATTGTATAAACAGTTTTTTCTAGTTTACTAGAAGTAAAGATGGAGCTGCACCCCTCTTGCTGCAAGTTCCATCGATATTCGTGTAGTTCGAGGAAGTGATAGGCACAAGGGTTCACTGATGTTTGAGAAGTCTACCTTAGGGCGAGATTGAACGAAGAAGGGCGATCGACGCACAATACTCGTTACCGGGCGATCCCCGAGTGTCGGGGAAAAATGTTGCAGAAAAGAGCGGAAGGACGAAAGCAGAAATCGTGTAATACGAGCCGCTCGAGTGGCTCTGCCCTTCGCACTCCAATTGCTCCGAGGCAGGCTGTAATCCAGCGTATATTACATCACGATATCCACACCCAATCTCCATACGCGTGGAACGCGACGGATCAGCTGCGAACAAACACAATGTGTCCCGCAATACGCGGCGGGAACGAGAGGAAACCGATTCTGCGTGGAAAAGCGCGTGAAAAATGTGGGCTACCATTTTCGGGGAAATCGATCTTCAAACGTTCAAACCCTGTAGCCTCTACTCAATCGTATCTTCAATATTTATCAAAAATACCGACGGAAAAAGAATTGAATATTTCTGCAAGCTTTTCTCAAAAAGAAGAAAAAACAGTGATTTATATTTTGGCACAGGTTTTCGTATAATCGCAGCAGAATCTCGCAGAGGGGACTCTGAAGTCGATTCGTGGGGCCATGCCAAGTACTTTCGAGCCTGTATAAACAAATTTTATTCCGCGATTTCTTCCTGCACTGTAGAGTAATTGAAGGGCGAGGGGAAAAACAGGGAATGTCCATTCTTAGTGATTTTGCGATTTATACCATACTATTTAGCTTTACTACTCGGCTTCGCCCGAACTTTAGATTTTGATTTTTTAAAAAAAAAATTTTATTTACTTATTTTTTTGTGAAAATAGTCATATTCATCTGGATTGGTTAGGCATAATGAGCTGAGACACATTTCATGACCTCAGAGTTTACCGTTAGAAAGTTTTTAGGCGACAGACAAACACACACTTTCAGTTTTATATAAATTAAGATTTTGTTGTTGGCAATTGGGACTACAGAAGTGTCGAATCACGAAGGGTTATAAAGTTCAAATACCCCCTAAGATAACATTAAAGATTTGGTGTAGGTACTGATTAAAAACAGGAAATATCCCCACTCTTCGCCTAAGCATAAGCTTCTCTCGTCAAGTTAAAACAAGAAATTATTTAAGAAGAAAATTATATAAGAAAATTAAATTCACTCAACCTTGTTGCTTCTGTTACCGGTTTGTGACATTCCCTGTTTTTCTACTGTCCCTTCAATTAATCTCACTTGTGAGTCCCCGGGCCGAGTGTACCGAAAGCTGTATCTCGGAATCGAGAAGCCGCGTGTAATATACAGGATCGATTATTCATAGGTCTAACACAATCCGATCTCAATAAAAGTGTTGGGATAAAATGGAATTCCTTGGGTCTCGGGACGCCAGGCATCGGGAGTGTTTGCAGTGCTTATTGGATTTCTGGGAGGCCTCGAATACGAAATGCAGGAACACTCTGGCATGATAAGAGTTTCGACTTCACGTCGATCGAGATTCAGGTAGCGTGGGAATCGACAACGCCCACTATTAGAAGCTCCGGAACGAGAAATCATTTCTAAGTTCTTTCTGAAGCTCGTGAATAAAAATTCTCAGTGGCTCCTAAATCTCTGCAGTAGATTATGCCAATTATTTCAGAGCATCAGATTCCAAACTGATCAGTTTTATTTAATGAAGCCGATCAGTTTAGTTTGTGGAAAGCTCGATTTATCTTTTCAAAGGACCACGCAAGTACCTGCGATGTTTAAATTCTTCCACGGCAATAGACTTGCCGCCCCAGGTCGGTCAAGGAAGGCTTGAAATGCACACGAGTCAATTAGCAAAAAGTTCCGAACGGTTGCAGATGGAGGCGTTCGATTTTCTTCCGCTAATCAGCTCGAGGCAACGAGACTGAAGAATCGAAGTTGTTAGCGACCACTTAACGACCTGACACTCAACGCTTTTCGATCCACCGATAGGAAAAAGGTAGAAAGGAAACCCGACGCGGCGATACATAGCTAGAATCGTTATCCTTCGCCGCGGTATCGCTCCAATTTAATTCGAAAGCAGGAATTATCATTAACATCGATTAGAAAGTACAGCACGTGGGGAAGAAAAGGCGACCACCTCGTGGAGATGAAAATCTCTGCGTTTACAGCAGCAAGACACATGGACAATCCATGTACCTTACATCAGAGCAATTGTTAAGTGTTTTTGGAAAATTTAGTGTACTTTAAAGTCTTTCTCGCGACGTCGCGCAGTCAGAGAAAAAAAAGAAACATAAAGATATTACTTTCTGCGACGCTGCGACCACTCGCTCTCTCATTAAAACTTCAATCTAATTCAATCGCTCTGATTCATATTAAGGGCCTGAATTAACTCGAATTGGTATTAAAATTGCCCGTCTGGGGCGATCCGGACTCAAGCGACGTGCCACGCACGGCCCCTCGCATTTACGAGTGCCACAGATTCGATTAATAATTCCGAAAAAGGAAAGATCGACAGCTCGCGCGTCCCTTTACTCTTCCTCCGACGAATTCAATTACGAAGCTGACGCAATCTCGTTAATTCATTTCGGCGGACCTCTTTCGAGCGGGGATCGATCGAACGGATTGATTTTAAGAGAAATATTTCCACGGATATCCAAGCCGAGCCTCCTTTCACAGGATTTTGATTTATTGCACGAGCTGTGAGTGTTTGAAAATCTCTTTTTAAAGTTTAAAGCACACTGCTATAGAGATTAGGGTGGACCCAGCGTTCCAATTATTCGAATCGAATTCCCTTCTCGCGTTTGTTCAAACAGCCGAGTGCCCGATGAAACGAGTTTCCCTCGATTCAAGCTCCAAGCACTCCAACAACCCTGGGCTCGACCCAACTCCGGCCAACCCCTACGCTTCTGCTTATGTATGTTTCGATGCCATTTGCGGCTCAGACCTGGGGGATCGATACCCCGTTCGAACGTGGGCTCGATAAAGCCACGCCGAGGCAGTAACGCGAAATTAACGAGGCCCGGCGACACATAAATGAAGCAACTGCACTTCCACTGGAATTAAGGGGTTACATACATATGTTTACCCGCGGCGAAGATGAATGACTTTAGGATTTTTTTAGAAGCTTTGTTAAAAACAATAAAACAATTTTTGGGGGATATTTTAATTGTCATCGTAAATATCATTTTATTATTTTTTTTATGCACAATTATAGAGCAAAATTGTGCATGAAAAGGATCATTTAACTTGAAAGTGCCAGAAATTAAGAAGTTTGGCCCGTCAAACCATAATGGCAATATTATTTTACAAGAATATCATTTTATTTTTCAGATCCATCGGTGTTTAAACTTCACTCTGTGCATTGAAAATTTCCCGTGGTCTGTGCACTGGGGTCAGTCTGACCCCTTATCTATTTCCATATATTTTGGAAAGTTTTTTTAAAAAAAAAACGTGAAATGACCCAGGCGTAGTTTTAACAATGTGTGTGTAAAACCTTAGTTGAGGCAATCCTAGTTGCCCGGCATATTTATTTGGTGCAAAACTTATTACATCGCATAGTACAATGACTGGGGTCAATTTGACCCCTATGCACAGAGTGAAGGTTAAAGGAGATAATATCTTACTGGCTTAAAAATCAGAAATAGTTTAATACACAAATTATTGTAATGAAGTTTTTCGTGCACTTTGGGGACTAATAAATCATGTGTAATAAGTATTCTGTTTTATTTGTTGTTAATAAAACCCTTGAAAAAGATTCTCAATATCGTAATTGCCAACATTCGCTACGTCCCTCGAAGCCTGCGAAATTTCTGCTCCGTTTCGAACTGAGGGCCAGTCACGGGACAACTACGTTTCTTATCATACAGTAGACTGTAGGCGATCTGGAATCGAATCCTCGGCGTTACACGGCTTTGCAATTACTTCGGTGATCGTGTCCGATCTTATCATCCCCCAAGCGTATCGTGCAATTACAATAAATCGTGTTAATCGAAATTAATCGAACGGTGCGTTTTGCGCCCGACCGTATCGTTAATGCATCCTCGACGGTTCGCTGCGCTATCGCTAATCGAGATTAATTACGACTACTGCTAAGTCTTGATAGCTTATGACACCGTGTTTGCGAAATTTCATTGGCATTGAACTATGCTATCTTCGCTGAATTTCAGGAGACACTTTTCTTTTCTATGAAAATTTTCAATAATCAGCTGTCTGTTCCCTATCAGCTCTACTGATAACTTCCACCAATCATTTCCAAGAATCTAAGCTCCTACCGAGTCTTATTTACTTATCCACACTAAAATCACTTCGTTGAGTATCTACATGAAGGATTCTTGGAGAATGAGTAATCTAGGAGTCTGTTTGCGATTTACGCTAAAGTGGATGTCCTTATCGAAATGTATTTGCCAGGATGTAATTGGTCTCAGAGTCCGCTGCCCAGATTCCAAATACTCAAGTCCCCTTCAGGAATTCACTGGCTGGCGAGACTATTTAGCGAAACTATAACGAGGCAGCCGTGGCTCGTTTGCAATCTGCCCGTTTATTTTCTCGACGAATACGTGCCACTGGGTCGCGCAGGAAACGAAATCCTGCCACGAGGGGGAAAAGGCGAAGGGTGGTTCCGAGGGACGATAATCGTGGAACGCTGGATGCAGATACAAAGCGTTTTACTCTTCGCTCCCTGCTTCGTTGCATAGAGAAATCTCCATTCCTTTTTATTTCTTACAAAACGATTCTTCGCGTCGATAGTAGGCTTTGTTGAAATTGGAGTGGGGTAGCTTGGTTCGGATGGTTCATAATTGCTCAACTATTCATTGGGTAATCTTACTTTGGGGGCATGGGCTTTAGGGGAATTAAGAAATGGGAAATTTAGTGGGGAAGAAACTTTTTAATTTTAATTTAATTTAATTTATTTATATATAATTTTTGGTAGATAGAGAATAGAGGAAACCAGTAGAGGACTAATAGGGTAAACCAACCAGTGAATGACTGAATTGTTGAATTTATGGACCTTTGAGATTAATATTTGAATATATTTATGTATAACATCAAAACAACTGTTGAAACTGCATTTAAATTGATTTTTCTTGAAATTTCTATCAAAATAATTAATTATTCTTATTGTATTTTAAACAAAAACGATTATAAAATGCCAAACGTGTAGAAGTCCTGTATATGACCACATACTTTTAATAAGAATTGTACTTATTAATGTTTGCTTAATACGCATAATTAAAAATTGAGATATTAAAAGTGCAACTACACTCCATTTATAAACATAATATTTTTAAATTTATAATTGACATTTCATTGCCTAATAGTCATTCACTGGTATGCGATCAATTACTGGTTGGTTTACCCTACGTAAAAATAACAACACAAAAATGGACAAAATAAAGGAATAGAGGAGAAAAGAAGTAGTACCTAGATAGAAAATAAGCAAAAAGGAGAGAAAGATCTCTATGATTATGTATCGTAGATTGCGCAGGGTGTTGCTGGATAGATAGTGCAAGACAGTAGGGAACGCTGACTTTACACTGAAAAGGGTATCGAAAATGTAGAGTGAAATTTCCTCGTGGGAGCGTTTCGTTTACGAGAAAATCGATCTTCGACATGTGAGGTGCTCGCATACTAGAGTAAAGCTCGGTTCAACGGACACCGCTGGATATACATAGGTGTCTGCCACGTACGGTGTAACAGAAATAGCAATTGGTGACTAAAAATACTGTTCCCTTACAAAAATACTGGTACTCTTAACAATTGAAAAAGAATATTCTTCGGTACATCTAAACGGTGTTCAATCTCAAATTACATTAAGAGGTGGGGCCGCGACGATAGGATAAAAATGTTAAAACAAATTTGAAGAAAAGACAATTCTTTTTGCTTTGCTAGAAAATTTCTTATAGCAGTGGTAATTACAAAAAGAGTTTTCAAACTTTTGCCTTTTTCTTCTAAGTCCAACGGTGTGGGCGTGAAACATTCCACCGCGGAGTGACTCAAGTGGAAAATACGTATCAGCTGTGCGGCTACTTCGCCGCTATTTTATATTAAAAAAAAAATCTGAGAAAATTGTTTTTGTGTTCATTTTTACACGTATCATAAGAACTTTGTATTACATTTTTAATAATATTCATAAATTTCTTTAAAATAACATCCAAACTTATCCTACAATTTTTGGCCATTTACCGATAAAGGAACTTGAAATAAAGCTTAATACTTTCAGCTGTATTGATCCAAAATTTCCGAAACACCGGAAGTAGCGGTGGTTAATTTTAGTAGTCGATTGACTAATTTTGGTGGAAGTTGAAGCACCGCTTCAACCCCATCCTATTCGAAAACGAAGCCCCGCATGGAGAAGCTTTACTGCACATTTTCGATTGGTTTTTCCACGCAGAATCATCTCTGGCAGGGTTGCACGTTCCGCTAGGAGCACCCTGTACGATACAGCCGGGCGTACATAAAAGCCAATCGGGCGGCGGATGGATCGATATGGCCGTCGGTTTCTCTCCCTTATTCCACGGATATATCAATGTTCCACATTGTGCTGGTTCCCTCTATGGGTGCTCCCTTTGACCCTTCGCGCCTCGCGATCGCTTCTCGAGTCGCGGAAACGAAACGACAAACAGGATTAGAAGCGTGCTCTCCTCGCGACCAAACACTCGTCTTCTTTCTTTCCCCCGGCCTCGTGGCCTACCGAGGGGCTCGCCAATTACAACCTAGAAGTCCTAGAAAGCATTCAGCATGGCGACAGAATCGCGACTTGAGAAAATTCAAGAAATTTCCCACGGCGATGAAAGTATCTCCGGATCTTGTAGGTAAATGCCATAACTTTAGGGCTCTATCTCTTTTGTATTCATCATAATTTTACCGTCATAAAAATTATTTTTACTTGTCATACTGTTAAATAAAGCACCCTTAAAGTTCCGGAAGAATTAGCGCATTGATGTCTTTGCAAAAAATTCCTAAAACTTGATAAAGTTTCTTAAGAACTAGAAGTCGAGAGATATGAGATATGGAAGTATCTTTCTCACCAGGTGTCTCGAGAAGAAAGCTCAATTATCAAGCCAACTGCGAATCGAATTGAACGTGAATCGTGAATTTCCAGCGTAGAACATGTGGCTTGCAACGCTTATCGCCTCGGTGAGCGTCGAACACGAGATACAGCGCAGAGAAGTTACCGGCGATAAGCGATTTTTGCGTGCGCGTTATCGTCGTTTCATACAGCGAACTTGGGGTAGTATTCTGTCTCTGTATATACTCGGTCTTTTGAATCTCACACGAATTTCTCATTCATAAATGACTAAACGACGATACTGTACACGCCTCCTAATTCGATTAATTTAATTCCTCTTTACGAATGGAGGATCGAGCAACGGCGAGTGGTGAGCCCAGGCGAGAGTCAGGCGCATCGTGGAATGGAAATGGCATGCAAGAAACAAAGGCGACGCTGGCTAAATCCGGCGATAAGAAGCGGCGCATTTTCGGCGCTGGCATTGGCAAGATAAGGCTGCGTCCAAGCCAATACGGCTTATAGATTCTCACTGCGCCTTGCCAAACACTGCGGAAAGTTCGTCACGTTCCGCCCGCAGGGAAAGCTCGGTAAATAATCCCCTGGAAAACCGACAGGCATTGCAACAATGCGATTTGGTAATGGTATAGATAGAGGGCAACCTCACAGATTTTGACGACCTTGAAATATGTTGTCAAGGACGTCATTCTGAACAACTTTTTCCTCTAAACTTTTTAGCGGTCGACCTTAGTTTCCGAGATAATTGCAAAAATCTTTGGTAAATATTCACACTAGAGGAACCACCCCCAATTTCAATGGCCTTGAAATATGGTGCCAAGGACGTCATTTTCAACAACTTTTCTCTATATATGTTACTGTCGCCTGGCCGTAGGTTTCCAGATATTTGCAAAAAAAGTAGATAAATGTTGATTTTAGGGTCCTTTGAATCCACGGTGGATTCGAGGTGGTCGCTTACGCGCCGTGAGAGGGTGGACGGCGCGTCTCAAGTTCAATTATTAAGAAAGAAATATTCTTTTAATTGATAAACTCGAATGCGCCGTCCGCCCTTAGCCAAAACTATAACAAATCCTCCCGGCGACCGACCACCTCGAGTCCACCGTGGAATTGGTTAACTCGAACCTTTTAGTTTACCCGGTATATACGTTGCCTGCCGGTCACTGCGACGTATATATGCAGAAACAGCAGATAAGCGGTGGTCTCGTGTTGACGCATACGCTACCGCATCATGCACGTACAGATCAGATTTAATGTAGTGGTAGCAACATAATTTTGCGAATATCTCGAAAACGAAGGTCGACCGCCAAAAAGTTTAGAGGAAAAAGTTGTTCAGAATGACGTCCTTGACAACATATCTCAAGGTCGTCAAACTCCGTGAGGTTGCCCTCTATCTATACCATTACCTGCGATTTACTTAATTTGCAAATTCCCTTTCCGGTTGCCTAATATTTTCGATACATTTGCGACGACTATTATCGATCGTTCTAACAGGGGAACGTTTCGTTTTGAATCAACGGAACAGTCGGAATCGTGCGTAGCATGAGGCAACTTTGTTTTGCACACGATTTACGAAATGACACATATCTCCATTAATTATTATTATACATGGTTGAAATTTTTTTGACTACGAAGTGAAATGTTAATAATTATGCGTGGATAACGCTCATCGGTGAAAACGGTGTAGTTTTTTTGTGCATCGTCCCTAAAAGGAAGGCAAATTTGGCATTCTAGACGAGAATATTCCCTTAGAGGGGAAAGTATTACACGGAAAATTTCCTGGAAAAGAATCGATTGGAGGGCTGTACTGATAAGTGCTGAATCAAGGGGAAGAATATAGCAGCATATTCATCCTGAGTCTTGCGGCCTCGTTTCTTGGATACACGAGAGGCTCCGCCGAGAAATAGGCGCCTAAGATGCTGCAACTATGTGCACGCCCATGTGTACACGAGCTTGCACCGAGCTCTCTGTGCATTTCCGGCGGTTAGCCGTTCTGCGCATGTATTCGCTAGGAATTGGACCACAACGTAGGTAATACTGGTCTCTGGGAAGATATGTGCTACGTCTCGATTTAGGTAAATCCAAAAAGTAGAAATTAGCAACGGAATTGTAACGTAGAGCAGTGGGCCAAGTTTGTCAAAATTTCTGCAAAGTAATGATAGAAGAATATTGATGAATCAGAATTGAAGCCTTCACGTACCAAATCTTTGACTAATTCGTATGAGATTATAACACATACGCCAGTGATTCCCAATCAGGTGGGTTCGTGAAGTGTTTTCTCAGTGGTCGCCACGGTTTTTTTTTATTTTCACTTAATATTATTAAGTTAGAATTATATTCTGAAATACCTATTTTTAATGTGTTTTTTTACTTTATTAAATTTCTATTTGGTTATTTGTATATTATAAAAGGGGATCGCGACTGAAAAGAGGTTGCGAAACACTGACGCACGCAAAATATTACTCGGTACAGATATTGTACAGAGTCACTTCAATTCAAGGAATCGTCCGGCTAGACTCTTCGTGCATTGTATGACCGGTTCTTTTTCCCACAGGAGCGTGCCTCTTAATTATCGCGCTCAATTGCACGTAACACTCGTCAACCGTCGAGCGACGATTCGTGCCGTTGCAGAGGAGGAATAAACTAAAGCGACACTGTCGAACTGAACCGTTCGTTTTTATAATTCCGTAGTTTTCAAAACAGAATGGAAGCAAATGAGAAAATAAATAAAACAATCGTGTTTCAAGGGAAAACGCAAGCACCGCGTTCTAGAATTTGAATTATTGCTCGGGAAGCGTTTAGAAGAGGAAAGTTATTGTTACCCAACGAGGAAGATCGAAAGGAAGAGCGAGCAAAGGCTGCGGAGGAACGACTTCGCCGTCGAACATCTGCGGTTATGCAAAGGAAAAGGAAAAATGTGCTGCTCGGTTGAGTAAAAGGCCAGCAGCGCGAGGATTTCAACGTTTCTCGGAAAACGATTAAGGACGCAACACCTATGTTACGTACGTGCGAACTGCAGCACGCATTTTCTACGCCTGCAACGCGCGCAGAATTTTTTATAGCGCCCAGGAAGGAAGGTCGAAAATGATAATTGCAAAGCGCGGCTTCTGGCGCGATGAGTGCCACTTTAATACCAGCCGATGAAGAAGCTTGGGATTACAGACTCTTCCGCACAGGAGCAATGAAAAGGAAAAGGACACCTGGCTAATAACTAACGAATTTTAAAATTCATCTCTACTCGTTAAATTATTAAAAGGAGTTACCTTGAAAAGAGGGGATTATTTATAAATTTACTTACCAAAAGTAATTTTGTTAATCATAAATCGTAATATACACTTCAAAGCTTCTAATTTAAAGAATATTTTCAAAAAAGAAAATTACGATAATTCGGCTTGGCCGTCGCGTAAGAAATTTGCGGTGCCAAAAAGATCTCGCCTGGGTGTCGTCCAAAAGAAAAAAGAAAGAAAAATGCCCCTTAAAGTATGTAAAAGAAACTAGTCCTTATCATACGCTATTTTTTAAATCTTCATTTAGGGAAAAATATATGAGTGATTGAACTTTAAAAGGCAATTTCTGAGAAAATTCAGTTTTTTCATGATTAAAAACAAACTGCCGCTTTAAAAAAAAATCCACGTGATAAAAACTAGATATTGATGTGAGAAATAATCGTGCCAAGTTTCATTCAAATCGGATCAGTAGTTTTTGAAATATCCTTGGCACCGATTTGAAAAACATGTTTTCAAGAACATGTTAAAAAGAGATAATTTTTTTTTAATTTATAGAAAATCGTCGATTCCGGGGCCATAGAATTGACCTTCCTTTGACGTCGTAGCTTCTGCGAATTCTTTATTGGAAAAATTGATTTTTTAACCTTTTAAACTACTGCGCACCACATCGCTCGTTAATATAACCCCATACCTCCGAGCTCAATATTCTAAGTTCTATTAAATACCCCACGAGATACCGTCGATATTCTCGAGTTATTCGACCAGGTTCGCAGCCTCCTCTTTAACGAGACCATCGGGACAACAACAAAACAATGAAACGAACCGCCGCGCCGTTTGCAGAAGAGTCCCGTGCACGATTCGGTGTATAAGTTACATATCTCCGTGTCCCCGTAGCGAAAAGTGGGACGCCTGCGAGATAACGCGCCGACTGAATCATGCTCTCCACCGTAATCATTACGTAAACGGTTTCAGCAACTAGGGATCCATAGTCGGCCACGCAATTAGAAATAAAGCGCGTCCCCTCGCGGGAAGGGCGCGTTACAATTAACGCGGAGTCGCGGCTGGTGTCTCCTTTAATTACGGAACGATCATCACCGCGATACCGCGGCCACTACGGTGGACGATTTTCCAAATTGGCCAACGAACGATAGCCAGCAACTATTCGTCGTACGTTCGTCATCGCGAGGCGAATATTGATCTATCCGCTCCCCCTTGATCGGTCAACCTGGCACGTGGTGATCCAACCTGAACACACGTTGCTGTGGTCGAACGTGTTTAACGGTCACTGCTTTTTGGGCGTTCTACTGGGTGGTCGGAAAGAAGGGTCGCGGAATTTTCAGGCTCGTGGTACTGTTGGGGATAGTAAGGAAATGTAGTGTGTAAGAAATCTTCATTTTTTATATGTCTTTGGATTTATATTGGAATAGTGTAGAGACTGAAATAGTCTGGCTTTGTTTAGTTTGTGGGGCTACTTTAATCGAACAGTTTTCGGGTAATCGGGCGTAATATGGTACTTTTTTAAGTTGTTAAACTCTTCTCTTTTATGTTCAGATATTCGCTGTGCATGGAATAGGACGGATAAATAGCTGAAATCGGTCTTTATACGCGACTGCCGCTTTATCTGCTTTTATGGCGCCGGTAAATCCTTTATCTAGGTTGTGCAATAAGAGAAGCGAATACGAGCAATAAAATCACGATCAAATGAATGATGCGTCGTAAAAAGGAGAGAAATATAGGGGCTTCGTAAGAGGCCTTGTCTATTAGTTATAGAAAACGGTTTCTCGATGTTCAGGACACTAAGGCTGCCCTCCTTAGTTAAACTGTTCTATCTAGCAATTTTTCATTTTTTGAGATATGTTGAAATATTTCAAGTGCCACACGTCTTTTACCTTTTAAGTAACGTTAGAAAACTCTATGTGCTTCGTAAAGATTTGTAAACAGTCTAATGTATTTAACCTAACTTCTTTCAAAATGGTTAAAATATCTTATTTAAAACAGATAATTAATTGGTACGTTAATCATACATTCCCTACCGGTACACCTATTACAAAAAATATTAGGCTATTACGAAATAATGACAACACATGTTAATTTGAATGAAGGAAAATAAGGGTGGTACAAAGTAAATGATAAAACTCCACTTTTCTCAGTTGTTTCAAAATGCTAGATAGGACATTTAAACTAAACAGGGCAGAAATCTTCCGCGAAAAATCGTAATATATTATTATCCATATACAAAGTGTCCCGAAATTAAACGATCAAACTATACCAACGTGCTCAAAGAAAGCACATAATCAACATACTCGGACCGCATTCAAAGTCTAATTAAACCTGACATTGAACTCTCTGAATTTACATTTGAGGTTATGCGAAGTAATAATCTTCTGACATAATCAGAAATCAAATTACTATCCCTAACCCTACAAATCTTTTACTTTCTAATTCAATATTGATTGCACCATACGCATTAACCAAAACCCATAAGTATCAATGAATCGAACGTTTTCAAAGTTGTCGGGTCTGCGCCGGCAGCGGCGGGAATTTCAAACCGCGTGAATGTACGAAATTAACGTTCCCTCCCTTTCCAACCAATTTTCCACAACGACAAACCTATCCATTCTTATTTAAACCGTCCCGCTTACAAATACCATTCACGAAACACGAAAGCACACTTTGGCTCGTTTAATTTCTGAGTACACAGCCAACAGAGGAGAACGAGGCGTGATTGGTACGCCGAGATTCCCAGGGACGAATGCAGGTCACAGCGATACCAATGACACGACTGTCCGCCGGACAGTATTCAGCGACCGTTAGAAGGTTGCGAAGCGACAATAACGATGGATCAACAGACCTGAGGTATGTTGGCGTTTAGCTGGCGATTCAAGGAGTCCCGTTCCTTCTCGACCTCCTGCAGCCGTGCCTCGGACTCCTGTAGCCGTTCCTGGCTCTCCCTCAGGGACTCCATCAACTTATCCCTCTCGTCCAGCATCGAGACCATCAGCTGCTCGAAGTTCGCGTCCTCGCCAGAGAACTGCGAACTCCGCTGGCTGATGCTGTCCTCGGCGATGGTCGGCATCACGTCGCACATCATATTCCACATCTTGCGTTATATCGCTCCCGGCGACGAACACCACAACTCCACTCGAGGATCGCTAGGATCCTGAGAGATCCAAAGGTGCACACACACGCGCGCGCGGGAGATACGTGCGCTCGCGCGCGCAAATCGAACAGGGCTAGCGATTGCCCTGCGCTTCCGATTCTCGACGTTCTAGTCCGTCCCCCGAAATGCGTTCAGTCAGTCATCTTCGTCGGGTTTCCCGTCCTTGTCTATTACCCGGCCGTTTGGCACGCTCCTCGTCCCCGTGTCCGCTCGGTCTCGGTCTCTGTCACGGGCCGATCCCAACGACATCCACACGCGAGCGGTTCCACTATCGTTCCACACGCCAGACTAATACTACTCCAGCGGGGGGCCGATGATATATCCCAGCAGACGAGCTAGGTATCTACGCTCGCGACGGTAATCGTACCTCCGTTAACTGGCACCCACCGGCGGAATCATCGCTCGAGAGAGCTGCTCGACGGTCCCAAGTTCAACGTGGCTCGACCGGCCGCGAGCCGACTCACCGCGATCGAAGCTCATGTCTCATTTTCGCCACCGCGGCGAGGGTATCCCTTGCTTGGGTCTTACTATGCTTGTTTACGGAAGGGGACGATCGACGGTGTTGAGGTGTGTGGCTCACGAGGGCAGTCGCGGTCGGCTAGGGTTAAGTCTCACCGCCCCCGCCCCCCTCCAAAAAAAAAATCGATCGAGTGTCGTTTCAAAATGTTGCAGCACCGGCGATCGGGCGCGGATAGATCGATGCGTGGTCGGTTCCCCTTAGTGTTCAACTTTTGACAGATATCGGGCGACCCGCCGGAATCGGCGAACTTAAACCACACGTTTCGATCCCTTGTGCCTTATGCCTCACGCACCGACACGCCACTCTCCCCTTTCCATCTCGTCCCTTTTCGCGTGCAGAGCGACTTTGAATCGGCGGCTGCTCGATTCGGAGCTAGAGAGCCACGGGGTAGTGCTCCACGATCAACTACGCTGGTGCCGGGCGGTCGGGCGCTCTGACAATCGTGGGATGATGTCGAACGACACGGGGCGATCACTCGACGGGCCTCCTCCGTTTACTTTCCACTTCGGTTTCATTCAGACGCGGCCGCGCAACGTATCGGTCGGCCGCTGGTGTACCACTGGCGAGTCTGCCCAAGTGCCCGCTGAACGGGCACACGAGACACGGCTGCCACGGCGGGGTATTCCGGGTACGAGGCACGGGGTCCGCTCGATTTCGCCCTCCTCTCTCTGTGAATCTCGCGATCTCCGCGTATAATCACCATCCGAGACTCGGCCGACGGTGCGATACCGATCGTACGTACGTGCGGTGCGCGAGACGCGGCTCAGCGGATGACCATCGGCATTTCCATGGCATTATCGCGGCGGGGCCGAGCACTGACACACCTACGGTTCCTTCCTACCGCCCAGCCTCTCTACGCTACACCATTTCCGATACCGGCGGCCATCTTGCCGTGACGTCAGCCCCCGTCCCCGAAGGCAACACCGACTCCACCCGAGCGCCAACACGACTCTGACCGACCGGCCATGTTTACAATCGAGCCGCGGGATCGATGGGCGCTCTGGCCGCGTCCCCATTGACGAGTTCGCGCCAAACAACCGCGGGAAATTCAAATGGTCCCAGGTTACCTAGTTCCTATAAACTCATTGTAATGCAAAATGGAAAGTTAATTTCTTTCCAATACGATATTGAGATAATTGCTAATATGTAGTTTGAATATTTATGCACTTCAGGGGCTTGATACTTTTATTGCTTGTTTATAATACTTGGATTGTATTGCTGTTTTTTGCTTCGGGGAATGAATTATGCGATGTGATTGTTTGTGTAATGAAATGATATTGAAACTATTCTGCGTACTTTCTTTAAATACCTAGACCTACGATCCTCGCGACGAAGATGAGCTTCTGTTTTTATTAATGTTTGAAAGTCACAAGTGAAAATTATTTCAATTGAGAATTTTAGTAGAGGTAACTGTTATCTGGAATTATTTAATATTCTATTGGGGTTTCTCGCATTCTTTCAAATCCATCGGTATTTAACGCGACGATTTCGATCGACGCGAAAGGGAGGGGAAAAAATCGGGCAGGTACAGCTTCCCGGAAGGCGGAGACTGCGCTGCATCGTGAGATGCTGGATGATCAATACCGACCGGTGTGTCAGATTCTGGACCGAGAAATAGAATCGAGAGAGACAGACAGAAGCAAGCATCATGGAAACAGCGACTCATACTTGTACGCCAGGAGCTGCCGGTAAGTTCTTCACTTTCAACTCAGAATATCTTTAAATAAAAAGTTGAAGCCTTGCATCGCTTCTACATCATCCTATCTAAAGATTATCAGTCTCGTGTCCCTACGCTGTTTCATTAATTATAAAGAATCTTAATCCTTCCTAGTCACACGGGGTGTATCGCACCCCAAGAACAATTTTCGAGTTAAATTGTCGCGTCTTTACGACTTCCAAAGGGGATTTATTTATCGCAAAAAGAAAAATAAAAAAAAAATTAAAAAATCGCCTTTTCCCACAACCGTGGAAAATCGCTCATTTTCAACTACAAATTTTATCATATCAAAATTTACATTTCCAAAAAAAGACTATTAGACCATGATTGTGTAAGTATTGCGAATGTGCAATTATCACTGAAAATTAAAGATTAAAAAATACGAAAATGGTAACTCAAAAAATGACGCTGGGGTACAGTGAAGCCCATGTGACCAATTTGTGATTATACGAAGGTGTGACCACGAAGGGTTAAATTACCCTTCACAATTCCTGTATCTACCTTCCTAAATATGAAGACAGAAACCCAACGAACTCTTTTACTCGCAACTGTGATATATATTCAACATCCCTGGACCCTCCCATTTCCTGGATTATTCTGTACTCGTCCAAGTTTTAGATATACCCGGTGGCGATTCGATCGAGGATATCGCAGAGTCGGTGGACGAGCTGCGCGAGAAATTGGCGAACATGAAGAAGCTGATGGAGGAGCGAAAGGGCACCACCTTGGGCGAGATAAGCGCCAGGAAGAGAAAGGAGACCTCGGACATCATCGACGGTAACTTCCTCTCCTGGATATTCGGCTCGGCGCTCATCGTCATCCTCAGCGTCAGCTTCTACGCTTTTTACAATCTCTACCACGCGGTCCTGAAGAAATTCCCCTCGCACCACACGGAGCTTTAAAAGGTGATCCCGATCTCTATACACGCGTATCTCTGCGACGAAATCGGCTCCACTATCTTGAAGATTTTTCAGGCAAAGCTGGCGAGTAAATCCTAACGAGTGATTCCCACGAAATTTCTGACGGAGAGGTAACGAAACGTGCAAATGAATCTTCCAGTGCTCTCGCGTCCCTTTTTCAACAAAAGGTGGGAGTTCAACAAATCGTTGGCTGACGGTTCCTCGTTTGATATTAAATATATTCGTCGCATCCTAAATCTCGACTAGGAAGATCGAGCTTGGGAAATGGATTAGAAGGATGCTCCTTTCTCGCGGACGTTTGAGGACTTTAAACGGATTCGTCGATAATTCTGTAGCTTTCTTTTCGATCGAAAAATACTTCCTTTTGTAAGGTGCAAATCCAGGATGAAGTTAAAAAAATATTGTGAGTTTAATCTCGCGCGGCAATTATTACCTTGTTTTATTATTTTTAAATTATTTTGTCAGTAGTTTCGTGAAATTAGACTCTAACGAGACAAGTTTTTTATGATATACTTTCAAAAATTTATAATAAAAGTTATAAAAGTTATTTTACCATTTAGTTGTTGCTGAGATTTTTGTGCCATTATAGAAAAATTTCAAAAATCTCATCTCTCGCGACTGTTTTCATTATTTTACCATTTAGTTGTTACTGAAATTTTTGTGCTATGAGAGAAAAATCTAAAGAATCTCATCTCTCGCGACTGTTTCCATTATTTTACTATATAGTTGTCGCTGAGATTTTTGTGCTATGATAGAAATCTCTCGTAAAATTTCATCGCAGATTCGCACCTTTACGAAGCTTTTAATCAATCTTCTACCACCTTTGTTTCTCAAGAAACGCAGCTACTGTGTACTACTATTATACAAGTTGCCGTTGAACGCGGGAAACTTTCGTATCGCTCATTTATTCGAATGTACATATTGTGAATACTGAATAAAATTACGATTCGATCGAGAGTCGTCTATGGTTCCCTCGATCCTTAGATCCTATCTCAACTCTCCAGTAGAGCTAGTGACCGATCGTTCTCGCTCAATTACTCGCTCTAATTTATTTTTCTTTTTAATACGAGAAACAGCACTGCGAACGATTAATGGGAAATCACTATGACAGAAACGGTGGTGCGATCAAAATTTCTCATAGTAAAGGAAAACAACTCACGCGGGGATGCCTTGACTTTTCAGTGCTGGAAGCTGTAAGTAATTAAAACGATCGATCAATATTTAAAGCGCAGAATGCATCGCAAGACGCGTCAACCTACAGAACAGTGTCTTTTTGTTTTCCAGCTCCTTGGTGAAGTTGTTCAGCATCTTCTGATAATTTTCTTGTTGCTGCAATCAAAATGTTCGTTCAACTCCTTTTGCTCAATTGAAGGGTCGGAGACAATAAGGAGACTAGCGCTCGAAAATGGGAAAAATAATTATCCAAACATTAAAAAAGATTGGAATATTAAATGTTGTTAAACTGTATTTTAAAATATATACTGTTGTAAAGCAAGTCATGACACACATTTTTTCTATTTAGAGTTTGTTCATCCAATCATTACTATACGAATTAAAAATTATAAACAAAAAATTCTAATTATAAACAAAGTCAATATTATAAACAAAAATTATAAACAAAGTCAATATTTCTTTAAGCATAAATTGCGATAACTTGAGTAAATATTAACAGATCGTTATGAGACTTAAAAAATAACTTCAAAATTGCCTCGATACATTTTAACCGTAAACGTTGAAAACATGGGTTATGTCCAGTATCCCTTTTTAATTAAATATTATTACATTGTTGAACATAAGGGTTTTGTGCACACATTTTATGGCTTCGCTAGATAGAGTTTTCTGAAGTTATGTTTTAAACCTCATAACGATCCGTTAATATTTACTCAAGTTATCGCAATTTAAAGAAATAATAATTTTGGACGATGAAAATTTTTTTGTTTATAATTTTTAACTCAAATAGTAATGCTTGGATAAACAAACTGTAAATACAAAAAATGTTTGCCGTGACTTGCTTTACAGCAGTATATTTTTTAAAATACAGTTTAACATTTAATTTCCCAATCTTTTTTAGCATGTGGACAATAATTTTTCCCATTTTCCGACCGAACCCTTCAATTACTCTTCTACTCCGATAGAAGATCTTACCTTCATTACTTCGTGCCTGAGAGCCTCGCGTCGAAGCGACAAGTTCGATATTTGTTCCTGCAACGTTTTCACCTATTAAAAACGTAAAACCCGTTTGGAAGCGAATTACCGCGCTTCCCGCGGTCAGGATTTAAATCAACGAACCTCATCCTCGGTCTTCCGAACGTCCTTCTTCAGCTCGACCATCAACGATCGATACCGATTCCGGCAGGTCGACGTCTTCTTCTCCAAATCGTGCAACACCTTCTCCGCGTTCTGGATCTCGCAGTGAGATTGCTGCAACTGCATTTTTCGCGGGGAGAAATAGTTACGCTTTACGCTCTGATTTCGCAGAGGCATCGACTCTGAAAAACTGACTCTAACCGCGCGTTCCTTCTCAGTGAGCTTCTCCGTTAGAACCTCCAGCTTGTCGTCCACGCTCTCGTGGCTCTGAAACCAGCATCAAATCTCGCTATAAAAAATGGCCCGATGAGTTTAACGCACTCGTAACATGGACGTAGCTTTAACCCTTTGGGTGCATGCTACCTGTGCGGAGAACGCCCATGGGCGTTCGGCGAGTGTGGTTTAGAGATACGCCACGAGGAGTCCCGCACGTGGCGCGCGGTTCGATGCAGGCACTCAAAGGGTTATCGGCAGAGTAACGTTTGTAACTAACTTCAACTTCTGCTGGGGTTTCCGGGCTTCTGTCATGGAACACGATCTGAAATGGGGGATCCGAATTAGTAGAGGGCAGTGTAGAATTTTTCGTTGGGCTGTTATACTTACGCATTTTCTCAGTTCCTCCGTTTCAGTATTGTACTTTGTCCATAGTAAGATTATGAATTAGTGGGATGTACAGCGGATGCTATGAAGTAAAGGGATGTTTCTCACCATAACCATTAGGAAGGTGACGGTGCAGTACACGATGAACATAAAGATGCATAATATCTCGAAAGCGTAGGCTAACAGTGCGAACCACATTACGAGAAATTTTCCCAATAACTTTCAATCGGACGAGTCAACGACAGTAGACACAACCACGTCACTGGGTGAAATTTAATACATATATCATTTTACTAATAAAAATCGAAGATCGGGACGAGTGAAATGGGAAAACGCTGCGGGACGCCAGGGCGCGGTTTCCATTTTGAACGATCGCTTCGAGAATCGAAATATCTCGACGCGACTCGAACGGTCCGAGGGATCGATCGATATCGCGTTGGCGCGACACGCGTTGAACATTTAAAAATGTTTTAATTTGTTTCGAAATAAATTGTACGATTGGGCAGAGAGTGTATTAAATTTGTGAGTATAAAGATTTCCGTGTTAATAGAAATGTTTTCAGAATTTTACGATTATAATGGGAGAGATTTGATATTGTATATAAAAAAGTAATGAACTTTGTTCGTAGACACAGATCGAACAATTCCAAAGATATCTGATCTGCAAATATTTTAAATGAATCTAAATAAAGAATTCATTTCGGCGATAAATAACCGTATCTTTCGATTAGAATTAAGAAAATATGTTCATTAATCTATTGATTCGAATTTCAAATTCACAAGTAACATGTCCTGCGTAATTTCGAAATGTTTATTTATACTTCGTAAAAAGTGAAACGCTACCGCTGCTGACCGATATATACGCTTTATTGCGAACTCTAGAAATAGAACATATGTTTGCCCCAATAATCCCGGCACTCTGGAATCGCGTCCTTGGATGTTCGAGTAAATCGACGTAATTATCATTTTATGCATAATTTCATGCCGAGGCACGTGTGTTCGCGATGCCTTCACACAGCAGTCTTGAGAAAGAGACATTTGAAAATCAACAGAGATTATTCGAATACTATAACCTGCAAGAATGGAATGCTTGCATCCAAAGATGCTGAGAGCGACAAGGACCGTAGCAGATTTAACGATGCCTGTAAATTTTCAACTCAAAGAACAGTGCTACCCACTCAATCGCAAATTGTTATTGCCGGCGCTGGAACGGTTGCCAATTCAGTCGCTTATCATCTTGTTATTAATGGCTGGAACGATGTGCTGGTCCTGGAACAAAATAGGTATATTAATTTAACGAATACAATAAACTATGAGCGAGAGAGGAAAGAATGATGCTCGAGTAGTTGTCGTAACACCGTGGATCTTTGTATTCGCTACATCGTAGGGGGAGTCGGGGCACTTTGGTGCAAGGGGCACAATGAAAGATTAATATTCTCTTGATATCTAGAAACAGTTAGAAGTTCAAAAAATGATCACCAAACAGTATACTCTATGATCTTGAAAGGTGATATAAGATTATAAGGTGATACCCTATAGATATCAAGATAATATTAATGTTTCATTGTGCCCCGTACATCAAAGTGCCCCAACTCCCCCTATATCCTCGCATCGTCAAGATATTTTATTTCAAATAAAAGTATTCATTAGAGGATATGATGATTAAAGAGATTTTTGCTACAGGATCGCAAGTGGAACATCGCATTTTGGCTCGGGAACCCTTGGTCTCTTTAAACCAATATCGCGCAGAAACTTGATCTCTTACAGTATTAAATTGTACCGGCAGCTACAAGAAATGGGGTACGATATCGGACTGAGGCAATGCGGTAGCATAAACTTAGCTCAAACCAAAGATAGAATGATAGCTTTAAGACGGAGGATGGCTTATAACGTGCCTACAGGTTTACACTGCGAGGTGAGATTTATTAATCGAATGACGAAGCGAGGAAACTGGGTAATTTTAATGAGTTATAAATTGGTCAGGTCTTAGGGAAGGAGGAACTGAAACGATTACACCCGTATTTGAACGTAGAGGATATCGAAGGTGCGGTTTGGGTACCAGAAGACTCGGTTGCCAATCCCAGCGCAATTTGCGAGACTCTGGCTAAATTGGCAAAGATTGGGGGAGCAAAGTATGTGGAAAACTGCAGGGTAGAGGAAGTGTGCACTGAGAATGGTGCTGTGAGGAGTATCAAAACTGAGCATGGTGTTATTTCCTGTGAATATTTCGTCAACTGCGCAGGAATGGTAAAGTTCTTCTTTATAATACAATCCTGTTTAAGGGAGGAGCTATTTAGAACGCTAAGAATGAGGTGATTCTTGGGATTTTTTTGTAAGAAACTGTTAAGCGGATCTTTTCCAAAGTTTCAGGGTATTTTAGTTCACATTCGGACAATAAGAATTCATTTTTACGTTGCAAAGTTTTGGGTAGAAACGGAGATATATAAACACGTTTATTACGTCCCACGCGCCGGAGTTGCAAATTGGCGATTGTAATGGTGGCCCCATTTCTTCCCTGAAATAAAAGAATCAAGGATTTTCTTATTTCTAGTATAATTACATTGTCGATGAACCTAACAAACGAAAAAAAAAGTTAAATGTTGGCAAATTGGTGGGACTTCAAAAAAAAAGTTACGATTCTGCCTTAAGATATTTTGTACTATTTATGGAAAAAGTCAGTTCAATTCAATTTATTTATCAATGTCTTAGGTTCATCGACAATGTAATTATACTAGAAATAAGAAAATTCTTGATTCTTTTATTTCAGGGAAGAAATGGGGCCACCATTACAATCGCCAATTTGTAACTCCGGCGCGGGACGTAATAAACGTGTTCATATATCTCCGTTTCTACCCAAAACTTTGCAACGTAAAAATTAATTTTTATTGTCTGAATGTGAACTAAAATACCCTGAAAGTTTAGAAAAGATCCGCTTAACAGTTTCTTAAAAAAAAAATTCCCAAGAATCCTAGCGTCCTAAATAGGGCTCCCCCCTTAATTTCATACTCATAACTGTATAATATTATACACGACGAACATCTTTCCAACATCTCCTGCACAGTGGGCACGGGAATTAGGACTGAAATGCAAGCCGCCAGTCAGAATCCCAGCGTACCCTGCGGAACATTTTTATGCAATCGCGTCTCCTTTCTCGCCTGCTGTCGACGCAAGCATACCATGCATACGAGACTTTGATTCACACTCGTACATGAGAGAGTGGCTAGGTATTCAACAGATCAGAATTCAGTCTTAATTCCATGTCTGACAATGACTGCATCGATACCCAAATTTACAGGGAGCTTATTAGTTGGTTGGTTCGAACAAGAATCGAAACCAGCATTCGAGAATATTACTGTGCCTATAAAGAACTGGAGAAAGTATCTGAAAAACGATCGTTCGCACTGGAAACCGTTGTGGAATAAAGTGGTGCACAGATTACCGATTCTGAGAGATGTAAAGCCTACTGTGCACAACTGTCCTGATAACTTTACGCCCGATGGTAGGTGGATACTAGGTGAAAGCCCAGAAGTGAAGAACTACTTCGTCGCTGTCGGCATGAATGGAAATTCATTGCAAGGTAAGAAGTTGAGAGTCTTCAGGCGGATGTGGATACTAAAACTGTAATATATATCTTCATCAGGGGCGGGAGGAATAGGTAAAGAAGTCGCAGAATGCCTGATAAACGGTGAACCAACGCAAGAATTACTTCCCTTTAGCGTGCAAAGATTCCTCGATTTACATAGCAGTAAACAATATTTACAGCAAAGGACGAAGGAGATAGTTGGTAGAAACTACGCGATCCTGTACCCTCATCAATGTGAATATAAATACGCTCGGAAGCTGCGTTGCTCGCCTTTGTACTCTGTTCTCGAGGAACGGGGGGCGATATTTGGAGTGAAAATGGCTTACGAGCGACCGCTTTACTTCGATTCGACTTACAGAAGTAAGCAGGTGGATTACTCGGCTTTTCCTTTCTTCTAGTGTTACATTCAATCGACTAAAACGCAATTAACGTAATTATAAGGGGGGCAGAAGAAGCCGGTCATGCCGCGAGGCAGTTTCTACAAACCTAAGTTCTTCGATTTCATGAAGGAGGAATTTGTAGCGTGCAAAGAAGGTGTAGGGATAATAGATATGAGTTCCTTTTCAAAGATCGAAATTAAAGTGAGTATGTGAAACATCACTTTTTATAAAGACCTGTCTGTAATAATCTACACACTTGCAGTCTAGTCGCTGTGAAGTTGTAGAGTATCTACAACAATTATGTTCCAACGATGCGAACATACCAGTCGGCTGTATGGTGCATACAGGAATGCAAAATGACAGAGGAGGATACGAAAATGACTGCATTCTGGTAAGGCAGGCAGAGAACAGTTACTTTATGGTTTCGCCCACTTCGCAACAAACGCGTATTTACCAATGGATGTCTAGGTAAAACACAGCTAAGAAATGTAGACAATTATTTACAAGCCTGCAAATGAGTTTTATAGAAAGTATTAATCTGTTGGATAGACATTTGCCAGCAGATCGCTCGGTGGGTCTTAACGACGTAACTTCGAAGTATACTGTCATCAACTTGGTAGGGCCCAAAGCACCGGGACTACTGTCAGAACTTGCAAATTCCAACATTAATCTCTCCCCTTTCACGTATAAGGTACATTAATATTATTCCGCATTATTACAACTAGGGCTGGGACTATTTGTCGAATATTCGAATACTATTCGAGTATTTAAGTATTCGAATACTGATGGATTCGAATAGTATTCGAATACTGATGGATTCGAATAGTATTCGAATACTTAAATATTCGAATAGTATAACATTTGAATACTCAAATATTCGAAGTTTATTCGTAGCATTCGAATACTTGTAAAATATTCGAATATTAAATTATTCAAATAGTCCCAGCTTGAATTATAACTACATCAAGAATTATAACTACATCAATTATAACTACATACGAACGTTGTTAATACCCGACAGACTGTAAACGTGGCATACGCCTCGGACGTGATGGTAATGTCGTTTACAAACACCGGCGAGTCTGGTTACTGCTTATATATACCTTCAGAATACGCGCTTCACGTATACTCCAGATTAATGGAAATCGGTAAAGACTACGGAGCCCGAGATGTGGGTGTACTCACGCAACGTTTCATGCGGATAGAAAGATTTATTCCTTTCTGGGCCGAGGAACTGACGCCATTCGTTACCCCGTACGAAGCTGGATGCGGATACAGCGTAAAGTTAGATGTAAGTAAATCGCTGATGTATGTTAGAAGAGATTACTCGAAGCACAACAGCCTTTACTAACGCGATCGTTCGTCCTAATAGAAAGAGTACTTTATTGGCAAGTTTGCTTTACAACGTCAAAAGGAGCGGGGCGTGACGAAGCGATTAGTATTATTCGTTGTGAACAAACTGGACATCGACAAGGACGTCTGGCCATGGGGCGGCGAGCCAATTTATCGGAACAATGAATTCGTAGGAACAGTTACATCAGCTGGGTAGATACAAAAGGATTACTGACAAAATTTACTTTTGGCGATAGTGTCGAATTATTAATGGCCCGTCACTTTTTATAGATATGGTTTTGCAATAGAGAAACATATCTGCATTGGTTTCATCAGTTCTCCTGGATCAAGGCATCCGCAACCTAGTGCAAGCATCGTTACAACAGATTTTATAATGGACCCTGCAGCCCGTTACGCAATCGATATCGCCGGGACCAGATTCCCTGCTAAACCCTACATTCATCCCTTGCCTATACCGACGTTGAATAGTAAATTAAACAAAAAATATATCCCCACACCCGTTATTGCGCACGGGAGCGACGTGTCTCGTTGGTAAATCTCTCGTACGCTTTGATTACTTAGAGCCGTTTCACACGACGATACGTGTATCGCGATTCACGTATGCGATACGCGTCCGACTCGTATATACTTGCACGATACTCGTGTAATACTGCGTCCGAAAAATTTCGTAGCTAGGTGTCGATCATTTGTTATTTAAGACTTTGGCAAAATGGATGAAGTTGCATGTTCATTATGTCGATGCGAGAATTCGACGATACTGAATCTGTCGTGTGAATGGTACCATTTGTTTATATGTTTGGTCTGTCGCGTGGACGCACAAACAGTCGCCAGCGGCCGACCGCTCGCGGATACCGAAAATCGGTATTGCGATACTGTATCTCGCGAGAATCGCCGTCTGAACGCGTCTATGGTAAAACGTGTACCGTCGGTATCCATCATACGCGTATCGCGATACACGTATCGTCGTGTGAAACGGCTCTAACAGAAGAGAAACAGTTCGTGCTCTGCAAGAGACTGTCCCAAATATAACACATATATTGTATGTACTTGTGTATTCACGAGTGCCTGAACTTACACGTAGAATTATAAATGTTGTACGCGAGTCATACATGCATTAATATAAACACATGAATACCTAGAGTTTAGTGATTCAGTATCGCGATGGGATGCGACTTTCGTGACCTCGTTTCTTATATATAAAATACTTTATTTAATGTATATTGTACTATTTAAATTGTAAAATATTCTACGACTTCTGCTCTACTCGCAGCTATATTAAATTAATGTATATTTAAACGGATTTATTTATAGCAGATACATTTATACAGAGTTTAGAAGGCCATTTTACAATTTAAACACTATGCTACCTCCCAATATATATCACGCATATATACACTAATGTGACATCCATGTTCAAAAAGCGACAATGTAATTTGTGGATTTATCATATTTTACACTGCAAATATAAATTGCATACACATATAATTTACCAGCAATTACTGTTTTATATGTAAATTATACACCTGCCTCTCGTAATCCGTATCTTCCACTGCGATTATAGAGTATATTCGGTAGCCTATATACAAGTAAAACACTTGTGTATTGCTATTCGCGAAGCTTCCTTGTATATCGATAAAGACACCTTTGCTTTACACTCTGTCATTAATTTGATCAATGTTTTAAACTGTGCATAAGAAAATACAGCAACATCAACTTCGATATTAAACGATAGAAAGTCTGGGAAGTAAAGACTTATTAGCATTGTGAAGTTTCTCAGCAATCGGTACTTAATTTTAACTGTTAATTCCTTACAAAATTTTGTTTTTACAAGCACTCCGATGTCGCCTACGACGCCCACGCTTCTAGCTCCTTTAAGTCTTCGTCCTCTTCTGGTTTGGCTTCTAAGCGACAAATAAAATTGCAAATTTAGAAGCAAGCTGTTACATGATTACGCATGGCGTGAAAGATCAATGGTATTACTTGTGCGAGTCCTGGCGGGCGCAGCTGGAATAGCAGTGGCTGGTACATTTGGAAGTTCATCGGTAGATTCGATACCAAGCAGCTCCTTATCCAGTGCCTCTTGCTCGAGCTCCTCCAGTTCTTTCTCCAGTTCTTCCTCGTCTATATCTTGGCCGAATGCCACAGGATTGGATATTGCGTCAGAAATTTCTCTAGCTACGTCTTGTTGCTCTGCTATATCGTCCATCATGTCGTGCACTTGATCGACATCCCTGAAGAAAATGTAATATCTCATTTAAACTAGGGCTGCGACTATTGGAATAATTTAATATTCAAATATTTTACAAGTATTCGAATGCTACGAATAAGTTTTGAATATTTGAGTATTCGAATATTTAAGTATTCGAATATTTAAGTATTCGAATACTACTCGAATATTTCAGTATTCGAATACTACTCGAATATTTCAGTATTCGAATACTACTCGAATATTTCAGTATTCGAATACTACTCGAATATTTCAGTATTCGAATACTACTCGAATATTTCAGTATTCGAATACTACTCGAATATTTCAGTATTCGAATACTACTCGAATATTTCAGTATTCGAATACTACTCGAATATTTCAGTATTCGAATACTACTCGAATATTTCAGTATTCGAATACTACTCGAATATTTCAGTATTCGAATACTACTCGAATATTTCAGTATTCGAATACTACTCGAATATTTCAGTATTCGAATACTACTCGAATATTTCAGTATTCGAATACTACTCGAATATTTCAGTATTCGAATACTACTCGAATATTTCAGTATTCAAATGATATGGTGTGAATTATAAATCAAGTTATTAGCTTACAAGATACCCACACAAACTAACGAATTCACAACTGAAACTGAATAAAAGCTTGTAGCAAATGAACCTAAAGAACATGATTTATAATTCACATACACCAGTATTTGAATACTTAAATATTCAAATTGTATTTGAATACTTGGATATTCGAATTATTCGCCAAATAATTGAGCAACTGAAGTATTCAAATATTCGAATACCGAAAAATTCAACAAATAGTCCCAGCCCTAATTCAAACCTGCACCACAACGAAACAGCAACGCTATACACACGAATAAACAAATATCTTACATATTTTGATGAACAGATTTCATCGCGTCCGACGCATTCTTCATCGTGGTAAGCACAGCGGTATTCGTATTCGCACTTTCCAGTGCTTCTCTTTGCATTTCAATCGTCGACAACGTGCCATCGATCTGTTGCAACTGTTTTTCATATCGTTTCTTCCTTTTGAGAGCTTGAATCGCGGCTGTGAGACACGGGATTCATTTATTAACACTTTCGTTCCATTTCAGTTCCTTAATAATTAACAACTACAATACAATCTTTCTATATCGCGATGCACAAGGTTCATGGGGAAAGATATCGCGTATCCGAACGAGGCCCGACTTCCCACTGTGCGTATACTCAGCTCATTTTAGAAGGAACGTGCCGACCGACGAATCGTTGGCGTTCATTGGTGCCGAAACAAATTACTATTGGCTATACCCCAAACAAACGCTTCCTCGGAGCCAATGAGCTCATTCTACATGCGCGAATAAGTTCCTTCTGAAATGAGCTCGAGTATAGGATATGGACTACGTCGAAGAAGCGTGGTTATAAGAGAACTCATTCGGACGTAATATCTTTCAGTTCTGGTTTCTTGTGCTTGGACCAAGGGTCACTGAGAAATAGCTACTCTCGATTTCGCTCCGTGGAACCACCACCCTTACAATAAAGAAACGTCATACTGACAAGTGACCTTACTCGTGGAGAATCGTCGCATCAACAACGATAACAAAACGGACAGAATTGCTCATAGATACCTCTCTTGTTTTTCGTTCCTTTTGCCTTAGCGGTCTGAATCTCCAACTCTATCTTACTCTCAAGAAAGACCTGCTTCTTTATCAACATATCCTCGGTCTCCCGTAACTTCTGTATCGCCTCGGCCGTTGTCAAAGTGGCCGCCTCCTTCTTACCGCCGAAAACCTTGCTAAAGAAGCTCATTGTCCTGGCGGTTCGTGCTCAGAGCTTATATTACAATACCACACAGCAAACACACTCCACCTTGAAGAGAATCAACAAAAGATCGCACAGCGACCACGCACCATCGCCATATTCCCTTTGCCATTGATATAGGTGCATCATGACATCATGACTCATCGTCAAGTTACGTCAAGTTAATTCGAAGATTTCGGTTCCTTCGTTACGTTCGTAGGAATTCGTCAAACCCTCCGGCATTAAACGCTGGGATACATTACGATGTCAAGTTGCCCGTGGAACTAAATATATATCGAATATAGGAAAGTTCAAAACTGCCTTATCCCCGACTCCATTACGAAAAGTTGACGAAGCTGCGCTTTCGAAGCAAGCATTTCGTATTTTCTTACGATCTCAAAGTCTCTGTTACTTCGTCAATAAAGATTATTACACCTTATACCACGTTTTTCTTCTTGTATAAAATATGTCTTATATATTTGTAAAGGTTTACGAAGAATAGGGACTGTAATTTGAAAAACTATTTGGCGCCAGAATCTCCAATTGTATATGCGCGATCAAAAGTAGTATCTTTACGCGATGCTGTACGAATGTGTGTGACAGCTATATAGATTCGCATATAACCATGTAGGATTCGCGGATAGTTGTAATCAGTTATAATCTAATGGGTGCGTCATAATCTCAACTCCAACGACAGATCCCGTCGCTTCTCAGTTGCATCTAATATATTTTCGCTGGTATCTACTTCCTGAGTAACATTTGCAGATGGACAGTCACCTAAGAAATGTAAGTCCGTAGTTTAAACGTCATTAATCCCGCATATTCCGAGGCCTACTACTTCGCCACCGGTTTCCTCGTCTCTGGCGATACGGGACACTACATTTAGCTTGTCCAACATTTCGTAAGAACATTTAAAAATAAGTATGCACAGTCAGCGATACACCTCTTTCTTTCCCGGCTGCTTTTTAAGTACAGTCGCTATACACGATGCGAAGCACATGGAGGGACAAGGACCGGGTAATATTTCCACGTAATACTGTGTTAAAGATCGTGTTTCTTAAATAATATAGCATAAAGTTAAACTCTCCGAAGCACCCTGATGAGTTAATATTTCAATGCTTATAATGGTAATTCTTGTTGGCAGGACTTTCAGAAACATCTACCTGATGGCGAAACTACCAAACATCACTTAATAGAAACCCTGCGCAGAACACAGACCGATAATAATCCTACGCCAGGGTACGATCCTGATCATAACGATGTTTATATGCTCAACCTTGACTGCGACGAAGTATACCCTGGGATATTCATTGGTGATGCGTGAGTGGCTTGGAATTTTTCTTAAGGGGGTAGGTTACCCTCGATACCCCTAAAACAGGCCATTTTTCAAATGCAAATTGTAAAGTCATAAATAACAGTAGAGAGAACGTTTTTTTTCTGGTGTTAATCGTTATTCTATGAGCTGTAACACAAAAAAAAGTCTAAATATCTCTATGTACATAAAAGCTCGAAAACCGCTCCGATTTGGATGAAAATTTAATGAGATGCAGAAAACCATTCTCTACGATGTATCGCGAACAGATTTTTGAAAAAAAATATAATACAATTTTTATGTTGAAAAATACGATTTTATGATTTCTTGAATGAAAAATATTTTTTTTTAAGAATTTATCTCGAAAATCTGCTACCGACACATCGTAGGGAATGGTTTTCTCCACCACTCATTAAATCGTTGGAGCGGTTTTCGAGATTTTATGTTCACCATCAAACGGTGCACCGCGTACACACTTTTACGTTTTTACTCACAACTTTTATGTACATAGAGATATTTAGACTTGCCTATTTTTGTGTTAAAGCTCATAGAATAACGATTAAAACTAGAAAAAAAAACGTTCTCCTTACTGTTATTTATCACTTTGCAATTTGTGTTTGAAAAAAGGCTTGTTTCAGGGCTATCGAGGGTGGCCTGCCCCCGTAATGGATGGCTAGTCGTGTTTTATATTACCGTTTCTGTTCTGCGTTACAGGGCTACAGCAAAGAACAAGAAGTACCTTAAAATATTAGGTATAACGCACTTGCTCAATGCCGCCGAAGGAAACAGATATGGATTCGTAAATACCGATAAGGATTACTATGCAGATACAACAATAAAATATTTTGGTCTGCCGCTTGCGGACTTGATGATAACGGATATTAGCAAGTACTTTTACATCGCTGCGGACTTTATCGATGATGCTGTTTCTACGGGAGGTAATTCCACGATGATTTAGTAACGAATAAATAAGATTAGACACTAGAAAAGTTTAAAAAGTATGTCATTTAACGCTGAGCGATTTTGTCCACCAGGTAAAGTTTTCGTGAATTGTATGGTGGGAATGTCTCGCAGCGCGACGTGCGTATTAGCGTACTTAATGATAAAGAAAGGAATGCTGGCTATCGACGCTGTTCGTTTAGTCCGCAAGAATCGTTATATTCAGCCGAATGATGGCTTCCTTCATCAGCTGGCGCAACTAGATAATCAGCTACGGAGACTACGTTTGTAATCGGATACATCGTCATAGTGAAACTCGATGAGGCATGCCGAGAACGTTCTACAAACACGAGCATACGTGCAATTTTATAAGCATGTATTGCGTATAAATAATTCCATGTACAGGTGGAATCAGTACAAAAAGTATAAGCTTAAATTAATACATTATCGTTTAGATGTACATTCTGCAGTTCGATATTTTAATGGTATAAAAGAAGTTCATCCTTAATTATATAAAAGCACAGCTACTTGTTTTTATACGCAAGTGCCGTGTTCTAGATTTATTATTTACAAATTCATGAAAAAAGATCTACGATTGTATAATGATAAGATTATATAAATTAGATATATATATATAGAGAGAGAAAATATCGTAGATACGTGCATTTCGTAAAATCGTACTTACGTAATTAAATAAGTTTCGCGGTCCGAGTATCGCGCAAGAAGTATATCATCTCTTACATGCCGTATTTCTGTTCGATTAATTATGTAATAAATTATGAAATCAATATTGCAAACGGAACTCTTGACTTCGTTTCATTAAAAATTCTTACCACGTTATAGTCATTTAATTTACCACGCGCGGCCTTTTGGAATGAGTCTCCACGAGCGTGGACGAATGATTTGGAGTGCCTATTTCATTTATATTGTCTGTATCTTCTGGACCACTGCGTTTTCTTGCTTTAGGGGATAACTGCTTTAAACATTCCATATCGTTGAATACCACCTGCGCTCCGCCTCCACTGGTCGGCAATATGTCTCCCTAATGCGATAAAAAATTCCTTTTATAACTGCACGTACACGCGTCAGATTTGCTCGCAATCGAATTACCTTAAACAGTTTTGTCTCGAGTTCACCGTCCGTATCGTGCTCCTGCGCGACGAGGCAGTATCTGGAAGCACCGTCAGTTATCTCCTTCGGATCTGTGAGTCGTGACACGCTCCTCCTCCTACGCATTAATGGCTGAAGCACGGTTCCCAGGGGAACCAGTGCTCCTGGTCTGTGATCAATCCACCTATCAGCACTCTGCGAACGCCTGTGCCTCAGATTCGAAACAGCTATTTTGTCCTGCAAGCAATATTTATTTGAACTCGATACTTTTAAACGAAAGAGGCGTAGAATAGAGAGAACTGACTCTTCGGGATCGAGGATCTGTTGCCTTTTTAGCTGATTCTGCACTAGGTGTAGTCATAACGCGATCCTTCGAGGCAGACGCGAGATTGATACCATTATCATCGACCAGGATTTGCTTCACTAATCTCAATTTGTCGTCCTTCTCCCTCATTTGATTCTAAAAAGGAAGACAGAGCGTCAGAAGAAATACAGCTTTCTAGTTAAGATACCCAGAGTCCATAGAATTACTTCGTTTTATTACCTGCAACTGATGGCGTTGTTGACGTAACTTTATTTCCAATTCCCTGTTCATCTTGTCAGTCTCCACTTGTATTTTACTGTTATACTTCTGCTTCACCCTTTGCTTATCTATTAAGCGTTGGTTCAGTGCCATGTCTCTGTCTTTTAACTAAGGAACAATTAGGTTTAACTTCGTAATTAGATACTAATAGAATAGGACATCTGTCACGTACCTCCTGTTGCAAGCTGCGTATCGTATCGTTCGCATGATTCAGTTTACGAAGCAGACTATCAATTTGTTCTTCAGTTTTACACAAATGACCCTCCAACGCAGAGACCTAAATATTTACGTACGTTAGTCAATTTACATATACGTATATTTATACAGATACTATAGAGAAAACTTCAGACCTTCTTTTTCTGTTGCGAATTAGAGGCTTTCAGAGAGGCATTTTCAACTTTCAAATTCATATGCTCCTGCTCCACTGACATCAACATTTTCCTAAGATCGTTTTCTGTAAATACAATCAATGAAAGATCGAACGGTACTTGAATCGCGTTCAAAATTAAATTCTACTCACGTTTGTGCTGTAAATCAGCGCGCAGTATATTTCGTTTATTGATACGCTGTTCCAAGAAATGCATCAAGTTAGTGATTATTTGATCATTGCAGGGGGAATTAATGTCCAACTCGGGAAATGGACCGCCCAAACTAAATTTAAATAAAATTGTTCCAAATAAAGTTAGGAAAAGCAAAGACACTTAAGGGGACTAGGCAGTCGAAAAATCCATTTTTTATTGTATTTTCCGAAAGTACTATCTTTTCTGAATAAAATGCCGCTTGGTTTATAGTAAAATTCGCAAAATTGTAGATTTGGCAGCATAAAACGTCAAGCGGCAACCTATAGCGCCGCCTTTGTCCAGAAACTTTAAACGCGTTTTACTCGAATATTTTTTTCTCCTCGTTTTTTTCCTGATTGCGAACGAATTAGTTCAGATCGACTTGGAAAAAATTACAGGATGTGTAAAACATGTGCCATTTCGCCGCAAACCTCTGATATGGTCCGTAAAACTTCGAGATTTTCATAAAAAAAATTAAGAAGTCAATGGATTTTGGTAGCGCACAAAAAACGACTGCCTTTCTCACGAAAAACGACTGCCTACTCCCCTTAAAGTACGAGTACTTGCCTGTACACCAGTCCTATATCGACTTCTAGATCAGCAGCCTCAGGTCGACCCTCCTTCTCCAATTTACAGCGTGCCTCTTTAAACAGCTATAAAAAAATATTTGCTTATGAATACATTTTACAAACAACGACCGAGTCACACTCTTTTATCGTCTATCTCACCTTATTCGCCTGCCTTCTTCCAGGCGTAAAACCAAGATCTAATTTCGTAACTGTTGGTCTGGCTACTTGAACTTCCTGGGTCATTTCCGCGAACTTCATAACTTGCTGTAAATATATTACAATAAGAAGCAACCAAACTGTCTTATCTTGTAAAGTTTCTTACGTACAATTGTCTCGTCAAAATCTTGTGCCCTTGGATTAACGCATACTATCATCCTAACTTGTCCTTCCCCGTCAAAGTAATTTTTAAACAAGTGAGTAAGCTTCGAATCTCTATAGGGTACCATTTTACTCGTACCCTGAATTTGATTCTCTCTTAAAATTTCCAGACATGATCGAAGCGTCATCAAAGAATTATTGATGTTACCTAAATGGAACAGTTGATTACTTTGTTTAAGAATACACAAAACGATTACGATATTTACGATTGAAAGATAGGTACCCGCTTCTCTCAGACGTTGACCTGTGTTCTTGGTCCGATTAGTTCTTTCACTGCCAGCTAGATCTACTAAAGACAACTGAGTGACACATACGACGCGTTTGTCTTGTATAACTTGTTCGCCGTCGCAGTCTAAGGGTGCCTGTGAAGAGACATAGCATCGTATCGTTTACTAATATCAATTGTATAAAGGAGAAATTAATTAAGAACCTCACTTGCACTAGGCGAATAGTGAAAACACTGTGGGACCTGCTAGATTCTGTATTAAGAGCAGTGTGGGCGACTCTTCGCCTTCGTTGACCACGCTGAAATACTTCGAACGCTTCTTCTGAGCTTTTTACTTCAATTTCTGTTACAGCATGCACGTACATGTTTTTACTGCCATCTTCTCTAACTATCTTACTCTGCAATGTCCTGTAGATCGTTTGAAATTATTATCAGGTGATTCGAGAATGAATGAGTTTAAAAAGTTAAGGGGGTATTCTCGTCTAGGGGGATGAGATCCTCTATTCTCTTTAGGGACGACCCACAAAAAAAAACATTAATTATTATCATATATGGCTGAAATTTTTTTCACAACTAAGTGAAATGTTAATAAATACGTGTGGATAATGCTCATCGGTGAAAACTGTGTAGTTTTTTTGTGCATCGTCCCTAAAGAAAGGCAAAAAATAGGCCTTCTAAATAGACGAGGCGTTTTCGTCGCGTTATTTCGGAATTTTTTTACAAAGAACCCATAAATTTGATTATTATTTAGTTTATTGCTACATGCTTATTGATATTTGAAGAATATGAAGTTGAAGAATGATATAAAAATATTGAAAATTAAGCAAATAGCAGCGGTTTGAAAATTAAGTTTCGATTCTCGCATATTTTTTCAACTTTAAAGGTCTGTGAAAGTTTAAAAACAAAATATTTTATCATAATTCTGGTGGGGACGATAGCCAAATGCATACAAATAAAGAATCTCTTTACATTTCTTGTTTCAGATCACTAGAACATGCCTAATCATAGTCGCAGTGATCCCACTGTTTTTTTTTCACCATTACTTTAAAGCAGTCAACTGCGTTTGATTTTAATTTTTTTCTATTGACAAAATTTGTAAAGGTAGTTCAAGTATCAATAAGCATGTAGCAATAAACTAAATAATAATCAAATTGATGGGTTCTTTGTAAAAAATTCCAAAATAACACGACGAAAATGCCTTGTCAGACCAGAATACCCCCTTAAGAGTAAAGGAGACATACTTGGCTCTAATATCATCGTCCTCTAACAGATCATACACGCTGTTATTATATATTTCAACATAAGTAACAAACACTGCATAGGCATTGTCTTGATCCATCGTCACTACCTGCGATTCATCGATTTCACGCATCAGCATTGGATTACTATCACCATCGCTATCCGCTTTGCGTCTAAAGAAATAATCACATAGAAAAAAAGGATATTTAACAAAGCTCTGTATTTTACAATAACTCGTCTCGATACATACTTTATTCTTTTACTTACATCTTACTTGACTTTGCATTCCTTTGCGACGTAAGCCCCGCATGAAGTTCACTCTGCCTGTCGAGCATCGCGTCAGCGTCGCTCTGAATATCAAAGCCATTTAATTTATCCGGTTTAAAAACAAACTTCTTCGTCTGATAATTAGCAATACTGTTGAATATAACGTCGAGGCAACGCGGCATTATGCCAGTATCCTGCGGTTCCCCGGTCATTGTATAAGTTTTCCCACTTCCCGTTACTCCGTAAGTAAACAAAAGGCTGTTTCTGCCACGAATGACATTCTCCACCAGTGGCAGTGCGACTATCTTAAAAATCTCCTTCTGCGTTGCGTCGGGCGTAAACACGCGACTGAAAGTCGTTTGAATTTCCTTATTGCTGGAATTACGAAAATTTATTGCCGACTCTGGCGGCGTGATAGCCACAGTCGTATCGGATATAACTTTCATACATAATATATCTGTGGGATGTTGCATTGGCCGTAAGCGACAATAAACTTGCACAGGATCTTTAGTTAACATATTATTGCACTTTGGACGGCTTGCGGGCTTGCGAGCTGAGACCGGTGGCTTTATACGTCTGAAATGTTAAAAGGAAATATTAGTTTATGTCATTTACGAGGGCTGTGCAATACGAGCATTCGCTGCGAGTGTGTTACGAGCCATTAAATCGAATGACATTTACAAATGTGTGAAAGTTGAAATATTGGAGAAGGAAGGATGCGGATAATATTAACAAAATTTAGTGTAATAGTTTTCGCAAATCGTGTACGAAGAAGTAAAACTTACACAGACTTCATTTTCGTGCAACTAAAGTTATTTCTTCAGATAAACTATCGCAAAAATAAGTTTGCTCTTTGTTTGTCGTAACAGACGCCACAAGTTGTAAACCGTTGTCAATACTCGACATTCGAAATTTAAATCTAGGTAGGAAGCATGCAGCATTGCTGCCAACTTTCGTGTAGAAAAGGTTCCTACATGTATAGTTCTAATTTTCTTGCAACCTGATTGGTTAAGGTTGGTACCCCGTATTACATATCAACGGCGGATTTAGAGGGTTGGCACGCACCCCTCCATCAAGGGAAAAATACTTATTTTAACTTTAGCAATATGAGAGAAAATATGATAAATTGATACAAAAAAAAAAACACTTTTTCATTTAGCAGGAAAATATTATCGGGAAAGGTCCCTGGTTTATTTCTCAGACCTACGTCCTCCTCCTCAAGAAAATCGTGGATTCGCCCCTACGCCTCGCTCCCGAAAATCCCAAAGCCGCCCCTGTTACATATAAAGGCCGCCGCGCATTTGGGCGATACGAAGAGAACAGTTTATAAAAAATTGATTCTTATGGAGTCACGAACACTATTTAGACCAAAGTGCAGCAATAATTAATTATTATTAACTAGGTTTAGGTTAATTTTTTTCTTTATTTATTAACTTTTTTGTCAAAATGCGCATCGGCCTTAATTCTTATCTGAACAGATTCTAATATCTCAACCATCTCAACTTATACACCAATATAGAGGATATAGAACTAAATTTTATTTTTGAATGAAAATTGTACAGCGGGGAATTTGTTACTCGTAAGAGAATTTATTTTTTATATTTGTACAAAGACACAAAGTTCGAAGTTACTTCTTGGGTTTCTTATCCTTAGCAACCTTGGTGACATCGTCAGGGTTCTCTGCTGCGTCCTTCACGCGCTTCGCGCGGATCCCAACTAATCTGGCGTCAGCCCTAGCTTCGCGAAGCGTAACATACGCCGAGAATTTCTTCTCTTCCTCGGAGACAACACGAGCCATACGTCTGCCTAGTAATTGTTGTCTTATTGGTAAAAGTGCTCCCTTCAGTTGAGTTGCCACCTTCATCTCCTCCTCGGTTGCGTCACCCTTCTTAGGCTGCAATTACAAACACACCGCATTAATATCCATCCTCGATAAACTCGATACTCTCCTGTATATTCTACTTACTTTCTTCGCGTTCAGTGGGAAGAGAATCAATTTCGATTTATACTCCTTCAATCTCTGAGCATTTGTCTGCAGAGATTCTACGGACTTGTTTCGTCTTCTAGGATCTACGGCGATTCCGATAGTCCTAGCAAATCTTTTGTTCAGACCGCTGGCTTTCAGCTCGGCCAAGGTGAATCCTTTGCCAGCCCTCACTTTTGTGTGATAGCGGAATGTGGGGCAATGAACCACAGGTCTTAATAGTTTAACTGGCCTGAAAGTATAGACAAGTGATAGATTCTATGCATCTGCATTATAAATGGTCCAAGAACTGCAAGACCACATTTAATGTAACCATGGGGTTTCCCCGTAAAATTAATAATAATAATAGTAATAACAATAATATACGTGACTCACTTTGGCGCAACTGCACGAGCTTTCTTTATTCGGTTTTGGCTCCTACGGTATTTCCTGGCCGGTTGGTTGAACCAGGTTTTCACGAACCGTTGCCAGTCTTTATGGAAGTGCCCATTAGGGATCATATTATTTCTCTTACCCATGGTTGGACTGAAACAGAATCAATATTCACTTTCGGAACGTTTTATAACATAGTCGCAATAAAGTTACGCTTATTGATTCTGAAGAAATAACATTTTATCTTCATTAATAGAGAAAACACTGCAAACATCGATGTTGATATATCGAATTGTATAACAGATTATTATTGCTACAAGTTGTAAATAATTTAATTCTCTCGAGCATGTAATACTCTGGAACTTTACTGTTATTAAAAACTTTACTTTTACGAAGAAAGGTGTCTTCTTAATTTTTAGCTAAAAACATACGAGAACTTAACCTCTCGAGTAACGTCAAAAAAGTTGTTCCACTTATTTAATTATATAATAACAAATGTATTGTTCAATCACAGCGAAGAACACTAACGACAATATTTCCTCGCTTCTACGCGAAGTATTAATTCGAGATGTTAAGTTCTCAATCGGATTTTCATCTTCGAAATATTACTCACGAACTTGTTTATACGGTGCACGCCGGAAAAGGAATCAGTTCAACAAACCGGAAGTCACGTTTGTAATATATTCAAGCTCGCCCTTTGAAACGAATCGATTCTTCAACCGCTTATCTTTATATTATAATTCTTTATTAAAACAACATTTATCGATAAATAATATCTCCCTTTAGAAATATACTCTTCGAGATATTTCGTATATAAAATGTATTTCCTCTAAAGTAGTCGTCGAACATGGCAGCCTACAGGATACAAGTCGAATGTTCTTTGCGTTACCTTTAAATAGTATTTACAGAAATATTTAAATAACAAAACTTAACAATGAAGTTTACAGGATCGTTGTGCAAAAAACTGGCTCCGTACTATAAGAATCACGTGCTCTTCAAGTGTGTCATTAGCCGATGCGCTTCGACCGGCGTAAACTTATTCTCGGTACAAGCAAATACATGTATTAAACATTCACTATTTTATATGATAAAAATTTCACTTAAAAATTAAATCTCATTTCAGCACGAAGAAGTCACGTATTCAATGAAAAAAGACATAGAAGATTACTGGAGGGATAAAATTAATTTGCGTGCGTACGATGAAACGGACGATACGAAAGAAAAATATTACGCTCTATCAATGTTTCCATATCCCTCTGGAACGCTTCATATGGGTCATGTGAGAGTTTATACGATAAGCGACGCTGTAGCTCATTTTTATAGAATGAATGGCGAGTCTCCTATGTTATAAATCGATTAATTGCGTTACCTATCGTTTAATGCTTGTTTTCTAATTCAGGGTATAATGTCCTTCATCCAATGGGATGGGATGCGTTCGGATTACCTGCTGAAAATGCTGCGATCGAGAAACAAGTTGACCCTGCCCAATGGACAAAGGATAACGTCGAAAAGATGCGGAGCCAATTGAGTTTGTTGAATTATACGTTCGACTGGGACAGAGAATTTGCGACGTGCGATCCGGAGTATTATAGGTGGACGCAGGAATTATTTTTGAAACTTTTCGAGAGAGATCTAGTATATCAGAAAGAAGCGTTTGTTAATTGGGATCCCATCGATCAAACTGTGTTGGCGGAAGAACAAGTCGATGCAAATGGTTGTTCTTGGAGGTCGGGTGCTACGGTAGAGAAGAGATTGCTACAGCAGTGGTTTATTAGAACCACGCCGTTCGCTAAGTAAGTGCACCAGTGGATGCACTTAAACCTCTCTACGCTATTACACAGTGTCTAATTCTATTTGATTGATTTGTTACGATTAGGGCACTGCTTGATGGTTTAAACGATCCGACGTTGAGAGAATGGCACGATATTATAAAACTGCAAAAGCACTGGATAGGTGAATGCAGCGGCACTAGTTTCGAACTGCAATTAGTATCGAATATCCCAAATTATCCAAAGACAATTAATGTCTGGACGGACACTCCGGAGTTTATTGAATACGCAAAGTTTGTTGCGATAGCTCCAAAGAGTTTATTAAGTCTGTCAGAGTATTGTCGAGACGTAAACGAAGGAATTAAAGTAATGGATGCTAAAGTACTAAATCCATTCAGTGGGAAAGAACTGCCACTGTTCATAACAGATAAAGTTACATTTCAACCTTTCAGAGATACTTACCTTGGTATACCCTCTGCTTCGATGGATGATTATCACTTCTCCGAAGCAGTTGGAATTGAATTTCTGCGGCACTCGATAAGAAGTTACGAAGAGCAACAAGAGAAACTTGCGGATGTATTATCTAAAGCGAGAAAGTGGAAAATTGGTGGATATCCAGTTAGTTCAAGGTTGCAAGATTGGTTGATATCTAGGCAAAGGTATTGGGGTACGCCAATCCCGATTATTCACTGTCCAAAGTGTGGTGTTCAGCCAGTGCCACGCGATCAGCTGCCTGTAGTCTTACCGAAAATAACATCATCATTTTCAAATAAAAAATCCACACTACTGGACGCTGAAGATTGGTTAAATACTTCTTGTCCTAAATGTGGAGGGCAGGCAACCAGAGAATCAGACACAATGGATACATTTGTGGATAGTTCCTGGTATTTCTTGAGATATATTGATCCGAAAAATACAGAAGAAATGTTCTCCGTTGATAAAGCAAAGAAAATGTATCCCGTTGATCTTTATATCGGTGGAAAAGAGCATGGTACTTAATTTACAAGGAAATATCCTGAACCCGGAAATTCAAAAAATTCTGAAACTTTGTGAATATATAGGGGATTTCCTCCTGATTACAACGCAATTTTTGTTTACTGTCCAAATTCACTCTAGTGGGGTGTAATTGACTTCTGAAAAACCGGCTATTTTCCGATTTTGTGTTATAACTCGTGAACTGTAAAATAATTTTTTCACCAAATGATAGATCTAATTAAAAGAAGTAACTTTTGTCTTGAAACTTTTTTTCTATTTCTTACCGAATTAGCCGAATTAAATAGCTGAATTTTCAGGGGTTAATTTCACCCCCTTCGAGTGAATTTGGGCAGTAAACAAAAATTGCGTTGTAGTCAGGAGGAAATCCCCTACATATTCACAAAGTTTCAGAACTTTTTGAACATCCGGGTTCGGGATCTTTAATTGTTAGTATATTTTATAATATCGAAAGTTTTCGAAATCTTCACATGACAATGTTGTACTTTCAGGCGTACTGCATTTATATTACGCTAGGTTCATAAGTCACTTCTTACATTCAGAAGGACTTTTACCCAGTCCTGAGCCATTCAAACAATTACTTGTGCAGGGTATGATAAATGGAAGGACTTACCAAGTGGAAACCACAGGGAAGTATTTGAGGGCAGATGAGGTAGAAAAAAAAGAAGGAAACTACTTGGAGAGGAATACAAATGAGCCTGTAGTCGTCTCCTGGGAAAAGATGTCCAAATCGAAGCATAATGGCATCGATCCTCTTGAATTATTAGACAAATACGGGATCGATACAACTAGATTATTAATATTAGCTGACGTAGCACCAACGTCAAATAGAAATTGGAGCGATAACAGTAAGTTGATGGAAAGATATTTTCACAATGAAAAATTTCACTGGGTATGAAATATCGAATAATATGCGTGTCAATAAAACTTAGCAATTCCGGGAATTATTAATTGGCAAAATCGTATGTGGAAAACGGTAAGAACATTCTTAAAATTTCGCAATAGTCTGAGTTTAGAAGAACTTCAGACAGAACCTACTGATCCGGAATTTGTCAAAGACCACGACTATATGTTCGACAGCAGAAATTATTTTCTGAAGACTGTAACTTTTAACGTTACTAAATCTCAGCAGTTGAGTGTTGCAATATCGAGAATGCAAGGGCTCTCGAATAGGTATATAAACGGCTTTAATTATGTACAGTAGAGCGTAGATTATCCGAATCAGTGCTGCATCATCGCTATCCCCATCACTTCTCCCGTTCTTCGAACCAGTGTAGCGGTACCGATTGATTGATTAACTTTTGCGTAATATAAATTAACGCAGTAGTACTCTTGTATTTAATTAGTAATTTTAGGTATAATTATGATAATCATGATTCTCCGAACTGTTCGATTATTCCGAACCACCTCCGTCCCAAGAAGTTCGAATAATTGACGCTCTACTGTATCTGTATCGCAGCGACTTTAACACTTTTAAGACTTTTTACTTTCTACGTTAAGCTTGCGTAAAGTGTCTCTGGAATGCTTGAAGAAAAGTCAGCAATTTGAACGTGCATTAGCCGTTCAAATTATAATGCTCGCGCCATTGGCACCGCATTTTGCCTCCGAGCTGTGGGCAGCGTTTTGTTCAGCTAAGCATCACCTTATAAGTGAAAGCGAAGTACAGTTGGACAAGGATGTTATGGATCAAGACTGGCCAGAAATAGATATGGATTACAAAATGGTGTTAAATTTCATTGTAAGTTCAATTACACGTATATCTTGTATTAACTATTCGCTGGAATATTCACATGTGCTCATTATTAACTACATAATTCTTAACATAATCAGGTAAATGGTAAAGTTTGTAAAAAGTTCAAAATACCTAAACATGAATTGGATAAACTGGAGGTTGAGACAGCCTTCGAGTTGGCAAAGAATCAGCCAGAAGTCCAACGAGTTTTAAAGAACAGCAAGGTCCTGGAGACTAAACTTCTTTCAAAGGCAGGCTACGATTCAACAGTGTACATTGTTACGGAAAAGATTAAAAAAGCTGTGACAACATGAAGCTTTTTATAATGCAAATAAATACATAGAATAGCAGAAAGTATAGATTGTATATATAAGAAGGCCATGTACATAATGAAATTAATTATGTAAATAAATAATCTTTTATACTATCAGAGTGAGTTGAAGTGAGAGTACCATATGTATTAAAAAATAAATTGATATCAAATAATTATTCTTACCCAATATCATATTCTCCAGCATATTTGTTATGTGGTATTGTTTCTAAGAATTTAATATAATCAGCTGGTAATTGACTTGCTCGCGCACCTTTCAGTATTGTTTCTCTACGTGGGAATTAAATTTAGAGCAATGATTCAATGTTAATATTTAACCAAATGAAAATGTTAACATCGATGTGACGTACAAGTATAATGGCGAAGGTCTCCTATGATTCGGTAGAAAACGCAACTTCACGTGCTCGCTTGGATTATTGTGTTGCTGGTACACCCTACACTTTAAAGTTTCCCCGCTGGATGTTTCTACATTGACCATTAAAGGAAAGTACAATTTATTCGCAACTCCTTCTTGATTGTCTAACGTGGACATGTTGCTTTCGTGTAATTCCCAAACCACTCCCCATACGTTGTAACCCTCCGTTGGAATAATAGTCGCAGAGCATCCACCCCATCTCTTCGAATGCGTTGCAAAATCAAGTCTGAAATTCTAATATAATTCAGTGTTTGTACAAAACAAACCGTAATTTCAAGGGAGAGGAGATAAAAGATTGAAAATTGATAAAAAATGAAGCATGTAGTTTTGTAAAATTACAAATGTAACTTGAAGAATTCAATAATTCAGATATTAATTGGGATAAAGACGCGAAAGATCTAGTAAACTGACAGCTTGAGGTATTAATCTCTACCTTTAAAAGGCCAATATCTTTTTGTTCCGCAGTTGGATTATTAATGTGTATTCTTTTCATTAACATGTTGCTTCCATACGCAAAATATAAAAATTTGTTAACCATTTTGAGAATTATTTCGACGACCGTTTAAAATTTATCGCGAGCAACTTATGGACCTACATAAATCGATAAGGAGGTTAGGATATTGTTCCTTATCAGCTTGGATGTTTGTCATGCTAAACATCGCAGATAATTACGGGTTACAATTAAAGAACTATCGTTTGTAGTTTTTAAATGATTTCAATTCATCAAGTTACGTGGAAAAATTAATCAGAAATGTACATTAGGTATTGTAGGGTTATGAAAATACTTTTCTCGAATATTTAGGTATTCGAATACTATTCGAATATTTATTTAGGTATTCGAATATTTATTTAGGTATTCGAATATTTATTTAGGTATTCGAATATTTATTTAGGTATTCGAATATTTATTTAGGTATTCGAATATTTATTTAGGTATTCGAATATTTATTTAGGTATTCGAATATTTATTTAGGTATTCGAATATTTATTTAGGTATTCGAATATTTATTTAGGTATTCGAATATTTATTTAGGTATTCGAATATTTATTTAGGTATTCGAATATTTATTTAGGTATTCGAATATTTATTTAGGTATTCGAATATTTATTTAGGTATTCGAATATTTATTTAGGTATTCGAATATTTAGATATTCGAATACTATTCGAATATTTAGGTATCCAATTAGTATTCGAATACTGATCTATTCGAGTAGTATTCGAATAGTAACTTAAATATTGGAATAATAACATTCGAATACTCAAATATTCGAAGTTTATTCGTAGCATTCGAATACTTGTAAAATATTCGAATATTAAATTATTCGAATAGTCCCAGGCCTAGTATACATACATCGATATACATATTTAGTTATGAGCATAATTATTTATTTACAATTTAACTTAGATTAGTCGAATTTGTAATTCGCATACACTTCATGAAACATGTCACGACAATTTATTTTAGCTTGAAGCTTTGCGCACAATAAGAAAACTCCTGATAATTTTCTGTGCAAGCTGTATATCTCCTCGGGTGGAGGACAAAGTCTGTGGTCCAATATTGTTGGGACTAGTGACTGAATTCTGAAACGGACATACGTATTTCACTAATCACGTTAAATACTTTTACTCGAAATTATAAATAACTTTGTTTTACCGTTTAGTCACATCCTGCCCTCCAAAGTCATAGTACTTATTATTTTTATTAAATACTTGTCCTAGAACCATTACTGCGTCGACATGAGCTTCTTCCATAATCTGAAACCCATACGATGCCAATTAATCGAACGGTTTCTACTAAACATATAAGTAGCAATATTACAAAATTTATACTTTGGATTCATATCCTGTGAGGAATCCCATTTCCCTGGATAAGTTTAGAATTTTGTCACGGTCATTTTCGCTCGCAGCATATATCACTTCAATGTATTTGTCCATAAATGCTTTGTCGTATTCTCGACACGCACCAAAATCTAATAATACTAACTAGAAATTAGATAAAATCATATAACAGCAATTATTACTATTAGCGTCATTACGTTAAAGCGTTCTAATACAAACTTGTTTTGTATTAGTGTTGTAGAAAAAGTTTGACCAATTCGGATCTGTTTGCATGTATCGGAAGACAAACAACTCTTTAAGGCACAAACTCATTATCAATTTGCAAATACGTTCCCTTGTATCCGCATCCATACTCGTACATTTGTCCACTGGAACACCCTCCACCATTTCAGTTGTAAAAACTTGACCCGTCGAAAGTTCATCTGAATATATATTTCGGTGATTATTACTATTATTTTGATTAGTAATTTCTTTCAGTTCATACCTATCACTGCGGGAACACAATAATCTGTGTAAGGTTCCATGAATTTTTTATATTTTCGTGTACACTCTGCTTCTCGTACGTAATCAACTTCCCATGCAAGCTCTCGTTTTGCGACCTCCACTAAATTGTCTATGAACATACCTTTTGGAAAGATGTTCCAAACCTATCGAAATTAACATTATTACGATTATTTTTAAGAAAACCGAGATGAAAGAGAATTCACGAGATATCGATACCTTCATTACGCCTACTAAGTTCTCAACATCACTTTGAATTCCTATAGCTACACCAGGATATTGAATTTTAACTGCCACATCTTGACCATTTAATAAAGTAGCATGGTGTACTTGACCTGGAATTTTTTCACGACACTAACGAATGGTCTTAAATTGGTTTCTACATTATCTCATTCCCTTATTACGAAATATAAATACCAATAGAAGCAGCAGCAAATGGTCTATTTTCGAACGTAGCAACTTTGTTTCTCCAGTCGTGTCCAAGTTCACTGATTAATACTTTCTGGAAATAGTTTCAGAACATACAGATGAATATTGATATTATTAAAACCAATTAAATACCTCAATTTGCCATGTTGGCATGAAATCAGCACTCTGCCTAACTCGTTCGAAGATTTTCTGTAGTTCAGGACTAATAATGGTTTCATCTTGGATGCTTAAAATCTGTCCAATCTTCAACGCTGCGCCTATAAAATTTGTAATTATCAGTTACCACTAAAAATGCAATAAAGAAGTCACCGATATTTACCTCTTACTTTACACAGAGTTGAAACTATTCTTTCCGCATTTGCCTTTGTCAGGAACATATTATCAAACGTGTCGCCAAGGCTTTGTGTCTTTAATCCAAGTGTTCTACGCGTATACTCTGCTACTGTACCGACGCCGAGGCCAATTCCTAACGTTCCGAAGCTTACCATTCTCTCCAATCTGGTAGCTGGAACTTTTTGTGCTTTTGCATTAGGCGAGAGCTTTGGAATATAAATTATTCTATTAATACGCATAGTACAAACATTATTCGAAACATATAACAAAACTTACAGTTTGCTTTGGCCTAACAGACGGTCTAACTTGAGGTTTCTCCGGAACAGTTTTCACATCTTCTATTACTTTGCTCGTCGATCCCTGAGGATCAGGTTTCGGTGCATTATTTTGCTTCATACTTTTGCTTTTTATTTTTCTCTCATGTTCTAATTCTAACTTCCTCAAAATCTCTTTATCTTTGTCGGAGAGTTCAATCTTGGGTATCTCGCCATCAAGACTGGATATCGTTTCAATTTTCTCTTTCACAGTTGTGTACTTCTTTATCACCGGTTTATCTTGCTTTTCTCGTAAGTTAGTCGTGCCCGTAGAGCTAACATCCTGTCGTACTTCTCCCGTTTTAAACGGTACTTCTTTAGGATCCTTAGCAGGATTATGAACGTACAGTTGAATTTCACTGGATTTCGGGGGCTCGTACTGATCAATCGGCACGCCCATGACTTTATTAGCTTTGATTTTAAGAAACTCCATTATACCTCTTTCGACAACATTCATTCGTTCTGTTACTTCTTTAAGGCCAGTTGCTACTTGATCCTATACATGTATAGCACAACAACAGATTGTTAATCTAACTTAGTAAATGCAGCATAGTAGGCAGGATTATATAAAAGCCTACGTGGTATGTTAAAATGAAACGTCGGTGGTTTTAGTTGCTCAATCAAAATTCTACATATTTTTGAAACTTACAGGAACCTTACTTGGTTCTATATTATTCAATCTCTTTACGGTATCCTTTAGACCCTTCTCTGCGCAAGCTTTCAAGCTTGTTGTGCGTATCGTGTGTCTGACCGCATCTTCTTGGTGCTTTATAATGGCATTAGTCACCGCTTTAGCTCCTCTGAGCACACCGATGAGATCAGACATCCAAGGCTGAGACATTTTTACAACGCAACGTTACTGCAAACCGCTGGTTTAAGGATTACGACGGTCTTCGAGGTCTAAATTGGGTGATAAACATTAGTTTTATTCGAATTACACCTCAGTTCTTTTCTTCCTTCAATATTAACATGCGAAATAATACTTAAGCAAACTACTTATAAGGCTATTATGAATTCAGACACCTACGTACCTGTGTATTAATGGTAGTGAGTATATATCGTGTGGGTTTAAAATAAATACAGACCTTGAGAGGCTCATACAAGGTTATGTTATTGTTGCAAGGTTTTTCACTCTAGTTTAATGCTATTTTTTCATAATAAATCGAGGAACCGTGACGAGGAGTATTTTATCAATTAATATGGTCTTGAAAAAAAATATTAGTACACCCTGGACATGTGTGTCGTAAGATGACCTTTAAACTACAGTATTTACTAGAGGCACATATGCGATTTTTTTTTCTTTAGAATATAGCAAGCACGTGTTTCTACTTTATACGTATCATCGTGTTATCTAAGTGAGCCGATCGATTAGATTCGCGTTCGTAGAATCGGATTAATAAAGAGGCACGCTATACTTCTTGTATTAATTACTGACAATCATTCAGGAAGTCCCGATATCTTTTTTTTTTCAAAATTGTTTATTTCTTTTCCTCATTGTACATACGACTTATTAATGACGGTTTCACCGCTATTTAAGAAATTACAGAAATTCTATAATTTATTGAGAACACCTTTACTTAATATATTATGTCATCCACGAAATAGATATTCGAGCGAGGCTCGAATGTTTATATAGTATGTGTAAGGTGTATCTGAACATTCACCCGCATTACGAATCACAGAAATAATCATTACACGACGCAGTTACTGCTGTAACAATCTTTATAAACAGAAACTGGCAAGCTTTTTAAATTTTACTACCATCTCTTCAGTTTTTTTTTATATTTCATATCGATATCTTACAAGCTCTACAATAACATGATTTATATACACAGTATATATCCATCTCGTTGTATCTGTATATAACTACGAAAACAGAAAGTTAATTATGCAACTCTGAGATGATTTAATATAATTTCTTGAAAAGTCGAAGTTAAAACCACCTCCCATGGAGTAGTCGTTAATCGCGAGTGTGTCTCATCAATGAACCAGTGAGGTAGTCTCAGCGAGTTAAAGCAACGCATGAAAGTTTACAAGTACCAATAGAAATATTTATAAAAACGCCGTTTACTGCAAGCGTATATTTAATTATTTATACCTACATTATATATAATATTGCGTGTAAGATCAGTGCCACTCGAAAGTCTCGCGAAACTTACTTGAAAACGATACATCCCGAAAGCCACTTTTTAGAGTCCCTAACAAATGATAATCTTGTTCTTAGTACTTATTTGTGAAAATTTCTATACTGGAGGAGACCACCTCATCGGGTTTAGTATCACGTTCTGTGAACATTTTCAACAAGGGAATTAACATTACAACGAAACCGACTCTGGAAACTGACGCGCAATAAAATTATATAACATTTGGCTGGTCTGGAATAAGCGAAGCAAAGAATGTACTGAAAAATGTCCAAGTGAAGGCCAGTGCACCGGGTCTTTCTTCTTCGTGTTCCTCGTTCGCGTTAGTCCTCGCTTCCGCTTGTACCGTTGGCATCTGGCCGTTCTGTTGTTGCTGTACAGGTTGAGGACCCACGGCTTCGTTTTGTAATATTTGATTGTTATTGTCCAACCGGCCGTTATTATTCTCGGGTAGGAGAATAGGTTGTATTCGGAAGAAACCGCCTTGATACCTGAAAACCATCTAATCGGTTAGACTCTTTTCTCCGCCAGGTACTGCGATTGCTAAGCACGCGGAGGCTACTTACAGGTACATCGCAAATCCAAGAAATGTAACGGTAAGGAATCTTAGTGGAGATGAATAGAAAAATACTATACTGAAGAGGACAATAATTCTAGATAGCATATAAAAGAAATCTAGCCAATCTCTGTTAAATGCACCCTCTTCTCCAACGCCATTATTTCCACCATTAATATCAGCATCCTGCGCAGCAGGCTGCTGCTGTTCATCGCCTACGTTATTATTATTGTTAACGTTGTTGTTATTGTTGTTGTTGTTATTAGCGGCAGTAGTAGTGGTGGTGGTGGTGGTGGTAGTAACGTTATTCGTGGTATTCATAAACGGATTCTGAACGCTTTCGTTTGTATTAACATTCATTTGCTGAACGTATGGAATACTAGTTTGTAGTTGAATTCCTTGCGCCGCCATGCTGTAACGAAACATTGAAGTATAGAAATATGTATGTATTTAAAGCTTGCCTCGTTGGCAGGCGAAAAAAAACGTGATTTTCAGGAATTTTTTGCGGAAAATCTAATGTATATTTTTTAAAACTATTTGCTTATTTTGAAAGTACATATATTCAGCAACTCTCAGTAATTTTGTTATAGGAAAATATTAAAAAGTGAACGAATAACAGCCATTCTCGCGGAAGCTATTTGTTTAGCACGATTTCTCCGAGCTGGATCATCTGAAATCGAAAAAAGTGAGGAAGATTCTGTTAGTATATGAGTTTATCTAGTTCGTGAACTTAGGATTTTTGTTTGCGATGCAAACTCTATTTTTAAAGTAGGAAAAACGAACAATTCAGACATCGAAAGATCACGATTTTGCGTTAAACGACCATTTTCTCTGAAATCATTTTTTTTTAAAACCCTTCCTTCACGAACGAGATAAACTCACATATTAACAAAATCTTCACTTTCTGATTTCAGATGATCCGGTTTGGAGAAATTGTTAAATTGTTTAAATTACAAAAACAGCTTCGGCGAGAATGGCTGTCATTTCTTCCTTAATTAATATTTCCCTATCACAAAATTCCTGAGGGTTGCTGAATATATGTACTCCTAAAATAAAAAAACAGTTATAAGAAACGTACATCACATTCTCCACAAAAAATTCCCAAAAAGGCCTTCTCTTTCGTTTCCCAACTATGACCCCTTAAATAAAGATAAACAAAACAAGCCTCGCTTACAGTTGCATATACTGCGTGAAATAATGCGTATACGCCTGCTGCATCCAAGCCATCTGCTGGCTATTCCTCGGATCAAAGTATTGCTGCGTAGAATACAATCTCGTAGGAGCGTGCTGGGTGGCAACATTATTAACATTCTGCTCTTGATTTTGTGCCCCATTCGCTCCGCTTAATCTCGCTTGCTCTATCGCCCTTCTCGCAGCAGCCAACGAATTTATGCTTTCCGTATCTTGTTCGGGCGCCTTATTCGTAGACGTTTTCTGACACGCGCAGACCAAGTGAACGGTGTAAACTGGATCTGTCTGTCCATCGCATCGCCTCAAAATATCTTTCAAACACATAGAGTCGTTGAGTAATTGTCCCGAGTATATAAGCTTCTGACTAGCTCTTTCCTAAGGACATAAATTAATCGTAAGTATGACAGCTTTCTCTCGACCACCGTGACAACAATGTAAACGCATTCATCGAAGAATACTTATGCAAAATTACCGCGGACTGTTAAATAATGTCAAAGCAGAAAGATTTAATTTCGAGAATAGCGAAAACGAGGGACACGCGTTGTTTTACATTTACGTGGATCAATGATAAGATGCGATGCTACTTTCACCCGAGAATCAATAGATTACAGCTTTCACAAGATTTCACACGATCGAGCTGGGGGATAGAAGCGACGAGACTCACTGGTTTGCTAGGATAGATCTCCGACAGATATTCTTTTAATCGTCCGATGGTCCAGCCGATGTCACATTGAACGACCTGATCCTTGATCTGCTGATTCGGCGCTTTTATTGTTAGTTTAACGACATGTCCTTCCATCGTGAGCGAAACTGTACTTTTCCGTTCTTCTCGATCAGCTGTCTTCCACTTTCAATTACTCCGACAGCTTTAATTAACGATGCCTACCGAGGCGAGCTGATACCTCTACGCCTTTGAAACTGATACCAAGGGGCCTGTGTTATTTATTCGATCAGTGTGTAGATTTACAAGTACCGATACAACGCCACTAGGAAACGAACAGGCATTTAATCGGCGATGTATATTTTTGTATATAAAAGCATCGCTAAATGGAATCACGTATTTGGCGACTCGTCATTGGTTGTAGATTACGATTTATTTATGACTCGATAAAAGCCGATCTTCAAGTAGATCCTCCCGCCGTATCTTCCGATTTTATGCCGGTATCGTAATTCATGCCAGCTCCCCGCGACGTTCATGAGAATCCCGTTTTAAGTTCCGCGTGGCGCGAAATCAGTGGCTGGTGTTGGCAGTCATTGCTCGCGAGACGACGCCTTCGAAATTCCGTTTGAATTTGAATTGAATTAAGCTAGGATATAATGAAATGTAAGCTTTATTTCATTTATTTCAGTCGCTTTCGTCTGGTTAAAAAGAGTTATCTGTGTTGTTCTTGCGTAGACGTTGTTGCGCCACGACTGTCGAGTGTCAATTCGAAACTGATCGATTAGAATATAGAGTTGTTAAATGGTTAGCCTCGAAAGATATTGGTATCGTTCAATTATTTTCTTATCCCTCGCTACTCTTCGGAGTGGAAACATAATTATTAACAAATTTGCTGTATTTTCGATACTGTGTGAAATTTTTTCGTTAAATCGTATTCTTGTTTTTTGGGGTTGAAGTATTTTGGTTTATGTTTTGTAGGGATCCCACTAGATCTACTAGAAGTAGCTCAAGGAGGTCTTCTGTAAGTATAATAATATTCGAAAGATATGTGTATAAAATTGGTTAACCCCAATCTTGTATTTGTAATATATATATCCTCTATAAAAGTTATCTTTAATTTCGACCGTCTATTTAAACAATTTATGATATCGGCGCACAGATTCGGTCATATAACAAATATTAAAAATTAATTCAACGCTATTTTGCTAATATAATGTTGTGAGTTTATTTCCAACGTTTCGGTCAAAATTCTGACTGAGTCACCAGCAAACCGGCTCACGAGTCGCACGTTTCATTTTAAACGGTAGTGACTAACTTCAATAGCACACGCAATATATTTTTTGATTTTATTAACTTTCCTTGAAGATGGTCAGAATTCTGACCGAAACGTTGGAAATAAACTCACAACATTATATTAGCAAAATAGCGTTGAATTAATTTTTAATATTTGTTATATGACCGAATCTGTGCGCCGATATCATAAATTATATATATCCTCTATGTTCCTGCTATTGCTTTGTGTACATTGCGTTATGTTTGTGTGGGTACAACTAAAGCTTAATAAAAAGCCTTACACTCTGGTTTTAAAACTTCAGCTAACGTTACTATTATTCTTACAATTCGCATAGATTCTTAAGCCTGCCAAACCACGACAAGCACTGCAGAATTTAAATTTTAATACTTCGTCCAATGAAAGTACGCCTACTACGAAGCTTAAAAGACGGGTCAGCTTTGCTGAGAAAAAGCATGTCAAGTGAGTTACATGCTCTTTACGCTTGGATTATTTCTTCTAAATTTTTGGAATAGATCGGGCGATTAATTCACCGTCTGAATTTATTGCGCAGAGAATTTTGTAATTCCGTGGAGCAGGGGACTGTGTGGGATAGCACGTACGAGGAACACGATTTAAGTAATCTTAAACCATTTTGCGCTCCTAATGAGAAAGAGGCCGAAGATGCGTCTAAAGGGAATGTTGAGTTTAACGAATCCTGTAATGAAAGCATCTATCCGAATTCTGAAACTATCAACGAATGTAGTATCCAAGGAAACAATCTTCGATTTACGTCTGATCGAAGCATTCAGAACGATCTAGATGGAGACGATTCTGACTTGGACTTCACGAATATAGTTGAGAACATACAATCTGTGCATGGATTAGTAACTGAGAAAGAAGAGTTACCGAAAGCATCGTTCGTTGTGTTTTCTAATACAACGGAGCAGATGTGCGACTCTGTTTCACCAAGTGATTTACAATCGAGCAGCAGTATACGTCGAACTATATCTGTTTACCAGGACCCATGCACAGATGTACCTATCAAAACTTCAACACCTTCGCATCCAAATGTACAGGATCGCAGTTGTAGCAACTTGAATGCTACATGTTATCAGTACATAAATATGGACTTCACTGAAGTTGTTTGCAATGATGATATACAAGATAATGAATCAGAATTTACGCAGCCTGTTCCAACGGCGATGGACATCTCATTTGATCCCCAGGACATTATATTTGATTCCCATTATAGCGTAAAAAAATTGAATACAATAGCGACAGAAGAAATGGGTCAAGATATGTCAATGGAAGCAACTGTAGCAATACCATCTATCCTTAAATCTGCTATTAATAACGATAATGCAGAAGTAGCGGCATATTCTACAGACGATAGAACTGTGAAGTTTAATAACGTCTCAATGGAAGTAACTTCAGCAGTACCTACTATCCTTAAATCTGCTATTAATAACGATAATGCAGAAGTAGCGGCATATTCTATGGACGATAGAACTGTGAAGTTTAATAACGTCTCAATGGAAGTAACTTCAGCAGTACCTACTATCCTTAAATATGCTATTAATAACGATAATGCAGAAGTAGCAGCATATTCTACAGACGATAGAACTGTGAAGTTTAATAACGTCTCAATGGAAGTAACTTCAGCAGTACCTACTATCCTTAAATCTGCTATTAATAACGATAATGCAGAAGTAGCGGCATATTCTACGAACGATAGAACTATGAAGTTTAATAACGTCTCAATGGAAGTAACTTCAGCAGTACCTACTATCCTTAAATCTGCTATTAATAATGATAATGCAGAAGTAGCGGCATATTCTACGAACGATAGAACTATGAAGTTTAATAACGTCTCAATGGAAGTAACTTCAGCAGTACCCACTATCCTTAAATCTGCTATTAATAATGATAATGCAGAAGTAGCGGCATATTCTACGAACGATAGAACTATGAAGTTTAATAACGTCTCAATGGAAGTAACTTCAGCAGTACCTACTATCCTTAAATCTGCTATTAATAATGATAACGCAGAACTAGCGGCATATTCTACGAACGATAGAACTATGAAGTTTAATAACGTCTCAATGGAAGTAACTTCAGCAGTACCAACTATACTATGCAATGTGCAGCGGAGGAATATTAATCAGTTAGAAAATTGGGAATTAAATTTGGGGTCATCGGATGATGATTGTAGATCTATTATCTTCCACGATACATCGATCGAAATGACTAAACCTGTGAAAATAGGTAGTCGCAAAGAGGCGCGATGTTCAGATAACGCTAACAGATTATCGACGGTACAGAAAGTTCCGCAAAGTAAATACGATGTTACATGCGTGGATGAAGAGACTATGGAGGTGACTAAAGCAGTTGCCGTTAACGTACATTCTCTACCTAAAAATCAAGGAATTGACAGCAATTCCGGAGAATTAAGGGGTGGTGCAATTTCTTATAAAACAATGGTAGATTCTAATGAGAGCATGGAATGCGATGATGAGGTAATGGAATTTACTACAGCTATAGGTACATTTTGTAAAGAACGCACAAGTAATTTCCAGAATGATGAACCTGGGAAGAATATGTTTTACCCACAGTTGAGTTCCCTTAATTCGAGACCTGATAATTTGAGAGATGATGCAAATTCAGATAGGACCAGGGTTTTTCATAACAATTCAATGACAACTACAGCTGTGGTATCATCGCTGAACGTGAGGGATACGTGTGAGGAAGAAGAAGAGATAGATCGTGAATCAGAAATAAATGATAAGGAGTTTGGTAGAACCGTGTTACTTCCAAACATTTCCATGGAAATCACTGAGGCTGTAACGGCATTGCGCAATCTCGTTGAAATGGAAAATTTTGTGGATCTCACGAAAGATGAGGAATCACCAATATTTGAGAATTCTAGGAGCAGTAAGCTTTCTAGAGAGCCTTTGGATCACTCTGCAGTGCCTGATAATGTCTTGAGAGATATTACAGCTATAGTAGTTCCTTCAGAAAATTCAGACACGCCTTCGAGTGAAATGAATTGTAGCATAGATAATCCAAGAAAGTTAAACGATAGCTGTACTAAAGAACTTACTCTAAATGAAGTTCAGAATTCTGTAAATACTAAAACCAGCATGGCCTTGCATGGCTTGATTGAGCAAGATATTTGTGCTTCAGCTTTGAAAGAAAATAACAAGCCAGCAGCTTGTGCTCCATTTAATTCTGTATCGAACGGTGATATTCGTGCCGCAACTTCAGAGGTAATTCAAACTGAAAGCTTGCGACATGAGTCCTCTCAAGTTATCGCTACACATTCAAGAAGAACGTACACCGTAAAATCATACAGTACTGGTCATTCTTTCACGAACAGTAATAAGGGGAGCGAAATTTCAGAAATTAACGTTGATACTTGTCATAAAACAAATGATAAAGAAAATCGCGTGCATATTTTGAACGAAATAGGCAATTTACAAGATAATGAGTGTTACCGCGAGCAATCTTCAATGGAAAAATGTACCACATTCTTCGGTGACAATTTAGAGGAGCTGGAGTCAATTAAACCACCGTCATTTATGTGCTTAGATGATTCGTTATGTGAAGACCCGCCTGTAAACGTCTCTTACCATCAGGAAGTCAACAGAGAAACAGATTGTCTTGCAGATACTGTTAAAAGATCTGAAAACATTGAACGCGAAGGTTCTCCAAAATTTACATTTGATTATCAGAAGTGTAATTTAGTACAAAGTAACCAAATAAACATCCTGGAAGAAGATGGATGTAACTCGCAAACATTTCTGAATAAACACACACTTTTGGAGAGTGAGCCAGACAGTTCGAAGCTTGGACTTGAAGATCAAGGGCCTCAGAATTATATCAATGCAGACGTTCGAGTTTTGGAATGTTCTTCGTCATCGGTAAACAGTATGGAGCGATTTCCTGTACCTGAGATCGCAAAAGATTTGGAAGATATGGAAATGAAAGAGATAGGCGCAGATAACTTTAACGTAGAAGCTCAAAGTATGGACTGTCCATCAGAAATAAAGAATACTGGTGAAGGAGCACGTGGTGACCAAAACTTATCAAATGCAATGGCCAATTCCCAATTGAGGGAAAGTTTGGAACCCCACGTTGTTTCTCCAGAAAATAATATTTCAATCGAACTAGATCCCTTTTCTAAGCTAACAAAGGAATTAAAGAATCGCGCGCAAAGGTACACGAAAATAAAATACTCCATTTATACCGTATTCACGTTTCTCCTGCACCAAATAATTTTTCTCCGTGCTCCTTTCAGCGACGAAATTATTTGGGACGTGTATCATGAAAATAGTGAGAAAAGAGTTTTCGTAATTGGTTTCATATCTTGCTCGCTCTTAATCGCAATATACTTGAGAGATGATTGTGACGCCGCAAGTGTCCAATTTATTAAAGACATTAGGATAATTTCGCGCCTCGCAGGTGCGTCCAAACAAAGATCAATGCAAAATTGTTATTTGAGATTAAATAATATACTTCTCCATACTTCTTTCCATCAGATGATGCAGATGTGTTGATAAGCATAGTTCACTGGCTAATCTTAGAAAAGTTAAACGTTGCGAGATTGATGGATCTGTATAAAACTTCCGAAGACATTCTGCCGATATTAGATTACATTTCGAAAGAAGTTAAGCTAGCTATGGACTTTATGTTCGACGTGAAACGTTTGGAGGACATAAATTTGATGGAAATAACTCGGGATAGGTAATCGATTACTCAAAACTCTTCATCGAATTTTTACATCGGGTATGGCATGCGTTTTTTATTTCTAGCATATCGTTTGTATCACGGACGAAAAGGATGGACATTATATTGAGAGTCACGATAAATATCAGACCATTCGACAAGATTGAATCTCAAGACATCTCTGTCCATTGTTTATTAGGTTCATTGAGGTCAGTCAACAGATTCGCCTGGCAAACTTAAATAATCCTTTTACTGCAACCCCATTGCTTTTACAGAGAGGATGACATTAAAAAGTTGATAATCAACATAAAGAGGGACTATAAGTTCTTGCGAAGATTCATCAACGACGTGAGAGAGTACATATACCTGATGGAAGAGTCCAGTAATATGATTAAAAAATCATATTAATTTGTCTTCTGTGAAGATAAACGCAATAATTACAGGATGAGAGTTGGCGCGTGATAAACCTGTTAATTTTAACATACCATGGTAGTAATTTTATAGTTGAATAATTTTATATGTTGCCGCATTGAGAACGCGTAATAAAATCTTTTATATTTTCCTTAATAGGTTTTGTACACCTGCTAGGCCGGATTGCGAGTGTCGCGGAAAAGATCATTCGTGGAATGATAATAATCACACTGAATTGTAACAGTGTGCTTTTTTGTAGAATAGTGTAAGGGTCGTGGGTGTTACGATAGTTTTTAAATGTCTGCTCGCAAAGGCGCACGCAAACTTGAAGTTACGAGTAGAGGTCGATCAACTAGCTCTTCGATAGCCGGTTCAGTCGATGCAGCTTTTTGCCCAAGCATTTGCAGTCCTTCCGATACTATCGTGTGAACAGTCGCCTTTCGCAGAATCGCGCGACTTTTCTGCTCGGCTCTTCGAAAACGGTCGTCGCTGGTAATTACAGCAACAGCATTCCCAGCCATTTACCATTAAAATACACAATAATTGCGGCTATTGGAATATCACCTAATAGCATCAAGATATCACTGTATACTTTAAACGAGCTGCGAGGGAGGTTCAAACGATAGTATCATACAGAATAAGTTACTTTTATAGACACTAAACGACGTGTATTATAATTGTTAAATTTGAAGAAGTTCTGCTTCGGGTTAAATTAATTATTACAGAAGAATTGTATATTTTTTTACGAATTGATTAATAAATACGATTTATTTGTGGGAGCTTATATGCTGTTTCGTTTAAATCTGAATTTCTTTACCCTTAAAAGGAAGGAGACCAACTATGGCTTGGAAGCAACCACCGGAGCCACGCTCGATTGATGCAGACATCATCTTCGACTGCTCTTTAAGCCGTTACATAAACCACGAATTTACCTACTAAATTCCAGGGAAATTTGTATACAATGAAACCCTCGATCAAGCTGTCACCGGGGGGACCACAGGGAGCCGCTTCACGGCCTTTTCCGTCGAACAAAAATGAACTTTTGTCCCGGTCGAGGCGAGCCTCCGCCTTTGGTTCGATGGATCTGAATTATTCTTACGTAGTAATAGTCCTCTCGCGCTCTTCTCACCAAAGAATCCTCAGCTTATCTTTCAGAGAAGCTAGCAATTCCAGGGCAGCATTAAGAGGCGAAGCAATTGAGCAACGATACGCGCGGAGGACTGGAATCCAGGAAACTTCCTGCAGTTACAGGGAGAGGAAGAAACTGCTGGAGCATGCAGGAAAAATTGCGTCGGCCGAGCGTGCGATACGTTTTCCAATGGGGAAAGATTATCAGAACCGCTTTGTTATTCCAGGCTTTAGAGCTGCGGGTGACAGATATTTATCGAGAAATTAGTGATAAGTTAAACGATTTGGATACAACTGCAACGGTAATATTATTAGTGTGGACTAGCGAGTCCTACTTTCCGCTCGATACGTTATAAACACGCGGCTCGTTAAAGAAGTAAAACTTTCTTTTGCCGTGGCTACGCGCCAGTCCTACTCGCGTGGGCGTTAAGGCCCGGTTTTACGTGATTTCGTAACGGCGACAGACCGATTTCCAGTATCAAAAAGCATTTCACGAGGATCCCGAAGACCTTCGGAGTCTCTCTCCCTCCTCATCCTCTCTCCTCGTCTTCCAGAACGCCCTTGTGTACGCGAGAACGAAGCCCGGCCACAATCGAGGATCACTTGTGAAACAGCCAGCGGTTATGCTAAGTAACGAATAGTGGGAAACAGACTCCACCTTGGCAATGGACAATAAATGCGATACTGAACGCGGGATGATCGTCGAGTCTCGTAAGCTATAACCACGTGATCGTAGAACCACCTAATCTCGCGACAAAGAATCACTGGGAATTAAATAAAACATATTTCCAGGGAACCATCATCAAGCATAGGAGGAGTTGAATGGAGCAGATCTCCAAAGACTATAAGTTCTCCGAGAGACCAATTCTCGACTCCAAGGTTTCTCAATCAACGTTTCTCTAGTCTCCGCCAAACCGCTACCACTGCTCGAGGCTCCCAGCTTTCCAATTTCCGCTAAAATCGCGGGTAGCTTGATAAGGAATCCCTCTAACGTAATAACGCGAGGGATCCTCGAGCAGTAAGTAGTTTCCGCCGTTGAAAAAATCCTGTCCCGCGCTCGGTGTGACGCGCGCTAGATTCGAAAACGCCGCCGCTGCGTTGGTGTACGGCTGAAAGCTGGCCGCTGCGGCGTTCGGTGTCGATTGGTCGGCGGCAAGGGGAGACGGCAGGGTTGACGAGGACGCAAGTCAGGCGGCGGGAACCATGCGGGAACCTGTAACGGTGACGTCGCCCCGACGGATACCTGGCTGGGTTAGCTATGAGAACGAGGCGGCCGGTGGCGAGAGCAAGATCGACAGAGCGGTGCAAGTGGGCGTAAGGGCCGGGAGAGAGAACGTCGTCCCGTGTTCCATACATGGCTATGCTATGTGGAAACCGAGAGACACAGAGAGACGGACGCGCACCGCGGCGGGGTCCCCACCGTGTGGACATAGCGGAGGCGACGTTTTCTCGGCGCGAGTGCCCACCGTGTGCCTGGTGCACACAGTATCGGCCAGCACCACGTCGTCGTACGGTCGTTCCTTGCCGCGTTTTCCGACGCATAATCGCCGCCCGACCGTTCACGAGGATCGAGGCATTCGCGTCCGCCGCCGTTCTGCACGCGAATGTGCCACCCGAACGGAAAATGCACCCGGTGAACGCGTCACTGGCGTGGGTGTTACTCGATCCACAGACGACAATCTCGACAGTTTCGAGGAAGCAGACGACGCGCGCCTAAAAGCCCGCGGATTTCGTGGTTCAAGCGTCCGCGCCTATGGACGCGTGACCCCTCTCTCTCGGTTCCGGCGAGCGTGCGCGATACGGCGTTCTCTTGTGTGTGCGAGCGAGCGAGCGCAACCAGGCAACCAGGGGCAACGTGGGCTGGATGCGTGAGTGCCTGTCCCGCGCCTGCGTGAGTGCTACGACGTAACAGCCCGCGTGTGCGTGCACGTCGCGCGTGAAGAGGAGCCGCAGGGGCCACCCGGACCAACAGGGACACACACCGGTGTAGGTGAGTGGGCCCTCTTCGTGGGCAGAAGCTGGATCAGATCTTTCACTGCCTTCTGCCGGTAAGGGCACTTGTATGACAACGTATTAGCAAATGCTCTACTGTGGCTTACTTTCTCTCAAACACAAGTGCCCTTAACAGGCTTGTTCCCTGACTCCAGGATGAACGAGTTAGTTTTAATTATAATTCTAAGGAAACGGGATTTAATTTTAAGGGATGGATTCTCTGTCCTCTGCGTTTTTCAGTTGTCCGTGAGAAATTGCGCGGTTAAACACAGATAACATGTATCTTCTATCTACAGTTTTCAAAGTAATGTTTCGCATCGAGTAGTTTTGCTTCCCGAAGAGTGTTTGTAATAGTAAATAGTAAGTAGAACATGCGTAAGGTCGTCGTCGCCCTGGTGGGTCGCATCACCTCGATTCATGCACCCACAACTGTGGGATCAGCAGAGATCTCCTCGCGCTGGCGTGCGCGCGTTTCTTAATGAACTCGCTGAAGCGTTAACCATTCGTGCGACACGTTTCGTTCGAAGCTTTATTGCAGTAATTCGTTACAACTTAGTTTAAGACTTGTTAGAGTATTCCGCGGACGTTCGCTCGTTCCAGAAGATGCGCACTCTTCAAAGAAACTCGATTTCTCTTTTAAGCGCTCCCCAAAGATTCGACAGCGAATCGGAGGCTGTGATACATCTGAGTCTGCAGCTTTTTCCACGATATTCCTCGCTACGTCTGTCTTCCCCCCTCCGTTTTTCGACGCTCGTTTTTAGCGCGCTACGAAGACGAAAACCAGTTTGGCGTCCGGACGCGGACGTTGGCGAATCGCGATACGAAAGAAAGAAGGAATCGCTCAATCGTTGATAGTTCCTCTCGCAAAGGTCACTGTCTTCCAACGACCATGCCTACGCGCAGACCCTTTGCTTTCCATCCAGCTTCTCCTCTGAGCCTTCATTTTTCCCGATCGCCCGACAAACGGCACAATCAGGCACGCTGCAATATTTTCATCGCGAAAATGCCTCGCTAAAAGTGCTGCAGCCTTGCCTCTTAACGCGCCTACGTCCCACGTTTTGCCCGGCGAGTTTCTGTTTCCATTTCCATTCTCTTCCTTTCAGTGAAGGGTTCTCGCGACACAGAAAATCTTTCCAGCGACCCAACGCTGGTACACCAGAAAACGGGTTTCTTATCGTTTCATAATTTTCAATTACTTAAAGCCCACTCACGTTTTCGTCGATGCTCCGCTTCATCTAGGGCCTGCCTTCAGTCGCTCGCTTTCCCTTTTCGCCGCTAAAATCATCCTCGCCCTCTTCCTGCCCAGCGGCGTTCGATTCTCGAATTTGGTGAATTGCTTCAAGGTCTTCTGCGGGGTGTGCTCGTATTTTAGCACTTCTTCCATGATCTCCTCTAGAGCCAGCGGATGGAATCTCAGTTGGATCCTGCGGCGAACATTCAGAACCTTCTCCACGGCGGTCCTGACGAATTCCAATGGTATGCCCACGGACATCTTGGCCAAGCTGGAGACGTCTATGGCGCGATCCACTCCGTGGTACTGCATCAGCAGATCTTTGTAAATCATGTACATCGTGTTGTAGTCCGTGAGAGGAATCATTATGAACTTGTTGTGGATCCTCATGAAGGGCCCTCTTGCTTTATATGGCTCGGAGGAGGTCGTGAGAAATAAGATCTGAAATGTATCACGTTCTGGTGTATCGAGCGCCTTGTTGCGTCGGTCCATGAATTTAGTAAGATATCTACTTTAGAAACTTTATTAGCGATTCTTCAAAGAATAGCTAAACCCTTAGCGGCGGATTTTGGTGTAGGCTGTAGCTCAGGACGGCAAATTTTGGGGAGCGACACATTTGGGGGAGAGATAAATTTTGGGGAGTGGCAAATTTGGAGGAGTATCAAATTTTGGGGGACGGCACATTTGGAGGAGCGACAAATTTTGGGGAGTGGCAAATTTTGGGGAGCATTCAATTTTGGAGTGGCAAATTCGGGGGAGAATCAAATTTTGGGGAGCAATAAATTTTGAGGAGTGGCAAATTTTAGGAAGCGATAAATTCTGGGGAGCGTTCCATTTGGGGAAGCGATAAATTTTGGGAGCGATACATTTGGGGAAGCGATAAATTTTGGGAGCGATACATTTTGAATAGCGGCAAAGTTTGAGGAGCCATAAATTTGGGAAGCGGCAAATTTTGGGCGAAAGAAATTGGAAAATGTTTAACCCCACGTGACTTGCTATATTGAATTAATTTTAAAATTATCTCGACGGCGGCAGACGGTTAGCCTCTAGGTGCCCCAAAATCTCCAAATAAATCCGCCTCTATCTCTTACGATCGAAACAACAATGCCGCATAATTACGAATCATCAATAAGTGATCTCTGTCCCGAATGGGAGATCTACGCCAATGGGTGTTACTGTCACCCGTATCTGCCCGGAGTCATCAGCGCTCTAAATCCTACGTTAAACTCGGAGATACCACCTACGTCCTGGCCGTTCGGTAGGAGGTGTTTCATTGATGGCCAGCCTCGAACGATCCAGACGGTTCGGGAAGGAGAAATGGGGGGACCTGTGGCTGGCTTATTGAGGTGTTTCATTCATATATCGGAGAAAGAGTCGAAACAGGAATATCAAGAATTTCATAAAGTGGGCGCTACCAGATCACCAACTTTAACATTCCTCTCCGCTTTAGGAGAGGCACTGCAAGCCCCCCGTTTCGCTTGCAACACTTGAAGCTACTTTCCTCTGTAGGAACGCAGCGAACTAAAAATATACGAGCTACGTGTAATCTCGGGAATCACCTGATCGCCTCTCTTGATGCTCTTCACTAGCTTCGGGAAATAGCGGGCGAATCGTTTCGGTTTGTTTGGCCTCTCCTCTTCAGGGATCTTCTTCAGCCAGGGCCTTTCGCCGTTGTCGACGAAGATCACGGCGGGAGCGAATTCTCTAGCCACTTTCGCGATCATGTTGGTTAACTTTTGCTGGTCCCTTCGACCGTCATACTTGCCCACCAGGACTTCAGGCGTCATGTCGATCATCAGTGCCCCAAGCTGCAGGTGATTCGAGCAGAGTGTCTCAGCTCCAACCCCTTAACCACTTTGGAGACATAAACGGTAACATGGAGCCTCACAGACTCCGCCACGTTATTAACACAAAATCTATTGCTCGAACACTCCCACCCATAACACGGAAATTAACCCCACCTAATTTTAGGAACGTACTTCAATCCACGTGGCCGATAGTCCACACGCATAAATGCAGTGCTGGATTTACCCTTAGGCTAACAAAGCTGAAGCCTAGGGCCCCGTTTAGCTGGGGCGCCTCATTCTAAATATTTTCTCCGAAAAATTAGCATTTTTTATATTATTTTTATTAACTTATATCTTTAATGTTTACTTATGTTAATGTTACGTTTAGTTTTGATATTCAATGTTAATTGTGAAATTAAATTCCTATTTAGATTATACGAGTATTATGATAAAAAAATCAAATCAGCGTTATTTTATTTTTTACATTTAACCGAGGGCCCACCAAATATTCAGCTTGGGGTCCCCTGAAAGGTAAATCCGGCTCTGCAGAAGTGTTACATAAAACAATAATTCTGCAGGAATTTATTAGACTCCACGTCACCGGTTAAGGATTAAAGAGAAGTAGCTCCCGATAAATACCTCCGAGCAAATGGCGTTCACCAGGAAGCTCTTCCCGCATCGCGCAAGGCCGCAGATGCAGACGGACCGTATCAGGGGTGCGACCTGGTGGATCTCCTTAGAGCTGAGAGGCAGCACACAGTAGTCCATGACCACCTCCTTGATCTCGCCTATGCGGTGCTTGTAGTCCCGTAACTCCCTAGCTGCTTCGTAATTCTGATAGGAGAGGTCCCCCAGCCAGTCGTTGATGGAAACAGAAGGGTAGTCCCTGATAATATCCGCCCTCGCTAGTTCCTTGAAGATATCTTCCACGGGGACGGCACCCAAAGGATCTCTCTTCTTCCTCTTCTTCCTTTTCCTTTTCTTCCCAGCTGTCGCCGAGGCCGAGTAAATGCACTTAATTAGCGCTGGACAATCCATACTGTAATCACTTTATGTATCATACTCCGCGAGGCCTTTAGCTGATGGATGCTCGTTAAAACGATCGATTGTAGGCTGTCGCAAGCAGCTGCACGCCTACCGTCGCGACCATAAAAGGACCAGTTTGATGTATGGTAACGGTCTCGTCGGTTAATGAGCGATTACTTCTTGATTAGTGCCTCGCAGAATGCAAGTATCTCTCTGGCGAAATTACTTTCTCGCCCTGGACGTATATTTTACCGATCTCCAGGGGAGTTTCCCCCACTGTACCTTCGCTTGGTACTTGCTCTCAGAACACATTCATTCATCAATCGGACGTTAAGGGGGTACAGGAGTATTGTACGACAAAAAATTTAAAAAATGAAATTAAAACCGACTTCAAAGAAATAAAAATGCACTAACGAGTAAAAAAAGGTTTTTTCCCCTTATTTAATCCTTCGTGGTCACACCTTCTTATAATTGGTCAGACGGGGTTCACTGTACCCTAGTTACTGAGTTACCATTTTCGTATTTTTGAATTATTTAACTTTTCAATGATATTTGTACATGCGTAATATTTATACAGTCATGGTCTAATAGTCTTTTTCTAAAAGTGTAATTTCTGATATGATAAAATTTGTAGTTGAAAATGAGGGATTTTCCATGGTTGTGGGAAAAATCGAATTTTTTAAAAAAAAATTTATTCTTGCCATAAATCCCGTTTGGAAGACGTAAAGGTGCGACATTTCAAATCAAAAATTGCTCTGGGGGTGCAATACACCCCGTGTGACCACGAAGGATTAATCTACATTTGCCTCATCATTTGCACTGTGTAAATCCAGCGTCGACTTCAAAAATATGAGACTCGCAGATTAAATAAAGGAAAACATTATTCTTTACCTTTTAGTGCAATTTTATTTTTTTAATTTCGGTTGTAATTTTTTTTAAATTCTTTAGTCGTTCAATATTCCTCTAGTAACTTACATTTCTGCTTAGGTATATCAAGCTCCCGTTTGTCAGCCTTGTAGTCCCTCCTCAGCGCGGTGTTCAGCCTCCTCAGCTCCAGCCTCATGAGTTCGTCGACCACTTGCCTCATCTCCAGCTGAAGCTCATATCCGAGCTGGTCCATGATCAGGTCGCGGTAAATCTTCTGCGGTGGGTCGCCCAGGTCGTCCCGGAAGCTCCAGTCATCGATGAAGTCCTGATTGGTGGCATCGAGAAGGGTGAACGCCTTGGTCTGGGGCATCCAAGGGGGCCTCTTTCTCCTGACCCTAGTCGTCTCCACCGCCTTGTCTGGTTCGGTCTTCTGCGCCGCCTTCTCAATCAGATACTCCTGAGGGGTGAGAGTCTGGCCAGTGGCGATCAGAACGCTGCCACCCACGCTCGCGGCTGGGTAGACGTCGAAGTGTCCCGTCTCGTTGTACCAGACTATAAACCACTCCCGAATCTCGTCAGTGATGTCTTCTATCAAGCCTGGTCCTCTGAGCTTCCATAGCTTTTGGAACAACGAATAGTTAATCGACCCCAGGAAGCTTCTAACAGCCGTAGCCGTAAAATCAACATTACTCTAGCTCTGTCTTCCTCAGCTGCTTTCTCAACCCCGGCAGCGATCCTTGGGATCACTTCCAGCCTCTTCCAGAAATTCTCTCTGTCTTTCGCGAACACTTTGTCACACTTCCGTCTTGGTACTGTGAGCTCCAGCAACTCTTCTAAGCGTTCCACTCTCTTCTTCATCCTCTTCTTCGCTATGTACCTCCTCCAGGCTCGTTGTATCGTCCAGGCAGCCTTCTCTTTCGTAGCTTTCGGCGTCTTCGTCGGAACTATTTCTCCAGTCTGTACCTTCCTCTGGTAATTATACATCCGTTCCACTGTGGCGTTAATGCACGGGATAATAGAGACGAAGAACGGTTTGTTGCGATGGAAAGTCTCACCTTCGAAACCGTCTCGACGACCGACTCTTCCTCTTTCGTGGCTTTGTATGAGCAATATCGCGTTCCTCATAGTTTCTTCGGCGGCCTCGCGAGCTTCTCGGGCGGCCTTCTGTTCCGGCGTTTCTCGGAGAATAGCTGGCACCACGTCTTCTTCCGGAGCTTCTTCTTTCACTCTTCTTCTTCGCGCTCTTGTCGTGGTTTCTTGGGATTCATCGTGACTCTCCGCGTCGGTTAGAGTCTCCTCGTTTGGAATTTCTATGGCTGTTGTCGCGCGGAAGAAAGGCAGACATTTATATCAGTGACGCTTGTAGCAGTTAAGAAATTATTGTTTTAGCAATCGATTCAGCAACTTGCTTTTATGAGCTTCTTCAATCAACTCTTGGATGCGTTTCCTGCGCTGAACTACGAGGTCCTTGCCAGTCGCGCATACAGAGATCTCCACGTCTCCTGGTGTGTACTTTAACTGATTCATATGGTCGTCGGGCCATCTGCAGAGTGTTTTCCATTCGAAGGTTGTAAAATGGGGAGTTTTGTGAAGCTTAACGCGCGACGCGAAGATTTGACCGTATATTTATTTAAAATTTTTTAATGGGAAAGTAAATGTATTCATTTATAGTATATATATAGTAATTTCGTCAATAAATTGTGATATATAAAAATAATCAAGTAATATCTACAAAATGAAAAGGTGGTTTACTTAAAATGGGCTAAGTGTAGTAGTACAGAAAAAATATAGTGTTTGGATAAAATTATAATTTTTTTTCTTGAAAATTTCTGGGTTGGGCCCAAAAATAAATACCAAAAAGATTTATTGCATTATATGTCGTATCTAGGAAGATAAGAATCCTTAAAAATAGCTTCATTTTTTAAACCGTCACAGTGGACTCCTTAATGTTTTGGGTCGAAGCGCTACAGCAAGGAACACGTACCTACTTATACGCGTGTAACTTTGTCAATTTTAGTCGAACTAACTTGACACTTTCCGGGAATATTTTCAAGATGTACTTGAAAAAAATATAAAAATTGAAAAATCGATTTTTCAAAAATTTCTAGATAGGCCTCCCCCTTCAATGGAGGAAGGTCCTACATTCGCCACTTTACTCTCACAGCTCCCGCGCGACGCGCGTTAACACCATAAAGTATCGCTTCATAAAGTTTCATAAAGCTTCTCGGCATTACTGATAATCCGAATTCTCCAAATTAACGATCGCCCGTTTGTATTCGAGCATCCTCCCGGTGGCGCAGTCCAAGACGCGTTTTATCAAGGCTCTCTTCTGCGTCTGCACCATCTGATCGTGGCAAACTATCAGCCTCTGCACCAGATTACGATACCTGAAAAGTTCGTCGGTTCGCGTGGTTAATCAGAATTGGTAACGCGACGTGCACCAACAATTTGTACCTCAGATACGTCGGGATGATTAAATTTAAACCCTGCGCTATCCTCCTCGTTCGTGGTTGTTGTTGCACCTTTCGATCGAGCTCCAGTAACTTCTCCAGATCGTCCCTCGCGATGAGCCATAGCTCGTTGTAGTAGGTATGTGACATTGACTTGAACCGGTTTATTCGATGATCCTTTATTGAATTATTGTTGGCTCTTCATTGTAGGAAGCTGAGTGGTGAATTTGGTAGGGTTGTGGGGCCGAAAGTCGGGTTATTTTGGGTGGATGGCGTGGAAATGGGACGAAGTTCAGTCGACAACGTGTCGATTACTCGCCTTCATTTCATTCGTAGCATCTATATAAATTAGAGCTCTTACTTTTTACCCGTCGGGTACCCGGGTAGCCGGAAATTACCCGAAATAACTTCAAGCCATTGAATGTGGTATTGTGTGTGATTGTCTGTGGTATAGTCTGATGTTAGCCAAATATGATCGAACAATACCATATTCAATGGCTTGAAGTTATTTCGGGTAATTTCCGGCTACCCGGGTACCCGACGGGTAAAAAGTAAGAGCTCTAATATAAATACATACTCGTGATTTTCATAAAATTAGGTTTTCCTGTATGCGACTAAACGCAACGTCAAGAACTTCAAAGTCGATTTTCTCGAAAATGAAGGGCAATATCAATAAATTTTATTTTTTTTTCTCGACTTATCTACTTATTATAAATTGAAAAGAAAGAGTAACTTTTTCTCATATCACGCTTCATTTTCGAGAAAATCGACTTTGAAATTCTTGACGATTTGTCCAGTCGCGTATAGGGAAACCTACCCTAATGAAAACCATGGGCGATTAGGACGTAAGTAATTTGCCCATAGATGTATACCTATAGTTTTAGCATGTAGTAGTACTTAGTATGTAGACTTTAATCGTCACGATCAGCGAGCAGATTCTTCCCTGATATCTCATAATTAATCGCGTTTCCAGGATGCTGTGGAAGCCTCAATGCTGGCTGATCCTGCTGCTAACGCTGGCGTCGTGCATGGGCGCAACGAAGGACGACCTCTTGGAGGATGGGACGACGCCGAGCGTGACCGTCGCGGCGGCGTTCACGGCGGCGTCGGTCGTGAACGAGACCGAGGAGGTGTCGGTGGATTCGTCAAAGTCTGTAAAAAGCCCGGACGAGGGGAATGTTAAAGAGACGTCCCACGCGCCCTCGCCTTCGCCTGACACCGTTTGGGAGTGTCCAAATATTACAAAAGCGGGCGTCGAGTGTTCCTGCGACTTTCCACACACGCTGAGATGCACCGGCGATAGAACGGCGCTGCAGGTAATTCTCGCCCATTCAAGTCACTCGTCCCGAACACATGTACGCACAGTGACTCATGGATTCGTTCACGAGAGAGATTAACGTGTACAGCTGCTCCGGCTCGTGCGGAGTGTGCATTGCAGTATGCGTGTAACTTTGTGGAGAGAGGGTACATATTCTTTAAAAGATCTAAAGATGTTCTGTTGGATCCAAATATAGAATTGAATAATGAATTCTGTTATTGGATAACAATAAGGTAGTTTCGACCTGTTTTTTAAAACGTATTTTCAATCAGCTTCTTTTTAAAAGCTATCTGTTAAATTAAGTCCCAAAAATTCTAAGGTAAAGTTTGGACATTGTAGAATATATGTTCGTCGTTGAAAATGAACATTTATGGGCTCTCCCTACTTTGACGGCCTGAAAGGGAGCGATATTTGGGATTTTTTAAAAAGAGAAACCCTCAAATTATATTAATTGAAAACTTTATGTCTAGATTTGTGCACATTTCGACAACATATTGAAAAAAATTTAATAAAAAAAACCGATACCTGAAATTTTAAACGCGTTTTTCTTAAATCGATGTTTTTCGAATTTGTTACCATGATATCTCAAAAACCACTCAGACAGCCACTATAACTCCGGATATAACCATTATTTCTCCATACAATTTTTTTTACATATTCTCTAAATATTGACAAATGAAGCTACAAAGCTAGAAGTAGATATATTTAATAGTTTTGTTTTAAAAAATTCCTAAAGATCGCATCATTTTTCGTCCGTCAAGGTAGGGAGACCCATCAAGTATCATCAGGTTTAAACAGTAGTTATCAGTTCCCATGATGCCTTAAAGATATTTTACCTCAAATAGTGGGCCATTTTGACCCAGTTTGATCACCGAGTGTTAAAGAAACTTTTCGTATAGCAACGCTCGAGCTTGCCTTCGCAGTCTCTTATTATTTCGCCGTACTATCGAGGTCAGTGATTTTTTAGCCACCCGCCAGGTAGGCGTGGGCGTATAGACCGCCAATGAAATACAAGTCGTATTATCCAAGGGAGCATTGTGCGGAGCGCCTCTCTTTCTCTCGTCTCGTGCACGTTTGCTGCATCGCGGCGAATGTCCCGTTACCAATTACTTCAACGAATATACCCTGCTTTACGATACCACCGCGAGTCGCGCAATCCTTGGTGTAATTCGCTGCTCTGTTGGTTAATCGGAGTAGTAAATGATTGTCCCCTGATTAGATTTTATCCTTGGATAATTCTTATCGCGATACCAAGTGATTCAAGCTTCCACTAAAATTGGCATCTTCTTTTTTCCAGGCTATCAGCAGGTGTCTGAGATCCAGTCGTCCAGGAACAATTTCCCTTCTCGACGTAACCGTGACGGGTGTCTCCCTGTTGCCATCGCGCTTCTTAGACGTGGTTGCCCTGCATGGGCTGGTGATTTCCACCGGGGAACTGAGACGCGTTCACGAGAATGCTTTCACTGGCCTCAGCAGGCCTCTGCAGGCCCTTGGACTTCCCAATAATCTCTTAGACGCCGTCCCTACGGTCGCTCTGTCCCGTCTGGTCGGTCTGGAGCGTTTGGATCTGTCCCAGAACAAGCTGAAGACTCTGGAGGCAGACTCCTTCAAGGTACCTACGGCAATCAATTTGCATGTAATAAACCAACAGGGATAGGAAACGAATGGCAAGCCCACTGGCCTGTAAGATAATTAATAACTCAACACCCACGGTGGCCATAATTTTCCTTACTGTAACAACAGACGTCGCTGTAGCTGTTTGTCTTTCCCGTGGAAAAATCTGGCTGGCTCGAGATAGTCTTGAGCAGAGAGGGGCAAAATTTTTGTTTAAGTAAAATATGGAATAAAGTTAACCCAAATTAAAGTTACAGAGATTAGTTTCTTCAGTGCTGAAATTGAAACACTCGACGAATAAGAAAATTAGCTTTAATCATCGAATAATATCTAAAGTTAAAGTAACTTTTATTCGATCCGTTATTTAAATAATGTTTTATTTAGTTAATCCCCAATTCTGGTCGCGAGGCACCGCAGTCGCCTCTCTTGATCGTAATTCGCTTGTATCACGCTGCAACGTTTCAGGGCCTGTCGAACCTGACGTACTTGGACCTGTGCGACAACCTGTTGTCGCAGTTATCGCCGCAAGCATTCGCCGCTTTGCCCGCGTTACGCTCGCTGCGGATGCGCGGCAACCGGCTGAGCGTCTCTGCCCTGTCAGCACTCAGAGGCTTGAGGATCCTGGAGGAGCTCGACCTCTCCAACAACCTGCTGCTGGGTCCCATGGGCCCGAACCTCCTCCCCCAGATGCCCAGGTTACGCTTCCTCACCGTGTCCGAGAACGAGTTGGTGAACGTGCAGCAAGGAGCCCTCGAGGGGCTGAAGAACCTATCCTACCTCAGCTTGAGCCACAATCAGGTAACGCGTTTTTACTTTGTCAAGTTACGGGACAGGCCTGAATACAAGTTCATTCGCAGATCGACGTGCTGGAGGATCACTCGTTCAAGTACCTGTCGACCCTCACTAGGCTCGACATGGCGAACAATCGCATCGTGGCCGTGTCCAGCTCCTCTTTAGCGCACTTGGAGAAGCTAACAACGTTGGACCTCACGCACAACTTCCTGCGATCACTGACGGCCGACTTGGTGGTGCCGCTTAAGAGCCTTCAAGACCTCCGCCTGGACGACAACGACATCACGATGGTGGCCAACGACGTGCCAACGTCCAAGCTACGGCTCAAGAGGCTCTCCTTAGCGGACAACCCCTTGAACTGCGACTGCACGCTCCTGGAATTCGCTAATTGGTTGAGCAACTCCACTTTGAACGAGGAGGACAAGTCGTCGGCGGTGTGCGCGACGCCTCCTGCCTTGGAGAACGGTATACTGACGCAGGTTTCTCCTGGCAGCCTCCTCTGCGGCGAGCCGACGCCACCGATCATGACCAGAGTGCCTCTGGCCGGTGCTCAGCTGTCGCTGAAAGAGTTCCACTACGACAAATCGACCGGCGTCAACCTGCTGTGGCACGTGGAACCATGCACGGAGCGATACACGTGCGATACCTTGATAGTATACGAGACTGTAGGCGACAGCGAGGTGGAGACTGATTCCAGTTCCTTTCATTGCGACTCGCGCATGATGAGAGACCCTTGCTCGCTGCCTGTGGCTGTACCTGCCTCGTTGCATCTGCAACCGGGCCACAAGTATCGTTACTGCGTGGTGCTTCTGGTACCGACCAGCTACGACGACGTTTCCTTAGGTCTGGGTTGCAGCGACGTGATCACCCTCGACGAGACGAAGCGGGAGTTGCAACGGGTCGGCGAGGAAGCTACAATGCCAGAGCCTTTGGCGTCGGACGCGAGGATCACCGGGGTGCACGTTAACGTGTCCGCTCAGGGCTTTCTGCGCGTCGACGTTAGCTTGTCCACCTCGATGAAATCCAGGCGACCAGAGTGCGAACTGTCCGTCGTCGTTTTCGACGCCGAGTCCGCGGTGCACAAGCAGAAGCTTAACTGTAGCTTGACGTTTGTAATGTTGGAGGTACTCTTGCCAGGTCGGTACAAGGTCTGCGCGAGCCTGGGCGAAGTAAAGGAGGAGGATGTTATCGCGAATTTCGTGGACGACAGGGGCAGGCTTCGTTGCGTCGAGGTGCAGAGATTCAAACAGAACACCGAGATTATCGTGCTAGCCATAGTGGGTGCTAGCTGCGCGTTGTTAATTGCGCTCGTGGTACTCGGTCGATCGGTTGTCAAGAGGACGAGACATCCCAGAATACAGACGCAATGCTTCCTGCCCGCTCAGGAGTTCGAGATAACTCATAAAGCGCATTATATCAAATTGCTGGCCACGACGAAAGTTTGATGTGTTGGAAGTAGCGTCTCGGACTTCGTTTAAGATGTAGGAACATTTTAAATAATTACAGATCTTCCCCTCGGGACTGGGAGGTCCCGTTTCGTTGAAACATCTTCCGGCAGCTTTGTAAATAATACAGCTCGTCTTTGTTGATTATTTAAAGTCTTTGAAATTGAGTAATACGTGTTCGGTAGGAGTAAAGGGTGTCAGATCTGAGTTTACTGTATAAGATCGTCCCCGTGAGCTACTAGTCACAAAGCCGATAATTCCAAATAGAATGATATGTATCAGTAAGTGGTAAGAATCCATAGATGATTCAGTGAACAATGGAAGGACGTAATGGAATCGATCTGATATAATCTCAGCAATAGTTGTCTTCTATGTGGGATTATTTGCAAGAAATCGGTCGAGACAGATTCCTATAATGATCTGTTAATGTCTGGAGTACTCAGTTTCCGCACTGCCATCGTAATTTGTTTAAGTGAATAATATATGATGAATAGAAAGCTCTACTAATATTTTACTGATACGCGCCAATTACATGTAAACCGTATTTCATAGTAAACGGACCTTCACCGTGGATGTAGAAGATCGAAATTCGAAACATCTAGCGCAGAGTATCGTGCAAATTAATATAGACAATGCGCGCAAGGCGTGATACTGTGCAAGTTAGATGCAAAGTGCATTGTTTTGTGTATCGTTAGTATTTAATGTCATAAAAGTGTTGTATTTATAATAATTATTTAAACTTTAGTTTGATGTATAAAGTTAAAAATTGACATTAGAGAATATGGTACTAACAATATATTTCTATACATTTTCCAAGTCTTATACCTAGATTATATTATACCTTATGCAAGTATCAGCCTGATGCTTGCATAAATGATGTAAATAATAAGTGATAAGGAACAGAATATTCTTGTAACTCTGTTATATCTACTTGAATGAATATTTTTTATTGTAATATATTATTAATTCTACTGTGTTACTTTATGCAAATACTCCTTTAAAATTACAAGCATACAAGCACGGGCGAGGTATAGAATAGACCTGACACTGAATGTATTTTTGTTTGCCGGGATTCAGGGGCCTCAGGACCCCGTTACCATTTTAGTGTCACATGCAACGTTACCGGGAAAGTCTCGAAACAGATTTTAACACCATGCGTGGTGGGAATTCAAATTCAACGCGGGGAAAATTAGATCGTTTGAAACCAGTGCTATTTTTTTTAAGTTAATGTATTTAAGGTTTGGAATAAATAAAGTGCTCGACATGACCGTCCCATGCGAGCGACTGCAGGAAACCAGAGATGGGCAAAAAAATATTTGAAATAAAAATTTGTGTATGAAATTTTTATTTGAAATAATTTGTTGCCTATCACTGCAGGAGACAGCCTTCGTCAGCCGGCGATCGTCTCGTTCTTTTGTTCATGTCGATGAGCTCGACGTTGTGGTTTCGGCCACGTCCACCAATACGTTTGCAGACCTCAGCATCTATTGTTCTGAGTTTTCTCGATTTCAAAAAAGTAAAAGTGTGCTAAAAAGTAAAAAATAATGTCGTTTCTTATTTAATCTACGACACTCAATTTTTTTAAGTCGGCGCCAGATTTACACAGTGCAAATGATTAGGCGCCGATATAAAAAAAATTGAGAGTCGTAAATTAAATAAGGAACAAAATGTTTTTTCGAAATCGCTTTTAATTATGATTAGAATATTTGACAAGCACAGCTATCGGCTCGGTTCTCACCGATTACCAGGTCTCACCGCGGGGAGGTTGCTGCGTTTCGAGACCCGTAGAGATATGATGAACGGGTGATTTCAACAACAGGTGCTCTTAAAAAACATTAAAACACGCTGTTTACAAATTACGTTATTACAAGCGAATGAAATTTGGTTTGCGTTAAATAAACCGGAATAGGACAGTAAGGTTAAAAGGCGAATGTGATATCGTTTTATTTTCATCCTTCTTTCTCTTCCGTTAAACGGAATAGGTTCATAAGACGATTTTTAAATTGTTACTCTAACAGAAACATTTGTAAATCGCAGGCTTCGACTTTCAATTTTCAAAACATAAGCTAGTTTTAGCCGTGCTGAATTCTAATTCCTACCACGCGTAGCGTTACGATCTGTTTCGAGACTTCACCGGTAACGTTGCATGCGACACTAAAATGGTAAGTGGGTCCTCGGACCCCCCAAACCAGTAACAGAAAAATACATTGTTTGATAGGTCCATTGACGAAATATAGAAATAATTCTATATTTCATCAAAATCTGACCATTTCACGCGATGCAGCAGACACTTTACCTTTGGAAAGCATGAACAGTAATGTCAAAACACGTTTTGTTTTCACTACAGAAACGAAATAGTTTGGCAAAACTCAGGGTGCCAACAGTGGTACTCACGCGCGTTAAGCGATTGTGTTACGCTGAGCGGCAGTAGATCGCATGCGGCCGTTGACTACCATTGTCGACACCGCGCGTTTTGCCAAACTATTTCGCATCTGCATTGAAAACAAAACGGGACTTACCATTTCTGTTCATGATTTCCGAAGGAAAAGTGTCTGCTGCATCGCGTGAAATAGTCAGATTTTCTCCTAAACCCTTAGTTTTGGAAATAAATTGAAAGATATCTTCAAAAATGGGTGCATTTCGGGTGATCGTTGTTTATGCATATTTAAATGTACATAATGCAATAATAACTTATACCGTTGTATTCGGGAGGGTTCATAGAATAATTTGACGCAAAGAGCAACCGAATAACTATTACCGTTTCGACACAAAAGATGTTCAAAGTCGAAAATTTGCGTACAGTCCGAGTATTGCTCGGTTGCGCAGAACAACGGCCGACCAGATCGATCCTTTGCCTCTTGGGCTATGGTTCCAAGACGAATATTATCACCTTCTGTCGTTCGAACGAACGCAGATGATTATTCGCGGAGTTATTGTTAATCTTACGCGAGCAGACTGTCAGCTGTTTGCTGTGTCGTTGCGAATGCAACACCCCTCGTTCAGGTGGGAACATACTGTGCATTCTTTCAGCAGAAACGTCGGCCAGCACGTTCCAATAAACGTCACGCAACCACAGCGCCAGCTAATGAGAGGGTTAAACCAAAGACGCTGTGCCGTGGACACGAAGGAACTTACGAACGGCTTCGTTCACGCGAGACCCTGCGGGGTTGTTAACGAAATCGTTGCTTTGGATCAAAACGGCGATAAAGGATATCGTAATGCGAGACCTAGTAACTGAGAAAGGAGCAACCGTTTGGGAAATATGGCACCAAGATTGCTATTGGAGTCTTGTTTCTTTAATATTATTGGAGAAATAAAATGTAATTGTAGAAGAAATATTTGGAATCGAATCTGGACGGATATAGATTAACGAAGATAGATGATCGCAGCCAATCGGCTCGTATTACTTGTCACGTAATTAATAATTGTATTACAATGTTACTTGTCATACGATTAGTAATTATAGTTCAAATAATACAGATTGCCCAGGTCTCACCACGAGGAGGTGCTGCGAGTGGAGACCCGCCCTAACCGCGGCCCATCCGCCCTCCTTTTATGCAAAATTTTATTTTCATTTCCATAGATCCCCCTGATACACGGTTGCAAAACGATCCTCGATCGCTCGACAAGCGGGCATCAGAGGGAGTCCTTCTGTAAAAAGCTACCGCGATAAAGCTAACCTGAATTTAAAATATTTCTTTGTTTCTTTCATTTCAAATTTTAAAAACTTTCTGGTATATTTGTACCATGATAATTATTCACTAATTGCGAATAAAACAAAGAAAAGGGGGGCAAATTTGAGGGAAATTATTAGGGAAAACAGTGATAATGATACATCATTATAGGATATGTTATATGATATATCATTATTTAGCAAAAAGTTTTCCCCTTTTTTCTTTATTTCATTCCTAATTGGTGAATAATTATTATTTCCTATTCATTACTAGGAAATATGCCAGTGTATATTTGCTATGCTTACTTAAATACTAATAATTCCTACCTATACGAGCACTCGTATTTAATAATTGCTACTTATATTTAGTTATATGCTACTTATGTTTAGTTATATTTAGTTATAAACACTGCAGTGTTTAATTATTTCCTTAAAAACTACTTAATTCTATGTGGCCACTAAACACATTACCTCATCATATACATATCTACTTAAATTTAAATAATGACCTGCCTAATAAAAATCTGAAATTGTCATGTGTTTCTTACTTCCCTCGATGGACCCACGATGTTACCTGAAACATTCTCAAAAGTATCTATTAATAAAAATTCCTTGAGATTTCGTTTCTCAAGGATGATGAATCTGAAATCATATTTCTGAAATAATCTTCACACATAATACATCTGTAACAGAAACTTTCTCAGTGAATTAGTACCTACAATCTATCTCGATTAAGTAATGTAATTTCAACAGATATAGGGTAGATGTAACGTTTTTGGCTATTGCACTGTTTTTGGCCATGTGCATTATATTATCTTATTTTTAAATTGCTTGCAGATCATTATTGTGTGGAGAATTTCACATCATAAATATTTGATTTAGTATACTGCCCGAAATATAAGGTTATATGTATTGCTTACACGGAAAAATATTAAATTTTTTAAGAAGTGGCCAAAACTGGTACAATACCTTAAAATGGTCACAAATGATGCATCTACCCTAGTCTTTTCATTGAATCACTATTGCTGAAATATTGAAATATCATATTTGAAGCTACAAGCCAAAACTCAATATGGAATATCGATTTGGTATTAAGATGAAAGAAGGAAGAGATTAAAAAATACTGCTTCATTGTCAGCAGACAAAGTAGGCAATCAAAACTTTAGCAATTCGTGAAAAAGAAGCTACTAATGATATTACATTTCATTCCGAAACAATTAATATTCATAATATTAAGCACATTGGGTGCTTTGTTACATCAACTCAATAATTTCCTTCTAATTCCTCATTAATTGGCATCTTCAAAGTTGATTTATCGACAATCAATCATAATATACTATAGTTAATCAAAAACATTTATGCAAATGTTGAAAATTGGAATAATTGCACTTTACTGCACAGTATTTGAAGTTACTGTCATACAGAAAGTAGCAACAACGAGCACGTGTTAATATTGAAAATTTACTATCAATATAAAGTGCCGAATTGCAGTTACCTACTTTTTCAGTGCAAATTTCGTTTCAATATCATCAAATTAAGCAACAATCGCGGGTGAATTTTGATCAATGCAAAGGAATGTTGAAAATTTATAAAAATAAAAAACTACATTTCTTATCAATCTGAAAATAAATACAAGGAAGGACGAAGTTACTATGCAAAAATCGGCAACGCTAATGAGGAATAGCTACTACTACTTTTCAAAGACTCTAATTAGAACTTGAATTGAATGGAGGTGTGTCAGAAGTCTGCGATTTTTTTTACAAATAATGAATTACACCTTTCATCGCCATTCTTTCAGTCACAAAATAAAATTTTTCAAATGCCATTCCATGAAAATTGGAACTTGAAATTTAAAAATATTCTAAAACAAAATAAAAAACATTTGTCTGCAAGATATGAATATACTTTTAAAACAATATTTCCAGTGACAAACACTCGATTCAAGGGTGGGTAGGCGGTGATAGGAGAAGGAGGATGGTGCAGCCACTTAGGGCTGCTGAAAAAAATGATCAGTAGCCAGAAGGGCAGCTGATCATTGGCCACTCATTAATGCAAGAAACCCGTGAGTGGACCGTTTCTATATTTTGCAACGCTAACTTATTACAGACTAAAATCAACTCCCGAGCACAGTCACTAGGACTTTGGACTACTCGCAGCACTAATTTCTCAAATAACTTCAAAATTCCCGGATGGTGCTTCATTACTGAAAATTCTACTATACTCAATACAAATCCCGAATAGCAAACGAAAAAGCTCCCAAGGAGCTATACTACTCTAACAAATATAAAAATCTATCGAGAACCACCAGATGGGTGGCTTCATTTTTCGCAAAACTAATAAAAATTTAGTGCACCTGTGTCTTGTAATACGCAACTCTAACTTTAATTCGTTGCAACCTTCCTGAAGGCTGTGTAGAGTCCCCTGTGCTGCAAATCCAGCAGCTCGGGACTCTTTTTTTCCCAGGAACATGTCTCCAGACATGTCCCAGGACAGTTTCGGGGCATTGGGGTCTGGGGGTCGCAACTCTAATTACAAACGCGATCAGTCATCATCGCAACAATACCTCAAAAAAATATCAAGAATCAAACTAGGACGAGTAATTAAAAAAACGCGATCAGTCGCATCGCAACTCTACGGACATTCCACGCGAAATCGGACACTTTTCGGAGTAACATTTCGAATGTTGCTGGAATTTGAACATGTTGTAGTCTTTAGTGATATTTAAACGTACCTCAAGGGATTTTTCAAAATTTTGAAAAATGTCGATTTTACAGCTGTAAGGTAAGGGCTACCTTTTCCTCAATAAATTATACCTAGCTATGTAAGGAGTAAATGGATGGAGATGAGATTTACAGTGCTTACAGAGAAGACATTAAAGTTTTAAGAGAAAATTATTTCAGTTTAAAAAAATAAAAATTTGTACCATTTTTGTGCAATTATTTTAATCAAATGCAGTTTTTTAACATCGGGCGTGATTTTAAAAATCCCCCCAAAAAGGATAATATAGTTCTATCATTCCTCTGATGGACACATTTTCAAAAATATTTGGACATTTTAAAATTGGCCCCGTAAAAATTGTCGAAAGTTGACGTTGCGTCAAATCGCTCCGGCTCGACTGGCTGGGCCGTGCGATATTCGCAGTGGCCAAGCGGCTATATCTACTATTCTTATACGGTGTTCTCGAATATGGTAAGTATTTGTAAAAAATTGAAGAAGGAAAACTTTTACTGCTTTTTATACACAACATAATACGGTAACTCAATTTTGGGTGTTCGCAATATTTTCCTTGAAACGAAGGTGACGCTCAGTTTTTTAAATGGAATGCCATTAAATATTTAGCATTCCATTTAAAAAACTAAGGGTCTCCATTGTTTCAAGGAAAATATTGCGAACACCCAAAATTGAGTTACCGTATTACGTTGTGTATAAAAAGCAGTGAAAGTTTTCCATCTTCAGTTTTTTATAAATACTTACCATATTCGAAAACACCGTATAAGAATAGTAGATATAGCCGCTTGGCCACTGCGAATATCGCACGGCCCAGCCAGTCGAGCCGGAGCGATTTGACGCAACGTCAACTTTCGACAATTTTTACGGGGCCAATTTTAAAATGTCCAAATATTTTTGAAAATGTGTCCATCAGAGGAATGATAGAACTATATTATCCTTTTTGGGGGGATTTTTAAAATCACGCCCGATGTTAAAAAACTGCATTTGATTAAAATAATTGCACAAAAATGGTACAAATTTTTATTTTTTTAAACTGAAATAATTTTCTCTTAAAACTTTAATGTCTTCTCTGTAAGCACTGTAAATCTCATCTCCATCCATTTACTCCTTACATAGCTAGGTATAATTTATTGAGGAAAAGGTAGCCCTTACCTTACAGCTGTAAAATCGACATTTTTCAAAATTTTGAAAAATCCCTTGAGGTACGTTTAAATATCACTAAAGACTACAACATGTTCAAATTCCAGCAACATTCGAAATGTTACTCCGAAAAGTGTCCGATTTCGCGTGGAATGTCCGTAGAGTTGCGATGCGACTGATCGCGTTTTTTTAATTACTCGTCCTAGTTTGATTCTTGATATTTTTTTGAGGTATTGTTGCGATGATGACTGATCGCGTTTGTAATTAGAGTTGCGACCCCCAGACCCCAATGCCCCGAAACTGTCCTGGGACATGTCTGGAGACATGTTCCTGGGAAAAAAAGAGTCCCGAGCTGCTGGATTTGCAGCACAGGGGACTCTACACAGCCTTCAGGAAGGTTGCAACGAATTAAAGTTAGAGTTGCGTATTACAAGACACAGGTGCACTAAATTTTTATTAGTTTTGCGAAAAATGAAGCCACCCATCTGGTGGTTCTCGATAGATTTTTATATTTGTTAGAGTAGTATAGCTCCTTGGGAGCTTTTTCGTTTGCTATTCGGGATTTGTATTGAGTATAGTAGAATTTTCAGTAATGAAGCACCATCCGGGAATTTTGAAGTTATTTGAGAAATTAGTGCTGCGAGTAGTCCAAAGTCCTAGTGACTGTGCTCGGGAGTTGATTTTAGTCTGTAATAAGTTAGCGTTGCAAAATATAGAAACGGTCCACTCACGGGTTTCTTGCATTAATGAGTGGCCAATGATCAGCTGCCCTTCTGGCTACTGATCATTTTTTTCAGCAGCCCTAAGTGGCTGCACCATCCTCCTTCTCCTATCACCGCCTACCCACCCTTGAATCGAGTGTTTGTCACTGGAAATATTGTTTTAAAAGTATATTCATATCTTGCAGACAAATGTTTTTTATTTTGTTTTAGAATATTTTTAAATTTCAAGTTCCAATTTTCATGGAATGGCATTTGAAAAATTTTATTTTGTGACTGAAAGAATGGCGATGAAAGGTGTAATTCATTATTTGTAATAAAAATCGCAGACTTCTGACACACCTCCATTCAATTCAAGTTCTAATTAGAGTCTTTGAAAAGTAGTAGTAGCTATTCCTCATTAGCGTTGCCGATTTTTGCATAGTAACTTCGTCCTTCCTTGTATTTATTTTCAGATTGATAAGAAATGTAGTTTTTTATTTTTATAAATTTTCAACATTCCTTTGCATTGATCAAAATTCACCCGCGATTGTTGCTTAATTTGATGATATTGAAACGAAATTTGCACTGAAAAAGTAGGTAACTGCAATTCGGCACTTTATATTGATAGTAAATTTTCAATATTAACACGTGCTCGTTGTTGCTACTTTCTGTATGACAGTAACTTCAAATACTGTGCAGTAAAGTGCAATTATTCCAATTTTCAACATTTGCATAAATGTTTTTGATTAACTATAGTATATTATGATTGATTGTCGATAAATCAACTTTGAAGATGCCAATTAATGAGGAATTAGAAGGAAATTATTGAGTTGATGTAACAAAGCACCCAATGTGCTTAATATTATGAATATTAATTGTTTCGGAATGAAATGTAATATCATTAGTAGCTTCTTTTTCACGAATTGCTAAAGTTTTGATTGCCTACTTTGTCTGCTGACAATGAAGCAGTATTTTTTAATCTCTTCCTTCTTTCATCTTAATACCAAATCGATATTCCATATTGAGTTTTGGCTTGTAGCTTCAAATATGATATTTCAATATTTCAGCAATAGTGATTCAATGAAAAGACTAGGGTAGATGCATCATTTGTGACCATTTTAAGGTATTGTACCAGTTTTGGCCACTTCTTAAAAAATTTAATATTTTTCCGTGTAAGCAATACATATAACCTTATATTTCGGGCAGTATACTAAATCAAATATTTATGATGTGAAATTCTCCACACAATAATGATCTGCAAGCAATTTAAAAATAAGATAATATAATGCACATGGCCAAAAACAGTGCAATAGCCAAAAACGTTACATCTACCCTATATCTGTTGAAATTACATTACTTAATCGAGATAGATTGTAGGTACTAATTCACTGAGAAAGTTTCTGTTACAGATGTATTATGTGTGAAGATTATTTCAGAAATATGATTTCAGATTCATCATCCTTGAGAAACGAAATCTCAAGGAATTTTTATTAATAGATACTTTTGAGAATGTTTCAGGTAACATCGTGGGTCCATCGAGGGAAGTAAGAAACACATGACAATTTCAGATTTTTATTAGGCAGGTCATTATTTAAATTTATGTAGATATGTATATGATGAGGTAATGTGTTTAGTGGCCACATAGAATTAAGTAGTTTTTAAGGAAATAATTAAACACTGCAGTGTTTATAACTAAATATAACTAAACATAAGTAGCATATAACTAAATATAAGTAGCAATTATTAAATACGAGTGCTCGTATAGGTAGGAATTATTAGTATTTAAGTAAGCATAGCAAATATACACTGGCATATTTCCTAGTAATGAATAGGAAATAATAATTATTCACCAATTAGGAATGAAATAAAGAAAAAAGGGGAAAACTTTTTGCTAAATAATGATATATCATATAACATATCCTTTAATGATGTATCATTATCACTGTTTTCCCTAATAATTTCCCTCAAATTTGCCCCCCTTTTCTTTGTTTTATTCGCAATTAGTGAATAATTATCATGGTACAAATATACCAGAAAGTTTTTAAAATTTGAAATGAAAGAAACAAAGAAATATTTTAAATTCAGCTTAGCTTTATCGCGGTAGCTTTTTACAGAAGGACTCCCTCTGATGCCCGCTTGTCGAGCGATCGAGGATCGTTTTGCAACCGTGCATCAGGGGGATCTATGGAAATGAAAATAAAATTTTGCATAAAAGGAGGGCGGATGGGCCGCGGTTAGGGCGGGTCTCCACTCGCAGCACCTCCTCGTGGTGAGACCTGGGCAATCTGTATTATTTGAACTATAATTACTAATCGTATGACAAGTAACATTGTAATACAATTATTAATTACGTGACAAGTAATACGAGCCGATTGGCTGCGATCATCTATCTTCGTTAATCTATATCCGTCCAGATTCGATTCCAAATATTTATTCTACAATTACATTTTATTTCTCCAATAATATTAAAGAAACAAGACTCCAATAGCAATCTTGGTGCCATATTTCCCAAACGGTTGCTCCTTTCTCAGTTACTAAGGTCGGTATCAAATATATTGGCCGGTGAATTCGGTTTCGCGAGCAGCGATCGAGGAGAAATCAACCACCACCATCTGACGATCGCGGATTTGTCAGTTGGAGTTGCGCGGTCGTCGCAGGGTATGGTGGGGTAACGGGAGCGCTGCTCGGCTCCGCCTGAACCTAGCCGTTTGGCTGTTATATATCCGTTGCTAACGCACACCTATTCTGATGTGCGAATTTCTACGCTGACAGCTCGGTTGGCCTACACCCCAGAAGCTTGGCAGTATCCCCACCATTTCTCGCTCACTCTTGTTCTGCGAAGGCGAAAGTGAGATGGAACGAGAGCAAGTCAGAAAACGTTGAGAAAAGGAGCACCGAGGCAAACAAACGGTGTGGTGGGAGAATACCCCTCACGAAACTCACCGGCCAATATATTTGATACCGACCTTAGGTAAAAATTTCTGAAACTTGGTTTCCGGCGCTTGATCTTGATAAAACAGTATCATAATGAATAAACTAAAAATTGAGTCCTTGAGTAAAATTCTAGAAACTCGTAGCGTTCAAAATCCGTTTCTTAAATATTTCTTGGATCATTTTTCGCAGAGATACAACCGTTTGAAAATGACGAAAATTTTCGGGAAATTATAGTGTTGCTTTAATTTTGACGCGGTGTGTAGTTTGCCATGAATTTTCATTAATAAGAAATAAAGGCGAGAGAGAGAGGGAGAAAGTGGCAGGTGATTCTCCATGGTGCTACTTCAGGGTTTCTTCAGATCTACTTCAGATTAATTAATCAATTGGTCGCGAATCGTTTAAAATCTCTGTAATTTCGAGAGTCGCGATCGTTTAAAATCTTTGTAATTTTGAGAGTCGCGATTCGTTTACAATCTCTCCAGTTTTCTTAGTCGCTGTACGTTGTTTGGATGTAGAAATTTTCCACTTTCGTTGTTCCACTACTTACTATTGTGATCGAACAAAAGTAATTTGGCAATTAGAATTTGTTTGGAAGCAGTTATATCGACTTTCTTCATTGTGTTTGGATTTGAACTATTTAGGTATAACAATTATTGCAAGGATCTTTCAGATTTTTCTATCCTGTGAAATTGTGTTTTATTGTACCTTGAAATGCAAATGATTTTTTTTTAATCTCTGTCAGTGCAAGATGGACCACACAATTTGTACCGATATTAGTACTTGTGTAATTTCAATTTACACATCTTAATACCGTTGTTATTTCGTGTTGTACCGCATTCTTTTCATTATCACAGAGAGAGGTAATAAACTCAGTTGCATCCTTATACCTTCTCTATTTGGGTGATAATAATTTGTTCGCCACATTTTAGTTACATGTTAACGTAGGACTCGTAGAAATAGAGTGGCCTTTTGCGATAGTAAGCGTAGAGACTACATAACGTGTTCGAAGGAGGTAAGAGCGTATGGCGGAAAGTCTTGCTGCAGGAAATTTAAATGTTAATTGTAGTTTAGGGAAAATGAACGAAGAGATGCAATATGTTTAACGCACAATTTATCGGCGTTGGAATAAAATTAATCGAGTATGTTTATGGGTGAATCGAAATATTGTTAATGGGAAGCTAATAAAATTAACGAATAGTGTGGGAACTATCGTGGATTATAATATATTACGAATATCTTTCCCAAAAGATTGCAAGTCACTAATGTGACTTGCTCTACACTGCAAGTAGTCGACCATAATTTTTATAATTCTTAGTGCTATGTATTTTCACAAATTTTGTCGATTTACATTAGTTGAGAAATTTGCAGAAATTTGTGCAAAAGAAGATGCTTCATTTCTATCGAAACCTGTGCGTCCCCTTCATTTCTATAAACTTTATATAAAAATTTCACTATTCACAATTATGACTGTAGTGGTGAAAAGTGAATTGATATATAATATTATTTCTGGCCTAGCCGAATTTCGTGTTCATATTCCCGCGCTCGGCCGACTCCCGGTTCCCGCGCTCGGCGCGACAATAACGTTTGTCAAATTCAAAACATTGAAATACGTCACGAGTCGCGAGTCGCGACTTCGCCAGTCTGTTGCCAAACGCGAACGTGGTCGGACGTGAACTAGTTTAACGTGTCATGATGAATCTTAATTCGTAATATCTTGCTTCGTGCATTAATTCCATCGGTTACTGGACTATATGGGAGGCCTTTAAACATGATATCACTGTGATATACCCTTAATCTCGGAGACTTTTGAGAAAACTCTTTTCACTTGGCTGCGTGGATAGCAGTGAGACTGTTCTCAACGAACTGTGAGTGACACTCTTTTAATTCTTTCAATCATTCTGCCTGCTATGAAGTAAAATAATTGCTGTACCGAGCATAGTGACCACGAATACTTATCATTAGTAGTTGCTAACAGTGTCATTAATGCGTGAATAAATTAATTTTAATATCGGAAAAATGTTTTCATATCGCGCCTTTAAGATTCTAAACTATTCTGTTTTTAATTTCACAATCATTCGGGATGCTTGACGTATTAAATACGATTTAAATTTCTGAAGTTGAACCCTTTCGCGTGAGTTTTTCCAAATATTCTCTTTTAACTTATCTTTATTTCAATTGTTGGGGGGGGTATAATAATTATATTTTTGTATTTTACCAGAATAATTAACAACTACCCATCAAAAATTAAAATAAGTGAATCTCTTACAATTATCTATCTATTTTAATAAATTGTAGTACATAGGTTTATTTTTCGCCTTTTGGCCTCAAAATGGGGTTACATGTGTTATGTGTGTAAGTGGTTCTGGGACTGTTAATTCAAGATTGTGCTTTCGTTTTGACTTCTTCCTTCATCTTGTTCTTCTTTTCTTCTCCTTTTTTCTAGATCAATTCGCAATCCAATCCGCTCCTTTTTCTTCTCGCTTTAGTATCCCCGTGATCGTTGAGTTTTCTCTTGTCAGATCCATACAGTCTTGTAGCATGTGACCCAGCGTCTCTCTAGCCCCATTACATAGTCTGCATACTGTCTCTTTTTCCTCCTTCCAGTACTTGCTTCCCCGCTCTTCGTTCCCACATCTGAACCTTGCAATCGTGCTTTGGTCTCTGCCTCTGTAGTTTCCGTTTAGGTAATTCGCTCTCTGGTTATCCCTGATTTCTGTGTAATGTGCGCTGTATCTGCTTCCTTGTATTCTGTCGTATTGCCATTGGACCTGCTTCGCCCTGTCTCTTTGCGCTAGTTCCTCAGCAAACTCTCTTCCTCTCCTTCTTTCGATTTCCATTTCTTGTATATCCATCATTTTTTGCCTGTAGTACGAGTCTCTCGTTTCCTTCCATTTCGACTTTTTCTCTGCTTGCTTCGCGTCTATTTCCCTCCAGCATTCTTGTACTATTTTATTCTTATTCAGCCGTTTCGCTTTCTCCTCTTTTCCCAGCTTTTATCCTTATTTTGTCCGTTTTTGTTTCCTCCAAAATTAGATATGCTGGTGTATTGAAGTCCAAACCTAAAGTCCACCTTATGTATTTCTCCTGTATTTTCTATACTTTTACTGCTTCCATCCATTCCCAAATTTCTGACGCATACAGGAAGATACTTTTCACTATGCTTCTGAATATTCTCATTCTTCTCACAAAATTGTTCTTGAACATTCTTTGTCCTATTCCCCATATCTGCGCCATTGCTATTCTAGCTTTCTTTATGACTTCCCTTATATGCATCTCTCTGCCCCCATTTTTCTGGAAATTATACCCTAAGTATTTGAACTCCTTTACTTCTTACAGGCTGTGCCCCTGCCAGCCCCATTCTTCTTTCACTTTAATAAATAGATAGACTACACTATCTACATTAACATTACATATATTTCTACCAGCCCACCCAGAATTTTATTTAAACAATAAATTTACCTCTATTAACATCCTCATTTACCAAATTTATTTCTATCCCCTAAGACATTAGTAAACAATAGTTACAATTTTAAATTTATTATACCGTTTCTTCAAAATACAAATATAAATTTAAATTTATCTTTTCGATAAAAAAGATTCTTTATTTAATAATTTAATAACATCACTAAAAAGTTGTAATAACCCTGCCGCTACAACCTTATTTGGCCCCTTTCAATCCTGAATATACTCCAAAATTTGACGTCCAAATAAAGTTAAAAAAGCTATACCAATTATTATCGGCAACAATAAAACAATTATATAAAATGTATTGAAAAAAAATATATAATTAATGAATAAATTACTACCAATAATTTATATACATATTTTAAATTCTAAATTTGATTTCAGGGTTGCTGGTCCGAGGGGTAACAAGTGTGCAGAGGTACTCTTGATGACAGCGAACGCTAAGTCACTTTATAATTTCTTGGACGTGGGTGCACGCAATAGAACAAAATGTTTTTTGTAGAAAACGTTGGGTAGCCAGGTCTTTCGATTCTGGCCGTTCCAACACAAATGCGCGACATGCGGGAACACTTGTGCAATATTTTACGAAGTAGCCTGGTGACGTGGCTCTTTTCTAAACCATATTCACGAAATATCGCAGAAATGTTCCTAAAACGAATGCCAATTATATGAAACGGGCCACTAACCGTCGCGCATATGTGTTGGAAAGGGGGCAGAATCCAATGAGCTGATCAGACAAGGTACTCGTAGATAGTGACATGCATGTGTCTGTCTAAATCAGAAAATTAAATTGATACAACATTTGCTCGCGATTTTAATAATTCCGATTAATAATTCGTATCTAAGATTCGTTCAGAGCACCGAAGCTCCAGTTGAATTTTCTTCGCGAAACAAGAGCCAATTTTTTGCGCATACAAAGTTCGTCCAGAGCACCGGTGCTCTAATTGCTTTTTTAACGCGGAAGTAGAGTCAAATTTTCGCTTAGCTTCAATTTTCAGCTTGGACTTGCCAACGAGATTCTAGGCCCTAGAGAACAGGGCCAGAAAATTAAATCCATACAACAGTTGCTCGCGATTTTTACAATTCCGATTAATAATTCGTAAAATAACGCGAATCGATCGAGTCGAATAGAGTCGCCGCGAAAAATTTGAAAAGGTTCCTGAAGTGGAACCTCAGTCTTCCTAGCAATCTTGCAGTCTAGCAAGATCCTTTTTGATCGCGCGTAACGCGATCGTAGAGTCCCCGCTTTTTTCGCGTCCATCTACATATTTTGCAGAGCACCGCGGTTCTTACTTAGAGTAACTTTACCGCGAATCTAGAGTGAAATTTTTGCGTATCTAAGACTCGTTCAGAGCACCGAAGCTCCAGTTGAATTTTCTTCGCGAAACTAGAGCCATTTTTTTACGCATACTAGGTTCGTCCAGAGCACCGGTGCTCTAATCGCTTTTTTTCGCGGAAGTAGAGTCCAATTTTCGCTTAGCTTCAATTTTCAGATTCTAGGCCCTAGAAAGGGCCTAGTGCGTGGGCCCTAGAGAAGGCCCAAGGGACCTTAGACAGGGCCCAGCATAGGCCCTAGAGAGGGTCTAGGTCCACAGGATGGAGGACCGGATTCACTGACGCTGCAGCTGCGGCACATTGGCCTGTTGATCGAATAGCAGTAGCGAAGGGGGATGCTTGCCGCGTGGATAGCAGTGAGACTGTTTGCAACGGTCTGTGAGTGTGTTATACTTTCCCATTCTTTCTTTGTAATAGTAGACACGAGTACCTTGTATTTCTGTTACATTTTGTCTTTACATTATTAAAATGTCTGTGTATATGTATTTTTTCAACACCTGCATGAAATGTGTGTTTTTTTACGCCTGCTGAGCGGGAGAAAAATGACCAATTTCAGACGTATTCGCGTTTTCTACTTTTCTCCTAAGGGAAAAAGACTTTACGCGCATGCGTATTCGCATAATTTTTTACTTTCCTCCAGGGTTTGAAACGGTTCCGAAAATAACTGTTTAAAACTGGTATATAAAGGTTCTGATTAAAACGGTTATGGAAAACCTTTATTCTGAATAACTGTTATGAAGAACCCAAATTTCCAACTATTATCTGTTTCGGTTACGGTTCCTATTTCCCTCCTTATATCGGTTCCATAACCGTTATTTTTTCGGTTCTATATCGGTTCCGAAACGGTTCCAGAAGTAATTCTTATATCGACTTTGTGCAGATTACTTTATATGTGCATATTTTTTACAAAATCCTTATAGAAACAGGAGAAACATTTAACTTCCTATTCTGAATAATATAGTGTGTGTGTAAATGTAAAAAATATGTAGCTGATTTATTTATTTCAACGCTTTATTATAAATTAATGATATGTACCTATAAATGTTTCTCCTTTTTCTATAAGGATTTTGTAAAAAATATGCGCATATACAAAAATCTGCAGTTACAATAATTAATGATATCAATTAGGGAAATATATAACAGTTTTTATAACAGTTTTCAAGCTCTGCAGTTTCCTCCCAAGGAAACTGGAGTTTGGCGTTACCGTATGGTATGAAGATGCAGTTGTTCGACTAATCGTTATCGAGCATGCGTGTTTTATTTGATATTACAACTGTCACAGCACCATTTTTCATTAAAAGAAAATGCATATTTTTTGCGAATCGCTCAGCAGGCTTTCAAAAACACACCTTTCATGCAGGTGTTGAAAAACAAATATAGTGCGTGGCACGGGAGAGAAGCGATTTCGCCTCGCTACGCTCGGGCAGCAAACTTCACGCTCGTCGGAATCGCTTACTTCTCTCCCTTGTCACGCAATATACTATTTTGTCATTTTGATTTCACATGTGCTTTTATATTGAAATTGTTATTATCTTCTATTCTTTTGTGACTTACAGTGGGTAAAAAAAGTGTTGGCACACTTTTTAAAATCGCATAACTTTTTTAGTATTGGCCAAAACGACATGAATTTTTTTGGAAGCTAGGAGGATTAGTGTTCTAAGTGACGTGTTTCGTAGTTTTGAAAAAAAATGCAATTTGTCGGACTAGCAAAAAAAAATAGTAAAGGCAGTTTTTTCAACTATTTTTTCTGAGCCTGTAATGAAAATTTAAAAAACCCGTTTGTAGACTTAAGTAAGCTGTACACATGCTGACAATCAAAATTTTCATCAAAATCGGTTAACGGTGCCCTGAGCTATAAATGCTTAAATATCGTAGAATAAGGTCGAGAATCGCGAAAATTCCCGAAATCAGCCTCCTAGCTTCTAAAAAAGTCATGTCGTTTGGACCAATTCTAAAAAAGTGATGCGATTTTAAAAAGTGTGCCAATACTTTTTTTACCCACTGTATTTGATAATAGATATTCTTAGACATTATTAAAATGTCTGTGTATATGTATTTTTGTCATTTTGATTTCACATGTGCTTTTATATTGAAATTGTTATTATCTTCTATTCTTTTGTGACTTATTTGATAATAGGTATTCTTAGACATTATTAAAATGTCTGTGTATATGTATTTTTGTCATTTTGATTTCACATGTGCTTTTATACTGAAATTGTTATTATCTTCTATTCTTTTGTGACTTATTTGATAATAGGTATTCTTTTCCACGTTCGACTTTTTCACGTACTTGACGTAATTTTTTTACTATTTGAAGATTTTTATGAGTTTGTTATTAGTGAAAATTCATGGCAACTTGATTGCCATCCAGAAGTACTTAACGTATTTGTAATTTCAAAATTTTAATTAAATAATTGGTCAGAAACTTTAAAAATAAGTCTCGGTCCGACCGACTCAGGAGACCGTGGAATGTGTCTCGGGCCGAAGCTTAGTTTCAAAGTTTCTGACAAATTATTTACGTTATTAAAAGTTTGAAATCCCAAATACGTAGGTGTACCTCTGAATTGTAGCGTTATACAAGTTGCTAAGATTGGGACCTATTGGACTTCCTGGGGACCTGGTCAGGGTTCGAAGTCCTGATCCTTCGTGCACTCCCTCGGCCCCCTGACCTACTTAGGTTAACTTATTCGGTTGGTGCCGATGAAATTTTCGGGTTCGTTAAAAGCCATTCAAAATGTTATTATTCTGCCAAGGCCAAAACTGATTTCTCTTCCTTTTTAACTGATTTCTTCGATTCATTTTCATCATCTGTCCTATTTCATACATTCCTTCGTGGATTTTTGCACGTGTCGTTTTATTTCGTGTATTTCTTCGATGAGTTTACATCATTTATTTTATTTCATGTATTTCTCCGATGAGTTTACATTATTTATTTTAAGTGATGCATTTGTTCGATGGGTTTACATGATATATTTTATTTGATGCATTTCTTTAATGGGATTACATGATTTATTTTACATGAAGTTAATAAGATAACATATTTGAAAGAAAATAGTGAAAAGTGATAGTGAACAGTGGTAGTGAAAGAAGACATCTAAGGAAGCCTTAGGTTAATTTATTGCAGCATCAAGTATTTAATGCCCCATGTAAAATTGCCAAGTAGTCCCAGAATTTTATTAGCTTTGTTGCTCTTTCATTGGCTCTTCATTTCCGATGAGGAAGTAGCAGCTGCTTCTGTTTCCGGGAGCAAGCCACTGAGCATGGAATGGGTATGTGTGGACCAGTTTCACCCCCTGGTGTACTTGTCGAAAGGGAAACGTTTCGGACGTAGGGGGTGTATCTTTTGGTACACTGCCCGCGTAAGTCACCCGGTCCGATTTCCCAGTCTCCGTGATAGACGGCTCGAATTGCATCCGAGCAAGAGGAATCGTCTCGGAGACGCCGAGCGCTTTTTAAACCGAAAGGATCGATGGAACTTTGTTTCCATCCATCTCTTTGGTTTAGTTGGCTAAGGTTTTCATGTACAGGGAGATGGATGGAACTTTGATCCCATCCATCTCTCTACGGGTCTCGAAACGCAGCAACCTCCTCGCGGTGAGACCTGGAAATCGGTGAGGACCACCGAGCCGATAGCTGTGATTGTCAAATATCCTAATTAAATATAAGAATTGCTTTAGTTGTAAGACTTTTTCCAAATTTTTTAAAATGCACAAAGCATTGGTCAAATATGGGCCAGAAATATTTCATAGAAATGGGTCACTTTTGTAAGTACCTCCGCGTCGGTGTGCGGCTCCTTGGTAACGTTTCCCAAGCATTGCGACTTGCGAAACGGAATCAAGCTAAAGCCTACGATCTAGATTAAGGGCCCAGATCGAGGCAAACTTACCTTCAGTGAGTTTGGTTCGGTCTCGGCAGCTAATCAGAATTCTATTCTGTTTCAGATAGGTATGTCGTCGATAGTTTTTCGTAATTTGTTCTATTTCAATTCGTTTATAAAACGATCTTTATAGTGTTACTCCAACAGAATCATTTGTAAATCGCGGGTTTCAAATGATCTAAGTTTTACCCGTGTTGAATTTTAATTCCTGCCACGCGTAGCGTTACAATCTTATCTTTTTAGTCCCAATCGATAACGTTGGGTGTGACATGAAAATGGTAAGGGGGCTTGCGAGCCCCCCGAGCGTGTGACACAAAATTACATTGCGTGATAGGTCTATCCTATACTTCGTCGATGATTCGCTACTTGACATCAAGTCAAATATACGCGAAACTTGTTACAGAAAATGGACAAAGGTCCTTATTTTCAGTAGCGACTATAGAACCACTGACGAGAAGATAATTGGGTACAACGTATTATTTGATATTGTGCACATGGAAATAATGGGCTTCGAAACACATCAGTGCCAGTCTCGACGAATATACATACAAGTTTCTACGCGGCGTGGATAGATCGCGCCAACATGTAGCTATCTGCAGTTCAGTTGGCAAATGTTTCGGGGCGACCGACATCAGATGGCGACACTGTTCCGCCTTCCTAACCACGCGTGCGTAGATTAAAGTTTTTCCGCTCTGCTCGCTTCCTTTTCCGTTTGGCTCCGAAAAAGGTTCGTTGAAGTTTTCTGCAATTTTATGTTATCCGTATTATTTGCAATAATCGTGGAAGTTGGAACTATTCTTATGATTGCATCGAGATCTATACACTTCCCCGATGTGGTTTATTGGCATATACGTGAATTATTTCCCTAATGGAAGCATTTATATTCCAGAACCAAGATGGTACAGCGACTAACCTATCGTCGGCGGTTGTCATACAACACAAAGAGCAACAGGAGACGCGTGTAAGTACTCTACTTCAAATCAGACCGACAAACACGTCATTCTTCTTCCGCGTCTGCTTCGTTTTCGCATTCAACGACACGTAAATTCCCTTTGAAATGCTTCGCGTTCTTGGCTACCCTTCCTTTGAGGTTATGTTTTGATTTACTTATCGAATGTGTAACGTTCACGTGCGTTGGTCAGTTAAAATAATCGTATCGAACTCTAACTTAACGTTGCATCGTTATTCACTGATTTATCCCGAGTTAAATTTATTAACATGACTCTGACGTAAGTTTTCGTTTTCAGGGTACGCACTCCTGGGGGAAAATTAGTGTACCAGTACCTTAAGAAACCCAAGAAGATCCCCAGATGTGGCCACTGCAAAGACAAACTCAGAGGCATCCAACCGGCCAGGCCTATGGAAAGGTCACGTATGTGCAGACGTAAAAAGACTGTGAAACGTGTATACGGCGGTGTCCTCTGTCACAAATGCGTCAAAGAAAGGTACACCCTTATTTCCTTCACTCCTTTATACTCAGACTCATATATTTATCATCATTGTGCAATTGCGTTCGCAGGATCGTCCGTGCATTCCTTATCGAAGAACAGAAGATCGTCGTCAAGGTTATGAAAGCACAAGCGTCAACAAAAGCGAAGGTGCAGAAGTAATCTTTTGCTTTTTATTAATTAAATAAAAATATACACAAAAATCAACAGAGCTGAGTTGTTCTTGACGAGGGTTGCTTGAAACCACATTACTTATAACTATGTTACCATGTTAGAAGATGCATTTATAATTTTTAAGCCACGAATTTCTACGCGAGCGAGTAGCCAGCGAAATTGTTTACAGAGCGTTACCTTAAATTTCAGTATTAACGCAACAGAAATTTCGAATGACTAGTACCGATCTCAGCCGTAAACTCCCACTCCCACGTGTCCTTAATTCCCGCGAACCGTGCAAAGAGTCGCGCGATTTAGTACAGTTCACGCTCCGAATGTTGCACAGCGTTCACTTTCCCAATATAGTTAGAGCGAGGGTTTTGTGGCGAGTACAGGGATAAGCGGTGAGTATTGTATTCCGCTTATGGTAAAGGAGTGCGCGAAACCCGTCCCAGAGCGGCGTGACTCGCCAGCAAGTCGGTGCACTTAACAAGTGCCTCGTTTGCCGAGCTGCGCGCACACCGCTTACATGTACGTAGCTGTAGTTTCCACGGTGGCGCAGGAATGGCCCAGGTGAGAGCTGTAAACGCTTGTCACCTGAGAATGCGGACGGCGAGCCTGGCATTAAGCACTTTCGTTTCGCCAAACTGCCTTTCATCTACGATCGCAGCGCGCCTCGTCGATCGAAATTTCTGATCTTATCTATCGCTCTAAAGCCCCTAACGTTCGATCTCGCTCAGCTAGAATACAGCCCCGCGTATTTTCACAGTGAAGCGAAGATTACTAGCCAACGGTTTCCCTACCCGCGCTACAAGTTTCCTCGGGAAAGTATTTTCAGCCTGATCCTTTCGGGAGACGCTCTATCGGCGATTAACGGCTATCGGTCATTCGCGTTAACGGCGCCACAGTTATTTCTTCTCTCCTCGCTCCTATCGTGCCCGATTCTCCTTCTTCCTCTCCTCTCAATCGCCGCCAGCGGATCGCTGTGACGCGTTGTTTATCGCATTGCGTGCGATCGACGGAGCGATACCATGCCGGGCGAACTACATCGGGGATCGATCGCGATCAACGAGGAAACTTTCGAAACGTCCAATTATACTTGCAGTCGCGCTGGTTTTTCCCTGTCTCCCCGGAGAAGATCGCGTCAGTATACCCAGTTGGAAATAAAAACACCGCGAAGACGCGTTCGCCACGCAGGGGGAATGAAAATACCGAGGGCCGTTGGTGGATAGGTAAAAAGCGACGCGACCAAAAGCCCCTCGCGTTGGAACACGATTCTGTAGGAGGCTACGCTCGAACGCGACGAAAACCAGCCGATTTCGAAGTTGCAGGGGATCGCTTCTTGCTGCGACTCAATGGGGCCTCTGACTGGCTGCCCGTGTCGGAAATAATCGGTGCGGTTAACCGACGCGACGGAATCCTCTCGCGGAGCGTTCAGTCTGGCCTCGATTTATACGATATATCTAAAGGATTTCTGTAGGAGCGCGTAACAAACGACGAGTGATGAGCAAACCTTTGGCCCAAAAGTGGCATAACCTATACTAATACTCTACGTAGGCCGCAATATTAGATAGACAAATATATTAATCATGAATTTTAATTTATCGGGCGAATTTGTTACTTCTGACGTAGATTTACAAATTGATAGAATTGCAGGCCGTAGGTCAGTGGCTGGAGGGCCAAGTGGGGGGAATAAGGTGGAGACAAGTTTACTGTGCGTAGAGAGGAAGACATCTGGCGATGAAGGGAGCGTTGTTCCTGGCGCGAAATTACACGAGGAACCAATTTGCTTAAGGGTCACGTTCGTCCCTCGACACGGCTCGCCGCGCCGGTAGCGAAAGATAGCTGGTCAGTGTCGCGTTTAATTAGCAGGTATAACACATGAGCGCACCGTGTAATTCAGGATAACTCTGTTGACTCCCTGCGTTTAACGTAACGGCGGATAATAATGAAGGGGTTCGAGAATATAGGGAGAAAAGGAAGCGAAAAATTAATCCCCTGTGATTTTAATCTGGCGCCACTGTCCCCGAGACAATATCCCCGATTGCGAGCGGGTAGAAGAAAAGAGAGGATGACTGGTTCTGTTATCGTGTTCGATATCAGTGGACGAGAGGGACCAAGAGTAGACCCGCGGAGGATCCAAAGCAGAGGAGAAAAAGGCAGGAAGACAAGAGTGGCGTATCGGTAGCGGGGCACAGGCGTTGGACGTCGCGTTTAATTGACGGATATAAAATGCATCGTGAGCGTGCAATCGAGAATAATTTGATGCGAGCGGAGCTTCGAAGAGGAGAGGCACCGATGCCGCATGATTCCTATAATTTTCAGGCCTCGTGTTTGACAAAATAACAAGTGGGTGGGTGTCGGTTTTCACACCCGCGGCTCCACGGGGCCTCTCCGGGGAATGTAAAAAAGGGCAGAACACGAAACCGGTCCCGATGGATCTTTGTTATACGGGACCCCCACGTCCTCTCTCGCCTCTCGCGTCTCTGAATAAGGACCAACTGTGCCAGGATCGTAGCTAGGCTGCCGCACAGTGGTAGGGTGACTGTACCTAATATCGCCTAGCAAATTTAAATCCCTCTCAAGTGAATAATAATTGATATTTTTGCATACAATCTACTTCAAAGTAGAGAGAAAATATTTATTTTATGTAGTATAAGTTAGAATCGTTGAAACCCATCAATTTTAAATTAAGAATTAAAAACGCAAGATATGCAAATATCCGGTCCTGAAAAAAGTGTACCTAATATTGCCTACTCAAGAAATATTGATTATATATAACTGATATATATATATATATATTTATCAGTTTTAAAGTCATTTTCATATGTGTTTTCATTATTTCTTGCTCTATAAATGTTTTTTTATGCATCTTTGATTTTATTTTTATTAGAAAAATATAGATTTTTAAAATATTTTAATTTTTACTTTCTGATGTACATATTGGACAAATAATGTGTATTTCGGTTGCTCCGCACATTTCGTGACCCCACCTGTAACAAACATTACATCAAAACCATTGTTCTCCGGTAGGCGGTATTGAGAACACGCATAGGTAAATGTGTACGTGATTTTGCACATTTAAGCCTGTTCGTCTGGGTTCTTATTGTTGACTTTTCTGATTCATTATTAATAAGCAAGATTTTTAATGTTTGATATTTTTATAAGGCCTAATTCACTTAACGTTTTATCCCAGTTGCCTTTAGAAATCCGATTTTATTATGTGCAATCTTGTTTGAGGAACAGAATTTGTGCTTCTGGAAGCAAATCTCTGATTTTTCGTTTATGTACGTGTTTAAAAATATCAAACATTAAAAATCCTGCTCATTAATATTGAGTCAGAAAAGTCAACTATATTGTGAATATTGGATTCACCACTTTCAATTTCGAAAATCTGCCTTTAAATGAAGCCGGCGACTGAAAAAGCTTACAGATATTGATCTTCAAAAAATGTTGCATATTTTACTAAATATAAAAAAATCAGCAACGAAATTCAAAATTTCGGCCGGACAGATCGATAGACAATTTAATCGCGAAGAATTTAAAAAAATCATCAAGTTTTCTGAAAAATTACGACCTGTAGGGTGATTTGAACACAAAATATCATCACGTATCTACCACTGTGCGTCACACACCCCTTCTGTCAGCGATACAGTCAATATTCTCCTCACCACCTTGAAGCATCTCTCCTCATCTCCTCTCCTGCATCATACAGGTTGTTGCACGGTTACGCAAACGGTCCAAATACGGCGATGAACGATTCATTAGCTTATTAAGATCGCCGTTGCATCAGAGGCGATTAAAAGCGTATGCAAATGGAGGTTCTCGCCGTTACCGAAAGCATCGGACGTCGTCGCGCGAGCTTGTAACGCGTTAGCGTGTGGGCAGGCTCGCGTTAATTTCTCGAGCAATACCTACCTCGCGTCCACCAGGGCCGCGAGGATTTTCGTGAAGGAGCCCCGGTCCAGCGGTGTTTCAGAGAGGCGGAGAAATCGGCGGACGGCGAGCTAATGTCCAATATATTCCAATTTGTCGGTAGGAAGATAGGAGGGACATCGGTCTCCCTGGCTGGTTTCCTTCTCTATTCCAAGCTCCCTTTCTCGTTGAATCGCCGCGCCAGCGTCGGCAGGCCTGCTTTGATCGAGCACCAGTGGCCCCAATTCACACCTGACTTTTAGCGATAAAAGCAGCCTCTAAAGATATCGTTATCCCGCTCGGAGCTCGCCAGGTCTCGCTCAACCGAGTGAGCCGAAGGAAAGGAAACTGTTATCGCGGCAGGTAGTCCACTCTTACGCGGTTAATCGAGCGAATTCATTTCGACCCGTGTCCTTACCTTCTCTTTTTTTTTCTCGCGCTGCAGAAATGTTATCCCGGGACTCGGAACTCGCGAGGCTGTCGCCGATCGTCAGCGCGATTAATTAATTGGGCAACAGTCGAGCGGGGTGAGCGTTGATCGAAGACTGCTCTCTTGTTCTATATGGTAATAGCTTTAATACTCGGCTTCGCCCAAAATTTAGATCCTGATTTTATAAAAAAAATTTGATTTAGTTTTTTTGTTGTGAAAATTGTCACATTCATCTGGATTAGTCAGGCATAATGAGCTGAGGCACATTTCGTGATCGCAGAGTTCTTTGTTTAAAAGTTTTTAGGCGACAGACAAACACACAACATATGCAACTTTTCTGCTTCATATATTAAGATAAGTAGCTAGAGACTCGCGTACAAATTGCAGGATGAGCATTGGCTAGGAGGTCTGAATCCTTGTAGAATATACTGTAAGTGCCAGAATTAAAAAGAAATCAATTTCCATCGGAAAATGCTCTACGTGCCGATGGTAAACTACAATACTATAGAACAGAGATGGGCAAAATTTTTATTTAAATAAAATTTTGCATAACGAATAAAAGTTAAAAAAATTATTCGTCATGTGTGGAATAAAGTTAACTCGGGTTAACGAATAAATGACGATTTTTTTTTCACTTTTATTCTTTATTCGAAATTTTATTTAAATAAAAGTTTTGCCCATCTCTGCTATAGAATTTGATTTCTAGCGGCTACACTGTTTTCTACAAGGAGTCTTTAATTACTGAGACGCGCCACCTAATAGCACAGCGAAAAGATCAAGGGTGGTAGGAGAGAGAAGTCTAGGAATTCAAAGCTGAGATCCTTGAAGGGAGACGAGCCTGTAAATCCGCGTAATGTAGTGGGAATATGAAGTCTCGAATTTGCATGAGCAAACAGCGACGTAATCGTTCGTGCTGGCTTGTGTCCGAGGAGCAGAAGAGGATACGGAGGGCGTAGAATTTTGAGAATCAGCAGCTGTGATTTGTAATATCGTGATGCGGGTATCCGTTTATTCGCTCGCTCTCCCGCGGCTGCATTGGATAGTAGTCGTGCCGGATCGAATACGGGGAACGGGCCAGCACCGGGTCCCACTGCTAAATAGACACAATTACGATCGATTATCCAATGTGCCTTCCTACCGACTAATCTCGACTAAGAAATGCCGGCTGTTAAGAGCGATGTGCCACTTGACCGGGTACAATGTACTCTCCGAAGAAAAGTATCATCCTGCGCTCGTTCCAACGACGAGAGGTGGCCCTTTCGGCTAATCGCATCTCAAGAACACGTGACGAGGGGCAGAGTCCCTTAAGAGTCTACAGTTTCCAGATTCCCAATAAACCAAGACTTCATCGACGTGCGTTAGGAAATGTAGCACATTTCATTTGTCCTACAAAGAGTAGCACATTTCAATCTATCACGAGAAGAAACACGTTTCAATATTGCTGTTGATAACAAGCATGTGTCGAATATACCACGAGAACAAGCACGATTCAGATTTCGCCACGAGCTGTAGCACATTTCAAACGCTGCAGCGAAAAGTAGCACGTTTTATTTGGTCTCCGAAGAGTAGAATATTTCTGTTTCCAAACAGTTCATAGTCGACGTTGATCTTCTGTGACTTTCAGTTGCCTGTATTGTCGTTTGTTGCTCATTTAGCGTGAAAGAAAGTGACTAGTTTATAATGTTTAATAGTGAAGATGATGATTGTAAGTATAGCAGTACGTAGTAAATTGATAAAACTTGAAAATATCTTTGCTTCTTTAAAGGGACCAGGCAGTCGTTTTTCGTCAGAAAGAGACTCTGTCCTTTAAGGTAAACGTGCCAATTATGGAACACCTTCCTAACTACGTCCCCCTTTTGAAACAGTACCACAAATAGTAAAGTAAAAAATTTTCACAAAATATAAAAATAATTATGAAAATTTTATTGACATTTGTAAACATTTCTGTTTGCAAAATTTACAAATATGACGATTTATATGCAATAATTAACTTAAAAAAAAAATTAAGTAAGTTACTTCCGATACTCGCAAAAATCAGTGTTTCAAATTAACGGTCCGCTTTCTGCTGTCTGTACCGTTTATGAAACGCATGTGAGAATTGTCGTGGCATCTGTATATCCAGTTAATTTAATTATTATAATTATATTAGAGCGATTAAAATAATACCTATAACTCCATTTATATGAGTATATCGAGCATATAAGAGTAAGTATACCAAATTAGAAGATTTTATATGAAACTAAAAATCTAACCCATAACTTGAATGACTGTTTCAAAATGGGGACACGGAATTTGGAACACCGGGTCATGGTACGAAAGCGGTGTTTCATAACACGTACAGATCCTTACTTTAGTTTTTTAAACATATTATTTTTTACTCACAATGAATAACAATTTTATGGCTCATTATGTAATCACAAAACATTTATCTATCAAATGGTGTACAAGGTTTCCAAGTTAATACGTTTAATTATTTAAATTACATGATAATTGAATATCCCTGCCGAAAAGCGTTCCATAACCGGTACGTTTACCTTATTTATTTGTAAAAAAATGAAAGCACATTCAGATTGAAAAATAATTGGTATGAAATATATATGCGCTTTAAAAATGGCTCCGCAAACTGGTAAACAGTTTAACGTTTTCTGTGGTTTTGCCTTAATACCGGTCTTAAAATGTAACGTAATCCGATTTCCAAGGGGTGATTCTAATTTTTGTTGGATTCATAGTTTCCAGTGGAACCTATAGAAACAAAAATTAAATCAAAATTATGCGATTGGTGGCTGAAAAACGGCAATTTTTCCGAGAAAATATCGTTCTTGATGTGCGCTACTAAATACCGGTGACTTTATAATTTTTTTTATCAAAATCTCGAATTTTTAAGGACTATATCAGAGGTTCCACGTGGAATGGCACATATTTTACACATCCTGTAACTTTTTCAAGTCGATCTGAACCATTCGTTCGCAATTAGGACAAAACCCAAAAGAAAAAAAGATTCGAGAAAAGCGCATTTCCGAGCAAAGGCGACGCTATAGGTTGCAGATTGACGTTTTTAGCTGCCAAATCTACAATTTTGCGAATTTCACTATAAACCAGGCGGTATTTTATTCAGAGAAAATAGTACTTTCGGAAAATGCAATAAAAAATCGATTTTTCCACTGCCTAGTCCCCTTAAACGAATTTTTCTAAATGAATGAAACAATTACAGATTCTAACTGGTGGAACAGTTGTAATATGCCTCGTCTAACTCTTTTAGAAAAACGTTTCTTTCCTTTAAAAAACCTTTATTTTTTTATTTTTGCTGTAGAATCCTAGGTAATGTATGAAACGTGATATTTCTCGCGGCTAAAGGCAAACCGTGCTATTTATCGCAGCAAAGTACCGAAACGTGCTACCTTTCGTCGCGAAAGAGCATAACATGCTATTCTCCGTGGCGATGGAATGAAAACACACTACTTTGCAAGAACAGAATCGAAACATTCTGTTCTTCGTGGTCAGAATGAGCAGAGTGCTAGTCTTCATAAAACAAATGAAATATGCTATTTTTCGTAACGCACGTCGAAATATTTCCACCGGCCCACAGTGGTTCGAGTATACTACATACTAGCTGGACAAAATTATTTTTTAGAAAACAAATCTGATTCGTATCACAGTTTATTATGTCACTAAAAATATTAAAAGAATAAAAATATAACTAATTCAATAAAGGAAAGGAAACCAAAACGACAGTATTATACATACTTTAACTATAACTATAAGTGTGGTTTATAAATATAGTAAAAGTACAATACTGGCGTTTTCTTCTTTTCCTTTATTGAATTAGTCATATTTTTATTTAATTGATATTCTTAGTGAAATAATAAACTGTGATAGAAATCAAGTTTGTTTTTTAACAATTTAAACCCCATATAAACTCAAACCCGCGAAAAAATAATTTTGTCCAACCAACATGTAGTAGGTACACTCGAACCACTGTGCGCTTGTTGGAGATAGTGGTCAGTAGCGAATAGCGTTTTAATCGTGCGTAGGAGATAGCCCGTTGTCGGATCGGGCCCCGAGAAAAGGAGCAGGGTATCGAGAGCGAGCACGCACGAGCCTGGAGCTGATCTTGCGGTTGAATAGAGCCGAGGGTGATGTAGCCGGAGAGGCTCGAACTGACCCAAAGCTCCGGACGCCACGGCACGTTAAGGCCCAGACATGGATTTCGCTCTTTTGTGGCTCCGTACGTCGGGCCGCCGCGCCGTGCCGCGCCGGATGAAATATACTTCCAGCTCGTACGGTCCTCGTAACTGGCGCCAAACGAATCGAGATTTTCGGCCCCGCCAGGGCCGTCCATGGTGATTCTCTTCCACCTCTGGCCCTCCGCGGCACTTTGTTAGCCGGTGTCACGTTTATTTTCCAACTGGTCCATACCTCGGGCTTGACTATTCAAGGCGAGAACGCGTTAAATGCTCTTCCAGAGTTGCATGCTCAACATTCCCTTGGTCCACTCACCCGACTTCCAAAGGCTTCTCGATTTCTCGCCACCCTCCCGATGGCGTTCCGTGATCTTCTCGCAGAGATCGATTTTTTCCCAGCAGCGAACGGATAGTGTTCCCCGCGCGGGGATATCGCCAGCTTGGAAATAGAGCTGGCTGTAGCTGCGAGCGCGATCATTTCTCATCGATTCTGCACGGGAAGAGTATCTAATAAAAAGGACCGGCACGAAGGCGATCGTGGTAACGATGTTTCGCATCAGGACACGAGAGGAGCGGTCGTTGGTTCTTTTGTCAGCTCGCTGGCTGTCTCCCAATGAAATATATTTCCTCCCCCTTTCCAGGCGAAACGAATGGATCGTGATTTCGGTGCCGAGCCGGGCCAGTCTCTCTCATCCTACCAGCATTGTTACCCATTGTCGCGGTTCCTTCAGACCGCGCCGTGGCTGGGGCCCTCGTCCAGACGTGACGAGGCGAGGCGAGATCTCCGTCGCCCTTCGCTGCATAAACGAATAAGGGTTCGCAGAAGAACCGACCGATTTTAATCCCGAAATCCGGTTTCAAGCACCGGATTGTCCTTCTCGATCCTCCTTTTTCGTTAACACGCCGCTCGGGCAGTCTCCAGCTCGAGCCCTCCCGAGCTGATCTGCATTGAACTTGGATTAAACGACCCACCTATACGAATTCTCTTGACGATCTTCGTCGATTGATCGATACAAGGTTCTGGGCTTAGCGTGTACTAGAAAACTCCGGCTACTGTGTCGCTTCGATAGGTTATCGGATAGTCTACAGTATTGCTGCCTGGGCATTTGACATTTTTTGGAAATATTTATTTTATATATGTTGTGACAGGTAAATTTACATGAAGTCACTCTCTATTGAATAATAAGGGATAGTAGTTATTTCTCAGAAAATTATATGACTATCAGAGTAATACCAAAGATGTCTAAACTATAAGTGCCCACTGTTGCTCCACAATACCTACTCTAGGTATACGTAAATGTACTCTATACTTTTCTGTAACGCAATGTTATTGTACGCAGTTCCCAAACGTACACAAACCATGATCTCTGAGTAATTTCTTAGGCCACCTCAGAATTTACTGAGAAAGTTTTCTTCGCCATGAATGCGAAGTGGCGTGATGAGAGAAACCACGCCTCTCTTACTTTAATAAAGTACGAATTATTTATATATTTTTAATATGAATGTTGAGTGCAATAATGCCATTGAATTATTTAAAAATGATAAAAAGTTGCTGTGCAATGCTAAAGGCGACAAAAAATATGTTTCGAAGAAGTAAAAACTAATAAGACTAAAATATACTTTTAGTGTTTTCGAACGTTCTTTTATTTTATATTCCACGAAAGCAAATTTACGTTATTTTCCTGTGAATAAGGTATTAAGCCTAGCCTAGGCCCTTGTCCAGAACACACTCCCAGGATTCTATCTTCCAAAGAAAATTATGATTTTATCCAAACCCAATATTTTTCTTCTTTTCTATAATTTTCATACAATTTGCTTCTTAAATCCATCACTGCTTGTAATCCTTTGATAGAGCAGAGCTGCCCAGCGCTGGCTACTTTCCTCCGAATCAACAATCGTTCGCTAGGATGTGTCGCAAAGAGATAGTGGAACAGAGGCGAGACGCGCGTATCGTGGCGCGAGATTTAATAAGCCGGTAAATTAATTCCTGACCGATCGGAGCCGGTGACGCATTTCATGATACACGGTATTACGATAATTATGCAGCCAGCCTCTTTTCTCCTCCCAGTAGACCTCGTTGATTGATTAATTACATTTATGACGACCTCATCTTTTCTCTGCCCGCGAGGACAATAATGCCTGCTGATAGCGCGCCTCCAATTGCAATTATGCTCGCACGATAACCAACGCGATATCGCATGCGCCAAGATCGGACGACGAGTTTCCACATTTCTCCGAAGCCCAGCTTTTTGTCAAGCTTGAGGGACTGTGTCAATTGATGCCCACTCGCGCGCGAATAGAAGGCGTCGGACCGTTCGACTATAAAAAAATCGCGAGGCAGTTTGTCCTAGGTTCGCTGCCGGGGCCCGATCTAGGGGAGCGCGAACAGGGCAACTGCTCAGAACGACAAAGTTGGTAGATAGAGAAAATTAAAGGCAATCAAAAAGTAAAACTTTTCGAAAAAGAGGTAGATAAGTAGGTAATGCATGTGTGAATTTAGTATTCAATTTATAAATTGTGTTTAAATCACCCATATAATTACTATTGTGCTATTAGGGAAAGGTGTGCATCTTTATTACAGATGTTTTTTATAAAAAATATTTAATAAATTATATGAACCTTTAAGGGGTCAGTCCACTGTGACGGTTGGAAAAATGAAGCAATTTTTAAAGATTCTTTTCTTCGTAGATACAACATATATTGTAATAAATCCTTTTGGTATTTATTAAGCTACTCTTATGTTACACAAAAAAAAATTAAAAGAATTTTTATAATTTGTTTTAAAACTTTAAACGCGATTATTTCAAAACAACATTTTTTTCAACTGGTGCAGGTGATTGCAAAAAACTATTTGCCCAATTAGTCTGAAATTTTTACACGTTATTTAGCACTTAAGTAGCTATGGCTGGGACTACGGTAATCTTTTTCGATTAACCATTTCATACATTTACAATAGTTTTACAAGGAAAAATGATAGTAAAATTCACCGTATTTCAAAACTTAAACTTCAAACCTCCGTCATTTTGTTAATTTTTTATCAGTAAAAATAATCCTGGTCCCGGCCATACCCATACAGCACACTTCGTTGCGGCAAAGTTGCAGGATGGTTGCAGTAACCTTGCGATGTTGCATGGTTGCAGTGCAATGTCGATGTATGGTTGCTGCGACGTTGCCGTGCAACATTGCACGGGGCGGACATAGAATTGTTTCTGCATAGTTGCTGCATAGTTGCGTTGCAATAATGCACTGCAACTTTGCCGCAATTATGCCGCAACTATGCAGCAACTTTGCCGCAATTATGCCGCAACTATGCAGCAACTTTGCCGCAATTATGCCGCAACTATGCAGCAACTTTGCCGCAGCTTTGCCGCAACTTTGTCGCAACTTTGCCACAACTTTGCGGCGTTAGCAAATTTTAAAACATAATATCTCCAAAACCGGCTGAAATAAAGTGTATACATTATACTTTATTGAATTCGTCTTGAAACGCACTATCAAGTGATCTGTTAAAAAAAGAGTTCCGTAGAAAATTTGCCCCCTCCAACCACGCAATTTCATGTAAACAATTTCTTTTATATCTCCAATACGTTAGTAGGAAATATCCAGGTGTTTACTGTTCCCGCGGACATCCAGTATAATGAACTAAAATATAAAATATATGTCGGAGAAGGCAACCATTTAATCAGTTCCAAGCATAAGTCAGAATCTACTTTACTGGTGGCACGTGCCAAACTGATGTTTCCGTGAAGGCGAGCAAGGCGCACAGTGCTTTTGGAACGACAATATATGGGGGTCGTAGTACTCATGTAGTATAAAAGTTTTTAACGTACAGAGTAATCAATATATATACCATCTACAGTACTCTACATCCAAGAAAGTTTCGTGGCCACAACGGTAGCGCGTCAGATTGTCATGCGGGCGGGCCGGAGTTCAAATCTGTCGTAACCAATAACTTTTTTTATTTTTTTTTAACAGTTTTTCGTTGCCTCAAAGTTGCCGTGCAAAGTTGCCTCAAAGTTGCTGTGTAACGTTGCAGCAGGCGGACATAGAATTATTGCTGCATAGTTGCGGCAACGTTGCGTGAATCGTTGCAATCTTGCACCGCAACTATACTGCAACTATGCTGCAACGAGAGTGTGCTGTATGGGTAGCCACCAAGGTGCTGAATAACGTGTAAAAATTTCAAACTAATTAGTAAAATAGCTTTTTTGCAATCACCTGCACCAGTTGAGAAAAAGTTTTAAAGCAAATTAAAAAAATTCTTTTAATTTTTTTGTGTAATATAAGAGTAGCTTAATAAATACCAAAAAGATTTATCGCATTATATGTGGTATCTACGAAAAAAAGAATCTTTAAAAATAGCTTCATATTTCAAACCGCCACAGTGGACTGACCCCTCAAAAGAATTTTAATAACTGAAAGAATGCAATATAAGAAAAAATACATAACAAACAAAGGAGTGGGTGTGAATATAAAATCTTAAGAATTCTAATACTGCGGGAGGGAGGGAGTAAGAAATTGTCAAAATTACCCTTGCGTAGTTTAACGATGGTCCCTCGAAATTATTCCAATAAAAATTTATTCGGATAATGCCCACCTTTGCTATGCGTCATTTCCACGGGACACTGGCGCCTAAAGAGCGATAGATTCGATTCACTCGCATCACCGTAATCTCCAACGGTTCCCCGTGACACTCGCCCGCCCTTATGATTTCCCAATTTACCTTTCTTTCGCTACAACAAGCTAGCCCACAAAGCAAATGAGATAGCAAACTGCCCACGCGCCAATGCCCTCCCAGAAAGGGACAGATAATCCTCGGTAATATCGAGCATCGAACTATAATACTCGGTCCCCTTGTGCTCTCGTATACCTGAAGAGTAAATAGGTAGTCGGGTCAGGAGTCGCCTCGAGCAATTGCACCGTACCCTCGAACAAGGGGCGGTCGTGTTCCGCCGGAACAATTTTATTCAGGTCGTTCCCTTTCATTCACCTGTATCGAGCGCGCCGATGCGCCATTCCTGTGTACCTAATAATCTCGCGCAACTGTATTGTGCCCAATGAAAGGAATAATCACGGTGATTAATGTTAATTGCCACGACGAACGCGTTACCGTTGCCGTCTTTGCGTACGCGGGTCGCGTCAGTTTACTCGACTTCCAGGCAATTAACGAGACGACGCCGCAACTATTTCTAGCAATTAGCAATCGGCTGTTAGTCAGCGAGAGGAACGAGCAGTCCTTTGTGCACCTCGCCTCCGCTCATCTGTATTCTTATCCCGCGATCTTCGCGGGTGGATTGAGCGTTCCAGAAGCGGCGGATCCTCGCGTCTAACTCTGCGCTTCGCTGAAAGCGAAGCAGACCTCAAATGAGGACCTTGCAGCGAGAGGGGTGCAGCTCTATTTTGGATAGTTTTTCAATTATGATGTGTAATGTATATAAAAAAATCGGATATGGAATGACCGATTTATTGGAAATAAATAAAAATAGAAATATTGATGTTTCTATAATAGAATATATTTTGCCGAAAATAGGAGTAAAAATTTATCAACTCAATAACTACTACTTATTGTGTGAAAATATATATTTTTCAATCGGTGTTCTCTTCTCAATCTTAAGATGGGACCCCACAATAGAAATTTTTGAAAAATTAAATTTTTTGTTTTGTTTGAGAGCTTAAGGTGTGTAGAATATTGTGTTAAAACGGTTTTTTTTTATATTCGCAGTATTAAAGGAGTTACAGTGAAAACTGTAACACCGCGTCACGTCAGGTAGGGGAGACCGGGGCAAAGTGAACCTCGGGGTAAAATGACTTTCCTTAATTTATTCTTTAACAATAGAATATATTTACAAATTTTGGTGATGTAATAAGTGTGTGTAATACCACAATGATAATTATGCACATTCAGATATCATAAAATGGAAATTCATTTAAAAAATTAAAAATGAAGTTTTAGAGACTTCCAATTGGTTTTCTTATCAATTTAACTTTTTGAATAAACGAGTCTTAAATGTGTTATTTTAACTCCAATTTTTTTCTGCGAGTTTATAACAAACTTATAAACATACATACACACGCGTTTGAGAAAACATTAATCCTAACATTATTAAATAATTCATTTTCCACTGAGTACACATTCGGGGTAAAGTGATCGGGGTGAACTGAGCTGCAAATCGCTGCTAACACGAACGCGTGAAATCGAATGGTCAGCCGGCAATCAGCGGCACCGCGATATCAAGCGATTCGGGATACAGAGGCAGATCGCAAGGGAAATCGTGACCGAGACTCCGCGAATCCCCCGCCGATTTCCAGGACCTCATTTCAATCGTCGATTCAGCGCGACCCCGCTAGATTCGCGGAAGAGCAAGAGGAACGTAATTCGCTGGAGCAACCGATCAAGTGCACCGCCCGACGGGCAGAAGAGACCGCTGGTGCATTCCGCATATAGAAGTAGACGTTGCATACACATACGGCGACGCGATTCCGCAAAAGTGTCGAGGATCATCTCTAAAAATATAATGATCGACGTGTTTAAGCGTGAGGCGACTAGCCGCCGCGGATCAATCTGGATCGTGGACTACGGTGCCCGGGGAGCCAAGCGCGCAACAGGTTTTCCCGTGGAAATTTATATACCAACCGCGTCTGGAGGCCTGGCGTCTCCGAGGCATCATCGCCGCGACGAGGATTCGACAAACGGGGAATCGGTCGAGGCCTCTGTGTCTCGATTCTCTCGCGGACAATATGCCTTTGTCGAGGGAGGAGAACAAGCTCCGGTAATGGGCATTCGATTACGATCCACAGTGGCCGCACTGTGGCTGTTAGTTTTTACATTCCGCAACGTTTATTCTCATCGCCGCGCGGGTATCTTTTTATTGTCGTTGGAGGAAAAGGATCGACAGATTGATTTATTGGCCTGGGACAACGTCCCCTGGGGACGTGCAGTAATGACAATTTATGACGGGCAGTGGAAGGGAAATTTCTAATTAGAGATTCACGGGAAATTTTATGGGAGCAAGGTGGCCGAAGCTTAAAAGTTATTCGCACGAGGAAAAGAGTCGAAAGCATCGCGTGATCGAAGTGCGAGGGGCCAATTCGAATGTCGGGAGCATGTAGAACGCGGGAGCCGTTGGCGCAAACTCGAGTGCAGCGATCTCCCCGGGCGAGAACACGCTACGTTAGCAATTAACTGGTAATCCGATATCGATAGCAGCACCGGCGGAGAATGTAACGAGCCGCGGCGCACCGCTAACCACGCGAACGTGTATATACGAAAGCCAGCGAAGAATGGTCGCGCGGGGTTCTCCCGCGTAAAACTGCGCGCAGCGTGTTAATGTTTTAAAAGCGCAGCATGATGCGCGCCCCCGTAGAGCGTGGAGTCCATCCGATCGCCTCGATCGCCAAAACGGCGCCGCTCAAGTGCGAACGCACCACTTTCCAGCCGCACGGCACCGCCTTTCTCCCCGAACCTCCTTCCCCGCCTCTCTTTCTCTCATCTTAAAGAATCACAGCCACGTACTGGCATGCTAATCACTTCAAAAAGCCTCACAAACCTATCCATTTCTCTTCCCGCTGGAAATAAGCACTAATCGAATGCTTATCGAATATCGGTAACTGCATAGGTGCGCGCTGGCGCGTGTGCATACAAAACACTCGATTAATTCTTTCCCGACTTGTTTTCTCGGTAGAACCGTACGTCGCAGATCCGGGGATTTGCATTTCGTTTAGTTTACGATTGTCTCTCGCGATCCCGCCGCGAAAACAATCGTCCACGGGTACTGCGCAGGCTCAACGTACAAGTCTCTTCTTCGAAGTGACCGGTTATTATTATCATCGCGCTATGGAACTGGACTCGCGCTCGAATTCCCAGGCGCGATGTGGATCGCCCGGCTTTCGACGTTCCCCGCGCGAAGAAGGATCGAAGGCGGCCCCTGGAAACCGCTATCCGCCGTCCGCCCGGTTCACCGAAGAAAAAGATTCAAGATTCTAACCGGGTTCTAGTTTCCGCGGTGACGCGCTACGCATAGACATTCGCGCCTTTCCAAGGAGCCGCTCGCCTCCGACCCTCCCCGTAGCTTCCCTTGGCTGGCTCTGGAGCATCGGTGCTGCGAGCGTGCCCGACCAGCGAGAGAGGAGAGAGTCGAGGAGAGGAAGAGAGAAAGATCTTCGGCACCGTGGTCGTGGCGGCACGGTGGCGCCCGTAGGGCGCCGTCGCACACTCCCCGCTAGCTATACTGACAAGCCAGGGATGTAACGTCGGACCGATTCCAAGCCTCTCGGCTGCATACAAGTGTTTGCCTAAATATTTCCAGGATCCGAAGGACTCAGGGCCAACAGGTGGTCCACCTGTTTAAATACCGACGAGAACGCGAACCCTAAAGTCGAGAGAATACACCGACAGTATATACCTTACCTAGATAGAATCGTGTTATCTTCGAGCAAGATGTTTAGCACAATTCTGAGCGTAGAGTTTGCCCACGTTAAACCGTAACAGAGTAGCCGCACTACTCGTCGTTAGGCAACATTTCCAACGATGCATTTCCCGCCCATCTCGCCGCGCATGGCCCGCATATGCGCTGTGCAAAAGGTCGCTGGGAAACCGAGACCGAGGATCTCACATCCGCTGGAACCGCCGACTGCGCGGTTTACGATACGTCAATCGTTATCGAGGACGAAAGCGCAACACCCCCAGAAGCGCACGTGGGCCAGAGATGCGGAAGTTGCGAGACAATGCAGCTTCTAGAGTCTAGGCTGTTGACTCTGCGTTTAACTAAGAAATCCGTGTCGAATCGATTCATATACTTTCCCTCCACAGCTTTGCTGAAATGTAACGATATCTCTGGCATAGAGATACATTCGTATCTGTAGCCTAACCTTCGCGAAATCCTGCCAGAGATAACAGCCCCGCGTCGCGAGCATTCGGTGTTCTGTTGAGACTTTTGCGTTCATCTCGATCATGCCTCGATCAGGGTACCGTGAATCAGAGATACACAGTTGATACGTGCCCGTGCCACGTATTTCCATTCCTCTCTATCTTGTAAGTCCGCTTGGCTCTCTTCGTCTAAGAGCCGAAGCGGCACGACCGGTTCCCCCGAAAGGCGGTGAATCCCCACCGCGAATTGACGACGGTAGACGAAGCGGAGCGGCCTGCGCTCTGCGGCCGACGCTGACCATTCTACGTCACAGTGAAGTATGTGCTCTCGAGTGTAGAAAATGGCTGCGCTCTCCGCTACCCCGGGTCGGCGCGGATGTAAATACGGCCTGTGGATCGGCTTGGGAGTGTTTATCGCGAGATTCGTCGGTGGTGAGTAAATTTGCGAGCTCTGCCTCTGGCGGGCGTGTGCGCCAGAGCGATCGCTGGCGCGTGTGCACCAGCGAGAAGTGGCTGTATACGCGCGACGTGTCCAGTGTACACGGGAATCGATCGGATGCGGATTCTAGTGGCGAGAAACGATTGGTGTCTGCTCCGCTGCTGTCTCCGACTATTCTTCTCGCCTTCTGCCACACAGATGTGCGCCCCGCTCGTCTCTCTTTCTCTCCCCTTCGGTCTTCTTCTCAGCGTGTCACATCTAACAAACACGCACGGTCCCCCGATCGTTTCGCGAAAGAAACATTGCCGTCTGACGCGAGCGAGCTTCTCGTTCGCGCCTCCGATTTTTCGCCGCGTTTCCGAGCATCTGCTTGGAGGTCGGGACCAATAATCGCCCGATAACTGGGCGATCCTTGCGCGTGACACTTTCCGGGAGTCGCAATTCTACTCCGTCGCTGGGCTCTGTCCCGATAGCGCGGCCAGGCTTCGATTCGTCGTGTGCAACCACGTCGATCGGTGCATTCTCGCGAAAGGAATCTCTGTGCCAGAGGCACGCACGTTCTTTTTTACCCTTGGCTCGAGGAGAAGAGAAAGAAAGAGAGGGAGCGCGAGAATACACGGTAGAAAGAGAGAGAGAAAGACGAAGAGGTTAGGCGCTAAGGTTAGGGACTGAAATACCAGTGGTGCGAGTCTCGCCGCTTCTGCTGCTACGAAACACGAGAGTTCCTCTCTCGCTCTCGCGGTGCCTCGACCTTTTTCCGCTTTTCTTCCTTTTTCCCAGATGCGCCTTTTGCCGTGCTCGAGCCGTCGCGTTTCACGTGCCATCATCCTGCGCTCCTGTCTTTCCCTTCGCCTCTGCGTGGCTTAATTTTAGCGCCGCGAAAAGTTCCTTTTCCTCCAACTAATCTCTGCGTCGAATCCGTCGGCTACCCCTTAACGAATTCACCCGCCGATGCGTCTAGTTTCTCTCAAGTTCCTCGCACGAATCGCGCGTTTATATTGTACCCGTGATTGCATAGGTCACAGAGAAAGGGTCATTACCGTTAGATTCGTGCGGTGTGTAGCAGCGATAGAAGGCTCGTTAATTTTAGTAACTTCCGGGAAAAAAGTTCTCGGGAGAATCACACCGAGTGACAACAAGATTGAATTACCGCCTGCTGATTGTTCTTCCACGAAAACGGACCTCGTAATATCGTTACGCGTACGCGCAAAGCCGCCCCGCAGTGCTCCTCTCCTCGGATGCGTTATTCATCGCGCGCAAATGCAGCGTGCAATTACGGATCGCGCACGCCAGCCAAATACACCGAATCGTCACGTGCGCCGGGTAATATTTTAATATCGACGATCGCATATTTTCGACCGCGTACACGCGACGGACTATACTCCCCCTGTAAACACCGCGGATGAGAACTATTTTTATTCTTTTTTTTCTTCCCTTTGCTTAATATCGCGACGCTTTGAAGCGCAGATCTTTTTGTATCAACATCCACTTTTACCGGAATAGAAGCACGATTCGCGAAAACGTCACGCTTTTCCCCCTCGCTGGCGAAAGAGCGGATGCCGATAACGCGATAAGAGGGAAATGTGTACCGTGTGAAAAACAGCGGGCACCGAAGTGACACACCCGTCGCATCTCGTGTCAGCACGCCCTTACAGGACAAAAAATAAACTGCGAAATCCTCCCACTCGATGTTTACGCAGTCGCCTCGCTGGTCAATACCTCTCTGCTCGCACGCGATTCTCCTTCTATTTTGCTCCCCTTTCTCGCTCCACGCCCGCGACACGCATTTCTCCTAGCTATTTTTCGTTAATCTCGCTCGTGCTCGCAGGCTGACCTAATGCACGCTAGAAGCAGTTCTAAACCGTGGAACAGCGAGTGTAACTGAATTGCTCGATACAGTTGGCAGGCTGCCTGCGAACGGTCCGCGGGTGGCTGCTAGTGCGAAAGGAGTACAGTAAATATTCATTGACCAAATTGCTGGATGGGCCACTTGACAAATGTTCGAACACTTTGGAACAAGTACCCGCCATCAAGCGTGTCGGTTCGAAGTGGCCGGTTAATTGGCGCGAATGCTCCGCTCCCCTCCTCTCGGGCCGCAACTCTTTGCCCCTCGTTGTGCTTTTATTCTCGTTGCAAGATAAGAACAGGTGTTCGCGTCCTGTTTCCCGAGATCCGATCGCCTCTCCATCCCCTTCGGTGGCCGTTCGTGAAACTTAGATTTAATCGTCCACGCATGAATATGTTCTTGGTAATTACAACGATCGCTTGAAAGCGGTCCGGGAAATTAAGGTTGATCGATATTCAATGAAACGTGATAGAAGAAAAACATTAATGTCGACACCAGCTTCCACTTATTTCATCTCCGCGCAATTTTATTATCGATGTAGGCAAGCAATTCTCGACTCTCGAAGATTGTAGGTGTGGAGCGCGTCAGCTTATCACTGATACGGCTCTTCGTCCCGCTGATAAAGAAAGCGGTCTGTACGTAACGCTGCATTGTGCGATTCATTGAAGCCTTCTCACGAGATTACGGCCGGCGATTGTTCCGCGAAAGAGGACAGTTTTCCGAAAGGAAAAACAGTTGCGAGAATCGCTATCCTTTTTTATCCGTTGCTCCGCACAATGGAGCGCATTTCGAGCTCGTTGCTCGACCATTGTCGGAGCCGCGTTTCATTTCTTTTTCTCACGTGACCACGCGTCCTTCGTTGCACGCTAAGTGCAGCTGTAGATTTCTATTAACGATCACCGTTTAGGCCTCTGTGACAAGACACCGCCTCTGCGGTGGACAATTTAATTCATTGACGGGGAGCATGATCGATGGAAAAGTACGAGCTGCGAGCGTGCTTTTCGGTTCGGTCTCACGGTGTACGCGGGGATACAAATGGGGGACCATCTCTCCCGGCCTCCGCGCTTGGTAGCGATCGCGAGACGCGTTCGCCTCTCTTGGAAGACGACGGGCAAGCCGGCGATTTCCTTGTACGGTGCGATCCGCAAACGCGCCGTTGCGTGCCGCGGGCTAAGAAACTGGTAGGAAACTTGCACACGCACGATCGGAAAAGTTCGATTCAAGGCCTGTTTGCCGATTCTGGCAAAAACCACTTGGAATCGGGAACGCACATTTATCGAACCTTTGGTGCGGGTCTCTGCCCGTCGAAAAATTCTATCAATCGCGTTTTACTTTTAAAAAATCGGTTTGCGGATCTGTCTTTATTAAGGTTGCGTCGTTTCTTCTTACAAGTTCTGTTACATCGTTAAGCTGGAATTATGAGTTCGTGATTATATTGCCGGATAAAACTGTCTTATACCGTGGTTAAATGAAGGGAAAGGTAGATAGAATACGTGGAACAGGCCCAGAACGCATGGAGGATCGATCCGTCATCCAGATATTCGGAGATATAAATAGAGCGGTCACCGTAAAATAGACACGAGGGAGTAATTCCGCGACGGAAGATAAGCGTCTCCTAACCCGCCTCTCTGTGCTTCACCTTTCTTCCTGTTTCTCCTTTCTTTCCCGCTTTGACTGCGCCACTGAGGAACTCGGGTCTTAACGAGCTGCACGCGAAACTTTTATCATTTACATTTGTTTCTTCCCCTCAATGCTACCGCCCGTTCGCATCATTACTTCTAGCCCTAGCACGAAATGCGTAATTAGCGTTTCTCATCGATCCATTTGTCGTGGAACTCGCAACTTTCGTCGAGCGTAGCTTGCCATTTTGTATGTACACGAATATGGATGCTGTGGATGATGTTCCTATCAGTATAGATTACAAACTTTGTTTACTGCAATGATATGCCTCTCCGTCATCTTTGCGCATCGTAGATAACCTTAAACCATGTCTCACACGCGTGTTTTCGTGAATCGATCGGGTGTAATATCGTGCACAGATCGTGCTCCTTCCTATATAAAAAAACCGTGAAAACGTTTCCTCGATAAACGCAGTGCACCTTAAAAGAATTGCGTTCAGAGGAAAATCCGTGACACACATTGCGCGCCAGTTTCTAGATTCCTCAAAAATCGATCTGCATATCATCGACCCCGTTCGCCTTTGCATTCGACTTTGTGATCATGACGCATCAGCTGCTCCACACGTCTCTAATAAATCTAATTCATTGATGGTTCTATAATTGCTTTACCTTCGAACTCTCAATGCTTCGCGATCAATTTATCAAAATGTACGATCTAGCAAACAACCGAGACGCGATAAGGATAACCGATCGAATGCAGAAAAGCGCTTTGCTTTGAAAGAATAACAATGAAATTGCAGTCTCAGCGTACGTAGACAGGGCAGATTTCTGTGGGTCGAAAGGAGCGAGCGCACCTTCCTCTTATTTGTTGCAGTGGTCGTATCGTAGGACGCAATGGCCGTCCGCCTACGCGACACATCGTAACTTGTCCAGCAACCTCCTCCCGAATCCGCCCAGCACGGTTGGGCTTTCCCCTTAGCATCAATTATCATTTAGTTACTTATCTGCTGTAGTTTCGCCTCGCTATCGTTCACCTAACCTCTTCTCAACGTTTCCTCTCCGTTCTTAACGTTACTCTCTTTCACCGATATTGTTTACTTAAACATAACCTCGAAGATGCGACACCGTTCGACAATATCGGTCTACCGAACATTTATGTAACCTTCGTCGAATAACATGTAAAGAAAATGAGAGCAGGTGCCTATCGACGTTGTCCACATTACTGCCAATGAAAAGCGATAATGCTAATCCTTGTTTACTTTTCAGCATTGGGAATCACTTGCTACTGCGAAGGACACTGTCCAGACGATCGACAGAACGGTACTTGCGAAGGAAGACCCGGTGGCCATTGTTTCAGCGCCGTCGAAGAAGTTTGGGACGCGGAGTCGGGGGAATACGTGCCAGAATGGTCGTTCGGTTGTTTGCCACCGGACGAGCAGGGTTTCATGCAATGCAAGGGATACCTTGTGCCTCATTTACAAGGGAAGAGCATAATCTGTTGCAATAAGAGCGCGCTCTGTAATAAAGACTTGTTCCCCGAATATAAACCACGACCTACCGCGGCTCCCAATCCTATGGCCATAGCCTCCGGTGCGCCGCTTATAATACTGGCTACCATTTTATCTGTATGCTTAATGATAATTTCAATCGCTATGGTGATCATATATCACAGATACAGAAGGAAAGAGAGAGGACCCTGCCTAGTGCCTTCTCAGGGTACTCTCAAAGACTTTATCGATCAGAGCAGTGGCTCTGGATCGGGGTTGCCCCTCTTAGTACAACGAACTATCGCTAAACAATTGGCCTTATCTCAGTGCGTCGGGAAGGGACGCTACGGCGAAGTATGGCTCGCAAGATGGAGAGGAGAGAAAGTAGCTGTGAAAGTGTTCTTCACGCTGGAAGAAGCATCCTGGTTCAGGGAGACCGAGATCTATCAGACGGTGTTGATGAGACACGACAATATCCTGGGATTCATCGCAGCTGACATCAAAGGAACTGGATCCTGGACGCAGATGTTATTAATCACAGACTACCACGAAAGAGGATCGTTGCACGACTATTTGCAAACTACTGTCCTGGATCATCCTAGTCTGCTAGCGATTTGCCTTTCGATCGCCTCTGGAATCGCTCACCTTCACACAGAGATCTTTGGGACACGTGGGAAGCCTGCTATAGCTCATAGGGACATCAAAAGTAGGAATATTCTAGTAAAGAGAAACGGTGAATGTGCAATCGCGGACTTCGGTTTGGCAGTGAGATATATAAGGTATGTAATATCGATGATAATGACGAAAGGGTTTAAACGGATCGTGTTGTGTGTATTAAGATTGTAAACTTTTATTGATAGCGAGAGCGGAGAAATCGATATCGCGCCCAACACGCGAGTGGGCACTCGCCGATACATGGCTCCGGAAGTTCTGGATGAGAGTTTAAATACATCTTCCTTCGATGCCTTCAAAATGGCAGATATGTATTCTGTGGGGCTTGTGCTCTGGGAAGCCTGCAGGAGATGTGTCACAGGTGGTAAAAATTCTATGGTAGAGCCGTACGCTTTGCCTTACCATGACGTTGTCCCGAGCGATCCGGACTTCGAAGATATGCGGCTAGCAGTTTGCGTGAAACGGCTACGCCCGGTAATACCGGCGCGATGGGAAAATGATCCAGTAAGCAGAAACTCAATTGTAGCTGTTTAAAGCTTTCTCTGTGCGCCGGAGATACTAAATTTCGATATTTCTTTGCTTTTTCCAGATCCTGTTTGCGTTAAGTAAACTCATGGTGGAGTGTTGGCACGCGAATCCTGCCGTTCGTTTAACAGCACTGCGCGTGAAAAAGACAATGTCCAAGCTACACATTGACAATGCCATCAAAATCGTGTAGTGCTCGATGACATTACTCGAAACTGTTATTTTACTTCTCATAGTTAAAGAAAACTACTTCTCCCCCTTGTAAATACGACCCCCAGTGTACATAGATTTATTGACAGACTGCGAGCCTGAAGACTGAGTACTAAAATTTACAAATACTTGAAACTGTATGACTGCGAATTCGTATGATTAACGGGTGATTAATCGTGAGTCGTGAAAGTAATTATGAATGTCGTGTATGTATATTTTTTGTTTTTATGCGAAGCACGACAGAACGCGACTGCGTCGTTGTCGTTCTTCGCTGTGTTGAAGTTTGTTGAGCATATAATCAGTGATAGCTACTACTTAGAAATGATAATACTGTTTCAGAATTCAGAAGGAAATGAGAAACGATTGTCCCAAGTTTCTAGATGCGCGCGAGCTTAAGAGGAGGCGTTAAAGTAAATTTAGCAAACGGAAAAATAGATATGTTTCCGGAGGAATGAAAGCCATTTTGATAATAGCATTTAAATTCACTAAGTCTGTCCTAATATTACAAGATTTTGATATTCATACGCATTGAAGTCCTGTTGTTACAGAGCCATAATAATTTACATCTATGCGTCTCTGAAATGTTTATCATCGACAGATACGGCATAGTATAATGCTCATACTATTTCAGTTACGAACTGAGACATTTTGCAGGATATATACAATTTTATATCGTTCAGATGTTCGGTACTATTAAAGACAATTGTTACGTTAGAAACATGCGCAAATACATCGGTTTTCAAATGCAGGTATTCCAAATATTCTTACGCGTTAGGATATCTCGGAATGCTAGATAAATTTTACATGGGGTACGCCACTTATTCGACTGTCATCCTGTATCCACGAATTTCGTTACGTTTGTCTCTCGAATTGATTCTAAAACAAGAGAAAGATTTTTATCAATGTTCTTCTCGGTTGTTATTGGTTCTTGAGTACTGTGTTTCACATGTGACCCTGTATTATCTGTACAGTATGTAATTTATGTTTCTAATTTGTACAAATTGGATATATTATTTTAAGAACGATTTTAAGTACATTGTCGATTGTCCAGATTGTTAAAGTTTCTTTCAACTGTATCACTGCACCTGTGGCAATGCCTCTTAATTATAGTACTTTTCCAATGGAGACGTAAACGATCTGTTTCGATTAATTGCTCTAAGTAAGTAACGATTAGGCATATCTGTAAAGTTTAGAGAAATTGTGGTTGACAAGGATTCCATCGGAAAATCTTAGGAAATTGTTATAGTATCAAATTATGTATCTGGGCTTTCGATCATTGACTCGAGATCGTTATGTTACATACAACTTCTGTGCATGATTGGCGACAGAAGTCACTGTTAAATAGTATCATAGTTCTTCTTTAGGAAGGCGACCTGTAATTACATTAAAAATTGTAGTTGATAGCTAGTTGATTGAAAATAATGAAATTTATATTTTTAACAAGTATTAAAAATTATCTCTTCCCAGATATAAAATTTTATTTGTTATTATACATGTTACAGGACATCGTTCTTTAAGTGATGACTACCTACAAGTGCTTAGGCACATACTGTATACAATGCTGTTTGTACAAGAGTTTTGCCAATATATAGCAATTTTTCCTTACGTAAAGGATTTTACTACAAGCGATTCGTGCGAGGCGAAATGTAATTAGTCAGCATGTTTCACGAACGAATAATCGATATCTACAGGGATTCAAACAGTAGAGGCTGTATATAATCCCTATGAGTTGAGATCACAAAAAAAAAGAATGGAAAGTGTTTCTGTAATATTGAAAACATAATTTACTTCGAAAAAAGTTGATAATTTTATCATTGTTTGTAGAATCTTCGTAATTTAAAAAAATCAATGAGTCATCAACGCAAAGCATGACGGGTAAATCAAGGGAGTGTCGACCATTTTCATTAAATGAATTATTCCGTCCCTAAATTAATCGTGATTACATCTTGGAAGTACCATTTTCTTTCTCGTAATTAAAACATAATTAAATTTTTCTTATTCACTAGTCTATTTCGGAATTCAGCATTCACATGTATGCAAGTACTTTTACATCAGAACCTGGCAACGGTAGAATGTTTCTTTCTTCACGATTGGCTGCCCTGAATCTCAGCGGAACGGACGCCGCTTTCCACTTCCCGGTCTGTTTCGGTCCGCCATTTTTTACTTCGGAAAGCGTGTGGTTTCGCGTTGTGTTTTATCGCGTTGTTTTACAGAAATACTGACTTGGTAAGTCCTTAAACACTCTCAAAGTACTTCTCACGTGATTCGACTTTCTTTCAAAATAGAACGCAGGTTTTAAGCTGTATATACAGTCGATATTTGTCGCAACGTCATAGCGCCGACACGCAGGATGTTTGAAACACGCCATTTCGCGTCTCTCAAGCTTCTTGAAAGCGCATTTTCCTCGATGCTTCGTTCTGTTTTTAACGCTGCACAAAAGTTTATCAGTGCTATATAGCGCGCCGTAAGATACATTCAATTATCAATATACACTGTCGACGAAGAAGATAATGTTTAAGCGTTGTAGTATATCTTGCATTTCTTCGTCACACCTTGGCGATGATTACGGAGCTTGATTTCACGCGTTACAGTAATTTTCCATGCTAGTTTTTCAAGTACAATTTTGGAACATAAATCGCGTATACATATCGTACATTAAATCAGAAAACTTACGCTATCTTATCTCACAATTTCGATCCCGTAAATTATATTTGGAATGTTTTATATCATTTACTTGTAATATTCCGGCATTGCGCGTCTCTTTCCCTAGTTGTTAATAATACGCAATTTTGCAATGCTAAGGCAACCTTCCAATTATTTATAGCTCTTGTTAAATATGTAAATTTAAACGTTGCTTAAACGTTTACGATCATAAATGACCAATTTGTAGCATCGCAATGTTATAAAAAAAAAACCGTGGCAACTAACAATTTGCCGTGTATTCCATAGTGAACACGTTGATTGCCGCGCGAGTTTCTTATATGCGTGCCACGATCCACGCCGCGCGCTGTAATAACCACTTTCAAGTTTTCCCCCTTTATCCTTGGTATTTGTTTAAACGTGTATCATCGAAAATGAAAGCACGTAATTCCTCAATAATACACTGTTCGCATAGTTTCGAAGTTCGTGTCGTAATCGTTACAAAGTTCCGTACTACCGGTCGCTGTGTAATTTGCACAGCAATCGATGAGTTAACATGTTCTTTAGTGCTCGAACATCGATTTCAAGGAAGTTACTTGTACTTTGCTCTGCGAATGGAAAGCTAACGTATCCCGTTCTGAGAGCAACAAAAATGTTCCTTTCATGCACTTGATACCCCATAAAGTAGTATGAAACCTAAAAAGAAACTACGATAAAGTGCACGGAGTGGGAAAGTAAAATGATTCCCGCGTCAGCGCATTCGTAGAGCATTTGCGTTCCGGAGAATCATTCAAGCAGCCGCATGTACCCGTCGGAGGCTTCTTCTTAGGCGACTTCGAACCAAAGAAAGGCGTGCATCGCCTGTAACCAAAGATTTTAGAAGTCGCCTAGGAAGAAGAGGTGCATCGTGTTCGTCGGGCGTGTGCACTTGGCCAGAACCATTCATCCGTTAGGACGCCGTGCACACTTGAAGATACGCCGTGATAGATTTCCGAACGCATCGGTTGCCTCGTTTTACGTATGCTCGCCGACAGAGGCCGCTAGCTTTCGACATCCCGCACAAGCGAACGCGGCAAGTAAGACGCCATTGCTAGATTGCGTTCTCTTGTGTAAAGTCGTGCGGTGGCTGGTGTACGTCGGCGTTGGTTAATAAATCGTTCGTTAACAAGTCGCCCGCCGTACGAATATTCGGTGAGTGCTGCGTGAAAGCGGTACGGCACGTCAACGTAAAGAGTGTGCGCGTATCGATCGAGAGTTAAAACGTAATTATATACGCTTGGTAGAATTCGTGCGCCATTTCGACAAGGTCGGTACGCTCTCTGTACTGCGTGCTTTCACGGCGTACGAAATATTCCCGGCCCGACCGCGTCTTTTTCTCGTCTTGTTCCGATTCCAACCAGATAATTCGTTCACCGCTGTGTTCCGAAGCCACGGGAGCAGCATTTTTCGTGGTCTTTTCGGGCCGGTGGTTGGATATTCCACGGTAAATCTACGACCTTCGAAATTCGAAAACTTAGATCGTTAGCAAAATGGTGGAACGGAATTCTAGAGGGGGAATCTAAACAACGCGTCGCTACCGAATATCCGTGGGTAAATTTTTCCGCCGCTCCGATTAAGTTCGCGTCATTAATTCGCGGCTCGCAGTTGAATATATTAGATAGCGCTTCTTCGGATTACATTATTTTGATAAGGAAAAGTTGCATTATGACGCAACAGCCCAGCATTACGCGAAATGCTTTTGTATATCGGATGGAACCAAGTCGGAGTGGGCTCTGCTGCGTAGTACAATTCTGAGACGCGTGTGCGGAGTTAATTACACTCGGGGGAATGTAGAGAGCAGAATTATCGGCGCACGGTAGTATATACAAAACGAGAAAGAGATGCGTCCGAGCGCAAATGTGTTCTAGCGTCGTCACAACATTTTATTATATTTTATCCAGTTAGGCGTGTAACACCCTCGAGTCAGTGACAAATAATATCCGAAATATTTTTCTCTCTCGAAACTAGGTTCTAGAACGAGCCGAAAATGCCGGGTTTTAGTAGTGTTGGCACATTTAAGATCTTCATCGGCAATTTAGCCGACAAAACATCGAATGCCGATATTAAACCGTTATTCGAGAAATACGGGAAGGTCGTAGAGTGCGACGTGGTGAAAAATTATGGATTCGTGGTAAGTTCTCTCAATCGGCCATTTATCGTACACCAAGCTAAAATTCTACAAATTTCCCGACTGTATGTTTCAACAAATTGATTGTTTTCCCCCCGCAGCATATGGAGAACGAAGAGGCGGGCAGAACCGCGATACAAAATTTGAACGGTCAGATCGTTCACGGACAGCCTATCAAATGTGAAGCTGCTAAGAGTCGTAAGGGGCCGAACACTCCTACGACGAAAATATTTGTCGGAAATCTGACAGACAACACGAAGGCGCCGCAAGTGCGCGAACTTTTCGCCAAATACGGCACAGTGGTGGAATGTGATATCGTGAGAAATTACGGATTCGTCCATCTAGAAGCCACAGGTGACGTGAATGACGCCATCAAGGAGCTGAATGGACAGATGGTTGACGGTCAACCGATGAAGGTCCAGATCTCCACTAGCAGAGTGCGACAGAGGCCAGGGATGGGAGATCCTGAACAATGCTATCGATGCGGTCGCGGCGGCCATTGGTCCAAGGAGTGCCCCAAGGGAGGAATGGGAGGAGGACCGGATAGGAACGGATACAGAGACCGAATGTTTGGACGCGACCCGTATCCTCCACCGCCGCCACCACCGTTCCTTCGGGACCGGCTGATGGGTGGTGGCCGCTTTGGAGTAAGTAGTTGATCAGGTTATCGGAGATCTGTTAGCGGAGCCAAGCTGCATAGATTGAATTGTTCATGACAACTGGTTGCTCGTCTGTTAACAGGACTACGAAAGCTACTATGACAGGAGGGGCTTCGAGGACACCAGGGATCTCTACGAGAGGCGGTTTACGGGTATGACAGGGCCCTGTGACATGGGAAGTTCCATGTGCGGGCTTGACTTTCCACCAATGACAATGCCACCTCTACCCCCAAGACGAGACCCAATGCCTCCTATGCCTCCTCTAGGTATGGGATCCATGCGCGACACTGGCTTCTCCCGTGGTAACGAGTACGGAATGTTCAGCCGCCGATCACCCCCTCCGAGTGGCAACAACGGCCGGTTCAGGTGAGTAGAGCCATCGTACCGACTGCCCATTCGTCCGACTTAACATTGTGAACGTTCCAGGCTGGATTAACAGCTCATGCGAATTGGGGTTCGGTGATTCGTCCACATACTTTAATCTATATCATTTTTTCTTTCTCTTTCAAATTACCGATCTCCCACCACCCCCCACATTTTCTCGCTCTTTCTCTTGAATTGCATCGTTTCTCTCTGGAAAAGGGCAATCCGGGTCGTTCCCGTGCGCGTTGATAAATTTAACGTAGAATAATTCGCCCCTCTCTACGGCCGAGTTTCTTTTTTACACGCATATATGAAAATTCACTCTTACTTTCTCCCGATCTGTCTGGAAAACAATTGCACGGTAATTATTACCACGCGTGACGCATGAACGCGCGTTACCTATGCGTATCGTTTCTCTTATTTCCGTTGCTTGGTTAAGACGATAACGATTCACCGGTATTTCCCGAACTCTAAACACGAGTGTCGACCCGATGCCCACATGAGTGCAGAGTCTGCATAGTTAAAATGTGTATTATATGACGCTTGGACGTTTCTGTACATTCTAAATTTCAGTGCACCTCAGGCTGCGTACCATCTTTGTCCATGAATGCGGGCAACCCTAGAGAGACAGTCCCGGGCCAACGTTCAAGTCTTGCAAGAGTAAGTCTTTGACCAATTTTGTTAGCGAGTAGTCATGCCTCGTTCTTGTCGCTGGCGCGTTGTTACGTCATCGCGGCCGCTTCCGATTTTCCTTCGTGGTGTCAGCTGATTTAAAAAAAAAAAGCAACCGGGTCTCGACTGATCGTACCTTGAACATGTCGACTGCTCTTCTAGGGATGTCCCTGTTCATAGACTCTCTTGATCCTTGGCGTTAACTGCGAGATTGGCCTGTATGTCTCTCATGAATCCTTTGTGTTTCAAGCGCTCCCTATTACGTACATCACTCAACCGGGAGTGGCGCGGAGGCCTGGGATGAAGAAACGTTCCTAAGGAATGCGAACTAGATTTCTTGATCGCACTACCGCGAGCCAGGATGCGATCTACAATTTTAACGAACTCTCGTACCGCTGTAGATAGAGAAAAGAAAGAAAGAAAAAAAAAGGGCTGGCGCGATTTTCAGGAACGGCGCCTATCGATTGTCTTTGAAACGTCTCGTAAGTAGAAACCAGCTCTTCAGACGAATTGGACAGTAAGTTTTGTATATCGGCGTTTCTAATAGTTGTTAAGGCCAGTTTCATAGACACGACTGTTCCCTTTAAAACGGCCCGTTTCACGTGTCTCAGTTTCCATGCATTTTTCACTCGGGAGTGATTTCGTCGGCTCCAGAATCACGATCCGTTCTCGATCTGTTCGATAGTCGAACCGTAAATATAATTTAGTACGATAGATCTCTTAGAGTTGAGAGATACTTTCACGTTGCAAACGAAAGTAAAAGACAAAAAGAAACAGAAAGAGGAGTGTTACAACGGCACACGTGTGTTTAACCGTTGCGTTCATTTTTTTTTTTTAAAGTATCGATAAAAGTGTGTAAGATCTCTTATGATTCTTAGGCAATTCGTTTTCGTTGCCACTTAATGGCAAACACTTATTCTCTTACGTTATATTGGCTGTATGATACGATCGGTTTTTTTTTCTTTTTTCTCTTTCTAATTGTGTGTGATTGTATCGTTATCTTGTTCGCGCGATGTTAGATTTCAACGTCGTTCGAAACGAATCATTGAAATTTCATTGACTTAAAGTACGCTTCAAGTTCGGAGATGATGAATTTTCTTGGAAGATCCATGAAACCGGGCCCCATAGATAAAAGAGCAAAAGCATCGGTGCGGAAATGCATCGCGGAATCAAAGAAAAGAGATCGAAAGGCGGGATTTGTACACTGCTTCGAAAAATTGCGATCCGATGGTTCTTGAAGCTGACTTCTACTCACGAGGTTCAAAGCTTTTCATGTATGTAAATCCATTCGCAAACTTTCAAATAGAGAACAGAGTTGATTGGACTTCTCAATCATTCTGAATACTTTGTTGTTGCACGTTACCTTATTATCCTACATCGATCCCAGCCTGAGCTGCAGACGGCTCTTTCACGCTCTGATTGTTCACGAATTTGTAACTTGAAAGTCGCATGGGTTAAGAATCCAGTCCAACGCTGCCTGCCTCATATGACTGGCTAAAAAAAAACAAAGAAACAAAAAACGAACGAAAAGACAGAGTAATCCCATGTTCTCTACCGCTACAAATCTTGTGTACTGCGCGTGCATTTATCAGTTGGATGTCTTTCTAGCAATTGTACCTCGTATTGAATAAAGCGGATAGAAATACTCGTTACTGCTGTGCATTCTCTAGGTATAGTTTAAGTATAGGTAGAGTAACGAAGAACAATAGAATAGGGGCGCTAAGACTATTCGTCTGATTTACAGCAACGATCGTGCTCGCTAAGTATCATTAGGGACTCTACGATCGATTCTCGATCGTACACTCGCAAAGGCCTCTGGACGAATTTCCCACGCTTTTAAGAAAGCCTCGACTCTGATCTCCCATCTATCTCCCAGTTTGTCTCTTCGTTGATGCGTGTCAGGGCGTTCAATGTTCACATAGCCATCCCGTGTTGCGTGTGCGCGTGTGTGATATATTCTTCATTGCAAGCATAAATAGCTCTCCTGTTTTATTTGGTGGTTGTTAATCGGTTGGTCGGTAGCGTCTTCCAGCGTCTCAGATTGCCTACGTGAAGCAGCTTTTCTTCCTCCATTCCCGACCTCTCTTAACAGTCATATTAGGCAGCACGCGACCATGTTTTTCTCTTGCACGTTGAATATACAGGGACTAATTCACAAAGTTAAGCCTTGGACAAGGGAGCAAGTATGGTATATATTGATCTGACCATTCGTAGATCCCGATTATTTATTATACCGCTGTTATAGTAGAGGCATGTACGAGGACTTCAGCCGAGATTCATTTGAAGAGCGTAGGTAAGTAGACGCGCCAATGGGTCACACACCAGCCCAAATCGTTGGAACGCGTATTCTCCGTGTTCAATTTGTCGATTCAGTTTTTGCGAACTAAGACGCCTTCTCTTCTTCATGCCGCGGTGCTCTGATTTGCCTTGGGCATCGTTCACGAGTGGTCGCTCGACCGGTCCCAAAACGGAAGTCAGCAACGATTCCGTGGAGGCCTGGGACCTGGTCGCGGGTTCATTACAAGGCAAAAGAGCGCCGCGTCTCGTAAAGAAGAGAGTGCCCGTGATATCCGGGACACGTACATTTCATGAAAATCGCACTTATCGTCGAGAAATTGTAACGTTAGCGAGAAAAACGAGGAAGAACGTACTCTCTCCATGCTCTGAAAGAAAGTTGATTCGCCTTTTTATCTCCTGTATCAATATCTCCCCTGTACCTTTGTACACGAACACTTACTCGCTACATACACACCTAAACAAACACAGTGTAAATTCTCTTCCGCTCTTTGTCAATACAGTATAATTTTTTTTCCTCTTTTTTTATACACAGTACTTTACCTCCCTTATCTACTTACCTGTCTACCCTCTTTGTATCTCACAAATTTCTCTCTCTCTCTTTCTCTCTCTCTCTCTCAGCGCGTGTCTTAAAAATCGTCTTGTCTCGATCTCGTGTAACTGACGTGGCTTCATTTTGGTTACCAGACCGGGATTACGAGGGCCATCGCCGTCGCGCCGGTTCGCACCATACTAAATCGTCGCGTCGGGCTCGCTCGGATCGGTCTGTGTCGGGTCTGTCTGTCGTCTGTCGGGTCTGTCTGTCGCTAGCAGGAAGCCTCGGGACCGAGATACTCTTGGCCGTCTGTCGATCTGCACGCGCGAAGATCTACCATTCGCCCGCTCTCTCGGAAAAAAAAAATAAGACACACAATGTACTCTGTCCTCCCGCTGTTCTGCGCTCATTCAGACGAACCGAAACGCCGGACGAGAATTAACCAGCGAACGGAACACGGAAAAAAGAACATCATCGTATTTTTCAGGCTTCTCTTGTGCACACGCCCCCCTCTCTTCTATCTCCGGTCCAGTCTCCTCGCTCCTTCGATAAAGTATCTGCGCTTTGTTACATTCGTTCCTTCATCCTCTCTTACCCGTTCGTTCGTCGTGTAAACGTCCGAAGACACCATCGATACACCACCGTATAGGCGTTTTTGATGTATAAGAAGGGTGGCATCCTCCTACCGAGAGAATCATTCGATCCGCACCCTTCGAATCCAATCCACGAGTTTGCGCGAGCCGGCTCTTCAGCAATTCTCTCGTCTCTGTGCTTCGACGAATTCACTCGGTGTAAGATGATGAAGAAAAGAAAAAAGGGGCGAGCTCGAAGAACGTTTTGGTAGGACGATGCTTGCAACGTGCTTTCTGATGACCGTTTCTGTGACGATGACGCGCGCGCGCCTCTGCCTCGATCCGTGGGAAATTCCAACGTTTGGCACCCTTGGGATAGGCTCGATCGGTCGTGAACCGGAAACAGACCCTCCATATGTCGAAGCACCGGCAAAATCGGTAAAAGAAAATTAATTTCACCATGCAACGAAGCATCATCCCACTTGTACGATCGGCTGCGCCTCGCGAACGCGTCGCTATCACAAAATCGGAGCATCGTGTCGACGTTACGTAGTCTCTCGGAATCTGTTGTCTCTGAACCGCTCTCGCAGCGGGGAACGTCGCGCTGAAGCTACGCGCGGTCCTCCCGCCGCGTAATCGGATTGTTTCGTGGCTTCGAGCATCCGTGAATCAGCGTGTAAAAGTATTGTATAAAGGACCGTTATTATTATTATTTTGTGCGAGACAGATAAACAGTTTGCTGCCCAGCGTGTCGCAAGACAAGAATAATGTGCGTGTGATTGGTCGATCGCAATTTTCTCTCCCTGTAATCCCGATTCTCCCCCGACACACGGAATCGTTTAACTGTGAACTCTCGAACCGAAACTATTTTCTCTCTCTTTCTCTCTCACTCACTCACCCCCAACCCACTCTTTCTCTCTTTAAATATATTCTCTCGTTGTTAGCGTCGCCCCAATCAAGAGACAGATATGTTATATATAGAAAAAAAAACTAATGAAAAAAAGAGATCGTGCAGAGCCTTCGCAATATTTCTTTCGAGGAACGAGGAAAAAAGCGTGCGGGTTCGACTGTCCAAATCGTCCCCCCCGATTACGAGAAAGGAAAAAAAAATCTAAGTACTGTAGATAATTCATAGGATGCGTCGATTGTGTATGGGAACCTAAGCGGGTCGTGCGAACATTATATCGTTAGCCTATAGTAACGTAATAATATCGTTTTATTAACATATTAGGATTAATTGACGTAAAGGATTACCGAAGAATTAAAAAAAAAAAGTAAAAGAAAATGCGGTTACCGCAACTGCGCTTCGTTTAAGCTTACAATACAATTAATACCCGATGAATCACACACCTTTTCTCGTTTTCGAGTAGCGTATATATATACACTTTGGGTGTGTAGTACTTTCTCTCTTCTCGTTTTTCTTTTCTCCACCCCTCCCCCGCCCGAACCCCCTGATTTCTTTTCCCCTCTTTTCGTTTTCTTTGGTAAGGCCCGTGTTTTCGATAATAATTATATTAATAATGATAATCGTAATGATAATGGATTAAAGAAACGAATGTAATAACAAAATATGTACTTGTGGAATTCACAAAACAAAAAGAAAACGGCGTTCTGCGTGTTCTTTAATTGTATCATCACTTTCACCGTTTATTCGCCGCTCAAAGTCCACCAACCCCTCAACCAAGTACAACATCTCACCCCCCGCCCAAGTCCGCAACCCCATCCGCGCGAGATTTTCCAGGTCGATGAGAAGAAAAAAATAGGAAAACCGTCGTGTATCTGTTGTCTCTTCGGTTCCGCGTGATATCGGAAACTCGCGTGCTTCGTCGCTGGCTTCCTGCGCGTCGCGCATTATGATCTCGCGCGAACGGCCACGATTTCCGATCTATCAGCGCGTTTCGATCTCGCTCTCTCACCCCTTTCTCCCTCTCCTATAAAATAGTTGAAAACACCCTCCTCCAACCATCTCACCATCCTCCATACGTTTCTCTCTCTCGTGTCCGCCGAAGAGAGAGCTACAGGCTCGTTCAGGACTCCCGTTCGCATCCCCTCTATTCGCCGAAACTCGCGTCCCATTCTGTGTCGATTAACGTAGGTCTTCTTCTAGGCAGGGTGGGAGGGTAACATACATTTTATACGTATTTAGGAGTAAAGCTTCGTACATTGAATTCTTCGACACGATACACTCTGCTTGAAAGCTAAGGTACCTCCCTCGTTAATTGAAAGTTCTTCTGTCTGTTCGCTCTGTGCAAAGAATCGTAGGCCCATCGTAGTCTAGTTTAATAAGTTTTATATGTAGTTGAGGGGTAGCTGAAACTCACGTATTCTCTTCCCTTGGAAATAAATCGCGAGATCTTGCGTGTGGTTAGACTGTAATTTTAATAAATACTTCCCGATCGAAAAGGAGAGTTCACCCACCCTTTGTGATGAGTCTGTCGATTCTCTGAGAGTAGCTAAAGCGCGAGAGGTCTGATTGGGAAGGAAAAGGAGAGCTCTCGGCGGTGATTTATATCTTTCTTCGTGTATATTCTCTTTTTCTTTTCTTTTTTTTTTTTTTTTATAAGAGTACAGAGACGAAGCGATACTTTCTCCTACGATTATCATAGTTGCAGTGACATCGGATACTCGCGTCTAGGTACGAAAGGAATCTAGGTCGACAATGAAACTTGCACCGAAAGATCTTTCTTTCCGGTCACTTTTTTCTTCTCTGTGGACGGCGGCGATATACGAATATACTTTCGATCGCATAAAGTAGATGCGTGTGTGCGGCGTCTGTATACGTCTCGCCGTTACGTAATTAGGAGCACGTGTACGCAGAGACGATAGTCGATGACGCCCCGGGCTGCGCGTGTAACCGACGGAATGCAATTTAGGAAAAAAGAAAACGGAACTTTCCGATCGATACGCATAGATACATACGTCGTGTGATATTTCCATATGGAGGCCCACAGCTTCGCCGTCGCACGTTCGATGACGAGATCCGCTAAATACGCAAGTCGTGGAAGATTACGGTTATGTCCCCGGAGTGTAACACGTCGTCGATAGGAAAAAACAAACTGCGGTGACCCATGCACACACAGCCTCGTAACCTTACGGACGTGATAAAAGATTGTACGGCAAATTTGGGTAGTCTCGAATAGCAGAAAATAAACGTTGCCCCGCACGTTCTCTCAAGCCGTCGCAACCGGTCAAGTCCAAACACGCCGGGGTCAGTTGTCGTCGGGATGCACACGTGCCGAATGGAAAGGTCGACGAGAAATGAAAATGTTATCGCCCGGTGAATCGAGACGCACGCCTAGGACCCTCGCAAGCACCGTATACGAACGAACGAACGAACGAACAAAACGAAATCCCTCGGCAGAGTCGTCGTCACGAATAGAAAACACGTGGAGCGTATCAGTCGCTGTGATAGACGATGAGATGCGCGGCTTCCCAGAAATGAACGGCGGGTCATAGGAAAACCGGAAGACGTCGGCGGATATATATGTATATAAAAAAAAATAAATGTACGAAAACGGAAAAAACGGATAAGCGCAGAAAAAAGAGAGCGACCGGTAAAAATCGGGACGACAAAATGTATCTCTTAATATGCGTGTGTGATCACCGGAGTATAAAATAGGCTCTGCAGGACCGGGACGTGTAAATCCTGTTCACACGCGCGGCGATATAAAACGTGTCTCGTGCCGGGTCGTCGGTTGCCAATTACCAAAGAGTGATAAACGCGCCACAGGGGAATATAAAAGACACTGTACGTATTGTAATGTGATGTATGATATAGGACACGATAACCCCGTACCCCCAAGCGCTTCTGGACATACTTGGAAGGAGCTCTGGGCTTGATGATGATTGCGAGTACGGAGAAAGAGAAACAGAGAGGCTCATCTTGTCCCATGTGGCGAGGTAATTGTCGACCAGGCCACTGTGTGCTCCATTGACAAGGCACTGCAGCCGACAGAGGTGTCCCGTAGAGATGATCCAGCCAGTGGGGCAAAAGTGTGGGTGGAAAACCACGTCCTACGCAAGGCAAGTCCACCAGCCTCTTCACTATCATCATCATCATCGCCATCTTCATCTTCATCACCACCATCATCATCACCTTCATTCTGATCTGCGCGTAAGAAAGCAAGTAAAGCAAAAGAAAACCAAAAAAAAAAGTGTTCTTTGTCTCTGACAGCATTAAATTTTCACTAAATTTTTCTCTGCCTGGCGAACGCTTTGAGAGCCATGTTTTCTTTCTCAGGAGATGCGGTAGAGCGCACACGCATTGCGAAACCTGCGATACGAAGAACTTCGTATCTGTGAATATAGGGTCCAGACTAAACTAACATTGGCAATGGCGAGACGCTGCAAATTTCACACTCTCGACATCTTCTCTATCTCGCTAAAGATTGGGATGATTTTCTAACGTCTATTCTCTACTGTGTGGGAACACGAAGGTATCGTAAAGAAAACGAATACTTCTCTGTCCATGCAGAAATCCACGTATCCTCCCCTTGTTATTTCTTCTTTACGCTCGCTCTCTCTCTCTCTCTCGTTCTCTCGATCGGTTGGATCTCTAATCGCGCGAATCCGAGCATTTCGCGCGGTCTCGTTCATACGATTGTACGGTCGATCGCTGTTACAACATTCTCGGTGGTTTCATTTCATTTTATTTTTTATCCGGAAACTTGTCGACACACAGAAGCGCGGCGCTGCGCTCTGCGCGAGAAAGCGGCCACTGGATGCGATAATTTCCACGATGTATAGTATATTTCCTATTGCTCCTTTTTTTGTACAGTGTTATTTAAGTACTATTACCGAAGAAACGCGCATTTGATCCGCTAATGAACGTAGTAGTAAGTAACGTTAAATTCAGGTAAGAGTTTGCAAGGCACTGCGGGAACGTGGCATTGCGCATCGTCATCGGAGACTAGAAAAGATCTTGCTGAACTTCATAGAGAAACCTGTTTTTCATTAATTCAGAACGTACTGTAAGGCGGAGGAAGCTTCTGGTTTAATACGGACGGACTAACCGAGCGCAAGTTGTGCCGTATTCTTTACCCACAAATATATCACGCTAAACGTAAGAAGGACCTGCTCTTGTCTCATACCGGAAGCACGGACGAGACGCGCTCATTGTTCGACGGTTGCTTGTAAAATGCATATTAAATGGTAAATATAAGGTGTATTCCAAGGCCACTGCATCACACGAAAATGTTATTCTGGCTCGAGTTTTTCCCCACTGATCGGCTAATTACGTAAGATAGACAACGTAGCACATTGCGCGCGTAGAGATGCTGAATAATAGTATCATAAGTGTTCCGCGAGTTATATTTGGATTCTAAAGACTTCGGGCGTGCATCTCGAGTCCAACGATTATCCGTCAACTGAAAGCCAAATCTGATGTACGTACATTTATAACTGGCAAGAATAGCTCGCATAAACCTGTAGCTTTATGCGAATCTTTTGGGCATCGCTTATTCAAATACGCTCGGCGTAGGCGAGATAAGTCTTTCACGAGCAAGTTGAAACGGATTCATAAGCGCAAACTTTTTTTTAGCGCCACTTAGCATAAGATTGTTTTGTAACGTAGCGATAAGAGTAATGATAACGTTGTGATGTAAAATACGGTTGAAAATCCACGTGATGTCATTCGACCCTGCGTGGTGAGGCAAGGAAGAATCAGTCTACAGCAGCATCAGTTAGTGCATCGTCGCCATTCGTGCACAGTATCTCTGGGATTTTTTAGCACGGCAAGAATCTTAAACAAATGGCGCAGGACTTACGGTAACAATCTCACAGTACATATATTTCCGCGTTCAATTGTTTCCCAGTTGCGTTTTCGAGGTTTTTAAACGAGTTTATAGGTTATGTCAAGATACTCAAGAAGGTTATGTTGTACACGCGTGTTCGATCATGTGCTTGCGAGCTCGTCGGATGCTCAATTACGCCATACGTTACGTAGATTACGAGTTACGTTTATTTTTTTCTGTTGTATAGATTCATGTCGAAATAATTTTAGCATTTTTCTTGCGTCCCGCAACGCGCATTGTGATGAATGTTTTTGTAGTTTATATCCTTCGCATTCGCGATTATATGATGAAAGAAAAGATTGAGGTTATGTAATTATCAGGATCGGAGCATGAGGGTATAGGCCCCGTGTATATATAAGTTTCGTTGTTTTTTTACCGAGAATCACAGATTTATTTATTTAAATTTAGACAGCGAATGTCATAAGTTCTCGATTACTACAGAGACCCTAACGCATTTCAGGGAGGGTGTACTGCTGGGCATGGGCAATCCCCTTCTTGACATTTCAGCAGCTGTGGATAGCAATTTTTTAAAAAAGTACGATTTGAATTCGAACGATGCGATTCTTGCTCAAGAGAAACACAAGCCCATGTACGACGAATTAATCGACTTGTACAAGGCGGAGTTTATCGCCGGTGGTTCTGTGCAGAACACCATGAGAGTAGCACAAGTAAATTCATTATAATTTAGCGGTATATGTTGACTATTACAGCGAATTCGAAATAACAAAGACCTTATTCTTGCGTAGTGGTTTTTGGATAAACCGAGAATTGCAACATACATGGGCTGCGTCGGGATAGACAAGTATTCGAAAATTTTAGAAGACAAAGCACAAGCAGACGGCTTGAATGTTCGCTATCAACATACCAATAAAGAACCCACTGGTACCTGCGCTGTTCTTATTACTGGAAAAGAAAGATCTCTGTGCGCTAACTTGGCTGCCGCTAATTGCTTCTCGCCTTCCCACATACAAGAGCCAGAAAATAAAAGGCTTATAGAAACGGCTGAATATATTTATGTCTCTGTATGTATCGAGTAAAATCTACGCAGAACCTGCGAGAATCAGACTTGTGTTTCACGCTCCATTTTGCACTTTCAATTGTAGGGATTCTTTTTAACCGTCAGCCCAGAGACTATCCAAACGGTAGCCAGGCACGCCTTCGAAAGAAATAAAATGTTTATGATGAACCTTAGCGCGCCGTTTCTCTGTGATTTTTATAAAACACCTATGTTAGCGGCTTTACCGTACGTTGATATTCTCTTTGGCAACGAGGCAGAGGCAGATTCATTCGCCAAAGTTAATAATTTCCAAACTACAGATAGAAAAGAAATTGCACTGAAAATACATCAAATGGAGAAGGTAAACAAGAAACGGCGAAGAGTCGTTGTAATAACGCAGGGCGTTGACAACATATTAGTAGCCAAGGATAACACGGTAACAGAATTCCCTGCTATTAAACTCCCGGAGGAGAAAGTCGTAGATACTAACGGAGCTGGAGACGCTTTTGTAGGAGGTACGCTCTTGTGAATTGTTAATTTGCGTAAAAGTAGGCAGTTCGAGAAGTATTGACACGGCGTATCGTTGGTTTCAGGTTTCCTGGCTCAACTTATACAAGGTAAAAGCGTAGAAGCTTGCATAAAGTGTGCCATTTGGGCTGCGACTCAAATTGTACAAAGATCTGGATGTACTTACGAAGGGAAACCTGACTTTGTTCTATGATAATTCTTAGTTAGTAATTGTAAATCCTGTACTTAATAAAGGCTTTAATAATTTTTAGCCAGAGTTCTTCAACCATGGAATGGTTTGAGTTTTTCAGGGGAATGGGGTCAAGTGACACCGTATTGTATCGACGAAATAAATTTTATTTTATTAAATTTTTTCAATTGTACACAGTGTTTGATTATCCGTTGTATCGTAAATCTTGCGAGTTATCGCATTGTGTCGTTTAAAAGTAGCCGTTTAATTTATGCAGGAGTTAAAAAATCAATACAATCACCTTGCGGCGTGGCCATTGCATCGGATACTTACAGGTATTACAAAACGCGAGGGCACTGGTTGAAATAATGTTAGTCGAAAAACAGTTATCGCGATCGCGTGGCACGCCTGCGTCGTGCGCAGTACGTAAATGCACGGTATAGAGTAGGATAAAGATGTAGCGATAAAGATATACGTGCACGAGTCGGGACGGGGTAAGGGCGGTCCTTAAAAAAATCAATAATCTCATTACGAAATTGTACAGAGCATGGTGTGTGTTTTGCGTGTATGTACCGTGACAGTAGTGATGGCATGCCAGTCACGGTCAGGATCGTAGAAAACTACCGTCGATACCTTGCCAATTATTTGAAACAAGTCACGTATCGGTACATCATTTCGCTATCATTAAGTTTTAAAATAATGAAATAAGAAAGTATCAAAATAAAAGAAATCCTAATGATGATTAAGTAATACATTTTTCTTTTAAGCAATTTAAAATCGCGTACGTTTGGATGCTTCGCACTGGACCGTCCAAAGTTAGAAAACATTTCTCCTACTACGAGGGAAATAAAATAACATTTATGGCATAAATGATCAAACTCGCCGAATCTTAACATTCCCATTTTTCTTTATTTGTCAAAACGTTGCTGGCCCTAAGCATTCGTATGCTTATACCGAAGAGGAAAAGTAGCACGGGTAAACGAATGTTGTGCGCATCTGATCGGTGCAGTAGACGAGAAGGATAACAACAACAGTCCGCGGGGTTTCGTTTTATTTACAGTCGCGTGGCCCGAGTGGGGGGAAGCTACAGCCCTGTAGGCTCGTTGACAAAGCTCCCGGCAGCGTTCACGTAGCAGTCGCGCGCGCTGCCGCGTCGAGAAGCCGATTGGGAATGGTTAAAGCGAGCGTGAAGTGGGCGGCCATAGTGGTGGAAGCATAGTGGCACAAGGGCAGAGAGGCACGACATTAAGCCGCGTACATGTCGGCAGTCTTGAACGACCGAGGGCGAGTGATATCGGGCTTGGTTTCAGTGTTCCGCTTTCGTCGCGGCTTCTGTTCGCCTGCGCTCCGAACCTCTTACTCCTAGTTGCTTCACGGACGACCGATGTGTGTACGGGCACGTACACAGTTGACAGTACCGCGTCCGCGCGCTTATACCCTCCGCGCGTGTGTGTGTACGTGTGCGCGCGCGAGAGGAGCAACGAAACACGACGCACGCACGTGTGACCGGTAACGAGAGTGTCGAGTCAACGTGGACGGTTTGATTGGTCGAGGAGAACGCGTGCCGCTACGACTGTTTCTGGGTGATTCCGCCGTGGCCGAGAGCGCGGTGTGCGCAGTGCGCTCCCCACCGCGTGCGCGCAGTGTGTAACCCCCGCGACCGCCATCTTTGTCAAGTGGGTAACCTTTGTTGATTTGTGTGAAATGTGACGCCGTTGTCGCGAGATAATTGGTGATCGTGATTACACGCGTCCTGTGTGTCGGTACCTGAGTGATTCGTGCTTTCGTGCCCGGCCGTGGATCTATACATGGAACTACCGTGATCAGGTAAGCACTGTTTGCTTCTCGTTAAATTCTTGCCAGAGAGAGAGAAGCACGCGAATCGTCGCGCGACGCATACGGGCCAGCGGGTCTGGCCGCCTGCTCGGCTCAAAGAGCGAGAGAGAAAGACAGATAGGAAGTGTGAGAGCGAGAAAAAGAGACAGCCTCCTCCTCTCTATACGCAGTGGTCCCGTCGTTGCGTTTCTTTCACCATCTTTTCCCATTACAAGCCAACGAATGAACCTTAGAACGCCACGAGTAATCGGTACCTCTCTGATCCGATCAGACAGTTTCTACGATTTAGCCGAATAAATCGGTCGTAGCGCGCGAAAAATTATGCGAAACTGTCGAGAGCTGGCCGTGCCTAGTCAAGATGGCTGCCCGTCGGGCTTCGAGAGACTTGTGTCCTCGTCGCTTTTCCTTCGACGTAATTGCCTCGTTTCGCCTGTATTTTGCCCGCGAAGCACGCGCCGTGCAGCCTCGACGAAGCCGGAGATATCGTCGCGTCGCGTGTATCGTTACGATCGGCCAGCCGGTGATCGAGAATTAAGTGTGGCGACGGACAGATCCGTGGGCGACGGCCGTCGCAATCGCGAACCTTCTCTGCAGGTATTACGCGGCTGTCTTCTCGCCAGCCACGGTGACTCGTTCGAATCGAGACAGCCATTCCTGCTTGGGATAAACGTCGTTCAATTCCCCCGGCGAACGAGTACGTGTTTCCTGCTGAATACGTCGATTAAAATGGCTACCGACGGCAGCCAGTTGCTGGTCATTCGCGGCCCGTGCCCGAGTTCTTTCGCCTTTCGTAATTGCGTTTCGGCGACATCGTTCAGCGACCTTCTCCCATCGATCGGCGCCGAGCGAAATCCGTCGTTTCGGTTATGATCCGTGCGTGTTGGTCGCGTAGTTATTGTAGGCCGAGTACAGAGAGGCAGCGGCAAGGAGTAAACGAGCGACGGGCGGCGGCGGTTAGGGCCGTTGGTTGAGCAGCAACCGTTGGTTCGTTTTCTCGGTGGCAGCTGCTCCTCTCTCTCTTTTACTCTCCGCCGTCGGGTGAGAGGGGCCCCGGCAAACACACAGCCAGCCGGCCTGGCCTCACTGGCCTCTCTTCGTCCTCGTCCCCGTCGTCTTGCGACGGACAAATACTCCTTCTTTCTCGATCCATCTCGTAATTTCCCTGTTCAACGCGTCCGCTGCCACCGCGGCTTTCCTACCTATGCACTCTGCACCCGATCCCGCAGCTTTTCGTCGCTTCTTAATCGTTCATGGTACAATTACCGCAAGTATTAGGATTAATTTATTCTCGTAAGCGTTGTAAGTTGGATGAGACCGGTTGCTCGCGATGTCCCAAGACGGGTCAACGCGTTAATCGTTTAAACGTGTCCTCAACGTGCTCGAAATTCCTGTCTTCGTTCTTTCGTGCCGCGATCGCATGTTCTCCCCCCTTTTTTTTTCACCGAGTCCGGTTCGGAGCATTTGCCGTCCAATTTACAAGACTCCTCGTCAACGCGCTTCGCTGTTTTATCTCCGCGATCCGATGCGCCGATAATCTTTTAAATTCCCGCGTCGGTCTAGCCGCGTTTATTCGCGACTCTCCGTATAACTTTCCCAGACTTTCGTTGCGTAATGAAGACGTCGACGCTATCGCATAGGCAGGCCCCATTCGTTCGGCCTCTTTCGATTTATAAAACACGGGTTGACACTAAACGGAAAGTTGTCAGGTGGCTAGGTCGGTCTGCCGCTCGCGTACGCTCCTGTTCTCTTCGCGAGCGTTGGAAGCGTGCCGGTAATTGGCCGACTAATGAATTCGAGCCAAGGCTGACGTTTAAAGTTTGAGCCGTCGCCGGAAATCCAATCGCCTTCGACGAGCCGCGAGACGCATCGCCATCGTCTCGTTTTTGTCACGTACCCGTCGCAGTTCTCGACCGCGGAGACAGCTTTTTTTCGGCGCGCACGTCCATTGTTCCCCTGGGCCGTTGAGACAATACCGTGGGAATGAACGGGAGCGCGTAGTGAATAGAATAAAATACGAGGCACGGATGTATACAAACGCTACCACCGAATATGTTGACGTAATTCCGATCGCGCGTGCGACACTTGTAAAACACGCGAACCGATCAGAAAATATACGATTTGTCGCGGGCGAGTCTAGGTAATAAATCTCATTTCATATTTATCGCTGATCTTGACCCCGTTTAAATACAATTAGTACCGCAATCGCTCGCTCGATGGCCCTATCCTTGCAGCACTTTTTCACGAAACACCTTGCGCGTCTGTTCCGCCGACTAAACTCGCCTGGTTCGTCGGTCGATTCAATTAACGCTACTCCCGATCGATCATTCGCTGGCTAATTAAGGGGGAGAACGGCGGCTGGCATCGGTGTACAGCGCGGTGGAAAAACGCGAATGAAATCGCGCAGGTCAAAATATCTTCCCGGGGGACAGCGACACTTCAGAGGCTGGGTTTGTGCGCGGCTTACGGTATTAACGTTATCTCGTCATCGCGGTGGTATTTAGAACCGATGCCTTGTGACTTAGTTAACAGTGTATCAGAACGGAGTGAGTGACGTTAGGATGTGGTCGACCACGCTTCGATACTTTCCTCTGGGCTGAAAAGGACCGTAGATGGTAACCTCGCGTCCACTTTCGATCGTTGTTTCTTGCTCGCTGGCGACGTGACCTTGTGCACGCCGGAGACGTGGACACGTGTTACGCGAGAAGAGTTCAGATATCGATGTTTGATCGTGAGTCACGGCCCCTGGATCGAGAATAGCCGGTTCGAACAATCTGCCTTTGCCATCTAATCAACCTCAGGTGCTTCGACTTCCAATAGTGAATGAAAGCAACTATTTTTAATGACCGTTATCGAGGCATCTCCCCCCTTCTTCATACGCGTTCACCCCGTCTGTGAAATTCGAGGAGCGGTTGGTAGAATGGTGGCCCTAAGTGGCCGGAAGGTTTTGGCGGGAAAGCATGGTGCCCGCATCTCTATGAGAGCCGCGAACGTCGCTGTCGAGAATAGAACGTGCACGTGGTGAGAAAACGAGGTCGTAAGGGGCTTCTCTTCCGGTGGATCAACCGGAGCCGGTTTAAGTCGACGTTTTACGGTTTTTTTCTCCAGCTAAACTCGGGGATATTTATTATCGTGCACTCGCAACTCGCAGCCACCGGCACTGGCCTAGGTCAACCTGGTATCACAGCTGCGTCCCATCTTTCTGACTCCCCTGGTACTGGCACCGTTCGGAAGCGGATTTCTCCCAGAGTAATTAATTTACAATTAATATCGCTCATATCCTTTCAGACAAATAGCCCTATGTTTTCGTTCCTCAGCCGCAGTTGCCTTAGTTCCCAAGATATCTGCGTCGCAACTCACATTGACTAGCAATTACAGAGAATCTAATTGATCAGCTGATCAATTAAAAACTGCAACTAGGATGCTTCAAGTGGCGTCGGTTCCCATGATCTATCCAAATACATTTCAGGGCAATAGCTCTGTTATCTCGGTGATTAATTTCCTGCCGTTTTACACAGGATATCTTTAGAGAATCCAATCTCTTTAATTGTTACTTAACAGCGTCCCCGATGCGTTACCTTTCCTGGTGCACGACCTCGAGCTTTGGAAATCGAAATGGCCCCACCAGGAAGGTAATCTGCGAGCATTCGCGCGTGGCACTGGAATTTCCCTGACGCGAACCTATCGCTATCACTACCGCTTACAGTTTGATAATCATAGTGATTCATTTACCAGCAACCATGTAGGTGCCAAGATGATGCGCCTATTTGCATGGTTATCTAAAAGAAAAATGGCGGCGTATTAATTGCTGGGGGCTCGTTAATATGCATCGGGCCTTGAGAAGTTGTTAGTTTCGTTTGTCGTTTAAGATAATCGGGGCAACAGTTTTTTACCGGTCGCGTACCTTCGCGCTGCGGTCAGCAGAGCCTCTGCGCCGGCGATCCGTGTCTGTGGAACGTAAACGACCATCGGTATCGGTATTCCGCGGACTATTTAGAGAGACTCGGCGCATTGTTTCGCGGCGAATGTTTCTAAGAAAAGCCAGTATGCACCTCGGCGATCTGTGCTTCCTTAGAATCTTATTTACGTCTCGCCGGCCGGCGCGGATGGAGGAAATTTTGATCGTGTCGTCGCGGTTGCACGCGCACGGGGATCGACTGGCTACGTCGCGAAGTCTGTGGGTCGATTCGCGTTGCGTAATACCACCGGCCACATACTACGGGGATTTTAAACATTTCTCTCTCTTCCACGCGACTACGGCGCTCGCTCCCGTCCAGGAGAAAGTTCGCCGTCCATGGGAAAATCAGCCAATCGTTCGCCACCACGCTGAAAATTGGCCGGTCCCGACCGCGGGATGATGCTCCGCGCGTATTTCAGGAACCGTACGGACAATTCACCCTCCTCTCTGCCCCGTTCACCAGCAGCTCCGCCGCTCTCTTAATAATTCGCCACGTTCCGGCGTTGTCCGCCATGGAACGCTGGAATACGTTCCCAACCAATTCCCTGCGCACGTTGTAACTGAAAACAATACTTGGCCGGCCAGGAAACCGATCGATAAACGTCGCTCGCGTCCCTCTCCTATGCTAATCACAGCCGTGCACGTCGCAGCGCGATAAAACGCGTCTCCGAAGCCGAAACGGGCGTTCTCGGACATCCAATTAACCCTTGGAGGACGGGGGCCAATCTTTGTTCGTCGTAAGGGTGCACTCGCTAGCTACTACCCTTGTACGCGGCCTCGGACCCAGCAGCAGGCCTGCGGCAAGCCTGGTACTGTTTCATTTCAGTGATCCATCGTGCTTTTCCGTGAAAATGCAAACGAAAACGATGACAAGGGATGTTAGGCGACCCGGGAGTTCAGAAAATTAGGCGACTTTGCGTGCAAGTAGAGTGGTTCGTGCCTAAGACGAACCTATTTTTTATTGGCGCCATGGGGGAGTTTTAGGGGGTGAAATTATCCCTTAAAAGAAATACTGAATTTTCTTTTTCATGCGATATCTCGAGAATGGTGAGAGATATTAGAAGGAAGTTTAAACAAAAATTGCATCTTTTTTTATGTCTACAAAACTGCGTAAATGGAATGATCGAATTAAGGATTGCTGGTGCGGGTAAGTTGAGAAGTATGGATTTTTCTATGATTATTTTAACCCTGTTTTGTAGATATAAAAATAGACGCAACTTGTGGTTATACTTCTTTTCGATATCTCTCACGGTTCTCGAGATATTCCAGGATAAAGAAAATTCTGCATTCTCTTCTCACGGTGCACCAAGAAAAAATATCGCGTACTTTACTTGCCCCACAAAGTTGTATAATTTTCTGAATTCCCGGGTTGCCTAACCTTGCGACCATTTCGCAGCGCTGGTCGCCCGAGGGTTACGGATGGAGAGGTTAAATCTCCGGGGAGAGATCGGCCAGAGACTAACGAGAGGCTGGTGGTTGTGATTTCAGGGTCAGCATATGTAAGAAGCGCGCGTAGAGCGGCCGTGGGTGCACGAGGGAGGTGGTGAAGGAGCCTCAGCGAAGGTCCCAGGCCGTAGCGAAGGCACAGGATGTGAATGTCGCGGCCGTGACACGTCCGACCCGGAGGCGCTCGAGCGTTGTCCACCGGGTGTGTATACCCTGGCCAGGTACACGGTGGTCGCGATCGCCCTCGTCGGCGCGCAGCCGACGGAGACGAGATGGACGAGCCGGAGTCCGCGGAGACGTGGTCGATCTGGTTCCTGGACGCGATCCGCAAGATCCGCAGCCAGAAGCAGAGGCCAAGCGTCGAGCGGATATGCCACGCGATCCGCCAGCACCACAACTTCCACGAGGAGGAGATCGCCGAGCACCTGGAAGTGGCCGTGAAGCGCGGCGATGTGCTCAAGATCTTCAACAAGGGACAGTCCTCGTACAAGGATCCGGGCGGCTTGCAGTCGAAGCCGCTCAAGGTCGGCAAAGGCTCCGATCTCAGCAAGGTACTGGGCAAGGCCGTCAGGGAGCTGGGCGAGAGGGAGGGTTCGACCCTCAAGACCATCGAGAAGTACATCAGGCAAAGCCACACGGTGGAAGAGGAAGCCGAGGGCGATCTCAGGACCGCGCTCAGGCTATCCGCGAAGAGGGCGGTCGATCGAGGCCTCGTGATCCAGGATGGCAGGCTCTTCCGGCAACCGGACAGACCGCCCTATCTCAAGAAACTTGGGGATAATGTTCTTGTCACCCCGCCGGAGCCACCCGTGCCCAAGGTGAGTGTTAACCATTTCAGAATTCAATTCGGTATTCTAGTAATAAGCTTCGCAATCGCGTCCAACTAGGGCTGGGAATATTTGTCGAAGTTTTTGGTATTCGAATATTCGAATACTTCAGTTGCTCAATTATTTGGCGAATGTAATTCGAATATCCAAGTATTCGAATACTATTCGAATATACGAGTATTCGAATATACGAGTATTCGAATACTATTCGAATATCCAAGTATTTGAATACTATTCGAATATACAAGTATTCGAATATCCAAGTATTCGAATATTATTCGAATATACAAGTATTCGAATACTATTCGAATATACAAGTATTCGAATACTGATGTATTCGAATAGTATGGTGTGAATTATAAATCATGTTCTTTTGGTTCATTTGTCAGGGTGAAATCTTGTAAGCTAATTTTGACACACTTCACACCATACTATTCGAATACATCGGTATCCGAATAATAACATTTGAATCTTAATATATAAAACAAAAAGTGAGTGTTTGTCTGACGCAGGGGTGCACAAGGGAGCTGTTTTAGCGCCTAGCTGCGAGCAACCCATCTGTCTCGTTGCTAACGTTAGAATCGGTGAGGAGAACTGCAGTAGTGTACGTGTGTGCTCGTAGGCTCGTAGCGTAAGTATATATGGCTAGGTTCAAGTCATACCAAGTGCACGTACACTACTGCAGTTCTCCTCACCGATTCTAACGTTAGCAACGAGAAAGGTGGGTTGCTCGCAGCTAGGCGCTAAAACAGCTCCCTTGTGCACCCCTCTGACGCCTAAAAACTTTTGAACGGTAAACTTTGGGGTCACAAAATGTGTCCCATCTCATTATGCCTAACTAATCCAGATGAATGCGACTATTTTCACAAAAAGAAATACATTTTTTTTTTATAAAATCAGAATCTAAATTTCAGGTGAAGCCGAGTAGTAAAGCTAGTACTCAAATATTCAAATATTTGTAAAATATTCGAATATTAAATTATTCGAGTAGTCCCAGGCCCTACGTCCAACAGCATTCGGCAGCTCGTACTCGCGGAACATTGAGAGAGTCGGCTGTGGTTAACTCGTGGCTACATGGTCCAGGATATACCACCGAGATATCAGTGGCTTCTCGTGTCTTTCACGCTTCATTTCGCGTACCGCCTTTCCCCATATTCTTTTAATCGGTTAATGTCACTAGCCCTCGCCACGAGTTTACACCACTCTCAAGAATGCAAATCGAAAGACCGCGAGCGTTTCCTTCGTTTCTCTTCGCGCGACGATCCCGGAGAGAATCGCACCTGCCCGATAAGCGTAAAAATGTCGATGGTATCTGTGACGGGAACATAGGAAGACGAGAACGTTCTCCTTCGTTTCGGAACCACCTGTGTGGAGCGGGGAGCGGCAACTGTTGCGCGAATATCGCGAGAATTTTCACGGCCTTGAACTCGGCAGAGCACGTTTGTGAGTTTGTTGCTCGGCTCGAACTGTACACAGCACTTGTGCCTGTGCGCGCGAGGTACCGATCCGTATCTACCGCTCGCACTTGAATTCGTTAACATCTCACTCTCCCGCGCCACGTATCCGCTCCTCCGCGTCCTACGTTTTCACGTGGCTCCGATCTCGCTCAGTCACGGAACTTGTTCGCCTAGTCGATTCTCGCTTTCCACCGAGTCAGTCGCCCTGGGTTCACCGGGGTCAAGCTTGCCGGAGCGAGAAGCAATTCGCTAGTTGCCGGTGTCCGTAACGATCCATTAATCACCGCGGAGCGATCGAGCGAACCTTCTTCGGTATGCCGTGTCTTTCTCCTAGCGAGGGGAACCTCTCGAGTCCCGTTCGCTCGAGAGAAATTCTTCCCGATCGTTCTCCCGTGGTCGACGGTAGTAACCGATGATCGTTCACCTTTCCCCCCTCCGCCTTACTTGTCTGATTAATTCGAGTCGATAGGGAATTGAAAGTAGCTTAGGGCCAACTATTTCCAGAGGTATCTGTTGTTGCACGAGATACGGGGTGTCTATAGTCGAAGCATAATCAACCGAGCGTTCAAGGCCACTAGAGGCTATTCCCACCGAACCCTTTACTCTGCCATCACTCACGCTTCCAAGTGCGAGCGTGTAAATTTACGTCGCAACTAGGAATTTTAATCTTTCGATAAGGAAGAGATCTTCTCAGATCTCTGTATCCCCGTTAACTGTTACGCGGAAGTGCACAGAAATGTCTGCCACGCTCGTCAAACCGAGGAGCATGAATCGGGATCGAAGGAGGGCGACGTCGAGGGGAAGAATCGACGCGCGGGCATTTCCAGGCCATGAGTCATTTGAATTCGTAACGGCATAGCGAAAGAGGTAGAAAGTACGAGGATAATCGTCGCGGTGTAAGCGCGCTTCCAGCAAGTAGGCAACAGACGCGATAGGGCAATGGAAAGGGGAAACCAGAAGGCGCCTGGCCATGCATGCCCTGTTGGAATTCATGAATCTGCTCGCGCGAGATGATAGAGGAAAGCTAGGAAAGATGGTCGATGAAGTATCAGCGGGCACGGCGCGCGAATCACGAGGGAAATATTACGCGCTCGTTACGGTCCTTTCTTCGTGCGCGGGCTGGCGAGTCACGCCGTATGCCCACGCCTCCAGAAGGTTAGGCGACAGGAGGGGAGAGGCTCAGGACGATGTGCTATCTCGGCCAACTTCCGGCGACTCGTTTGTATATCGCTTCTTATTGATCCTCCGCGCGCACGGAATCACTCCGACTTCTCTCTCTCTCCTTCTCTGTCACCGGCTTTCTCTCTCCCCCCTCTCCCGCTTTCTCCTCTCTCGCTCCTCTGCCCTCTCCACATCCTCCGCGTTCTTGACGACCGCGTTTTATGCGTGTCAGGCCGCAGAGAGCGCGGAAAGTTATAGAACGCTCGCGCGCCGACGCGATTCTCCTAATTCTCTCTCTCTCTCTCTACCTCTCTCACTCACTCCTTCCCCCGTTCCGCGTGGTTCTTGATTTCACCGCACCACGTCGCTGTCCACAGCCCGCCACTTCATTTCCCGCGCTTTTTCCTCAACCCTTTTTCTGCGTCGTTCAGTTTCTTCATTCCAATCGATCGACCCTTAGATTAGAGCGCAGCATTTCTCTCTCGATTCTACGAAAGGAATTATTTGTTCTTAGGTCCCGTCGATGTAATTTGGGTCATCGCGTGTCGCTTCCATTATTGCGCAGTCTGAAAAAGGATGACTCATTGGTAGAGTAGGATCAGGTTCTTTGACGATTACTGGTCTCGGCTAAAAGAATCTAATTCGTCGCGCTGATTCTCGTTAGAGAAGTATCGTTAGGCGAGGGATATTTTATTAAAGCAGTATAGAGAGAATCGAAGAGAGAATGTAGCCCGATGCAATCCAGACAAACGTCACGCGTAAAGATCGCCCAATCGCGTAATAGTTGCTCGGCGATTGAGCGTGCTTGGTCGTCGAGCAACAGGTCGTTGGTCCGAGAAACGGAGTTTGCTCACGTGTGTTCCGTTCGAGGAAATTGCTCCCCCAGCACCGAGCCCACGAAAATGTCAGATCGTGACAACTGTGTCAGACGCAAATGCCATTCCCTGTATTCCAAGTCGCCCGTGTACTTTCTCTGATAAAGTCTCCCCGAATCACAAGAGTCGAAGTTAATTATCGCGGGGCTTACGCTCATCCCCAGGCCGCACGCGGCAGTTCCGTTCCGCGAATCGAATAATTAATCTCGCGCGGTGTGTCGGCTCGCAGATTACACGCTGGATTGCATAACGGCGATAAGATTTCCATTGCAACGTAACGCGCTTGTTCAATGACCCCGTGGTCTCTGAAAGTTCAGTAGAGTTTGACCGCCTGCCTCTAATATTTTACCGATGAAAGCGATTAGACCCGCATATCTGTAATCGCGGAATTTTTCTCAGCGAACGTCAGGTCGGCTGGCTATCTAGACGCGCTTTTATTCGTTTCACAATTTCGAAAGTTGTTTCTGCGCGCAGGTATGGAAGGAGGTTTTCGTTCTTTCGCATATGCCCGATATCGAGGAACCGTGTCTCCGTGGCTGGGTGGCCTGGCCACGGTTCTTAATAAGATGCACCCTCGTTGATACAGAGATATACTAAACCTAGCCTGTATTATTACCGGAATGAATAATTACGCTTTACGATACGCACAGTCGTCTTTCATATGCATCGGGCGCGATGCAAGTGCCCCGCGAACACATACGAATTTGCTCACCAACCGTGACGGCCCCTCTCGTATCTGGCGATAAAGAACGGTCGATCGCCACCCGTAATAACAGCTTTCCCGAGAACGACGTGGTAACCGTATGGCCACAGTTTCGCTTACCCCTGATATCGAGCATTCGAATCTCTCCCCGTTTCGTAGGACGCTGCGGGTCTGGAGGAGAATATCGAGGCTATATAGCGCTATTACACGTGTTCCTTTGATCCCCTTTGAGCTTGGGAAATCGCACGCGCATTCCCACCGGCCACGCTCCCCGTAAGATACCTACTTGCGTTGATTATTGTTGGAGAGAGCGTTAACACGTTTTTTTTTGGCACGTTTGATCTGTCGCAGCTGCCGGCTCCGCTGCCGATATGCAAAGAGTGCCTCGGCGCTACGATAGCCGGGAACAACAACAACACCAATGCCAACACGAAGCGGAACGCCACGGAGAAGCTGAGCAGGTGTAGCGTGTGCGGCGCGGCGCTCCACAACTCGTGCGCGCCGCCGGAGCTCTCTGTCCTCGTCGACAGAGGCATCACGTGGTCCTGCGACGATTGCTCGCCGACCTGTGCCGGCTGTCAGTTGGAACGCGAGTCGCAGAACTATCTGGTGAAGTGCGCCGGCTGCGTCAAGTGTTACCATCCCACCTGCCTCGATCCCGCGCTCGACAAAAAGAACAAAGCACCCTGGAGGTGTCGGCACTGTCAGACGGCGCACACGCCCGTGTCCAAGGACGACAGTAAAAAGAGCAAGACCCAGGACGCGGGATCCTCCGACGAAACGCCTAGCAGCGCGAGGAAGAGACTCAGCAAGTTACGCGAGAATAGAAAGTAAGCGGGCATTCGGAAGATGCTGTTTTTATCTTCTCGGTCCTTAGCGATCCGTCTGTCTCACGCAACTCGTGTGTTCCATGGTAGAATTATTAGGGGGTTTTTAGCCGATCGGTTGCGATCGCGGTAGCTGGTAGTACTGTGGGTATCTGTTTATTGGGACATTCCACGTGAATTTGGACACTTTTCGGAGTAACATTTCGGATGTTGATGGAATTTGAATATGTTGTAGTCTTTAGTGATATTTAAACGTATTAGAAAGGATTTTGAAAATTTTTGAAAAATGTCGATTTTACAGCTGTTTGAAGGTAAGTGCTAACTTTTTTTTCAGTAAATTATAGATATGGAAGTAGTAAACAGATGGAGATGGGCTTTATGGTACTTATAGAGAAGACATTGAAGTTTTAAGAAAAAATTATTTCGGTTTAAAAAAATGACAAGCCGGTGTGATTTGACGCAGTGTCAATTTTCGACAATTTTTACAAGGCCAATTTTAAAATGTCCATATTTTTTAAAATTTGTCCATCAAGGGGAAGGATAGAACTATATTCTCCTTTTTTTGAGATTTTTAAAATCGTGCCCGGTGTTAAAAAACTGCATTTGTTTAAAATAATTGGACAAAAATGGTTTAAATTTTTATTTTTTTAAACTAAAATCATTTTTTCTTAAAACTTCAGTGTCTTCTCTATAAGCACCATAAAGCTCATCTGCATCTGTTTACTACTTCCATAGCTATAATTTACTGAAAAAAAGTAAATTACCTTCAAACAGCTGTAAAATTGACATTGTTCAAAATTTTGAAAAATCCTTTGAGGTACGTTTAAATATCACTAAAGACTACAACATATTTAAATTCTAGCAACATCCGAAAAGTGTCCGATTTCGCGTGGAATGTCCCTACACGTTGCGTGAGGCTGAGATGTGGGGAGAAGGGGTTGGTTGATCGATGGATGATTGTTAACGAGCGATGCCCGTCTCGGATGTTCCAGATCGACTGTATCCAGGAAGAGCTTGACGATTGCAACTCCGGGGAAAAAAGGCGGTGCAGGAGTGGCACAGGTGGACAGCAGCTCGGACGGTAATGCGGGTGTTGTCTCCCCTCGTCAACCACCTTTAAATCCCTCTCCTTTACCACAACCCCCCGCCCCACTCGCAGGCCAGGGTAGGCTACTCGAAGAAAAGAACGACCGGATCTCGAAAGAAAAGCAAAAGTTCTTTAGGCTGAGCGCGTTTAACGCCGAGCACAATAAGCTGAAGCGGGTGGGGGGCGGTGATAAGTCTAAGTCCTCGCAGAGCGTTAGTCCTAGGTTGACTCGGGGTAACGCGAGCCAGAAGAAGCCGGCGCCGGGTAAAAAGGTGACGCCAGTGTCTAGTAGCAGCAGTAGCAGTAGTAGCGACGGGTCCGATAGCGATTCCTCGGATAGCAGCGACACTAGCGACGACGACGACGACAACGACGACGACGATGACGAGGACGAAGACGAGGAGGACGAGGAGGGTAACAGTTCTAGCGAGTCTAGCGACTCGTCCTCGTCGGAGGACGGTCAGGAGGGGCGCGAGGTCGAGTCCCCGAAGCCGAGGGGTCCGTTCTCTTGCGATCTCAGCGAGGACAAGCCTTGGGGCTTCGCCGCGGCCGCCGCTGCCGCCAAGCTCAACGTGGAGTCGCCCTTTTTTAGTAATATTAACAACACCTTTGGTGCTCCGTTACCCAAGCTCGACGTAGGCGGCACGCCGACCTTCGGCCTCCACATACAACCGGCCGCCAACGCCGCCCTGGACAGCAAGAAGAAGCAAAAGAGCGAGCGAAACACGCCTACCACCGGCGGCGCATTCGCCAGCATGGACAACAAGACCAAACCGGGTGCCGGCCAGCTGAAAGGCCTGTTCGACGGTTTGAGTCACTTCTTTTCAGTGCCGACGAACAGCAGAGCGAGGTCCGGCGCGCCGGCGCCCAATTACGCGCCCGACAGAAGAAAACGGCCTAATACCGAGGACACCGGCAAGCCCAGTAAGCTCCCTAGAGGAGCGCAGAGTAACAAACGGGACGAATCACCCGCAACCGGTAAATCCAAGGATAAAAAGAGAATAGAGCCGCGAGAGGAGTCGCCGAGAATACCGAGGCCCGGGATTTTCACGCCCTCCGACGAGAGTCTGTTCGCTGGCACCCTGAGCGAGAAGCTGCCGAAAATGACGCCGTCGAACCTGGTGAAAACCGCGGTGAACAGTAAAAGGCACGAGCACGAGAGAAGGAAACTTATGAAAGACGACACGTCGCTGGTGAAGTGCGCTGCCACCGACGCGTTGTCGGCGTCGTCATCGCCGTTGTCCACCAGGCACGATCACTACCCGCGAAAGAGAAACACGGCCGCGGAACCGACTCAGACACGCCACCCTGTGCCCGCTATTTCGAAGTCCGGCCTGTGCTCCGATTCCGTGAAATCAATTCCTAGCCTAAAGTCCACTCCACGAGCCTGTACTAGCGCCACCACCACCAACACCACCACGACACCCCGCGCGACACCCTGCTCCACCAGGAAGGGTAAGAGTCTACCCCCGACCCGTTCACGAGTCCCTAACCTCGATGATGCACCCAAGTCGCAACGGAGAATTCCCTCTAATCTAATCCTCGCTCACCACCACGTGGATGTGTTGGCGGTGTGGTGTGGTATGATGTGTGTGTACATGTGCGTCTAACTGACGTATAACTTCTTCCAAGATAACGTGATTGTTCTCCAAACTAATGCGCCGCCTGGCATCGCGACGCGTTGTCCCCGCTCGATTTTGATCTAATCTTTCGATCACGCCTTTCTCCGGGCGAAGAACAATCAGGTTCCTTGATAGGATGTGCATCAGTTTCGCGGTGTAAAGCGGATGGGAATCCGTGGAGATGGTGAGCTTAGTTAACTACGAGCCAACCGTGAACCGGTGATTTATCGCTGGGCCAGAATTTCCATTCGCTTTGCACCGCGAAAACTTACGCGGCTATTGCATGTTACTAATGATGTTGTTACTTGGCTCTGGCACACTTACTCTCCTTTAATCCATACCGCATATTCATAGGGTACATAATTCATGCACGCCCATACAAATGCAACCCGGCTCTACACGTATTCTTTTGTATACTCATTTTCATCCCTATCTCGCTAGATGATCATTCCTGGTTAAAAGAAAAGTAATTTCCTACATAGTTCTTAGAGACGTCTCGTAGTTACCGTACTCTCTGCGGCGCGAGACTTTCGAATCACCGTTTAACACAGTAGAATAGCTGAGAGTTTTCATCGAGAGGCTCTGATTGTTTGTTCAGTATATGCACTGTCCAAGTATACGAAGCTTCGCCGAACATTTGTCGAAAGCCACCGATCCTTTGATCCTGCTCCCACGTAAGAAACGAAGTAACCGTACGAATGGTTAGTTTCCAGGATGGAGAAACATGGCACGGGGTGGCATATCACCCTCAGCCGCTGTATATTAGTCACAGCTCTGGAGTCTACCTGCTGCTGCTGACGTTTAGCAGGCACTGTTGTTGTAACTCACCGCCCTCCACCGTAAAACAAATACAATGCCCTTGCCATCGAAGAGCCAACTTTTGATACTCTGCCAACACATCCCACAAAAAAAAATACCCACCCCCCACAGCTTTGCTTTGGAGACTACTCACAATATTAACAGCTATTCGATCGTTACCGCACTCACTACCACTCAAAGTCACCAGTGCACTAAGTCGATTTTACGCACGCTTGGGCGACTAAAGTAACTTTTTTCTTTTTTGCTTTTGTGGTCGACAGTCTCTTTTCTCTTTTCCGTACCAATCGGTGTGTACTAATATCAATGCCCGATACCTGAAACATTGACAGTATGTCGCGCGAGATTCTTTTATCTTAAGGGGGTATACCCGTTTGAACCCTCGGAAAATGTGGACATTTTGTGGATTTTTTTACAAGTCAACGACTTGATGAAGATTTTCCGTTTTTTTACTATCTATACATAGTATTATGAACGACTTAAAAAAAAGTTTCAGTTAAATAACTATTGTTTTTGAGAAGTTATGGATACATATCCGAAAGTCTCCCGATTTTAGACGGCTAAATGGAGGGCCTAAAAACACGGGCTACGTTCAACCAATTCACTTCCAATTTTGCATGCAGAATCGTAATAAGATTCCACATCGTCCTACGATTTTTTTTTAATCAGATTCCCCATTGATTATTCATCAAGAAAAAATGTGGACTTTTCGTCTTAGAAAAATCTAACTTTACCTTTGATCTCTCACCATTTCTGTATTTTTCAAAATTTTCAAAATCGGTCCCGTTGGACGATAACTATTAACTTATAACTTTATAAGAAGATTTTATTGTTTTTTATTTCAGACAGGACATACAGCTCATTTCAGGCCCACTGATTAGCCGTCTAAAATCGGGAGTCTTTCGGATATGTATCCATAACTTCCGAACAACAATAGTTTTATAACTGAAACTTTTTTTTAAGTAGTTCATAATACTATTTAAAAATAGTAAAAAACGGGAAATCTGCATCAAGCCGTTGACTTGTAAAAAAAACCCACAAAATGTACACATTTTCCGAGTGTTGAAACGGGTATACCCCCTCAAGTCGCGTTGCCTCGCGTTCCATAGCTTTGCTCATGTCTATGATACACGCCTGGTATCGCAACGATTCGTCCAATTATTTGTCTTTAGAGTCCAGTAACAGTTAAAGTTCCATGCGTTCACTTCGTACTTGACGTTCAACTCGATGAACTTTGACACTCTGTTCACGTAGAGATCACTGATCTTTTTAACTTCCATTGTTCTAATCGCAAGGGTTGCGGGGGCACGTCAAGAACCAACGTTTTCATTCTGCTTACAGAAGAACCGATTCTTCCTCAGACCTTGCCACCGGGTGTCACGCAAAGGGATGTCGATCTGTTTAAGGAGGCCCGGGACAAAGCGGCTCGGCTGACCGTCACGAACGGTGACGCTGAAGAGGCCGTGGCCGTGAGTCCCGGCAACACTTACGCGGGCAGTGGGGTGCGGAACCCCGCGGCGATAGTATTCGGCCGTTACGAGGTCGAGACGTGGTATTCCAGCCCGTTCCCCCAGGAGTACGCAAGATTACCAAAACTGTTCTTCTGCGAGTTTTGCCTGAAGTACACGAAGAGTCGAGCTGTGCTAGACAGGCACATGGACAAGTGCCAGTGGAGACATCCACCGGCCACCGAGATATATAGGTGTAACGGACTATCCGTTTTCGAGGTACGTTTTCTTGTAATTCATCCTCTTTTCCCTTCATAGCTCGGCCACAAGTTTAAGCACTAAGAATATCGGGATTTCGATCCGCTCTGCGTTTCAGATCGACGGAAACGTGAACAAGATATACTGTCAGAACTTGTGTCTACTGGCAAAATTGTTCTTGGACCACAAGACCCTGTACTACGACGTGGAGCCGTTTCTCTTTTACGCGGTGACGAAGAACGACAGGTACGGTTGCCATTTGGTCGGCTACTTCAGCAAGGAGAAACACTGTCCCGCACAGAGGTACAACGTGTCTTGTATCATGACTCTACCCCAATATCAAAGACAAGGGTTCGGGAGGTTTCTCATCGAGTTCAGTTACCTGCTATCAAAAGTCGAGGGGATACCCGGCACACCGGAGAAACCTCTATCCGATCTTGGTCGAGTGTCGTACCACTCGTTCTGGAAGAGCGTGGTACTCGAGCATCTCGACGCTCACAGAGACTCCACCGAGATCAAACTCGGGGACATCACGAAAGAGACCGGTGTGTCGGCGCACGACGTAGCGACCGCTATGCAGCTGTTGGGATTCATCAGGTCGGTCCATTTGCCCGGCGAGGGGAACTCTAAAGTGGCTGTGGTAGTGGATTGGAGTAAGGTAGACGCTCACATGGCGAAAGTGCGAAAGAGTTCCCGCATCAAGCTGGACCCCGACTGTCTCAGATGGATACCTCTGCTCACGCAGATCCCCAATCCTTATCAGAGCACCGAAGAGAGCGGCGACAACAGCTCCGAGTCTTCTCCCGTGGTGGACCCTAAGCAGGTACCCGCGATAGTCGAGAAGATCCAGAAGGTGAAGATCAAGAAGAAGCCCAGAGGGAGGAGAGTGGGGCAGAGGAGGTCGTCGCCTTCGAAGCAGAAGAGTCCGCAGAAAGCCACCGTGCAGAAGGACGTTTCTAAGGAGGCGAAAGACACGAAGGAGACGAAAGAACTGAAATCGCCGAAAGAGACGAAAGAATCGAAAGAGAGCAAGGTGCTCGACAAGGAGGCTCGAGGTGCCGCTGTTGCCGAAACCGCCAAGGAGCCGATGGAGGTGGAGGCGAAGAGCGTGACGGTGACTCCGAGGAATTCTCGGTCGTTGGCTACCGCGAAGAACGCGAACTCGTTAAGTTCGACGAAAGTAACGCCCGTGGCGACGGTGACGACGACCATGTCGAGGCGAAGGATCAGGACGCCGAAGATTCTAGCCGAATCGGTAACGACGCCGTTGCGAAAACGAAAACATTCCGAAAAGACTGAACCCGAGGAGAAGGAGGAGAAGACGGAGGTTAGTTCTAGGAAGAGGACTCGCGAGTCGTTGAGAGAGAAAGAGAAGGAGAAGGAACGGGAGAAGGAGAAGGAGAGGGAGAAGCCGAAGGAGAAGGAGAAAGAGAAAACGAAGGAGAAGGACTCTTCTAAAGACAAGAACGGCACCGAGGAGACGGAGAAGACGTCCCTCAAAGCAGCGGCGGCTACTCCATCGACTGCGTCCCAGAAACCTGCGAAGAAACAGTGTAAAGTGGATGATATCCTGCTGAAGGTGACCAGTCGGCAGACTAAGTACCTGCAGGCTAAACAGGCGAAGGAGAAGAAGGCGACGGAAGAGGCACAGTGTAACGGTAAAGAGGAAACGAAGGATACGAAGGATACGAAGAGCTCGCCGATGTCCAGACGGGGAAGAGCGAAAGCGGAGAAGGAAGCTCTGAAGATGCCTCAGTTGAAACCGGAAACTCCTACGAAAGATAGAGCCGAAAGCCCTGTGATACCACCTCCTCCCTTGTCTCCATCGCCCGACTCCGAAAAGACTGGATCTCCGGTGAGCAAAGAGCCCCCCGTTCCGGAGTTAGCCTCCGCCAAAGAGGATGTCGCGGAAACGAGTAAACACGACAGCGTGGCGGCGGAGGACCCCGGACCAATCATCCCACCGGAAACGGAGACAGCGTCCGCGAGTCCAGGCGAGTACGAAGGAGGAGACGAGGACGAAGGGGAGGAAGAAGTACCTGCACCGAGGCCGAAATCCGTGACGCCGCAGTCGAGTAGCGCGGAGAAAGACTCGACCGAACAACCCGAGAAGACGGAGGACGAAGCGCCAGAGAAGGAACCCGAAGAAGAAGTCGAGAAACCCCTGCCGCAGAAAGTAGAGTCGGAATCGCAGGTGGTGGAAGAGCAAACCGAGGTGTTGAAGGAATGTGATAAAGAGTCGGTGACCGAGAAAGCGGTTTGTAGCCCGGAAACGTCGAAATTGGTACCTGAAGTTCCCTCGCCTAAGGAGGAGGAAAGCGAGAAGTTGGTAGCTATTACTCAGGATAAAGATAGCCCTAAGGAAGAGACGATTTCCGAGAGGATAACGCTCAAGGATTCGAAGGAGGAGTTGACACGGCCAAAGACAGAAGCTTCCCCCGCGGCTCCCATAGAAAAGAAGGAGTCGTTGTCCGTCGTTTCGAATATTGCGTCGCCGGACCCCGAGCCACTCACGCCGCAAGAGAAAGCTCTGCCCATCATCGAGCAGCCGGAGACTATGCATCTGCAAACCCAGCCGGAAGAGCTGAAGCAGAACTCTCCCGAGAGTGGCAAGACCACGCCACATTTGGACAATCCCGGCTCGGTGAAACGGACACCCCCTTCGCAACCGGATCTACCATCTATGGGAGTTTACACGCCAGACTCGACCACTAATTCCGTGCACTCGTTGCATTACGGTCAATGCGATCTGGACGTTAGTCAGTTGGGACTGGAGTCCCCCACGTCGATAGCCAGTGATCTTGCATCGCAGAACAGCGTCGAGAGGCCACCCAGTGCCCTGCCCTCGATGCCACCGTCGGTTACCGCTCCCATCTCCGTTCCCATGCAAATACCCACGCCGGCTTCCTCCGTCACTGTAAATATATCGCCACAGGTGCAGTACGCCGATTGTTCCATGCCTCAACATACTCCGCCGGCGCACGTGAGCATCCATCCGATGCATCAGCCTCACACGCCGCAGCCGCTTCAGCAGCCTCGAACTCCGCAAAGTATACCGACCCAGAGTCCGCAGCCAATGCCGCAGAGTCACACGCCACAACCGTTGCCACAGTCACACACGCCTCAGCCTCTTCCCCAGTCTCACACACCGCAAAGTATACCGACCCAAAGTCCTCAGCCGATGCCGCAAAGTCACACGCCGCAACCGTTGCCTCAGTCTCACACACCGCAACCAATGCAGCTGTCCCTGGCCCAGCAAACGCAGGGTCCAAATATGACGCATAGTCAGTCTCAGCCGCAGCCTCAGCAACAATCGGCCCATCCGCAACAGCAACAACAGCAACATCCGCAGCAGCAGCCTCAAACGCAGTCCCACAGTAACAAGAGAGCCAGCGGTTCGCAGACGACTCACAGGTCGAGATCGGCGCAGCAGAGCAGCAGATCCCACAGGACCACGCCGCCTACTCCGCACACCCAGGCCTCTTCTCAACACACAACCTCTCACAGCAGCCACACCAGCCATACAACCGTGGCGCACACGTCGCACGTGCCACCGCAATACCAGCAATCCTCGTCGATGAGCGTGCCGCCCGTGCCGCATCCGCATTCTCACACGCACGCCGCTCACTCGCACAACATGGCCGTTATCTCGCAAGGGAACTACATGGCCGTCGCCTCGCAAACCTTCCCGACTCAAAACACGTACGTGATCCAACATCGAAGCAGCAGATCCGGCGCACCCACGCCCTGCACCACAGCAACCAACTTCTACATTCAGACGAGCGCGATGCCTCCGCACTCACATACGCCCGCACCCTCGCTGTCGGCCTCCGGCAACCACCAGACCACCAACTCCTGCAGTCTAGCGAAATTGCAACAATTGACGAACGGCTTGGAGATGATACCACCCACGCCCTCTCCAGCGATGAATTTGACGCCACCGCCTCCGATCCCGCATACCATGACTCCGCCGCAAACTTCGAGACAGTTGCCCACACCGCCTCAAGTACCTCTCGGCTACGCTAAGAATTATTACAACACAGTTTCCCCTGGAACGCCTGGACCGCCCAGCAGATCGACCTCGAGGTCCTCAGCGAACGCGAACATGGCGTCTCTGACGCAGCCGTACCCGAGCGAGAGTCTCTACAGGCAAACCTTGGACCCTGGAAGTACCTGTCCCCAGATGCAAAGCGCCGCTAGTAGGGTCAGCCCGAACGTGGCGTTGAACACGAATCTCATGGCCCAGTACGGCTACCGGGTGGCGCAACCTGCTACCGGCTACATGAACCAGGCGGCTCAACTCGGCGGCTTCATGAACCAAGCCAGCCAGCTCCCGGTCGGAGTGGTTAACGTACCTGCGCCGTATCCTCAGGATCCTCATCAACAGAATCCAGCGGCGGTGTACACGACGTATCACGGTTACATTAACGGAGGCCTTATGCAGCCCCTGAATAGTTCAATGAGGCCACGCTAGCCCCATTGACTTAAACGCACACAGCCACACACCTGTAACGGCGAAGCCGCTCCCGAGCACGGGGACTCGTCGCGGCTCGCCGATCTAGCAACGATCACACTTTATCGAGCAAGTTAATGCTCTCTTCGATACGATCTCCGGCCAAGGTAGCGGTAGTTCCGTCGTTGCTCTGGACCTTTTTACTATTCCCTTGCATTCGTTTCCACCCCGTTCATCCTTCCAAACCGTCGCGGTACAAACCTCTCGCTTTTATCTACTTTTCAGCAACGATTCGTGCATCGTGTTTCTTTGCAGTTATCTCCGTTGGATTTTAAAGTGCGTCCTCTCGATTTTTAATAGTAGCCCCGAGAACTCGAACACATACTCTCTATCCGCCCGCTTGACCGATGGAAGCGATTGCATTCCGAGAAAGATCCGAAGAGCTCGTATTGGACGGATTGTTAACTTGTCCGATGTTTGTACGCGTGTGGGATACAATCGCGCGGCGTAACGAATAGGTAAATTGCGGAAGCATGGGTTCGTAACTTGTGCATTTATAAAGAATGATTAACTATTATTACCTCGAGCGCCGATCTAATGACTTGGTCGAGGTAAAAAAGATTATATTATATATATATACACACACCTCCCCTCCCTGTGAAACCACGATAAAGCGAATACCTATTTTTTAGTAGGGCATTCCCTCCTGAAATCGCAACAGTGTTACGTTTTGTGTATAATAGTATATATATATATATATATTATATATATATATAAAAAAATACTTACAAAGAATATTCTGTTTGATATTATCGATTGTTGAACGTTGTTGTTTACGTTTTCTTCGAGGCACGCTGTACTTTACTGTATCATAAAAAAAAATACTTACTGCTACGATAATTCTAATTGTATTATTACGAATTAATTAGTACGATCGTCAATCGGGATCATCGTCAAGCGCGTTTGTTGTCCATTGACCGTTATCATCGTTTTTTATTATCAACATCGACACCGCGTTTCTCGTTATCACACTCCCTACCACCCAACCACCCTCACGGGATATTCACCCCTGTCGTGATCATCATTCATTATTATTAATTCTATTACTGCTATTACCATTATTATTACTTCTCTGACTATTTTATTACTATTGCTATTATTATCATCATACCATACTGATACACACTTATAGTTTGTCCGATCCAAATGCCTATTACATAACACACACGTACAGATTCCGAGATACGAACAGACACACGTATTCGTTGGTTGCTCCCTTATTGTATGTAACGTTTTTATTCTCTAGTACTTTGAGCGAGAGGGCACACACACACACACATATACGCGCGCGCGGCGCGTACACATCCACACACGAACATATGCACACACTAGTTTCGAGAAGGGTTATTGACTGCGTAACAGAAAGCTCTTCCACGGAGCGTCGCAAAATTAACGGTGAAATTATTTTTTGTATCGAATTGTGAAAAGAAATCGGGAGAAACTCTGTCCCGTGGACCAGCAATTTGCGGGGAAATTTTAAATGGTGCTCGTTCGTGTACTTTCAATTGTAATTTCCCCAAAACCCCCCTCCTCCCTCCCCTCCCCCGCGTCGGCGACGCTTCGCGGAACGGTCGCGAACGAAATAATATATTTATGGTACGTTAATGAATTCGACTTTTTCAGACGAGACAAGGAAAAAAAAGTGCGTGAGGGCAGAGATCTGCCTGGTTTTTAGCGTAACTCTTAAACGATAAGGAAAGGTCATTAATAGTGTAAAAATACATCAATATTTATTGTACATAGATCTAAAAAAAAGCTATTAACAAATAAAAAGAAATCAAAAATATGGGCGCCTTGGAGGATACTTTGCGTGGTTGATCCACCCCGCGGATTATGTTCGACGAACCTTCGCACTTGGTCGATTTCGCTCCGTTCCATCCATGATTCGTAGTCAATGTTTACTACCACCTCTTTCTGCGTATATAAAATACTTGAATTGTAAGCGAATCAACGAACGAGGAACATCTTTTTTAACGCGACAGTTACCTCGACCTTCGTTTCCTCTTTCTGTCTTCTCGCCTCTTTTTCTCGGCGTGAGCTAGATCTATGTACTTCTTCCTTTGCTCCGCACTCATTTGAGTCCACAATTTCCCCGCCGCTCGCGCGATTACTGTTACGTGCTCTTTCGGTTTCTTACTACGTAACCGTAGGAAGAAAATGATGAAGGGATTGGTTGCTCGATACTTTATCAAGTTCTTCCCTCTCGCGCCCGGTTTAGTAGCGTTCCCAGCCCTTTTATTCCTTCGGCCACCTACGCTACCCAAAATGAAAAAGTACAAAGTACGCTTTTATATACTATCTTTGGTGGTTAGCCGAGACAAGGCGGCTTCTCGGTCATTGTACAGGCTACACGGTCGTAATTTGTCCACCCTAATTAGCTTTGCCGATCGCTCTGAATCTTTCTTATTTGTCGAGTCAGATTGTCCGAGTAAAAACACTCGGATCAAGGTGGACGAGTCACGTACGTGGTCCACCTTATAAGCCAGAAATTGCCTTACCTGTCTCCGCCTTCTCTTTTCTGCTCTTTCCGCGGCTTCGATGGTTGCGCGGATCTTGTGTTTCCCATCCTACTCGCGGCCCTTTCGAAATCCCTTAGCAAACCCCCACCGTGCACCGCATTACTTGTCAATTTTTATCCGAAAAGTTGCGCGAAACCGTGGTTGAAATGACATTGCCAACGAGGCGTGCCTTCCCTTGTTTCCCGGGAGAAACAAAAAGGGGTCAAAAATCTGAAATCTTGGGGAAGCTTGGATGACAAAGTTATACCTTTATTTGTCGAGTATAAAACATCCTTAGTGGTAACAACACAGCTTCAAATTGATCGTACGATTAATATCTTTAAAACAATTGTAACGTCGCGCGTTTAGACGCTAGAGATTCGTAAACGAAGTACGGAATACATTCCACCTAAACTCTTCTTTAAATTAGAGATTCTTATAGTTCTATAATTCCCCGCCAGCCTGGGCAGCTTTCTTCGGTTTCTTGTTCTTGCTCCACTTATCTCCGCAGTAACAAGCCCCCTTCTGCGCGTCCATGTAACTCTTACACCCCAGAGTAGTCGTGCCGGTAAATAGCATCTTCGCAGCGGCTTTGCAGGTGTTTATGATCGTGGATGATTGATACCCGTCGCAGAATCTGTAGAGACATCTCTTAAACTCCAAGTCACACTTTTCCTTATCCGAGTTGCATGTATCGTAGCAGATGTCGTGCGCTTCGCAACACTTCGTCATTTCCGCCAGCGGCAGATATTCTTGGTTTATCTGAAACAATTCGAATGAATATTCCTTTCCCCTTTAAATTTCATCAATTAAAAAAAAACGTACACACCTCGATCCCCAAAGATCCGCATCCATTGCTCTGGGGCTTATGATTCCAGTCGGCTTTCGGCGTGACACCTGAAATCAAAGTTTTCCCGCCGTACTAATAGATAGAAAATAACTACCAATTAAGATCAACCATGTTAGTGAAACACGTGTCGGCGTGGTCTGTCATCCCTCTATAAATACGCCCAGTTTCTATCAAATACGAATTTTCTTATAGACCGAAGTTTCTAGCATTGTTAATCGTGTAAATTATGTAACGAGTTAATACGTCGCTTAAAAAGATAACACGCTTCCAGTAAGTTACGTTATCGATGCGGCGAAGATTCCGGCCAATAGCAGCGCGATCGCGTGAGAACGTGTGAAGCAAGTTTAATACTGGAGATAACATGAAAATGTTAAAAATTGCGATGACGATGATAGGTTAAACGTACCGCCTGGGCACTGGAAGATGCAGTTTTCCTCCACAGCTGCATCGAACACTTCGTGTATGTCTTTGATCTTCCTTGCCACAGTGGCTGCATTCTGAAACAGATCTTGGAAGACCGATTCCGCCGCCAATACGGCGTCCCTCAGATTCGACAGTAAACCAGCTCCATAGCCAGACCATGCATAAGCTAGGAAAGTTAGAGCGTAGATCAGGACCTTCCGATATTGGGAAAAATCCATTTCCCCACGTTCCCGACGCACTACTGACACACTGCTCCACCGGTCTGTGGATATTTTTAGGTGAATCGACTCACATAGGTACGCACCGTCGTAGACACGTGGTGGCGAGCGACGAAATAGTTTCTCGCGATTCTCTTTCGTCACGCTGTATATACATACCATTTCATAAGTCATAATTAATGCCGTTTCGCACGTAGCTTTACTACGAAAAAATTTCAACGTGTTTACTGGTTACTTAATGAAGCATTCATCTTGGATGTTTAAGTAATGGGATTAAAAGTGCACTATGACAGAGCACACACATTAAATCTTTGAGTCACTCATGAAATCATCCGGTAGATTTAAATCTGTTTAATGATAATTCTCTTAGTCTCGGGGATGGTGTAAGTAATTCCACCGACTTTTGCAGTTTACTTAAATAGTCATCTTTATTGGATTAAAGAAAAAGGATCAATATACAAATAATTGAAACAGTGCAGAATCGAGTATCGCTTGAGTTAAAATTTCTTTTGTAGTTCTCCAGACTCGTATAATTTCTTCACGTCTGTGCCACCTCCTAGACATATTCCTTTCACGAACACTCGGGGTACGGTTCTCGCGCCGGTCATTTCACCCAATATACTTTGGATCTCATCACCGTCGTCCCTCTCGTCCAATTCGATAGTGGTATACTTTTTTTTCAAGTCGTCGAATATCTGGAAAGACAGAAGATTGAGCACAGTGGCGCTTAATGTATAGCTATAATGCGTAAAGGTGTTGTTACCTTCTTGGCCATTGTGCAGTAGGGGCATCTTGTCTTAGAGAATATCACAACAATATCCGATGCGATCAGCTGGTTAACTTGCTCTTTCGATACAGGCATGCTTTCTTCCGTCCCACTGGATACTAAACCCAATGCACTCAGCTAAAGAGATTATCAGCATAACAGCGCGTATACTTGCGTTTCGATTTCCATTCCACGCGATTCATTTCGTACGCGAAATACGGAGGGATTTGTTACTTCACCGTAAAATTAACCACTGTAGAACATTGTCACCTTTCTCGTAATCTTTCTCCCAATCTTCATAGTCCGGGTTATTTTCGAGAATTACTGATGTCATGCTGCTGACAAACAGCGACGAGATTTTACCCATATTGATTTGAAAGGTTCTTTTCAGAAAGGAATACATGATTGACAATTTGCGCGAGGCAGATTTCTCGTTTTAGGTTCGGTGACGGGACAAAAGACGGTCGTAAGCTGAGTGGAGGAATCGATTGTTAAATGCCAGACGTTCGAATTTAAATTTCGAACTGGTACCTGTTCTATTTTAATTGCAGGTCCGATCGCATGAAAATCGAACGATCAAGTATGTAGAAATAATAATAAGACTCAAGTACTTACAATATGGAATACAAGATAAATTCGATACAGCTTTATGTAGTCGCGAAGGTAGGCACCGGCACTATCGTAGAGTCTCCACTGGTATCTGTACTCATTCCAGGCGCGGTAAGCGATAAAGATGATAGAAAGAGAGTAAAAAGTTCAAGTGGGATGCAATAACATTTCGAGAAGGAGATTAAGCTGAAGAGAAAGTATCTTATATTTATAACGATTGCTTAACGTTTTATTACCTCTACTGTATGATTTGTAAATGGTATAAGAATTTCAAGGTCGCTACGGTTTTTGTAATACTTATTTCAATTTGCCATACGCTTTGCATTTTAATATTAACGTTTGCCAACACAATTTATTACCAATTATTTAATACAATTTTCAACGTGGTATATTCAATCATAAGTTAAAAAAGATCGCATCCTTCGAGAATGGTAGGAGAACGCAATAACGTCATCATATTTCATGCAAAAATTTGCGCAACCGAATTATTCGGACACCGTGTAGATGGTGCAAGTCAGTGATGAGCAACCCGCGGGTCGCATTTGACCCCCAGCCACTGACTTGAGGCCTGCAATTCTTTCAGTTGTAAATCTATATAAAAAATAACAAATTTACCCCATAAATTAAAATTTTTTGAATAGTATATTTAAATATTTAATATTGCGGCCCGCGTAGAGTATTAGCTGCCCACTTTGGCCCACTACTGGCCGAAAGTTGCTCATCACTGGTGTAAACGGTGTAAGCGTATTTAAGGCGAATTCCACTTACTTCCAAATCGCCCATGATTTTCATTAAGCTAGGTTTTCCCGTACGCGACTGGATTTATCGTCAAGAATTTAAAAGTAAATTTTCTCGAAAATGAAGCGCAATATCAAAAAATTGTATTCCTTTTTCTCGACTTATTTACTCGTTATAAATCGAAAAGAAAGAGTAACCTTTTTTCATATCGCGCTTCATTTTCGAGAAAATCGGCTTTGAAACTAACATTACGTCCAGTCGCGTACAGGCAAACCTAACTTAATGAAAATCACGAGCGATTTGTGCGTAAGTGGAATTCGCCTTTAGGAACAGCTATCCGTGATTCGTTACACACTCGCCAGGTGGCGCTGGAATCAGAAAGAGAGCGCTGTGGGTTGTCGAGCATCTGTTGACACTGAGTAGTCGATGACTATCGCGTTGGAAGTGTTCTCTTGACACTTGACGTTACGGATTATCGAGCTGTTTGTAAGGTTTCTTTTATAGTGAAAATGGTGTAAGAACGAGTGGCGCGAGGAAGATGAGCAGGATCGCAAAGATGGCCTGTCCGGGAGGCGGTCTCTACGTCGTCGAGGGCGAAGTCTGCCTCCTGGTTACGGCTATGAGGCGAGGTGCCCGATGGTCCTCGCATTCCCATCAGGTTAGAACGCGTTGTCACTCCCTTCTCTCGCAGCCAAGTCCTTCCTTTCATTACCAAGGAATGAAGCAATCACGGTCCTGTTAACTACCAATTATGTTCATAGTGTTCTCGCACCGATCTAGTTTGGTACTTGTCAGATCAAACAGGTTGCAGGAAACAGTATGGTAACATTTCAGGTGGTTGACAGTGTTACCTGACGCGATTATTTTCGATTATATTATTTCGTGGGGGCGCAAAGGCAATCACACTTATTGTAATTTTTTCAAAGGACGACGATCAGGACAATCTCATAAAGGGCTTAAATACCTTGAAGGAGGCACTGAACGAAGCGAAAGATTTATCTCATTTGGATCCAGGAGTGTTCCTGGCTCCTTTCCTAGAGATTATAAGGTCGGAAGAAACAACGGGGCCGGTTACGAGCCTTGCTTTGTCAGCTGTTAATAAAATGATATCTTACAATCTCGTTGGTATGTATCCTGATATTGCTGATAGTTTATTTAAGGAGCTGGTATAACAGTGTTGCAAATATTCGCAGATCCTGATCATCCTTTAATCGCGCAATGTGTCGAGGCTATTGCCGATGCTGTTACGCATGCAAGGTTTGTTGGAACTGATGCGTCTGGAGATGGAGTGGTTTTAATGAGAATACTTCAAGTTCTAAGGGCTCTTATGTTATCACCAGCTGGAGATTACCTTTCCAATGAAAGCATTTGCGAGATTATGCTTAGTTGCTTCAGGATATGTTTCGAGACGCGTCTCAGTGGTAAGGCTATCGAACGCGAGTAGATCTGTTTATAATTTGATTAATATATTGTATGGTCATTCGCAGAATTGTTGAGAAGAACGGCTGAGCATTGCTTGAGAGACATGGTGCAGCATCTCTTCACTCGATTGCCACAGTTTGTAGACGACACGAGGGTTCTATTAAATATGAAAGTAAGTTAGTAGACACACTGATTTAATAAGTCGCGTCTTAATGTACCGTGTATTCTTGCAGAAAATGAGAACGAACAGTATGGAAAGCACTCGTAGTAAAAATAGAAGAAATAAGAATCATTTCAAGCCAAAGGCAAAAGCGAACTCGGATGACGTGGATGACGATGCCGAAACTCCGCTCGTAAGTCCGGTGGATAAAGTTAAAACCACTCATTTAGCGACGACCCCTGTTGCCCCTGCAGGGAATATTGTTGATATGCAGGGCTCCTTGGATCAAGGAACTGTCGAGAAGGCAGAGGAGGAAAAGAATGATAATAAAGATAATAATAAAAAGAGCCCAGACGAGAAGAATGAAATTCAGAAAGAGGAGCCAGATTCGATCGCAACTAGCAAAACGGCAGATGCAACGGATACATCGGAGGGTAAAGAGAACAACGACGAGTCGGAGAAAAGTACAAATACCTCGATGGAAAAAGAACAAATTCCACAGGAAGAAAATAAAAGCGTGGAAAAAGAAGAAGCTGACGAGCAGACTCAAAGCAAGGAAATACCTTCACCTACTCAAGAATGTCAAGGTAATTACCGTGACTGCATTTCGAATAAATCTAAAGGATTCATCGGTTTCATTATTTTTCCAGAGACTCAACTGGTCGATGACGAGAAAAGAATTGATTTAGTAACGTCCCCTGCAGGAAGCGTAGAAGACTTATCGATAGACGAAAGTACAAGTAACGCTTACAAATCGTCTAAAGTTAAAGAATTCGAGCAGGTCGAAGAATATATTAATGCTCAAGGAGTTCGCTTTATGCCGCTCCAGCAATTAGCACCTTACGGCGCTCTGTGCGTTCGCGAATTGTTCAGATTCCTCGTGTCTCTGTGCAGTCCCCTCGATAAGCAGAATAACGAAGTTATGACTCATCTCGGCCTTAGTTTGTTACAAGTCGCGCTTGAAATCGCTGCCGATGCACTCTCAAACTTCCCGTCGTTACTCGCACTTGTGAAGGACGATCTGTGTAGAAATCTTATTTTGGTAAGGAAATGAGACTCTTACGTTATTGATTCTGTGAAGAGACATATAACAATCGCAATTATGATTCCCAGCTACTTGGCACAGATCGATTATCGATCCTTGCTGTAGATTTGCAAGTGTCGTTTTTATTATTCGAATCTCAGAGGGAGCACTTGAAATTTCAAATGGAACGTTATGTAACGAAATTGATGGAGATTGTGAGCTCAGACTCGAATAGGATATCGTACGATCAACGAGAATTAGCGCTTGGTATGAACCTCCTAAGATGTAAATTTTCGTCAAATCGAAGTTCCAATATTAAGTTTCATTTCTGTTCGTTTTAGAAGCCATTGTAAGATTATGGAGAATACCGGGATTACCAGCAGAACTGTACCTAAACTACGATTGTGGTTTATACTCTACGAATTTGTACGAACAATTAATGAAACTTTTGTCAAAGGTATATTTCTCCCGCAACATAATGGAATAATTTCATTGAACGTTAAAGTTGCACTTGATACGTGTTGTTCCTAGAACGCTTCCGCATTGATGGGTAATATGTACAACATGCAGTTCATTTCCTTGGACGCCATATTTATGCTTATTTCTGGAATGGAAATCAGATGCAAAGGATACAAGGATTTGTGCAAACTTTCTCGACATAGCGCGTCGCTGAATCTTCCAACGCGAGAGGAATTGCTCTCTATAAAAGCGAATAAACGGGTACGTTTTCCGAACTTGTGGCATTTCTTTAAAGTAGGAAGCTCAAATCGATCATACCTTCTTTGGAATGTAGTGGTTGGCGCTCGGGACAGAAAAATTCAACGAAACTCCACGAGAGGGAATCGCCAAGCTTCTGGAGCATGGTCTTCTGGGTGGTAACCCAGGCAATCCAGATCCGGAGAAAGTAGCAAAGCTTTTGAAAGAGAATCCTGGGCTCGACAAGAAGGCTATCGGGGAATACATCAGCAAAAAGGAGAATAAGAACATTTTGAATTGCTTCGTTCATAGTTTCGATCTGAGAAATACTCGAATTGATCAAGCCCTGCGACTTTACCTAGAATCATTCAGGCTTCCTGGCGAAGCGCCACTTATCTCCTTATTGCTCGAAAAATTCGCGGAACATTGGCACGTGAGTGCAGCATCTCGTTTCGGCGATATTTATATAACGCGATGACGCAACAAGATTGTACGTAAAGAATTTACTGTTTATCTTCCCAGGATAGTAATGGCAAGCCGTTTACTTCAGCAGACGCGGCGTTTACTTTGGCCTATGCTGTGATTATGTTGAATGTTGACCAGCATAATTATAACGTGAAACGACAAAGTAATCCGATGACGGCGGACCAGTTTAAAAGGAATTTGAAGAAGGTCAACGGCGGTGCCGATTTTGACCAGGAAATGCTCGACGAAATATATACCTCTATTAAGTATGATCTCTTTCGCGCGACACTGACTAACAATATCAAAGTTCAATCTCACGAATAATTTACTATGATTATTATTAGGGGCGAGGAGATCGTAATGCCAGCTGAGCAAACTGGCTTGGTGAAGGATAATTATTTGTGGAAGGTATTGTTGCGCAGAGGTGCCGGGCTTGAAAGCTTTTATCTAAGAGTCGGAAACGCCGGTGAATTCGTGGACAAAGAATTGGCCGAGCAGGCATGGGCTCCCATCATAAGTGCTCTTTGCCGAGCGTACGACAAAGCACCCGACAGATCCTTGCAACGTCGCGTTGCCGAAACGTTTCTACGGTATGCGATACCTTGTTAGCTGTAAAACTAAGCCATCGCAATGAATTACAACAGTGTCGTCCTTCTTGCATTTCAGTTGCGCCTCGATCAGTGCTCATTACGGTATGAGCAGCGATTTAGATACACTCGTGGTCAGCCTGTGCAAGTTCACAGGCCTCGCGACTGGTGGCGAACCCGATCAAGTGGTACTGCATCTTGGCGGCAGCAGCAAGTGTCAATTAGCAGCGCGCACTCTCTTCAAGATCACTCACATGCACGGGGACGCGATACGGGCTTCCTGGAAGAATATCGTCGACTGCTTACAGTCGCTGTATAAAGCAAGGTTGTTGCCTAAGAGCCTGACAGAGGGGGAGGATTTCATAGATCCATCCGGAAAGATATCTTTGCTTCGAGAACCAGCTACACCCAAGCCACAGCCAGCCGACCAAGGAATATTATCCAGCTTATATTCCTACATAGCTCAGGACACATCTCGCATGTCTCATTCCGCGGAAGCTACCGCGAGGAAAAGGGCGACCGAGTTTGTGGCCAATTGCTATCTGAAGCAGATCATCGAGGAGAGCAAGTTCTTGCAGGTCGAGTCCCTACGCTCCCTCGTCGGTGCCCTGGTATTCACGAACCCTCACGACGAGGATCTGTCGGTGTTCTTACTGGAGCTGCTGCTGGAAGTAAGCATTCAAAACCGGGATCGAGTCTCGTGCATTTGGCCAGTAGTTCAGGCGCATCTTGACGGACTATTGACAACAGCCGCGCGAGAGAATCACCCCTATCTGTTGGAGAGAGTTGCGGTTGGAATGCTGAGGCTGGCGATTAGATTACTACGCGGGGAAGAATGCGCTTGGACTGTCCTTCCGCCTCTCTTACCTCTAACGCACCTACCTTCGGTTACCAGCGCGCCTTTGGCGCGACAGATTGCCTACGGGCTATTCGAATTGCTGAAGACCGGCGCCGCTAACATTCACAGTACAGAGGACTGGAGAGTGGTGTTTAGTTTGTTAGAATGCGCCGGCGCCGGAGCGTTGTCGCCGAAGCAGTCGAACACCGTGTTAGACGAAGCAACGAATCCTAGAACGTCCGTGCTGGATCCTAGACCCATTAGCCCCGTGCCGGAGTGGGTGCTGGCGTCAGCGACAGGGACAGAAGCACCTCTGCCAGTCGCCGCGGACACGATCGTCTTGGATCGCGACTTACAACCGCACGATCCAGCTGCTCTCGTGAAATGCTGCGAGAGCTTAACGTTTCTAGTCAGAGACGTGGCGCACGTCACTCCCTTCAACTTCGAGCTGTGCATCCGTTGCGTGAGAACGTTCGCCGAGGCAGTCCTCCAGTGCATAGGGAAGCGAAGTAGGGTGCACGTCGTGGTGGAAGAACCCGCCGGTTACCAGCAGAGTCCCATTCAGCTGTTGGACCTTATGCACACGCTGCACACCAGAACCGCTCAAGTATTTCGATGGTGGGCGGAGGAGAGCAACGCGACCGAGGGTGTTTCCCTGTGGCCGCAAGCATGGAGGCCTCTGCTGCAAGGGATCGCGAGACTCTGTTGCGATTCTCGCAGGCAAGTTCGCACCGCGGCAATAACGTATCTTCAAAGCACACTGCTCGCCCACGATTTAGCTCAATTATCAGCGGTGGAATGGTCCCAGTGTTTGGAGCAGGTGCTATTCCCTCTGCTAGCTCAATTACTAGGGCCGATAGCATCGAACGATCCCATCGGCGTGGAGGAGACGAGAGTCAGAGCAGCGATGTTGCTGTCCAAAGTATTTCTTCATCACTTGAATCCTCTGCTAAGCCTCCCCGGATTTCTACCTCTCTGGCTCACCGTTCTCGACTTACTTCGCGCATACATGCACGCCGACAATAGTGAGCTCCTTTTCGAGGCGATCCCCGAGTCTTTGAAGAACATGCTGCTGGTGATGTCGTCAGCCAACGTGTTAGCATCGGACTCGAACCTTTGGGCACCTACCTGGAGAACCATCGACGGTTTCTTGCCTGACTTGAAGGCTGAGCTCTTCCCCGAGCCACCTCCGCCACCGCCGCCGCCTCAGGTGCAGCAAACTCCGCAAGTTATCAGTCTGGTGGAGCAACAACAGCCGTCGTTCACTGGGTCCATAGCGCCGCAGCCCGAGAACGTGTCGGTTAAACAAACAGAGTCCCCGCCGCATCTACAACCGGAACCGGAGCCTGCACTTGCGGCAGAGACTCTGAATACTAGCCCAATGAACAGCGTAGTAACAATCTCCATACCATCGACGCCGTTGTTCGACGGTAAGGAACCGCAACAGGTGATCACGCTGGTTAACCAACAGCCTCCTAGCGTGTCGAGCCCAGTCGCTGTGCAGCCAGCCGCGCAACAAGTCTTCGACATTTGCCAACCTATCACTCACATGATCATCGAGCCCGGCGAGCAAACACAGAGACCAACGATCGAAGAGGACCTCGAACGACCGCCAAAGTTCAGCCACGAGCAAGAGCATGTTCCTTTGAATAGGTATGAAGAGTGGAGGCCACAGCAACAGCAGCACCACTCTGTGCAGCATTTACCGTATAAGCAGGAGCCGCAACACCTTGGAACAGTAATCGTTCCGCATCGAGCGAGCTCGTCCGAGGTGAATCAATGTCTTGCATTTTAGATGGATCCAATCGCATGGGTCGCCCGGTCGATCTTGGCAGCTCTGATCGTTCTTTCTTTTATTTTTTTATTTCGTTATTGGCTGCACAAACGGTGGGAGAGTGGTAAATTTCTAAACTGAATGGTCACAGTCACGGGAGGTAGGATCGTATAAGCTGGATGGTATCTCTGCCACCGTCTGTACAATCAGAGCGACGCCCATGGCTAGGAGCATCGCTTTTCATTTCGCTTCGTTGTGCCAGTCCCCGCGGCCCTATGAGACACTCCATTGCTACGACGCCTTAAACCCACAGCTTTCTTTCATTATACTGTACATACGTCCAGCGCCAGCTCTGGCGACCGAGAATAATCGAATGTTTTCTTTACAGACGACGACTGTAGAGTCTACGGCGGCGACGATGTTTAATTCCGCTGCGTATTTTATCGAGGATCCCGCGGCGGATCGACTGTTCGCCGTGACTAATCCTTGACCACTGTACATTCGTTATGTATATTGTATGATATAACCGTTTCTACGAAGCACGATTATGTTCTTGGGAAGAGAGAGAGAGTGAGAGAGAGAGCTTCCTCATCCGGACGCAGTTCCAACGGGGAATGAAAAATAATTCAGTAGGCACAACCGTAGATAGACCTTTTGGCTTGTATATTTTCGCATTGCGATATATTAATAATAATATATCAGGATGCGTTTTGATATTATTATTGATATATACATCCACATAATATACAGTTGCACACGTTTGCGGCGCGGGCATCGTATTCCGCGGCATCTCGCGGGCCCGTTATTTTTAAAGAAACTTTCGACGCTCGAGCGGTGCTAGAGCCGATATTTGTACACGGCGGTGCCGCCTCGGGGAAATAGGCCGCCGCCCGTCTCCACCACACGCCGGACGATCTTTTTTGTATAAACAAAGCCGGAGCGGCGCGGATTACGAAGTCGCCAAGTAAATTATTGAGAATCGTTCCTAGGCGAGCGGATTGCCCGTTAAATTGTCATGCATGTGCAATACAATTTGCGAGTAGAGGGTCGGACATTCCTCCATCTCCCTCCGTTTCTCCCACACATATAAATATGTAATGGCCCCGCCGAGCGCCTAGGCTCGGGTAATCCAACTTATTTCCGTGTCTTGTCAACGTCACTTTGTACATACGCAAGAAATATATCGGATTATTATGGACTCGTGGAGATTTCGTTACCGCAGCTTTTACCAACGAGCACGGGGCTACCACAGATCCAAATAGATCGATTGGAGGCGAACACGCGAGCAGGTACGACGCCGTGTAACTCCGCGAGAAGTGGGGAGAGGAGGTGGCAGTCCGTAGCAGCCTTCGTCGATATTTCCACTAGCCGACACGAACGCGAGCGCGCGTTTGTATACAGACCTTTCACTCTGAATTGTACCTCGGTCACGCGTACACGTGTAAGTTTGCCGCGCTCCTTTAAACCGAGAGCGACTAAAATTAGCCACCTCATCTGTGATAGTCTCCGCGCGTCCCTGACTACCGTGTATTCCGGTCCCCCGTTTGACAAGTAAACAACAGATTGTACGTGTGCCGAACTACCTCGACACAATCTACCACGCGTCCGTAGATCGTTCTACGAGAGTCCGCGCGTCACTCGAGCGTCTTCCTCGCGGCGAAAGTCTGGTTATTCTTCTTGGACTACTACGCATTATCACAGACGAACACGTCCAAGTAGAATCGACTTCAAGGTGTCCCCAGAGCAGTCGAATCTAGACAGAAAGGACCGTGGGCGCATCCGCCGCTTACTGGTCTCTTCGGCAATAATAGCCCAGGGTCTTGCATTTCTCGCACAGATGCTGCGGATGAACCTTGCTCTGGTCGGACACGTCCAGCCCGTCCGGCTTCTCCAACGGCCTCTGAAAGCACGCGGAATGTTACGGTTGCGCAATCGTCGAGAAACTTAATTGTCAGAATTCGAACAGCGGGGCGTGCCGGCGATTCCTCGCCCAGCGGCGTTTATATTTTCAAACTTTCTCGCTGTACCGGCCTAAAAATACTCGGCCGAGTCGGGGACGAGATCCGCCGGGCTGGAACTCGCAGGAGGAAAAGAGAGTCGGAAGCCGCTAGTTTTTGCCTCGGAACGATCGCGACGACGGCTGGGTGGGTAGCTTTCTGGCCACCGAGCGCGATCACCGCGAGCACGATTACGCGACTATAATTAGCCTTCGCGCCGTTTACGCGCGAGATACTTCGACGCGTCCCGCGGCGGAAGCCTCTCCTGGCTCCGTCGTCCTTCGCGGAGCGACGCGCTATCGCCCGTCGAGGCTCGCGGCGAGAGGCGCGCAACAGGTGTTAATCGCTAAATTACGTAAGAAGCGTTCACCTGCTTGTGCGGGTAGACGTTTATGTGGCACTTGATACATTCCTGGCCCATATTCGCCCAGCTGTTCCCCGACATCCACTTGCGCTTGCACTTCGGACACTTGTACTCCCCGAAGCATCGTTTTTTCCCCTGGTACGGCGTCAGGCCCTCGCCCTTCGGTCGCGCCTGCAATCGCAACGGCGTAAGTGTCACGGGAATGTTCCAATTAACGCGTTAGTCATCCGCGTATTTTAAGAGACGCCGCGCGAGCCGGACGATTCGCGCGCAAATTCGCCAAGAGGAACGCGATGATCGCGATCGGAGCGGGATGGGGCGAGGCGGGGGAGAGGATCCAGAAACGTTCGGGGCATCGCGATAACGTCCAATTGCGCGTATTAGCTGCCGCTCGCGCTGGCTCCAAAAACAAGGCACGTGTGCGCGTCGCGCTAATGGGGCCAAACTCATCGAGCGTGCCTAGTGACGTCATCCTCGCGAGAGATGCTGTTTGTTGTCTCAATTAGCGTCCAATTGAGCACCTCGTCGCGCCGAGCGACACGCGGCTCGTTTAAGGGCCACCGGGAGCTCTGGGATCCTAAACCCGGCATAGACCACCTGTGGACAGTCCTTGATGTAGTGACCCTTCTTGAAGCACAGGTGGCAGAGGTAGCTGGGCGGTGGCCTCTTGGTCGGCTTTCGTTCCAGCAAGCCCAGTTCTGTGAAATGGTCCGCGAGGTCGCCGATGCTGTCTGCCAAGTTGCCTCCTATCGCGCCGGAAGGGCTCAGCCCGCCTCTGTGCAAGTAAGCTTGCGACGCCGCCGAAGGGAACCCGCTCCAGATCGTCGGCAGCAGCTTGCCCTGAAGTCACAAGCAAGCGTATTCGTAAGCCGGACGGTTTCTAAGCAGGCGAAGCAACGGATGGCAGGGTTTAGAGTAGGGCTGGGAATATTTGTCAAATTTTTGGGTATTCGAGTATTCGAATACTTCAGTTGCTCAATTATTTGGCGAATATAATTCAAATATCCAAGTATTCGAATACTATTCGAATATCCAAGTATTCGAATACTATTCGAATATCCAAGTATTCGAATACTATTCGAATATCCAAGTATTCGAATACTATTCGAATATCCAAGTATTCGAATACCATTCGAATATTTAAGTATTCGAATACTGATGAATTCGAATAGTATGGTGTGAATTATGAATAAAGTTCTTTAGGTTCATTTGTCAGAGTGATATCTAGTAAACTAATTTTGACCCACTTCACACCATACTATTCGAATACATCAGTATTCGAATAATAACTATTCGAATACTCAAATATTCGAAGTTGATTCGTAGCATGCGAATACTTGTAAAATATTCGAATATTAAATTATTCGAATAGTCCTAGTTTAGAGGCGGAGGGTACCTGGTCCGGTTGCTGAGCATGATTCTGGTCAGCGATCGTGAGGTAGACCCAGTTGAGCAGGTGAGGCGAATAGTGTGCCTGCTGAAGAGGCTTCTGACCTTGGCCAGCGATGCCGTTAATGGACCCGAGGCCCAGCTGGGGCGGCTCCTGCAGCTGCAGGTGCTGGACCGCGGGTCTTGGATGACAAGCGGCCATAGCCAAGGATCTCGGACTGGCCCAAGGCGATTCAGAGCGACCTTCACCGATGATTCATCCCCTCAGAGATTCTTCTCCCGAAGTCTGAGGGGCACTTGGAAGGAAGCATCCACTCGTCCTTACATTTTCATTGAAACTTTCACCATAGTCGCACTGCGTGGCTTTCCTTCCTTCGCAGATTTGGCACCAAACTGTATCACGATTTAGTAACTACGTTCTCGCGACACTCCAAGGCAAGCGAACAACTTGTCTCTCTCCGTGAAACCGATGATCAGGCACTTCCCTGTCTCACTCAACTTTCGTTCATCCTCCTGCGGCGATTCAGAGAAACGTCCGATTTTGATCTGGAAGTGGTATTCCGTGAACGTCTGTTCTGTCCCGGGAGGAAACGTCGCTCTGGACTCGGCGGCCGCGCTCCTTCGGAGGGTCTGCCTTCGGCACTGAACGTCGACAGTGTTCCCCGACACACGAATACGTAAAAACGCATACAGCTGAATCTAGCCAGCGTTAAAGACCCCCGCCATGTGGTGCAGCTATTTCAGTGCTTACCATCCATCGAGCAGCTTGCCGCGGACCTGCCTCTACCGCGTCTCGCTCGGGCCCCGGCTCCAACCTTCCTCCTTAACTGATCTTTCCCGAGAGAACTTGCCGTTCTTCGATAATCCAGCCTCGACAAATCGACAGCCAGAAGTTCTGCCGAGCGAACAGTCCTCCGAGATCGGTGAACCGAATATCATCGACTCCAACGAGAGTTCGTGCCCTCCGATCTACGTAATCGAAAGTACCGCAGGTGAACGACATCGTGCCGTTTTTGGTAGACCACGGGGGGTATTAGAAGAGCCATTGATTCCTCCCTATAAATAAGCATCGCGTATCGATTCGCCACGATATCCAGCCAACGTTCGCTCAATCGCACCATTAAAGATCGGACGAGCCGATGACTTCAATCCGATCTGAGAACGCAAGAGCTCGAAACGTCAAGAGGTCGCGAAGCGTTTCAGAATCTCCGTGGGGTAAATTCGACGTAAGGTGCGAGCTATATTTGACCTCCTTTTGCATCCTATGCAACGAAAATGGATTCATTATTCACCGCGTTGCAGCTCATCGATTGTAACCTTTGCATGGGGACGTGTAAGTACTTCCTGAAAAGCTTCGGGGACATTTAACGCATTTAGCGTGTTTCCGTGACTCGGGGTGGCTTCCCAGGAGAAGGGGAAGATTCGGTGTCACCGCGATTTTAGAGATTCAATTTGTCGCGAGTAGTTCTTCAAGTATCCTCTCGCTCTTCGAGGTCCGTAATTAGCTAAATCGGTGGCCGTAATTCACGCGGATTCCCGCGGCCGGAGAACAAGGGCGGCATTTAAGCACCCTTTACCGGAAGGCCTTCGAAAACTTTTTGGCATTCGGGAAGTTTGACTGCGCACGGTGACCTTTCGCCTCCGCGAAAGCAACTTGCAGCTTTTGCGGCACGCAAAGTTCACCCTCGATAATCTCACTCCAACCATCCCATCTTCCCTGCTTTTACATATTTCTGCGGTTCATCCCTGATTAAGACTCATTGAAGTTACTGAGAGTCGCTCGAGAGGAACCTTGACACGGCGCGTCCGCGTTCTAGAAATAAACGCCGTCGTTCATGGGGACATAGCCAAGGAACGCTCTCGCCCTCCGATCTCCTCGTCCAAAAGACGTAATTCTTAATCCCTTCTCAAACTCTCATCTCGTGATCGCTTCCCACAATAATACGTTCTATAGAACGAACAGCCACGCAATGATAAATCGTCCCGTCGGCGAGCGTGACGTTATTAAAGGCGCGGGGAAAGCGTCTGTTAAAAATACGACGCGGCTATATAGAGCGGGCAGGTCTGAGGTTGAAGACGTGGTGGTAGGTCGTGACTCCTCGTGTCACCCTCGAACTCGATCTGCCGCGGAAACCCACCCTCCGAGACCCTCGTTTAATATTCAGTCCTTCGGTGCAGCCGTGCGTGGCCGACCATCCCTAGGCGTAATTACCGGTTGATCGATAATCGAGGATGAGACGGCCACTAGCTAGCTACTCGTCCAAGCAGTTTCAGCCTGGTGCTGGCCGCGTCGATTTCAGCGAACGCCAACTTTCTTTTCGATCGCTCGGGGGAGGCTCGTTGGCCATTGTGACGTGGCTCTTCACCGAGCATTCGTGCTTCTGCGTCCGAGCCTTTAAATATTGAATCGGTAGCGACGAACGTCGAGTGGACTGATGTTAGGGGTGTTATTCTAAACTGGTGAGGAGTCGTCGTCGCTTGCCCTGATGAAGACGAGGGCGAAGACTTCTGTTCTGATCGAACCGTTCTCTCAGGACGCTGCCTTTTTCCTCCTCACGTTCAGTCTGTGTACCTAGGAGAAAGATTGCCCGTAGAAGGAAACCGACGATCCTGGCTGGATCGCGAAGGGGTTGCTCGCTTGCTACTCCATCGTCCAGAGTGAGAGGAGGAAGTTGAAGAAAAGATGGACAAGTACGAGATGATGGAAGTGGTTGGGGAAGGAAGCTACGGGGTGGTGATGAAGTGCAGACACCGCGAGACGGGACAACTGGTGGCTATCAAGAGGTTCTTGGAGACTGAGGAAGACCTTCAGGTGCGAAAAATGGCGTTTCGCGAGATTAGGATGTTGAAGGTACGTTGGGTCGCTCGTCCACGATTGTAATGCAACTGCGATTTGACTAGGAAAAAGATTGTTAGAGTTTTGCTTTGTAAAGTTTCACCCTCGAGTTTTATTCTTGAGTTTCTGTGCAATGATTGGTGAAATTGCAGTTGCGAGAGTGTTGTTTCTGCGATTGTTGAACGTCACGGACCGTTCCCCTTTACAGAAGCTACGCCACGACAATTTGGTGAACATGATCGAGGTGTTTCGTCGGAGGAAACGGTTCTACCTCGTCTTCGAGTACCTGGATCACACTTTACTGGACGAGCTGGAGCGCCTCGGGGGTGGTTTGGGCTGGGAAGTGGCCAAACGTCACGTTTACCAGGTCATTCGAGGCTTGAACTTTTGCCACAACAATAATGTGAGTGTACGTCTGGTGCAACAGCCTCGTGGAAAGTCTGAGAGAGCAGTTATTTCACGGTTGAATCGACGCACGTGCTGGTTCTCGGCTAGTCTATCTTTAATGAACGTCTGTCCTGCGCATAAATGATTACCGCGGAATCCTTTAGGGTCCCTGTCTCGAAGAACTAGCAATCTGTGGTGGGCGTAAAGTATAGACTAGGAAAGACATTCTAGAAGTGCCTCGCGTGACCAATCTGCGGAGATAATTATTGCAGCGGCCGATAAAAATTATTGATCCACCCTCGGTGAACGAGAATAATAGCCGATACATTTGTGACATTTACTGGGAGTCGCTGTTGTAGAAATGTCCCTCGCGGTTTAAATACTTCAGGGAATTTTCAATCAGTCCCGAGGGATTGTTCGCAGATCATGCACCGGGATATAAAGCCGGAGAACATCCTCGTGTCACCGAACGGGGTGATAAAGCTCTGCGATTTCGGCTTCGCTCGGCTCGTCAGCGGGGCTAACGAGTCTTGTACGGATTACGTGGCAACTAGATGGTATCGGGCGCCGGAACTGCTGGTTGGAGATCCACGGTATGGGAAGTCGGTGGACGTGTGGGCAACAGGCTGCCTTTATGCGGAGATGGTGAACGGCACCCCTCTGTTTCCTGGCGACAGCGACGTCGATCAGCTTCACAGGATCACCAAAGTCCTCGGTAAGCAAGTTAATCGACCCTTCAATCTTTAAGGGGTTACACCACCTTGGCCAGGTCAAGAAATAGGTATGCACCGCATTTTCAGGAATTTTATTTCTAAGTGACAAAACAATTGAGTTTCAATCAGTTGTCTACAGGCCCGCGCCCAATTTTTACGATATTTTAATTTTTACCTAGCTTTTGATTACTGATTTTCTTACACACGAAACTAAACTTTAAGCCTTAAAGTGTAGCTATTTTATTTTTCAACCAATCGAGAAAATTGAATCGATTTATTTATCGAAAATTTTTAATCGAGTAAAACCGACTGCAAAGAAATAATAATGCACTAAAGAATGAAAAAGATTTTTTTCCTTATTTTATCTACGACTCCCCATTTTTATGTCGGCGCCTTATTATTTGGAATATGAAAGCCTGCGTCGATTTAAAAATAGAGTAGAGCCTTAGATTAAATCTTTTGAAGTCGGTTTTAATGTTTATAAAATTTTGTTATTTTTACTTTTTAGTTATTCAAGTTATATAACTACATTTATTTTTTAAAAACTGGGCAGGCCTACAAAAGGAGTAGCTCGTAAAAGAAGCACCGTTTGCTAGAAACGGAAGATTCCCAAAATAAGCGATTTGAAAAAGTGAGAATAAGGATGTCTGAAATTCCTTATTATTAACCAGTACTGGCAAAGTATTGGGCTAATATTGATGCAGTGTAGGGTGGGACCACCAATACATCTGCCTCTTTCGAATAAAAAAGATCTTCAAGATCGGTCCATATGCTGAAGAGAAGTATGCGGACAAACATAAAAAAAATACATACGATTTGAATCTATAACCTCCTCCTTTTTGAAGTCGGTCAAAAAGTGTTTTCTGTCACTTAGAAATAAATTCCCAAAGATGCGTTATTTCTTGACCCAGCCAAGGTGGTCGCTACTAATTATTCAATGAAAAACGACTCGTCCACCGTCCAACGGACCATTTCGCTACTTTCAGGAGGACTGTGTACAAAGCATCAATTGCTGATGGGTCGCAACGTGCCAGGTAGAATGCTGCGATTGGCCAGCGCGGACGAGCTTGTGAGCCCTCCCCAGACCACCGTCACGTCGATTCGGAAATTGTTCCCCACGTGGGATAGCTTGACGATAGACTTCCTGGCACAGTGTCTTCGTATGGATCCCGACCTTCGGCCCAAATGCTCCACCCTCCTGCAACACTTGTTCTTCATGCAAAACGGTTTCGCGGAAAAGCTGCTGGCCGAGCTGCAAAAGTCCGTTGCCAAGGAGTCCGCTATGAACCCTTTGATGGCCAGGAAGTCGGGAGAGAGAAGGCTGAGCTTCCTTTCCGCTGGAGCGCCACCGAGAGTTTGTCGTCACAGCACCGACGGGTATTGCAGTCTTTGAGATTCTACAGTCTACTTCAGTGCTGCACAGGGAGCCTTTTTCAGCGCCTAGCGGCGAGCAACCAGCCGTACGTCGAGCTGTCCCATTGCTAAGGGTAGAATCAGTGAGTTACTTATATTGGGTTGGTGCATAATTATCAGGCGTTTTTTAAACAATATTTATTATGAAAAAGAGAAACATACAAATTAAACAATAACATTTTGAAGTGATTATTCCGGAGCGTAGACACCATCTACTTCAATAACTGCTTCCCATTTGCTTGGAAGACGGGCGAATTTTTATTAACAAATAACCCGCCAATACAAACGCCTGATAAGTCTGCACCAACCCAATACTTACGCTACGGGCCTCCGAGCCCGCACCTACACTACTGCAGTTCTCCTCACTGATTCTACCCTAACCCCGGGTCTCCACCAAGGCGAACACGAACAAAAACAGTGTTCGCGAACGTTTTCCTCTGTTCTAGTCTTGTCCACTCCGCTGCAAACATGAACAAAACTCAGCGTTTGAATCGTATTTGAATGTTTTGTTCTGTTTGCGACGGTGTGCACACGACAAGAACAGAGGAAAATGTTGACGAACAATGTTTTTGTTCGTGTTAGCCTTGGTAGAGACCCGGAGTTAGCAACGGGACAGCTCGACAGCACGGCTGGTTGCTCGTCGCTAGGCGCTGAAAAAGGCTCCCTGTACAGCCTTGTTCTAGTTTGTTCTAGAGCATTCGCGCGACTTTAATTGTATGGGCCGATTTCAGATGGCACATGACTTCCTTGAAAGACAGATCGGCCATCAGCATAGCGGAAGCGGAGGTGGTCGAAGCCGAAGAGCCGAGGCCGTCACCGGTGCAGATTAGTCGGCCCAGAGAGGTTTGCTACTTCGGATCCGTCTCCGTCATACCGAACATTACGTACATTCGAAGGCTGGAGCACAAAGGGTTGCTCGTGACGGACTTAAAGGGCTGTGCGCTGCCCAGTCTCATCTCAAAAGACCGCGGCTGCGTAAAGACCAATGGGAAGAGGAAGAGGATCGATCTCCCAAACGTGGATCGATAGAGGAGAACAATGAGCTCTTTGTGTAGGTTTTTAATACGTTCGAATTGAAGTTGCGCCTACACACATTCCTTTCCCTTTTCAGGATCACAGTTCCCCAGAATTGTTACACGAACGCTTGTGACAGTAAGTATTTAGGAAATATATTTCCTCGTTTAGGAGTTTAATTTTACAGTAGTTTGTTAAAGTATTCTTTAGTGGTTTAATGTTCGTTATATGTGTTCGAAGTGGATTTTGTATTACTTAAGTGTTGATAGTGACTTTCATCCCTAAAGCGAAGATCGTTCAGCAAGAAAAGTTCCTCTTATCGATCTCATAATTTCGCGAACTTGCGTCATTCTATTTGCCCTATTTTCGGAATCAGAAAATTGTCGAGTGTAAAGGTGAACTGGCTTTAAGAAAATGTTCGTATGTAAGTATAGAATAAGACATGTAGAACAATTGAAATTGGATTTATATTCGTACATCAATTGTGTGGGCGATTTAAAAGAATATATTTCCGTGTTAAATGATGATTGTAATCTGCTTGTTGTAAAAATTGTTGATATCAAATTTTCCGTGTGTGAAATGTTTGTAAAAATTATTCATTAAGTTTTCTACAAATCTATACCGCAAACGTGCACGAGTTGAAGATTAATGACTTCCCATTTCCCGATACCTGCATCGAATTCATCGACTACTTAGTTGGCTAAATTGGAGGCCACTTAACTGGATTCCACGGCAATGAAATTATTATGTAGAAGAGTTTTTCGGAAACATTTACGTCTAGTCTTAATACGTGTCTACTCACGACCGAAAGGTGTATAACAACTGCGAAACTGGCAAATTTGGCACAGTTTGCAATTGTACAACACGCATCGGTACTTGACATTCTTTCGGATCCAGACAAATTTGTATTAATGGAATGGAAATAATAATGATAATTCGACTTTATTCGCCACAAAATTACATAATAATTATGTGATAAATTGGCGAGATTCAGCATACTTGCTGTTTTGCAACCTAACCTCAAAACATTATCTAGCAGAAATAAAGCTAGCAAGATAACAGAAGAGCAAGAGAGAGAGAAGCAAAAGACAAGGGAGTAAAGGTGCGATTTCATGCTGACGATTGACGCTCGTTTTGAGCGTGATAAAAATGATTTTAGCTTTTTCGTTTGACGCTGAAAGTCCAGTGGACCGATCACGTGAATGGTGTTGACGCTCAAAACGAGCGTCGAGCGACCACATGAAATTGTACGAGAATAAAAGAACGAGCAGCACATTTAAAAGCGGGGTTAGAGGACAGAGAACGAATTTCCAAAGGAAGAGAATTATGGTAAAAGAAGGATAGATAGGAGCACAGACGAGGTATAGCATAGACCTATCACCTTATCGATGTGCGTGTCGCCACCTAACTGTGTTACCGACCCATAACTCGAGGACTGAATGTAGCGGCCTCTGCTCATGAACAGCATCCAACTCAGCAAATATGTACTCTGAAATGTGTTAAAATGCTGAAAGATGCGTTGCGTGCTTGTATACGCATGATTTGTTTAAAGTGTCAGTTTGACTCGATTTGTCAACGACTCATGCGGATTTCTCCCCGATAATCCATTTCGGGGATCAAGACACTATGGCGCTCAAAAATGATATTTCTTCAAAGCTCTTGCACGATATAAATTGCAAGATGACAAATTGTTTTGTTAGTACATTGCGTGTAGTAGAACCCTTTCACGTATCGTTCGCTGAAAAGTATTACAAATTGACACTGTTACTGACATTCCCGCAAGTTTCTAATGCACTGTTTAATTATTTCGAAGTGAAGTAATAATAATTGGATTCTATTTGCCCCGAGTATTAGTTCACCGCCGACATTAAAATTTACAGTAAAATCTAATTCTTATAAGCCTCGCAGAAAGTTGCATGATGCATGAGTGTCGTGGGATGCATGGATGCAACTGCAAATCGTGCATTCTTTAATTTCACAATCATACGGGATGCATAATGTGTCGAATACAAGTTACATTTCTGAAGTTAAACTCTCTCGCGTGAGTTCTTTCAAATCTTGTCTCTTAACAATAATTATTACATTCGAGTCATTAGAAATTGAGAAATTTCAACTTGCATGGGAAACAGTTGTGGTTGACGGCAACCTCTACCAATGTGACAACATTGACGAAAGGTGTGAGCTATCAGTTCGACTTTATCCGCGATAGTGATCGGATCGGTGAATATCTGTGAATGTTACAGTATTATTTCCTGATTTGTCGATTCCTACATCAATTAGTTCGACTACTGGACTAAATAGAAAACCGTTTAACAACATTTCACTGGAATATATATTTCATCTAGAAATTTTTTTGACGAAGCGTTGCCTAAGTAGTAACTGAGAAAGGAGCAACCGTTTGGGAAATATGGCACCAAGATTGCTATTGGAGTCTTTTTTCTTTAATATTATTGGAGAAATAAAATGTAATTGTAGAAGAAATATTTGGAATCGAATCTGGACGGATGGAATATAGATTAATAATTGATTAGTAATTAATAATTGTATTACAATGTTACTTGTCATACGATTAGTAATTACAATTCAAATAATACAGATTGCCCAGGTCTCACCACGAGGAGGCGCTGCGAGTTGAGACCCGCCCTAACCGCGGCCCATCCGCCCTCCTTTTATGCAAAATTTTATTTTCATTTCCATAGACCCCCCTGATGCACGGTTGCAAAACGATCCTCGATCGCCCGACAAGCGGGCATCAGAGGGAGTCCTTCTGTAAAAAGCTACCGCGATAAAGCTAAGCTGAATTTAAAATATTTCTTTGTTTCTTTCATTTCAAATTTTAAAAACTTTCTGGTATATTTCTACCATGATAATTATTCACTAATTGCGAATAAAACAAAGAAAAGGGGGGCAAATTTGAGGGAAATTATTAGGGATAACAGTGATAATGATACATCATTATAGGATATGTTATATGATATATCATTATTTAGCAAAAAGTTTTCCCCTTTTTTCTTTATTTCATTCCTAATTAGTGAATAATTATTATTTCCTATTCATTACTACGAAATATGCCAGTGTATATTTGCTGTGCTTACTTAAATACTAATAATTCCTACCTATACGAGCGCTCGTATTTAATAATTGCTACTTATATTTAGTTATATGCTACTTATGTTTAGTTATATTTAGTTATAAACACTGCAGTGTTTAATTATTTCCTTAAAAACTACTTAATTCTATGTGGCCACTAAACACATTACCTCATCATATACATATCTACTTAAATTTAAATAATGACCTGCCTAATAAAAATCTGAAATTTTCATGTGTTTCTTACTTCCCTCGATGGACCCACGATGTTACCTGAAACATTCTCAAAAGTATCTATTAATAAAAATTCCTTGAGATTTCGTTTCTCAAGGATGATGAATCTGAAATCATATTTCTGAAATAATCTTCACACATAATATATCTGTAACAGAAACTTTCTCAGTGAATTAGTACCTACAATCTATCTCGATTAAGTAATGTAATTTCAACAGATATAGGGTAGATGTAACGTTTTTGGCTATTGCACTGTTTTTGGCCATGTGCATTATTATGTTATTTTTAAATTGCTTGCAGATCATTATTCTGTAGAGAATTTCACATCATAAATATTTTATTTAGTATACCGCCCGAAATATAAGGTTATATGTATTGCTTAGACGGAAAAATATTAAATTTTTTAAGAAGTGGCCAAAACTGGTACAATACCTTAAAATGGTCACAAATTATGCATCTACCCTAGTCTTTTCATTGAATCACTATTGCCCAAATATTGAAATATCATATTTGAAGCTACAAGCCAAAACTCAATATGGAATATCGATTTGGTATTAAGATGAAAGAAGGAAGAGATTAAAAAATACTGCTTCATTGTCAGCAGACAAAGTAGGCAATCAAAACTTTAGCAATTCGTGAAAAAGAAGCTACTAATGATATTACATTTCATTGCGAAACAATTAATATTCATAATATTAAGCAATTCGTCAGGTCTTGATTCTGTGCCTCTGAGACCTAATAAATTGCTCTTGATATCTTCGGACCGTTATATCTCATCGTTTCAAGGAGTAAGAAGGAAAAAAGACGTAATTAAGATATATCCGGAAGAAATGATTAACTTATTAGATGTGTGACGCAAATATTTGGTATATCCTGAGTCAGGAGACAGCACAGAAAACTCTGATGGGCAGGAAGGGTAGATTTTACTTCAATTATCATTTTCTTGGAAAGTAGCACAAAGTAGCACCTAATTCTTTTTGTTTCTAAGAGGGAAGGGTTGATTCTTTCATATGATATCAATTACACCCATTACAAGTGGTTGCAACTCATTTAAATATTATGAAAAGTTTGTTAACATTTTACCCGAATGTATGGTCTTAATAAAATACACAGCTATGTAATTAACTTTGAAACTAACTTAAATTGCACCTCTTAAAGAAAAAATTTTCAGAATCGTGAATAAAAACTATGGGAAACATAAAAGTTTGTGATAAGCTCTTAACTTCAGCGATTGTGGCAAAATTTGAGCACTAGTCACATGAAAACAATAGCAAATAGTACCAAACAGGGTTTACCTCAATATAACACAGTAACTAGTAAGTATGTTAATAAAATGAGAATTGTAATCGGCCAGTAACCCCACTTTTCGAAAACATGGGTCTAAATTCACGGGCCTAGCACGGGCCTCCGCGGGTTAATATCACTTATATTAATTCAACTTAAAGCCCGTAAATTTGCGGTTAAATTGAGCCAAATTTCATTAAAATATCTAGAACAGAACCAAAGTTATAGATTTTTTATCGCTGCCGGGTCGTTTTATCCCATTGTGCGACACCTAAAAGGTGTCTTTAATATCAATATTTGACGAAAATTAGTTCTCGCGATTGCTTCTCTTACTTCGACCTACTTTCCGTGGAGCTTTCATTAGCTCTCGTGTTAATTACGTGCTCACACAAATGTATAGAGAATGAGTATTCATTTTATGTACAGATGTTAACACGGGATTGGTATCGCGACATTCTCGAATGTATTGCGAAGCTTGTACAAAGTTTTCCAATAAGAAACTGTATACCACGTAAGTAATTTACGAATATATACTTACTAAGCCATCTGTGTTAAGTTTTACCAGCTTCATTAAAGTACACTCTTGTATGGAGATGCTACATATTTTATAAACGACGGAAATATATTACGTGTAATATTTCTATTTTACCCGTAGCAGAACGTATGCATAGAAACGATTCCAGCTTTGGAGGTCACCTCTGTTTAGATGGCTCGGTCACGAGCCGCGATATATACGTCACTCGGCGTACAATACAGACCTATATCCCAACAGTTCGGAAATATGTACGCGTGTATTACCTCGCGTCTCGCGAGGCCTGCTCGTCTCCCCCCACCAAAGCCAATATTCGCCGAGGTACAGCGGCGGGCGCGGGGGTCATTCTCTCCGTGGACTTCGTTCTCTTAAGACGTGTCGATAGCTGCGTACTTAAATGGTACGCGTACATTGTCTGTCGTCACATAATTACTTCTAACCGGTATTAGTCTTCTTCTTTACTATCTATCGTCACTTGCTGCAACTATTAATACACTTTCGTCCCGAAATTGATTAAATATCGCGAGAAAACGGTTAGATGTTCGTCGCGTATTCCCTTCGTTGCTTCACCGATATTTCTGTGCATTTAGTGCACACATATCGCGTCTCGGTATTCAGTTACATCTCTTTTCAGGCATATTTCAAGCTTATTGTTTAATTGACGACACTTTGGTCCCGAAATTGATTAAACATCGCGAGAAAACCGTTAGATGTTCGTCGCGTATACCCTTCGTTGCTTCACCGATATTTCTGTGCATTTAATGCACACATATCGGGTCTCGGTATTCAGTTACATCCCTTTTCTGGTATATTTCAAGCTTATTTCTTGTTTAATTGCCTTATGAATGTTTTAATGCTTTTGTTTCAAACTTGTTGCATCGTTCGATTACAGACGTTGAGGCGAGAATCGAAAGCAAAGGGCAGACGACGCCATGACACTTGACCGTTAATTTGAACGGTGCTTGGATGGCGTCTGGTCATTCCTTGGAAAAAGAAGGTGGCAATACGTGTGGTATACGTATTTTTCTCGTTATTTTATTGAATCATTGTTGGCTGTGAGGTTGATGGGTAACTTTGCAGTCGGTTAATATCAAGATCAAATGGGAAAAGATTGAATTATGATAAATTGAATAATTTTAATCAGATTTGTTTAAAATTTTTAAAATGGCGTCAGTACATGCTTACGAAATATTGGAATGATCGAATTCTATTGCATTTCGGTCGCGTTTACGTAGAATTCAATGATATTTCAATGATTTTTAAGAATATATCTTTATGAAGCTGTTGTAATTGCATTTACGTTCGGTTTTGGATGCAAGTTTTCTTCTTTATGTATAGAAATATCGAGGACATGCCATTTGAGCATGAATAATTAACGAATTTTGATTCTTGCCATGAGTTTTGGATATTTATAAAGATCGTGATTAATAATTTCAAGTATTATTCGAATAACACGAACGTGCTTACAACTTTAATGTCGAAAGCCACTACTATGATTCATTTAAATGTAATAATTATTTCTGAAGCAGTATATTCTGGATAATATCGTGTTACTGAAATGTAAAGCTGCTCCTATCGAGCGAGCATTCTTTATTTTCGCATCACACCTTGTATTCTAAATAACAAGGAGCGAAAGTCCCTTGGCTGGTTCCAAGAAAAACAATATTTCCTCGCGACAAATACTCGATGAAACCACACCTACCTCCACTCTCCTATTCTACTTATTTTTCAGAGATTGTGACCGCGCGCAATGCGGCCAAATAGAGTCAGTGTTTATGACGTACAAAGTTTTTCATTTTGAAGAGCACAGTTGCTCATAGTAGATTGTCGTTAACAATTTGGGGATACGCGAGGGTAGAGTCAGTGTTTTCTACGCAATTAATATTCTTTCTCGAGCGTCGCGACTCTGACTTTCCAATCGCGAGAATAGATTCAGGACTTTGTTCGCCAATTATGATCTTTGGGGCGCGTTGGTAGTCTATTATTTCTTTATTTTTTTTACTTTTGAAAGCGAAACTCCTTATCGGAAATTAGAGTCAGGCATCAGCTGAAGAGGAGATTTGTGCGCAGAATTTTAATAGAAAGATGTAAGTATCTATGTATTTCATTTAATTCCTTTAAAGTAGAGTTCATTCTTCCAAATTTTAGAAAGAAAAAATTTAAAAAAAATAATTTTTAGAATAGAATCACCAAGAAATGAAAAACTAACGAAACTTTTTATCACTTAGACATTTTAAGAAAAAAATTTTGTTAATTTTAATTTTTTTAATTTGTTTCTTAAAATGCCTAAATGTTAAAAAATTTCGTTAGTTTTGAATTGTTTCGAGGTTCTTTATTAGAGTTGAAACAATCGTAACTTTAGAAAGAAATTATAATCGTGTTCTGTTCCTTCGTTACAGTTTGGGCGCAGTTGAGCAGCTTGATGACTTGTTAGCAGTTTGATGACTTCCTCTGAGCAGTAGCAGGGGTGTTGGCGCCTTCGTCACCGGGGCACAGCGAAATGTGAGTGCGCATGCATTATGGTTCCTCTGGTCACTCAATCATGTCGTAGGACGTTTGGTCCGAATCGACACGAGTGACTGGTTGTATACGTGCTTTGGCGAGCATAATGACCGCGGGCATGGTAACCATGCCTGTGAATTGTAACATTTTGTCTGTGTATGTATTTATTAGACGAGGGCTAGGGTCTTCTTGTACGCCGCGTTTTTTCAATAGAATCAAATTATAATTATAATTTCCAAGATAAACGGTTCCTAATACGAATGTTTATCATTGATCATACATTGATGTAGATATTTATTAAATAATGCACGTAAAAGTGCATAGCAATTCAGAAGGTATTGGTATGAATATCAATACAGCTGAATGCTAATTTTTATGTAGCGAAGAAGTCTGATAATTTCAGACTCCACAGCTACGATCATTTTTATTTAATACGTAGTGGAAAAATCGGATGCCCTCCGATTTCGTCATTGCGACGATTCTAATGACTTGAATTTCTTTTATTTTTCTGATATTACTTGTTCAAAAGTAACTTGCTGTCTAAATGATGATAATAGACATAAAAGTGTAATTCCTTTCTTATAAAGGTCACTCGTTTGCGCACACAATTGAATAATTAATTTCCATGTGCAAGAAGACAATTGAGGGTGGGCAAATTTCAGATTCAAAGTAATTAGCATGAGAACATACTTTCTTGTTTTATGAAATTTACTTTGACGATGGAATAGCCCGTTGTAAATTCTTAAAGTAAATTCTTCATGATTTAGAATCTTTTTCTTAAATAATTCAATTTTAGAGTCCTTTTTCTCGCTAATTCAATGTCGAGTAGAGTCCTTTTTCTTGATCTAAAGTAGAGTCCTTTCTTATTTATCGAACTTTAAAGTATTCACAAGTTGAAAGTCGAGTCATTTTGCTTAATAATGTAATATGAAAGAATAATATCCTGATAGACACTATAGAAACTAATCATATTTTCTAGTTGAGGATTTTCAGGATATCTTTCCGTACCCATTGCCTTTTAATTCATCCACGTGCCCATGCGCTACTTGGGTGAGTGAAGGCAATGGGGCACGATGACTTTCTTTACTAAATAATTACATGTCGGCGGCTGGCATTGCGTTAGTGTATTGTGCACGTCGCATTTTCCACCTGTGTGTTTGTGTGGTTAGGCGGTGGAATTAGCGGCGGTGAAAGATTTTCATCAGAGACCATGTTAACGAAACTATAACATTATATTATTATTCATTACAATAACGATACCAATGTATCATATTCCTTGTTGCACACGATGATCATTCTAGTAAATAATCTTGGAATATGAAACTTAATCAATCTCATATAATCAAATGAGAAAGTAATAAGGATTGATGTACCTATGTCCATAATACGTACAAAGCACATTATCAAGTAATCCATTGTTTGAAATTGAAAATAATTAATTGCTATTTAAATCATACTTATACGCAATGGTCACTGCCTTTGTTAGCCGATTTCAGTGAAAATTGGTACGTAAAGTTAGAGTGTGATTGTAGCCAAGCTCGGGTGACGGAGCCGTCCCGGGACGGTCTCTCTAGTGTAGGCTTTTGCACCCGGGCGGCGATGCTTGAGAATCGTGGAGTGGGTTGGCTGATGATTGTGTTTGAGAGACTGTTTTGCCATTTTTAAATATAGGTGTTAGGTAGAATAGGTAACTTACCTTCTGGTACGAATGTGTGACTTAAATATAAGTAGGTAGGGCCGGGGCAGGTCATCGTATTCTCTGATCGCATGTTCCCCGCACGATGACCTGCTTTCAGGAAATTTGTGAGAAAAGTCGACGGCCAGACTAGCGCGAGTGGGGTATGCCCTCGCTTCTAGCCTCGCTATGTCGACTTTTTGACGCCAGTGGGACATTGCACATTGTCGCTGGCCGCGGTCGCGAAGGACGGGCTTGGGCACGCTATTAACTTTCAGAAGGGCGGACCGCCGAAGCAAGAAGTGGCCAAAGAGCCGAAGATAGCCCGGCCAAAGAGGCCACATCATGTGGGCTACGAAGAATGGTCCTGCATCCTCGGGTGCAGGGTCATTCTTCATAGGTATTACTTTGCCATTATGCTCGTCGGTAGTTGTAGTAGTAGTAGTAGTTTGGTTGGCGATAGGCTGACCCATCGATACCCCCCCCCTCCCCCTGAAATTGAGCACCCCGCGTTTTCAATTAGGGTTGCGAAAAAGATTACGGGGCTAGTTAGCGTTGCGACTAAATGTTGATGACGGTTTGAATTAGCGTTGCGATTAAATGTTGAAGACGGTTTGAATTAGCGTTGCAAATCAAGTATTCCCCGCGTTTGGTTCCAGCATAGTGTTGCGAAAAAATATCGATCGTGGTTGCTTATAGTGTTCCGAAAAAATAGTCGCGATTGTTTTTGAGATTGTTCTACTATTTTGAAATTTGAATTGGAGTTACTAGAGTTTGATTCATTGTATTACTTTTGATTCATGGTATTCTTTTTATTAGAGGGACATTCCACGCGAAATCGGACACTTTTCGGAGAAACATTTCGAATGTTGCTGGAATTCGAACATGTTGTAGTCTTTAATGATAATTAAACGTACCTCAAAGGATTTTTCAATATTTTGAAAAATGTCGATTTTGCAGCTGTTTGAAGGTACGTGCTAACTTTTTTCAGTAAATTATAGTTATGGAAGTAGTAAATGGATGGAGATGAGCTTTACGGTGCTTATAGAGAAGACATTGAAGTTTTAAGAAAAAATTATTTCAGTTTAAAATATAAAAATTTGAACCATTTTTGTGCAATTATTTTAAACAAATGCATTTTTTTTTAACACCGGGCGCGATTTTAAAAATCCCCCCAAAAAGGATAATATAGTTCTATCCTTCCCCTTGATGGATAAATTTTCAAAAATATGGACATTTTAAAATTGGCCCCGTAAAAATTGTCGAAAGTTGGCGCTGCGTCAAATTGTACCGGCTCGACTGCTATAGGTATCTGTTATTCTTATACGGTGTTCTCGAATATGGTAAGTATTTGTAAAAAATTGAAGAAGGAAAACTTTTACTGCTTTTTATACACAACATAATACGGTAACTCAATTTTGGGTGTTCGCAATATTTTCCTTGAAACGCAGGTGACGCTCAGTTTTTTAAATGGAATGCTATTAAATATTTAGTATTCCATTTAAAAAACTAAGGGTCTCCATTGTTTCAAGGAAAATATTGCGAACACCCAAAATTGAGTTACCGTATTACGTTGTGTATAAAAAGCAGTAAAAGTCGAGCGATCGAGGATCGTTTTGCAACCGTGCATCAGGGGGATCTATGGGAATGAAAATAAAATTTTGCATAAAAGGAGGGCGGATGGGCCGCGGTTAGGGCGGGTCTCCACTCGCAGCACCTCCTCGTGGTGAGACCTGGGCAATCTGTATTATTTGAACTCTAATTACTAATCGTATGACAAGTAACATTGTAATACAATTATTAATTACGTGACAAGTAATACGAGCCGATTGGCTGCGATCATCTATCTTCGTTAACCTATATTCCATCCGTCCACATTCGATTCCAAATATTTCTTCTACAATTACATTTTATTTCTCCAATAATATTAAAGAAAAAAGACTCCAATAGCAATCTTGGTGCCATATTTCCCAAACGGTTGCTCCTTTCTCAGTTACTAAGTAGTTTAACGTGTCATGATGAATCTTAATCCGTAATATCTTGCTTCGTGCATTAATTCCATCGGTTACTGGACTATATGGGAGGCCTTTAAACATGATATCACTGTGATATACCCTTAATCTCGGAGACTTTTGAGAAAACTCTTTTCACTTGGCTGCGTGGATAGCAGTGAGACTGTTCTGAACGAACGGTGAGTGAGACTCTTTTAATTCTTTCAATCATTCTGCCTGCTATGAAGTAAAATAATTGCTGTACCGAGCATAGTGACCACGAATACTTATCATTAGTAGTTGCTAACAGTGTCATTAATGCGTGAATAAATTAATTTTAAAATCGGAAAAATGTTTTCATATCGCGCCTTTAAGATTCTAAACTATTCTGTTTTTAATTTCACAATCATTCGGGATGCTTGACGTATTAAATACGATTTACATTTCTGAAGTTGAACCCTTTCGCGTGAGTTTTTCCAAATCTTCTCTCTTAACTTATCCTTATTTCAATTGTTGGGGGGATAATAATTATATTTTTGTATTTTACCAGAATAATTAACAACTACCCATCAAAAATTAAAATAAATGAATCTTAAGAGATGTGTTTGAGCGGTAGGGTTATTACACCCTTTTAGTGATGTTATTAAATTATTAAATAAAGAATCTTTTTTATCGAAAAGATAAATTTAAATTTATATTTGTATTTTGAAGAAACGGTATAATAAATTTAAAATTGTAACTACAGTTTACTAATGTGTTAGGGGATAGAAATAAATTTGGTAAATGAAGATTGTAAGCAATTATCTATCTATTTATTATTACACTATCTACATTAACATTATATATATTTCTACCAGACCATGCATAATTTTATTTAAACAATAAATTTACCTCTAATAACATGTTCATTTACCAAATTGTTCATTTACCACACACACACACACACAGACAAATTATTTATTGTATAATAAATTCATTATTGAATCCCTATCTTTTAATATCTTTAATGAATTTCTTAAGGATTTTTAACTATATGGTCAACTATGCTCGCTACAATATTAAAATCAGCCTCGCAATAAGTCTTAGTTTAAGAACTTTAGTTGTAAGACTTTTTACAAATTTTCAAAAATGCGCAAAGATTGGTCGAACATGGACCAGAAATATTTCGTAGAAATGGGTCACATTCGTAGGTACCTTCCCGCTGGTGTGCCTGGACTTGGTAACGTTTCCTAAGCATTGCGACTTGCGAAACGGAATCAAAGCTAAAGCCTACGATCTAGGTTAAGGGTCCAGATCGAGCCAAACTTACATTCGGTGAGTTTGGTTCGGTTTAGACATCTATTAAAAAATGCACTTGCGTACTTTGAGCGATAAGCTTCTATTCCGTCTCCTTCTTTTTAACGATAAGAGTGCCAAACCCACTCTTCTAGAAATACAATTCGCCTTCGATGACTGATTTCGATTTCGCGCATGGTGTGCTCGCCCTTCATTACGGCTTTACACAGAGGACCAGTTTGATGACCATCTTGATTTTCGAGTTATCGCGTCGATACCGGGGTTCGGTCCACCTCAGCCCGCTCTGTGGTCTCAGATGGCTGTGTAAAGTCGTGATATAGAGCACGCCATGTAGAAACGAAACTTCGGTGCATCGAGAGTGAATGTTCGCGTCTTTTGGTCCTTTAGTCCTTTAGAGTCGCCTTTGCCATCCCAATCGGGAGATTCTTAGCTTTCGCATATCCCTCGAAAGTTAGGCAAGTGCATATGAGCTATTCCACGTCAAAACGGATAGAGGGAAAATTTAGTTTCACCGATTCTCATTGAAATTACAGCATTTGTTGATAACCTTGCAAAAACAAAGTATACTGAATTTTATAGGCCTATGTCAAATAGTTTTCGCAATATTTAATGTTAAAGTATTAAAACGTCATCACTTAAACTGCAATATCTCGGTCAATTTTAAAGATAATGCCTCCGTCTTGGACTCATTTTGAAGCTGAAGGAATGCTCTCTCAGCCCGTACATAGAATAATTTGTTTATTGTTTATAAACTTGACAGTAATCGATATCAAAGTTTCAAATCGCGATTTGACGTCGTTCCCACCCTCGGTCCGGCTTGAAAAAAATACAATTCGATTCGTTGAGCCTTCAGCTAATAAATGCGTTTTTAAAAAAAAGTGGAGAGATCTTGGGAAGAGTCAATAAAAAAATAAAACTTACGATAGTGCACATTGCTACGCTAGGCAATTGTTCTGAAAACGCGTGCCTGCGGACTGACCATGGGATCCGCGCAGTTCCAAGCAGTGTGCACTATCCTAAGTTTTATTTTTTAATTGACTGTTGTCAAAATCTCTCCACTTTTTTGAAAAACGCATTTATTTTGTGCATGGTTATCGACAAATGCTGTAATTTCGGAGAGAATCAGTGAAACTAAATTTTCTCTCTATCCGTTTTGACGTGGAATAGCTCATATTTGCTTCTTTAAATAGAAATTGTCTGTAGTTCAATAACAGTGTTTTTGTAAAACTAGTCGAGAGCTCCGGTGGTCTAATAGCCTTCTCACAGCGAAAGTAGAATCATGCACGAATCCAATTGGAGCTGCTGGGCGGATGACTAAAGGGGTGCTAGTCCCAGAGGTAACAAGTGCGCAGAGATGCAGTACTCTTGATGACAGCGAAAGGTTTGTCACTTTATAACTTTTGGAACGTGGATGCATGCAATAGAACAAAATGGTTTCTGTAGAAAACGTTGCGTAACCAGCTCCTTCGATACTGACCGTACACAAATGCGCGACATGCGGGAACACTTGTGCAATATTTCGCGAAGTAGCCTCGTGATGTGGCTCTTTTTTAAACCATATTCACGAAATATCGCAGAAATGTTCCTGAAACTAATGCCAATTATATGAAACGGGCCACTAACCGTCGCGCATATGTGTTGGAAAGGGAGCAGAATCCAATGAGCTGATCAGACAAGGTACTCGTAGATAGTGACATCCATGTGTCTGTCTTAAAATCAGAAAATTAAATTAATACAACATTTGCTCGCGATTGTAACTAATAATAATTTTAATAATTCGAGTCGAGTAAGTAGAGTCACCGCGAAAAATTTGAAAAGGTTCCTGAAGTGCAACCAGTCTTCGTAGCAACCACCTACATATTTTGCAGAGCACCGCGGCTCTTATTTAGAGTAGTATTACCCCGAATTTGGAGTCAAATTTTTGCGTATCTGAAACAAGAGCCAATTTTTTGCGCATACAAAGTTCGTCCAGAGCACCGGTGCTCTAATTGCTTTTTTAACGCGGAAGTAGAGTCAAATTTTCGCTTAGCTTCAATTTTCAGCTTGGACTTGCCAACGAGATTCTAAGCTCTAGAGAACAGGGTCAGAAAATTAAATCCATACAACAGTTGCTCGCGATTTTTACAATTCCGATTAATAATTCGTAAAATAACGCGAATCGATCGAGTCGAATAGAATCGCCGCGAAAAATTTGAAAAGGTTCCTGAAGTGGAACCTCAGTCTTCCTAGCAATCTTGCAGTCTAGCAAGATCCTTTTTTATCGCGCGTAACGCGATCGTAGAGTCCCCGCTTTTTTCGCGTCCATCTACATATTTTGCAGAGCACCGCGGTTCTTACTTAGAGTAACTTTACCGCGAATCTAGAGTGAAATTTTTGCGTATCTAAGACTCGTTCAAAGCACCGAAGCTCTAGTTGAATTTAATTCGCGAAACTAGAGCCATTTTTTTACGCATACTAGGTTCGTCCAGAGCACCGGTGCTCTAATCGCTTTTTTTCGCGGAAGTAGAGTCCAATTTTCGCTTAGCTTCAATTTTCAGATTCTAGGCCCTAGAAAGGGCCTAGTGCGTGGGCCCTAGAGAAGGCCCAAGGGACCTTAGAGAGGGCCCAGCATAGGCCCTAGAGAGGGTCTAGGTCCACAGGATGGAGGACCGGATTCACTGACGCTGCAGCTGCGGCACATTGGCCTGTTGATCGAATAGCAGTAGCGAAGGGGGATGCTTGCTGCGTGGATAGTAGTGAGACTGTTTGCAACGGTCTGTGAGTGTGTTATACTTTCCCATTCTTTCTTTGCAATAGTAGACACGAGTACCTTGTATTTCTGTTACATTTTATCTTTACATTATTAAAATGTCTGTGTATATGTATTTTTTCAACACCTGCATGAAAATGTGTGTTTTTTTACGCCTGCTGAGCGGGAGAAAAATGACCAATTTCAGACGTATTCGCGTTTTCTACTTTTCTCCTAAGGGAAAAAGACTTTACGCGCATGCGTATTCGCATAATTTTTTACTTTCCTCCAGGGTTTGAAACGGTTCCGAAAATAACTGTTTAAAACTGGTATATAAAGGTTCTGATTAAAACGGTTATGGAAAACCTTTATTCTGAATAACTGTTATGAAGAACCCAAATTTCCAACTATTATCTGTTTCGGTTACGGTTCCTATTTCCCTCCTTATATCGGTTCCATAACCGTTATTTTTTCGGTTCTATATCGGTTCCGAAACGGTTCCAGAACTAATTCTTATATCGACTTTGTGCAGATTACTTTATATGTGCATATTTTTTACAAAATCCTTATAGAAACGGGAGAAACATTTAACTTCTTATTCTGAATAATATAGTGTGTGTGTAAATGTAAAAAATATGTAGCTGATTTATTTATTTCAACGCTTTATTATAAATCAATGATATGTACCTATAAATGTTTCTCCTTTTTCTATAAGGATTTTGTAAAAAATATGCGCATATACAGTAATCTGCAGTTACAATAATTAATGATATCAATTAGGGAAAAGTCGATACAAGAATTGATTCTGGAACCATTATGGAACAGATACAGAACCAAAAAAATAACGGTTATGGAACCGATATGAGGAGGGAAATAGGAACCGTAACCGCAAGAGATAATAGTTGGAAATTTTGGTTCTTCATAACAGTTATTCCGAATAAAGGTTCTTTATACCGGTTGGAGAACCGAAATCGATATTATAACAGTTTTCAAGCCCTGCAGTTTCCTCCCAAGGAAACTGGAGTTTGGCGTTACCGTATGGTATGAAGATACAGTTGTTCGACTAATCGTTATCGAGCATGCATGTTTTATTTGATATTACAACTGTCACAGCACCATTTTTCATTAAAAGAAAATGCATATTTTTTGCGAATCGCTCAGTAGGCTTTCAAAAACACACCTTTCATGCAGGTGTTGAAAAAAAAATATAGTGTGTTACACGGGAGAGAAGCGATTTCGCCTCGCTACGCTCGGGCAGTAAACTTCACGCTCGTCGGAATCGCTTACTTCTCTCCCTTGTCACGCAATATACTATTTTGTCATTTTGATTTCACATGTGCTTTTATATTGAAATTGTTATTATCTTCTATTCTTTTGTGACTTATTTGATAATAGGTATTCTTAGACATTATTAAAATGTCTGTGTATATGTATTTTTGTCATTTTGATTTCACATGTGCTTTTATACTGAAATTGTTATTATCTTCTATTCTTTTGTGACTTATTTGATAATAGGTATTCTTTTCCACGCTCGACTTTTTCACGTACTTGGCGTAATTTTTTTACTTTTTTGAAGATTTTTATGAGTTTATTATTAGTGAAAATTCATGTCAACTTGATTGCCATCCAGAAGTACTTAACGTATTTTTTAATTTCAAAATTTTAATTAAATAATCAGGGACTCCTACCGGTATGTAAAATACCGGTATTATACCGGTACTTTTCGGTTGTATCTTCGTCTGGGACTTAATACCGGTATAACGCTCATACCGGTATTTCGCTAATACAGCTATACCGAAACCGATATCATACCGAAACAGATAAATATCGAAACCGATATTGTACCGAAACAGATAAATACCGAAACCGATATTGTACCGAAAAAAATAAATACCGAAACCGATATCGTACCGAAAACCGAAATAAATACCGGTATTTTTTCGGTATTCTTTTCAGTAACATAGTAGGAAAATACTGAAACCTATCGAACAATAATAGTGTTATTATCATTATCACATTATAAAAATAAGATATACGTATTTTTTGTAGCGGCTCATTTTCATATTTAGGGGGTGAAACCACCCCCTAAAGTTATAAGATTTTCAGGTGTTCGTCCCCGATTGCTTTTGGATATGTTTGAGAGGGTCGAAAAATAGGAAATGCATGTCTTTCTATTGTGGCCCATTTGCATATTCAAGGGGTGAAACCACCCCTCATAGTTACCCCCTAATAAGGGTGACTGACGGCAAGAACATCGTCCATACAACAAGTTATTACACAAATTTAATTTATATCAAGTTTTACTCGATACAATTTTGTACCCCGTATGGACTTTGCGGGCTGGTTTCACCCCCTAAATATAAAAACGGGCCGCTATAAAAAAAACACGTATTTCTTATTTTTCGGTCCTCTAAAACATATCCAAAATTCAAAGCAATTGGAGGTGCGCACCAACTATTATTATGAAATTTGAGGGGTAGTTTTACCCCCTGAACATGCAAACGGGCCAAAATAAAAATACATCTAGGGATCTAGTATACACAATTACCTGAAGAGTTCGTTATTTCTTTATCGAAATTTGACGAAGTTCCATATTACGTGCCGTTCCATATTACCTCCCATACAGCACACTCTCGTTGCAGCATAGTTGCAGTATAGTTGCGGTGCAAGATTGCAACGATTCACGCAACGTTGCCGCAACTATGCAGCAATAATTCTATGTCCGCCTGCTGCAACGTTACACAGCAACTTTGAGGCAACTTTGCACGGCAACTTTGAGGCAACGAAAAACTGTTAAAAAAAAATAAAAAAAGTTATTGGTTACGACAGATTTGAACTCCGGCCCGCCCGCATGACAATCTGACGCGCTACCGTTGTGGCCACGAAACTTTCTTGGATGTAGAGTACTGTAGATGGTATATATATTGATTACTCTGTACGTTAAAAACTTTTATACTACATGAGTACTACGACCCCCATATATTGTCGTTCCAAAAGCACTGTGCGCCTTGCTCGCCTTCACGGAAACATCAGTTTGGCACGTGCCACCAGTAAAGTAGATTCTGACTTATGCTTGGAACTGATTAAATGGTTGCCTTCTCCGACATATATTTTATATTTTAGTTCATTATACTGGATGTCCGCGGGAACAGTAAACACCTGGATATTTCCTACTAACGTATTGGAGATATAAAAGAAATTGTTTACATGAAATTGCGTGGTTGGAGGGGGCAAATTTTCTACGGAACTCTTTTTTTAACAGATCACTTGATAGTGCGTTTCAAGACGAATTCAATAAAGTATAATGTATACACTTTATTTCAGCCGGTTTTGGAGATATTATGTTTTAAAATTTGCTAACGCCGCAAAGTTGTGGCAAAGTTGCGACAAAGTTGCGGCAAAGCTGCGGCAAAGTTGCTGCATAGTTGCGGCATAATTGCGGCAAAGTTGCTGCATAGTTGCGGCATAATTGCGGCAAAGTTGCTGCATAGTTGCGGCATAATTGCGGCAAAGTTGCAGTGCATTATTGCAACGCAACTATGCAGCAACTATGCAGAAACAATTCTATGTCCGCCCCGTGCAATGTTGCACGGCAACGTCGCAGCAACCATACATCGACATTGCACTGCAACCATGCAACATCGCAAGGTTACTGCAACCATCCTGCAACTTTGCCGCAACGAAGTGTGCTGTATGGGCTGCTTTACCCTAAGTCAAAAAGTTTTGGGAGATCAGAATACTAATAAATAAACACATGGAAAAAGAGGAGAAAGGGTGTCGTTTGTAATAACGTCCACCTCCTCGAGTCAGGGTGAATGAACCAGACAAGTGAATTACATATTTTGATCATTTTATTTATTCATCTCTCATGGATACAGAGTAATTTCGGTATAGAATTTTAATTACAATATCCCGTCATTATTTTATAAAAGTAAATACAATTATATCGTTAACAATAATAATGCGCGTAAATCGGTTAACACACGCTCCAAACATTAGCTAAAGCATTCACGTTCACCGTAGGAATAATTTTACAGATATACGTTCACTTACGCCTTTAAGTCATGTTAATTACAAACGAAGCCGATCTCGCGAACGTAGTCTCGGGGCATATATGTACAAATACGACTCGGGCTAAGGGATTCGCTTTTCGCGGAACGATCTCGCGACCGTGAGCTTCAACTCTTTCAGAGAGGAGGAGATTTCTTTTCTCCAACGAGTTCCTTGAACCATGCACCTCAGTCCGTTTAACTTCCACTCTATCAACTATTTACTATGATACTACGACTAAAATTACCAGGAAAACGTTACTCTAACATAAATTCCCAGGGAACCCTTTCGCTCCTCCATGTCCTAAGAATTAACAAATAAACTCATTAACCTGTAATAAATTTCCCATATTTATTTACCGTTATCGAATTGCACGTTGGAAACCAATGCAATTAATACTAGCTCCTTAAAAGATCCCTTGAAAGTAATCGCGCTGAGATTTGTGTGTATCCGGACCACGGTGCTAGTGGGAGAGCATGGTCACGAGAGATTTGCAGCGCGGTGTGTGGTGTTGCAGCGTGCAGGGGCCGCGACGCGTCGATAACGCAGAAACTCCGCGGGCGATTCGGTGCAGCGTGCCAGGCAGAATTGCCGTCGGATGGAATGTTTGGCGGATTAATACGCTTCCGGGTTAATTCTCGAGTCGCGAGGGGAAGCTACGGCCAACGAGGGAACTTTAACGAGCCGAGACGCACTGGCTCGCAAACGTACGAGCTTCCTGACCTGATCCATTTATGTAACGCGACGACGGACGAGCAAACTTTCCGGTCGCTACTACCCCGGCCAAGAAAACTACCCCTCTCTTTCGGCTTCCTCGAAATCATTTCTTCCCCTCCCCCAAGTCGTTGCCTCTAGCCACCTGCACGATCATACTTTGCTCAAGCAGTCATTAAACGGAGAAAGAGTTTCATTACGCGTAGCTTTTTCAAACGAGAATGTCACATTCACGATGTAACATATACCGTATATTTTTACCGCAGCTTTTGACGCGTCGAAAGCTAGCGCGGTAGGAACGCGAGGCGAAGAGAAAATGGATTGTTTGTGTGTAGCAGTTTGCAGAGCTAAAGCTGGTTATTCGAGTTGCTCGAGTTATTCGAGAGAATGTAGTCGTGGCATTCCATTAATAGTTGCAGTGACGCTAACATCCCCCATCCTAGAGCAAAAAATAGATGCACAATTATTCTATGAGCTCTATAGCGTCATTGACAAACCACTTACGCGCACGCAGGGGTTAATAACCCTGCCGAAGAAAGCTCGATTTTTTTCAAGTAGACTTTCGCTCGTTCGCTAGACCCCCGGTTAATTTTACTTTCGCGCCCTTAAGGAGCCTCGCGGGGGTGGGGATCAAGAGTTCCGATGATCTCGCGGACGTAAGATCGTAGAGAAGCAACTTTGGATTTACTTGATCATTGATCTACGCGGGCCGCAATATTAAATACTTAAATACACTAATCAAAGAATTTTAATTTATGAATTCGTTACTTCTCACATAGATTTACAATTAATAATTGCGGGCCACGAGTTGCTCATCGCTGATTTAGACGAACCTGAACCTGTCCCCCCATCGGGATACCTTTGCTACTTAGGAGTGTGAAGAATGGCATAAGTCGTTCACGATAGCCCCCCCCCCCCCCACGTTCTTTCAAGAGTACTTTTATCCTCGATTTCGACTCACCCTGCGAATATAACGAATATCCGACAAACGGAAAATGCTACGGAAGGAACAACCGGGCGGGAAGTGAACGAAAACCCGGGGTGATGAAGCGAAAGCCGAACGACTGAGGATTCGGGGTTCTCAAGGAACATCGTTTCTCCGCATTAGCGACTAATTTATCTACGCCTCTTTAATCGAGACAACATCTCGAATGCTCTCTCGTCTATCTCTCTCCCTCTCTGTCACGCACCCACTGGCAACGCTCGAAATCGTTTGACCGTCGATCGACTTTGAAATCCACTGGGACAGCTGGTGGTGAGTTTGATTGCAAGGGGGCAAACGCCTTTCGCCCCGTGTCTGTCGCTACTTTCCGTTTACAATTCGGCTTGACCGTCGTCCATGGGTACCCGGCGTACTGCTTCGCGGCACGAGTGAACTGTTATAAGGCACTTTGAATCTGCATCGCAAATATACATGTATAATAAGAGAATGAACGGGCAGGTTCGATCGCGAGACGGTCGCTCGCAAGAAAGGAAAACGATGTGTTCGATGGGGATCGGTGTGTGCCAACTGGAGGTCTCGAAAGCCGGACGACCGAATGAATTGGTAAGACGGAATCTCGGTGAACAGAACTCTGCGCTGTCAAATCAACAACTACAAGCTCGACGAATGCCTGCGAATTTAACCCTTTCGGTGTTTAATCTACTGATCGCGGATAGTTTGCCCGTCGAGTGGCCCCGAAAGGATTAAATCGTGTCTCTCAGACTACGCGCTTGCTCGCGGGTGAAGGATCTATCGATCGGCAATGTGAGCGCGAAAGGTTGCTCCGCTTGCAACAAATAGCAGGTAAAGGTAAGTACATTGATGCTTTTACATTTCATAGGATACTCAAAGTCGTCGACTTGGCTCATTGCTTTCACTTATAATTCTATCTTCGCCTGTGTACCGATCTGTATCCTGATTTCGCTCTCTCTCTCTCACTCTCTCTCTCTATCTCTGCTCCCTTGCGATCGTTACATGAATCAGCAAACCCCGCACCACCGTTTGTGTGCCAGTATAGATATTACTTCAAAGAGATAAAAAATTCGCCTTTTAAATACGTTTCATCGGAGTAGAGATATAATGTATGAGTCTTATAGTGTGATTTCATGTTACATTCGTTCACTTATTAATGTACAAGCGACTTATATAAATATTAATTATTCTTACCGTTATGTATTTCATCTTTTTTTCGTTTTCATCTATTTCGGTTTTAGAATATCAGCGAGGACAGAGGCTCGCTGACTGAGACGACGACAGGCCAAATGAGAAAAGGATCGGCACCCGAGTGTGTACTTTCATCGATGGATCTAAGCGACCAACATTCGGTTCTATTTCTCCCTTCTCCATATACTCGTTTATTCCCTCACGCTACCCTTACACCCCCCACCCCCAAGCCTCTGACGCTCCTGTACCCTCTCAGATTTCCGAAGACCATACGTTAGGAAGGATAGACTTAATTGTTTGAAGGCCTGATCTTCGGAGCCGAACGCATCTGTCCAATCGTCTTCGTGTCGCATACGCATTACTTTATTACTCTTACTATAAATATTATTATCTCATCGTGATTATCATTATTATTAGAATTAATATTATTGTTGTAATTATTATTATCGGTATTAGTAATGGTAGTAGTAGAAATAGCAGTAGTAACAGTAGTAGTAATAGTAGCTGCAGCAGTAGTAGTAGTAATAGTAGTAATAGTAATAGTAGTATGAGTAGTAGTAGTAGTGGTAGGAGTAATAGTAGGAGTAGTAGTAATAGTAGGAGTAGTTGTAATAGTAGTAATAGTGGTAATAGTAATAGTTGTTGTAGAAGAGAAAGTAGTAGAAATAGGAGTAGTAATAGTAATATTAATAGTAGTAGTAGCAGTAGTAGTAGTAGTATCAGCAGCAGTAGTAGTAATAGTCGTAGTAGTAGTGGTGATAATAGCAGTAATAGTAATAATAGTAGTAGAAGTAGTAATAGTAACAGTAGTAGTGGTAATACTAGTAATAGTAATGTTAATAGTTATAGTAGATGAAGAAGAAGATAGAGGAAGTGGAGGAAAATGAAGAAGAAAAAGAAGTAGAAGAAGAAGAACCTTAACGAAGTCCCTTAACGATTATTATTAGAAATACGTTGTCTTTTTTAAACCTCTTTTAAACTTTACTTTGGACGCAATTAAGTTTCTCCTTTTTTGTTATTTTTTTTTCTTTCTTTTTGGCTAAGTGAACAGCGGAATGTCGGATCTATCTGGCTTCTTCCTCTTTATCTCATTCTCTCCGCTGCATACACACGCGGTGTCCACTCGCTCTTTCATACCGATCGCATTCTCTCCCCCATTCTCGCTTCTGCCGATTCGCGCGATCTTCGGCGAAACTTAGCGACTTTTATTTCCTCACACGATCCACTCGCACTCTCTACTTTCTTCCCTTCGGAATTTCCTATCTACGTTTCCCTTCCATTCTCCCTAATAATTCTGCCTCGCTCTTGGTCACAATACCGCGAACCATTTTCCCCTCTTCCCCTCTTTCTCCCACCCCCACTCTCCCCACCCCCTCATCCCTCGCCGTTGTTCCTTATTTAATTCGTTTCCCCTTTTTATCCGTTCGTTTAAAGTTTTAAATACTCTTAAGCTTTATCGTTACCTTTAATATTAATAGTGAGATTTATTAGTAATGTGATAATACTTTAATAAGGCCTAGTAAGGCTGCGTGGGTCAACGAACCATCCCCACAGAAATTCAATACGCGTCTTCTCGCGTTAAAAATCACCGCGTTCCTTCTAATTCGACGTCTACGGTCTCGTCCGGTCCCGGTTTTCTAGTCCCGTCTCGTCTCGTCCCGAGATATATATCCGTCCGTTGAAACGAAAGCGGCTGTCCAGCGCGGTGACCCGTTTCGAATACATGTACGCCAAGTCCTGAGATGTTTGGTCAACGAAACATTTAAGGGGAAAATAACGCAGATGTGTGCCGTGGCTTGTCTAGAAGAATTTTCACCCCCGCTGCTCGAAGGGCCTCCTCCGAGGCCTTCGATTAATTATTGTCACGTTGTATTGTTCGTTATATGCAAATTTACACGCCGAGCCGAGCGCCTTGCCGCCGGGGATGGAAACCACCCTCTACCACCGTGACCCGTCCTACGTGCATGAATGCATGGCGTACCAACCCCTCTGACTAAAAAGCCACGGGGCTAGAGTCCGCGATCTGTATCCAGTAGCTGTGCTTCTAATTCGCGTCTAAATTAAGTAACTTATGTAACGGTCCTAACGCTATAATACAGACTAGTTACTTTGTTCCTTTGGGCAAATCGAAATAATTCGGAAGATACGATGTACATACGTGTATAAGATGCGAGAAAGGAAAACTTGTTTGGAGAGGGCAGCGCGGCGAATCGAGAGGCCCCGGACTATGCCGACTTCTTCTCAATTTCTTTTCGCGCGCGCACTTGCATGCATTTCTGTCCGTGTGTTCGATATTCTCTGCCCGAGCCTTGAAAACTTTTGCCACGTGTGCGACGTTCCCGTCCTAAACCCGCCTTTATCGGCCCCTTGCAGTTGGATATAACTAATCGATAACAATAAGAAGAATTTTTGTCTCGCGACCGTCTGTTTTGCTTTTGAACTCTTAAATACCTTTCAACCCCTTCCTACGTTCCCATCCCCCACCCTCCAACCCCTCCCTCCCTGGCGCGTCGAACATTTCATCCCTCGCGTGTATATTTATATCTCATTTATATTTATATTCATATTTATATATATATGGTATTTATAATATATATATGTATATACATATAAAGATTTTTAATAGTACTTTTTTTTTCATTTTACTAAATCGTTACTCAATACTTTCATACGTTTCGCATAAAAAACAAGGCAATCAGATTGAGTTTTTATCGTTTACACTTACATATAAACTTTACCACCCGCGCTCAAAGTATTTATACTCGACTGAATCACCTCGTGTGTTTTTTTTCTCGTGTATATAATATATGTATATATATATATATGTATATATAGCGTATAATATAATATATATTATATATAGATATTATAAATTACATATACATATAACGTCACACGGTAAATGTGTCTTCACCGCCTCTTCCCTTACTTTCATTAGTTTTTACTTTCCTCAGTTTGTTTATTCCATCGTCGCGCAACTAATAAGAAAAAGAGTAAGCTCTCGGTAAGAATCTCGCTTGTCCCTTGAAACTTCCCCCCCCCCCCCACCCACCCCCTTGTCCAGCCAGCGTTATCCCTTTACAGTCGCGGTGGAAACGAATAGTATAGATATATTTATAACATATTATATCTCGTAAAAAGTGAGTGTCCCGAGAGCGACCGAGGTTTCCCTAGAATTTTCTCTTTCGCTCTCCAACCCTTCAGCCCTCCGCCCTCCCCTGCACCGCCCCTCACGCCGCTCCCTCGCGTCCCGCTTCGAGAACGCTCAAGTGTAATTCAATTTTATTATACTAGCTAGAAACCTCGCTGGAAAACGCTTTCTTTTCTGATAGTGCGATCGTCCCTCTGGCTTCACGTTTCTAAGTGGCTCTCCGAACGCGAACCCTTTCGTCGGGCTATCTAGAGTCGCCTAAAACCGACGATCCGTTCGCGCCCGTTTAGATCGTCCGTCGCGATCGACAACCGTTTTGGAACCTTGGCTCGAGGACGATCGCACGCGGATCCGATCCCTTCGCTCGTTCTCTCCCTCCGATTGGCCCTCGAGCGAACTCCTAACGCGTCCGTGAAGCTACAAACGAATCTAACAGAGTCGGAGCGCGTCGAGGCTCGTCTGGACCGTGCCGAAAGTCGCGTGACTCCGGATGATCGGTAGGGGCGATGCGTAAGTTACTTCTGACACCGTGGCGAACCGCTTTGGTCCGTGCGCTTCGGCCAGTTTTGAACCGCGTTGTGGGCGGCTTCCGTTTGGAGCGGGTGGACGTTGTTTACGGGCACCCGCACTCGTCCACCACCATCTTCGGCAGATCCCTCTTGATGATGTTGGAGTCGGGGCCGTAGTAGATCAAGGACATCGGCGAGAACTTGAGGGGCGCGCAGCACGGCTGCATGCCGGCTAAGCGATCCATCTTCCGGTACTCCTCGATCACGTGGGTGTAATAGTTGAGGAAGGTGTCCGGTGTCCTGTGCCCGGCCGCGCAGTCTCCCCTGCAGTAATTCGCGTAGTATCTGCGCCGATTAACAACAGGGTTAGAGGTTGGATCGCAATGTTGCTGCGGTTACAAGTCGCGAGTGATAAAATGGGAGTTATTCCACGTTTATGAATAAAAATCAAAATAAAATGGCTCGAGATGGAAGACGCGATGGATTAGAGTGGTTAATCCAGTGGTCAACCCTTAACCGGTGACGTTCTACTTTGTGATATAAACGGTGACGCGGAGTCTCACAGACTATTCTTTAATAATTTTACATTGTTAAGTTTAAAGAGTGAATCGAGAAATAGCCTCTTTTTGGTCCCACGATTTTGGAACTGAATTTCATGCGAAACGATACCTTATGATGAGACATCAATCTCACGAAATTTTCAAGTTGAGGTGACAATTAGTTTCTGTGGGAAAAGAAGTGAAAATTCATTGACGCGTCAGCCAATACGCTTCGATGTAGGTACGGACTTTTATGTCAGTCCGATAATTTAAACAATTATTTCCGGGGGTTTTGCTGACTGCTAACAACGAATTTGAACTTAGATTTTCAAAATTCACGAAAAAAATCCAGAAATATAAATGACTGTGTAGTGTGTGCTTTTTTTAATATATCAAAATTCATAATGGCCGAATCAATATGGTGAACGATATATTAAAAAAAATCACCCACTACACAGACATTTATATTTCTTGATTAAGATTTTTTGTTCGCGAATTTTGAAAATCTAAGTTCAAATTCGTTGTTAGCAGTCAGCAAACCCCATAGAAATAATTGTTTAAATTATCGGACTGACATAGAAGTTCGTACATCGATGCGCATAATTTGATATGTCAATGAATTATCACTTCTTCGACCTCCCATATCTCAGAAACTAATTGTCACCCCAACTTGAAAATTTCGTGAGATTGATGTCTCATCATAAGGTATCATTTGACATAAAATTCAGTTCCAAAATCGTGGGATCAAAAAGAGGCTAAAAAAGGCCTCATTTTTCGGTCACTCTTTATTTTTAATATACAGACACTTAAGATATTAGAGACTTTATTACGTATTTGAAAAAATACTTCTGCACGTTCTGTTCCAAACCACTGAAAGATATCTTCGTGAAAAGAAGGAGAATATAGGAAAAATAATTCTACTAGAGTCTCTGACCCAGACTCCACGTCACCGGTTAAGAGTTAACGCGCTTCTTCTCCGGGAAAACAGGTGTAACGTTAATTACGTAGCGCAGTGGCAGGCGCGGCGTTAAGCCCCGGGATGATTCTGTTTGCAATAATTGCTTGTAAGTTAAGGGTTTAGGGCCGTTGCACTTGTAAGCGACACTCTGATTTCACGGGGATGCCGTAGGAATGCCGGTGGGGGCGAGATGCCAGGGCGAGGGGTACTCCGCGTAAATAAAGTATTGTCGCGTGCTACCGTCTAACGTTCCTCTTTTTCCTCGTCTACACACACCCCCCTCGGATAATATTACTGTCGCGATTATCGACCGATACCGCCGATGCATTGTCAGACAAATACCTGGGTATACTGTCCCCGCGCAGGGGTTTTCGAGAGCTATTCAATCGCGAGAATTACGCTTTAGTAATCCCGATTAATTGGCCGTGTCAGGCGGGAACGATCGATTCCGCTCGCCTGTCGCCTCTCTCCGCCGTTTTAATTGTTATTCTTACCCCTGTGGCGCGATTATCCAGTCGTCCCAGCCTAATTGAGAGAAGTTCACGTAGAACCTTTGCTTGCAACACTGGCCCTTTATAGCGCCGCTGCACTCCACCGCCCGTCTTCTAACCCTTTTCACAGCCGCTGGGTCCGTGCGAACCACCAGGAAAGGTCTGTCCGGGTCCTGAGCATCTGAAACGCCGTGAATCGAAAGCGGCAGGTGAGATCGCTGGCCAGGGGGTGATGCGCGAGGAGCCGCAGCGAGGGTTGCTGGTACCTTTTGCGTTTAAGGAGGACTCGATGACGTGCGGCGAGTGGCCGTCGAAGGTCGACACGTAGACGTGCGAGCCGCATCCGGTACAGTCGACCAGCAACGTCAACTTGTCCCTCGCCGTGTCTCTGTTCGACGTGTACCAATTGCTCACTACCCTGGTCACGTCGAACTTCAGCCAGCCCAGTTGCCCGACGTTCGCCCCGAGGGATGTCACCATTTCTAGGTGTTGTCCGAGCTCCTGCGAAAACGTGCGGTGTTACCATTCACGCTCGCCAAGGAACGAACGCATGCGGCGTGTTACGGACGGCACAGGCTAAGTACAGATTTCTAGACGGTGCTATTTGAAAGCTTCCCGATCGGCTGAAACCCGACAAGGGTAGCTAGTAATATTGGACAAATTATTGGTAAGGCGGCTTAAGATTGCGGCACGTTTTAACGTGATTAAATTCATAGAAATCGGATCAAGCCGCGGGAACCCTTCCGCCATTTCTGTCGCCTGTGCTCGCGGGGCCATGAAGGGATCGAGCAGTGGCGCACTCAGAGGGGGGCAAGGGACTCTGGTACCCCACGAAAAAATATTGAAACGGGAGGTTGATGTGATCACGACTCAAGTACTTCTGGAGCTTTGTAAAAAGAAAAGAAAACTGAGTTTTATTCTTTAAATCCATTTTTAAAAAGAAAAAAAACTGGATTTAATTCTTTAAATCAATTTCTAAACAGAAAAGAAACTCAATTTTATTATTTGAGTAAATTTTTAAAAAGAAAAGAGAACTGGATTTTATTGTTTAAATACATTTTTAAAAAAGAAAAGAGAACTTGATTTTATTCTTTAAATCAATTTTTAAAAAGAAAAGAAAACTGGATTATATTCTTTAAATCAATTTTCAAAAAGAAAAGGGAACTGGATTTTATTCTTTAAATAAGTTTTTAAATAGAAAAGAAAACTCAATTTTATTCCTTGAGTAAATATTTAAAAAGAAATCAAAAATAGATATTATTCTTTAACCCTTCGTGGTCACACGGGGTGTATTGTACCCCAAGAGCAATTTTGATTTGAAATGTCGCACCTTTACGTCTTCCAAAGGGGATTTAACGCAAAAAAATAATAAAAAATTTTTTAAAAAAATTGGTTTTTCCCACAACCATGGAAAATCGCTCATTTTCAACTACAAATTTTATCATATCAAAATTTATGTTTCTAGAAAAAGACTATTAGACCATGACTGTATAAGTAATACGAACGTACAATTATCACTAAAAAGTTAAAAGATTCAAAAAGACGGAAATGGTAACTCAAAAAATGACGCTAGGGTACAGTGAACCCCGTGTGACCAATGTGTGATTATAAGAAGGTGTGACCACGAAGGGTTAACTAAATTTTCATATTCATCTAATAAATTCTATTGAATTTGCATTAAAAATTCGGTTACCACCAATATTAAATCCGGAGTGCGTTACTGGAGGATATTAAAAAGTAAGCGAAAGAAACTATCAAGTATTACGCGTCACGGGATTACCTTTCCACGCAAGTGCGTGGTGTTGCCGCAGTGCACCCTGAACACCCACAGAGTGATGTTTCTTTGGTTGGTTTGGCCCTGCCGATGGTGCTGATAGTGATGGGCATGCCTGAACTCGACACGCGCCCAAAGCGTGGCCCTCTTGATCCTCAGAGGTTCCAGAGCCGGCGCCCCGCTGGACATCGGGAACTCCAATAACGGCTGTCCGTTCAGCGTTCGTCCTGCTCGCAACAAAGAACAGCATTCGCTCGATCAAAAAGGAACGCGTCGCGTGAATCGCCGCAACTTCCCTCGCACTTCCCTTTTTCTCCAAGTGCGAAGGTTATCGATTTTTTGGATGCGCCCCGTGAACCAACTACTCCACCCCCCGAGTAAGTAAACCTGTCGGCGATCGTAACTTTAACCTCTCCAACTTCTAGCTGCGAATAAACGCGCCGCAACCGCGGTCTCTTCGCATTACTCGTCGGCTTTCGTAAATTTGCGTCAGCCTTTCGAACGAGCTACCCCTTCACCGGTCGTACAATCCCTTACCCGCGTCGACGTTCGAGAGTTACGACGGACGATCGAGAAAAACTCTTCGCCCTAAAGCGCTCGCTCTCCCGAATACTCGGGGCCAACATATCAGCAGCGTGTTCGATTCGTTCGATTCCCCGTAACTTTTAATCATCGATCCAGGAACAGCTGGAGGAAAAAAGGAAGCAAGAAGCGCGGAGCGGGCAACGACTGTAGCGGTCAGAGGGTGGATTTTTCAGTAGGCGACTCGTTCTTTTTGCTCCCGATGTCCCTCTGGCTACCCCTCGCCCTCGCGACCCCTGCTGTCGCGGAGTGTAGTACAAACCGCGCGACAGAGAGTAGAAAGAGAAGCCGGGGAGGAAGAGTAGGAAAGAGAGACAGCGGTGTAATGCACCGAGCGGTTCGAAGCGTGTTGTGTTTCTGTGCGCGCGTGTGTGTGTGTGTGCGTGGCCGCGCGCTGGTGCACCCCCATTCGCACACTTAGAGCCGCGATGAAATACAACACGCGTGAGTACGTGTACGTATGCACGACATGCATGTACAAGCGTAACAGGAGATACGTCGCGGCTATCGAGCAACGGTTGCAAATGTGTACGTGAGCAACGATCGCGCGCGCACGGATCTATCTGCGAATGTCTCTCTCTGCGGTGGTGTGCGCGCGTACAGTGAAAGCAGGGCGGCTTCATCCCTTAACGGTTTGGTGAGTCACGGACCGGGAGTCGTTGGAGGGGCGGGGATAAGCATGGGGTGTCTGCCGCCCGTCTGCCTTCCGCCTTCCATCCCCGCTCGCCCCCTCCTCCTCCAATCCTCCTCCTTTCCCTCCCGCCTTTCCACCCTTTCCTTCCCAACCCTTGTGCAGCCAGCCTGCAAGCACCACCGACACCGACATCGACACCGACACCGCCGAAGGCACCCCTGCCTGCGAGAGCCAACGACGCCCAAGCCACCCCCGCGCGCGCGGATCGCCGCGCCACGCCGCGACGCCAGCCGCGGAGATATTCAACCTACCGGCCTCCCGGCTACGCGCTTAACCTTTTAAGTGCGGGACCGACCGATATACACTGTCGCTCCAAAGTCTCGGTTTGCCTAACTTTTTTACAAGCTACGCGGGCCGCGTGCGAATCACCCTCCACCCTTACTTCGCCAAGGGGATCGAGGCTCCTTCCTATGGAGAGTAGGTATTACATGCGAGTGTACGTAGATCGAGGGAGGTTACGAGTTTGTTAAATTAATATTGCTATGTAGGTACACGAGGCAAAATTACTGGGAGTTTAGATATTCCAAGATACAAGCGCGCTCGCGTTTACAACCCTCATCCCCCAACTACTCTTTCGCTTTGCATTCACACCTACTCCTCGTCTCAAGTTCCCCTCGTTATCTCGCGATAACAGCGTTTCGTCCTTGTCGCGTGATCGATACGCGATCGTCCATCACGTTTCGCGAGATTTTGGCTCGCGAATCAGCCGGAGCTGCCACCAGACTAATCCCGGTTTCCTTGTTTCAATAAGACCGTCGCGATCCAACCGGGGATTATAAGTTACCGAATTACAACGGAGCAGCTCGACCACGTACGTTCGTTTCGTTGGAGAAACGACGCGGCGCGGCGTCTTCCCTTCCTGTCTGGCCGATCCGTTCGATAGTCGGGGGGCGGGGGTGCACGATTGCGATCGCGGGAGCACGTTCGACGGATTTTTCGGTTCAGAAACGACGACAAGAACGGCACCGTCGCGGTCGTACAGATCCTGTTGAAAGGAGGGACGCCGGGATAACGGAACGGAAGAAGAGGAAGAAGAAGAAAAAAAGAAAGATACATAGAATCTTGCGATTCCAGACACGAGCGTGCACGCAGCGTTTCCGCAATTCCCTTTTTTGCTGACACACGCTGGATGCTTGTCTGCGCGGATTCCGCTGGACCACGGCTACGCGTTTATGTTCCGTCGACGACTATTGTTACGGGGAAGGCTGTAATTGTTTCGCTACAGGCTCGAACGCGGAAGAGAGCTCTCCCCCTTCCCTTGGCCAATCAGGATGTAAGGTTCAGCGGAGCCGGGGCGAAATAGAGGGTAAGATGTTTTCTTGCCCTCTTGTCGGGAGAGAAAGAGGGAACGAGATAGAAGAGAGAGAGAGTGGAGCGACTTAATGAATCTGTAGCTACACCGCGCAAGTAGTATAACCAGGCAAGTAGTACGAGCGTAAAGCCTGAGCGGCCGTAAATATTAAATCGCGCCGTGGAGACGGGGCAAGCACCGTCTGTCGCTGCAGATTTAGACAGCCGATATAAAACGGCATCGGGAACAGCTCCATCCTCGATTCGTATTTTCGAGAACACACCGTAAAAAACGCGATCGATGGGGCATTAATGCTGCACAGTTATGTCGTTCCACATGGCGGGTTCTCGAATAACTGCGCGCGGTGCGCCTCGCTCGCATCGCGCCACTACGAATCACTCTTCTCGCGCCAAAGATTCATTCGCCCCTTTCAGATTTCACGAGATCTTCGCCCGCGGTGGGACATTAAATGATTTCTTTATTTCAACGATATTGGAATCGAGCCGTTACGATCCAGGTCTCTCGTAAACCCTTATCGTAATTCGTCCAACCGATCGTCATCGAGCCCGTGCTCTTGTGGTGTTCTCGGTAATGTACCAGAGGGTAGCGAGGCGAGGGGGTGGGTCGAGGAATCTTTGTCTTCCTCGGCGTCGCGTATGTGGAACATATGTGGCGATTCGCGAAGGAGGACGGCGCGAAGCATGGCTCCGGAAAGCTTTTCGTCCTTGGCACGTGATCGACAAGAAGTAATTCGGATTTTCAGCGGTGAAATATCTGCAGCAAAAATCGCGACCAGAGGGCGATGAAATTATTGCCGGCGCGGACGTTCCGCGAGCGCATCTATCCTCCCCTTTTCCTCTATCGCTGAGTGGAGAGACTCGTGATTCTCCTTTATTCCGTGAAACGAGTGTGTCCTCGGTAGAGCGATCGCCGCGTTTAGTAATATAAACCGGCGATTAAACCGCAATTTACTGTATCTGCGAATATATTTCGAAGGAAGCGTCTCGGCGCTGTAAACAAATCGAGGATACAATTACGAAGGAACCGGAGCAGTCCTCGGTGGACAGCAAGCTTCCAATTAATCTGTTGCTCTCCTCTACAGCCCGAAATGAAATGGTCGCACGTCCCGTCTAACCACCCCACGCCCGCCCAAACCACTCCCCCAAGAAACTGACTCCGCGAGCTGAATCTTGCCAATGAAAAATTTCCATTCGGTCGCGAACTTTCCATCGGCGATCGAGCTCGCGATCCACTCGGCGACTTAATGGTCGCGAGAGCCCCACTCGGCCCGACGAATACTATCCAGAGGGGCGTCGTTCGACTTTCGTCCGGCCTCGCTCGAGTTTCGAGTGCATCGTGTGTCGCACTTTTCGAGGTCGGTACATCGGGTACTTCTGCCCTCCCCCCTGCGCCGCAATGCGACACCACCGGGATCTACATCCCCGTTCTCTCGCCGCGGGATAACATCGCGAGAGAGGGTTGTTAGCGTCAACGGGTTTCACAGACACCTGTCTATTTGCCTGCGAACCGATATCGCGTGCGTTCCAAGGGGTCGCTTCACCCTCCGGGACTGTCGCGGAGGTTTTACACTCGCTCGCGAAGCTTGTATTCTACCCTGCGAATTTATCAGAGATGCTCCCTCGAGGAGGGGGTGACGGTACGTGTAGGTGAGGAGAAATATTTCTAGCAACTAGGGAGTTACCCTTTCGCCATCCCCTGTTTGGACTAGAGACTCGCCTGAATCCCTGCGATCGTTCCAATTAACTCGACACGCTAATCGACTCTCGATGGACAGGAGAAGAATCGCCTTTTCGCGGCACGTCACGTTTCCCTGGTGTAATCTAGTGGAGAATTGACTATTTGCCAGCTCGACGACACACGGCAGAGTTCTATAGCGCGCGCACATAACACGTTCAACGCTATCGAGCGAATCAACCTATTAGCACGGCCAAGGTGGAAGCGTTATAAGCCCCGCGAATCGAGCAGTGATTCCCAAGGATCGCGGCGGCCGCCGCGGTGATATCGATCGTGCCCGCGATACACAAATTGACGATAATGATTATTGCGGGTTTAAAGAAACATGGCTGACTTTAAGCGACATCGAGATGGGCTTGCATTTTACGAGTCTCCAGGAGAACTGAAAAAAGTAGATGCCGTCGTTAATTCTCTATTAAGCTCCGTTGGTTGGAGAGAAGAATCAGAGAGAGAGAGATATGCAACGCGATCCTCCTTTGTCACGGTCCGCTCGGCATTACGATGCGCTTTATTCTATTTCTGATTCATATTTTTCCGGGGGATATTTTAGCGGAATAAAAACTTCCTTCTGCTGTATCTCCTTTTTCCCCGCAGTAGTCATGCTAAACTCAACGAAACCGTCATCTCGTCTTTTCCTTGCTACCCCAATATTTGAATTCAAATCTCGTCGATGTTGCAAGTGTACCGTTTTCATTCCTGTATTTCGTGAAAACGACGGACGAGTGATTTTAGTCGGTGAAACACAAGACGAATGCTACCTAATTGGGAAAAAAAGAGCCATTTCTCCTGATTTTGCGATTTATAGAATATTTTTTGTTGGTAGCAACTGGGACTACAGAACTGTTAATTCACAAAGAGTCCAAGTTTAGCGATATTCCCAGTTTTCTCCCCTTACCCTTCGTTGAGTCCCGAAACAGGGGGCAGTATTCAATTTAGTAATTCCTCGGTGAAAAATTCGGATGACGAATCCCATTGGAAGGTTGCGAATGCCCCTACCGGAAGCCCGCGGAATATCGGTTCGCCAATGTGTTTCCAGCGTCCGTTCTTACCCCGAATCCCGTTCGGGTGTGGTGCTCGTTTTCTCTCGCTCTCTGTCGCTTCTGTCGGCTGCTCGTAATCGAGGTTAGCGCGATCGCGAGAGAACGTGCCCGTAAATTCGGTGCGGGAGCACGTCACCGAAGAAAAGAGGGGTCTCCTCGTCGCCAAGTTGTCCATTTAAGACGTCGCGCAGTATAGTAACGCGGAGGAAAACCGCTACCGATCAACGCGGCGGAGAAGGGGGTGGAAACGGGGGAGAGAGGGGGAAGAGGGAGCCGAGCGAGACAGTGAGAAAGAGAAGTGGCGGGGTGGGGAGGGCGGAAAAAGGGATGAGCGAGTAGGAAAGAGGCGGAATAAGGAGCCAACCGGCGCGGCGAGAAAAGGGAAGAGGAACGAGGATACGCGTTCCTTGAGAGGAGATAGGAATCCTCGCGTGCTGGCCAAGAAGTTGTCTACGAAAAGAACACCAATGTTACCGACTCTGCCGACTGACCGTATACCGATCGACCCTACCGGCCAAGCGAAACAATTGCAGGGGGATGAAGGGTGAGACTATAGTAGAACCGAGCCAGCCGGAAATCCATTAAGGTGATCGCGCAAGCAACGCGGAAGGACCGAATGGCAGACTCTTTGCCGATAAATTTTATCCGATTTTTGAACCTGCTCTTCCTGCCTCCCCGTTCCATTCACCCTTCGAGAATGCCTATTTCGAGGAAAATTTCTCTCGGCCAAGTGATTCCCCCCATGAGAAAGGGCCCCAGTGGAAGTGGAAGTGATTCTAGCGGGGGATGATTCCACGAAGGGAAACGTAGATTCCCGATTTCGTGGAGACAACGATATCGCTGTCACCGAGATACGTGGAACGATAAACGTAGATCCACCCCGCGCTCTTGTTCGCGTCCTTGAGGGGAAATCTTCTGCGAAAGTTCTCCGAGACCGGGGCTTCTGTATATACCTACGTAGTTATGCAATCGCTGACTGGATGTAGACTGAATTACAGGCACGCGGATCGTGTCTATCTCGTGGCGGAAGGAAAAAAAAATGGAAGAAGAGGGCAAGTATTTGGGAGGCAATTCCGGGACGAGGAGGAGCGAGCCACGAAAGCTTTTACCTCTTCGCAAACTGTTATCGCCCCGGCTCGTCGATGAATAAACGAAGGAAAAAATCCTATTTCACCGTCTGCCCGAATGAGTCGATCCGGCGGGAACTGCTGAGGCAACGTCGGCCGAGGACCCGAGATAACGACGGACTTTCTCGCGAATTTTTATCGCTCCACGGGACGAAGAGGAATCGAACACACAAATTCTCAGGTCCCGCCAGACTTCTCTATACGAGATTGCCCCGGCGAAACAACCGCCGGATAATTCTCCGCCCTAGACAAACGAAGGGAGAACGACTGACTGGTCTCTCGAGTAGATGATCCAATCGTCGTTAACGACGAAAATCAGGAATCAGGATGCCATCGACCAACTCTAACCAGAATAGGAATAAAACTTTTCCTACAGAGTGGCTAAGCATATTTCTCTCGTTCCTTGTACGAGCCTCTGCCTCGGAATACTTGAAACCTACAGCATCCGAAGATGAAAGACGCTAAGTATGGCATGAAATTTTAGCAGAGACTCTACTAGACTCGTCGAGCCACGAAGAAGGCCTCGAGTTGACTCGCGGAGGTGTTAGCCTCTCACCAACAACGGAACAATTCTCTCGCCAAGTGTCACAAGATTTCTCAAGGTACAATAGAATTCAGATCCCACGATCAAACGCAAGATCCACCTGTTAAAGTATCAAAGTTCTTTCTGAAGAGCGATAGAGAGGAATAAAGTGCTGCTCTTGTAAACGTCCTTGCTTCCCTCTTCCCATCCCCCTGGATTCCCATCGCCACCGTAAACTATCCTCTTAGCGTCCTTCTCGCTAAGTGCTATTTAACATAATGGCTTCCTCTACTTTTATTTAAACGATCCCACTTCTTTGGAGGGTCACTTTCTCCATCCCCGATTTCCTCGAGTACTTTCATTGGACGTCGATGGCGACAGTCAATCCTCCCTGAGCAATCAATAGACGCGAGTTAGCGAGAACGAACGGAGAAGGATCTTTCCGACGAGATTCGATCTGTGGGGTTGCATGCTAACCGATACGTTCCTCTGAAGGGGCGTTCTAGAGAAATCAGAGGATGTAGTATCGCGTGGGAAAGCTCGTCGATAAACCTGTTTAAAGTCGTTACGCCATGGGAATAGGGTTGAAGCGAGTGGGTGAGAATGAGAGACAGAGTAGTTAGCCTCGACACCTGGAATGAGACGCCTAGCGAAACCGCGACCACGTTGTCGCTTGCCCGTCGACCCGGGCACGAAACTAATTACACCGCGGCACGGTAGCGAAGCGATCGACGCGGTCGTACCACGTCCGCAGCCTCGCGATATATCGCATCTTATAGGGCCGGGGCGAGTGACCGTAATACCGTCAGTCAAATAAGAGGGTCAGATATAGCTGGTTGGTAACCCTGATCCAGATCTATCGCCACGTGGTCGCGTCGCTGTGTACCGCGTATCGCGCCTGGCCATTTCAATCACGTGCAGCGTGAGCCTCTCTCTCCGGTGCCCATTGATTCAGGGATGCGCTCGATCGGCGCAATATCCTCGCTGGCGCACCACTCTCGTAGCTCGGAGAGGCGCGCTTAGTTCACCCATCGATTTCTTTATTACAAGGGCTCGATTCACGGTGAAAAAAAAAGAAGAGCGAGGGGGTACGTTGGCGCGATAACGGAAGCTTGCCTTTCTGGAAGCGGTGGTTTACGGTTGTCGCGTGCCTCGCTGTCATCCGAGTCGTAACTATCATCGTCGCGGCATTGCGATGGGCAGGGGTGGGTTCGCGCTACTCGCCACGTTACCGCAATTACCGATCCGACCCTTTCAACGGCTATCCCACTTCCCCAGTTCGAGTGGGCAAAGATGGTTAACCCGAGAGTAAAGTCCCTGTAACGAGCGATTCGATTAGAAAGCGACGACCGTACGTCAGAATTTGTAACGGACCCGTGACAGTTACAACGCGACTGATACTCTTCATCGTCGCGTTGGTTTATAGGGGGGCGGCCACTTTCCTGCCGTTGCGTTTCATTCTGGAAAACTGAAAACGCTGTCGCTTTAGGGCCGTAAAGTTTGATCGATTGACTCTGCGGAAAATGCGGAACGCGTCTGAGGCGGGCATCGAGGGCAGGGCGTTTCCCGAGCCAAAGCATCCCCCGACGCGAACAATTACGCGGAATCATACTCTTTTGTTGAGGGATGATTCAGAGGCTGGTCTCATTGTACCTTGGCTTCTCGTTCGGAGGAAAGTCCGCTTCCATTCCCCGGTCCAGTATCGCGGGATCATTAATTTGACCGGATAACGGAATCGCGCGGTGCAACCCTTAAACCTCGTCCGAGGATCCCAGCCGCTTCTTGTGTCGCTGGATACCAAACCACCGAGGGAAAACTATGCACGCGGCGTGGTGAAAAATGATCCTGACGTGGATGTGGCCGCTGGGTCGGCGAACGTGGCGAAGTAAGAGGGTGGGGAAATCCTAATTTTTTTCGAGAGCGAAAAATCCGTCGCGGAAGCGCGCCAATCTCGGATCACGGCGATTAAATGAATTGGGTACACGGGGTTGGTGAACCGGAAAATCCACGCATTTTCGCGTCGCTGGATCGCGGCGACTCGCAGTCGGATTTTTTTCTCTCGCGCCAAGTCGAGGCGGAGGACCAGGGGCACGCCGCGACGCGCCGCGTGAGCAGATAAAAGCGGCTAGGCGATAGCGGGGCCTCGAGCCGACGGCGTGGAGGAGAGAAAAAAAATACAACGGAGGCTGGGAGAAGGACGGAGGGAAAAAAAAAGCAGGGGACAGGAGACGGAGGAGAGACGCGAATAAAAATGAAAAGAACGAGGGGCATGGAGGAGAGGCGGTATCTACATCTAGGCGAAAAGGGAGCAGCAGAGACAGAGAGACCGAGAGAAGAGGGAGAAACACACCCTCGATTTCTATCCTGGAGCGGAGAGCGTAGCAGCGGCAGGACGAGGAGAGTCAAGAGGGAATAAAGGGGGTGTAGGAGATGTACGAAGAGCGGCGCCCAGCTGGAGCCACGTGCATCGATCTGACTACAGGCGCCAGCCGTCCTATCCGTCGGCTCGTTCGTCCATGAGTTCGACCCTGTCCCACTCCAACGCATCTCCAACCGTTCCATCCCATCCTCAACATCCTGTCAGCCTCCATGCCCCGATATTCCCCGATATTCCCCGATATTCCACGATAGCGGAAAAGAGAGGACAGCCGAGGGATCTCCCTTTTTTTCTTCTCTCCCTCTCTCTCTCTCTTTCTCTCTTCGCGTCACCGCCTGGAAGGTCGTGCCTTAACCCCTGCGCGTCCTGCCCCGATGAGTTTGTCTCTTGGATTCCCTCAGGTTGAACGAACTCGGTGGCTCTCGTCCACGACTTTCTGAAACGCGATTTTCCCCGCCCTCTTCTCCCACCCAGCGCCACCCACGCCGCGCCGAATCTCGCTCTCCTCAAAGAAACGCGATTTTTGATCGCAAGGATCGGTTCGAGAATATTCCGCGAACCGTTGCCACCCCCGGGCAAGATTTCGAGATACATATCCCGTATGGTCCTCGGAAATTTTTCGCAAGCATCCACCCCCTGGATCGTGAAACTTTTTTACGAATCGCCGCGAGTTTACTACTCCCGTCTAATGATTCCGCGCGGATCATCGAGCAGATTGACGTTACAGGGGACACCGTTGTTACAGTTCTAAAGTACGTATTCCGTGGTCGCCGCAAGCAGACTCCAGTGGTCTTAAAATCTGATGGTCGTTTTAAATGGCCGGGGAGAACGGGATCGAATTTTCGAGACTCTATTTGGAGAACGAGGTACGCAGTACGTTGGTCGACCTAGAATTTTAAGAAATTTCGAACGCTCACGGGAGTTTTAATGAATTTTAGAAAAGGTACTTAGAATGAAATTTGTCTTAAGCGTGCGGTGGAATTTTGATCGCAGCCTCGAAGGGGTGTCGAGCACCCTCGTCGGTCTAAAAATTATTCGCCGAAACGCGCTTGATCGACCAGGCAAGATCCCCGCGGCGAAGGAATTCGACCCTGTCCCGCTCCGAACTATCCCTCAACTAGTTCATCTGCTTCTGATTCTGGTTCGTCAGCCCCCGACGTTGTGACCTTCCAAGACTTTCGAGCACCCTTCCAGTCTACCGATCCGTCTGCACGCCTAAATCCCCTCGATACCACGAGTGCAAACCCTTCAGTCGATGCATTTAAAATACGATCCCTCTCGGCAGAAGAATCCTTAGAGCTCCTTGGAGCCAGCGATTCGATACGGAATCGATGGAAATCTATTAAAAGTCCGAGAGTAACGGTTCCCTCTTCACTCCGTTAGATCCTGCCGAGTAGCCAATGTGAATGAGGTCTCGAGAAGAGCACTTGGTTCCGCGATGCCTCGGAAGAGGCGACCTTGGCTACTCTATTACAGCTGAGAGCAAGCGATACAGATGGATTTTAACGGATTACCCAGCACCGCTTAATGCACTCCCGATTGCTCGCGGTTACGTGTGACCGTTATTGGGTTATTACATAATCTGGACGTTCGCGTTCGAACTGCACGGTCGCGGAAACAAAGCGAGCGGGAAGCTTGTCAAAGGAAAATAGATGAATCGGATGCCGCGGACTGTTTGCGAGCCTTGGCATAGTTTTCTAGTCGAAGAAGAGAAATTGCCCTTGGGGAGGAATAGTTGGGCCTTGGAGGAGCTGCGACCGTTGCGGCTGTACCTATATCTACACGCGTAGGAATTAAAAAGCGCGAGAAGTGCTCGGCTGCTTGGGGGAGCGACGAGACGGAGGGATGATCCAAAAAATAACTCATACATTTTCAACCGCGTTGACTCGGGGGAGTCGAGGATGGGAGTCTCCTGCTCTGTTCGCCTCGCCTCGAGACTGCCTGCGTGCGACGAATTACGAGCTACCACCGCTCTCCAGAGCTTTCATAAAGAATTGCGTTCAGGAGAGCCGCAGCCAAGTCCTTTTAAAAGAGAACAACCGTTGAGCGCGTATAATGGCCAGACACTGTGACAGGGATCTTCTCGTCTACGGGAACATCTCATCCGGCAATGACAAACATTCTAAGAAATCGCCCGTCGCGACGATCCCCTGTTTATTACGCGTTACGCACCCTCTCACCGCTTCATTTCCTACTTTCTTCTCTGGCTCCCTATCCGCCGCGATTCTCGCACTACAGACACTGGCGCGCTAACGATGATTCGCAAATGAAAAGCGAAAGAAGCATAAGAAGCGTGAATGAAACGTCTATCGGGATAGAAAATTATCCGAGCTCGATCAATTTCAGCTGTGCAGGATCGTAAGAATCGACGACGCCCGGTACGAAGGGGTGACTTGTCTCAAATGCTTCTCAAGACACCCGCAACGTTTCTCCAATCGCACTGCAGAAACGATATCGTCGACATGCATGTTCCCGTCTACATTCCGCTTCGATGCATCGTGTCGGTCTATCGTAGTTCTAGCGAATAAGTCCAGCGAAGGGAAATTAACAATCGGAAATTAAGAAAGAAAAACTGTTGTTCGGAGCGGCGCGAATGTCGCGAGGCGAGTCGCTCAAATCGTCGAGGAAATTCTGACACATTCGCGTAGGAAAAGTCGATTAAGGACCTCGAGGTGCCTCGCGCCTAGCTCCGTTAAAATCCTCCCAAAGCCATAAAACGAGCAATTCCAGTTGCTGCTCTTTCGATCGATCGGTGCCCACCTCCTTTCGATGCCTCAGCTTGCACATGATAAAACAATTAACAGAGACGTTCCAGGGACAGGCTGTGAAATCGGCAAAGATTTGCGGAGCGTGCCCGCTGGGACGGGCAGGGTTAAGGGAGGAAATCGATGCGCTCGGTTTCAACAACCGAGAGGATAAAATATTCAGAAGGTCGCTCGACATTAATACCCGATCGGAACTTTCGTGGAAAAGTTTGTGACGGGCGAGCGTGTCTGAGAGGAGCTCGAAGAAGAAAACAGGTGGAGAGACAGAGGGAGAGGGGGTTTGTGGGCGCAGAGGGTTGCAGAGAGCGCGGAGAGTGCAGAGAGACAGACTGATAGGGGGGTAGAGGGTGAGAAAGAGGCACGCGAGCGGTGCTCGGATACGCGCGCGCGGATGTAACTAATTAACCAGGGCAAATGATTCTTGGCAGAGCGTTGCGTGGGGCCGCCAGCCATGCGGACCAGCGAGCTGGTCGTCTGTTTCCAGGCGCGACTGGTAATACATTGTGCAATTCCCTGTCAAGAGTAATGGTTTCCTCTTGAACATGAAAAACTCGAGGCACAATAAACCCCCGAAATTATGACTGCAGGCTTACGGCATCGGGATCGTTCGGCAATGCCGGTAGAATGGCCCCAAGAGATGGCCTCCGCGACGGCAAAGGGGTTGAAACGGGATGAAAGGGGACAAGCAGGGAGAAAAGAGAAGCCGGAAGGCGGAGAAAACGGGCGACGACTACGACCAAGCTATTCGCGTCTCCGGCTGGGCCCTTAAGCGACGACGAATTGCCCGCGAACGCTCTGACAATTACTGTTTTGCGATATTCCATCTTGAACAAATCCTCGATCCACCCCTCATCTTTTTCAATCTTTTCCCCCTTCGAGTGGCTAATTCCCTTCTCTCCTTCGATAACGTTCCAAAGGCAAAGCTGACGGTCCTCGTCTGACTTTCTTTCCTTCTCCCTCCGATCGCCTTTACTTGTTACGTCCCCTCTTCCCAGTTTTCTTTCCACCGACGCGATCGTTGACGCCGTGTCGTCGTCGTCGTTATCGCCCTCGTCGTCGACGCCGTCGACGCCGTCGTCGTCTGCGAAGATTTCGCATTCGTCCTTGACGGCTGGCGAAATGGTAACGCGACTGGTGGCGCGGTGTCGACGGCTGTTGAGACGCATAAATTCTTATGGTGTCTTATAGTCCAAGTGTGTCGGAATGGCCCATCCGTCGATCCAAGGGTGGCGAGAATATAAACGTTGTTTTTACACGCCGTCATTACTCACGCACTGTAAAATTCTCGCGTACCCTCGCATCCGCGTAGCCGTCGCGCATTCCGCATCACCGGAAATTCACCGGCGCTCTTCTTTCTCCGACGCTTACCCAGACGAAACAGCTTTCTATCGATTCTAAGTAACGAGCATCCAGTCTCAAACGCTACTTCTCGTAAATACTTAAATAGGTAGCATTTGGTCGTTCGAAACTCGCCTTCCCACGCGGATGTCCCTTGCGTTATCCACTGCCCGCTTAAATTTCGACAAAGGAATCGATCCATCGATTACACGCGCCCAATTTCCAAGTTCTATTCAGTCCCGGCCGAAAAAATTCGCTCGCAAAGCGCGTGCAGATTGGTCATTGATCGAGTCGCGTTGTCCGCGAACGCTAAAGTGCCGTTGCGAATTCAATAAGGTAATGGCTTGCCATTCGCGGAGCTGGAAAAACTGCGGCTACTTTTTTCTTCTCCCCGCAGGGAGAAATCGGAGAGCCAGTGGAGGCGACTTAATTTGATTATTCCTACGAATTGTTTCCCCAAGCGAGGATACCAGTGGCTGGGAACAAAGAAACCTCTTGTCCCTTAATCTTCCTCCCTTTCAGCCTAAATTCCGTCGCGCGTTTTGGCGAAGCGCAGCAATACCAATAGAAAAGTTTATAAACAATTGATTCTCTCGGAGCAGCGACAATTAATTTCGCTTCGCTCCGCCAAAACGCGCGACGGCCTTAATCGTTAGCCAGCGCGAAAACAGGGACTGGACCAAGGCTACATCATTGTTTGACATCGGTGACAGGGCATGAAATCGTTTCCAACGACAGTAGCAAGCACGTAGACGTCATTAGAAAACTTGTTAACGAGACGGTAGCTGCCGCTGTCGCAGCGAATGCCAGAATTTTTTCAACCACCGCGGACGAGATCCATGTAATCGTGAATTCGTCTCCCGCGCTCCGAACGTAATTACACGCCGCGTCACAGGATCCCAGCGGTTTCTCTCGATCGTTGGGAAAACTTACGGCGCGATGGTGTCTCGCGTCGCCTGCACCGTCGCGTAACAGCCGCGGGGAACGTTAACGAGCTTTCGTCTGCGAGTGATTGCATTCCCCCGCGTTTCCCAGATTGATCTCCGGGGGCGTGACGCACGCAAGGTACGCATAAAGATCGTGCCGCAATTAGCCTAGCGAAGCTTTGTCCACGAGACCAGGCAGCGTGGAATTTTTGTATCATACGTGGACAACACAAAAAAATATGGAACAAAAAGTTTCTCCCCCTACTGACAGTGGCGGTCGATATCGGGGAGGGAATGTCGGTTCATAGTTTCTTTAGTTTCTTCAAAAAGAATGACGTGTTCATCGGCTATCTATAGTGACGGCGACATTAACGTTAAAGTATCACGCACGCCGCATTATGATGCGGCTTCTGATAGAATATCCGATTCTCCTTCTGGAACTATCTAGCCGTCGATCGGGCAGGATAATGCGAGGAAGGAGAGCGTGTGCCGCGAACGGTTCGCCCCGAGAGGAAGAGAAGGCTAAATCGCCAGCGGAATGAATCACTTGGCGGTTCCCTTCGCCGCGGTGCGTGCAGGTAAGAGGAACACTGGTGAACGTAGCGAGCTTTCTTTCTTCGGAAGGAGGTCTCCGTGATCGTGAAAGCAAGAGGCGGACGGCCGCGGTATCGGGCGAAGGGGGGGAGAGCAACGACAAAACGTGAGCAGCGGCTCGTTAATTTAACCGCGGTGAACGTTACATACATATGAGCGGCACAATGTACGCTCGTAAACGTTCGCCAACATAACCGCCTGTAGCTCCGGCTGGCCAGCCGGCCGGCTCTATTACCCTTATTGTTAAACTTAGAGTTACTGAACTACGGAACGAACTATAGACCGCCGCGCCGTGGCGCGACACCCATGACTGCGAGCCACGTGGCCACAGGCGTGTGGCCACGCGAGCCGACGAGGTGTCATCCCCGACATCACATTCGTTAGCCACCCTGCGAGACAATTCTTTTCCATGCAAACAGGGAGTCGTTTCAGGGGAACTGGTCAATGACAGGGGAGCCAAGGGAGATAGTTCTTCTTAAAAAAAATCCAAACATTGAGAACCACCGCTTCGCCCTGCACACTAGCTTCAATGAAAATTGGATCGAGCACGACCCGGCTGGCTCTTATTCTATTACACAGCTAACTATTATGCGATCGACAAACCGCGACTACTGTGCTACGAAACGCTAGGTGCACTCTCTTTTTCACTTCGACAGGCTTGGGCACCGATAAACTCGCCCTTCTATTTTCCAACACCCCTGTTTAACATCTTCGCACGTTTCAGCATCCCCTGTCGAAGGAGAGTTCCTTGAAATCTATCGAATGTATCATATAGGTCAGAAGGGACGTGGCTACAAAGCTGTCTCCCCACGCGTTTTTGAATTTTGCCACGCGCCAACCACGCCTTACTCTCGAAATCCCTCCCCATCGATCGAATCCCATCGCAGAAACTTTTACTAATCGAGATTTCTGCATTAGTCACGCGTCGATATTCGAATCGATACTCCGTGCGGCGGATAGATCTGTCCAGAGGAATCAGTTCTCCAAAACGAGAATATTCTTTGGAATCGAGGTTGAATCGGAGTAATGAAAGGAAACTCTGGACAGCCAGTTGCTCGTAATTACCTGGAACAGTGGGCGGTATTAGCGAGCAATTACGTGCGATTTTATCGCTTGGAGTAACTGAATCAACGGCGCCACGCGAGGTGTGCGGAAAACGTGACACTGATGAACGCGCGTCAACACGCGTTGGTTGCAGTTGCCGGTATTTAGGAATCATGGAAGGAATGATTGTAGGAATGGTGAGAAGAAGACTCACCGGGCTCGGCAAAGGTGATGATCTCCGACGTCCTCGCGTAGAAATCGTCCATCTCCTCTTGCGTGTACTGGTCCTCGTGCTCCCTGTAGCCGATCCTCGCGTTCTCGTCGGTGGAGGTGTCCTCTTGCTGGTCGAGATTGCGATACGAGTACTCGTCGCCTCCGTAAAGAAACTCGCCGGAGTGTTCGGTCTCGTGTTCGTTCCTCGATCTCTCTGAGTAACGAGATGACTTAGTGTCAGCCCTGTAGAGGGTCTCGAGTGCCAGGTGCCTGGGCACCGTGGCCAGTGTTCTGTTAACGTCCGGGCGCACTCTAAGGCCAAGTTTAGTGAGTATTTGATGCTTGATGGCCTCGAGCCTGAGGTCATCCGGGGTGGGCGCGGCGGTCTCCTTCGAACCACCGCCCCGATGCGACTCATGCATGTGCTGATGCTGTTGCTGCTGGTGCGGGCAACCCGGACAAGTCTGGTGATGATTCTGTCGGGATTGTACCGGCGAGAGCGTGAGGCAGCAGATCGCTAGTCCTATGAGTAGTAGATTGGACGGTAGCAGGGATACTGCTCTGTATCTAGAGAGGGCGCGAGAGGGGGGCAGTTGAGATCGTTGATCTGGTCGGGACGTTGATCGACTGGAGTCGATCGGTGTTGCGAGAAAAGCCTTCTCCCAGGGCCTTCTCTCGTTTCGACCTGCGTTTGACGTGAGTGCCGCTCTGTACGGCACCTGGTGCATCTCGGCGGCGAGTCACCTCCTCCTCCCCCACCACCACCTCCTCCTTCCTCTACTGCTAAAGCTAGTGCTAGTGCTACCGCTACCGCTACTACTGCTATTACTACAGCTAGTACCACTACTGCTATATCTGCCGGCTCCTTGCCGATGCGCCGCCTCGGCGAGCCTATCCTCCGTGTTCGTCGATCGACAGCAGCCACCGACACGATCACGATCGTCTCTAATTCTACGGATAACGCTCGGGCGAAATAGCAGGCCGATCGTTGCGAGCGCGATACTGTCACGATGGGAGTGAACGTGGTGGGTGTCGATGTTGGTGTCGGTGGAACGAGTCCTTGCCTCTGGCCGGCGACACGGCAACGAATGGCTACGACGTCTACGACGGCGACGAGAAGGGCCGGTTCGCCAGAGAGCGAAAATTGCATAGATCGGTGACAACGGCGATGACGACCAGGGCGATAGGGAAAAGGCATTCTCGCCTAAACCCCCCATTACCAATTACCCGATGCCGCTGTTTCAGGATCGATCTCGCCCGCAAGATGGACCACCGTGACCGGGTACACCCTGCTCGTGTTTTCGGCCATTCGCGCTCGTTTTCACACTGTTCGCACGTCCACAGTACGCGCCCTCCCCCGACCTGCGATCTCTTCCTTCCTCCCTTCCTTTACCGTTTGCCTCTTTCACTTCCCTTTCACCACCTCCCTCCCCTCTTTCGATCTTCCCTTCTTCCTTGTAGCCGTCGATGTAAGAATCCTCTTTCTTCCTGACTGCTCCACCTTTTCTCTCGTTTCCCCACGTTCACACCCCCAAGCTCATTCCTCTTTGTGTATTACGTACAAGATCCAAGAGATCATCGCGATCGACCACCTTGGATCGTCCTTGAGGCGACTGTCACGGGGGAGAAGCAGGTTGTTGACCCTAATTCCGCCTATGGAATCCGTGCGCTCCTTCCACACTTGCGGGCCGATCAATTCGGACGATCGACGACTAAGGTCTCCTCGACTTCCTCGGACACTTTCTACGCGTACCTAATGTTTCACTACGACTAAGGTCTTTGGAATGATGCACCATTTAAATGTCTGCCGCGAGCCGAAACGCAACGACAGGCATCCGACGCGACGCGCCACGAAGTAAATTCCTTACGTGGATCCCCCTCGATCGTCGGGGGAGTTGTTATCCTGTTGGTTTGTCGCTCTAATTCCTCCTACTGTCCGTAGAAAAGTAACCGTGATCCCGAGAAACGCGCGTTCCTGGCGTGCACGAGCCTCCCCGGGGATGTCGATCCCGCATTCATCCTCTTCGATCTATCCGATCCAGAGGCAAGAAAAAAACAGCCAGACGTTAAATTCGCCGGGCTATGTTGGCGAGTGATGGGGGCTGTGTTGTCTTTCACTTTTTCCTGTGTTTCTCTGTCTCCTCTGTATTCCTCCGTATCCTCGGTCGCTGGTTCCCTGTTTCCCTTCCTTCTTTCTCTTGGTCGCCGCACCGATATCATCCACGATAACGACGAGAAAAGCCAACGGATCCCTATAACGACCGAAGCACGCTTGTCGGAGGCGCGCCGGACACTGAGGGGCATCCACCACCACTACCAATACCGATACCACCACCGCCGTACCATCACCGCCAGCAGCAGCAGCAGCAGCAGTAGCACCACCACTCGCTACCACCACCACCACCGACCAACGAAACACTATCCACCCACCCACGATATTAGGTACTGCAACGACCGGCTAAACTCCCTGATAACTTTATATAGCTGGTCCCCTGTACAGGCTATTCCCTCCACCGTTTGCTCAAACTTTATCCACTTATTCTGCTAATTGATTAGAGAAGCTCGCACGAAGCAGGAGCCTGCCTCTACGTCTACCTTCCTACAATGTTACAAGATCCTCGAGTTTGCACTTTCAGGGATCATTTGATCCCCGAATAAATTGCAAAACACCTGCATAGATGCGTGTCGATTGTAAATTTGCAATACTTTCTCGGGTGATTCGTGACACTCTAGGAACTTTAGCAAGTGTTCTTTATTTAGAAGACCTCTACTATGGACACCTTTGTATGTTACCCTGTAGTGTACATTAAGTTTTGAAGTGGTTTTGAAATTTTAAAGTGTACATTAATTCATGTCAGCGCTCGGCTGCTCTTCGTCTGCTTCTTTCAATCGGTATCGGTATCATCTGGACACGCGTGCACGCCTATCCACCGAAGACTATCAGAAGCGTGCGGCGTGATATCACGCGCGGGTGCGCATGCGTTCCAGGGGTCGGATGACGGTCCAGAGGATAGACGGAGAGAATGATTTCTCCTTCCTTCAGCGCAGCCGGCGCTGCCATTCCTCTTTTCCCAGTCATCCCGAGAAAGGAGGAACGGGGAACGAGGAACGGGGCGAGCACGCGAGAGGGATAGGGACTCCCAGCAGCCACCACGTGGCTCACGCGTGGTATCGCGTCGCTTCCGTTTCGTTTCTGCCACGGACCCCGGAGAACGTGGCCGTCGATGAATTTTCACAGGCGATTTTCCAACGCTATACTAGCAGCCTCGAATTCGATCGTTCCCTTTCACGATGCTCCCTCGAACCTCCCTTGGTTCTGGGGAACCGCGGAGAGCCCTCCGGATCGTTCTTAAGGGCGACGATTTTTGTTCCACGCCGGTGATAGCCGGCGCGTTTCGATGGCGGCCGTAATCTCTGCGGTTCTCGCGACAGTCGAGTGTAGAAAAGCGGAAAGGAAGATGGAAGGATAGATAGAAAGAGAAGCGAGCTAGCTTTAAGCATATTGATCAGAAGACGGTAGTTGGCCGCATGCCACGTGGTGATGCTGCGAGAGGCGCCGGTCTCTTCTCCTATTATGAGCCAAGGCTCCTCTATCCTCTCCTCTCTTACTTTCTCTCTAGAATCTTCCTCTTCCGTCGTAATCTTTCCCAAAGTCCTCGCAACGTCTCCCTTATCTCACCGCCCTCTCTCCCCTACCCTCCCTTCCTCTCCCGCTTCGCCAATCCACCCCACCCCTTCCTTCGACGTCATTCCCTCTTTTCTCTTCTGTACGCACCGAGGAGAATACCCGGCAGACTGTAATCGTGTAAGTGAAATTTCCACGCTCCCGACGACATACACCACGCCGCCTTAAAGCAAACCGTTTATTTCCTCCTCGTCCCTCCCGATTCCCCGTGGTCCATTTCTTCTGGCTCGCATCGATTCAGCGAGCCAGAAGACCGATCCTGCGTGCCCGCCGCCGTTTAAGCTTTAAATTGAAACGCCAACTTAACGAGCTCAGCCCGCGTCGCTGAGGTGCAAACGGCCCCCCTGGTCTTTCTCCTGGTCTCCTATGTCGTTCTTCCTCCGTCGTTCAACCCCCTGTCCATCTCTACGCCTTGCGTCCTCTCTCTCTCTTCCTCTCTGTCACTTTGTGACGCTGGCAACCTTGAAGAAACGAAACCTCGAAGAAGAGGTGCAGGTTAAACGGCCGAGAGCAGAGAGAAAGGGAACCGCCTTCTTGGGTGGCCACCGGTTCTACGGTTAAGCTCGTGCCGCCTCCCAACACCCTGCTCGACCATCCCTTCTTCAATTCCCCGTGATCCTTTTTGCCCGCCAGACACCGAGTCGATAAAAATACCACGAGCAAGCGCCTTTACCCACCACTGCCTTGATAATACCATCGACGAGGTGTAGGATAGACCATCGCCCGGTGCCATTTCTTGCCACGCCGCAGAGGTAGTCGATACACTCTACTGGCAATGGAAATTTTTCACACTGATCCGGGGCCCAAGTCCCCGTTACCATTTTCGTGTCGCGTGCAACGTTATCGATTCACTGAGGAATTCGAACGCAATCCTACTCACGGTTAGAAGTGAAACTATGCGGGGTAAAAATTAATTTTTACCTACACATGGAAACGCGGCGAAGTTCGAAGGGAATTGAAACTTCTGCTGCGGATGAAAGTGGTGAGAGTTTTGAAATTATATGGAGATGGTATGTAAGTGGTGTAGGGACGGGGAGATAGTTGAGTAGGATTCACGTGAGAATACTGTGACAATGATATGTAGGCAAGTGATGTAAGAATGTCGTAGGAAATGATTGGGAATTGGGAATGGTTTGGAAACTGAAAAGCATCCCACGATGATGTGTTTATAACTGAAATTTAAGCGCTCCGCGATCGGCAATTTGATGTCTAGAACGAAGCAAAGTTAATTAAGGATGTATCGGAGCTATCTTTAAATTTGTACCAAGTTGATGAAAGTTTGTGGGATTGTTCTTTTTAATCTTCCTAATTTGCTCCAAAAATATTAAATGCTCGCTACTATGCTCGCTACAGCAATCATTTTGTTCGATAGCATGCAGAAAGATTATAAGAATGAAAAAGTATCGCTCACCGATCGTTGAAAACAGTCTCACTGCTATCCATGCAGACCAGCATCCCCCTTCAGCAGTCGCTATTCAATCTGCAGGCCAATGTGGCAGACTAGAATGTAGCACACTCACAAATATGTCACATGAATTCCGCGATGAAGAAGCAATAAAAGCACCAGTGCTCTGAATTAATTCTGGATACGTTAAAACACTGACTCTAAAGACGTATGACCGAAAGGTTGGAATTTGATAAAAATTCTACAAATTGCACAATAGTTTTCATTTAATTATTTAATAGATCGAACCAGTGCGTCGAAATCATCTCTTCTAATTTATAATTGAAGTTTAAAAGCATGGTCGGGGGCGATTGTAACATCGGCAGTCGGGGTTGGTTATACCGCAACAGAATAGAGGTGGAGAACTATCGATAGTGTTGACTATCGATATTATCGAATGTGATGAAAATTTAATAAAATATATATGTTTTAAAATATTATGTTTGATTTCTGTATTTCATTTTATTTTATATATATTTCATATATATTTTATTAAATTTTCATCACATTCGATGAAATCGATAGTCAACACTATCGATAGTTCTCCACCTCTACAACAGAACTGAATAGTGTCAAAGAAAGCGAATAATATTGTCTTATTTGCATAGAATCCATGTATTGTTACAACCCATCCAAGATCAGCTACGGTTGCAACACTTTACTCTGAATCGTTAGCGCTAAAACACTCCGCTTCTCATTTTTTATTAGTACTTTTTATTTTATTAGTAATTTTTTATTTCAATTAGTTGTGACTCAATAATATCAGATAAGTAACATTTCCATACAAGAGTTTTTGTTGTAAATGTAATAGTTCCTGCATAATCGTACAAGCCAAAGTGTTACTACCTCCCCAGACCTACCCTAACGATAAAGCTGTGCAACCCCTAAATATAATTAAATTTGTCTAAAATTTAGCATACAGATCACTTAGAATTAGACGAATAGAACCAACCGGGTCAGCAAAGTTACTTGAAAATAGTGCCTTTGGAAAATTGAAACACCCAGTACTGGAAAAGAGGATTTTAATAAAATTATAAAACTCCTATCAGACGACTGAACATCGATTTAGTCTCCGGCGAAATTCTTAGCCAGTGAAATATCCAGCGCAAGGTATAACAAGCTTACCAAAGCTCGTCGAGAACGGCCTTCTTTATCCACGGCAGAGAAGCAGTCTGCTTTATCAAAAGCCGAGACGATAAACCGGTCCACGGTGCCGTGTTACCGCGACGCTGGCGTCGCGACGGCATTGGATTCGTTATGAACCCGATCACGATGAAATCGCGGTTTACACTTTCCGTGGTCGCGAACAACGCTCGCGCTCTGATCGTCGGGGAGAGTTTCACTCGCCGATAGTGACGGCTGTCTCCGAAGATAGATCGGATGAGTCCAGGTGGTGGCGAATAACAACGCTGTTATTTGTCGTTGGTCACGGTCGCGATCACGTTCACGTTCACGTTCGCGTTGGTGGGCAACGGTGACACCTTCTCGACGGAATGACGATGACGACGGAGTCGGGAGGGTGGAGAGAGGGAGAGAGAGAGAGAGAAAGAGAGAGGGCAGAGATATGAAGAGGATTCGTGGCGCGAGCTCGTACGTGACGCGCGTCTGGGTGGCATGCGAATTAGATTGATCTATCATTGTCTTGTCTGGCCGTCGTCTCGACCGGCGATCGCAACCGAGGCAAATATTATCTTCCTAGAACTGCCACGGTGCCCGGTGATTTTATTTATTTGCACTCCCATCGATCATCCGCCGCTCTGCCCGCCTTCTTCCCGAATCCCGATTCGGATCGTCGTTTCTCCTCGAGAAGATCTACGCTAGAGCTAGTTAGCGCCGAAAGACTGGTCCCGATGAATTTTCTAGAAAGTTCTAGGCGACGTTTTACATAGATAGTAGGGGGTTGGAAAGTGATGGGCGAGGCGACGAGTGCAGCATCGATTGTATCCGCTTCCGTCGTAGAGTAAAGACAGGGGTACAAAAGGGAGGCAGAGTAGGGAAAGGGTTAGAGTAAGAAGGAGCGAAGTTTGGGACGGGTTGATTGAATGCGGATGTGCGTGCAGTCGGCCGCGGCGGTCGACAACCACGAATCGGGGGAAAATTATAGGTACTCCTCTTTCATACGTAGCCGGTTCGATGCTATCTGCCATCTCCTTCCGGGAATTTCGCAGTATAAATAGGAAGCCCGTGGTCTGTCGAGACGGACGGGGCTAGTCGCGGCTCGCTCCGCCGTGGCAAAACGCGAAATAACGCCCAACATTCGGCACTCGCGCGATTTATGCACCCCTCGCGACCAAACAACGGGATTCCTGCCCGACACGAAACCCTTTGGCTACCCTTTTAATTGCGCCCGCGGTCGATCGGTATCTCTATCCTTCCCGATCTTTCCACTAACTTTCCGAACTGGGGTCCTCGTGCACCCCGTTCGAATCGCGACCGCATCTCGACTACCACTGGCCACCCTCGAGCCCTCGCCTGGAATTTTCGTGGCCATCGCTCGGGAATCACAGCGCCTATCTAATTCTAAGATATAAAACGAAAGAGGTGGAGTTTCCAGAATCAGGAAATTCCGACTCGAGATAAGAGATAGGCTGATCGTCCCGCGAGGGATTCGAGGCGGGGAAAGGAGAAAGAAAGACGAGGCACGGTTTAGAGAGAAAGCATAGAGGACTAGCGGGATGATCCTGGGTGAGCATTCAGGTTTCGGTCGTTTGGGTGGCTGCCTGCCCGTGTTACCCGATGCCCCCTTCACCTTCACTGCACATATAAGGGCTGCGAGCCCCGCGCACGCACCAGCGAAAAAACTGCATACGCATACGATAACGGGGGTGCGTGCCTGAGGGCTATCCTTATGGGGCTTGGGGAGGCCATACAACACTTTAGTAACCCCGTAATACCTCCCCTTTCAGGCAGCCAGGTAGCCTCCGAGTATAAAGTAGCCAGCCACCGCGCCTCCTCTCTCTCTCAGCCCGTGTATACCGAGATTAAAGGGCTGCTGAGGGACTGCGTCGAAAGGGATGCCAGTATATCTCGTGGATATCTGACGATTTTTATCGAGTACTACCAGGAGGACGATACTCCCCCATTGTCTCATCGAAATGACGTTGGAATTCTGACACCGGCTCGACGGAGTCGAGTGTCACGCTCCGCTTTCTCCGAGGAGCACCGTAAGGACAGTGTCTCATCGCTCGTTCTCAACGCGATCCCGCACTTAGTTTCCCATCCGGGAAGCCGGGGCGAACATTTTCCCGTAGCGATCGACCGCGGCACGACGTCGACCGTCGATCTCCCCGAGGCACGCGCGCACAATCCTCAGCGGACGTGTCGTGAATGTCGATTAATTAACGATAATATCGGGCGCGGTGGGCAACGGTGCCCACGGTAACGAGGCGACGACGCGACGACGCGACAGAAGGGGACACGAAATTTCGTGGACTTCGCCAGCATATAACATACCGCGAGCGTTCCGGAGCTAAACGCAGAGCGCTAGAAATACACACCAAGTTAATTCAAGTGCATCGCCTTCGCTGTCGCTACGTAGATATCGTACGCCGCTCTCTCCTCCCTGCGTGGAATCCCGACGATTCTTATCCGACGCAGCCGCGGGCCTGTTCTATCGCGAAACCACCAGACGGCCTCTATTTCTCAAAACACTATCCGCTCTGCTAATATCCTCCTCTCCGTCTATTTTATTAACGTGTATATCAAGCAGAGAACGGACAGCAGAGAAGCGTTTAACCAAAATCTCCTTGCTGCGAGCGCTATATCCGGACGAGGCTGAAAAAATAAAAGTAACATCCCCCTTGGCGCGATCCGGAACCACCCCTCGCGCCTCCCCTCCGCTCAACGTTCCTTCGACCTTTCAACCCTTCGCGGAAAGTCTCCAGGTTGATGTACCCTAGCTAGAGAAGGCACCACTTCATCCGGGACTCTCGAATAAGGGAGCAGCCCCAGCCCACTCACGGAGACCTCGAGTATTATACCGATTGTCATCACTTTCCTTGAGAACTTTGCGCTAACCGTTTAAAGGCACGAGCTCGCCCTGCCCATAACCTACGCAAAATTTTTACGCCAGTCATAGGCTGGCGCGATAACTTCGCCACACCAAGAGATTTGCTTTTAACAAACCCCTCCGGAACTCCTTTCTTTCATCTACTACAAACTCATTTCAATTGACAGGCGCGTGCCGCATTTATATCCGCTTGTTATTAACAACGGAGAAATTGCAGCTTACTCGTTGAATCGCGGAAGATATTGTAATAGCTTCATTCGATTCACCGCCTCTTTTTCTCCGCGCTATCGTTCGCCTCTGGCTACTCACTCGTAAAATGCAAATCCAGCTAATGACTATGCTCGGCTGTCTTAAATCGCTCGGTTGAATGGATCGTAAAACGCAGCTAGGAGATTACCACACCGGCATCGTAATAATAATCGAGTGGAAGAAGAAGAAATATTGCTGTAGTTTTGTAAAGAAGAGCACGAAATGTGGAGGAGAAGGTAAGCGCGACTATGGCTCGACGCTGGTCAAACGCGACATCTTTCTGTCGTTAAGATGGGAAAAATGGAATCGGCGAGGACGGTGGCGTTATCGGTCGAAGAAGCGAGAAAGGATACAGTGACGTCGGTTCTAAATGTGGAAGGAGGCAGGTTTGCGGTGAATTCTTAAAACTAGCAATTTAAATGCCGATCCGATGACAGGGGCAATCGCACAGTGTTCGGAGTGCAAGGTTATTAAGGCACAGTCTGGTCGGCCAGTACATGCCGTTTAATCGAGATCGAATCTCGGGCCAGTGGCATCGGGAGCTCATTGCCATCGGCCGAATGCAAAGCCCCCATCCGCGATTACTCAACCTTCCTTCGGTTCAACCAGCCGACTCCATTATCCATTCAAATTCTTACACGCCACGGAATCGCCAAACCATTAACATTCGATTAAGATAGCCGGAGCGATTTCTTTTTTTATCCGTCCCCAAGCAGCCTACTTTGTACCGCGTCCAAATATGTATGCGTGCCATTTTCAATGGACACGCGAATGCTGACTCTTTCTGCGAACCCTAAAGTGCCCTTGGCCTCACGTGTCCTTGCCAAATGGTCACCGAGAGGGAGAGGGGGGTGTCGAAATTTTTAAAATACTAAACCGAGTGATGCGCGACGGGAGGACGATTCATTTGGGACGGAATTAACTAAAGATTCGATGGAGGGAATTTTCGTGTTTCTGTTTCGTCGAAAGGGGAGCACTAACCCGACCGTCGGCAAGGACGAGTGCTTGAGACGCCGTCGAAGAAAAACAATAAAACGAGAATTGGCACGTCTGGCGAAACAGTTGACTGCCGTAAAGTCAACTGGCTGACTTGACCACTCTCCTTCATCTAAGATCGCGTTATGAGCGAGATTTCGCCGTGCATTTCTGGCTGTATCCTCGTCACCCGCTGCGAATGCGCTTGGACCATTGGCGTCCGGACAGGGGGTGGAAGGGGCAGTTTCCCCCTCTATGGATTTTGAGAAAAAAATCGTTTATTTTTAAAATTCGATCTTTATTGAGTTTATACTACAAAAGTGAATAGTTGTGACATTTTTAATTCACCTTTTAAGTACCTTTTGTGGATTTTTTTACAAGTCAGCGGCTTCATGTAGATTTGCTGTTTTTTACTATCTTTAGACAGTATTATGAACTACTTAAAAAAAAAGATTCAGTTAAAAAACTATTGTTTTTTTGGAAGTTATGGATACATATCCGAAAGTCTCCCGATTTTAGACGGTTAAACGGTGGGCCTGAGATAAGCTGTATGTCGTGTCTGAAATCAAAAACAATAAAATCTTCTTATAAAGTATGTTAACAGTTATCGTCCAACGGGGCCGATTTTGAAAATTTTGAAAAATAAAGAAATGGCGAGAGATCAAAGGTAAAGTTACATTTTTCTAAGAGAAACGTCCACCTTATTTCTTTATAAATAACAAACGGAGAATCGGAATAAAAAAATACCCTCGTAGGACGATGTGGAATCTTATTACGATTCTGCATGCAAAATTGGAAATGAATTGGTTGAACGTAGTCGGAGTTTTTAGTCCCACCGTTTAGCCGTCTAAAATCGAGAGACTTTCATATATGTATCCATAACTTCCCAAAAACAATAGTTTTTCAACTGAAACTTTTTTTTTAAGTCGTTCATAATACTATGTAAATATAATAAAAAAACGGGAAATCTGCATGAAGCCGTTGACTTGTAAAAAAATCCACAAAATGTACACATTTTCCAAGGGTTCAAATGGGTTGAGAAAAAGGAAGAGAGCTACTCCACTCGATCCGATTCGTCACCGCTAAGGTTGTTATTATATCATTAATATACATACTTTTCTTTACCGTCACCCGAAAGTTGCCCCCCTCTGAAAGAAAACTCTACCGACGGCCTTGCACCCTACGTACGTCGTACTCATTACGACCTCTTAATTGACGATAACAAATAAAAATGGTAAACACGGCGAGATTAACGCCGAGCGTTCTCGCCGATTGGTAAGCACGCCCAATAAACCGGTGACGTAAAGAAGCGGCTCTAAAGCATATAAAATTGACGCGCAGCATTTGGCGAAGCCCGACGGGAGCTCGATAAACTCCAAGCAGATATAATGCCTGAATCATGTAAACCGAGTTGCAAAGAGACTTGGAATCTTTTAATTAAGCGTACGCTGAGTAACCGCGTTTCCCAATTGAGAAGGGACGCCTTTACGCTGGTTCCGATGTAGCAATATCTGCGCAAAGTATTGCCGCAAGAAATCTGCCGCAGATCTTTCCGCCCGGCGAGCAATGGCATCGACGCGACTCGCGCGGCTCCGTTTCGTTAGGCGATCGGTTAACGAAAGAAGGAAGCTGCTCCTCTATACTAGGTCAACGGGCACGGTAATAATAAAAACGAGATAGAAGAGAGCCGCGCCGCGACATACTTTCATCGCGGAAGCAATTGTTCGTGAATGATTTATGGCGGATTTATTGTTCCGCCGGATCGTTCCCGATCGATACGGTGGCGCCGATCGAATAAATAAATTCTTCCTTGGCACCCTTTCGACACGCGCTGCACGCGGTGCGCTTGCATACGAGATAACCTTCTCGATTCCGCGGAATGCAACGCCACGATGACCGCGTATCAGGTTTGAGGCAAACGTAACTGTGCACACGTACAGCAAGCTTGTCGGATTAAATGGAAAGCACAATGGTTTTTATTCTCCAGTAGCTGGCCGATGCTTAATGACTTTACGTAACTCGGCAACCAAAGCTCATTAAATCGCCTCATAGTGCGAACTCGCCAATTCCATTTCAATTCCTTACCCTCGCCCTTATAACTCTGTATGCGTGACTTACTTACGTACGTTGTCTTCTACAATCCCGCGCAGGGTAGCTTCTAGCACCCTGGCTGCTTTCTCCCTTCGTTCCTGCCTTTGCTCTATCGTCGTTAAAAACTAAGCTCGAACACAATCGCATCCAGCACAGGCACACCACTACTCCTCTCTAACATAAACGATACATTGGGATTAGAAGCGAAGTTAGGCCCCGATGCATACTCGTGTACACGCAACGCAGGTTTCTATAAACGCTGTTTCGCTGGCACAGCGCGATACACCGATTATCGGGGTAAGTTTCCGTCTAATGGTTCGGGACGCGACTCGAAACACATGTAGGTCTGTGCCGTCCTACCCCAACGGGTCACGGACACCACCGAACGTGTTTACTTTTCGGGGATCGGAGCTTGTGGGGTCTCATCGACCATAAATCGGGCGCTGCAGCTCGTATCCCCGATGCGCGGGGGTTGCGACGAGTATCGAAGTATTAACAAGGGACAAAAAGTTTAATTAATCCCGTGTAGCCGCAGTGATCGCAGAGGCAGATACGCGGAAACGACGAGACAAAATAATCGCGCGTGCAGAAATGCGCGCAGTTAGGGGGAGAAGGAGATTGAGTATAGATGAACGAGAAAGAGAGATGCATGTACGTGGCTACGTATATAAGTATACGTGCCGCGGCAGCGTGGCTCTAATCGGGCCCTGCACTCCGATTAATGACTCGTTAAAATGAAGCCGTACATTGTAGATAAATTGACAAATGCGCGAGACGCATGCGAGGGGCAATAGTTCTTGGTCAAACGTAACGGACAAACAAGCGACCGTGTATCCCGCGGTGCGTGTAACGAGCCTCGTATATTAAGATAACCGTGATATTCCCATAGAACTTTGGCGCGAGCGACTGTTACTCGCGACGTTAACACGTTGAATGTCGTGGGGGTCACTGCTGACCGGCACTCAATTTGGCGGTAACGCCGTGGGGGCTAACGGCAACCCCCGTGGCATTCAACATGTAAGATACACTAGTGGACAAGAAAGGTACCACTTTCTCGATTTGTTCTATTTTGGTTATTTTTTAACGTAGGGTGAAGGCAGGTAATATGGAACTTCGTAAAATTTCGATAAAGAAATAACAAACTCTTCGGGCAATCGTGTATACTAGATCCCTAGAAATAATAAATGATGATATTGATGATTGAGCCTCAGTCGGGCAGCCATCATTAAAACAGAAACGTTTATATTTTTCGTGGGGTGTAAAAGTTTCTGAAAAGTGCATCGAATAGTTCGATATTGTAGTGAAGGTAAGTTATAAAGCATTGTTTTGGTATAATTTATTATTAAATATGTGTGATCTTGATTATTCAACAAAAGTTAACCAATAAAGGTACTTTTTCTTCTTATAATTAATTCTTTTTTTCTTGTAGGAATATGTGTGTACGTAATATGGAACGTACCGAGTAACATAGATGAATTTGATAATGACGATGGCGACAATGAATGCGGAATGCTTATTTTGCGATGGTAATTATAAAAATAATGACAATGAAAAGTAGACCTAATGTATTCGCTACATTCAGTGGGCACATGAAGAATGTGGAGCTTCCGACGTATTTATTCACGTGCCCAACGTGTAGGAGACGCAGAAAACAGAAATAAATTCCAAAAATGATGTATATTTATTTATTTTACTTAAAAAATCTTCATTTTTAGTAAAAAAAAGTAAAGATTTTTTAGTGTTCTTTACAAATTTCCTAGGGGTTCCATATTAGGACCCATTTTTTTGAACGGCCGAGTTAGTTTTATAATTGCAAAACCATTGGATTTCTTTACATTTGACTATGTAAATATGATTATGCATTAGTTTTATTAAAAAACACAAATTCCCCTGCTTTTGACAAGCTTTTGAAATCAGGTGTTCCATATTACCTGCCTTTACCCTACATTTGGGACTGTGGTATGTTTAAAGCTATAAAACCCAGTTAAAATTGAATTTATTTAACTGCGAAACAAAAGTGTTATATGACTTTAAAGGGGGTAACACATTTTTGGGGCTGACAAACAAGTTACCACGTTTAGTAACTTTTTAGTTTGTCCTAAAATCAAAAGGTGCCCCCACAAAATATTAAATTTTCTTTATTAATGTTCAAAAGTGGTAACTTTTCGTTGTTTTTAAAAGTGTATTGCCATGTTTAAAGTTACGTAGGGTTTTTGTTTGTTTGTTAAATAAACTCAACTGTAACTGGGTTTTATACAGTATTTAATTCTTTTCAGAATATGTATATTAGGCACATACTGCAGTTTTCAGTTGATATTGAAAAGTAATAGAAGTAGAGTGGTCCGAAAAAGTGGTAACTTTTTGTCCGCTACTGTAAATTCATGAAACATGATTATACACCTCAACTTATCTGTTGTAGATAATATTTCAACATAATATGTATCACACAATAAAAGAATTCATGTTGCCGCCACAAGCAATCCATATAAAATTAGCATGGCATTCGACGTCTAAAAATCGTCGCGGTCGATTGATTATCAACAACGTCGATTGCGTCAATTTTCCCAATCGCTCCTGCATTCGAAGCCAGTCAGAATCTTCCCGGCCGTATTTATTACCGAAATTCGTTTGAATGAGACTTTTAAATCGAACGAGAACCGAGCGTGCAAAAGATACTCGAGCCTCGTTTAACTTTGACCCGCGATAAAAATTAAAAATACTATTATCAAACTGCATTTGTTCGGCTCAAAAAAATAGCGGATATGCAACCGAGAGACAGTTATCCTCTCCGCGTGCTCATATTCATTTTTTTTGGTCCTCCGTCGAAAGTAGTACAAATATATATTTACCTTTCGCGTTTCTCAACCGAGCGTATTTTTCACTCGAGGCCCCGCGATACACGGGAACTCTGGTAAGTAGCGACCGGTGGAAACAAACCGCGAAACAATAATCGTGTGTGTGGCCCGAAAGTTTATCGCGGTGAGTCGCCACCGTGATTAGAGAGATGAGGAAATGTTCGAAAATGTTACCAACCGGTCCACGACGACGAAAACACACGGACGTCATGATCCTTTTCCTTTTTCTCGAGAGCCGACTCCCGCGGCTTGAAAAAGGAATAAATCGAGACAGCTTTCATCGAAAAACCATTTATTTCAGCGAATAAATATTCTATGAATACTCTCTACCTAGGAAGTACACATTATTATATTATAAGTATGCAGTATTCGCCGCCCTCGCCTCGATACTGGGAGTACACAATTCCATTACTCTTTTAATTATAGGTACACTGACAAACAAACGAAGAATGAGAATCAAGTGAGAAGAGGACATAGCAGTCGTAGAGGCCGAGCAAATAAACGGGGAGGTATTGGTTGGAGATAGAAGAAGAAAGTACGCAGATGAAAATAAGGGTTGGATAGAGGAGCGAGACGGCCGGAATTTATTTCAGGATGAAAGAAGCCTGCAAACATGATTTTTCTACACTCTTTCCGTACTCGCGTGGTAAAACCGAAAGAGCGAACGCGGGTGAGTTTGGAAAATTCGAAGCTCGCGAAGAAACATGGCAGCAGGTTCGTGGATCGATTAACCCTAACGTCATAAGATCTCTACGTTTACCCTAGAATTTGACCAAAAGGAAAAATAAAAAGAATCACAGGAAAACGCTTTCATCCGTAGAAGGATTGGCGGGATGTCCCCGAGCTTAGCCGAGCGGCTCGATGGGCCACTGTACAAGCCGCCGTTTCGAAGGCCGCCACGGCAGACTCTCCCTTACGGCGATTTCAGAGCCAAGCAACTAGATATCACAACGATACTACCATAAATTTACCGAATCACAAAAGACGCGGCTGCGAAAACGTCGTTGAACCCCCGTCCTTCCCCCGGAAGTTGTCCCGCGATCGTAGCGTCGAAGGACGAAAGTTGGGCCACGCTATACAATACGATTCATATAAATTATAAATTGCCACTGAATGCACTCCGTACGGCGATTCCGCCTACGATACGTGGACTATTCGTTTCTCCCGCTCGTCGGCCGGCGATCAGGCACGATCGCGTCGACCGTCGGATGCTTTAGCGTTTTAATTGCTATTTCCGACGCCTGATTGACCGGCCGCTGCGGCCCGTGCCCGCAAACATACCTAAAGATACACATAATCGCGTTAGAAAAAAGGAGACACGTACGCCTATTATATAAGTAACGTCCTCGTGGTTCCTTCGAGAAAAGATTTGACGTTTTCGTCAAGGATTACGCAAGGAAAGCGACACAGAACGTCCTAGGTACGACATACATATTTACACACAACCTCACGCGCACTCTCGTACACGCACTCGCACGCTCCGCTAACAGAAATTAGGAGAAGAACAGCTTTGCGTATATGTATATGCATGGACAGATGGGGGTGCGAAGAAAGAAATAGAACGTGGGAGAGAGAGAGAGAGAGAGAGAGAGAGAGAAGGGGGAGGAGAACTGTAACAGAAACGAAAGGGAAAAACATTGAAAAACAACGATTTCACTGTACACCGAGATCTTTTGGCCAACACGTTTTCACCGATCAACACGACGACTATAGAAACGAATCGCTTCATTTTTATTATTTTTCTTTGTATCCATGTTTTTTCCTAGTATCGGAAAGGCATCGATGTGCGAGAAGGGGTGAGTGGACGGGGGCGGGAAGTAGAGGATGGGTGGAGGGTGGGCAGACTGTAATGAAATGCTTTCGTTTTCCACGACCCGTACAAATTCTAGTTCTCGACAATGATCGAATTATGAAAAAACGGTACCCGAGAGATTCAAATTGCAATAAGCTCCCGTATAAAAAATAATTCTTTCCTGGTCGTTCTCTTAGATCAGGTGCAAACGCATCGACACCTTAAAAATAATACCGTGACTCTAGGAACTATCCGCCTTGCCATGGACCATGGACCACTATCGAGGTGCCTATTGTGTCACTCGTCGGAGAGCATCTTCGCCGATCTTCCGATCTGCCCCCTGCTGCGCTCGTCGTCCAGGCGAGAGAGATTTATTCCTCTCTCTCTCTCGCATTCTCCCTGGAGGGAACCGCGGCACCAGAACACCCCAAAAACAAGGCACTTTCAGTCTATCGATTGAGGAATCGTCGAGGACGGAACAACGACGATGACGGCGACAACGAGCACGGTCGACGATCATTCCGATCGAATGTTTGTGGAGAAGTTTCGGAGAGAGAAAGAATAAAGAAAGATGTAAATGAAAATAGAGAAGAACCGTGTCCACGATTATCGTGTGTCGCGGGACTGGTCGGACGTATCCTCGGCATCCCCCTCGTCGTCGTTGCCCCTTGTCGAGCCGCGAGCTGGACTATGAGCATCCACATCTCTCGACGACCATGCCTGGTAACCGCGAGAACACGATCTGGTACTCGTTGTCGAAGTACAGCATCGTGATCTCGGAAAGTTTCCTCGGAGCGCAACACGGGCCAGTGTTGTTCGGCGGTTCCGCCAGGCTGACGATGTGGGTGTTCGGATAGGCTGGCAGAAAGGCCATTGGACAGTCGCCCGAGCAGTAATTGGCGTCGTACCTGCGGCACAAAATCGTAATGCGTCCGTTACGCGTCGGTCAGCAATGAGAGCCCGCTCTACTCGACTGGTGCCCGACGCGAGCAGATATCTCTACGGAAATGGCTCTACTTTCTAGTTTCTCCCACGATATGTATAATAGGGTGGAACGAAGTATAGGGGCAAAATATTTTTTTATTATTCATCACTTCTAATAGTGGGAAAAAGTTGCCTTTTATAATGGTGTTTAAGCTGGCAAAGTTTGAACGTGATCGACAAATTTTTTGAGCTGCCGCAAGCTCTTCAAATATTAATATTTACTGAAATATTAATATTCACTGAAATATTTATTGAAATATTAATATTCACTGAAATATTTACTGAAATATTAATATTCACTAGCTTACGACGAATTCCACTTACGCCCAAATCGCCCGTGATTTTCATTAAACTAGGTTTTCCTGTACGCGACTAAACGCAACGCCGAGAATTTCAAAGTCGATTTTCTCGAAAATGAAGCGCGATATGAAAAGAAGTTACTCTTTATTTTTTATTTATAACAAGTAAATAAATCGAGAAAAAGGAATACAATTTTTGCTATTTGCGCTTCATTTTCGAGAAAATCGACTTTTAGCCGAGCGAAACTTTGAACGCGTTTTCCTCAGAATTACATTTTTCAACCGCGCTGACAGTCTACAGAGAAAACTATACATCCAATTGACAAGAGCAAGGGCATTTATTGTACGATAAACCCGTCGCTATTACATGACGATCAGGTTATTTTCAATTAACGATATGCTTCTCACTTTTGTACCCCGAAAACCTGATTTTTTTCAGTGGTCCGCCATTTTATAATTCTTTGCGATTTTGACTTTTTTGATCGTCCTGTAATAGAGGTAGGCTTCTTGTTTCTAAATATATTTGTTTTTTTAATTCGGATTAACCATATGGCCTGGGCACTGTCAACGCGACAAGCACGATTTTTCCGCAGCGCACACTTTGACGAAGAGTACCTATACAGGAAACGGATTTATGAATTTGATTGAAAAAATTTTTTCTTACCCTTCGATATATACATTATTAACTATACTAAGCAATACATTGATATACATGTGTTGTTTGGTTGAAATAAATTCCGGAAAACACCCTTACATTTCGGACCGTTACAGGGGTCTGCCTCCTCAATGAAAATCAGAGGCAATTTAGGCATAAGTGGAATTCACCCTTAAGGTGCGTTTAGACCAATCGAACGAATGCTCGTTCGCCTCTCATTTCATCCCCATTTAGCGTAAACGTCAATCTTCACTTACTTTTCATTATTTCATCACATGAATCTTGTCGAAGTAGAAGGCGAACGAGCATTCGTTCGTTTGGTTTAAACGCACCTTTAGTAAAACAGTGATAAATTACAAAATGACTCGCTATTCAATTACTGGACGTGTCTGTTCCATCTTTAAGAAAGGTAGCTACTTACTTCTTGGGCGCGATTATCCAGTCCCAGCCAAACTTCTCAAAGTCGACGGTGAGCTTATATCGACAGCACCTGGTCTCCTGGCTGGCTTCGTCACAATTAAGTCCTACGTTTCTTTTGATCCTCGCCCCCCTTCTGGAGTCGAGCTCCTGCGTCTGTACCTCGAGGTACGGCGCGTACTCCGCCCCTGGATTGGTCTCGACTAACTTTGAATTCCTACGGTGATTGCCACCGGGGCCGGAGATCTTGAGAGCAACTCCAAGATTGTCCCTCGGATGCTTGAACCATTCGGCCACCATTCTTCTAAGCTCGATCGTTACCCATCCACCCCTTCGACCATTCGGCCGAGGGTGTTTGGTGGTGAGCGGCGGGCCGAGCAGCGGGGCACCGGTTTCGGTGGCGCCGCGAAGAATCCTCTGCAGGGTGATGGTCACGGGGCCGTCTTCGTGAGCCTCCGCGCCCTCCATGTGCCCCGACTCGTCCAGTTCTGCGGCCTCTTGGCCGGCTCCCCATATCCACAGGGATAGCTCCGCTCTCGTCACGCGATGCTGGACTACCTTGTCGGAGAATTTGAAGTAGAGAACGTCCAGGCTGCCCTTCGAGTGCCTTAGCCTCTGATCTGCAACAGAAACACGCGAGAATTCGTTAAAACGTTAAAGGTTGGTGAAGGGCGAAAGGACGAGGCGAGAACTGTGCATATAGAAGAGGAGAGGAGAAGAGAGAGAGAGAGACCGTGACGGCGATGTGGGTATAAAAATCTCGCGGGATCGTGGATCGATGCTGGACGAGAATCGCTGGCGATCGATACCACGCGACGTCCCCGTGCGTCGCTCCGCGATTGGCAATAAATCAAGAACAACCGGAGAAGCAGCCGTCGAGTTTTTCTTGCTGTCCAAGTGAACCACGAAGACATCTCTCGCTGCTTCTGCTCACGCACGTGCGCCCGACATTTACCCCGACGGATCGGAGCGACCACCGTCGACCTCCGCGGTCGTCGCCGTTGTCGCGATCCACGAGCCGCGATCGGCAAGGGAGCAGGAGAGAAAGAAATGTGGAAAAAGCGAGGCAGATTTATATACGCGTAGCGAAGCATGTTAGCCCCGGCTCTATTCAGGCCATCGCTCGCTGAGACCGCTTCCATGAAGGGTAAAGCCACCTCAAATCGTACCGTTACCCGGACTACTACGTTTTTACTTGGCTCGATCGATTGATCGCCGCTGCTACCGAGCTCATCGCATCCATCGGGTACCGATCGCAACTTTGTCCTCTCTTCTAAACAGTCGCTCGCCCCGGTATTCGACTGGATCCAACGGCTTCCTCGAACTCCGCGGGGCCCGACGCCGTGCCTTTACCAGATACCGAACGTCACTCGCACGGCTCTCTTTCTTCGTCTCAGGCTTTTCGCGATCCTTCTCCGATTGATGGAAGGTGTCCCAGCTTTATTGACGTCCCGCCAACTAATTGCCGCGATCCTCGGAGGGAAGGCTCGTTTAATTATTACGCTACCGCGCCCGTTCGAATTCGAGGAGCCGGTATCGTTATCACTGTCACTGTCACGTACCTACGTCTTATTTCCGGCCACGTCCCGAGATAATTACTTATCAGAGGAGTGCACCCCTTCCTCTCGAGCCACGAACGCGCCGTTCGAATCCTTGCATTTTCCACCTCGATTCCCACCTCAGCATTTGCCATGGAAACGAGCAATTACCGCTGCGGGAGATCCTCCTTCAAATCAATTTATCTCCACTGATCGCGTCAATTTCTCCCTTCGTCTCCGCCGAGGGCGTCTTCCTTTTCCGAAAATTCGCGCCTTAATCGGTTTAAGGGAACGCTTCGGGTTCGCACGGCTGTCGGCCGATAATCAATTTAAGGATGACAAAGTTAATCGAGTCGACTCGTCGAAAAGATTGCCGCGGAGTCGGCAGAAACGTGCGCGCGTGAATTTGTTCTCCAGGTTGCACGGTGGCAGCGCTCTAACGCTCGAGTTTCGCCAACCAAGGGGCATGCAGCTGCATCTCCTCTTTGTATTTTCGGGTGAAACGCTGGCACCGTGAGTCACGGCCCGTCGAAAGAACGCGGCTGGAAAGAGCGGCGAGACAGAAAGATGGCATATTTTATTTTCGTCCAGACGCGGCTACCGACCGTCTGGAGCGGGATCCTCTGAAACTACATTTAACCCCGCGCCGGGGAAACCACCGCGCTCGGTTTTCGGAAAGAAAGAAAGAAAGACGAGCGAGGATTTACGATCTCCGGGGCGCGGCGCGATACGCGATCGCCTGGCACCTGGTGCCACGCAAAGCTATCGAAATACTTAGCGGCAAGTGTCCTATAAGAAGCGGCGGTAGAGAATTGCAGACAGACGAATGCGATCCACGGATCCTGCTGTCCCCCGTCGCATCTTTGTTCCCAGAATTCCGTCCTCGGAGATGCGTCTCCGAGGCGAGCTTAGCCGGCTTAAAACACGTGGGGCGACGCAACGCGCGGATTTTAAATCCGGTGACGAGGAGCAGACACAAATAAATGCGCGCAGAGTGAGCGCGACAGAGGAAGAAAGGGGCTGCCCGCGGCCGGGAAAGAGAGAAGAAAAAAACACTCTCTTGCCGGGGAGGGCAAGAGAGAGAGAGAGAGAGACAATAAAGCCAAAGTGCTAAGTACATCGTGCTTCGGCGCGAAGAGATAAATATAGTTTTAGCGAACGGAGGTCACTCGCATTGCTCGACCATACCGTGTGGCAACGTTTTCTAGTTTCTCGCCATATGATTTTTCGACCCTGGCCGAGGGAACCGATCGGACGTTGGATTCTGCTAAGCAGTTTCGCGGAAAATACAGAATATCTGGCTTAACTTTCCTTCCGCGGGAAAGGCGGGGAAGTGGAGGATACTTGCTTGATTCTTCTGCTCCCGGTGGAGGAATTTGGTAAATTGGAGGGGCGAATTGAAGATTCGCGCGGCGCGCTACCTCGGAGCAACGGGATGGACGCGAGTGACGGATAGGAGGGAAATGGTGGTCGAGGCAAGAGGCGGCCTGTGCGAGTGGAAATGATGGAAAACAACGGTGATACCGCGGTGTCGTGGCCCTGCCTATAAATAAATGAAGAAATAATTGATATGGGACGAGCTCCCGCTCCCCCTGGCCCGTGCACCGTATCCCCCGTGCACTTTTCACAGCTATCATCCGGTTCTTTCACTCTTCGCCGCGGCCAGCATCGCTCTAAGGGCGACGACGTTTAAAAATATCGCGCGACAAATCGTCTACCAGCGCTACCATGAGTCGGCACCGCTGAACGCGCGTCGTGTCCAACTCGGCGAAATATAGGGTAAATCCGGGAGACGCGGTCGACCTAATATAAAATGGCTATTAAAAGTAATATAGAAATTGCTTATTTTGTCGGAACAAACCTATATGTTCAGAATTGTATGCTGATTCAGAAAAACTGGTCGATATTTGATTTGAGACAATATTTACTGTAAATCGAGTTGAAAATTGAAGTCATGACATCTGACCACCTCCCCCGAGATGCCGGGAGAAATGGTTTTCGTCGTTGGCAGAGAACACTCACATAATTATTCATGGGAAATTAACAAAGGATAAAGCAAAATTATTTATGAGTGAATACAACTAGAGATTCATTGATATTTATTTTGTTTATCTATGCTAAACAAGTAAAGAAGACATCACAGAAAACGTCAACTATCTACTGGCGATTAGCAAGGCAAATGAATACAAAAGTGAATAAATAAACTAAATAAACAAAAATAATAATAAAGTAATAAAAAACAAAAATAATCAAAAAATCAAAAATAATAAAAAAATAAAAAATAATAAAAAAATCATAACTCGACCAACGCTTCTTTCTTCAGCGAGAGATGGTCTTCTCGTTAGCTTTGAGAGGAAGAGTTAATATGACCAAATATTTTCGCTGCATTGTCCCTCAATATCTCTACTATCTTATTATTCCAAATATTAAACGAAAATAAACTTAGAAGTATATTTTAAATACGATTCTGTACAACCGCTGTTTGACAAAAGAGGTTAAATGTAACCCCAATTTACCTTTTAAAGCCTATAAATCCAGAAAAACACAGAAGGAAGTGAAATGTCGCTATTCATTCAATTGTTTGGCTTCTAAAGAAGGAATTGGTGTGTACTTTAACGCATTTTTGCGCACATTGTCTGAAATATAGCGACTAGACCAACTCTCCGGCCCGACCGCGTCTCCCGGATTTACCCTAATGGCAAAATCAACTAGGGCCACGGTACAGGTACACTATGCACAGTAATGCAATCGAAATCCCATCGTCCCTATCCCGCATCCTGTTTCGCAGCTGATTTGGAAAATAGGAAGGTAGAATTTGTCTATCCAGCAAGATCGAAGGGACAAGTAGGAGGGTAGAAGTTTGCGTGAGCCCAGCTGTACACCTCCGCCTACCTACCAAGAGCGTTGAACCCCGAAATTAATGTTGTAATGCACTCCGGGTATCTACGTCCCCGGCTCATCCCACCCTGTCCCGTCGAAACCACCCTGTCGCTCGATAACGTGCCCCCTGAGTTCGACTTGGGAATACTTAATTGCACCAACAATCCGCGAGCTGGAGGATACCTGTCGAGGTGAACGACCGATCGCGAAAATCTCTCACGCGAAGGACACCGTTTCTCTTATCTTTCCTCTGCCGTCTCGCGACTCCTCCGGGCCGACGAAATTCATGGAACTGTTCGGATCGAGCACCGCGGTTTCACGCGATCCCCGCGATCCCCGACGTATCGGGAACGGTGACGACGATATCGAGGCGCGGATGCGTGCGCGCTAGAACGTTCGTCGTTCCGATTCGTTACGCGGCCCCACCGGCCAGTAAAGCGGTTAGCGAAATTGCCTCTCGTGCGATTTACAAGCGGACGTTAACGATCGCGAAGAGAATAATCGGGCGTGGTATCGATGATAAAGTTTAATTCGCGCGGCCTAGGCGAGAGAGTCCCGGTTGGCTGTGCCGTGGAAGCGTATGTATCTACAAGCACTTATCGTATTTCCGGTACTCGTTTCAGCGAAAGCGTGCTTTCCGCAACGGTGTAAAGTCCGGCTTGAGAGGGGCCAGGCAAGGCCCTGAGGTCCGCGCTAGCGGCAGAAACCGGACGTAAAAACTGCCGCCCTCGAGCAATTTGCATCGCGTGACGAAGCCGCCCTGCAATTGCGACTGCACTTCGACAGTATAACAGCGTAACTCGATAAAATTCGCATTTGGGTCACGCGTCTCTCTTTCTCCTTCTCCCTCCTTCCATGCCGTCCCACCCTTCGCCACGGCCTTTCTCTTTTTCTCGTCCCGAAAGGGTGTAGCGTACCTTGCGCGGCGCGCTACTCGCCGCTGGCATCGCGTGCGCTGCGTTCGAGAAACACGGCGCCCCTTTTCGAAGCGGGGTTGGAAAAAAGGGGGATAGAAGAAACACGTAGAAACGCCTCTTCTTGCGCCCCATCGCATCGGTCTCCCGCGTGCAATGTGTGTGTATGCAAGCTCGAAATAAACGAGCCTTCGGACAATTATCAGCGATAACGCGAGCCACGACCGCGAACGAGTTTCCTTTCCGGGCTGTGCCGAGATCAAAGAAGTCCGTTATCGCGACGAGTCACACGAAAATCTCCCTCCTTCACCCCTCGCTACCGAAAACCACAATCATACCCTCTGGCCTATTCCTTCCCCTTCCCTAGTGAAACACTCGAATGATGTCACTGAACGGAGGAAAAATTATACCCTCCGCGAGATGAAACGTGTATCCACCATAAGGTAGCGGTAACGCGATACGATCCGGCGCCGATCTAATATTGTAGGTACACGTCCAACCGGTGATAATACCCATCGAATTGTTATGTAACTCTAGTAGTCCTTAAATGCGCTGGCGTTGCCACGCAGCAGCGATATTCCCGCTGCTAATGCCTCCGAGAGAGCCAGCAACACGGCAAACTGGTTTTCTGGATCGGACCCGGCGGTACCGAGATCAATCGGACACTACGCACGGATCTATCGGCAGGACGATCAAACTAGATTAAGCGCGTCGATATCTTCGGGGCAGCCGCACGATCGTAGCGAGTCCACGGCCCATTCTCCTTCCAAAAATATGTGCATACGTATTACCTACATAGGTAGATCGTTTTACAGGCTCTAGCCGCGAATTATACACGAGACATCTCGCGTCTCCTCCGTCTCCCCGGATTCGGCGTCGCTGGTGAATGGGCGACGGAGGTAGATGGAGGCGACGGATATCGTTGACAGGTGTCCGAGGGGCCCTGATGTATATTTGGGAGAATCGCAGGCGCGGAGGATGGAAATAGAGAGATGCCAGCGATAAGAGAGATTCATGGAGGGCAGCGAGGAGTCGCTGAAAATGAGAATCACTGATGGCACGGCGCCTGTCTGCGAGTATGCTGACCGCAGTGCCACTATCTGCACAGTCATTATTCAACGGCTTATATATCAATTTCAGATTTATTAATTTCGCCGGGGCAGGTACGCCGCCAGATTGCCAGCGAGAAGCCGAGGAAAGAGCACTGGCATAAATTAATGCGTAAAATACTAAGGACAGCGTGCCGCGTGCGAGCAGAGGTTTCCTTAACGTTCTGGAAAATTAAACGATTGGAACGCCGTCAGACAACAGCGTGATACCCTGTTTGTCGAGTGTCTCGAAACAACAAGTCGAGGCCCGCCTACGATGTTACGAATCGCGCGTCGCCGAATTCCAGCGGGCACTATGGCCGTGAGGAAACAACAATTTCAGATTTATTAATTTCGCCGGGGCAGGTACGCCGCCAGATTGCCAGCGAGAAGCCGAGGAAAGAGCACTGGCATAAATTAATGCGTAAAATACTAAGGACAGCGTGCCGCGTGCGAGCAGAGGTTTCCTTAACGTTCTGGAAAGTTAGACGATTGAACGCCGTCAGACAACAGCGTGATACCCTGTTTGTCGAGTGTCTCGAAACAACAAGTCGAGGCCCGCCTACGATGTTACGAATCGCGCGTCGCCGAATTCCAGCGGGCACTATGGCCGTGAGGAAACAACGCCGCTCTCGAGCGCGTCCAAAAATACGGGAGTTCTAACAGCGGCCTAGCATCTCCGGAGGCAGCTTTAACGTGATAATGAGCGATGGGCCTGACCTAGGTTGTACACCGGCCGTGACCTTCGCTGCGGATCGAGGCCGGTTCGTCGTTCGTACGTACTTGGAAATTCGTCTGTGTGCTACGTAGACGGTGGGCTCTCCGGTAATTCAATTACAACATCTCCCGGCCATTTTAACTGTAATACAGTTCGGATCGAAGCTGACCGAGGATAGAATACCGCGGGGACGCGTTTGCACGCGTAGAAGCGAGACGGGGACGAAAAGCTTGCAAGGGCGATCGGGAAATAATATCGCATGGGAATACGAAATGCGCTAATCGCCAGTTTAATGCCGCCGTCAGCAAACGCGTACCCCGCACGACAGCGAACGTTAACAAATTCTTGGTGAGAACGAACGGCTGGGATTTCCGGTTGCCATTTATCTGGTGCGTTTACGTACGTTATTATTTGACGCGCGAGCACCGATGCAATTACCGCGTTATCGCACTGTTTTTCTTCCCTCCCAGAAATTCTGAATTATTCCTGGGCCGATATACACGGTTGCAAAACATATTTCAAGGGAACATTCATTGGCCGCGATTGTCACGCGAGGCGCCAGGCTCGCGGGGATAGATCGGTTGTCGGGAATCGGGGAATCACTGCGAGGGATGTACCTGCGAGTAGAAGCAGAGTCCCGCGCCAAGTTAGTGGCGTAAATCAAACGAGAAAGATCGAACGATCTTTCGAGAAGAACGGACAAAAAACCAATGGTCGGTTTGATCGGAAGAGGGGCCAAGGCAGGAAGGAAGGAAGAGGAGAGGAAAAATGCGAGGAAAGAGATGGCCGATCGAAAGAAAACCGCGCAGGGAAAAAGGAAGAGTGGCAGAAGGAGGGCGAAGGGAGGGCGGAGCGAGAACGCTGGATGGCAACTGACGAGCGGAAAGAGGACGAAAGGATGGAAAAGATCGCGAGCCGACGATAGCAGAAGAGGAAAAAAAAAAGAAAAGTGGGTGAACAGAAGAGGAATGTCGATGTCCGCGAGTGGCAGCGAAAGAATGAAAGAAAAAGCGTGCCGAAAGATAGGGGAGACTGGCGAATGGGAAAGAGAGCGAGAATAGGGGAATCGTCGGGTAAGATACAAGGTATGGAGAACGGGCAAGAGATGGGAAAGAAAAGGGAGGTAAAAGAGATTAGCACGGGTGAATACCAGAGATGGCCCTGCGCCGTGTTCCAGGCGTTCGGAAAGCGATATAGGTCGCCCGAGGCGATAACCCTTCGCGAATTTCATACTCCTTTACCGTCTCCAGCTATTCCCTCGATACTAATCTCCTCTCCTCTGTTCTCCGGCTTTTTCGATTCACCTAAAATGGTGAGTCCTACCTTCGAGGAGGAGCCACTAACCGCTAAGCGCGATACCTAACTCGTGGCTGGACAGTCTCTTATCAGTCGTTTATTTTTATTAAAATCGCTCCAACCCACTAATCTACCCGATAACGAGACTATAGGAACGTAACCTTCGAAACTCCGACACTCTTCTGCTGTAATTATCTCTCACGCGCAGATCACCCCGGGCCGGAGATTTCTCTCGGTCGCCGAATGCCAATGGCCCCGTAATCGCGCGATAATACGTACCTAATAACCGCGACTCGGTTAAAAATGCCCCCACCCTAAGTACCTGTAATCACAAGATGCGGGACAGGTAACAATGTACCCGGGAATACTTCATCATCCTCGGTCGGGACTCCTGTCAACCTGTTAAACGTCAGATCGCTCGGAAATCATCGGCTCCCCCGATTGGCCGCGGATCTCTGGTTTTCGAAGCCGTTGATTTCGTTTCAGATGACAAGATAGGCTAAACACAGGCTTGCCGCCGCTCCGAAGCGACTATTACGCCCGATGCTCGCGTCCAAGTATTCGATGCTCGCCTTAAGCCTTAAGGGCTCTAGCTGGCCGCACGCATTCGTGCCTCGCTCTCCCCTATCCTTGAGCCCTGGTTGGTCTCTGTTCGTTTTACCAAAGACCGTGGTAATATCGATCGCGAATCGATCGAAATGGAAAGTGGCGCGTTTGGCGGTGTGACGAAAGAGCGGATCGATGGGGATCGATTAACGAAGCTAAGGGAAATGTTGTTAAATAAAGCTACTCTGTCTGACCAGTAAAAGGAGTAGAAGGTTGAATAAGGCCCATTATCGCCTCGCGAGTAGCCCTCGAAGCCTGGAGGCAAGATCGAATTTCAAATCGATGCCGGTGTTCAGAACCCCGCACGAAGGAGAACCGAGGAAGCCCGGAATATCTTTCTGCCCAACGGGAAAGGGTTCGATCCGGCGAATTTAGAATGCACAAGCGTAACGCGGCTCCGGCCACCCTATCCTATCTTATCCCAGCCCGCGAGCCCGCTGGCGCACGCGTCATCTTTTGATCCGGCAACGAAAAGAATCTAATCTCGTTATGAGGTTTCGCCGTTTCGCGGCTAACTACCGTTAATAGACGACCAGCCGGGTAGCAAGTTATATAATTTTTCTTTCAACTTGATCGAGGAAGCGTAATGTCGTAGAGTGCGTTTCAATTTAAACGACAATGTTGCAAATTGCGATTGCACATGACGGGTAGCTCGTGGGGTTTACAAAGGTTAATTTAGTTGATTTTGCCAAGGAAAAACACGTCAGCTGCCGCGCCGCGACGCTTTGTCGCGTTTGCTACTGCCGTCTTTAAATATACCAAGAATGTAGAAACGATATTCTCTTTTCTTTCTCCCACGCGTCCAGAATGCTGTTGCTATTGGACACTGATCAGAGTCCACTCTGCCGGTGACCAAGAATATTGATTTTACTACGGGAATCGGGCTACGTACGCCGAGCTGTGCCGCGCAATTTTCGAGCCTGCGAGCATTGTGGCGAACAGAGCGAGTGGGTTACACCGGATGGTTGGCGACGATTAAAGGGAGGGAATAACGATTGGAGACTTACGTGGCTGCGCCAGGGCGAAGACGGTCTCTGTCTTGGCAGCGTACTCGTCGATCTCCTCATGGTGGGTGATACCAGGCTCGAGCGGTTGAGGCTGATCGGCCTGCATCCCGTACATGTCCATCAGCTTGGAAATCGGCGGGATCCTCGGCAGAGCTCTGCCCGTCATGTTCGGCGCTTGCTTCAAGCCGAGCTTGTTCAGTATTTGCTCCTTAATGGCTTCGAGGCTCAGAGCTCTGATCTCTTCGTGCATCCTGCACGCGTTACAGGTGTTACCGGCCATCGCCATGTATCTGACATGGACTCTCTCGATGCCTGGTGCGTCGAAGGCACCGAGGAGGACCAGTGAGAGTAGTAGCAGCGCCCTCCTGACCATCTTGCTCAAGGTCACCCTTAGTCAGATCAGTTACGATCGGCCTTCCTCGACCAAGGGAACGATCAGATGCTCCACCTCATAGTTACACCTTGCACGATTCTTGCCCTTTATTCCTTACCCTCCGCTCCTTCGTTGCTTCTTCTCCGTTTTTATCTCCCGTAGATTAGGGACTCCTTTGCTCCCTCCTCCTCCGCCGCCACGTCCTCCTCCACCTTCCCCGCCCGCGGCTCCTCCTCCGCTGTTCCCTTCTTTTTCCGCCGTTTAGCCCGCGACACTACCTTCTTGGTTCTGCGAAAGCCTAAGGTACCCTCTTGGAGAAACCCCCTTCCGTAGAGAACAAACGGCTCGTAGTCACCGTGTACAGAAGCCGGCACATCACCCGGAGGAGCAGGCGACCAGCCTCGATCGTGATCGCGATCCACGCGATCCAGTTTCGCTACCTTCCTGGCCTACTCCCGTATCCACCACCCGCGAAACTTCTCACCTCGTGGCTGAGGGGCTGCAGGACCAATTGGATGTGTGCCGCTGGTGATGATTGGGTGGTCCAGCCGGGATCGTTGCCCACCGGTAGACACGGTGCGACGATGGAAACGGGTGAGCTTTGGTCCGCTGCTTCCGTTCGCCGTGCGTTCTGCCCACCATCAGATATCATTTACCATAGTCACTCACTAGAAGCACCAGGGACATTCTGATAATCACATTGCACTTTGGGGGCCGATGCGCTCGATCCGCCGCCTCCGGACTATCTGGCCTTTCCTTTCGGCTTTACCTCCTCTCGAAACGAAATGGTCCGGTGAACCCTCGTGACCTCCGATTCCAGCGCGAACTTTAATCTCGACACGCGCGCGCCTCGGCGATACACTGTGTTTACCGGTGCACCGTGCGTCCTCCTAAACGTATCCTGGGAGCCATGGCACCGCTTGGTATCTAAGCCGACTCGTTGGGTCCGTTTCCTTTTTCCTCCCCTGATCCGGGATCGGTTTCAGGGGCGCCTCGTCCACCCCCGGATATAAGGTATACGCTCTCTATGTCTCTTCTCGACTATTTTGTCCGAGTAACTATTAAGTTACTTCCGCGTAGGTAGATAGAAGGTCTCCTGGGTCTCCTGGCTCGATCGAAGGAATCGGTGGTCAGACCCGGAAGGAAGAGTGACGTGACGTGCCAGGCGAGCGAGATATCCGGCGAGGAAGGAGAAGGCGTAAAAGCTTGAAAGAGAGAAAAAAAAGGAGCGTGTACTCGCGTGGCAGTGGCAGGCAGCTGGCTGCTAAGCGTGCCTTGCCGGTGGAAACCCGGTGGATCCTAAGAGCTTGCTGGCTTGTCAAGCACTGAGTCAGGAGGCGCGCGTTCTCACCGCATATATGTCGAGGCGGAGGCCTCCTCCTCTTCTTCTTCTTCTTTCTTCTTCTCTCCCTCTATCCTTCGCTCTTTCTCCTCCGTCTCTCTCTACCTCGCGGACGTCGGTGGTCTCTTTCTCCGTCTCTTCTCTCCTGTAGTATCTTACGTATTCGCGTGTAGGGGCCGAACATATACCTACACCCGCCTGCACCCGCCGCCAATGACTGGCCCCCTCCTCCTCCTCCACCACCTCCATCTCCTCCTGCAGCTACTCGCCCTCTTCGCCCTCTGCTTCGCCTCCTCCGCCACCCCTTGATGCCCCGCTACCCCGAGCCGTACGCCCCCCTACTGACACACGGTCCTTCCTCCCACCCACCCCTCCCGAGAGAGAGGCGAGAGCCTCTCCCTCTCTCCTCCACCCTCCGACCATACCCTCTGCCGCCATACTCTGCTCTTTCTCCAGCAATCTCCCTCCCGCGAACCCTCCTAGCTTACCTTCTTTCCCTTCTCTTCTCTTCACTCCTCTCTTCTCTCTATCCTCCACTCCTCCTTGCTGCTCTTCTTCCCGCGTCTCTGCATCTCCTCCTAATTTCTTTACGCACGCTTTGCAAATCATCGGCAACGTCAAAGCCCTGGTGACTTGGTTCACTCGGTAGTGGACGCGACCCTCCGCCACAGCGACTCCGTCCTCTCCCACAAGATTTCTTGTGCCGCGAATCAATGCGATTCGTAGATCGTCGATCGATTAGAACCGACGCGCTACCGGGTTCTTTTTTACATATTCGCTCGGCAGATTACGAATGCCCGTGGCTGCTGTTCCCTCGCTCTTGTCCATTGACTTTTCCGGGCAAGTTTTATTTCATTCACCAGCCGTGACTCGAGATCGCTCAGAATCGATCTCCGCTGGCCGTATCTCCACCCTAGTAGAAATATAACTGGGGAAAAAGTGGGGCACTAGTTAGCTTTTCCCTTGGTGCAACTAGCGCCCTACTAGTCATGTAATGCTTTTCCCTCCCAGGCGATAGTGTGGAAAAACTAGTATTTTGTCACGTACGAATATCTTGATATATGAAGTAACGTATTTAGAACTTACCGTGATATTTAGCATTTAACACTTCCTTTCTTTTTCTACACCTACGCACTCGTTTAGCATTTAATTTTTTTTCGGCTCATTAGATTCCATGTTTGACAGCTTGAGTCAGGTTATAACTAGCCAGGAATTAAAAGGGAAAAACTGAATGTGAACTAGTTAGCCAGAGTCGAGTTACAACTGTTCCAGTTTTACAGACTGGGTTTTAGGCGGAATTTGGTTAGTTTTTCCTTTCTAGTTTTTCCCTATCCAAGCCTGGCTATTACCTCATCAGAAATAGGGAAAAACGAGAATTGGAATCCACGCTCTTTCCTACCCTGTTACCTTCGCTGACGTAATCCGAGAATGGAAACGAATGCGAGAGATTTCAAGGTTCTCGAAAGGATATATTCGGAAAGGCAGCCGCAGGATCGGTGGGCGCTTAGCATACAAGGAAATTTAAAATTCGATGAAGACTTCACGCATGCAACGTCTGCAATATGTGCACGGTCACGCCGAAAAATCGATCGAATTTTTATGCCGTCGAATCGAGGGCACGCTCGGGTCCGCACTGTCCCGCAGATGAAGCGGACGTGATAACATACGTAACGAAAAAAAAAAGAGAAAAAGAAAGGGGGAAGGGGGAAGGGAGAGATGGACAGTGATCGCTGAGATAGGCCATCGACTTCCTTTTTTTTCGCAACATTTGAAATCCAAATCGACTTTCAAAACGATTCAAATCCCGCGCATCGGGTAGCGCGCTCCCGCTCGCACACGATGCACCACGTGACGCATTACAAAACAGTAGAGACTATTTTATTCGGGAAAGATGGTCCCGCTCCTGGAAGTTAAATAAATCTTCCAAATATTCAGGCGCATCTTTTAACTTTAAAAGAGACCGTGACTTTGTCGCGAAGTCTCGCAAGCGTGTCGGCAAATATGCCGGCGCGGCGTGCCGAGGGAGAAATAATATGCGATAAAGGTAACGTTATAACTGTTGATAATGATCGGGGACGAAGCGAAAGGTTCCAGGATCAATCGGGGGAAGGATCGATGTCTTCGACGCCCGGACCTTTCTCAGAACAATAATTTTTCTCGGCCAATCATCCGACGCCGGGCCACCTTTTATTTCGTCGAAGCTTCGGCCGGCGAGATACGCGAGGAATACATTACATCGTTGAATAAACCTTAATAACCAATCCAGCAACATCAATTTCCCCCTGCTTCTGCTCCTTTTTTTCGCGGCCCGGCCCAACTGCATTAATTAGCATGCTCCGGGACAGTGGGATTGGTTATGGTCGTACGAGAAAGAATACCGTTTGCTCCATCGATCATTTCCCCTTTGATCTCGATCTTGCCCGAAATGATCCCCGGGATAGAACGATCGATCGGCCGATCGATCCCCGCGTATAATCGCCGCGTAAATCCCCTTTCAGCGATGATTATCGCGATCTCTGCCTGTCCGATAGTCGGCCCTTTTCTCTTTCATAAATATTAATAACGACCGTCAGCGAGCAGCATCTTCTACTGTGCGCCACAAGTTATCGTACCGTTACTCGCGGTAAAACGCAACTCGCGATTTCGCCTCGTAACCGATACGATTGCGCGCCGAGGCACGACGCGCTAAATAGAGCTCCTATTATACTACATATAATATACATATATATGTATATATATCGGCTACAGAGTCATCTGTGCGGTCGACCGCGCCGGCGAGCTCTCGCGGCGACACGGGGAGGGTAGAAATCGGTGAAGCCAGCCATCCGAGTGCGTAAAACCGTCGCGTCGCCGTCGTCCACATGTTTCCTGTTGCCCCACACGTCGTAGCTGTCTGTCGTCAGGACCAATCGAGAGTTGCTCGCTCTGCCATCGCCACTGCAGCAGGTGGCTCCAGAAAAGGATCCTCGATCCCGATCCCGATCTCCTCGCTTCTTTTTCTCCCACTGCATTGTGCTAACGAGCTGACATCGCCCGCGTTTCACCAACCTCTGAAATTCCTTCTTTCCCACTTCCTCGAGGTCCTTTGCTCGCTCAACGGGACCTTCAATCACCCTTTTAACGCGAATACCTTTCTGCCCCGAATCCAAATGGATCGCCCTCTTCTCCAATAACTACGCATATTCTGAATCAATGGCTAAACATTTCTGTAGATGCACGAGAAATTGTGAGAATGTTACGCTAATGGAAGCGAGACGTTGACCGTGACATTCGCACTGACACTGTGCCTAGAAATTATTAGCCAGTAACGTGGACGCGATATCTGTCGTATAGTATTTCCAACGCCGCTTCAATTCTTCCTTGAACGATCGTTCTAACGCACATTTTACGCGATTTAACTGTCGCCGTGTCACTGCAACTGACACACCAATCACTTTTCACAGGAGCTCTTTGAAAAACTTGCATTTACAGCTCGTCGTGCCATCTATACGAGATAGTGGCGCACAAATTTCCCGCCAACGTTACGGAATTTTCGAACGGGGTAACCATGACAACCTTTCGCACAAACGAATCCTCGGGATTCTTATTTGGTACCGTATATATTCACAGATTGTCTTTGCTTTGTGAATTAAGCGCCGAAGGATGCGAATACGGGTGTATGATTCTATTAGGGAGCAGGATCTCGAGGTGGAATCGATTGGACGGCATGGAACGGAGAATATTTGTAGGTTATGAAAGCAATCGACGTTCAAAATCTACTCACGAAGGAAACTTCTTCTTCTTATCGTTGCTCGAGTATTGAACATCTTCAGCACGCTGTGCATCGTTATTTTTCCATCGTTCTGAAGCACTTTCTTGGTCTTCGTAGCTGGATTTCCATGAATCCGATCCACTGGCTGCTCGATCGAAAAACGCGCGCGAATAATGCGTCGTACGCTCTGCTTTTTCTACTGCGCATTACCGACGCGCATACCGCGACGCGATTGGTCCTACCGCGGAGATTAATGTCCGGTCACGCTCGCTTTCTCTAAACTGTCTTACCATATGCAGTTGCAAAATCTATTAAACGACTAAGAAAAAATTGTATTACACATGCTCTAGTTTTATATCGTTTCCACAGAGGAGTTCTTACTTCCTCGGTTATGTTTCATTAGGCACCTTCGCACGATCCCAGCTCGAACACTTCCGTTTGTTTTCGAAAACTCAAATATGGCTCGATATTTAAATGGAAATATTCAGCAAGTGTATAAACATGCCAAGATCACCTGGAATTTCATATTCTCGACATGAGACTGTGCTTTTTGGATCAATAGTTTTTGGAGATCCTAGCAGAAAATTTACTTTACCGACTGTAATCAAGATCCCGACTTTTACCGATCATTCACTCATTTATGTCATTATTCAAACAGCGAAAACTTATTAAGGGGGTAGGTTACCCTCAACAGACCAAAATCAGGCCCTTCTTCAAACACAAATTCTGAAGTAATAAATCAATATAGAGATGATTTTTGTTTCAATTATTAAGCTTACATTTCGTTGACTTTAATGCGCGAAAAGAGAATTTTAACTCTTTTGTAGGAAAAATATTTTTTATCTTTTTTTTAAAGAATTTATATTCAAAATTTATTCCCAATACATGGAAGGTAATAGTTCCCTGCAGCTCCCTGCAAATTTTCATTCAAGTCATTGGAACATTTTTCGAGATTTTATGTTCACCGTTTTGGAAAATATAGTTTCTGGGAAATCGCGTTTAAAGTTGTTATCCGATCTCACGTGCAGGCTCGTACATTTTTTACTGTAATTCCTTCAATTCTTGGTATTTCGGGGCCCGGTTGCGCTTAAAATACGTAGAAAAGGAGTAGCTAGCGGAATATGCAAAAAAAAATCGAAAATTCTTAGGGTAACCTACCCCTTAAAGCACCTCAAGAAATACAAGAAACTGTCCTTTCTCAAAAAACCATAGAAAGTTTTCATTTAACTCGCTCCCTTTTGCATTCTTCCCACGCCCATTTCCTCGCACCTTCCCATTAACAGTAAAATACATAATTAATAGCTCGTCTATCCCCAAGCAGAGCTGTCAGTCGCGGCGTTTGAAAGACGCGTGCTTAGTCACCCCATTATTCGAAAAGTTCCATTCTCCGGGACTTCGGATCGCGCGTGTAGTATGAAAGCACTCGGGGCGACATGAACATCGTTTTCCTGACGGTAAGCAGAGGTTTTGCTGGAAAAAGAATTCCGGCGAAAGTGCCGTTCTAAAATAAATACGAATTTCGTAGACACTGTTAGCGTTCACCGCGGCGGAAACGTGTATACGATTTCTGAAGAATCGCAATGAAAGAGGCATTCTTCTCACGATACCGGGGCATGTTTGGCGATGGAGCCGCAACACGCACGAATTCGAGGAAATCCAAGCTGTGAAATTGAACGGAACCGCTGTGTGCAGCGTGAAAATGGCAAACGACTTGCGGGGGAGGACCATTATCGTCGCTGCAGATACCGTGAGCAACCAGAAACTTCAATGTAATCATTACATGGTTTCCCAACCTTTCTTCAGCCGCGATCCCCGTTTTATAATATTCAAATAACCTGCGACTCTCCACCCTCATATAAGGCGAGGTTCATTTAATTAGGTAAGGGACCGTCCTTAAGAGGGTATACCCGTTTGAACCCTCGGAAAATGTGTACATTTTGTGGATTTTTTTACAAGTCAACGGCTTGATGCAGATTTCCCGTTTTTTAATTATCTTTACGTAGTATTATGAACTAATTAAAAAATAAGTTTCAGTTAAAAAACTATTGTTTTCCGGAAGTTACGGATAGGGTAAACTAAAAAATAGGAATTGTGGTATTTATGGATTTTTGAGATTAATACTTGAATATATTTATGTATAACAACAAAACAGCTGTTGAAATTGCATTTAAATTTATTTTTCTTGAAATTTCTATAAAAATAATTACTTATTCTTATCGCAATTTTTCAAAAAACTTTGATTAAAATTCAAACAAATTTTATTAAAATTCTTTTAAAGATTTCGTGAACTTTAAACTAAAATTATTCTTCTGCAACATTTGTTTCTATTGAAAATTACGTTGAAAAAATATTACGTAAGATGCTATCTGCCCTCCCCTTAAAAAAAAGCCCTAAGTAATTTAAGGACGACCCCTAACGAAAACACATTAAAAATAGGAAATTCGGAATATAATTTTAATATTTAATTTCATTTTAATAATAATTAATAGTTAATTTTAATAATTATATTTAAAAAAACTCAAAGAACCACGGCACCCCTCAGAAAACACTTCACGAGCCACAGGTTGGGAATCACTGATTGTAATAATAATAATAATAATAATAATAATAATAATAATAATAATTCGCCTTTATTCACCACAAATTACATAAAATAATATAATCTCTGTAGGACTACAGTATCACTGTTTTCTAGATGCACCCGTACATTTTGAGGAACTCGAATAATACCGGAGTGACTGGGTTCATAGGAGACATATGGACAATTCTGGAAGAAGTACTAGGTTTCAAGTACGCATCAATACTCTCAAGAATCACTGCAAATATTTCGATAAAGGCGAACACTAAAACTACCCCTTCTATCTCATCCCTTTCTGCCTGAAATTTGGCGCGCAAGAAATGTCATTTCTTTTCCTCTCTGTCCCCTTGAAACGAAAGTTGCCCAATACTCCTTAGCCTCGCAAGATCCCGTGACTCCAGGGAAACGACATCTCGTGCGCACGAAGCCCAGCGCTTTTTACACCTGTTACGTCGCTCCATTCACTCGAATTTCACGGCGGCCGTCGCGTCGGAATGATTTGCGTGCGTACGCGCTAGAATACCGTACGAGGAATTTGACCAATTTTCCGTGTACCACCCACACGCCGGTGGGTCAAAATACTCGCATGATTCATTCGTCTAGACAGGTATAAGTATAGTACCAGCGGGGTGCGCGGGGTGGTTTGGCGGAAAGGGAAGAGAGAGAATAGTGGCGGGATTGGTGCGTGCACCGTAATAAAGGCGTTTCTTCGTCGAAAATGCAGGACGATTTACCGAAAAGCGGGACCGTCGGCCAGCCAGACGCTGATGAATGGACAGGCTCACGCACTACTGGTGCCCACGGTGATTTATTCCGACACCTCCGGTTATTACACTTATAGCACCCCGATTACGACCATCTCGTAAGCCATCCCTAATTTACGGAACCATGCATTTGCGATATTTCATCAACCTTGTTGAACAGCAGTATTTTAAGCCAGGGACATTTCCACGAGGCACTCACTGAAATTCTCCCTGCGTGTTATCGTACATCATCCTAGATACGCTCTGTTCGTCCGGTCCGACGGTACCAGGGTGTTGCACCAGTGGTATACCAGCGTCTTCAGCCGAGGACTCTGGCTAACAATCCTGATCTTCGTCTTTGGCACCGCCGCTACTATCGTAGGAGTGCATTACCTGAAGAGAATCACGCGACCGAATAACGTGGAGAACGACCAAGAGTTCTCCTCGGCGTCCTTCAGCCTGCTCCTCGTTCTCGGCAGCTTGAGTGGCCAAGGTAAAGAGTCGCAACTACGCTTGAGGGTTCCTTTAACGTTGAACCTACTCGATCAGGATGCCAGAAGATCCCTGTATCCTGGCCACTTCGCTTGATCGTTTTATCGCATTTAATAACGGGACTCTTGCTGTCCGGGGGATTCAGCAGCACGCTCACATCTTACCTAGCAATACGAGGAAACTCTGTTCCTTTGACGAGCCTGGAGGACGCGCTGCAAAAGCGAAGTCACTCCCTTTGCGTGCGGAACGATAGCAGTGCCTACATTCACTTCACGGTGGTACCTAGTTTAATCAGTTGAAAGCGTGAAGGGAAATGCTCGCATCTGTGTATTCATTTGCGTTTTATAGAACGGATCACCGAAGGGTGAAGTGAAGAAGGAATGGAGAAATCTGATCAACAGGAACTGCCCAGACATGAGGAATATCAGCACGTTGGATTCACAACTTTGCAAACCTGGCCTCGCTTACGTTGAAGTTCCAGATGTGTTTCTGCCGATTTATCAACGAGTTCAGCACGCCTGTCGTTTTGTTCAGACGCCGGACCACTACTGGAGTCGCAGGATCTCCTTCCTGCATGCCAGGTTCGCCGAGCATCGACACCTGATTGACGTCTAGTGAGCGATTTTTTTTTATTGTTGCCTGTAAAATTGTTGTAAGAGACTTACACAAAGCTGAATTTTGATCTGGTAGCCTGATGCGACTGCATTCGGCTGGGATATTGAAGTATTTGGAGATGAAATGGATGCCGAAGGGAATCCAGAGCTCGGAAGTGAATCACTCAACGTTTCAACCAGTCGAGTACGCTCATGTTCATTTACTACTTCTCGGGTTTATCTACATGATCGTATTCAGCGCCTTTATCTGCGCTTTCGAAAACATTTGGTACAAGCTACAAGTACAGAGGCAGCCTGCCAAAAATAGCACTCTGCGTGTATGAGCTAACATCGATCCAAGGTAAAGGAACCATGCTTTTAAGGGGTAGTGGACTATTGGATACGTAAAATCGTTAGTTTCTTTGATGCTAAAATTAATTTGATACCAAACAATCGTTATAGTCGTGCTTTTGATAATTATTGTGGGCAAGTTTGCGAGTATTTATAAAAAAAAATCGTCGGGATGTATTAAATTGTCGAAGTTATTAATCGTTGAAGATAGTCCTGTGTGGCGCACCGCTGCAGGTGGTGTAGATCGATTCAGGTGAACCAATCATCTGAAAGCAAAATGCTTTGAGGTGATTATTCTATACACGAATATCTATAGTGTGGTAACTTGCCGATGAATTTGATAAAAAATTGTGGATGTTACACACGAATCAATTTTTTCCCACATTTTTACGGGAAAAACTCGTCTTTAATCAGTTATAAAATGTTTTACAAACATCCAATGTTAATGCGGAATTTCTACACGATAGAGAGTGGAATTCTACAGCTCCGGTTAAAATTTTAAGTGAAAATATTTATCGGTTCCAGAGTTATGATGTACACCGTTTCTGAAAATGGTGTTTCGAGAAAACCGGCTTCAAAGTTAAGTGGTCTAGGATAAACACACCAATAAATGAACACTTAAGGCTAATGAATGAACACTATTATAAAATTGTGTTTGCAGCGCGATTGATTCCATCTGCTGCAAAAATTGTTTGGATACGAAGCAAGAAATTAAAAGAAGTCTCTAATTAATTAGTTGCTTATTTTAATAATTTATTTTACTCATTTTAATGAAAAATGGCCATTCACTGGTACGTGTTCATTTACTGGTACATCCACCCTATACCAATACCGCTCTGCAAGGCCGTTTACGTTTTGAATTTCTTCATGAAATTTTGTTTAAAATTTTCATAAGAGACAAGACTTTCAAAATCAGTAAAAAACAAAGTAATCGATTTTCTAAAGTTGAAATAGTCCACTACCCCCTTAAGGGGAGGTTTCAGTCTAAAGCCCATAACAATAGACGATGTTTAGGAATTAATTAAAGGAAAACTACTATATATGCAATTGATAAACTCACCCTATCGTTATTGAATTCGTTCTTTATTTAATTTACACGTGCGTCATTAATAAATATCTCGAATAATGTATAATATTACTGTCGCAATCGAAATAATTGTCGCAATTCTAAAGACTACTCGCTCGACGCACGAAACAGCTTTATCGGTCTCTAGCATTCCAGCGTTGCTTGTTCGCAAATATAACACGCATAAAGAAGAGAGTCGCTGTGAATTTTTCTTCCCATTCCACGTAAAAGAATTACAAAAAGAACCACTCGGACGTTTTTGCGCGCTTAAACTATACAACACCAGCGGCAATCGCTTTCCATCTATTACAACTATACACTTAACAGTACCTCGAAACAATGATAAATAAAAATTCACGGCATATTATTAACAGACGTATCAGCTTACGATGTACTTACTTCGAAAGACGTATTGAATCGCAGCGCGCCGACTTTTCACACCAGGGTACGTTGACCCCGCGACTTGATTCATTATTTTTACAATCGTTTGATTAAAAGATCTCGGGTGTGCACGCGTGGAGGGGAACTACCATCGGCATCATTTTGTACAAATAATTCCTTAAATTAGATAATAATTTAGCTTAGGTGTCTAGAATCGTCTGATTTATCTCCTAGCGAATTGAAAGGAAAGCTTTTTGATTCGCTCGCGTATCGAGTTTCACAAGACACAAAATATACAGTTAAGCACATTGAAAAATATCTGGTTCACAACATCTGTAGTGCGTGAAATCGCGTCCCCTAGATTAACGTACTAATTCCGCTCTAACTAGCCCGTAGCTTACATATAAAATTAAATTTCTTAAGCTTAACGCTAGATCCTGCCTGCAGAAATTACGGCACCACGTTCACGATCGCCGCGGCTCATCGGGATCGCTGAGAATCCTCTCGAGCAGAACAAAGTAAAAACCACCCATCCGAATAAGTACATACATCCTCTCACTAAATTCCACCTTACCCTTCTTATCTGCTCCATTTCCATTTCTCCTCGATGGCCTATAACAAAGTAATACACTGTGGCGTAGAAAAAGATTCAAGCACCCTCTCGGAAGTACCCGGCTCGCGCGGACTTTGGAAATAAATGATCGTTGCACGTGCGGCCCGAAAGCGCGAACGTTCGCGGGAATTTTGTTTCGCTTTCCGTAGGAACGAGTCGACTGACAATCCAATAATACTGCTTCTCAAGTATAAAAGTGAAAAATCACATGTCGCTTATGAAAACCGTGCGGAACGTCGGTCGGTTTCGCTGAGTAATTGCCTCGATCGCGATGAACCACGGTGAACTTATAGTCGGGGGAAACTGTCGCTCTGGAGCGCATTAAAGTAGCTGTATAAGAAGAGTAATTAATATATATATATGTATGTATATATAATTTATAATGGTCCTAGTGGCTTCGTGCCTTCACACGCGCAGCGGGCATTCTGTCGACTGTTCCAACTGCTCGAAATTATCGAGATATCGAACGCACAGAAGCCTGCACCGTGGATTATTCGAAATCTCAGACCTGGATCGGTATAAAATTGCACCTCTGTAGTTCGTTGCAAACATTCTGGATTGCACGTCTCGCTCGGGCTCCGAGTGACCGTCGTCGGTTTCCTCGGCTATATCATACATCGGGGGATCTAACAAGTGGAAGTACTGAACCGTTCCGGATAAAATCGCGGCGTAGAAATAAGACTCGTCGCGACGCCGATTCCAACAAGCGCGATCGCTTTTGCGCGACGTCCCGCGGAAATTGTCAGCTTGGGATCGCTAATCGCGCGTGGAGATTCACTCTCTCGGACGATCGTCGCCGTTTCCATTCGCTGTGGGACAACTCGACGACCGTACGAATGAAACGAAAGGTGAGAGATCCTCTGGCCGGATAGGCAGAAGCTACGACGACTTGCTCGCGACGTCACCGACGTCGGATCGAACGAATTGCTGCGTCGTCGCGCATTCTAGGGAAATGGCACGTTACCACACCTCGCACTTGTGAATCGGATTCATCCGAGAGCCTTTCGGGCAGTTGAACTCCGCGGAGAATTCCAACAGATTCGAGAGAGGCCCTATCACTCTGTACTTCGGTGGACAGTGAGAATCCTTCTCGATTTGCAGAGATATTGCCTCGGACGTTACGGCTGAGCACCATACCTGTGGATGCAAATTTAAGGATGTATTGGAACTATCTAAAAAATGGTAACAAGTTGATGAAAATGTGGGAGATTGTTCTTTCTAATCTTCTTGACGTGCTCCGAAAAACTTAAACGAATACACTATACGGTTGCTGAGTTATAACGATTTTAATTCTCACTGATTTTACAATGATTTCACTGATTTCTCTTGACAGATAAAACAAGTGAAAAAATGTTGAAGAAATGACACCAATTTTTCCAATTTTTTTCTACATGTAGTAGGGTAAACCAACCAGTAATTGACCGCATACCAGTGAATGACCATTAGGCAAATAAATGTCAATTATAAATTTAAAAAATACTATATGTTTAGAAATGGAGTATAGTTGCACTTTTAATATCCCATATTTTTAGTTATACGTATTAAATAAACATTAATAAGTTCTATTCTTAATAAAAGTATGCGGTCATTTACTGGGCTTCTCATTCAACAATTCGGTCATTCACTGGTTGGTTTATCCTATATGTGTAGATGAAAAATGAAAATATCTGCCGAGTTTCAATTGTTTTCACCACACTGTTTTAAAGGAATAAATTATAACTTGAGAAAATTGTAAATTCAGGACATTTTCACTGCCAAATAATCGGCCCCGTTATTGTTTTTGATTTCAGACACGACATATAGCTTATTTCAGGCCCACCGTTTAGCCGTCTAAAATCGAGAGACTTTCGGATATGTATCCATAACTTCCGAAAAACAATAGTTATTTAACTGAAACTTTTTTTTTTAAGTAGTTCACAATACTATATAAAGATAGTAAAAAAACGGGAAATCTGCATCAAACCGTTGACTTGTAAAAAAATCCACAAAAGGTACATATTTTCCGAGTGTTCAAGCGGTTATAATCCCTTAAAATATCGCGAACGGAACAAAGGTGTTCTACCGGAGATCCCAACAATTACCTGAGCAAAGTTCAGGAAGAAAAGCTGACGATGCGTCAAGTTTAGACCAGGCAACGGCAGCTGATCCTTGTAGGTTTTCGGCGTCGTCACGTACGCGTGGTACGCCGCTTTCAAGCCCCCGTTGTCCGCAATATTCTCTCCTACGAATGAATTCGATTAACGCCTCGAGATCGCGTACATCATAAATCAATCAGATAGCGATGCATTACCCAAAGTCTGCCGCCCGTTCACGCGCCGACCGTGTATCTCGAAGCTGTTGTACTGCTCTACGAAACACTCCGTTCTATTCTTGAACCTATCTATCGTGGCGTTATTCCACCATTGATTCAAGTTCCCATGTAAATCGTACTCCCTCCCTGAAAATCACAGACACCTCATCGTCCGAAGACAAGCCTCCTCGCATTAATTATTGATCGCATTACCTTGATCGTCAAACGCGTGAGTCAATTCGTGCCCCATGACCACTCCTATACCACCGAAATTCAAGCTAATCGGATTCTGCATATCATAGAACGGACTCTGCAGAATACCAGCGGGGAAAACCATCTGATTCTTGGTAGGCCTGTAGTAAGCGTTCACCGTTGGCGGCGTCATGATCCAAGTGGTCTTGTTCACGGGCTTGTCGAGCTTCTCTAAATTCTTCCGCAGGTTGTACTTGTTCACGCGTATGTTATTCTGAAAGTACTCGTTCTGCTTGATCAGCAAGTCTCTATAGCGCTCGTCGAGCTCGCTAGGGTTGAGAATAAAATCTGGAAAGCCAATCATGTCGGTGATAGCGTTGGCCTTCTCCTCTGCAGCTCTCCTGGTCTCCGCGTCCATCCAATCGAGATTCTTCAAGTTCTTCGTGAAAGCTCTGCGCACTTGATCGATCATCTCCTCCGCCTAGAACCGATAAATATATATCAGAAATGAATATTCCGATCTTTACGCTCATCGAAACTAACCATGGGTTTGCTCTTCCCGTGGAAAACTTCTCTGACGAACATCGCGCCGATCGCGAAGCCCAACGCGTTGCTGGTGTCGCTGACGCAATAACGCCACTGTTCTTCACGCCCCTCCGAACCCATCAACGCCTTCCTCAAACCCTTATAAGCGTCGCGGAAAGGCTTGGACAAGAATGCTGTCAGGGATCTCACGGTTTGCCAAACCAGATAGTTATTCAATACCCTGCGAATGGAAAGAACGGTGAGAGGAACGTCGAGAACTACTCACCGGCTGATTAAACTTACACTTTTCCCTCGTCCGTCTTGTTGTACTCCAACACAAGCTTCGACAGCTTGACGAAGTATTCCGGCGCGAAATTCACGATCATCGTCTTGCTGTTGACCTTCTTGTTGACTAGCCGCGTCGCGTTTTGAAAGTAGTCCACCCAGGACATCTAAAATTACGCGTGGCAGTTATAGAATGCTACGCGTCACCGACAGAAATCCTGCACGTGGAGAGCACTGCTTACGAATGCTGCTTTACGCTGAAGTTCGCTCAACGACATCAAGTTGTAAAGCTTCTCCTCGTCCCTGCGCTCCTCCGGCGGCGTCATGATCTCCGCCAGCTTCGTCTCGAACTCTATCACGTCCTGCATCTGCTTCTTGGTAGAATTCTCCTCGCCACCTAGCAGCACGCCGATCTGCAAACGTGTACGAGTACCTGTACTCGATTCGCCCGTGCACGAGATCGCGAGTTAGACACGGTAATCGTCGGTCGCCTGTTCTACCTTCGTCATGTATTCCAGATAGGCCACTAGCACCTTGCCGTGCTCGGTGACGTTCAGGTAATTGTCGGCGGTTGGCAACGTCAAGCCTCCCTGGTCGATCTTGAAAACAAACGCATTTAGTTAGCCGATGCATCAAGGCCACGGGCGGTCTTCTTCTAGGATCTCTCGCCGCGAAGCTTACTTGTATAATATGCCTGGTACTATTTCGATCGTCCTCGTTCACCGCCCATGTAAACAAACCGTCCATGTTGTAAACGTTCTGCAGAATATGCATGCTGTTCTGCAACGACCACGTGGTTAGATTGAATCTCCCGGAGATGTTCCAGCCGCCGACGGTGTCCAACAGGTCCAGCATAGGTCTCGAGCCGAGCGTCTCGACGGTGTCGTTACCGTCCATGCAGGAGAGGAAGTAGTACTTTGTCTTCCTCTCGGCCTTCGACTTCATCTCGCTGAATGGTTTCTCTATTCAGACAGAAACAGTCGCTCGGTTTAGCTCTGCGCTTCATCTGGCTTATATATTTGCGATTCTACTAGCGAATTACCGAGAACGTTCTTCACCACCAGCTGATTGTCCTGCTCGAGTTTGCCGAACGTCCCCCACATGCTGTTACCGTCCGGAATAGGATTCTTCTTGATCCATCCGCCGCAAGCGTACTCGTAGAAATTGTCACATGGATCGACGGAACGATCTATGCTGTTTATGATCGACGCTGCTACTGTCACGCAGTGCTCCGTTAAACAGTGCGAACCATCTGGGGAAAAAATGTTTATGCATATTCGTTGGTGGATGAGGATTCTTTTGAATGACTACGCAGGGGTGGATTTGTATGTAGGCTGAGAGAGAAATTCGGGGAGAGAAATTGAGAGAATTGCCTCGACTTTTTTAAATTAAGGATGTATTGGATGTAGAATATTAGACATAAGTATGTGAAATTTGAAATACTTGAATAGCTGCGTTTTATGTATAGTTAATCTAGATGTGAGGAACTTGAACGATAGTTGGAGTCTTATTTTTACTCCTAGAATGGTATTCTTCACTTTACAAATGCATTTTCAAGCATTATTTGCTAAACTTTTGCCAGTGAAAATGACATGAATTCACAATTTTCTCAAGTTATAATTTATTTATTTAAAACGGAGTATTGAAAAGAATTTAAACTCGGTATATATTTTCATTTTTCATCTATCCATATACTACATGTAGAAAAAAAATTGGAAAAATTGGTATCATTTCTTCAACATTTTTTCAGCTGTTTTATCTGTCAAGATCGTCTCTTTCTACAAGAGTACGTGTAAAATCAGTGAAAATTAAAATTGTTATAACTCAGCAACCGTATAGTGCAGTGGTCGGTAAACCGCGGCTCTTTGGCCACCGAATTTAATTTAATTTTTATCAATAAATAATTATTCAAAGTACCTACAGTTTAATTAAGACTTAAAACTTGAATTAAAGTTTATTAAGTTAATAAACAGTGTACCTACCTATATAATTCAAGTTTAACAAATTTGTCTCTCAAAAGAAATTTCAACCGTTGTACTGTTAATATTTTTCTCTGTTGACTAATGAGTTTGCCGACCACTAGCATAGCACGTCAGAAAGATTAAAAAGAACAACCTCACAAATTTTCACCAACTTGAAGATACCACTTTGAAGATAGCTCCGATACATCCTTAAAATATTTAATGATAATTATATATAAAAGGGCGGTATACACTTAGGCACCAGATCTCCAAATCCACCCCCGCGACTACGCCGCAATAATGCATGAAAATTCTATCAACCACCCACGTACCTTCCCCATGAGAAGACATATGTAGTATCTGCGCCTCGTTCCAGCCGTTCTTGCTGCTAATCACTACCGACAGCATCACGACCATCAACAACAGGCCGGCGCAAATGATAAAGAGACATCTCTCTAGCGCGCTTCTCGCTCTCCACAGCGACGTGCCCTGCACGAAGCAAAGACTGTATCGCGGCTAGGGTCGTTTAAGCGTGTTAGAATTTTACGACTGTGCACTTTATGTCTTATTGCTAAGATCACCCTATTGTTCGCAGTCGGATCTAACCGTCACAATTGCGCCTGCCGAAATTACACGCGCTACTAACAGATCCAACTGCGAGAGCCTGCAGCTTCTAAAGCCGCCTAATCTTTACATGAACCAGAAACAGATGAAACTTACCGAACGATACCGTATGTGCGTCGCAGATGTGCTGATACCCTCGCTGTTTAAAGCTACAGAGCCAATGCTGCTGCTGTCCTCGTCTTCGAACTCTGCCTGCTTGTACATCATCATCTGCGGGGAAAAACGACCGAGCATTATCGCACAGACGCGCAAGAATAAGCGGTGCCTTTTTTTCACAGCATTAACAAGCACCGACGACGCTCCAGTAATTACGCAAGTGGCTGGTACACAAGATAATGAAATTCGTAGCTCGTAAAACAGTCCCACAGCGCGGTACCTACACGAGAATTATCTTAAACGATATCATGTACTGAAGTTACGAGAGATAATATATTTAACAACTCGAGTCGCGCGACGATGCCTCCCGGTTGCATCGCGGTTTAGAATACCAAGCCTCTGCCCTCCTTCGCGCCCGCCACGCGCCGCGGAATCTCCCGCTTTATGCGTAAATCATATCAATTAACAGACGGCTAGTTCGTCGCCGACCCTCCGCAATGACGCAGAACCGAGCGGACGTCAACGCTAGGCGCGTGCGAGCGTTTTTCTCCGACCGTTTCTTCGAAAGAGGACAGATTGGATGGGAATTCTTGAGCGATCGAATTTTCACGCGCCTCGCGCTCCGGACGTGCCTCGGCCCTCGCGATCCTCGCGTCCGCTGCAATGTGGAAATACTGACGGCGAAATTGCCGCGGCCGGTGACACGTTTTTAGACCAAACTAAAAATACGTACCCTCGAGCCGCCGTGATGGCAAAGCGAATACCAGGGTCGCTCGGACCTCTTGGACCGTACAAATAACATTACCACGCGCGCGTCGCCGCCCGGCTCCGAGCGAAATTCAAAACTTGGGTGACAAGACGCTGATAACTCGACGACACGCAGCGGAGCGGCGCGAGGAACTGACAAGCGGCGGGATTCGCGTATCGCGCGAGATTACGATCCACTAATGTCCCGATATCCCGACCGCGGGGTGGTGGAAGCTTTTCACAGCTCTGATAACGCGGCCGGTTTCCCCCTTGCTCGCGCTACTCTCGCTTCAGCTCTTCGTTCCTCTCCAAAAGAGAATTCGTGCAATTCTATTAAAGCGCGGCACGTTTCGAGACACGTTTCGATTATTAATTAGCTTAACAGGTTGTTGACTAACCGACTATCCGGGGACTGGATGCAATCGAAAGGACCTCTCAACGCTGAAGAATTACGAGAAGCGTGGCGAAGCTCGTGTCAGACACTGCGAGGCGCCCGGCCCGCACGCGTGCAAGCACGAGGATCAACGCGAGCAAGCGCACGCGTGTGCAATCAAGCTGCCCGCTTCGCCCGCTGACGTTCCGGCAGGAAACCGACGCTTATGGCGCCGTTAATACAATTAAAATAATCTTTGCCTGATACTCTTTCGAATCGTTCGAAGGAAACGAGCTGGAAGCACCGCACCGTTCCGAAACAATCACAGCTTTGAATGATTCGTTTCGCCCCCTCGGTTGATAAGCGCCCTGATAAATTGCGGCTGCCTGGTCATTGTCAACGCGACACGGATTCCTAGCTCGTTTATCAGTAGAGATTCACATTTCTGCATGCGGTCCGTGACGAACGTTCATAGAGGAACTTGCTTCTCTGAAAGCCTGGATGTGTGTAATGAACCTTCCTCTAATTCGATTATCCCATGCTCCGATGCGATTCCCGACGCGGATGCAGGATACGTAACTCGCGAATGGACTGATTTATCAGTATTCACCGCGTAGGTACTTGCCGCGGGACCGCTTATTCTAAATAGTACACTAATGAGACCGATCATCTGTAACATTAATGCATTACATAACGAACACAGAGCTCGCTAGAAAGCACGCGCGATGACACTGCATTCGAGCCTGGATAAAATAATAAGGTAAAGCTCAGGGTCGTATCGTCTTTATTAAATAGATCCACCGGATCGGCAACCCCTCGACTCTATTTTCACCCGCAAACACTCACCTTCACCGACATCTTGCCCGGCAGGATCGCGTAATCACCGCACTGTCACTTTAAATATTGATTCGGCTATATCGGGCGCGAACTGGCTCCGAAGACGAGCGGGCTCCAGGACGGCAGAAATAGAGAGAAGGGTGGACAGAAGGTTCGAGGAGAGAAGAGGCTCTTACACGAAACTACCCTCGCTCCCGGGACTATGACATTTTCCAGGGATTTTTGTCACAGCTCCGCCGCTGTATCGGTGTGCCTGGGTTCGCGTGGCTGCCTCTCATGGGGATGCTTCGACGCACCTCGACCCCCCTACCTTCCATCCTCTTCATATTGATTTCCTCCGGGTCTGGCGAGTGCACCTGCCATCTCTTACCGTCGCTTCGCGCTTACCGACCACCGTTCACCATCAAAGACCACCTCTGACCACGATTCGCTTATCAGCGCTTAACTAACACCGATTAATCCATATTCGCGATTCGCCACGTAACTGGTGATTCGCGCGAGCGATCTTCGTTTGCTTTTCCACTTGTGCGATCGGTAATGAGTAACCGTGTTGTAATAACTCGAGGCGGGAGGGGATTGGAGGACTAGGAACTGGGGAAATAAAAGGAGGTTTTTAGCTAGGGCTGGGACCATTCGAATAATTTAATATTCGTATATTTGTGAAATATTCGAATGCTTCGAATAAACTTCGAATATTCGAATGCTACGAATAAACTTCGAATATTCGAATGCTACGACTAAACTTCGAATATTTGAGTATTCGAATGTTATTAGTCGAATACTATTCGAATATTGATGTATTCGAATACTATTCGAATACCGATGTATTCGAATACTAATGTATTCGAATAGTATGATGTGAAGTGGGTCAAAATTAGCTAACAAGATTTCACCCTGACATATGCTCTAAGGACAAATGAACCTAAAGAACTTGATTTATATTTTATCATTCACACCATACCATGAATACATCAGTATTCGAATACTTAAATATTCGAATAGTATTCGAATACTTGAATATTCGAATTATATTCGCCAAATAATTGAGCAACTGAAGTATTCGAGTAATCGAATACCGAAAAAATCGACAAATAGTCCCATCCCTACTTTGAGCGATGACGATCAGAGAGAAATTAGGAAAAAAAATGAAATAAGCTTGAACGAACCCGAGAGCTTCGTTATGTACACCGTTATGTGAATAAATATTTCGTCTTTATTTCAGAAAGACATCCCTCCGCTCGTTTAGGTACAATATACCTTACAGTATGAGTAATACGAATATGATTGCACGTTACGGTGAGAGGATCATTCGGACTAGTTATCGTTAAAGCTATGTAACACGCAGGCTACGCACGCACACAAAATATAGTGATTCCTGAATCTATAGAAGACCCCATGGATCCGGAGCGATACTCGTTATTTACCTTACGCGTTAACATCTCATTCAGACGGACAGTCAAAACGGCCCGTCCCTTAGGATCGGTTACAAAAAATAATTGTTATACAAGTGTATGCACGTATGTGTATATAATATATATATAATTCTTCTTTTTCTTTTTTCCTCTTTTAAGCTAAACACCTTGGCTGCGAGATCGAGTAGCTTGCTTCCATGAGATCGACTGGCTCGCTCCACCCGACGGTAGATTTACCTAACGAACTTCTTATTGGCACGTACGCTGTTTCTTTGGACCGCTGTTAGAATCGAGAACTCAGTCAGAAACTTACAAACGCGACGCGGCACGTCGATCCTGGCTCTCGGCTGCGCTCGGTGCTGCGAGGAACCTCTCTTTCATTTTTCTCCACCAACAGCACCGGCGGAGTCGGCTCGCGTGATCCTTTCGGCTTGGAAAAATAACAGAGAGTTGTGAAAGAAAGAGGGAAGAAGAAGATGCGTTTGCAAGCTGTCGTGACCCGTAAATCCATTAAAACGCAACTTTCCCCGGGCTCTGCTTCCACCTCCCCCGCATTCGCGTTCCTCGCCTCATCATTCGCCACCGCTATAATTCGTAAACAAACTAGAGACTCTTTCGTAAATTACGTGTCTTAAAGTTAAGTACGCCAGTGACAGCTTGATGCGTTTCAAAGGAGATCCGTTTAACCCTTAAATATCGAAAAATTGTATTAAGGTGCACGTAAAAGGACACGCGTGAAAAAACGTACGACGCTGTGCATCTCGGCTCGAGTCTGAGACGGGAGCAGACGGACCATCGGTTCAGCACCATCGTTACAGAAAGCCGCGTGTTTCTGTTTCCCCTACAGAAGATTGCGACGAATTCCCTCCTATTAATTAGAGTATTTTATATGAAAAAGTTTTGGTGGTTCGTAAACGTGCGACAATGTGCGAAGATTAGAAAAAGGTGCTCGCTAACGAGTTATTGGCAATACCGATATTAATGTAGGACGATCAAGTTAAATCGACGGTTTTGTGCGTAACTGGAGTTAGTTGAGCCCGTTCGTTAAAAACAGGGGGACGCCGTAAACGTAATTGAGTGCGCGTTAAACGAATGGACCGTTCACTCGAAACCATGGGAGTAGCGAGGAAAGGTTCACTTTTCGACTAAAGGTTTTCTGGCAGTATCGTGTACGTACGACAGAACAAGATACAACTGAACCACCGCGCGTCAACGAACAAAAACTGCGCTACGCTGACCGCCGCTGGCAGATAATAGATTCAATCGTCCCCGCAACCCGACAAGCAAGTGTTCCCATGGACCTCCCGATCGAAGACGCGAGAAATTTTATTGCATTAAATATCAAAAGCGCTCGACAACTCCGCTCCAACTCCACTCCACTCCGTTCGATATTCGCGGCCGCCTATCCAGGATAACGAGCGTAGGTACATAGTTCGAATAGAAAAACCTTTTTGAATGTAACGCGGCGAGAGACTCGTATCGAGGATAGCTGATAAATCGGAAAAATAGGCAGGATCAACAAGCATATAGGTAGAACGTTAAACGTTCCTCTCTTAGATTCGATAAACACACCGACATCGGAGAACCCTTAAAAAAATAATATTGCACTCGTTCCGTTACATCGATTGCAAGGAAGGAAAAACCTTGGCGGGATATAGAGCGTCTTGGACGTGACGATTTTTTTTTTCCAACTAACCATCGGCCCCGCGAACGAAGCCGTGCGCGGATCCGTACAATAACGTGTATACAAGAATAAGCACCGAGCGGCAATAAAGTTGTTTGCAGTGCTCAGTCCAACGATTTCGATTTCTCTAATCTATGTTTACTTTCAAGATCAGAATTTGTACTGGCGTTTATGAGACGAGAACGACGCGCCTCCTCGCTCTCGACGTTCTCCGCCGAGGACGCCGCGTCGTCGGAAACGAAAGACTCTAATATCACATTATTGGATGGATTTGATTGAAAAGAACTGGCGCTAGCGTTAACCATTCCTCCTACAGGGCTTACGTTACGGGGAGCAACTGTGCTCGCTGGCTCTGTGTTTATAAGCCCGTCGCACGAATGTGGCAAAGTCTTCGAGAAAGCCCTTTGAACGGAATATTCTTCATCTTTCTCTTTACCAGCGTATCTGCCGGTTGCCTTTAAAGACCCGCCGTAGACCCGACGGCTCCTGGAGAACTCCGGCTGCGAGAGATCCTCCGACGAGTTCACAGTCGACTTGGAATCGTTCCTGCGATTCCCCTCGATCTCCGACGCCGAGGGGAGCTCTTCCTGCCCGACGCTCTTCTCAGCTCTCTCGCTGGTACCCTTCTCCACTTTACCGTGCACTCTGGATCGTCCGTTCGATCCCCAGAAGCTTCCCTCTCTGCTACCGTCCGCTGTGCAGCCAACGCCCACCATCATGTACCTCTCCATACTCGGCATCTCGTAGTTCTGATTCTCCGGGTCCGAGGTGTCCGACGACTTGTCCATTGGATACGGGACGTAGTTGGCAGAAGTGCCTTGGTAAATACGATTGAAGCTGTCCGCGGGAAGGAATGGTTGCTCCTGGTAGTTGAATGGGACGCACACGTTCTGCCGGATGGCCGACGTGTCCGTGACGCAGTACTGCGGGAAACGCGCGAAAGGAATTGCTTCCGGATTGTCGAGCTGCCGGGGGCTCGCGCTCCCGTTCTGGTATTGCACGCTTTGGTCCAGACCGCCGTTCAGTCTCGCGGAGGGGTTGCACGCGTACGAGAAGCATTGGGGCACGCTGGTGTTCGGTAGAACGCTCGGCGATTGCGCGTTCACCCGTGCGCTCGAGGACTCCGGTGACGCCGGATTCGATATCTTACCGCGTGTCTGGGCTATCACAGTCTCGTAGCTCGGAGGTGGACCGTACAATTGGTAGTACGGGCAGTTGGTGTCGTTCAGCACCACGCTCATGTTCTGGTAGTGCGCGGACGTGGTCGCGTTACCGTTGTAAGCGGGCACCGCCCCGTTCCTTTGGGGACCTGCAAATGTAATGACGGTATTATAGGTAAGGATCTATAAGGCGGACGGTGAACGGGTCTGATATAACGAAGGCGTACTAGCCTTTCCACATACGATGCAACAACACGGTATTTCTCGCCGAGTTGTAAGTGATGCGAGCCCTCTGACCCTGGCAAGTCGTCCCTCGGAGAGGATTCTGCGTCCGCGTATTGGAAGCCCTGGTCGGGATGGCCGATGCGGCCGCTCTGTACCTCCCTTGTAACCAATATCGATACCACCAACCGCCGCCGGAACACACCAGGAACATGATTATGACCAGTATCCTACGAAAAAAAATCGCATAAATTTTCCACTTCGAAATTCGAACAGAACGATAATACGTCCCACCTACCAGTAATACCATAAATGATGAAAGTGTAGCCCAGGCGATACGCAGCAACCAATACCGCAACAATATTCTGTTCTAGAACACCTGCAAACATTGCAATTATTTTTTTTTTTGCTTTAAATATTCATCGCGAGAATACTTCGAAAGAATATACGAGGTGTGATCCCCGAGGATAGAAGTTAATGTAAAAGTAGCCTGTGATTTAGGACGTCCCTGATCGTGACGCAACCCTGTAATCCCTGTATTATGGCAAGCACCCTAGCATTACGGTAATAAACGTATTAACGTGTAGGAAACTCACTCGTAGTATTTTATTTCGCCAGGCATTTCAGAGGCACAATATTTTGCTTCTGCCTAAAAGAAATGATTGTTTTAAGTCGGCTCGTCGAGTAATAACACATTAATGATTATAGAGAGTTACGAGGAATAAGGATTATTACGAGATACCGAGGCTTTCGTAAAGCTCCAATCGATCGAACAGCGGCACATCGATCGTTCGCACATTGCCGAAAATAAAACACTTGAACGTTCGAGGATTTGAGAGGTGAGTTTCGAAGGGAGAAAGGGGGAGATCGAGTTTTGTTCAACGTTTCGGAGTAAGCGAGCAGTGGGGAAGGCAGGTGAACGGAAACAGATCACTTACGTATATCAAGCACTTCGACGTTCCGGCGAATATCGCCAGCTTTTTCTTCGCGTTCCGTGCCATCTTCTCGATAGATAATCATTCACACTCTCACTCCTAACGAGGAAAAATGAGACTCTCTGACAGGATGTTTTGACATAATCACCATTTCGCTCCGACTGTCATGTACACACAACATTGCACACCACTTATTGATTTCAATTTCGGAACTTCACAATGACGTCATCGGAGTAGCGCAGAGCTACCAACGTGAGGAAGGCGGTTGGATTGGCGCACATGATGCGTCGTTCCAATTCTCCTGCTCGATTAATAGCACGTGATAGCACATTCGGCAACTGCTAATTGTTGTTGCGTGACCTCGCAAGGTTACGAGCGATGTTGAAGAAAAGTACGTACACATTATCGAAACGAAACGACTCAGTTGCCCTCAATGTCGAGGCACGACGATTCATTGTTTACTCGTGGAAAAGTGGATGGTGATTGGTGGGAAAGGACCATCGTGACAAGAGGCATGGCGCCACTTCCACCTCCATGGTTGAGAATTTAAACGACAAGAATCTGTTAAGTAATAGTTTAGAATTCGGAGCCCATTGCGCGCATTGCGGTTTAAAGTTCTTCGTTGACCGATTCCGAAAGTTGAAAAATATCGCACATGACGAGGACCAAACGGTATGTAATCCAGGAATCCTCAAAAACTTTCATAAACCCTTGAAATAACATTTGTCTTCTGTCTTGGCATTTGTTTTGTCGGAGCTCCTAAGCTTAGAGTCATCATTTCTTAGATCGCTTCAGATATAAGTCCCCTTTCTATACTTGTTTAAAGTCCAAATAAATAACTCTTAGTCGAATATTAATCAAGTATACAGGTCAATATAGGGTAGATGTCCCAATTACCGTGCTCTGACGCCGACTTGCTCACGACGGAATTAATTACTGACTTCTCTCACTTTAATTTTGCTGGGTGAAAATTTATATTGATATTTTGAACCTTTCTCTTTATTAAGGCATTTTTTTCGGGTTGAAAATGTTAATTTTTCATATTTTGTTAATTGAAATAAAAATACATGTTTTTGTCTCAGTTACCGTGCCCTGAAAAAATGCGTTGTCCCAATTCCCGTACCCCCAGTTACCGTGCCCTTTTTTGAATAGCGTTCCCGCGGTTAGGTTATGTCTTTCAACTTCGAACTGTTCAAAACATTTTTGGTCTACAAGAGGTGTTTTTATGTAAAGTTTAATACGGCTTTTTCATTACAAAAGCAAAATATGCAAATATAAATTTTCGTCTCGTAACTAAAGCCAGCATTGAAAATGTTAATTATGTTAAAATGGAGGGAAAATAGAATTGGATTTAGCAGTTGCAGAGGGAGCCAGTGGGTTTCGAGGGGCACGGTAATAGGGACAAGCGTCAAATTCCTGTCCCAATTACCGTATTCACTTTAAAAATACGAAAACGTTTCAAAAGTGCTCATTTGGCTATTTTTTAATAAAATTTGAACCTTTTATGATATAATAAACACTTTACATGAGTGCAAATCATGATAATTATCAATTTATTCACTTCTGTAAAGTACGTGTTCTTACAGTTTCCGGTAAGGATTTAGGTAAATCCATCGAAATCTTCATATGCATTTTTAAATTTTTTTTTATTATGCTTTAGTTGTTTAAAAACGCAACCTTCTCGTTTGTAATACATACATTAATAGTTTAACTTAATTAAAAAAATTTCTTTCCTTATTTATTTATGCGAGTTTTTTGTACGGCTTCTTTAAGTGCAAAAGCACGGTAATTGGGACAGGGCAATACAGTAGAGCGTCAATTATCCGAACTGCTTGGGACCGAGGTGGTTCGGGAATCCGAATTATTCCGATAACCGAACAATTCGAAGAATGAAGCATGCATGTACTTTACACAGTTTATAACTATAGGAATTACACTTAAAATTATTTATTAAATACAAGAGTACTAATGCGTTAATTTATATTACGCAAAAGTCAATCAATCAATCGGTACCGCTACACTGGTTCGAAGAAGTGGGGATGCAGGGCTGGTTCAGATAATCGACGGTTCAGATAGTTGACGCTCTACTGTACTATAACTAATAGAATTAGAAACGAGAACATTCGTTATGTTTAAAGGAACAGAGAAATGATGGAACAAAAAACTTAATGAATTTTATATATTTTATTTTTATTCTTCCATTAAATAAACTTAATGAATTTTATTTTTATTCTTCCATTAAATAAATTTAATGAATTTTATATATTTTATTTTTATTCTTCCATCAAATAAACTTAATGAATTTTATATATTTTATTTTTATTCTTCCATTACAGTGCGAAGTAAAATGCTGAAAATCCAACAGGCCAGCCAGGCACTATGTCATAAACTGCGCACTTGCAGGAACAAGTGACGCTTCTCACAATTGAAAGAACATTACCGAAAATGTTTCTGTTGTGGCAAACGCTATACAGACTATGCAGCTGCATGAAAAAGGGCATGCAGTGCAGATGATCCTGTCATTGCAATAATACCGTTTGCCAGAATCATGTAAATAACTTTCTCGTGCTTTTACAATTGTACAAAATTTTTATTGTATGTTAACCCTACTGCGATGGCAGATTTTACTTCAATATGCTCTTGTCTTTGTCTAGGTCTCTGTCCTCTTAGGTCCACTTGATTAACTCTATCAATGAAACTCATGTACTTTCTAAGAACTCTATCTCTTTCTGCAGGTATATATACTTGAATCACGGGCAATAAAGGAGAAGAACATTTATATCATTGTAAAATATATTTCTTTTTGTAAAGTACAGGGATTATATGTTGACATGTTTTATTCATTTGCTACACATAAATAATTCTGGCACCAGGGCGGTTCCCTTAACTGAATCAGTATCAATTACGACATAAAATAGAGAATAAAATAGTTGCAAAGAATGCTCGTCACAAAGAGGCCTTCGCTCTGTCCACTTCTACGACGCAATCCTCCGTCGTAGTTTCCGAATTCACTATAGACCCTGATTTACTATCTCGTTGCGTGGACATCAAAGTGTAGCTGATTTTGAAATACTTCTTTAGGAATGGAACATATATGCGTCGAGAGCTACAATAGAAACCTATGCAGCATAACGCCATGACAATTAGTGTGCCAAGAATGGTTATCCTGCAAATAAAGTCCTCCGTCGGTAACGTTATTCGTACGCCAGTCGAGCGAGAGAAATATCGAACCTACGTCAAAATTAAAGAACTGAAATCGGTCTCCTTGCAGCAAGTGTTGTCGTCGCAACAATACTCCCATGATTCACACAAGCCCCAAATGCAATAATGCAACGAACTCTGAAACGTGATTAACAGGTTTAGCGGGTAGTACATTTCTATGCAAAAAATATTTATAAAAACTGTACTTCGCTGAATGAAACACGCGACAAGAAACATAAAAGGTTGATTTACCATTGAGGAAATGTAGATTAAACAACTATTTTCACATGACAGCTGATACTGTCAAAACAGAACCATAAACTACAAGAATATTGGACACGGCACGGAACAGTTGGAGGAGTGTTCTGCTTCGTTTTCAAGAAACGAAGTTAATCTTCAGCCAATATCTGATTGGTAGAAAATGTCTTAACACAGAGTGCGACAAAGGAGCGCAGTTGTTGCAGGGCCGGCTGGGAAATCTGGTAGCTTGAAGTGTTTTTACGGGGTTTGGTGCCCGTGGAGCCTTGAAGAGCTCTGCTTGCGAACGTGTTAAGTTAAATGAACTAAATCACTTGAAATAAATAACTCAAAACTCAATGAACTTAATAAACTGAGACTAAATTAAAATGGCAAATGATTCAGAATTATTTAGAACAGAAGGAGGAAATTTTATAGAGATCAAAACTGGATTGATTGTAACACGTCAGGGTTGTAACAAGGTCAATAACGAATTGAGAGGCGAAGAAAGAAGCTTCTTCGTACGTTCCTCTTTTTTATAAATACAATGCTTTATGCTTTCGAACGTTTTGGGAGGAGGCGAAGACTAATATCTAATGTTGCAAAGTTCATCCTTAACTCTTTTCTAATAAATTCAAACTTCGCGCTTTAAGAGCTTGCATTAAACGCCGCTAGAGCGAGGATCGCAATACAGTCAAGGGCAAGTTCATGTTCATTCATTTTTCACAATTTATGACCGTAGAAAATAATAAGTCGGTATTGAACTGCGTTGAACTGGACGCTTTGCACGTGGGATCGTTGGAGTGTAAAACGATATTACAAAAATGGCATTGAATCCGAGCACGAAGCATAAAATTGCGATTGTTTTAAATGTAACCAAAGTCGTGTTCCACTGGGGCTTCATTCCTGCCGTGTTATTTTTAGGTTAGGCTCGTGTTTCTTTATGAATTTTAAGTTACAATATACAATAATTGTTTTTACGTGACATAGTAATATGGGGCAAGGATGAATAATCGAATCGTTAATTTTCTAGGATTTAGGAAAGGTGCTGATCCAGGCATGCCGAAATTATCAATTATGAAGTAAGTTTTGTTGAGAACATACTTCTGCATAAAACAATCCATTTCTTCGTAGATCATAGAATTATTATATATCCATTGTTTACTCTACAACAAATGTGATTTTATATTTCAGCTTACTCTGGCAATAAATTCATCCGTTTCAATACTGTTTCATTTCATTCTCTACAATATTCCTATTGCTCATGACACACTTCCTTGTGTTTGTTAAGTTTACAATGTATCTTAAGTTAAGCAGTTATAAAAATTAAAAATCATTAACAAGAAAATGTTATTGTTGAACGAAATAAATATTTCCTAACTATATCCTGAAATATACATTACTTCTACCTTCCATAGGAAATTTTAGGTTGGCGAAGGTATGAAAAGTTTAAGTAAATGTTCACCAAGAATGAACGAATACTTATAAAATCGTGGTTAGCACGGAAAAAGTGTTTAATAAGTATTTTAATTTTTGCACGCCGATTTGACCGATCTCACGATCAGTGCATCCACACCTTCAAACAAAAAGCGTTCCCATTTCTTACGGTATCTTGTCGCCTATAAAATTTCAGAATTATATTTCTCTCTTTACTGTAACCATTACCCAAGAGAACTCTCGTCCGTAATACGACACAGAATAAAATTGTCGGGAATTAAGAATTTTGCGGGAATGTAGGATCGCGTTGGAATTTGGAATACGAATAGCGAGGCGGAGGCAGACGAAGGGACAGCTTGCGAAACCGTTGACGCGTCGTTTGGTTGGTAACAGTGGCACCTAACCTGTCAGAATTAAAGCAGCAGATCGCAACTGTGGTCAGTTTTTGGGCACGTAGGTACAAGATTTTAGGTTCGCGGATCTGCTGTGTTCGTCGCCGCGGAGAGCACAGCCCTAAAGAGCAGAGGCGGTGAAAATTTCTCGTTGAATCGCATGTAGAACGGAGTAGCGGTGATCGTTAAAGGTGGCCAGCACATTTTCACGAGAACTCCCTTGTCCAACCCTGCCTGTTATGCGGTGGTGAACGTCGACAGGTGAGTGCGCGTTTTCTGTCTCACGATAACACTTCCCTCGTTCTGCCGATGAAAAAAAAAAAGTATCCTCTCATGGCGACGGACTACACTGCTGTTATTTCTGCCGATTGCTGTTTCGTGGATCTTCAATAGTGACGGGTGGTAGTGTTGTAGCACGAAGATTTGTGATGTTCCGAAGTTCCCTGACGAAAGATTCGAGCTACTACTAACGATGCGCATCCTGATGTAACTACATCGGTATGGACCTTTCGATTACCGACTAACCTTCCCCGTACAAATCATTTTTTCACGGATATCTTTGCATTTCGTTCGATCCACGATCTCTCCCTTCTAACGCTCTTTGTACACACGCACGCAAGAAAGTTTCATGCTGTTTTATTTATAGTTTTACAAAGCAGTTTTCAACAGCCTCGAGTATGTGCATAAGCAAGTAGTTGTGACATCGATATTGCGAAACTATCGATGGCTCTTTAGAACCATCGGGTGTAATGCATCCCTACGATTACTTGCAGCCACCAGTCTCGATTCTCTTTTTTCATTGTCGCTCGGTACACGTCCAATAAAATACCTCTAATAAAGTAACATTGTTACGTCTGTGGAAATGGAAGTAAACCTACACCCACCATTGTTCGATGTTTGTTTTAATTTCTTAGCTCTCATGTATTTAACGTTAATCCGGTGTCGAATTTACAGTAATATTTACCCCTGTTTTTCCCACAGAAATTATAGTAGGAAGTAGTAACAGTGACGCTCACTCGACAAGCGTATAGAAGTAGGATGTCAGGGCATAGAGGCGGTGGAGGGGCTGGGAGTCACCAAGGAGGCCCGACGGGCCTCAAACAAATAGATTTGGATCAAATCTGGGGAGACCTTCGCGAGGGCATTGAACAAGTTTATAACAGGCAATGCATGTCTAAACCGAGATACATAGAATTATACACGTATCCTTTGCAATCGTTGATAGAATTAAGTAGAGAATCGTTGCCGGAGATACGATAAGTTCCTTAATGCCATTTAATATACCAGACATGTATATAATTACTGTACAAGTGTTCATCAGCAAATAAATAGAACATCAACCAAGAGCAAAAAGGGACAAATTTCTCAAGGAGGTGCACAGTTAGTTGGGTTGGAATTATATAAACGTTTGCGTGATTTTCTTAGAAATTACCTTATTAGCTTATTGAAGGTAAGCGCATTTTCGTTAATAATAACTCTCCGTTGATGTAAGAAAGGGGAATTAATTGGTATAATAAATTTTCACGCAGCACGGTATCGATTTGATGGACGAAGATGTCCTGCAATTCTATACGAGGCAGTGGGAAGAGTATCAATTTAGTAGCAAAGTGTTGAATGGAGTATGCGCGTATCTAAATCGTCACTGGGTGCGCAGAGAATGCGAAGAGGGTAGAAAAGGAATTTATGAAATTTATCAGTTAGCTTTGGTTACATGGAGAGATAACTTATTCAAGCATTTAAATAGACAAGTAAGTTATTCGATGGAACTTATGAATTGCATGTATGTAAATGGAATTTAAACGCAGAAGAGGGACTGAAGCTAATGTTCACCTATGCTTTAGGTTACGAATGCAGTGCTTAAACTGATCGAACGAGAGCGCAACGGCGAAACAATAAATACACGATTAGTCAGTGGTGTAATTAATTGTTACGTAGAGTTGGGTTTGAACGAGGAAGATCCTGTTGCTAAAGGACAAAATCTCGGCATTTATAAAGATTCATTCGAAAATGTCTTCCTCGAGGATACAGAAAGGTTTTACACTCGCGAGAGTTCGGAATTCCTCAGGCAGAATCCAGTAACAGAGTACATGAAAAAGGTTGGAAAGAGAAACTTTACTATTCTCTCGCTCCTTTCCAGACGAATTGTTTACAGTTGCTATTTTCTCCACAGGCGGAGCAAAGATTACTGGAAGAACGAAAGCGGGTTCAGGTATATCTACATCAAACGACTTACGAGCGATTGGCAAAAACGTGCGAAAGAGTGTTAATTGAGAAACATTTAGACATATTTCATTCGGAATTTCAAAATCTCTTGGATGCTGACAAAAATGCGGATTTAGGTAGAATGTATCAACTAGTAGCGAGGATAACAAACGGCCTTGGTGAATTGCGAAATCTTTTAGAAGGTCACATAGCCAATCAAGGGCTAGCGGCTATTGATAAATGTGGTGATTCCGCAGCTAACGTAGGTTTTATATAGAAATTTCTGATTACCGTAATCCTGCCAATGTAACTTCACACTTGTATCCTCTTTGTAGGATCCAAAGGTTTACGTAAACACAATCTTGGAAGTTCATAAAAAATACAATGCTCTAGTGCTTGTCGCATTTCACAATGACAGCGGTTTCGTGGCAGCTCTTGATAAGGCCTGCGGAAGATTTATTAACAGTAATTCGGTAACTAGAGCAGCGAATAGCAGCAGTAAATCGCCGGAACTATTAGCGAAATATTGCGATCTTCTGCTGAAGAAGAGTAGTAAAAACCCAGAGGAAGCAGAACTTGAAGATACACTTAATCAAGTTGTAAGTATAAATTATTTGGAAAAGAAAAAATTCCAGTGAAGCAGCGATAATATTGTTACTTTCTCATCCTAGATGGTAGTATTTAAATATATCGAAGACAAAGATGTGTTTCAAAAGTTCTACAGTAAAATGCTGGCTAAACGATTGGTGCAGCACATGTCGGCCAGTGACGATGCAGAGGCTTCTATGATCTCGAAATTGAAACAAGCTTGTGGTTTTGAGTACACTTCGAAATTACAACGAATGTTCCAGGTACTGTATTGTGCTGTACATTTGTTTCTCATGAATCTGTATTAATTACATTGCACAATGACTTCTCCCATAGACAGCTGATCTCACGTTGTTCATTAATATATGTCAACATTATATAACATTATAATTGTAGCAGTCTGTCCACAGGATATTGGAGTGTCTAAAGACCTAAACGAGCAATTCAGAAGACATTTGACAAACTCTGCAGAACCACTGGATATAGATTTCAGTATACAAGTACTGTCTTCTGGCTCATGGCCGTTCCAACAATCTTTTACCTTCTCATTGCCAACAGAGGTAAATTCACTCGTAAAGCAGTTTAATTTAAATTCAGAAATAAGGTGTATACTTAACACAACATTTCTGTATTGCAGTTAGAACGATCTGTACATAGGTTCACTACATTCTACAGTTCACAGCACAGTGGAAGGAAGTTGAATTGGCTATACAATATGTCTAAAGGAGAGTTACATACAAATTGTTTTAAAAACAGGTAAAAATATAAGTTAGAAATTTGAAGGAATTTTTCCATACTCACACGTGGAATCATTTTCATGATTCGACCATAGATACACACTACAAGCATCTACCTTCCAAATGGCTGTTCTATTACAATACAATGGATCCACAGTATGGACAATACAGCAGTTGCATGATGCTACGCAAATAAAAATGGATTTCTTGCTTCAGGTAATGCACTAACGTTAAAAGCCACCGTGAAGAAAAATTTATAAACTTTGTCTACAAACCGTAATTACTTTCGATGTTTTACAGGTCATTCAAATACTTCTGAAAGCTAAGCTATTAACAGCAGCTACAGACGACGAAGCTGAACTGACGCCACTATCGACAGTGGAACTTTTCACTGGATATAAAAAGTACGTTTAGCTCGCGACGCGTGATAATTATTTCGTTTTAAATTTCTACCGGCTCGTTGTTTCCATAACAGTAAGAAGCTGAGGGTAAACATTAATATACCAATGAAGACGGAATTGAAAGTCGAACAAGAAACGACGCATAAACATATAGAAGAAGATAGAAAACTTTTGATCCAGGCAGCAATCGTTAGAATTATGAAAATGAGAAAAGTATTGAAGCATCAGCAGCTGGTAGCTGAAGTGTTGAATCAGTTAAGCTCTAGGTTCAAACCGAGAGTACATGTTATTAAGGTAAGTATAAACGATCTTCTTCATTTCTTATGACTTTGAATTGGAAAATCGTTTATGGGACGACAAAAATCTATGAAGCACATGCGCTTTTTATTGTACCAACTTATCACGGCACGATGTTGGTGTGTTGGCTTGAGATGTGCGAAAGTTATCATAAATGGGAAGAGTGTCGCTTTAACACAAGATGGTTCTGCTATTTCAGAAATGTATAGATATTTTAATTGAGAAAGAATATCTGGAGCGTACAGAGGGTCAAAAGGATACTTATAGCTACCTGGCATGATCAAGTTGATCTAGGACAACGATACAGCAGCAACCATATACGCGAAAGAAAGATGACTCTCCGCTCTCATTGCTACGTACAGTCACAATATTTATTTAAGTCTCGTATTTTGAATCTCGTATATTACCCTTGTACATGGATGCCCTTGTACCACGTTATCCCTCTGGTCGCATTTAGAGTCTGGTTTTTATAATATGTTAATAAAATCATTTCATAGTCAAGCTGCTAGGTGTGTTACTGTCTGTGCCGCCTCCGACGTACGCTGATAACGCTACTGTCTTCGATACAGTGTCGCGTTACGAGGCGAAAGACGCACTAGTTTGATTTTTAAACGGCGAAATGAAGCATTTTTAAGCGCGCAGGCTCGTTCGCGAATCGAGAAAAAAATAGGAGACTAATCGTGACAAAAGTAAAAATGAGAAAAAAAAGAACATTCTGTGAATAAAATACTGTTAAAGAGAAAAGTTCAGGGTACATCATACGTCATATTAACCAATAACAGTGAAAGGCTGGAGAAATGCATGTATTTCCTTGCTTTTTTGGGGAGGGAGGGGAGAGAATTTTGTAAAGAACATTATTCGGGTATGTCTTTTCTGAGTGTGTAACATAAGACGAAGATGTAATTTCACTAGCTATTTATATTACAAAACACGGAACACGTAAATTCGTGTAAGCACATAGATAGTAATGCATTTTAGCAATTATAAAAGTTCTACTAGTTATCACGCGTATAAGGAACAAAATTTTATACCAGTGAATAAAAAGAACTGCCCTAGCCATGTAAAGATTGAGTTGTTCTTTCTTACAGAGCGAGTCTCAATTCGAAATGGATTTTTCTAACAGCTGGCAGTGCTTGAAAAAAAAGAGGCATATGATTTTTTTTTATTTATAGATAATTTCTAGTAAGAATAACAATTGAACGATTTATGACTCATTATGTAAAGATCCTAAAACATTGACTAAGGAATATGTATCGTGTACATTACCATACCTAAAGCTTAAGATGCACGTTTCTGCTGTTAAGCAAAAGCAACGTTTAAAGTATGAGACTAATGAAAAATTCTCCTTGTTAACGATAGCTGTATCAAACTTTCCGAACATTACTCAGATGTGTTCGTCAAATTTATATCTTTTAATAATTAGAACACGTTAGATGTTCGAAGTGCAATATAAAGCGATATGGAAATTTGTTGTACGGTTCGATCGAGCGCAGGTATTAAATTAAGCAGTGACTTAAATTTCACGTTCGAAAGAAAATGACGGTGGTTACTAAATTTAATGCTATTGATATTAAAAAGTAATACAACAAAAATCACTGTATATACATACATATGCATATATAACTGTAATGCTTGCAAATATTATCACCATTTTGCGGTTGATTTATGAGAAATCCAACTTGTAAAAAGCCTGAGAAGCAACAGTCTTGAACTGAAAGTTATAATTAAAAGAGAAAAGTGAGAAAAGTGTATTAAAGCTTACTTGAGGGTGAGTAACAACATCTTGATATTTAATTACAAGAGAGAAAAAAGCATTAACTTAAGCATTGTATTTTATTAAATAAAATGTACTACGGATTCGAACAGTGAGACGTTAAAGCAAAATTATTCAAAGTAGGTTGTGCGGGACGCGTTAAGTTGAAGATGCGGATATGTGTATCGCCTTTATTCAGTTTCTTGTGATACTTGACATCGTTTAATTAATTCCATATGAAAATTTCTAGAATACATTCGATTACTCTCGTAAGTTTAGGAAACACACAACGGTACATTATTTAAGCTAAAGCATACAGAATTCTCTACTGCGAGGATGAAAATTTGTAAAATGCATGTACCATTTGATGGAAAAATAACATCGATGTTTTCAGAAATGTTTGAATGCTTTAAATTTCAGTGTGTCCCAATAACACGTTATATACGGATGAAATCGAAACAATCATCTTATAAATATTAATTGTGGAACACGTTAATATCTTGGATTTTTGTACATACAGTCAAGATTGTTCGGTGTTGTTAATTTCTGTTCCTCGTGCACAAAATAGGACTTACCGAGTAAATAAGTGGGACAAACCATTTGACATTGTCTGATACGAAAACTTAAAATGAGTGATACTTGTAATTTTCTACCACGTTCCTTTTTTAAAAACGTAAAACGAATGTAATAATAAGAATTTCATTCAGCTGCCATGATTTCCATGGTGGCCGTGAATTATATCTTTTAAGTTTCGCTTCGAAACTTTTTATTACAGATCCTATTAACTATGTACGGCGACCAAGTAATTTAAACGATTATTTCATGATTTAAAAGTATATTTATTTCGAGTAACAAAGTGTCTTGAATCAAAGATGAAACTTTTAAATTTCATAAAGAGACTCAGACAGGTGATTCATGGAATAAAATCGTGTAAACCCATTTTCTGTGAAAAGTACTGTTAAGAAACACGTGTTGTAATATAAAATTGTATAAAATGAGTGGCTATGAAGTGGAATTATTCCATTTCTCGCAGTGTATAAATTGTAGCAGTCATTCAATAAATGTTTCATATACAATTTATCACAAGCACTCAGGTTTTTGGCTCCAACAGTCTTGAAAAGTCTTCTTTTGTGAAGTTTAATTGTTTAATCACCATTAAGCATGCCTGGAAAGATACATAAGTAAAATAATTTCTTTCGATATATAAAAAAAAAGAGAACAAATTAAGCAGGTACGTACGTTTTGCTTCTTTAAGCTATCTATGAATAACATTTGTTTTTTAAACACTTGTATTAATTCTGAAAGTTGTTTTCCTAGATTGTTAACTGTACACCTTTCACCTTCCTGCAGTTTCCTAATTTGATTTCTTAATTCCTAAATGTAAATGAAACTGTATAAAGATCAAAGAGCGTACAATAACTTTCTCGTTTACATTAAACACGCATTGTACCTTTTCCTCCATTTGAGAGCATTTAAGGGCATTTTTGAGTTTGTCATTACTCTCCAAAGATCTATTTAATCTTGTACTATAATTATTCGACTGCTGAGTCAGGGATTTTATTTGCTTCTGAAGTTTATCTAAATCCTGTTAAAAAAATCTGTCTTATAAATGCATTCGACGATACATTAAATCATTATCATTTAGTAGTTTATACTTTTGTTATATTTGAATTTTCAGTATTCTGTGTTTGGTACTGGCACTGCAATTCCTTATTGCTATTCTCTAACTTTTTAATCGTGTCCTTCAGCGATTCAATTTCATTTTGGGACTTAACTTCGAGTCTTTTATGCTCTGTCTCCAAATCCTTGTAACTGTTGCACTGCGATGTAAGAAATTATTTAAAAGCTAATCAAGTAATTATTCCCGATTGTACGCCAAGTTTTACCTACCTTCTTTTTGTATTCAAGGTGTACTTTATGTAATTCACTTTGCAGTACATCTATTTTAGCTTTAAGTAAATTAACAATGGTTTTATTTGCCAAGTTTCCTTTAAGGGAAATCTCGTCTTCATGATTCCTTTGTGCTTCTATTCTCCTGTAAGCCATAAATAATATTAAAAATGGAATTGATATCGCTAAACGCGTTTCCTACTTACAATTTCGACGATGAATCTTGATTATATATATACGGCAAGGATGCATTTCGCTTGACCGAAACTTGCAAATTATCTTCTTTCCGCGTTATTGCGTTCTCCGTGAATTCTGATCTTTCATTTATAAAATTTCTATACTGCGTTTTCGAATCGCGAATCGAACATCCACTGTCGTACGTGTTTATAATATGTTCTACCTTCTTCACTAAATCACACGCCTTCTGTTCGAGCTCTTTATTCAGTTGACGGAACCCTTTCTCTTTAACTAAGAAATCCTCTGTCATCTTTCAGGGCGATTAATTATGAAAGGGAAGGTACCGTTTTACTCGCTAATTCAATTTATTGATATTGCTTCTCTATTCTCTTTCAATAATTCGTAATGTCTGTATTCTGTTCGACCACCTGTTTATTATTTGTTTATGAAGTCGCTGGTAGTACATCGTCGGCATAAAGAGCGGCAGTTTTTCGTTTTCAAACCTATGATCGTTTTACGAAGCTGGTCGTTACAAGGAAGCGTTAAAAGTATCAATATCGCGTGCAACGCTGAGAATTCCTTGACGAACAGAAATGACGGCGCGTTCAATTTTACAAGGTATCATTTATTCGTGTCAGTGGAGATAATTGTCTAAGAAATTTGGCGGTCTTTCGCAGTGACAGCCCATGCATGAATTCCTGACGAACATTGCATTTTCTTTCGTAACTTCACCCTCGTAATAACTCTCGTAATAACCATAAGTTCGCCGATTACGAAACATACTTTTATTATACACGATTCGGGAAAATCCATGTTATCAATTATTCTTCTGTTTGTAGTTTTCGATCAGTATCAAAAGGCCCGTTTATTCTTCGTCCAATCCATCTCGGATTTTGCTTCGAAACCGGGCAACGTAGGATGTTTAGAAGCTGCTGGAGCCCTGGATCTTTTGCGGCCTTTACTCACAGACGCTGTGCCGTCGATTCAACACATGGCAGCTATAGCTTTAGGGAAAATTGCAAATAACGATTATAGGCTAGCGCAAGCTCTCATAAGAAAGGATATTTTGCCTCAGCTATTGAAGAATATCGATAAACAAAATGTATGAATGTAAGCACTTTAGCTTTAGCAAAATTCTTTCTGTTTTTCATTGAAACGTATACAGTTTACGCCACAGAAACCGTAAGAATTGGTCGTCGAAACATTGAAGCACATTTGTTGCAGAAATTTTATAAGAAAGCAGCCCTCTTTGTTATACGCGCGATCGCTAAACATTCTCCTGAGTTGGCGTCCACGGTGATCCAAAACAATGGATTAGAGATCGTTACGCTTTGCTTGGAAGACTTTGATTCCGGTGTCAAAGAAGCTGCGGCTTGGGCGTTAGGGTATATCGCGAGGCATAACAAGAGCTTAGCTCAAACTGTAGTCGACGCAGGTATGTTTACCGTCGTATATTATGTTATCGGTTTAGAAACTTATGCGTAAATCGTTTTCTTTGTAGGCACTGTACCGCTGGTGGTCCTGTGTTTACAAGAACCTGAATTATATTTAAAGCAAATTAGCGCATCTGCTTTGTGCGATATAAGTAAGCACGATAAAGATCTCGCCGAGACTGTCGCCGATGCAGGAGCGATTCCCTTTCTCGCTAGGACTTTGTCCAATCCTGATCCGAAATTAAAGGTGAAACAGACTCTTGTGTTACATGATTTTGTAATGTAACATTCTAGTTCTTAATGAAATATGTATAGCGCCAAGCCCTTTTGGCACTGAGCAACATCGCGAAGCATACGGTAAACCTGGCGGAATCTATTATCGAAGCTGAGATCTTTCCCGATGTTCTCTTACATATGGGACATCCCGACGAAGGTGTTAACAAAGCTGCGGCAACATTAACCAGAGAAATTTGCAAGCATTCGTTAGAAGTAAAACAACTAGGCTTCGGCTATTTTATCTCGAACTAATCGTACTTTCTTCTAGATGGCCCAGCTTATCGTAAACATCGGTGGTATCGGTGCGCTTGTGGAATTAATTAATACATCGAAATTAACGGTCAGATTACCTGCAATAATGGCACTTGGTTATATCGCTGGACACTCGGATCAGTTAGCTATAGCAGTTATAGGATCTTCGGTATGTCGCTGTAATGTTATCGTTGTCATCGTATTGTAAGAAATATATTTATTGCAGGGAATCGTTCTCTTATCTACCGTGTTGCACGAAGAAAAGGACGATCATATGCTTGCTATCACTACGTGGGCGATCGGTCAAATTGGGAAACATACGTCGGAGCATGCGAAAGCAGTTGCAGTTGCAAATATCCTTCCAAAGCTGTTAGCGGTAAGTGAAAATATTTTTTATATTATTCTGACTTGTGCAGTGTTTTTAGTTTACGTGTAACTTTCAGCTGTACATCGATCCAAACAGCTCGGAGGATCTTAAAGCGAAATGTAATTCAGCGCTCAAACAAGTACTACAACGATGTATGTGTATCGAATCATTGGAACCATTGGTACACGATTCACCACCTAACATTTTAAAGTATGTGCTCGGACAATTCAGTAAGGTAAGGAACACAACGGTATTTTAACTTGTATATAATTCTTTACTTTATACATATTCTTTACAAGTTGTACTCGGAACTTACAAGCTAGAACATAACGATGCAATAAATGACATAGTTTCTCTATTACAATTTCTAAGTAAAAATACAAATGTTTGTGTTTTATTGTTTATCACATAGTGAACTAAGTTATAGAAACCAATAATAGTAACGAATCTTTCTGTACCAAATACAAAGTATTATATCAAACATCGTTAAGCTATAATGTTGCTCTACTAAAAAATTGGTCAAGCAGTTGTATAAGTGGTTCTTTCTTATCATATAAAACCTATTATACCACAAACAATGTTCTATTAGAATCCGAATTTTGTGATATTATTCTGATACACAGACAATACAATGGCATATTCATTATCCGAATGATTTCTCCTTGGGATTCCCACAATTCGTTTTGTCCACTTTTATGCGTGTTAAAGACAGCGCAGCTTTTAATTTCACTCTCATCAACATAGGCATTAAATATGACATACTTCTATTGAAAAGTAATAATATGCTTGGATATGCTGCACGTCATTGTATTCGTTTGACAATCAGATTAATAGACAGTAAAGGAAATCGTTAGTAGCATAAAAAGGTCTGAATCGTTCCTTCGGTGCTTCTCTAATAAATAGTATGGCACGTTTGAAGTCCCAAAAAAGCACATTTCTCAGTCTTACGACAGTAAATAGTTGGGCTAAAGTACAAGGACGTTTGAATCGTTAAGAGTTTTTTTGCGTAAAAATTTTAATTCAATTATGCAATATGTAAATATACTTTCGACCAAGCTACTTCTTAGTTGCATCTATTGTACCATGGTATATTTTCTAATGGCAGTATTCTTTATATAAAGATACCAGTTGTACAAAAATTGTAGATATAGATAACAAAGAATCGTTAAGTTAGAAGTAAATTTTAATCATCGATCAGTGAAAAACTTCAGTTTATGAAACTGTTGATCAATAAGGCATTGATTTGATATTTGCAATCATACATTAATGTAATGTACAAATCTTAATATTATGCGCTTTGAATCATATTTTTGATAAATGTTAAGCTCATGGATCATAGCACTAACAGTAAATGCAGCTGCATTCCGAAAGAGGACTAATTTTTTTTCACAAATTCTCGTTCAAATTGTATAGTTACTTTTTATACAAGCGTAAGTGCAAGCAATAGATAATGCCAACCGATTAACAATATTTAGTTAGTCTTCCATTTGTATCAAGTATTTTTTTCCATCGAGAAATTTTAACAAAAGCCGCCTCGATTAGAATGAAAGAAAATAGTAAGGGATGCATTGACGAGATCAACCAAAGATAATTACAGTCGGGAAACACCTGTTGCGGTGATTTTTATACTTGAGAAATGTTTCTTCTACGATATAAATCGGCGTGAGGAAAAGAATAGATGAAAGTAATCAGAGCTCGAAAGTTTCACCAAAACTTTTGTTGCATGACAATTTCAAAACGTAAAGCAATTAGAGCATACACTCGGTTCAGAGCATGCAATCTGTCCAAGTATCTCTGAAAAATGAGAGAAAAGAAAATAAATATGTTATATACCGCTATATTTAAAATACAAATATAAAAAATGAATAGAAATGACCAATTAGTTTTATAGCAATATATTTAAATTATCTATCTTGTAATAGTAAGATAAAACATTAATGCCTTTCCTTCAATGTTTTCTACGATTTCGTATCACTTAGAAAATCTTGCTTTGTAAAAAGTAGAATGTACAATAATTTGTGCCGGTTTTAATTTTCTAATATCTACGAATAATACGTGACTCTTCTATTGTGCTACTACAAAAGAAATCTATATACTTGTTATCAATATACAGCGCTACGGAAATTACATATGATACATTCATATAATAATCCTTCTGACTGACTCCCAAGTACATAAAATCACGCCTCCAAGAAGCACGAATTCATGATCTACGTTCTACATAGTCATCATGGCAAACAAACGAACATAATATATAACACCTGCACGTAATTAAAAGATAAACATTTACCAAGGTATTACCCTGCATAAGATAAGATTCTACTTAAGCAATATAATTCATGAATACCAAATCGAAAGCGTTATTCTGCTCATAAACGAAGGCAGCTTATTAATGTTAATCGCGAAGACGTGTTCATTTATATCGATAGCTAAGTTATATCCAAATTTCTTTTTACAAAGCAACAGCATTATTTATTTATTATTATCATCATCGTCATCGTTATCGTCGTCAAAATAAAAAGATAAATATAATTTACTAGTCCACTCGTGTAACAAAATCATTATTTTACTCATCATTGTCATCGTTGGGTTTAATGCTAGCATAATTGTTCATGTTTCTATTCACCCTCAGCATCTTGAGAAAACTGCCTAGTACAAGTATAGTCTTCCTATGCCTTCTGAAGATTCCAGCGTAGAGCTCTTCGCGTACATCCCTTCTGTCACTGACATCAGAATCAATGCTCGATACAGAGACTACAGAAGGCTTGGCAGAGACCGGCTGATGATAACTGTTGGTCTCTCCAGAATTAAGAATAACGCAATGTTGATTGTTTATCATGTCTATTATCAGCTGTTCGCTCCTCTCGTTTAGTGTATTAGGTCAATATCCTTTATATCCTCGTGTTTCTATAATCAGTATGGACTCCACAATGATCGGTTGGATACAATAAGAACTTTACTTGACATGTAGCTTGCCAAAGTTACTCGATTACACTGAGCTATCCAGTGACGAGCCTACCCCTTATAAGTTACAGATTTATATGCCACTGCTATCAGACATATTTGCTATGAATCTTGTAGATGGTATTGTCTAATACAGTGCAATTTGTCTCTTGTATATAGTGATATCGTACCCTTTTATCGCTTATAGTGCTATTTGTTTGAACATTAAGGCAGGAGTCTTGTCTCTTTATCAAAGCCGTACATATTTCCGACGAATTTCTTGGAGCTTTAGTTGCAGTATTCTGAGTCCTTCAATTTGTTCTTATCTCTCTTACATTTCCTCAGACGATTACTTTAAGCACTTTATTAAAATCGTTGTATTTACAGCTCTCCTCGATGCTCGCAGCTTCAACTTTTCTCACGTATCGATCATTTCTTTAATATATCATTTATCTGCTGCAAAAAATGCTTAAAAAATTTAGAGACTCTCTGTTTACAGCGTGCGCAAACTGTTTCCAGTTGAGTTTCGGTAGAAAATTATAATTTGTAATAAAAGCGACAGGCAACTACAGCCTCAAATTAACGCTACGATTAATGTATTACAAAAGTGGTGTTGAATTTCCTTCCGTTCCCTTAGCGGCCGATCTTTAGTACCGCGTATGTAGATCCGACTGAAAAAATGTAATAATAATAATGTATATTTTATTAGAAATATATATTACTATATATATAACGTATCCAAACTCGCGCTCGAAAAATAAAGAAGCTTGTAAGCATATTCAACAGGTTTGCCAGAAATACGTTATTCTACGATGTTGCTCTGGAATTTTGTTTTCGGAATTGAGATATTTTTAGCGGCGAAGAGAGACGTAAAAAAGTATGCCGATTTGGCTTCGGTTTCGTCACGTCCGCATACGTGTTTACATAAAAGACAAATGGTATTTGCAATACAGCGCGAAGGAAACGATTTTTTTAGTAAAATGTTTAAAAAGGTCACTCGTTCAAGTAAATTGCACATGGAACATGAAACGTTAAGTCATAATATTATTGCGTAGATCTCCGTTAGTTTGTGCGTCAGAAGCAATATAAAATACTCGTAATGCGTTGCAATGTTGAAACAAATATTTACGAGACCTAGAAAATTCCGCAATAAATTTTCGCGTCGATTATTTTCTTCCTTATGTATCTTCGTAATTAAATAATTAATTTTACATATGTTAGAAGAATGTAATGATAATATTTCTCAAGCATGCATACACAAGCTTTTAATCATTTTTATTCATTGTTTCGGATTAAAGGATTCGAGAGTGTAGGTTCACTTTGGGCGAATGCACTCAAACAGTGTGCAGGTCAGGTTTCAGAAGCCTTATTCTTAGGTGCATTGCAACATGCAAACTGATTGCTAATAATGGTCCCCTTACCACCTACTCTCACACGCACACAAATACACACCCATTAAAATTGGGAACATTAAAATATCAGACACTCTAAAGTCTAAGGAGTTTATTTGAATTAAAACAAGGGAATTTCATTTTTATACAGATACTGCCCCACGATGCCAGAGCAAGAAGGCTATTTGTAACGTCTGGTGGTTTAAAGAAAGTGCAGGAAATCCAGGCTGACCCTGGTTCAGCGCTTTCAGAATATATACAGGTTATCAATTGTTGCTTTCCAGAAGAGATCGTCAGGTTATTTTCAATCTTATATTCTCTATTTCTAAACACGCTTGCGATTACAGACACTCGCAATCGTTGAATCGTCGTTTCTGGTTACTCTCAAAGCATAATTTGAATAACTTCAATTATCCTTAAGACTTCTAACAATTATAAGCTGAAATGAATCCAAAGAAGGTTGGATTCTGTGGTTTACATATTGCGGTGCCATTTTACCAGAGTATGCGATGAATTTTAAATATCGCTGTGCTATTCAATTTGTTATCTTTGTATGGTCCAGGCTAAGTTGCTGATATTCGCGGGATTTGTGAAAAGTGGGTAAAATGCCAGTGTATGCGGGGGAGTGTGTGTACGTAAAGATAATGGCACCAGTAGATAATCATCAGAAACACTAGTTGCTTTTGACATAACCCTAGCGAAGGTTCACTCACCCATGGAATTCTGCAAGTTGAGATTTTGCCGATGGTAGAGTCCAGCTTTCTCAGAGTCGTTTACACCAGCAGTGAATGCAAATAACTGCAGCTCCGTTTCTGGATCTCGCGTGTCTTAATTTAAATCGGGGAGGTAATATATGGCGTGACCGCCATGTTGTCACAGCTGATTGCATTGGAAAAATATAAACTCGGACTTTAATGGATCAATAATTTTACGTGTACTCGATGATTTCTATAGCTGCTGGACACGAGCATGACTTTTTACATTTTCATTACCTAGGTTTTCACGTCCCGTTACTGTACGCGCTTCCGGTGTGAAAATCATTCACTCTGCTTTTACTTGTACTTCGTTGTACATATGTATGTATATGCTGTCCCATCTAATACGTGCATGTACAAGTAGATAATTAGTGCATTTAGTGCTCTTTAGTTGCTTAAACAGGCTAAAAAGTAATCGTTGATCGGTACTTATACTTCCGTTGGGACAGCAACGTTAACTGTTCAGTTAACTGTTAAAGTTTGCTAGAGTTTCGACCCACCCCTGGAATCTAATTAATCTAATTTCCAATATTAGATATTATTCTCCCGGATATCCAGACAGTCTACTCGAAGCAGTCGAACAATATCAACCGAAATGTCCCTCCCTGTTTGCGTTGGAAGAACATTTATCATCAGATTTTACCTCCAAGTCCTCTCTATCGTCTCATGCCGAAGAAGATGCCTAAACCATTTGTCTCGATTTATATTCGTCTTTATTGTGTACCACAGCTTCGCGAGTATACATATTACACAATAAACTAAAGTAATTACTCAGCACATGTTAACGATCGAATTGTTCGAATCGTATTATGTTGCGAGAAGTAGCGGTCGGTAAAATTTAAGTTCCTAACTTATGTTATTCAGTAAATTGTAAGGTTCCTGTCATTCAATTGTGCACTTTCAGACTTGCAATCGAAAATATACACCTTCGACAATCTCCAGCAATGTGTTTTGTGCGTATTTTGTGTTAAGGGGGTAGACACGTCACGTAGCCTGGCTGATTCGGCAGGTCGGTATTACAACAGGTTTTTTCTGCACTGAAATGGTATTACCCACATATCTGTATCCGCCGCTGCTTGATGCACGCGAGAGGGAGCTGTTTGCTATTTTCGTATTCACGTGACACGGGTAATGCAGCGCGCTGTAATACCGACAATCTGGCCCGAAACATGGGTTGAGATTTTTCGTTTTTCGTCCTTATATGAGTAGATTTTGGGCTGGGCGAGGTCTCATTCGAAATAGGAAGGTTCAATGCGGAGCGCGATGCTCACCGTTTAAGTCACAAAACTCTTTTAGTGACCTAAAAATGCTTGGATTCTGCGGGTGCATTTTGTCAACTTTTGCTCTGAAAACCGGTCTAATCCGATTGGGTTGGAATTTTGAAAATAGCTTCATTTTGCATAAAAATAACGTTTGCGAGAAGGAGTTTTGACGACTCGAAATTTTTTTTTTTTTACCATTTCAATTTCGTTCCCTACCTTACCGACAGTCCGAAAACCGGTCTATTCCGATTGAGTTGGAATTTTGAAAATAGCTTCGTTTTGCATAAAAATAATGTTTGCGAGAAGGATTTTTGGCTACTCGAAATTTTTTTTTACCATTTCAATATCGTACCCTACCTTACCGACAGAGTCGAGAAGTCCATTTCTCAGTTGTGTTTGACAAAAAAAGTGAAAGAGTAGTACCAGAATGAGGTTAGAATAAAAGCGTGGAATAGATGTAACTATCTACTTAAACTAAATTGATTCTACTGTGTATTTAAGTCACATTGGGGGTAAAGTAGCATCTCTCGATAAGTCCACTTCGCCTTTTAACAAGTGATATCATTTAAATAACTTTCCTAACCTAATTCTTTTCACCTGTTGTATATCTGTTTTCTGTGTACTTTACTGATATGGTGAGGTATAATTCTAGAATTTGACGGCGTTTAAACGTATATTACAGACATAAAGGTTAAATTCGGAAGATGATTTAATTCTTTATACGTTTTACATGAAATTATGTTGTAACAATTGTCCTATTTTCTATAGTAGACAAGTCAGATGACTAAAAATATTTTTCTTCTGGTTACAGGTGAAACTTGGGTACATTTCGCCGTGGACTGGAACTTTATATGGGTCAAATGATGGAAATCTCAACACTGACCACAAGAAAATAGTGATTTTATATAACCGACAAAGTAAAATGATATATTTTTTCTTTATTGTAACACTGTAAAAGTCTGTATTCAAATAAATTGGGAAAAACTTGAAACAGACAGTATTATTATTGAGAAATACCTTTTATACATACTCCTATCCAAATTCCAAACCTGCAATTTCTCTAAGGCGGAGAATTATTCGACGTTGAGGCGCAGAGTTTTCGAAAGGCTTTCGACGATGAAATTCAGCATACCTCCTTTCGCATCATGTTCTCCTGATACATCGCTCCAAAATCTGGCCAAAATTTTCAGAACGCTCTAAAATGAGCTTCGTAACAGGATAACATGATGTCGAAAGAGGTGGCACTAAGTTAGCGCCTTCGGAGAGAGAATCTAAGGCGGAGAACTATTCGACGTAGAGGCGCAGAGTTTTCGAAAGGCTTTCGACGATGAAATTCAGCATACCTCCTTTCGCATCATGTTCTCCTGATACATCGCTCCAAAATCTGGCCAAAATTTTCAGAACGCTCTAAAATGAGCTTCGTAACAGGATAACATGATGTCGAAAGAGGTGGCACTAAGTTAGCGCCTTCGGAGAGAGAATCTAAGGTGGAGAACTATTCGACGTAGAGGCGCAGAGTTTTCGAAAGGCTTTCGACGATGAAATTAAGCATACCTCCTTTCGCATCATGTTCTCCTGATACATCGCTCCAAAATCTGGCCAAAATTTTCAGAACGCTCTAAAATGAGCTTCGTAACAGGATAACATGATGTCGAAAGAGGTGGCACTAAGTTAGCGCCTTCGGAGAGAGAATCTAAGGCGGAGAACTATTCGACGTAGAGGCGCAGAGTTTTCGAAAGGCTTTCGACGATGAAATTCAGCATACCTCCTTTCGCATCATGTTCTCCTGATACATCGCTCCAAAATCTGGCCAAAATTTTCAGAACGCTCTAAAATGAGCTTCGTAACAGGATAACATGATGTCGAAAGAGGTGGCACTAAGTTAGCGCCTTCGGAGAGAGAATCTAAGGCGGAGAACTATTCGACGTAGAGGCGCAGAGTTTTCGAAAGGCTTTCGACGATGAAATTCAGCATACCTCCTTTCGCATCATGTTCTCCTGATACATCGCTCCAAAATCTGGCCAAAATTTTCAGAACGCTCTAAAATGAGCTTCGTAACAGGATAGCATGATGTCGAAAGAGGTGGCACTAAGTTAGCGCCTTCGGAGAGAGAATCTAAGGCGGAGAACTATTCGACGTAGAGGCGCAGAGTTTTCGAAAGGCTTTCGACGATGAAATTCAGCATACCTCCTTTCGCATCATGTTCTCCTGATACATCGCTCCAAAATCTGGCCAAAATTTTCAGAACGCTCTAAAATGAGCTTCGTAACAGGATAACATGATGTCGAAAGAGGTGGCACTAAGTTAGCGCCTTCGGAGAGAGAATCTAAGGCGGAGAACTATTCGACGTAGAGGCGCAGAGTTTTCGAAAGGCTTTCGACGATGAAATTCAGCATACCTCCTTTCGCATCATGTTCTCCTGATACATCGCTCCAAAATCTGGCCAAAATTTTCAGAACGCTCTAAAATGAGCTTCGTAACAGGATAACATGATGTCGAAAGAGGTGTCACTAAGTTAGCGCCTTCGGAGAGAGAATCTAAGGCGGAGAACTATTCGACGTAGAGGCGCAGAGTTTTCGAAAGGCTTTCGACGATGAAATTCAGCATACCTCCTTTCGCATCATGTTCTCCTGATACATCGCTCCAAAATCTGGCCAAAATTTTCAGAACGCTCTAAAATGAGCTTCGTAACAGGATAACATGATGTCGAAAGAGGTGGCACTAAGTTAGCGCCTTTGGAGAGAGAATCTAAGGTGGAGAACTATTCGACGTAGAGGCGCAGAGTTTTCGAAAGGCTTTCGACGATGAAATTCAGCATACCTCCTTTCGCATCATGTTCTCCTGATACATCGCTCCAAAATCTGGCCAAAATTTTCAGAACGCTCTAAAATGAGCTTCGTAACAGGATAGCATGATGTCGAAAGAGGTGGCACTAAGTTAGCGCCTTCGGAGAGAGAATCTAAGGCGGAGAACTATTCGACGTAGAGTTTTCGAAAGGCTTTCGACGATGAAATTTAGCATACCTCCTTTCGCATCATGTTCTCCTGATACATCGCTCCAAAATCTGGCCAAAATTTTCAGAACGCTCTAAAATGAGCTTCGTAACAGGATAACATGATGTCGAAAGAGGTGGCACTAAGTTAGCGCCTTCGGAGAGAGAATCTAAGGTGGAGAACTATTCGACGTAGAGGCGCAGAGTTTTCGAAAGGCTTTCGACGATGAAATTCAGCATACCTCCTTTCGCATCATGTTCTCCTGATACATCGCTCCAAAATCTGGCAAAAATTTTCAGAACGCTCTAAAATGAGCTTCGTAACAGGATAACATGATGTCGAAAGAGGTGGCACTAAGTTAGCACCTTCGGAGAGAGAATCTAAGGTGGAGAACTATTCGACGTAGAGGCGCAGAGTTTTCGAAAGGCTTTCGACGATGAAATTCAGCATACCTCCTTTCGCATCATGTTCTCCTGATACATCGCTCCAAAATCTGGCCAAAATTTTCAGAACGCTCTAAAATGAGCTTCGTAACAGGATAACATGATGTTGAAAGAGGTGGCACTAAGTTAGCGCCTTTGGAGAGAGAATCTAAGGTGGAGAACTATTCGACGTAGAGGCGCAGAGTTTTCGAAAGGCTTTCGACGATGAAATTCAGCATACCTCTTTTCGCATCATGTTCTCCTGATACATCGCTCCAAAATCTGGCCAAAATTTTCAGAACGCTCTAAAATGAGCTTCGTAACAGGATAACATGATGTCGAAAGAGGTGGCACTAAGTTAGCGCCTTCGGAGAGAGAATCTAAGGTGGAGAACTATTCGACGTAGAGGCGCAGAGTTTTCGAAAGGCTTTCGACGATGAAATTCAGCATACCTCCTTTCGCATCATGTTCTCCTGATACATCGCTCCAAAATCTGGCCAAAATTTTCAGAACGCTCTAAAATGAGCTTCGTAACAGGATAACATGATGTCGAAAGAGGTGGCACTAAGTTAGCGCCTTTGGAGAGAGAATCTAAGGTGGAGAACTATTCGACGTAGAGGCGCAGAGTTTTCGAAAGGCTTTCGACGATGAAATTCAGCATACCTCCTTTCGCATCATGTTCTCCTGATACATCGCTCCAAAATCTGGCCAAAATTTTCAGAACGCTCTAAAATGAGCTTCGTAACAGGATAACATGATGTCGAAAGAGGTGGCACTAAGTTAGCGCCTTCGGAGAGAGAATCTAAGGCGGAGAACTATTCGACGTAGAGGCGCAGAGTTTTCGAAAGGCTTTCGACGATGAAATTCAGCATACCTCCTTTCGCATCATGTTCTCCTGATACATCGCTCCAAAATCTGGCCAAAATTTTCAGAACGCTCTAAAATGAGCTTCGTAACAGGATAACATGATGTCGAAAGAGGTGGCAGAACGAGTGAGTTTGCTCTTTAAAACATTGCATTAACATAGAGTTTTAAAAGCAGCTCAGCATAGAAGTTTAGGTGTTCTGTTTAGCATGTCTTTTATATGTGATTTGGAATAAGCAGGATAGGAAGTAGTGGAAGAGAAAGGCTTATTAAATAATAGTGCTCTTTTATCACTTAACTGCATTTTATTGAATATAGTGAAATACAATACAATGAAATCTTACAAATGCGTTTGTAATATAGAAGATAAATAGATGTGAAGATAAATTCATAATTCTGATAAAGCCATGTCTTGCGCAATTTTCAAATCCGTGACTACACTCCAAAATGCAGTCAATGATCGCATGTAACCAGTGCTGTCTTTAGGCATGTACACGCTCGGCAGTCGCCAGGGGACCCATGACAGTAGGGGCCCACAATTCTGAATTTAAGTCCTATTCCCGTGGGTGGACAGCGGCCCCCGAGGGTCCCAATGCATTGCTTAGCCCAGGGCCTACAATACTGTTAAGACGGCTCTGTATGTAACGCCTTTTAAAGTGCCTTACCTGTGTAGGGCCTTGCCCAAATAGGTAGACGTCTTCGACGCTCTTAAACGAACGATCCGCCGAGAGTGCCCGATGACACCCGATAGCACCCGAGTACGCGAGCGAGCCCGAACGGGCAATATAGATTTGTCGATCTATCGTCGATTGTCGTCCGTCGAACGTGTGATGTGTGGTAGACCGGTGAGAATCCGGAAGTTATCGAACGCGAGTGAAGCCGCTACTGAGGACTCGCGGTGGACGCGAGTGCGTCCGTTATTGGTAGTCCGAGTAGAGAGAGAGAGACGCGGATTATTTCAGTTATTATTATTTCTATAGATCTGTGTTTAATAAGTGTGTTACATTAAACCGTCTTTGTTGTCCTCGGAGTTAATTTACTGGCGCCTGACCACCCACGTTCCTACACCTGTGAAGCAGAAATACACACGATTAATAATCACGTAATACGTTAGAAAATTATTTGAAGTGGTGTTCACATTCCCCATCCTATGCATTTGCTTAGTAATAAGTAGCGACTATGAATACCAGCATCGACGTAGTATAGGATAGACCTACCCAGACAGCACACGACATCTTATAGACGTCCATTTTAAGTCTGTTTTACATCTGAACGTCTGAATGTCCTGATTCGTGACAAAGACATCTTTGAGACGTCGTACGGACGTGTGAAAGACGTCTTTAAGATGTCTTTAAGACATCCACAAGACGTCTTTAACATGCTCATAAGACGTCTTAAAGATGTTTGTCAAGAGACATCTTAAAGATGTCTGTCAAAAGACATCTTAAAGACGTCGGTAAAAAGCCATCCGAATGGCGTCCGTAAAAAGCAATCTTAAGGCAGAACCGGCGCGAGGATTTGCAAATTTTTGCACCATTTGTATGGAATATTAAACATATAGTAACGCAATTATCGTACATTTGTTTCGTCAATTTTTCTTTAATACAATTATATGACAGTGTGTGAAGTGAGTCTAGAGGTCGAATGATGATTAGGTTAGGTTGTAGAGCAGCACTTATGCTGAACCTCGCCTATTCACAATTATTGTTATATCGTAATTGTCATGGTCCAATAAAGACATTTAATAATAATATTCTGTAAAATATTTCGCTGTAATGCGTGTTTTTTATAAACAATTAGTACAATACATATGTAGCTAAAATTTGGAAAGGTTTATAAGGAAGTATGTTGGGTAGGTGCGATTAACGATTGCTTCATAAACGGAAAGTCTTAGTTTCGATTCCTCTCGTCACCGACATTTTTTTTCCGAACCTGGACCTTATAAAGACGTCTTTAAGACGTCTGAGAAAAGACATCTTAAAGATGTCTGTAAGACGTCTGAGAAAAGACATCTTAAAGATGCCTGTAAGACGTCTTAAAATCATCTTTAGAGACTTGTATAAGACGTGAAAACGACGTTCACGGACGTCTGAAAGACGTCTGGAACGTCTGACTCCAGACGTCTTTAAGATGTCTTTAAGATGTCTGTGTGCTGTCTGGGTATCACGCAATGTAATTTTGTGTCACACGCTCGGGGGGCTCGCAAGCCGCCTTATCATTTTCGAGTCACACCCAACGTTATGGACTCAATCTAAAATACGTTTACAATGCTACGAGTGGTAGGAATTAAAATTAAAATTTATAATGTTATGACTAATTTCATGAAATATGTTGTACAATTCCCTTCACTAATAGATTTTTGTACATGAAATAAATATATTGTAATATTTGTCCTATTTACTATAATAGACAAGTTAGGCTACTAAAAATATTTTTCTTATTACAGGTGAAACTTGGGAATATTTCGACGTGGAAAGCTACTTTATGGGGGCCAAATGATGGAAACCTCAATATTGAACACAAGAAAATAGTGATTTTATATAATTTATACTTTATTGAAACGCTGTAAAGGCTTCTTAGGCGAATAAATTGTGAGAAACTTGAAACAAACTGGATTACAATTCAGTAATACCTTTTACATATTCCTATCCAAATTCCAAACTTGCAATTTCAAATATCTGTGGTATTACCTTAAAAATACCATAGTATGCAGCATGCGTGCATTTTTTAAAGCAACTCTTATATCTGATTAGAACATTTGACAAGCACAGCTATCGGCTCGGTTTGCACCGATTACCAGGTCTCACCACGAGGAGGTTGCTGCGTTTCGAGACCCGTAGAGAGATAGATGGAATCAAAGTTCCGTCGATCTCCCTATACATGAAAACCTTAGCTCACTAAACCAAAAAGATGGATGGAAGCGAAGTTCCATCGATCTCTTCACTTTCGAAATACAGAAATGCCAAGCAATCACTCGATATAAACAAATTCAGCAAGGAAGGAGAGACTACTGGTGAGCATGAAAGGAGTATTGGATGGCGCAGTTCCTACCACCCTAATGTCCGAGTCGAAAGGGAAAAGCGCTCGGCGTCTCCAACAGGCGATTCCTGTTGCTCTGACTCATGCAACCCGCCAGGAGCACACTGGGTGTGACCTGACTCAAGCCGGCTTACGCGGAGATTGGGTAATCGGACCAGGAGACTTACGCAGGCAGTGTACCAAGCGGTACACCCCCTACGCCCGAAACTTTTCCCTTTCGACAAGAACGCCAGGGGATGAAACTGATCCACCCATACCAATTCCATGCTCAGTCGCATGCTTCCGGAAACGGAAGCAGCGGCGACCTCCTCATCCGAGTTGAGGAGCCAACGCAAAAGCAACGAAGTTAATAAAATTCTGTGACTACTTGGCCCGGTACATGAAAATCTTAGCCTACTAAACCAAAGAGATAGGTGGAAACATAGTTCCATCGATCCCTTTGGTTTAGATATCGAATCTAGGGATCTGCCAAGCAATCACTCGATTGAAATAAATTCAGCAAAGAGGGAAAGACTACAGGTGAGCACAAAAGAAGTATTGAATGGCGCAGTTCCTACCACCCTAATGTCCGAGTCGAAAGGGAAAAGCGCTCGGCGTCTCCCAGAGGCGATTCCTGTTGCTCCGACTCATGCAACCCGCCAGGAGCACACTGGGTGTGACCTGACTCAAGCCGGCTTACGCGGAGATTGGGTAATCGGACCAGGAGACTTACGCAGGCAGTGTACCAAGCGGTACACCCCCTACGCCCGAAACTTTTCCCTTTCGACAAGAACGCCAGGGGATGAAACTGATCCACCCATACCAATTCCATGCTCAGTCGCATGCTTCCGGAAACGGAAGCAGCGGCGACCTCCTCATCCGAGTTGAGGAGCCAACGCAAAAGCAACGAAGTTAATAAAATTCTGTGACTACTTGGCCCGGTACATGAAAATCTTAGCCTACTAAACCACAGAGATAGGTGGAAACATAGTTCCATCGATCCCTTTGGTTTAGATATCGAATCTAGGGATCTGCCAAGCAATCACTCGATTGAAATAAATTCAGCAAAGAGGGAAAGACTACAGGTGAGCACAAAAGAAGTATTGAATGGCGCAGTTCCTACCACCCTAATGTCCGAGTCGAAAGGGAAAAGCGCTCGGCGTCTCCCAGAGGCGATTCCTGTTGCTCCGACTCATGCAACCCGCCAGGAGCACACTGGGTGTGACCTGACTCAAGCCGGCTTACGCGGAGATTGGGTAATCGGACCAGGAGACTTACGCAGGCAATGTACCAAGCGGTACACCCCCTACGCCCGAAACTTTTCCCTTTCGACAAGAACGCCAGGGGATGAAACTGATCCACTCATACCAATTCCATGCTCAGTCGCTTGCTTCCGGAAACGGAAGCAGCGGCGACCTCCTCATCCGAGTTGAGGAGCCAACGCAAAAGCAACAAAGTTAATAAAATTCTGCGACTACTTGGCCCGGTACATGAAAATCTTAGCCTACTAAACCAAAGAGATAGGTGGAAACATAGTTCCATCGATCCCTTTGGTTTAGATATCGAATCTAGGGATCTGCCAAGCAATCACTCGATTGAAATAAATTCAGCAAAGAGGGAAAGACTACAGGTGAGCACAAAAGAAGTATTGAATGGCGCAGTTCCTACCACCCTAATGTCCGAGTCGAAAGGGAAAAGCGCTCGGCGTCTCCCAGAGGCGATTCCTGTTGCTCCGACTCATGCAACCCGCCAGGAGCACACTGGGTGTGACCTGACTCAAGCCGGCTTACGCGGAGATTGGGTAATCGGACCAGGAGACTTACGCAGGCAGTGTACCAAGCGGTACACCCCCTACGCCCGAAACTTTTCCCTTTCGACAAGAACGCCAGGGGATGAAACTGATCCACCCATACCAATTCCATGCTCAGTCGCATGCTTCCGGAAACGGAAGCAGCGGCGACCTCCTCATCCGAGTTGAGGAGCCAACGCAAAAGCAACGAAGTTAATAAAATTCTGTGACTACTTGGCCCGGTACATGAAAATCTTAGCCTACTAAACCAAAGAGATAGGTGGAAACATAGTTCCATCGATCCCTTTGGTTTAGATATCGAATCTAGGGATCTGCCAAGCAATCACTCGATTGAAATAAATTCAGCAAAGAGGGAAAGACTACAGGTGAGCACAAAAGAAGTATTGAATGGCGCAGTTCCTACCACCCTAATGTCCGAGTCGAAAGGGAAAAGCGCTCGGCGTCTCCCAGAGGCGATTCCTGTTGCTCCGACTCATGCAACCCGCCAGGAGCACACTGGGTGTGACCTGACTCAAGCCGGCTTACGCGGAGATTGGGTAATCGGACCAGGAGACTTACGCAGGCAATGTACCAAGCGGTACACCCCCTACGCCCGAAACTTTTCCCTTTCGACAAGAACACCAGAGGATGAAACTGATCCACCCATACCAATTCCATGCTCAGTCGCATGCTTCCGGAAACGGAAGCAGCGGCGACCTCCTCATCCGAGTTGAGGAGCCAACGCAAAAGCAACGAAGTTAATAAAATTCTGTGACTACTTGGCCCGGTACATGAAAATCTTAGCCTACTAAACCACAGAGATAGGTGGAAACATAGTTCCATCGATCCCTTTGGTTTAGATATCGAATCTAGGGATCTGCCAAGCAATCACTCGATTGAAATAAATTCAGCAAAGAGGGAAAGACTACAGGTGAGCACAAAAGAAGTATTGAATGGCGCAGTTCCTACCACCCTAATGTCCGAGTCGAAAGGGAAAAGCGCTCGGCGTCTCCCAGAGGCGATTCCTGTTGCTCCGACTCATGCAACCCGCCAGGAGCACACTGGGTGTGACCTGACTCAAGCCGGCTTACGCGGAGATTGGGTAATCGGACCAGGAGACTTACGCAGGCAATGTACCAAGCGGTACACCCCCTACGCCCGAAACTTTTCCCTTTCGACAAGAACGCCAGGGGATGAAACTGATCCACTCATACCAATTCCATGCTCAGTCGCTTGCTTCCGGAAACGGAAGCAGCGGCGACCTCCTCATCCGAGTTGAGGAGCCAACGCAAAAGCAACAAAGTTAATAAAATTCTGCGACTACTTGGCCCGGTACATGAAAATCTTAGCCTACTAAACCAAAGAGATAGGTGGAAACATAGTTCCATCGATCCCTTTGGTTTAGATATCGAATCTAGGGATCTGCCAAGCAATCACTCGATTGAAATAAATTCAGCAAAGAGGGAAAGACTACAGGTGAGCACAAAAGAAGTATTGAATGGCGCAGTTCCTACCACCCTAATGTCCGAGTCGAAAGGGAAAAGCGCTCGGCGTCTCCCAGAGGCGATTCCTGTTGCTCCGACTCATGCAACCCGCCAGGAGCACACTGGGTGTGACCTGACTCAAGCCGGCTTACGCGGAGATTGGGTAATCGGACCAGGAGACTTACGCAGGCAGTGTACCAAGCGGTACACCCCCTACGCCCGAAACTTTTCCCTTTCGACAAGAACGCCAGGGGATGAAACTGATCCACCCATACCAATTCCATGCTCAGTCGCATGCTTCCGGAAACGGAAGCAGCGGCGACCTCCTCATCCGAGTTGAGGAGCCAACGCAAAAGCAACGAAGTTAATAAAATTCTGTGACTACTTGGCCCGGTACATGAAAATCTTAGCCTACTAAACCAAAGAGATAGGTGGAAACATAGTTCCATCGATCCCTTTGGTTTAGATATCGAATCTAGGGATCTGCCAAGCAATCACTCGATTGAAATAAATTCAGCAAAGAGGGAAAGACTACAGGTGAGCACAAAAGAAGTATTGAATGGCGCAGTTCCTACCACCCTAATGTCCGAGTCGAAAGGGAAAAGCGCTCGGCGTCTCCCAGAGGCGATTCCTGTTGCTCCGACTCATGCAACCCGCCAGGAGCACACTGGGTGTGACCTGACTCAAGCCGGCTTACGCGGAGATTGGGTAATCGGACCAGGAGACTTACGCAGGCAGTGTACCAAGCGGTACACCCCCTACGCCCGAAACTTTTCCCTTTCGACAAGAACGCCAGGGGATGAAACTGATCCACCCATACCAATTCCATGCTCAGTCGCATGCTTCCGGAAACGGAAGCAGCGGCGACCTCCTCATCCGAGTTGAGGAGCCAACGCAAAAGCAACGAAGTTAATAAAATTCTGTGACTACTTGGCCCGGTACATGAAAATCTTAGCCTACTAAACCAAAGAGATAGGTGGAAACATAGTTCCATCGATCCCTTTGGTTTAGATATCGAATCTAGGGATCTGCCAAGCAATCACTCGATTGAAATAAATTCAGCAAAGAGGGAAAGACTACAGGTGAGCACAAAAGAAGTATTGAATGGCGCAGTTCCTACCACCCTAATGTCCGAGTCGAAAGGGAAAAGCGCTCGGCGTCTCCCAGAGGCGATTCCTGTTGCTCCGACTCATGCAACCCGCCAGGAGCACACTGGGTGTGACCTGACTCAAGCCGGCTTACGCGGAGATTGGGTAATCGGACCAGGAGACTTACGCAGGCAGTGTACCAAGCGGTACACCCCCTACGCCCGAAACTTTTCCCTTTCGACAAGAACACCAGAGGATGAAACTGATCCACCCATACCAATTCCATGCTCAGTCGCATGCTTCCGGAAACGGAAGCAGCGGCGACCTCCTCATCCGAGTTGAGGAGCCAACGCAAAAGCAACGAAGTTAATAAAATTCTGTGACTACTTGGCCCGGTACATGAAAATCTTAGCCTACTAAACCACAGAGATAGGTGGAAACATAGTTCCATCGATCCCTTTGGTTTAGATATCGAATCTAGGGATCTGCCAAGCAATCACTCGATTGAAATAAATTCAGCAAAGAGGGAAAGACTACAGGTGAGCACAAAAGAAGTATTGAATGGCGCAGTTCCTACCACCCTAATGTCCGAGTCGAAAGGGAAAAGCGCTCGGCGTCTCCCAGAGGCGATTCCTGTTGCTCCGACTCATGCAACCCGCCAGGAGCACACTGGGTGTGACCTGACTCAAGCCGGCTTACGCGGAGATTGGGTAATCGGACCAGGAGACTTACGCAGGCAATGTACCAAGCGGTACACCCCCTACGCCCGAAACTTTTCCCTTTCGACAAGAACGCCAGGGGATGAAACTGATCCACTCATACCAATTCCATGCTCAGTCGCTTGCTTCCGGAAACGGAAGCAGCGGCGACCTCCTCATCCGAGTTGAGGAGCCAACGCAAAAGCAACAAAGTTAATAAAATTCTGCGACTACTTGGCCCGGTACATGAAAATCTTAGCCTACTAAACCAAAGAGATAGGTGGAAACATAGTTCCATCGATCCCTTTGGTTTAGATATCGAATCTAGGGATCTGCCAAGCAATCACTCGATTGAAATAAATTCAGCAAAGAGGGAAAGACTACAGGTGAGCACAAAAGAAGTATTGAATGGCGCAGTTCCTACCACCCTAATGTCCGAGTCGAAAGGGAAAAGCGCTCGGCGTCTCCCAGAGGCGATTCCTGTTGCTCCGACTCATGCAACCCGCCAGGAGCACACTGGGTGTGACCTGACTCAAGCCGGCTTACGCGGAGATTGGGTAATCGGACCAGGAGACTTACGCAGGCAGTGTACCAAGCGGTACACCCCCTACGCCCGAAACTTTTCCCTTTCGACAAGAACGCCAGGGGATGAAACTGATCCACCCATACCAATTCCATGCTCAGTCGCATGCTTCCGGAAACGGAAGCAGCGGCGACCTCCTCATCCGAGTTGAGGAGCCAACGCAAAAGCAACGAAGTTAATAAAATTCTGTGACTACTTGGCCCGGTACATGAAAATCTTAGCCTACTAAACCAAAGAGATAGGTGGAAACATAGTTCCATCGATCCCTTTGGTTTAGATATCGAATCTAGGGATCTGCCAAGCAATCACTCGATTGAAATAAATTCAGCAAAGAGGGAAAGACTACAGGTGAGCACAAAAGAAGTATTGAATGGCGCAGTTCCTACCACCCTAATGTCCGAGTCGAAAGGGAAAAGCGCTCGGCGTCTCCCAGAGGCGATTCCTGTTGCTCCGACTCATGCAACCCGCCAGGAGCACACTGGGTGTGACCTGACTCAAGCCGGCTTACGCGGAGATTGGGTAATCGGACCAGGAGACTTACGCAGGCAGTGTACCAAGCGGTACACCCCCTACGCCCGAAACTTTTCCCTTTCGACAAGAACACCAGAGGATGAAACTGATCCACCCATACCAATTCCATGCTCAGTCGCATGCTTCCGGAAACGGAAGCAGCGGCGACCTCCTCATCCGAGTTGAGGAGCCAACGCAAAAGCAACGAAGTTAATAAAATTCTGTGACTACTTGGCCCGGTACATGAAAATCTTAGCCTACTAAACCACAGAGATAGGTGGAAACATAGTTCCATCGATCCCTTTGGTTTAGATATCGAATCTAGGGATCTGCCAAGCAATCACTCGATTGAAATAAATTCAGCAAAGAGGGAAAGACTACAGGTGAGCACAAAAGAAGTATTGAATGGCGCAGTTCCTACCACCCTAATGTCCGAGTCGAAAGGGAAAAGCGCTCGGCGTCTCCCAGAGGCGATTCCTGTTGCTCCGACTCATGCAACCCGCCAGGAGCACACTGGGTGTGACCTGACTCAAGCCGGCTTACGCGGAGATTGGGTAATCGGACCAGGAGACTTACGCAGGCAATGTACCAAGCGGTACACCCCCTACGCCCGAAACTTTTCCCTTTCGACAAGAACGCCAGGGGATGAAACTGATCCACTCATACCAATTCCATGCTCAGTCGCTTGCTTCCGGAAACGGAAGCAGCGGCGACCTCCTCATCCGAGTTGAGGAGCCAACGCAAAAGCAACAAAGTTAATAAAATTCTGCGACTACTTGGCCCGGTACATGAAAATCTTAGCCTACTAAACCAAAGAGATAGGTGGAAACATAGTTCCATCGATCCCTTTGGTTTAGATATCGAATCTAGGGATCTGCCAAGCAATCACTCGATTGAAATAAATTCAGCAAAGAGGGAAAGACTACAGGTGAGCACAAAAGAAGTATTAAATGGCGCAGTTCCTACCACCCTAATGTCCGAGTCGAAAGGGAAAAGCGCTCGGCGTCTCCCAGAGGCGATTCCTGTTGCTCCGACTCATGCAACCCGCCAGGAGCACACTGGGTGTGACCTGACTCAAGCCGGCTTACGCGGAGATTGGGTAATCGGACCAGGAGACTTACGCAGGCAGTGTACCAAGCGGTACACCCCCTACGCCCGAAACTTTTCCCTTTCGACAAGAACGCCAGGGGATGAAACTGATCCACCCATACCAATTCCATGCTCAGTCGCATGCTTCCGGAAACGGAAGCAGCGGCGACCTCCTCATCCGAGTTGAGGAGCCAACGCAAAAGCAACGAAGTTAATAAAATTCTGTGACTACTTGGCCCGGTACATGAAAATCTTAGCCTACTAAACCAAAGAGATAGGTGGAAACATAGTTCCATCGATCCCTTTGGTTTAGATATCGAATCTAGGGATCTGCCAAGCAATCACTCGATTGAAATAAATTCAGCAAAGAGGGAAAGACTACAGGTGAGCACAAAAGAAGTATTGAATGGCGCAGTTCCTACCACCCTAATGTCCGAGTCGAAAGGGAAAAGCGCTCGGCGTCTCCCAGAGGCGATTCCTGTTGCTCCGACTCATGCAACCCGCCAGGAGCACACTGGGTGTGACCTGACTCAAGCCGGCTTACGCGGAGATTGGGTAATCGGACCAGGAGACTTACGCAGGCAATGTACCAAGCGGTACACCCCCTACGCCCGAAACTTTTCCCTTTCGACAAGAACGCCAGGGGATGAAACTGATCCACTCATACCAATTCCATGCTCAGTCGCTTGCTTCCGGAAACGGAAGCAGCGGCGACCTCCTCATCCGAGTTGAGGAGCCAACGCAAAAGCAACAAAGTTAATAAAATTCTGCGACTACTTGGCCCGGTACATGAAAATCTTAGCCTACTAAACCAAAGAGATAGGTGGAAACATAGTTCCATCGATCCCTTTGGTTTAGATATCGAATCTAGGGATCTGCCAAGCAATCACTCGATTGAAATAAATTCAGCAAAGAGGGAAAGACTACAGGTGAGCACAAAAGAAGTATTGAATGGCGCAGTTCCTACCACCCTAATGTCCGAGTCGAAAGGGAAAAGCGCTCGGCGTCTCCCAGAGGCGATTCCTGTTGCTCCGACTCATGCAACCCGCCAGGAGCACACTGGGTGTGACCTGACTCAAGCCGGCTTACGCGGAGATTGGGTAATCGGACCAGGAGACTTACGCAGGCAGTGTACCAAGCGGTACACCCCCTACGCCCGAAACTTTTCCCTTTCGACAAGAACACCAGAGGATGAAACTGATCCACCCATACCAATTCCATGCTCAGTCGCATGCTTCCGGAAACGGAAGCAGCGGCGACCTCCTCATCGAAGATGAGCAGCCAGTAAACGAGCAACAAAGCTAATGATTGAGTGACTACTTGGCAATTTTACATGGGGCCTTAGCCTAGGCTTCCTTAGATGTCTTCTGTCACTCCCTTCCCCGCAGAAGAGTGAACCTGAAAAGCTGAAACAATCGAACACGTTATATTAGCAATGGTGTAATATGCTTGGGCGGGAACTAAGAAAATACATATTAGGCTCGTACCGATCGAGACCAGAGTAACCAGAGTGACCAGAGTGACCAGGGTGTCCAGGGTGTCCAGAGCGTTCAGGAGCTCCCGCATACCCGGAGGTCTTGCCGGCTCGGAGGATCGACGACGACTGAGGATTTGGAGGTACGTGTGCACTTTGGGCAACAACAGCCGCAATCACAACAAGGTCGACGGTTAATTTCATTTGCGAAAGCCAGTTAATTATTCGATAAAAATTGATATTTCCACTGAAATATTCATTCCAACGACTATTACTATGAAAAATCATGTTAACAACATTTACCCTGACCACCCAGTATAAATAATTATTAACTATAACGATACAACTCGAGATATCACGCACTTAGTAACATTTGGCCTTGGATTTGCAAATGATTTTCTACGCTGAAGGAATTCTCTTTTATTCTCAATGTTTAATCGTTCGATAAATGAATGTTAATGCTTATACGTATTACATAGTATTATTTATAATGTATAAGTACATTTTAGTTGAATTGGGTGTAAATGAATAGCGCTTCGAATCTACGTATATGGCGAAAACTTCGAAGCACTTCGAACAAGATTCAAAGCTTAAAACTCTTGAAAGTCTTAATAAGTCTTGAGTTTTTATAGGTCTTGGAAGTCTTGGATGTCTTGAAAGTCTTGAAAATGAACATCTGGTTGCTAAAAATTAGCCACGTTGATCGGCCAGAGGGTTTCGCCAGGGTTGCAGTTTACGACTGTATTATCCCGCGAGTTGTCGGTGAACGTAGATACGGGTCCAAAACCTACCAAGCTTTTGAAGCAAGAGTTTCAAGACTTTCAAAACCTTCAAGGTCTATAAAGACTCTAGACTTTTCAAGACTTTCAAGAGTTTTAAGCTTCGAATCCTGTTAAAAGTGCTTAAAAGTACTCGCCTGATATTCAAGACAGATTCGAAGCGGTTCAAAGCACTTCGAATCCAATCACTACCTGCGGGAGTGTTAGTAACAGCGTGAATTTTTAATATTTTTCGGCGTACGATACGTGAAAGGGTTCTACGACACGCAAAGTACTAATAAACAATGTCATCTTGCAATTTATAGCTTACACGGGCTTTGAAGAAATAGCATTTTTGAGCGCCATAGTGTCTTGATCCCCAAAATGTATTTTCGGCGAGAAATCCGCGTGAGTCGTTGACAAGCCGAGTCAAAGCATAGCGTAGCAAAAGCCTGCCTTCAAACAAGTCACACGTATACAAGCACGCACACACCTTTCAGCATTTCAACCCATTTCAATGTAGTTGCTGAGTTGGACGCTGTTCATGAGCAGAGGTCGTTAAATTCAGTCCTCAAATTATGAGTCGGTAACACAGTTAGGGTGGTGACACGAAGTCCCATAAGGTGATAGGTCTATTCTATACCTCGTCTGTGGTTTTGATATGATTCCACGTTGGCAGTCCTCCCGAGTAGACGCCATCTCGTATCCACTAGCTCAACTAAATTTGTCACGTAACTTGCTCTGTATTATCGCCAATATGGCGGAACTCGTATTTTGGGAATGCAATCACGCGCTGACGTTTTTTGTCCTTATATGAGCAGATTTTGGACTGGGCGAGGTCTCATTCGAAAGAGGAAGGTTCAACGCAGCCCGCTCTGGTCATCGTTTGAGTCACAAAACTCTTTTAGTGACCTACAATTACTTGGAATCTGCGAGTGTATTTTCTCCATTTTTTTCTCTACTTTGGACACTCGTATTATCACATATCAACACAATCTCTTTGAACCATGACCAGAGCGGGCTGTATTGAACCTTCATCTTTCGAAGGAGACCTCGCCCAGCCCAAAATTTGCTCATATAAGGACAAAAAACGTCAGCGCGCAAACCCATGTTTCGAGCCTGATTGTGTCGGTATACAGCGCGCTGCATTACCCGTGTCTACCCCCTTAAAATAATGTTTGTGAGAAGGATTTTTGGCGACTCGGAATTTTTTTTTTACCATTTCAATGTCGTTCCCTACCTTACCGACAGTGTCGAGAATAGGATGCAACAGTTATTCAATCCATTCTCTTTATTATTCTGCTGTATATACATATTTAATATCGTTCAATAATGTTTCGAATGGGTCTCTGCCTGACTTCTTCTAAAAAAAAGCTGTACGCTAAATTTGAGTCAAATTAATCTGCTCTCTTCTAGGTAGACGCAATCGCGACTTTTAAAGTTAAGCGTATGGCTATCGGTGATCCATCGATAGCTACAAGAGAATAAAATATATTACTAAACGAACGTAATTTTTTAATAAATTACATTGTCATTCAACTGTATATTACAATATTGGAAACTTCAAACGTTATATTACAGATTACACACTGCGTATCACATTTTTTCTCTTAATCTAGACGTAAACAGGGTTACGCGCAGCAATGATTGATTCGTGAGTGCTGATACTTGGTTGAAGAATAGTCCACCGCGCGTTATAACAGCATCTGTAATTGTTGTAGTACGCTGAATGTGATTCATGGTTAAGACAGGTGACTCTTGAAAGGGTTCACTGAAGGATCGGCAAAATTTGATTAATCTGGTGGATCCTAATTGTGAAAATAGTGTCTCGTTTAGTGTAACTCCGTACAGATTTACTATCGGTCTGTTCAATTTGCTATACATAATCAGTCGTTTCCAACCAGTTTCAGGACACATCGGAGACCACCGCCTATGATACTTTATTCGTACATGATCTAAGTATCGCGTTTTAAGAGCTGGTCGATCTGTATTTTGTACATCTCTTTGACATCTTGGAGATCCAAGCGTAATTCTTGATTCTCCTCCATCTTTTCACCGTACATTTGCAACAGTGCGTCGTATCGCGTCTGTATTTCGTGCAAACTTTCATTCAAAACTGTGACGTTCGAGACTTTGTTATTTAGTTCTTCGATCTTTAACGTTAACGTAGATAGTTCAGTGTTCAAAGCATCTCTTTCTGTATTACGTCGTGACAATTCCCACTGAAGTTGTTGTATTTCACCTGCACATATAAAATCAAAGCGTGTTAAAAATAATTTCATTGAAATCGAGTATATTTATCAGATGGTCAATGAAAACTTACCATCTTTCTGTTTTAACTGTGCTTGCAAATTCTCAAATACAGAAGTACTATTCGATCCTGTTCTGATACTGTCGTATACCGTTGTGTACCTTTCAGAACTGTTATCAGCTGGAGAATTGCCCAACTAAAATCGGAATAATTCAAGTCTATGCTCCATTAAAATTAAATGATTCGTCACTGTGGAGACAATTACCGGCCATATATTTATCCTGTTCGTAGGGTGATGCTTTGCAGCGGTGGCAGGGCTGAACCGTCCGTCATCATCGCCGTCATCATCACCACCGTTGCTGTCGCCGTCGCCATCAATGTTTTGTCGTTGCTTCGACATCGTATTATTTTTTCTTCTTTCCGCATCTGTGGCTGCTTTCTCTACAGCCAATTTATTCTCCAAGGCGACAATTTCTCGATTCAACTCCATTATTTGTGAAGCATGAGACTGTTGAAGCGTTTCTGTTTTTTGTCGATACCTGAAAAGGAAATCAATGCAACACTTATGTCGTACAACTTCTGAATTGCACAGTCTTTTTATATCGAAATCGAAAGAGAAAGCATCGCCAGTTTTTCGTACCAGGCGGTTTGTTCGACCAGCTTCTCCTTTTGCGCCATCAATTGGTCGTATAATTCCTGAAGCTGATTTCTTTCGATCTCTTTGGCAGCAAGTTTCGATTCCAATTGAGATATTTTCGATTTGAAATTAACATTCTCTTCTTTAAAATAACGATCCGTTTCGATTAGACTGTCCACTTTGGTCTGCAACTCGAGATTCCTTTCCGACAAGGCTTTTTCTTGTTTTGCGAAGCTATGGGATTTGTGTAAGAGATTCGCTTGAAGTTGTTCCAGCTGTCTTAGCAGCGGTTTCGTGGCCGTCGATACTGATTCAGATAATTCTTCACTTCTGGCTTCGGCAGCTTCTAGACGTTTCAACAGCTCGCTGTTTTCGTGCTTAAAGAACACTTCCTTTCTGCATGAAACAAGAGAAATAGTTAGATATTTCTGATGATCAACAGTGATAATGTGATCTTATATTTACTTGACATGCGTTTCTTCGGATTCTCGTAATTTAATTTTCAGTTCCTCTACTTGCGCGAGAAGTTGACACGATTCGCCAGCATTAGTAGTCGCGTCTTTCAATTCCAGCTCTGTGGCTGCTAACAATTTCTTCGTTTCGGTTAAATCTCTGAAAAAGAAGGACGAAAGAAAGAATAACGAGGTTGCCGAGAATTTGAGAGATAACTGGGGACAACGAAGCCTGACATTTTCGCAGCGTCCAAACTGTTCTTGTAAGCATCCATCTTATGTAAAGCATTCTCCAATCTCTCTTGTAACGTCAATATTTCTTTCTCTTGTTTCTTCGTTTTTGCCGTCAACGTATGCACAGCCTCTATTTGGGTTCGTTCAACCTCTTCCTTTGCATGCAACGACCTCTTTAAACGTTCTAATTCCGAGGTTTGCTCCTCTATTTGTTCCCTGTAAAAATGCCGCGGAATAAGTACCACTAACGTGAAAGTTAAACTAACCACGGCTACTTACGTACTTTTGACTTTTAACCAATGCATCGTTCTCTTTCTCCTTTGCCCGTAATTTTTTAATAATGTTACTGTGCTGAAGCTGCTGTTTGCTCAATTTCTCTCCCTCTTCCCTGAGTTCCTTGATAATTTCATCTTTCTCGGCACTCAGAGTAAAGATCTCTTGGGAGGACATACGAGTGGCCGCTTCCACCTTTAGGTGTTCCAAGTTCTTCCTTAACGAATCCCGTTCTCGTATTGTTTGCTGGAATTTGCTTTCCAATGCGGACAATCGTTGCATGTATTCGTCGGTGATTTGATTTAAATTCTGACTTTGTTCCGCATGCTTCTCAAAGCTGTCTAATTGCCTGCGAAAAGAATATTGGAATTGATAGTAAGCGAATAAGTTATTAAATTAACTAAACGGATAAATAATATTCCACGTATGGAACTAACTTTTTCAAACTGTTATTTTGCTCGTGCAACTCCATGTTCATTCTGCTAACATCGATGAGCTTCGACTCCCTGGCTTCTAATATTTCCGTCATCTCTTGTATTCGTTTCAACAGCTTTTCTATCTCGAGGTTTGCCTCGTCCGATCCGACGCTAATTTCGCTCAATTCTCTAGAATGTCCTCTGGTCTTCAAAGCTTTCGTGAGGAGATCGTTGCCTTTCGTCGACGGTAGCTTCGCCAAACTCTGCCTCGATTGCGTCGAGCTCGAATCGCCGTTCGGGCTTTTTCAATAACAATTTGTTTGAAGTCATCGAGTGTGATGAGCCGAGGCGGGCCGCCGGAAACCGGGAGCCGGAACAGGGAAATATAAAATATACAATATGCACATTACATGCACGTGTCCTTAAGACGTTATTATCTAATTATTAGTTTACAGTCGTACCTATACCTGGATATGATTTCAATATCGCTGGATGTCGTCGTTTCTAACTCGTCGCCGCTAGTGTGCCCACTGGTTTGATCCGAGCCGATTTTTACCAGATCTGAACGACTGTAACGAATTAGACGCAACGTATGTAAACGTACGAGTCAAGTAGGTCCGATTATCTCCCTAATGGAACATGCGTTTATCGAACGGAATACCTTTCCGAGGAAATAGGTGAATTATCTCGAGGCATTTCGGTGCTCTGTCCGTCCAGCTCGATGGTCTCGCCCTTTTCAATCATCGCATCCGCCAGCATCGTCTTCACATAGGAGCTCGACGTTAAAGGCGCCTGGGACACGTTCCCTTCCGGTTTCCGAATCAACGATGGATTCTCCTCCGAGCTGCTCTCTATCAAAGTTCCCTCGCAACTCGAGTCCGTTGAAATTAAATGCTGATCCGCAGTCTGATCCAGCGTGTCTAACTTCAATGAATGCAGAATCTCGTCGACAGAATATCGCTCTGGTTCCGCGGGTTCTATAGTGGTGTTAATCAACCGATCGTAGCTCCTCAAATCTGTCTCGATCGCTTTACCAGTTCCATCGAGGCATTCCGTTTTACGGATAGGTTGCGTGGTGATTGCCTCAATCGGCAAATGCAAACTGTCCGTCTCTTTCAGAGTGTCTAAGCTTAAATTCAAACGAATCTCCGATATAGAATCTTTTAACGGAGTTTCTTTCACATCAGGACACGAATCGTGCATTTTATCTTTGGAAGAAACGCCGGCAGGAATTTCGATTCTCCCCATAACTTGTTCCTTTGACTGAAACGTTTGCAAAGTCATCATAACGGTGCTCTCCGAGACAGAAGTGTAAGAATCCTCTGTAAAACTCGTCGGCTCGTCTGGCTCGTCTATATCCCGAGCTGTTATCGTTTCCACGTCTTCCGACTTGGTAGATGATAAAGGCTTGCTTAAACGTGATTCTGAATCCATAGCCGTACCAGAACACACGACTGGATACGTTCCCGTCGATGGTGTACTGTCTATGCTACTGCTGCACGAATCGTCGCGCGGTGTCTTGTTTTCTTCCACTGGTGATTCGTACGGGGAGACATCAGAAGACGATGGGTCCGTCCGAGACTCCCTGCTTCCTACGGGTGCAACATCGCTGTCCTCCCAGCAAGGGGTCACTGAGTCGTCTCTGTCTAACGCAGGGGACGTTTCATATTGCCTTGGATCGCTCGGAGACAGATAAGGGCTGCCGTCGCTCTTCCAATCGCCCAAAATTTCCACCGAACTAGGAGACGTAACCAGGCTATCCGGTAATATCTCCACTGATTCCGAAGTTACTTTGGCGCCTATGCCTGATGGACTTCCTGAATTAGTTAGAGAATTGCCATCCGAGTCGGGAGTGGTGGTGCAATCCGTATTGGATCGAGAACCAAGAATCTCAACGCTTTCAAAGCTCTTCTTGTCGTTCTCTGATGATGCGAACGACATTCTATTCAATCTACGATCGTCAGCGCTCGATTCGTTCTCGCAACAATCCCTTCCCTCGCATTTAGATTCACCATCATTTGCGACAGAATCTTCCTTTTCATCCGAAGAACGTTCGGTCGTGTCGTGCTTCTCCGCATTGCTAATCGCACGATCTTTACTAGTATCGTCCATGCTGGAAGGCGCATCGTCCGTGACGATACTACCTGCTGGATCCGTTTCTTTCGATACGTTAACAGTAGACGTCTCTGTAACACTTTGCGCAGAAACATTCTGAGCCTTGTGGACTATGAACTTCTGCTTCTGAGCTGTCGTGCGACTGGCATCTTTCCAAGGACTCAAACCTTTGCCTTTATCGTCTTCTGAAAAGGACGACGACGATGTAAGCCGCGGCCTTTCTTGATCTCCAATCGACGTGCTTTGCAATGACGTGGAATGGGTAATGTATTTTCTATGGTTTTCTGGATCGTTCAGTTTAGGAGATTCGAAGAAGGAGCCTGTGAAACTACCCCATATACCACTTGTCGTTTCTTGCTTGGAATCTTCACCTTTACTATGAGAATTCTCAAGTTCTTCGTTAGTCTTCAATCCCCAAGATGTAAAAAAATCAGAAGTATCCTCTGCGCGACCTTCCACCGATTTCTGATCTTCCTCTTTGATATCCAATGCTTTGTCAATTGTTTTCTGAGCTTCCTTTAGAGCAGATTTTGCCAAATTGGCAAATCCAGTGGCATCAAACCAGCTCATTCTTTTTCGTATCTAAAATTGACAGAAGTATCAGTAAAGGTATAGTATAGTAGATTACAGTATAGTATCCATATGTATGTGATAAAGAAACAAACAATTGGGTAAAAGTATTTCCTTTGATTAACCATTATATCGTATAGAAACTATCCGCTGGACGAAAGTAACTTACGTGGCATAGTAATACCAAAGTTGAATGACAGCTTGAATCCCCGCGAGTGCGAGATGTGCGATGTTTTCTGTGACGTTTAGAGGTTGGAGTATCCGTGATAAACTTTACGATAAACTACTTAAGTATACAGAATTTATTATTAGCTTGCATATTCGTTAGAAATCATGTGTCTACAGAAAAGTGGATATGTCGGTTGAATTTTCATGTTAAAAGCCACGGTGAATAGTATAGTTTTCCTGAAATATTGATCAATTATTATCATTCGTCAGCAGGGGCTGTATTTAAAAGCAAATTAAGCAAGATTTTTTTTATGCGAAATGAATGAGAGTGAATAGGTGAATAGTGGCGAATAACAAACTTTGCACGGTCTAAACACGCTTGATTAAAAATGAAGATGACGGTGACATTTCACACGGGGATTTTAGTTGATGGAAATCACCGCTAGATGGCTATAAGGTTTCTCGTTATAACGCATTTCTCGCGAGAAAAGATTAACAATTACTTCTATAGGTAAGTCCGTAGATTGATCAACATGATACACATTAGAGTATTACATGCATTTTTTAGAAGCTGAGAAACATGGTACTTGCTATTCCAAGTACATGAATGAATAAATAAATAAACCATTTTACCTATTTCTGCCGAGATGGCTTTTATGTGGAATTGAAATATCGCTAAGAATTAATGAAAATTGGCGGGATAATCTCTACCCTTGTCGCGTACGCTCTGATTTATTTCGCTTTCGATGTATAAATCATTTCCACTGTAATCTATGATTGCGTTGTTAATAATTCGGGCCAAGTTAGCGCACTGATTCGAACGTGTCTGACTTTACAGTTGTATAATTTACCAAACGCAGTCCATGCGAGGTTGTGTATATTTATTGATCGAATCAATTGAAAATCTATTGTTAGTGAAGCTGTTGTCAACAGCTCCAGTGGCGCAATTGGTTAGCGCACGGTACTTATAAGACAGTGACTAGTGAGCAATGCCGGGGTTGTGAGTTCGAGCCTCACCTGGAGCATTTATTTTTTTTCTTTTAAAATACGTATATACTCTAAACGAAAGTTGTTGTTAATGACGATGACGATAAATTAACATGGCAATACAATAGGATGAGGTACAGGAAGTGAGTGAATCGTAGACGAGACTAACTTGAATTGTTCTTATATTTTCTTCCAGTTGTATTTTACGATAGCCGAATTGGCAAATACCAAGAATCTAATTCCTTACAAAGTTTTAGGCCAAGCGTGAACAAGACGGCTGATGCAAGAATGCTCCTGACGAATGAATCGTCCTTTAGCGCGCGAACGACGCAAGAAAGGGAGCAAGTGCAGACGTCATCGAAATAATTAGTACCCTTGTTCAACAAGTAGGCGTCTACGGTGCTTTGCCTTTCTTCCAATTTGTGTATTCTGTTTTCTGCAGAGATGGTAATTGGTATCGTTCAGTTTATTTACTTTAAAATCAGCATTGATGGATAGGAAGAGTGAGAAGAGATCTGGCCAGTCGATCAAGTTGCCAAATGATATCGTGTATGAGATGTACTTGCCCCGCGAAATACGTCGAGGACAAGTGGGCTCGCATTCGTCTGAAAAAGCGGCAGGGCCTTCCCTCCCTTCGGTAATAGCTTCTCGATCCATTCTGTCGTGTCGTCCCGAGGGATCGATCGCTGAATCGGTTTCGACCACCTTGTCGGAGGCTAGTCCAGTTGTGACACCAGTGACCGTTCCTTTGGTGGACACGCCCGCTTTGGATACGCTCGACAGCAACGAATCGTCCGCTCTGGACACGCTCGACACCAACGAATCGCCCGCTCTGGACACGCTCGTCACCAACGAATCGTCCGCTCTGGACCCTACAGTAGTCGCTGATACCAGCGAATCGCCCGCTCTGGGCCCTACAGCGGTCGCTGATACCAGCGAGTCGCCCTCTCTGGGCCCTACAGCGGTCGCTGATACCGCCGAATCGACCGCTTACGAGTGAAAATTCGGTGAATAAACGAACGAAATAAGTAAAGATTACAACCCCCTCCAGGAGAATCAGCGATTGACTTTTAAGCCCGGCAGTTATCGTTCCGATTTACCTGTACTGGTAACGGTCCCTACGGACTGCGTCGAATGCGTCGCGGATTTCGTTTTCCTCTCGAGGACCGTCTGGCCGTGCGACAGAATTTCACGGCTCTCTTTCGCGGACTTTACGTCGACGGCGTCCATTACGTCCAGCCATGATTCTGGATCTTGGTGGGAGTAAGGTGCGGGATGGCGTTGGCTGCCAAAGAGATCACCGGCCGCCGGTCTTCGCTGGTGGTCGCGCCATTTTTCATCCACCGACTCGGTCAGCAGCTTTTCACCGTCAGCTTTGAGTGACGGTGCTGCCTCGCGAACTTTAACGCTGGAGATTTCTATTTGCTCGTCTCGGATCCACGGCGCCTGGGCGACTAGAAGCTTTCTCGATTACGTACAATTACGTATCTCGGAAAAACGGTGACACGGTGAATCGTGAACAACCGTAAAGTGCAAGCGATACAGGCAGCGTACCTATTTTTTTCAGCTCTTTTCTTACGATGGGGCACCAGGGCTCACACGCGGGCATTTAGACGAATTCCGTTAGCACCCCCCACCCCGCCCGAAACGTTACGACGGATCTAATTCAGCCATCATAGGAATAACGTTCGACACTTTCGGCGTAAAGATAGTTTGGTCGATATTGGTTACCACTGTTTCACGGCACGTTATTGCGTTCTCCTAGACTGACGATTGATTTTCACACATTCAACTATCCTTTGACACGACACGTAAATTCGCCCCAATTCGCTCGACGAATGCTGACAGATGTGTAATAGAAATATTTCACCACACGCTCACGGAAACGGCGAAGAAGATGACCGATCTCCATCCACTTATCTCGAGCAAACAGTTTTTCCGCTCTTACTGCCTGCATTAAAAGAAACCTTTGCCATGGCCTCCGAGTGGAACGCTCTTCGAGTATAGAGCATTTACTCTACTTCACACTACTTCCATACCCACATATTTATAAACAGTTCGCATAATCGATATAATTCACGCGATCTGTCCGATACCTGATCGACCTAATTGCAGGTTCAAAAGTGTCGCTTCAATGGTCTAGATTTTATCGCGGAGATTTTGTGGAATCACAATCCACGACGTTCCAAGAGATATTCACCGCGATTGAACGTGTTCGAAATTCCAGAATTTAAGCAATGGTTGCGTGAGTGGTAGGTGAAAGAAAGGATTATCCAGAGAAAAGGCGCCAGCCGTTTTAGTTTCACGCTATTCGTCCCTAGTCCTAGGCCATTTTACCCGAAATCATGGCTGTGGAGTGAGGACGAAGCAGCGTTACACTTGCAGAGATACGTTCGTGGATGGCTCGTACGAAAACGCGCGGATGTTCAGGAAATGAGGGAATTCTGGAAGGTAAGCGTGATCGAAAATCCAAACGCGAAATGTGTACGATATATATGTATATCGATATATATGTATATCTATATTACCCGGAGGATATAATTTTCTTTCAGAAATGGGCTGCCTCTGATGTTGGGCAACAAGAGACATCACGTATGTATTTAAGTAGCTATTCTAAAGCCTACGATGCCAAAGTAATAATCTCAGATGAATGTGCTCTCAGGTTTGATAAGGAGTTACGCCAAACATGGGATAATGGACACAAATATAGATGGTTGCAAGAAATATCGTACCATGTTCTATGCCAAGTGCGAAGGTTGAGAACCAGCAACGAGAGATACCCTTTAAATCCAAAATGATATTGTCACGTCCACATGGACGAGTCGTTTGGTTTAGATTATCTTAGATCCTTTGGAAAATGTTTAATTTTTATTCAATTACAGGGATAGATTGATGCGTGGATTCACGAGAGATCATGAATCACGCGCAACATCTTTGTACAGCGTAGTACTTGTGCTTGTTAGATGGACAGTAGGCGTTTCACCATCCTTGGCAATTCTGTAATTTTTCATACCCTTTAAATTATATTTAAGCTGTAGCTTTGGTTCGTCCGCACACAGTTCTCCTGCCTGCTTTGCTTGGCGCATTAGAATTTCCTTGAGAAGAGGTGGAAAATCTGTTGTGGTGGGCATGAGTTTACAGGCTCTTTTGTTAGTCGCGTTCAGGTATCGTGCCTCCTGATCTTTCGGTATCAGGACGTAATCCGATTTATAGCTTACCGAGTGTATTTGCACCGGATTCTTACTTGTTTCACCTCTGAAAGTTCTCTCGACGAGCGCCACTACCTTCCGAGGGTCCTGCAACACGCAGATTCGTTTCACGTTTCTCGTCGATTATTCCTCGTCTGGTTTCGCGTGCCAGGTATCGTGGAACAAAGTCAAGAGAGAAAACGTACGTGACAATTATCGCTAGGGTTTGGTAAAGCAGCCACTTTTAGTATTCTCATGTAACATGCTTCGGGATACCTTTGAGTCTGGCTTCGTATCACCATCCTACCAACGCCATAGTTTTTCAGATTTCCCACGATTTCCCACAAGGATTTCCCTTTGAACGTGGTTTTTCGGCCGATAAATTTTATCGGCATTTTTCATCAATTCACGAGTTGCCGAGACACTAGTAATATCCAAAGTTTTATTTAAACGGAAGAAATTGCAGCCTAACCTCTCCTTTCCAAACAACGAGGTGAGTCCGGTCCTCGATTCCCGAAGCGAACGCAGCGACATGGCACGCGTGACGCAACCAACATTTTCAATTGGACGGCACCATATGTAGCAGTAAGTTCCGTTTCGTCGGACCAAACCGTAATCGAGCTTGATAAACTCAAATAGAAGTCTTCCATATTTCGTGATAATTCATATAATGTCGCCATTTCGATCGCGTTAAAGAAACTCATTGTACCGCACGTGTTGTCAGTGATGGGAAATCCAAGTCTATGCAATGTCCAAGTCGTGACATGCATATGTATGAATTTACATCTTATGAGAGTGATGTCACACACAAACTGAACTCAAATTCATACCGACTTTGTGAAAAATTAGCGCACACTTATTATTACTTTTATTACCTGGTTTGGGTTTCACACACTGTGAGTACTGTGTACTCTGCGTATCCAGGTCGACTCACATTTGCGTTGTTTCGTAGCAATTTTCACCACATTTAGTTTCAATTCTAACCGATAAGTAAGATTGCGATGGAATTCCACTTTCAATCGATAAGGATGTATGCGACACGAAAATGATAAGAGGACTTGGGAGTAGGGCTGGGAATATTTGTCGAATTTTTCGGTATTCGAATATTCGAATACTTCGGTTGTTCAATTACTTGGCGAATATAATTCGAATTTCCAAGTATTCGAATATTTAAGTATTCGAATACTGATGCATTCGAATAGTATTCGAATACTTAAATATTCGAATACTCAAATATTCGAATACTTGTAATATATTCGAATATTAAATTATTCGAATAGTTTCAGCCCTACTCTGGAGCTAGATCCCTAACATATTTACTAGGGTGGCTCTTATTTACTCTTGGTAAAAATTGTTTTCAAGATTTTCTTCGCGGCACCATCCAGAATAGTTCCAAATAATTAAAAAAAATCTATGTAAAGTTTGAGCTCGATAGGATAACAGGAAAAGGTGCCCCTGGGCCCTTAAACATTTAAATCATTATTTAACAGCTCAAAAAGTCGATTTTATATAATATCCTCCAAGTCATTGATTAAATAAAAATATATATTAAACAAAAGTTGTATTTATGAAGGCGTACAAAAAAAATGGAATTTTTATTTTCGAGGACTAAACTATTTGTCTTCACTAAATTAAGATGTATATATATGTACCTATAGGTACTTAAATAATAACCGAATCCCTAACGCGTATCGGTGATTGAAAGTTGTAAAGTGAAAAGTTTATTTGAATGAAACGTTCACTCAGGTTTGTGGCAAACTTATCGTACGACATATGTTATTGCGTTTACGTCCTGCCACTTAACGTACGAAAAATCCTAACTTCTCCGGATTTCTGCGTTGAGTGAACAGGATGTAAAGTGTAAAAAAATCGTATTACATATATACTTATCTACTCGGAAATGGTTAAATAGACACGCAGAATGTCCGCGTGATGGGGTTCCGAGGAATGAATTCCTTACGAATTGACGTAAATTCCTATACTTGTTCTTATGTATCTCATAAATATATACCTGTACATCTTATATTACGTTATACATGTATGTATATTATAAATTATACGCGGTCGTAGAACTTTGGATTTTCTTGGCGATCATATTTATGAAAAGTGATATTTTGTATCTAAACGGGAAGGGGGAGGGGAAAGGAAGTGTATAAAGGTGGTTTCGGCGGTTTCGAGTTGATGAATGATCGAAATATGATTGGAGGGGTTAGTGTTAGTAACGGTTAACAATTTGTTGGATCCAATCGAGGTAATAAGAGACGCGAGAGTAGACCCCCGGTACTCCAGGTTGCCCGCAACCGATGCCCCACGACACGATCCCCGCCAAATGCCAACGGCCTTGTCCCTCGCAAACCATGGGACCGCCACCGTCGCCTTTGCAGGCGTCCTTCCCCTCTTCTCCCCCCGCGCAAATGAAGCCAGGATGCAGATTGAAAGATGGCCCTAGCCTGGTTCGACGCATCTGATGTTCGCAGATTTGGTTGCTTACCACTGGTACGTCCACTTCTTTCAGTATGTTTTGATACTTGCCGAAATCTCCAAAGGCATCTTTACCCCAGCCGGTGGTCCAACATCTGTTTCGAGATATCAGAGCAATGAAAAGAAAGTTTTGGCAGAGCAGAGCATATACAGTAAATGCGTAGTACGCCCGATGACTATCCCCACCAATTCTTGGAATCCTTCGGTCGAGAGTGAGAGAACGAAAGAGTCGACGGAAACTTCGTCTCGACTGTTTCATTCCCTCACGTTTTTCGGTTTTCTCACTCGCGCCATCGGTCACACGGAATAGGGTAAACGCACCAATAAATGAACACTTAAGGCTAATGAATGAACACTATTACAAAATTGTGTTTGCAGCGCGATTGATTCCATGTGCTGCAAAAATTGTTTGGATACGAAGCAAGAAATTAAAAGAAGTCTCTAATTAATTAGTTGCTTATTTTAATAATTTATTTTGCTCATTTTAATGAAAAATGGCCATTCACTGGTACGTGTTCATTTACTGGTACATCCACCTTAGTGACCGCAACGCGTCGTACGTCCGTCGCCAGCCCCGTTCGTCGGGTTTAATACGAGTATTTACTGTATATATTTGGATAACGTAATTAGTAATACACAGCTAAGTAATTTACCTGTTTCTCGTGAAATCCTGGCGTTTGTCCGGCAGGCAGGCAGGGCTGATGTGCGGATTCTTTTGGAAGTCGAGCTCGTAATCGATCCCAAGTACCGCGATATCGTTGTAGAGTGTACCGGCGTAGAATTCCGGGTGCACGTGGACATTGGCCACGTCTCGTTCAATGTACGGATAGAACTCAACGTCGTGATTTACGTCCCATTCACCGAGTCGAACTCGAAGGTCCCGAGCCGCGTAGGTTTTCACGCAGTGTGCCGCTGTGAGAATATGCTTAGAGGAGATGAGGGTGCCACCGCAGACGTACACGCTCTCCGCCGGGTCTTTTTTCAGGATCGCAACTTGCCACGGGTATTCACCTGCGAATCATCGATCAGTCGGTCGTTAGGTTACCATTCGGTTTGCTTTCGTTTCATTTGTATGATAGGCGTAAGGCGCGGTGATGCTGGAGTTACAGTAGCGGAAAAAAGTTACCACTTTTTCGGACCACCCTACTTCTCAACTCAAAACTGCAGTATGTGCTTAATATACATATTCTGAACGAGAATTAAAAGCTGTATAAAACCCAGTTACAGTTGAACAAGCAAAAACCCTACATAACATTAAACAAGACAGCACACAAAAAGATACCACTTTTGAACATTAATAAAAAAAATCTAATATTTTCTGGGGGCACCTTTTGCTTTTAGGACAACTTAAAAAATTACTAAACGTGGCAACTTTTTTGTCCACTATTGTATATATGTGTGCACATACCAAATTCAGCGTCACCGTCCACGTTCGAAGGGGTTTTGATTCGTCCGTTGATGCCCTGAGTGTATCTGATTCCACATTGTCCAGGGCGCGGTTTCGTTGCCACTAGTTGCCTTGTTGAACAGCACACGTGGCCGGGGCTGCAGACTCGAGCACCACCGCCGCCGAATTGTCTCTGTCGAGAAAACAGATTAATGATTGGATAACCAATAACGAATACGATGTTTAGAATTCGAATTAGAGAATCGTTGAGGGGATTAAACGCTGTGGTCAGATCGTTCGGGGTGTTGCTCGTCTACATAGCTACATACCTACATACTCACCTCGGTGATATTTCCCGTTAGTATTAAGCGCGACAACTGTAGCTGTGGTTGCGACTGTTCTGTAAGGGATCGCGCGTCGCGCTTTCTTCTGCTCGGGAAGGACACTTTTCCAGTGTTTCCGATATTTTTGTCGCCGTTGCTACGCGCGCTATCGTAATAATGCTCCGAATGATCCTCGGGATTGTAATCGTAATCGTAATCGTAATCGTTGCCGTCGCGGTAGTAGTCCGAGTATTCATTGGGGTGAGATGGCTCGCGATGGCTCGTGTAACTATAGGGTGGATAGTTCGGTTTCGCGTAATGCGGTTTCTCGTGGAACAGGTAAGGTTTCGATGGGACCGCATAATTGGCACCGTAATTTTCGTACAGCGACTGTTTCTTGTGAGCGAGCAAGTGGCCGAGCTTCTGCACGGCATGGCGGTTAGGCGTGACGTGGAAATTTACAAACGGCTTTACCACCTTCTCGCCGTACTCGTCTTTGGTGAATTGTACGGCTAACAGAGGATTCACGGAAAGCAGACCTAAGTTTATGCCTTGCTCGGGCAAGCCGTACCCTCCGTACGGATTTACCAAGGCATTGCCACCGTAAGGATTCACCGGGTACGGACCACCGGTTTGCGGTAGGCCGAAACTGATCCCCCAAGTCGGCTTCACGTTTAATTTTGAAGAGTCCAGATCGCTAACATCGAGTCTCTGCAACCAGAGAGTCCAACAGTCACGCAGATAGAGATTCCAGACATGTGCTATGCGCGTGCTTTCGTGCTTTATGCGCCAGCTTTATTCCGTTGCGTTGCGTTGCGTTGCGTCGAGTTTCGTACGCGGACTGGTGCGAGTCTATACAATATCTACGGATACGGAGCTATGCAGATTTACGCTGGTTCGAAGAAAATCGCGATACAAAGTTACCTACTACCTGAGTAGTGCTAATTGAGGCAGTCAGAGCAATAACGGAAAAAATCACATTAAAAAAATTTTTTTCCCTATTTTATATGGTTAGTAGAGCCTATTGGAATACGTTATTGCCACTAAATCAATTTCGAAAAAATGTGGGTTAGTCCGTTGTTGCACTGACTGCCTCAATTGTAAGGCGAAAGGGTATGTCGTGCTTGCACACCCACGTGTATAGTATACACTGTATATATTAGGGTGGCTTTTACAAGGGAACATCCCGAACCCGGAAATTCGAAACATTCTGAAACTTTGTGAATATGTATGTAGGTCATTTTCTTCTGATTACATTGCAATTTTTGTTTGCTGTCCAAATTCACTCTAAAGGGGTGTAATTTAATTTAATTTAATTTTTAATTTACTCGTTATTTTTTCGGACTTTTTTCAAAAACCATTTGTCGCACGAGAGAAAGTAATACAGCATAAAGATGCTGCTTGTGCGGATCTACAACTTTTGTTTGACATATTTTTTTATTTAATCAATAACTTGGAGGATATTATATAAAATCGACATTATTAGCTGTTAAATAATTATTTAAATATTCAAGATCCTAGGGGCACCTTTACCCGTTATCCGATTGAGCTCAAACTTCACATAGATTTTTTTTTCTTATTTAGAACTATCCTGGCGGGTACCACGAAGAAAATTCAAAAGGTGAAAATAAGAGCCACCCTAGTATACATACACGAGTTATAGGTCTAAGAAGAGTCAGTAGGCTACGATCTACGTCGTAGATTCTACGATAATAGGAAAGTAATTTCGCTCGCTTACCCCTTCTGTAGCCGCTGCTTTGCTTTTCTCCTGAATGCTCGTAGATTGGACGCTGCCGGTCTCCCTCTTTGTCCTGGTGTTCTGGGTGGAAATTGCTGGAATTACTGGAATCGTCGAGCCATCGTCGCCACTCTCCTTCGTTACACGTATGATCGTTGATGTTCCATTCCCTAACCCTTGGACCACCGCCGCCATCGCGTCGCTATTTTCGGCTTCGATGTTTTTATTTAAATTGCGCGGATCGATGGGCAGGAAGAGATCATCCTTACGTCCGGCGTGCTCGTTGCCAGAGCATTGCTCGTACGGGACACAAACGCAACTAGCCGGCGCATAATTAGATGAGAAGTCGTTTCCAAAGTATTGATTGCCGTTATTATGATTCTTGTGATTGTTGTTGATTTTGTCATCATAATAATTGTAGTTATTATTCGCTATGGATCCAACAGCAGGATAATCATTAACTCCCTGGCCGCGAACACCGTTAGCAGAAAAGTAGTTGCCGCCGTTCAAATATTTCCCAGCCTTTTGACTATCCGATTTCCCGTAGAAAGTGTCTCGCATGGGTTTCTCGTAGAGAGGATACCGTTCGGCATAGCTGCCCGTTGACTCGGAACTGGCCAAACCATTGACATTATTGTTGCTGGAGCTCCCCTGCACTTTGAACGCCTTTTTGTAGGTGTCCAAGTCTGAGAAGCCAGGGTTAAATGCGCCGAGACTACCAGAACTTGACAGGCCCGACGGACTACCGACAATCCCTATCCCAGGCCCGTCACTCTGTCCGTAGCTGAGCGATGGATTATTTTGACCAGCCTCCGAGTGGTGATAGTGATGATGAACATGTTGTTGAACCGCGTCAGCAATTTGCTTCTTGTCAATGAACTGATTCTGACCGTCGTACTCGAATTCCTCACCCGCCACCGCTGTTCCCGCCTCGTACACCGGCTTGGACGGGTACGATGGTGTGAGGTGGCCAGGTTTCTTGAACGTTGGGTAGGGACCGATCAGGCTGGGCGTCGAGGGGAAATGCGGAACCGGCGGAGGATATGGTCCGCTGAAACTTGGCCCAGACGAGGCGAAGCTAGCAGTGGACGACAGCTGGGGTGGTCCAGGTTTACCCGGTCCAAAAGGCCCATAAGATCCATAAGGACGCTTCACTGGTATAGCTGGCAACGGTTTGCCTACTGGCTTAATGGTGACGGGTTGGGCGTAGATTATGTCCTGAGGATATATGCCACGATGAGGGGAATAATAGGGTCGACGTCCCTCGACGTTCTCGCACTGTAAAATATTGAAAACTCTTCCTCAGTTAGATGTACGTTTCACGTTTACGCACGTGTATAAGTAGGTACTTACGTTCATTAATCCGAGCGTGCATAATTTATCTCTGATGTAGGTCCTCGCGACCGTGTCGTTTCCCAATTGAAGGGCGTTCTTAACAGCCGGGTCGGCGTACACCTGATCATAACCCTCGATGTTACGACCCTGTCGGTTGGAGACAAGAATATCCTCGATCACAGACTCCGCCTACGGAACGAAAGCTCGATTTGAAAGTTCCATTTGAAAGTGGACCGTGAAAAGTGATCGCGATCCTACCGCGCGCCACTTACCGATCGTTGCTCGGTAGACTCGGACTGATCTTCGACTACTTCCGGGCCTGCGTCTGCTACGAATATTTTCGCCTCGCTCTCCCTTTCGTTTGTGTTTTCGCCTTGGGATTCAGATCCGCTAGTCCCTTCCACCCCTTCTTCCTTCCCCCACATCCATTGGCGCCCCGTGGCTTTTATCGCGCGGTCGAAACGCACCGGTGACGATAATTCAGTCGGTGTTTCGGCTGCGATGCTGTTCACCGCTATACCGAGCAACCAAACTAGCCATAGCTTCATCCTGATAAAGCAGCCTAGGCAAACAAAACAATTATCATGAATGTGATGAATGTGTTGGATGAATACAGCCAACGAAATGCTTAACGAAAGCGAGAGGATGTCGGGAGAAAGTGGCTAAACTGGTCTTTGGGCGGTGAGGACGCCATGTCTTGCGCCTATCCTACCTACATATACTGGCGCTTATACCTGCTCGCGCCCACACGCGCCTCTTCAAATCGATCCTATTTCGAAAAGTTTCGAAGGCGGTGAAAGTTGTTGCATAACAGAGAGTCGCGCGACAAGCGACACTTGCGAGCATTTTCTTTCATCGATATAAGAGCAGATTGATCTTTCATGTACATAGAGTAGGTAGGTATGTTGAATGATGTTGATGAGAAGAAGACTGATGACACCGTTGCACCGGTGCGTAGATGTGGAACAGTGTAACGAAAGGAATAATACTTATTAAGGGACGGAAGAAAAGTGTTTTTACCTTAGTCAGGGTGGATCTGGTGGCGTCGCGTTGTGATGCTTCTCACGATCTTTCTTACGAGACTCTTGGTAACTGTCGACTGACAGCGAGCGTCCGCGATGCGTCGTCGAGTTTCGCTCTCTAACCGAACACTTTCTCCGTGAACGAGGTTACTCTGTGGGCTTACCGATGCCATTCGTATCTTATATAGACGTCCCTTTCGGAGATGCTGAAACCGAGTATGAAGTTACGGTGGGGTAGATTCGTGACTCATTCTACAGCCGGACATCCGTCTTGGATGGGTATATTCTTCGATCCGCACTGTACAATGCACATATACTTGGACTTATGCTGGTAGAAAACAGTGAAAACAGTGATGTCGTCAATTGACGCATAAGGACGCTTAAGGTGTCCCAATCAGATGAACGGGAACGGAGCGAGATTTGCGCGAGCGATAACACTGCCCAACGAAATTTACCTTCTCTGTTTTGTAACATTCAAGGGCTGTTTCTGGTAGATCTTTGTGCGCTGAAGACGAATCCGCAAATCATTTGTCGCCATCACCCTCAGTTTTCGAGAAATTCGATTTTGAAAATAAACTGCAAATTTTCAAGTTCGAACATCTTTTGTGTTCAAACAGTAATAGTTATTCGATTGCTTGTTCCTTCAAATTATTCTATGAACCCTCGCGAACACAACCATATAAGTTGTTATTGAATTATAAACATTTAAATATGTTTAAACAAAGATCAAAGGGAAAAGGACTTTTATTAATTTTTGCAGATATTTTTCAAAAACTAAGGGTCTAGGAGAAAATCTGACTACTCTATGCGATGCAGGAGACATTTTTCCTTTGGAAACCATTAACAGAAGTGATAAAACACCGTTTGTTTACAATACAGAAACGAAAGAGTTTTGCAAAACGTGCGGCGCGGACAGCGCCAGTGGACGCGCCCACGCACCATATTAGACTACCACTGTCGGCGCTGCACGTTTTGCCAAACTCTTTCGTTTTTGTATTGAAAACAAACAATGTTTTACCACTTGTGTTGATGGTTTCTGAAGGGAAAATATCTGCTGCATCGCGTGGAGTAGTCAGATTCTCTCATAGACTCTTAGTTTTGGAAATAAATTGAAAGATATCTGCAAAAATTGATGCATTTCGGGTGTCCTTTTCCCTTTGATCGTTATTTAAACATATTTAAACGTTTATAGTTCAAGAATAACTTATATCGTTGTGTTCGCGAGAGTTCATAGAATATGAACTATTACTCTTGAAATACAAAAGATGTTAAAAATTGAAAATTTGCAGTTTATTTTCAAAATCGAATTTCTCAAAAACTGAGGGTGATGGCGATAAGCGGTTTGCGGATTCATCTTCAGCGCACAAAAATCTATAAGACACTTCTATTGAATATTACAGACCAAAATGGCTGTTGGACAGTATAAGCAGCTTCAGCTTCTCATTCTCCCGCGTTTCCTTTTCAAACCAATAACACATGTTCTCTATGACAAAGTTCGCCTAGACATCTGAGTGAACACGTTTCTTCCATTCTGTTTCGGTGTCATCGCTGGTGGCAGTCGCATCGATGGATGCATAGAAGCCTAAATTCCTGTACGTTGCTTCGAGTCTCCTCTTCATTACAATTGAAATTATCTACTCGTTGCATTCCGCCTACGTATGTACCTAGATAGTTATAGAATGATGGTCTAGCTGTCCTTAAGTCGAACTTCCTTTTCGCATCGTTCATAATAATGATATTAATAGATAATAACGCGGCGTATAAATGCTAAATTAATTTGACGATCGATCGAAGCAAGGTTGGGTGATTGGGGTCTGAGTCTGAATAACACGGTACGACACAGGACGAGGCGAGCTACATGTAGGTGCGTATAGACGTCGTATGTATTCATAGATATAATATATACGCAAGCAAATTGTGTAACACGGGATTTTCGTTAATGGGATTGCGCAACTGTGAATACGGAACGCCGTGCCGCGCCCGACCAACGCAACGGAGGAGCATGCTAATTTAAGAAAATAAGTACTTGTTCTCGGAGCGATCTGACGAATCGTTTTCATACGTTATCGGTAAGGGTGTTTACGATATATCTACTCTGGTAGTATTCATCCTGTCTACGTAGGTAGATCTGTATTTCTTGAATATCTTATTTGCACTAATTAGGAGCCTACATATCTACATATTATGTTTTAATAGATCAGGCTGAATATTTTCACACTGCAATAGGTAGGTAACCGATATCTGTTGTTCAAAGTTCATTACCATCAAATTATCGAGCAAGCGTCTAGAATGACGTGGCTGTAAGAAAGTTGATGGTTTCTCCTCTATCGTCGTGCCAGCGCTTGGGGAAAGTAAACGGACGGTTGCTCAGCGTCAGAGACGTTCCCCGGATTTGGAAGCGGACGAGTGGACGAACAGAAGCTTCATATCTTCAATTACATATGCACGGGGATGTGAGAACGTAGAATTTTGGATGCAGGAATTTTCAGAGCATTTAGCTACGTTCGCGAGTGTCAGAGAGCATTGTTCACTCCTCGTCGACAAGTTTTTCTGTAGTTCACCGTTCCATTTCCCTGCTGAGAGATCCGGGAGAAAGTGCTCCTCCGAGTTGTCGAAAATTCGCGTGGTTTCGTAGTTGCAAATGAATCCATGCGTGGAACTGAACTGGTGTTGTTTCTTTCATTCAATGACGGGGAGTATAACACTGCATTGGCTGTCGGGTGAGCTTGCTAGCAAACATACAAATGCGAAATACACATGTGTGTGTATACGTTTGCGTAGCACCGCTTCGTCAGCTTACCGATTGCGCAATCTGGATTTTCCACCCTATCTCGTAACTCGTAACGCGTAGCTCGTAACCCCTGGGTTTTTTCGAGTGTCCACTTATTAGGCGATTGCGCGGATCACCCTCAGATTACAATCGAATATGCAATGTGTAGAGAAAGTGCAGTATATTTGGAATACCAGTTTAAGACGAATAAAAAATTACGGCAGAGGATGCGAACGAATAAAACTACATAGTATCATGGGGAAACTAATGAACTTTTATATTTCAAACTTTCAGTAATAATAAAGAGCAAAAAGTAGCTGAAACTTTGGTATAAATGAAAAAGGGCAGGAAGTATCGATTTCGTTAAGGTGGAAGTAATTTGGAATACCGGTATTTTAATTTACCTTCACTTTATAAACTTAAAAAAATACATGTAGATAATGTAATTATCTTTTATGATGTAATCAGGCTGAAAAATCACAATATAGGAATAATCTTAGGTAAACATAAATGGACAGCGCGGCCCAGGAGCATCGCTAAGATTTGGAATATTCCAAATTACCTTCCCCGCCGGTATTCCGAATTAGCAACATGGCATTGAAATCTAAAATTTCATGTCACATTTTGAATTCTCGAAATTATTGCAAAACTCACATGGAACCATAGAAGGAACATGCAAATGAGTAGATAAAGTGTTTCACTCTAATGTTTCGACATATTTGAACCATGATTGGAACGACTGAATACTTACTGAAAAAGTTTTGCAGATTGACGTTTTCTTATTTTGCAGATTAAGGGGGTATACCAGTTTGAACCCTCGAAAAATGTGTACATTTTGTGGATTTTTTACAAGTCAACGGCTTGATCCAGAATTCCCGTTGTTTAAATATCATTACATAGTATTATGAACTACTTAACAAAAAAGTTTCAGTTAAAAAACTATTGTTTTTTGGAAGTTATCGATATATATTCGAAAGTTTCCCGATTTTAGACGGCTAAACGGTGGGCCTAAAAACTTGCGCTACGTTCAACCAATTCACTTCCAATTTTGCATGCAGAATCGTAATAAGATTCCACATCATCCTACGAGGGTTTTATTTATTCCGATTCCCCATTTATTATTTATAAAGAACAAAGGTGGACGTTTGTATTACAAAAATGTAACTTTACCTTTGATCTCTCACCATTTCTTTATTTTTCAAAATTTTCAAAACCGGCCGCGTTGGACGATAGCTATTAACATACTTTATAAGAAGATTTTATAGTTTTTTATTTCAGACACGACATAGGTACAGCTTATTTCAGGCCCACCGCTTAGCTGTCTAAAATCGGAAGACTTTCGGATATGTATCCATAACTTCCGAAAAACAATAGTTTTTTAACTGAAATTTTTTTTTTAAGTAGTTAATAATACTATGTAAAGATATTTAAAAAACGGGAAATCTGGATCAAGCCGTCGACTTGTAAAAAAATCCACAAAATGTACACATTTTCCGAGGGTTCAAACGGGTATACGCCCTTAAGTCGAAAATATCTAAATAGTGGTTCATCCACAAGTGATATTAGTTAACTTTATTATCTAGGGTGTTACAATTTAGATAAAGTTAGTAGTTTATTAGATACTTCGATATTCCAAATTACCAACAGTATTCTATCTCTCGTTTGGAAAGTGGCTACGAAGTTAGCAAATCGATTCGACGAATCCTCGGACGATTCAACACCGAACAATGGACGACTCCTACGTATGACGTATTAACTACCTAGTTATTACGGATCACGGTGTACGCATCGAAGGAACCTCACCGTCATTCCATCACCCACGCCGATAGAGCACTCGAGTGAAACATGGTATAAAAGGAAGATAAAAGAATTTAAAGAAACTTATCATTTTACTGAAAAGATATGTATTTGAAATTGATTGCCGTTACATTGCGTACGAATTCATCTAGGTGTCATAAAGACAGATGAACGATGAGAATTGTGAGTTACCAGGTTGAATCTTGAAAATGATCGCTGACGATTTGTGGTTCGGAAAATCAGTAGGTAATGCGATAACCATGTTGTTCGATGGAGTAGCTGGAAGGTGCCGCTGCCAGTTCGAGAGGTGCCAGAGCTGGTAGAGCGTAAGCGTACTCGGAGATCTACAAAGAATATAGAGAGGAATAATGAAAATCAGGGAAGAAGGTGACGGATTAGCTTGTTTCAAGCAAATGTGCAAATGAAATGATTCAAACCTGCAGTGGTGAAAGAATGGGCGTCGCGGGTATCGATCCCGGCAGGGGTGCGATCAAGTGAGTCAGCTTTGTAGTCGATGCTGGGGTTCTAACTGGAAATAGCAGAGAGAGAGCCTTTGGAGCCGATGCGGGAGATCGTCCCGCGGACAACTCGGCTGTCGATGACGATAATGGCAGCGCTTGTAGCCCAGGTGGTAATGTTGCAATCGGAGCTGGTGCCGGAGCTGAAGCAGGAGCTGGATCTAGAGCTGAAGCAGGAGCTGGATCTAGAGCTGAAGCAGGAGCTGGATCTAGAGCAGCAGCTGGAGCTGCAATTGCAGGAGCAGCTAGAGCTGGAGCAGCAGGAGCTGGAGCCAGAGCTAAAGCCAATGCCAAAGTAGGAGCTGGTGCCGATGGTGGCGATGATTCCGGCGTCGGGTTATTTGGCAGAATAAGTTCCCCTGTAGATTCCAACGTTGATATCGACGGGGAAGCTGGAGCGGCGCAGGCCGTACCAACCGCAACGACGAGAACAATCTAAGAAAGAAGGCAATGTTTACTCTTGATTTATTGATCACGAGAGGACGAAACTGATAGCGCTTGGTCTAGTTAATTTACAAAGGAAGATTGACACGATGCGAGCTGATATAGAACACTCTACTGTAGGTACTTACGTATCTGAACATGGCGATTCCACGGTCTCTTTGCGAACGGATCGAGATGCAGGATTATTTCTGGTCGAGGATCGAGTCGAAGCTCTCGTACTTATAGAGGCCCCGGGGGTGCCGTAAAAAGGAAACTCGTCCTGGTTCTCGAAGACCACACGTCCCTACGCATCGCCCTGCCGCGTTCTTCCTCGACATTAGGGGCGGGACTTGTCGCTTGTAACTTCGCTCCACCTTCAGATCGCCGATTGAATCCCAGCTCCTCGAGTGTAGTTTTCCAGCACAGGGATTTTTGTCGGATTGCTGAATAAATAATAACGCTCGACGCTCTATGTACCTATGTCCTGGTAGCATTTATTGTTGACATTTTGTTGACTAACTAATACCCAACTTGGGGATACCGTGGGCCAACTAGAAATAATACCAGAGGTACCTAGACTTTCGTGTAGGATAAGAGAAAATTGAGGGAATATTAATATCGCATCTCGGATTATTCTGCCCTGAAGACTGGACAGAGCAAAAGCATTGTGTGAGAATGCAGGATTTTGTACGAATTGTGGGGAATGTTTGCGTGGAAGATCGCACGGGACGAAGGGACGAGGGAGTTGTTGCTAGGACGACAAAAATCGGATTCATCATTACAACCGGTTGGTGGATTCGTGGTTCGTATCGAAGTAGTAGGTACAGGGTCTTCAATTGCAGCTGAAACAAACTTCTCGCCGAGTATCCTTGTGCGTCTACTTAGATATATCATTGCCACGACCGAGTAACAATATTTCTGAAAGTCTAGGAATTCTCAATTGCTTCAACAACGATTGGAACGGTTTCGCAGACCCTTATAAAAAGAAGAATTATTCCCAGAGACGAGGATTAAGTAGACCAAGTGGGAGGAGTAAAAGGAGAGGCTAGAGAAAACGAACATAGGGTTTTATCGAAGATTCAGAGATTTTATTGCGAATGATTACTCGACTCCGTGGAGTCGCGACTGATGATGATCATTTTCGCGCAACAGAGATGGTCGGAGGTAGAGCGCTCTAGGACGATCTGCTAGCCTAGAGTCCTGTAGTAGTTGGAGACGAAGATGCAGGTAACGTTGGTTTCATCAGTAGGTGAAGCCAGTTGCGACGAGCGGAGCGTGAGCGATGTACGGAGCGGTCTTGACCACAGTAGCGGCGGCCAAGGGTGCAGCAGCGATATACGGAGCTGTAGCTACCACTGGACTCTTCACAGAGACTTTGTAGGTGTTGGCGTAGCTGGTGGCGACGGGCACGGTGTGCGCCAGCGCGAGCGGCGCCGGGGCGAGTAGCGGCGCCGCATGGAGAGCAGCCGGTGCCGGGGCGAGTAGCGGCGCTGCGTGAAGAGCTGGTGCCGCCAGGAATCCTGGAGCGGGCGCCGGGGCGGCTGAGACGCAGGCCAACACAGCGAACAGAGCGACAACTTTGTACATGGTAGCGGTTTGAATTCTTCCTCGGGCTGACAGTGTCAAGTGAGACTTGTTGATCAGTAGCTGAGACTGAGAATCGAATGATGCTCGACTAGCCAAGCTGCTGCTCTTTTATTCCGCCAGATTGACCTCTCCCACCAGAACGCCGCGCCAAGTCGCCCGTCTTCAAGTAATACAGCTTTGTTACGTCTCGACTCCGCTTCTCTTGTCCTTCTTTCATATAGGTCCGATACCATTCGTCCTTTCGTCCCGGATCCACGTGCCGCCGCGCGGCTCAGGGTCTTTTCATCCTTCCTTTCAACCATGCACTGCTGAGGTAGTACACTGTCAAGGACTATGAATTCGCTCGGGTCCACGTGGAGAAAGACCGGTTGAATTCTTTTTGCGGGTAAACGCTTCGGTAGATATTTATGTGTATGTAAGTACATACGTGCTCTTCGAATCCTCGGTACCGTTCCTTTACATCACCAGTTTACCGCCTGATATTCTCCAGTCTCTGCGGTACGCTGCGATATCAGCGCTTCGAATGATGTCCAATCGGGTTTATTTCTAAACTGATCGAGTTATGAATGATACCTCGATAGAGATTCAAGAGAACATCTGAGAATCTTATCTCACGAAATGGGCGGATTATGATGGATCCATCCGCGAGTCTATAACGGGCAAACAACCCTTGTATTTCGAGATAACTCCAATTAGTTAACCGACCGTACGTTAATTAATAAACGCGATGCCCATCCGGTAATCCGGTATCTATTTCCACGATAACGTAACGCACCTGTATTCGTCGCTGTTAATGCCGATACCGATAACGTTACGTTATACATCGTGTTTACTTGGAGCATCAGCGGGATTGAGTAACGATTGTAAGCCGTTTTAACGCCCACTTTGGACTAGGTATCGAGACGCGTCGCGTCGCGACGCGCATATTGAAACGTATGTAACGACTAGAATCTAGAATCGGGTAAGGAGAGGAGGACGGCTCCGAGGGGCCAGAGGCGGACGAAAATATGGGCAGCATTGTGACATTGTTTGCGAAAGAAAATTGCGCGCTTGATTTCGTATGATCTGCGCGTGTACATACATACCGATACACCGCGATCGTTGCGGTGTTGGTTGATGCTTCCGAAACCAGTCCACCTCGTCTAAACCTCCTCCACTACCATTTCTCCTTCTCCTTCTTTTCTTAAAGCATTGTTGCTCAAGCATTTAGCGACAAGGTCGCGTTTCGTAAATGCCACACCCATATTTTTTTCTTCATTTCTTGATCGATGAGAAACGGGTCCGGTTCAAGAGCGGTGGTAGCCACCGCGAGGTCAGTAACATCGAAACCCGGATTCCGGAAGAGCGAAGACCTTGGTCTGTCCGATATCGCGTCAATGAATTTTCGACTGTGGCGCGGAACAATGAGTTTCAGGTGCCTTCGGGCTATTCATAATTGGTATTGTATATAGGAGCATAGGAATTATGATTAATATGGAGTTTCGTTGTAGAACCGGTTGTAATCTGTTCTTCGGAGGAAAACGTAGTTTCTATTTCTTCTTCTTCATCTTCTACTTACAAGGGGACCTTCGGGACTGGTAAATTGTTTATACTTAGTGTACGCGAAGGTCTTCACTCAATTTCCCAAAGCAGTAAGACGCGCTTTTCAACCAAATTCGAGAAAATCGACTTTGAAAATTTTTGAGTTCCCTTATATACAGAGTGTTCCTTTACCTATGGCCAATACTCTAGGGGGTAATTATACAGGCAAAAAATAAGACGAAAATGAAAAGTGACGAAATTGCGATAAAGGCTTCGTTTTCGAGGAAAGTGACTTTGAATTTGCATCGTAGGCGCGTGCCGATAAAGCTCAAGGCAACTCAGAATTTTTCAAAGTCGATTTTCTCGAATTTGACTGAAAAGCTTGCCTTACTGGTTTGGGAAAGTAATGTCTGAGTGAAGACCTTCACGTACACTAAGTGTAAATAAATTCTGAATTTGCCAGTCCTAAAGGTGCCCTTGTTAGATGGAATCGTCGGTTCTTAGCGTTGCGAGAGAATTGAGGAAGTAATTGAAAGAGGCTTTGATCGGTTTTACACAGTACATTGAGTACAAATAAGTTTCAAGGAAATACAACAACGAATAAATTACAAACATAAGTTACACGTTTTTGCCAGTACAGTAAGAGAGCGATCCATAGTTAGGATTAGCCTGAAAAGAGGCTAGATACGAAGGTACCTAAGGGTGTGGTTTAGGTGGGAATTGAGATGGGAGTATGGATTTACACGCTTGATGAAGTTGAAGGAGACAAAGAAGATTAGGGATCTTAAGCGTAATGCGAAATATGGTTCACTGGTTTTCACCCTCGCCCTCCTCTTCTTCGTCAAATTCACCATCCTCGTCAGCGGTAGCTTCTTGATATTGTTGATATTCCGAGACCAAATCGTTCATATTACTCTCGGCCTCGGTGAACTCCATTTCATCCATACCCTCTCCAGTGTACCAATGCAAGAAAGCCTTCCGCCTGAACATCGCAGTGAACTGTTCCGACACTCTCTTGAATAATTCCTAAAGTACAGAATAATCCACTCAGTCAAATAGATTATTTAGTAATTAGTTTTGCTGGCCGGATATTTCTACCTGAATAGCCGTGGAATTTCCGATAAAAGTTGCCGACATCTTCAATCCACGAGGAGGAATATCGCAGACGGCTGTCTTAACGTTACTAGGTATCCATTCGACGAAGTAGCTGCTGTTTTTGTTCTGAATATTCAGCATTTGCTCGTCCACTTCCTTCATGGACATCCTTCCTCGAAAAACGGCTGCCACGGTAAGGTAACGACCGTGGCGAGGATCGCAGGCTGCCATCATGTTTTTCGCGTCGAACATTTGCTGCGTTAGTTCTGGGACCGTCAGAGCCCTATACTGCTGCGAGCCTCTGTGTCGCGAAAAGATTAATATGTAGTAAAGATTACTAGCTACTTACCGCTTACTGTTTACCAACCTGGACGTAAGCGGCGCGAAGCCGGGAATAAAGAAGTGCAATCGTGGGAAAGGGACCATGTTTACAGCGAGCTTGCGCAGATCAGCGTTTAATTGACCGGGAAATCTTAGGCAGGTGGTGACGCCGCTGAGCGTAGCGCTCACCAAGTGATTCAAGTCACCGTAAGTCGGCGTGGTCAGCTTCAGCGTGCGAAAGCAAATATCGTAAAGGGCTTCGTTGTCGATGCAGTAAGACTCGTCCGTGTTCTCGACCAGCTGATGCACCGATAGGGTGCAGTTGTACGGTTCGACCACCGTGTCCGATACCTTTGTTGGTTTTGGTAAACAAGTTAAAGATAAGTTGAAAGATGGACGGAGGATGCAACTAGTGTTCCTTTTCGAGAATTTTAATATTTCTTATTGCTCATTACTTGAGAATCTTCAGTGTAGGAAAATTATTATAAATGATTTACATAAGTTTTGTCTAAGTTGGACACGAATAAAAATTTAGATAAATATTATCAACATTATTCCAAAAATATATATTTTGCAATATTTTTTTAATTTCTTGGGAATTCTCGAGAGATATAATCTGATTTCTCATTTCTCGAGATGCGAAAGATATCGAGAAATCGGTAACACTGGATGCAACCCTTACCTTTGGCGAAGGAACCACGCTAAACGTCATCATAATTCTGTCAGGATATTCCTCGCGGATCTTGGAAATTAGCAATGTTCCCATTCCGGCACCTGTGCCCCCTCCGAGGGAATGGGTCAATTGAAAGCCTTGTAAACAGTCGCAACTTTCGGCTTCCTTGCGCACCACGTCGAGGACAGAGTCGACGAGCTCTGCGCCCTCGGTGTAGTGCCCTTTGGCCCAATTATTCCCGGCGCCACTCTGTCCAAACACAAAATTGTCCGGTCGAAATATTTGACCGAAAGGTCCCGACCGAACCGCGTCCATGGTGCCAGGTTCCAGGTCCACCAAAATTGCTCTAGGAACATACTTTCCTCCTGATGCTTCGTTGTAATATACGTTTATGCGCTCTAGCTGGAGGTCAGAGTCGCCGTGATACGTACCGGTGGGATCGATACCATGCTCGTCAGAGATCACTTCCCAAAACTAAATTACATTAATAAAAATACAATTTATGTAAATACATGTCTAATTATCCAGGGTAATTTCTCTGACAGCGATACCTTTGCTCCTATTTGATTACCGCACTGCCCAGCTTGGAGATGGGCGATTTCACGCATTTTTCCCTTCTATTTTCTCGTTTCTTCGTTCCCTGTCAACGGATCTTGATCGGCCACGATTCAGAGACGCTTCTTGGTTTCGTACCTGTATCTCCGCAGGAGAAACGAAAAATTCTCCTTGGAAAGAGCGAATTATTCGTTTACAGCGTGCAGAGAAAAACGGAAAGGCTCGAACACAGGCAACGGCAGTCAATGAATCGACGTTTGTTTTCCGGTTGCCTTGGATCGTTTGTTTTGCGATTAAGTAGGTAGTCGCTTGAATTTGGCTTCGCTAAATCGGCCGTGATTTTCATTAAGCTAGGTTTTCCTGTACGCGACAGGACGCAATGTTAAGAACTTCAAAGCCAATTTTCTCAAAAATGAAGCGCGATATGAAAAAAAGTTACTCTTTCTTTTCAACTTATAACAAGTAAATAAGTCAAGAAAAAGGAATAAAATTTTTTGATATTGCGCTTCATTTTCGAGAAAATCGACTTTGAAATTCTTGAAGATGCATCCAGTCGCGTATAGGGAAAACTACCCTAATGAAATTCAAGGGCGATTTGGGTGTAAGTGGAATTCGCCCTACATTACATACAAATGTAAGCTTTTCTTTTCTGTGGTGCAATTGCTACGAAGGAACAAGGATCGTGGAAATATGGGGAAGGGAATTTCATTTATGTAAACATAAGAAACAAAATTTCTAGATGAATTGTGTAAGTAATCTTTTATTTTGGTCTATAGTCGAACGGAAACTGAACACATTGTCAATATCGAATGGGAAATTGTAAGAAGTAAACGAGAGGAGACTTTAGAATCTTTAGATGATTGCTTCGCCGGCGGATCGATGCTCGATTGTCCTGTCATGCATTATGCACTATGCAGTCTATGCACTACGTATTTTGCGGTGCGCGCAGCTCACTTCCAGTACATAAGTATCAGCGTCTGCCAGCCACAAGTGCTGCGCCATGGAGGCCTGGATGAACGAAGGGGGTAGCGACGGCGTGAGCGACCACGGGGCTAGCGATGTACGGTGCAGCGAACGCATGATTAATAGCGTGCGCGTTGTAGCTGGTCGCATAAGTTCCGACTGTCAAAGCCGCTGGAATCGGTGCTGCATATGCTGCTGGGACTGCCGCTGGGATTGCCGCTGGTATTAAACCGGCCGAGCAGACGGCGATCAAGCCGGCGAAAAATACCTATGAGAAACAAACGAATCATGATTTCGAGAAAAATACATTTGAATACCTCACTTCTCGTATCTATATCCTCGATATTTTCGGGGCCAAATTTTCAAGAAACATTCATGATATATTGAACATTGAAAATATGGAATTTTTTTGTTATCTTTTTGGCATATTTCGGTATATGCCCCCACCTTAAATGTTTAAAAAATAGTCCTCCAAAATAAAAATTCCACTCTTTTTTGTTCGCCTTCATAAATGTTCGAGAAGCATTTAAATTTGAAAATTTAAGAAAAAAGTTTTTTTTAGTTATTCAGACTTTTTTCGAAAACCGTTTGTCGTACGAGAAAAGTAATAAAACATAAAAGATGCATCTTGTCTGGATCTACAACTTTTGTTTGACACATTTTTTTATGTACTCAATAACTCTGAGGATATTATATAAAATCGACTTTGTGAGCTGTTAAATGATTATTTAAATGTTCAAGGGTTCAAACTTTACACAGATTTTTTTTATTATTTGTAACTATTCTGGAGGGTGTCCCGAAGAAAATTCAAAAGTCGAAAATAAGAGCCACCCTAGTCTACAGTCTACAGCAGACTGTCGATCGACTTACCAAGATTTTCATGCTACCCATTTTACTCGTAACTACTTCTTTTTCTCTAGAAACTGTTTCGAGTGAGTCGCTAGTGGACACTGTGCTACCATTCCGATTAGCCACAGCTCTTTTATACTTGCTTTCGATCGTGTATGGTACTCCCACTACTATCGCAGATCGCAATACCACGCCGGGTTCGAAACGTGCTTCTGCATACCGGATTGCTTGTGTAATTTAAGTATATACATACGTTTTCGGCCGGACCTGCGACGGCTACTTTCGTCGCTAACTGTCTGTGTTTTTTCTTTCATAGAGCCGTCAAGATTCAAGGGTAGATATGTACATGATGCCTACACATATTATGTGCTACGTTCGACTGCGGTTAGATCGCCATCCTTGTCTCTTCAAGGTATGCAAGAGATGAAAATCCTTATCGGTAGTTATTAGCAAGCGCTGCTGATGCAAATCAGCAAATAATAACGAAGGTGTATTTTTAATTGGATTAGCCATAACCATAAAAACGGGGGCGTATTGTAATTGTTGCATTATGACGCGAGTGGTTGAAAAGGGGGCTAAGGGAGAAAGGGATTTTGCTTATTGTTAGCACTACGGAACCACGTGCACCACGAGGCCTTACTTATCATTAGAACTAGGGTTTATACGAAAACCAACTGTGGATAAAACCAGTTTTTGAATTCCACTATACCCAAATAACCAGTTTCGAATTTTCAAAAAAAATATATAATTAAAATAGAAACTAAATATCTGTACTTATTTTAAAAATGTGCAGTTTTTTGAATATTTATGGAATTACAAAAATATAACAAAATAAAATATACTCTATCTATACAAACCCAAATAAATAAAAAGAATTAAAATAACTAAATTCCGTACAAATCCATACAATTTTTGAGTTCATTTAATATTTATGGATCTACAAAAATATAACACAATAAAATACACTGCATACAAAACCAAATGAAAAACCTAAAATAACTAAAACCCGTACAAAATATAAATTATAAATCTTTATTTCATTTAGTTTTTTTCTTCCGAAAATATGAACTCATGAAGATTAGGTTTACAGTAAACTGATACCTACTACAATATGCTTGTGTCCGACACGATTTCAAGTCAAAATGTTAACGTTTTTGATTAAATAATTAATTCATTTTTACATATTAATCCTAATATATAAATCCGCCTTTTTTCATTTAAAACCGGTTTTCAAATATTACAAATGTATTAAAAAAAACGGTTTTCAAACCCGGTTATTAAAAACCGACAAACCCTAATTAGAATCGTATTAAGGGGATCCATCGTGCTAATCAGGATAATGTTGTGTAGTGTGTAAATTGTAAGCACTAACGATAAGTAGTACCCAAGTAGTATTTACATATGTGTGTGTTTAGGTGCGGCCTGTACACGTTCTAAATACGAAACGCGGGCATAGGTTTTACGTCGACAAAGACGATCATGTCGACACCGTAAGTTTCGAAGATCGTTCGTCGAGCGTGAGCGGAATTCCTTCGATGCAGCGATTGCCGCGTCCTGCCTTTTGTCCACTTGCCCCTCGTTCTTATAGTTTCTTACGCGTCCCGTCAACGAGACTTTATACTTTCTCTTTATACTTCATCTCTGACTTTGAGACCGGGGAAAAATCGTATCGTAATCGCTCGTGTCGTTGTTATTCAAACATTTTCTTTTCGATCTAATAGCAATGCCTCGCAGTTATCTTGGCGAGATATTAACGAGCATGAAATAGGAACGTGGGACGATAAACATATTTTGTACATACCTATAATAAAAAGGAAGAGAAGAGAGAAAGGCGAACAAGGATTATTAGGTAGGTGTATTACAATAATAATCTTGGGAATGGATTAGTTATACAATGTGTGGTAGTCGGTGATAGAGGAGGCGAGGCCACTGTGCCATCGGAGTGATAGGAGAGACTGGTGACCGATGCTGTGGGTACCGTAGCCTCGCGAAGGTCCTGGCAACTGGCAACTGTCATCGATCCTTGACGCGTACCTAACGTGTAGACGTGTACTACGGGACGGTAGTTATCTAGGTATTAGGGTGACTACAGTGTTCCTGACTTCTCGATATTTTTCGCATCTCGAGAAATGAGAAATCAGATTATATTTCTCGAGAATTCTCAAGAAATTCAAAAAATATTATTAGAATAGTGTTGATTATATTTATCTAAATTTTTAATCGTGTCCAACTTAGACAAAACTTGTGTAAATGAAAATAACAGATATATAATTGATAAAATAAATTGATTTATTATAAAATGTGGGCAAGGGGAAACATTACTTTTTTGTTTTAAAATAGTTTTTTGAAAAGCACAATGCTCCGTTTTTTGACAAAATCTGCGGCTGTAAAAAAATTTCTTTCATTTTGAGTGGATGTTGGTTTAATTGTATATAGAGCATCAGCGATACGAAGAGAAAATATATTCTTCGTATATATTGCTAACATTTATTTACTGATTGTAGATGTGTTTATATGTTCACGATTAACACATAATTTGAATTAATCGAAAATTTATTTCTGAAAACAAATGGGATTTATAATAATTTTCCTAAACTGAACATTCCCGAGGAATACAGTAATTTCTCGAAGAATGTGAAATAAGAAATTATAAAATTTCTCGAGAAATTCCCAAGAAAGAATGCTTGAGAAGGAACACTAGGTGGCTCTTACTTACTCTTGGTGAAATCTTTAAGTAAAGATAGCCCAAGTCTAATCGAAAACTGTAACCGAATTTTGTTCGTTGTTGAATTGAAACAACTACTTAGACGCAACTACTTAACTGAACAAAGCAGGAATTTCCATTGGATCCTCTTTTATTTCACAGTTGCATTTAGAGACAGACACATCTGAAGCTAACTATCAATAAAGACCGATAGAAAGAAAGGGAGGGTAGAAGATCGTTTGTTTCTGTTTAAATTTGTAAGTTTATTGATTAACGGAGATAATGCATCGTAACATGGTGGCGCGTGTACATATTCAGGCTAACGCGTATGGTGCGGCATATGTGAGAGGAGCGTATGGCAGCGGTGCGGCTGCAGCGGCGAATGTATACGGTGCGGCTGCGGCTGCGAACTGCGGTAGAGCAGCCCCGAACGGTGCGGGTGCAGCGGCAAAAGCTATGCCTGGTGCGGCTGGTACAGCAGCCAAAGTGTTGTAGTTCCTCGCGACAACTTGGCTGCTCCTAGCGGTTACGATGGGTGCTGGAAGCGCGGCCACCGGAGCGGGTGCAGCGAGCAAGGGGGCGGCCGGCAGCAGACCAGCAGACGCTACGGCTGCCATGGCGAGGACAATGCACTGCAAATGAATAGAACGTTGAATTAGTTAAACGTATAGATATTACACAAGTTCTAGAGAAACGGGAGAAATAGGATAAATGGAGAAGAGGTTGTAAAGCCTGGAATCCAACAAGAAGCTTAGCTAAGCTATGTTACCCTATGCTATGTTTTAACGTAGCTTTTGATGGAAACGGTTCCATAAGAATGTAGGGTAAATACACCAGTAGTCGACCATGTATCAGTAGTCGACCACTTTCAGAAAAACATGAAAAATAAGGTTTTTAGAAGTGACGATCTTTTGAACAAATTGCAGTTCTTTAACTGCACTCTAACAGCACTGTGTTCAAAAGATCGTCACTTATAAAAACCTTATTTTTCATGTCTTTACCCTATCAAAGTTAATTTTTTTAAAACGTAGCATGGCATAGCTTAGCTACCCTGTGGATTCCTAGCTTGACAGTGGTGAAGCTTGAAGAAGCTTAGCTTCCACAGCCACTTACCGTTAACTTCATCATCTTGCAGGTAGGTAGTTGTTATCGATTCAACTGTTGAGCGACGAGTGCAGAGACGTCGTCGCGTCCAGGTTTTATACCGATTGTCCAGCGCTGTATGCGCGCACGGCTTACGAAAAGTCGAAACGCGACTTGCGAAAGCCGCGACCTCCTCTGTATAATCACCTCTGTATCGATTTCGTTTGTCGCCCTCGCATTGCCATGCTACGCGCGATCCAGCGTGTTCCCGCGTAAGTACTCGCGCTCGCTGACCCCTCGCTGGCGCGGCCGTTGTCAATTCGATCGGCTTTCGCAAGTTCAATTCATACCCCGTGGACGGATCGATTTCGATGACCTTGATCGAAAGACATGACATACGGGCGTACACTTGCATGAGGATCGTGTAATTACATAACCACCCATACCGTGTAATTGTATAACTCCCTGGACTATGTGCTTATCCGGTCGAAACGCGTAACAAGGTTGCAATCCAGCTGCCGCGCAGCGCCGGTCCATCCGCACGATTACGCGCACCTTTTCGCTTCCCACACGCTGGGTTAATTGTTTAACTACAACTACCATTCTCATCTACTTTTCGCCGGGGTTCCCTCACTGTGCAATGTCTATGTATACTCTACAGTGTCTACACTATTGTGTCTGTTAGGTATAGATACCTAAAAGGTACATATTTAACATGTAGTTTCCAATTTCCAACTTTTCGATTGATTGTTAATTCTCGGTGTCCCTCACTCGCGGGATCGAGTCATTCGATTCCGAATCCCTTCTCTGGCTTTACGTCTCCCTCTTTTCTCTCCTCCCCTCGCGCAGAAGACTAAAACAACTTCAAGGCAAAGGCGTTCACCTTTTTCTCAAGTTCAAGTTCTCTTATTCCTACTACGAAGGTATTTCGCTCGTTATGCGATTTGCAATAAGTACCTATGTATATACAATATCTATCGATAGATACTCGGTTACGCAGACATGTATTCCTGGATTCGTTTGAATCCCAGAGAGATATCCCACTGACGCGCGGATACAACTTCCTCCCGAGGATTTGTCAGTGTGTTTGGTTCCTAAGGAAGTGCGACTTGACGATCGTAAATCTACTAGTGCGTGGGTGAGAATTTGCCTGCGGTGTCAACACTCTGAACAACGGACAAAGGGCAATGTCGTCTGGTCCCGTCTGGTCCCGGTGGCCGATGGAAAGGGGAAACCTGTTTTGCGCTTTAGGGAAAAAAGTGGTCCGGGCGCGAGCTTGAGAAAAGTGGAAATTGCACGGATCATTGGACCACGCCTGATCGCGCAACCTTGAAGAAATCCAGGATTCAATGCTAGGTAGTTGGCCGATGGACGGCAAAAAACATTCTCGGGAGTCCCGAAGGGAGACGTTGATTGGCCGGTCGGTGGAAAAAGTACAACGGCCAGCAAGAAGGCCGCGAGTAACTCGTTCGCGGGCTGCTTCGAAGACCGGCTGTTGCCCTTCGTGGTACGAGGAAAACGGCTAAAAAGACTGATTGCAAGCCTGGGAAAGGGAAGGGGGATGCAGAACCTGAGAATCTTTGTGGCGGTTTCCCCTATATAAACAGCGATTCCTCGGGATTTCAAGTATCATCGTTTGAAGCTGCACCTAGCGCATCTATCCATCCATTCATCTGTTCATTCCACGTGGCCGACATGTTCAAGACGGTGAGTTGTAAACAGTAAAGCAACTAACAACTGCGTTCATCTATTTGGATCAACTAGAATTTAATTAGTAATACCTAACTAGTTACTGGTTACTTAGGTACATGTTTAGTGCCATACAACTAACGCTAAATCTCTGAATGTAGATATTGTTCGCGGGATTATTGGCGGTGGCGATCGCCGCACCAGCACCAGCACCGGCTCCAGCTCCAGCTCCAGTACCGGCGCCGAGTGGTTTGATCAACCCGTTGGTGATTCCGACAAATCCGGCTCTTGTGCCTAGCATCTATAACTTGTATCCGAGCTATCCGGTGCCGCTACCCTACCCCGGCTACATACCAATCTATAAGAATTACGTTCTCTAATCACCGATATGAATTATGGACAAACCGACCGACCGACCGATCGATCAACCACCCGATCCACTCCTTTTCTAATCACCCACAATCAGTAATTACGCATCCGTTTATCTTCGATTCTCCGTTCAATGTTTTTGTACTCTTAGACTCGATGTGAATAAAATCGCTTAAAAGCAAATCGTCTCTCTCTTAGTCTCTCTTTCCTCCCCTTGGATCCTCGCTTGATTTCCCCTCTCTAACGTACCAGCGGTTGTTTACTTGCTCGTTAATGAGTAGGCATCTATCGCGGTGTGCTGATTACGCGACTTGTCGTTACTTTATCAATCCAATTATATGAGCGTCAGCGTAGGCGTAACCACGCTCCGAATAATCGCTGTCCACCCACTTATGTCATACAAATACCTATGTATCGTGTACATATGTACGCGCGTGTATGTATATATACGTACGTAGGTACATTTGCAGTTTTACACGCGTGCAATTGCGAAATTGTCATATGTATATTCAGAGTTGATTATATAGTTGCTGTAGGAAGGGAGTCGGAAAGGATTAGGAAGAAGCTCGCGTTATCGTAGAAACGATGCGATGCGATGGATTAAGCCGGGAATCCACCGGGAAGCTAAGCTAAGCTATGCTTTGCCATGCTTCGTTTTAAAAAAATTAGCTTCGATAGATTCTTAGGGAACCGTTTCCACCAAAAGCTACGTTAAAACATAGCATAAAACATAGCTAAGCTAAACTATGCGATGTTGTGCTACGGCATGCTACGTTTGAAAGAAATTAGCTTCGATAGATTCTTATGGAACCGTTTCCACCAAAAGCTAAACTAAAACATAGCGTAGCATAGCTTAGCTTAGCTTCCTGGTGGATTCCCGGGTTTACAGGTAGGTATCCTAACTATCCACTGCGGTTGTCAGGGAATAACTGAAACTTACCACTGACGGAAAGCGCGACGTAGCTCTGGGTTAGGTAGCTACGCGTACGTGGAACAAAGACGTGTTAATTGCATCGATAAAAGGCTGGAGGGTGGTGCGAGGTGTGAGCGCTCACAGTCGCGCGGAGCACACTGCGATACCTTTTGTTCTCACTAATGGCGAGCTATCACAATTACACAACAGATGACAACAATACCATATAGTTACGTAAAGGTAAATGCAGTGTCCTTGCGAAGAGGGATGGAAAGGGGAGGGGCAGTTTCCGTTCGTGTTCACATTCCGTTATCGTTCTGCGCGATTCGCGTTAAATGTCCAACATGACACGTACGCCAACGAATGAAAAGCTACGGCCGATTGCCGTAGAATCGCTCGGTGATCGATCGCCTCTTCGTCGATCTTATTTGTTGTATAACGCGTGCAAATAGGTTGGTCCTTATTTTTCAACTTTAAAATTGTTATTGTCTGACCCTCTGAAAATCTTCTATTCGACAATGAAAAATATCTTTTTTTTTATTTGTATAGTTTGATATATAAAAATCGCTCAAGGAGTTTATATTTCGCATGTACCACAAGTTTGGCAACTGCGACTTTCCGTAATTGTCACGTGTCAATTTTAATGAAACGGGCCCATATTTGTATATCAGAATCCGAAATCATGATTTCATCTATGCGTTTAACAACCTGAATAGAATGTACGTCAGAGTTTGCGCCTGCATCTGATTCGAGAACTGCTAATGAGAGAAATTTGAATGTGCATATAAAGCCTTATGCCACAACACAATACAAGACGCACTCATTATAAACCCGTTTCGTCTATGCGATGTGTGCCCGAATTTTAGTGTTATACTCTCACTTAAAAGTTAATAAAATTATTTTGTCCTTATTGCAAAAATTTCTATCAATTTGTACCAAAATAGTAATATTTTATCGCCATTGAGCGACCTATAATTCTTAATATATTTTAACAAAATTTTAGACGAAATTCTTTTAAACTATTTGGAAGCTTCTGAGAGGGCCAGAAGAAATTTTTAAAAACGAGAGGACCACTATTGTAGTTTGGATGCAGCATCCAAACTACAATATTTACACGTAGCCATCTCTATGGTTCGAAACACTTTTCACTGATTTCTATGTACCTATGTATTAGTTTATTGATTGTCTGGCTGCATCTGGCACTGGCAACGATGCACCATCAGGGTTGGTCGGTGCCGGTGCCGATGTCGGTGCACCCCCCACCTGGCATCGATCGTCCTGTCGAGTTCGCCGACCTCGACGAGCTACCTATAGTACCTATACCTACTTCGGGACGCGATACGGTGCCTACTCTTCTTGTCCTCATTCCCGCCCCTACCCCACGTGCTCTCTTCATCTGCTTCTCGGCATATCGCATGATTGCTAAATTTAAAGAACGCGTTTCATCGAGTCTGTTCAATTATCGACGATAGAATGATCGATAGATGTTTGAAGGAAATATATGTAACCTAACTTCCCCTTTGTCACGATGATGCGAAACAGCTCGACAACATACTTAAGGATGTATTGGATCTATCTTCAAAGAGGTTCCAAGTTGATGGAGATTTGTGGGATTGTTCTTTTTAATCTTCCGGATGTGCGGCAAAAAATTTAAACGAAATGAAAATAAAAATATGTGGAAATTAGTATTTATTACATTCGCATGGAAATGTATGGAAAAGTGTGTTTATTAAAAAATGGAAATATATGTAACTTTAGCAACAGATCTAGCCATATGTCATCTATGTAGTAAATTTAATGCTATTTAACAAAGTCCACCAAACAAGCGATATCTTGTTTGTTTCTGTTGCGGCCCATAAACTCAATCATTATATGTTTTTTAATAATTTTAGTCATTTTCGTATTTTCCTATTATTTCAAATGAAATGCAACTAGGTAAATAATGTATTACACAAAATTAAAAGGTAGTGGTTAATTTTAAACCTGAAATTGTGCCGTTTTTCCACTAGTCGTTTTTAAAATTGAAACACTGAGAAAATTGACACACCCTAATGTAGTATATGGATAGATGTAAATACTATCTGCGGAGTTTCAATTATTTTCACTACATCGTTTTAAAGAAATAAATTATAACTTGAGAAAATTGTGAATTCAAATGCAAATAATGTTTGAAAATGAATTTGTAAAGCGAAGAATACTACACTTGAAGTTTGAAATCACTTTTACCCTACATTTCTCGTCCTTTCAACGCCCTTAAAAATTACAAATTTTTAATTTATTAAAATTCTACTGGTTTATCCACGAGCCAGAAGTATATTCTTCAAAATAAAGAAAAGTGTCAGTCGAATCGGATAATAACTTTTGGAGATACAGGTTCCACCGATTTTGAGAACACTGTTTCGAGAAAAACGCGTTTAATTGAGGCATTAATTAAAAATCATTTACCGCTACTGAAATGCCTATAACTTCGAGAATTTCACGAATATCAAAAAACCCTTTTAACCACGTATTCCTAAAATCTTGAACATTCAAAAAATGAAATAAAAAACGACTTTAAACCAGAACCTCCCCTAAAGTAATAACAATTCTCGAACACTCGGATACAACCACATTTCAATATTTAATTGAAATCAATCAATCATGCCGGTGATTGGGGAGCCCGTATCGATCAGTGGATCGCTAGTTACTTGAAAGGTGCGAGAATACATAGCTCCAATACGCACGCTACGTAGACCACGTACACGTTCACCCCGTTCGTGGCGATACCGCATCCTCGCGGAGACGATTCGTACCCTCACGTGGAGCAGAGGACATGCGCGTACCCTCCGCCAAGCCGATACAGTACCTATATAAGAGAAGACCGCGAATCTACGACTCTCAGTCCACCCTCGTGAACGCGCGAAACGTTCGTAACAAGCTCACGTCTGTAACACGTTAAAACCGTGCGTTCCTAATTAACCACCGCGCGAATGTGTTTCACGTTCCGTGGATAGGAACTGCTAAGAGAAACAAGAAAGCAGTAGAGGGAGAACCGAGAAAGAGAATTCTCTCATAATCACAGGAAAAAAATCCCGTGAAAGTGCAAAAACACGATAAAAGGGGTATCAAAGTTATCGAGATACCAAAGTGATCTCTACCCAAGAAACCAAGAAAGGGATAGCGACCTCATCAGTGACGTATAAGTTGACTGTGACCTCGATCCAACACCTTACGCATCGTCGAAAGGTGTCTACGATGGAGGAGACACTAAGGCTTACCGATCCGGAGATCAGAGCTCGTCGCCGAGAGAAGTCCAGGCAGAGCAGCGAGAACAAACGAAGAAACGACTCGACCGCGAGGGTAAGGTCCTCGCGGCAAGAGTTCGGTGACGACGAGTGCAGCACAGACAGCGGATGCAGTAGCGGCGGAAGTTCCGGAAGCGCGGAAAGGTTGTCGCGTCGCGGTAGCGGTGAACGTTTATGTCGCGCCACCAGATTCCCGAGAGCCAATTGCTATCTAGATCGGCTTCGGGGTCGACCGACTCGTTCCCAGGAACGTCTATCCAACGTCCAGAGAAGCTCAGACCGCGTCCGAGCGAAGTCTTCACGGTCTTGGAGTCCCGGTGACGTGAGAGGTATCCCGCGTACCTCCGACACGCTTTCCTACTCGCCGAGCCCTTCGGACGCACAGAGCAGCTGCGACAGCGACTCTCTAAAGAAGTCTTTCACCGCCGACACACTTCGAAGAGCCTTCCAAACTCTGAAAATTGCCTCGAAGAGGGAAGGCAAGGAGAACAAGCACGTGAAGAAGAGCCCCAAGAGAATTCTACGCAGCCCGGTATCCTACACTTACATCAGAGGCCTCTCCGGTTTACCAACACAGAGGGTCCCGAGGAACGTCGCCCAGCCACTCTCGATGCCACGCTCCTGTCAAGATTCTGTCGGTCTTTACCGATAGACGCCGATTTTGATCCCGATCGCTCCTAAGATTCCAACCGGAGATTAAAGCTACGCTTTATTCACCCCTTCGATCCTCCTCAAACCGTCCCCCACCTTCGAAATCATACTTTCCCGTGCAATCCACTTGCCTTCCACTCGACGATGCTGTTTCCTAATTTCGTTGTTCCTTAAGCGCCTATTTCGCCGCACTTTTCAAACCTCTCTCTCTGCCAAAAGAATGGATGAAAAAGTATACGATTACCACAGTAGCATTGTATTATAGAAACAACCAAGTTCGCCGCGAGTCTTTCTTGGATCATTGCTCGAGCTCGTTCGGTATGTCGACTATTTCGTTTAACCGTGCCAAAGCGAGCCAGGCTACTGCGAGCAGCTAATTAGCTTAAACGATAAAGAGTCTCCGGTCTCGTCGAATGTAACTAAGATCGAGCTAACTAACGATAACGTTGCGGGTGTGTACTGTGCACCCGTAAATCGGATAGATCACGTAGAAGAAACCCAAGTAGTTCGTACAAGTGTGCATGTACCTCTTATAGGAGCACTCGATTAGTGCAGCCACCGATAACAAATACATTAGCCATATTATAATTCAGTTACGTACACGCGCCAGCGAGTTCAGTACTTGACGATTAACGCTTGACAATTCTCTTTGGTGGTGAATACCTGCTCCTCCTCCTCCGAAGAAGAAGATAAAAGGCTGGAAAGAGAGAGAAAGAGAAACTAAGCGTAGAATATCTGTACATTCGGTACGACCAACCGATCATATTTCTTACACACGGACCTAATTTTGCTGGAATAGCAGCGAGAGAAATTGTGAAATTCACTCGCTCTATCTGTAAACATTCTATTGCGAAGGGGTTGTCGCGATACCTATATGCGAGTCAATTACCGATTAAGGCGTATCGAGATCGCGTATCGGATAGTATCTACGACTGGCAGCAGAGATATCTGACGCAACTGCCAGACCGGGTAAATCATTGAATCTTTCTCGCGCGACTTGAACTTTCGGTCGCGCCGATTTTCGAATAAGTTACAGTCACTTATTCGTTGAGAATACCTTTTAAACATATCACCATTCGACGCAACTACTCGCGACAGAGACTCTCGTCTAGGAAGATACGGATTCCGAACTCTCGAACACGACGGGGTAGTTGTTCGAATCGAGTCGAACAGATCTGTCGTCGAGGGTCCTCCTCTATTTGAAAGAAAAACGCCAACGAAATCTAACGTAACGTGTATGTATACGCGGATCGAATACGCGATCAAACTTCTAGTGCCTTGTAAACATTTGCCGCGTGATATCACGGTATACATATACGTCACGAAGCAATTGGCACATGGTAAATAAACGTGCTCTAAAGTACAACGTTTCTGCGGGCGATGTGGCAGAACGTGTACTACTTACTGTTAGATATTTATATAAATTCGTTTTCGCGTATGCGCAGTGGCCGTGGAGAATGCGAGAATGAGTGAAAATGCGTGACAATGCAAAGGGATGTGAGACTAAGAGATTTTCTCAGGACTGAGTGTTTTGTATTAAGAATAAGTATTACCTATGTCGATACTCGTAGTTTACGTTTCAAATAAACGTTTTTCATTAAACTGCTTGTTTAGTATTCTGATCCCTCTAAATAGAATTCCTATCTTTATCGAATATCCTCTAGAAAGAAGCCCACCCGCGTTCTCCCTCGAAGAGATTCGCTATTCTCCGCTCAGTTATCTTTGCCGTGACTCGGCTGTTTCAAAGCTAATTGTAAATTCCAAGTACGTACAATGCGCGCGTGTGCACGGAGTGTTCATACCGGAACACGATTCACGGAAAGCGTGAAAACAGCGAAGGGCATCCCTGGCCCGTGTCCGTTTATAGCCCACGGCCATGACAAAACCAACGAGTGACCCACTTGCAGGGGTTTTGCACCCCGTGACGTCACACGCAGCAAGCGACGCCATTCACGACCCTTGTTCGACCTAGATCTCCGCTCAGGCCAGCTATGAAATACCATAGTTCATTCAAGGATCGCCTCGCCGGGTGAAACTCCGTTCACCCGGCGCGGCGCGTCGCGACGCTTCTATACGTGCCTCACAATAACTAGTTATCCTCGATATACTTCGTATTCCCCGAGCGAATAAACAGTATTATTTTTTTCAACGTATAATATGTCCCTTAATCTTCGATTGTGATAATCGAAGAACCCCATTGATCGTTAGGGTTGGATCGCAGAGTTAAAAGGACGATCGTTTGCGACGATACCTCTCGAGCGACGTACCTTGCTTCGTTTGGCCTAGATTTCCTTTGAAACTAGTGACGTCATACACATCATTGAGAAGGTCGCCGACAACGTGTCCTAATTCCGAGCTTGCGATTGAATAAACTCGATTGGAGCTTACCCCCTCTGACTCTCTCCTTTGAACTCGCGGACGGTTGAGAACCCGCGCGCCTACGTACACGCATTGGTATTCCATTTCTATCTGTCTTCGGGATAAAGAAGTTTAGTGGCATGGCCCCGTTCTAGCGAGGTAACACACAGTTGGATATGGGATGCATCCGATGAGACGGGCATAAATGGCTGGAGACACGTCGCGCTGACAGCGCGACGTATCTACCTATCAATTGAAACTGGGACGATCGAAAATCCGCTGCACTTGCCCATTCAGCCACCGATCCGTCGCCAACGTCGCCAACGGTGATGCGGGAACGTAAGTACGGCCAGGTCGTTGCGCTTTCTCAATGACGTAACGGCTACGTCATATCGTCATGGAGACCAACGGGGCGCAGCGCGTCGCCGACGTCCCATCTTCGATCCCCCTCCCCGCTGAAACTCCGCGAAAATTGGAGCTTTAACCTTAAATTAGGTCACCGTTGCACGCTGCACGTTGCACCACTTTCGACCACGCCTCCAAACATCTACATTTCCCTCTGAATACGTCAACTTCCATCTCTGCTGTTTACTCAACAGTCCAACCGTTTGCGCAGTTTTCTAGTTGGTTTTTTTATACGTTTCTAGATTTCTTAGCCTAGGTATTTTCGTGGAATTGTTTAAAGGAAATTGAGGAGGTTAGGAATAAATAATGCAGACACGTATTAAAGACCTTCGAACGGTATAGAATCGTACGATAATACATATATTATTTCTCTTAAAGTGACACAATAACACTATTATTATCATTATCGTAACATTTACATATTCTCAATTCTGCTAGTGTCTGCGCATAGGGGTCGTGATCCTAAATTTTCTGCGACCACTGCGTCTTGATGTCGATAATTACAATAATAGTGATGACGATGTCAATGTTGATCTTGATAATAGCAATTATAGTTATAGTGCTGCTGCTGATGATGATGACGATGGTGGTAATAACAACAACAACGGTAATGGTAACCAGCAATGCGCAACATTCGAAGGCGCGATGCGTTTTATACGCAAGGTACATGGGCAGGAGTGTGCGTGTACAAATGTTCGATTGCAATTGATCGTTTCGTCATTGTATAGCGTAAAAAATATTGTCAAAAGTATTACTTTCATAGGGTAGAGATACGGTATTTCAGAGATTACAGGAAGCTATAGTGTCTAGACTCTAGAGGCACTGACGACAACATATTCGATTTCTCGATTTCTCGATCGCGACACTCGCGACTCTATCGCGATTCGCGTTTATCGGATTCTCTTAGAATCTTAGAAGAACGAACGAGAGAAAAGAAGTAAAGGGGGATGAGAGAATGAACTACATGGATATATATGCTGTTGCCGTGTGAATAGGAGAATTGATAGCATTAATTGGACGAGTATAGTGGTAGGTAAGTTGGACCTACGGCTGCCATCCGTGAAATCATTAATCTAGGAGAGAGAGCATTAAAACACCGGATATTTTCACTTGAACCCCGAACACTTTTAACTATTTTTTGTATTAAGTACGATATCCCAAAATAAAAAATTCTGTTAATTATAGAGTGTAACCGCAATCAAGAAATAAAGATAAGATATTTATGACTATTTGAACGAGGAGCATCGAAAAACTCGGATTACTATAGAAAATCCCCCCGGACGGTCTAAAAAGGGGACAAATCCGGGAAAACCCGGACGGATGGCAACCCTAGTTGGACCGCGTGTTATAGGTTTCGCATGTTCACGATATAACGAACGCTGAACGGCATTGCGCTCACACTATGAATTCTTACCGTCGCTAACTATTATAAATGCAGAACAATTTTTCCGATTCATCGAGGGAGAAACATCAGCAATGTCGGCACGGTTCCCGCCCGTTCTGTACTCTTTCTTCGCGTTCGCGTTCGTACCAAAGTACCTATATGGACCGCGGTTCATATTAGGGATTGCAATACCGGTAAATCGCGAGAAATACCCTGAAATTTTTACCGGTAAGTCGTCAAATTTTTAGTGGTAATTCGCCAAATTTTTACCGGTAATTCGATAAATTATGTATAGCAATGTAGTTCGTAGATGCGTTCGTTAATTCCGTCGATATCTACTACGTTATCAGTGAAAAATACTTCAATTAATAATAGAGACGAAAACCGAAGTATCTCATGAAGAACCAACTTTGATCCGAAAAAAAAGATAAGTTAAGATTCTTTTCATTGTTTTCGTGGTGAAGATCAATATTTATAAGTAACGTCAATAGTTATACAAATATATCTATTTTGTATTATATCATTTTATATTTTATATTCAGAACAGTTTTATTTGCATATATTTTTTACAATGCTCGATTAGAGTTCAAAAAATTTTTTTGTAATGTTTACTTTTATATTTTCAATACCTTAAAAAATTACCGGTAAACCGGTTTTGAATGAAAACTTTACCGAATTACCGGTAATTGAAAAAGTCGGTAAATTTGCAATCCCTAGTTCATATTCGTGTTCGTTCGTGTCGGTTCAGAAGGGGTATAAAATCAGCGGATAGTATAAAGGCGCTATCGCGATCTAAAGCGATCTGTGCTTGGAGGCGAATCGGTACAAGGATGTACGTACATACGCGAGCAATTCTTTACAGTGATTTATAAAGCGTGTAGCAAGATTAGCCTCGGATTTTTCCAAAGACTGTGAACGTGTGTACCTACGTGTAACGAATGGAAGCGATTCGATTAAACAAACTTTAGGAGAAAAAGTTATTCGTCCTTCCTAGACTTATACGAGCGTATTGTAGCAGGTGGAACAGTTTCGTGCGGCGCGTCGCATCCAAGCTCTTCGCCATCCAAGATTCGCTCAGCATATACGGATGGACGATTTTCGCTCGAGCCGTGGTACCTTTATGTAAGCTCTAGAAACAATTGAGACATCTTATTAGGGCGATATAGGTCGTATAGGACTCGGTACACAGATAGACACGTTACATAACGTGGGTGATGCGGGAATGCGTTTATGCTAGACGAGCAATCGGACAACTGACAAGTCACTTGTTAGAATCGAACGGTAGTAAGAGATGCGCAAAGATGTATCGATAAAATGCTATGTTGTCTAAGTACCTATGAATGAGAAAGGAACTATTAGTAAGTAGATACATGGTTGGAAAAGCAAGAGCGAGGACAAGACGACCTGAGTAATATTTTAATATTAAAACGAAATCGGCTACAAAGACAGGAAGGGCAAAGTGCAACGTATCGATGCTCATTACGTTGCGACAACTTATTGTACATGCGCAACTACTTATTATTAGGAAACACTGCTACAAAGAATTGTCACGTCGTCGCAAACTTACCCCTTCTATTCACTGAGCACTGGCAGTAGAGACCTTACGCGACAATCGAATCAAAAGAAAACAGAATTAGCTAATGGTTTAGCGAACGTTTCGTCTTACGTTACTGTTGTTACATACAGTGGCGGACCAAAGAAAATTCACAACTTTTAAAATCGCATAACTTTTTTAGAACTGGTGCAAACGACATGAGTTTTCTTGAGAAGCTAGAAGGATTTAAAAAAAAATCCAATTGATCGGAATAGCAAAAAAATAGTAAAGGTCATTCTCTCAACTTTTTTTTTGTGAGCCGGTAATGAAAATTCGAAAAAAACCCGTTTATAGATTTAAGTACGTTGTATACATGCTGAAAATTTCATCCAAATCGGTTGACGTTGCTCTCAGCTACAAACGTTTAAAGATTTCATGAATTTCGAGATTTTCGAGATTATAGCTCAGAGCAACTTTAACCGATTTTAATGAAATTTTAGGTATGTATACAATAAGTTGTTGAAATAAGCTTCAATTTACAAACGTTTTTTTTTTAATTTTCATTGCGGGCTCACGAAAAACATTTTAAAAAACATTTACTATTTTTTTTGCTACTTCGACCAATTGCAATTTTTTTTTCAAAACGACGAAACACGTTACTGAGCAAATAAATCCTTCTAGCTTCTTAAAAAAAAACTCATGTCGTTTGGACCAATTCTAAAAAAGTGTAAACTTTCTTTCGACCGCCACTGTAGATACATATCTTATGTAATAGCTCTGTTCGTTCGTCGACGTTCGTTGATTCGATATTAAAACGAAAAAATTGACCACGTACAGTTCGATGCTTTGAATGGTAGACATGGGACAAGTGGTGTCAACTTTAACGTGACAGTGCTTGTGACATTTCATTTGGCAGTCCCTACATTCGTAGCCCTGTTTGCCCAATCTTCTCGCGAGTGTTCGCTTACATACTTCGCACACAGTTCCGCTGAAATCAAACGCGCATCGTTATACCTTTATTCTCCTTTTACCCATCGCGATCAACCGCTTACCCAGTCATGTGCTTCGCTATGAAAGTGTGATCGTTGAATATGTGAAGCTTGGTGCCCTTTTTCCTCCACTTACTCTTCTGCGCTAGCGACAGCGGTACTAAATAGTGCCTGGAAACCAATAAACGTGTATCAGTGATTGGTTGTCTGCACACCCCAAACTCTTGCGCTTTCAAACAACAACTTCTTTACTTTTTAATACCGTTCTCCAAAGTTTCGAGAACTAGAGTGGAAGCCTCGTTGACGTAAGTTCTGGTGGACGCTCCACTTATACCAGATGCCTCACTCAAACTGGAACGCCTCGAATGCTCTTCTCTTCCTGGTATCGATAAACCAGCTATAAAATCCAAGCGAGAGGGTCTTTTGCACAATGTAATTTTGTTAGTTGAACATTTGCATTAGCATTAGTATTAGCATTGGCATAGGCTATGGCGTAAAGAATGACATTCTCACGGTTGAATTGTCGAACGAACGGATAAAAATTCGAGATTTTCATTAAAAAATAAAGTCTCGTTAAATGATCCTCCGAATGTCGGACCGTCCGACGTACGTACCGGAGCCAGGATCGCGCGCTCTATCCGCGGATATAGATCTGGAGTGGGCATCCTCGTGATTCGCGTCGCCTTCTGGCCCAACCGATCTGCTCCTCGTTTTCGATCGGCTCAATCGTTTCTTTATCGTGCCGAAGAAGTCCCGACGTTTTCTTCGCGTCCTCCCTCGTTCTGCGACAAAATGATTACCAGTTAGGCGCGCGACGAAAGAAACATCATCCTCTGCTATGGGGCTGTCCTTAAATTACGTAAGAGTAATTTTGGCGATTTCTTACCCCCTCGCTCCCCAGTATAAGAATTCGTAAGATTTTATATTCCACCCCCTTCTTACGTAATATTTTTTACACTGAATTTTTTCAGTTATTAAAATTCTTTTAAAGGTTTATAGGTATAATTCATTTAACTCGGTTTCGGGAAATTTAAACTAAAACAACTTTTCTGGAACATTAATGATAGAATTTGAATTTATTGAAAATTAGGTTAAAAAATATTACGTAAGATGCTACCTGACTCCGCCTCCTTCCTTGTAAAAAAATGTAAGAAATTCGCAACCCCCTCCCCCCCAAAAAAGTCTTACATAATTTAAAGACGACCCCTATCGACGAAATACCTTCAGAGTTGGAAGAATTCGGCGTACTTTCCGGGCCCGATGTCGCGCTGGTGTCTTTCGCTCCATGCTGAAACCACCAAAACACTACGGTTAGACACAAACGAAGATTATTCACGTGGCATCTGGCAGATATTCCGCGAGAATCACTGTAGTTATGTAAACAGAGTAGAATTATAATGGAACCAAAGGAAAAGATAGAATTGTTCTTATACGTAGCAACGAGTGTGTATAATTATAATTACCTCTGGGGATATTTCGTGCCAATTTCCGCTTTCCGTCAGTGCGACCTGTTGAATTAGCAAACACACACCACTCAACCAACCGACAGTGATTAGTAATCCTCGTGGAATGAAAGGGGAAGGTGATTTAATTGCCACACGATACGTACACGATAAACTCGAGCTAGAAATGGAGAGAATGGAAAAGAGAGGGACTTACGATTACGGGGAACAATGGTCAGCATCGTTACCATCTCAGGAGTCGAGTCGTTTTACCGAGGACAGAGGAGGACAATACTAGACGAAGAGATCTGAGCTAATGCGAGGCTTTGCGAATATCCGAAAAGGGAGCGCGCGTCCAATATGCAGATGCATATGTAAGTAGTTAGTATCGTAACGTAACGAAAGCGACGAAAACGTCGAGGGCTTCGAGGGCGTCGAGGGCGTCTAGAGCGATGAGCACCACGTCAAGCAATGGCTTACCTTAACCACCTGCCGCTCCGGTTGCTGCAAAAGAAAACACAGGGCAAAGATGCACCACTCGGTGGTCGATAGGAGTTAAGAGCAAAGAGAAATTCGCAAATTGTATTATTCATTTGAACGTGCAGGTTTATCGACCATACCCTTTGCTGGCTGTGCACGATCAGCGTTCCCTTGTTTCCATTGGTCTGGCCGGTTCTGTAAGGCGAGTCAACGACGTTGCCGTTCATCAGATAGTCTGCGAATTCCGTTTTATCATCGATCAGTTTCCCTAGTCTTTCGTCTAAACGTAGATGAATTGTTTTTAAGGGCGTTACGGGTGGTTACGACATTCTACTTCCGTCCTATTCTACGAAGCATAATCGGTCATTCCGTTTACCAGATGAATTCTCGCGTTCGACGATATTTCCGCTGTTACCAGGGGCGTCCGGAGACTTTTTTCCAGGGGAGGGCAACTTTGGGACGATGGTAAAGAAAAATATACCCCTCTTGCTATTTTTAACCCATTTTTATAGTGCCAATTTAATTAAATATTTAAAACCGACATTTAAAAATATTTCCTTCTTTAGTATAAACTTAATAAAGATCAGTTTTGAAAATTAAGCGATTTTTTTCTCAAAAACCAGGAGGGCAACTGTCCCTTTTGCCCTCCCCCTGCGGACGCCTATGGCTTTTACGTGCTCACTTATATACATACATGTAAATCATATTTATCCGTGAGGGGATATCGGTACTCTGGTCTCTGGTAGCCGAAATAACAGTGAAGAATCGTCGCGTCGGTCGAGAAACGTGCCGACCACACGGCAGACGGGCGTAAAAACATCTGACTTGCGTGAAGGGAGCTAACGTGTTAACCACGAACGTTGCAGAACGGGGCGAGGAGAAGAAAAGGGATAAAGAAAGAAAACAAAGAAACCGTACGTGTACATATCTCATGCGAATTACTATATGCTATATGTATGTGGTCGCGTGCGCGTGTAGGATACAGCCTATGTTGGCGAGTAAAAGAGACAAAACCGCGGTCCGATCTACGGGGAGTGAGGGATGCGCAGGAATTCGAGAGTGGCGAACGTTGAGAGGGAAATGGATATCACGCCTGCGGCGTGAATCAGGTTGAAATAGAAGCGCGTCGAGATCATCGAGTCGATAGATCGCTTTCAGGGGGTGCGCGGATCGCGGGGCGCGGCTCATAACAGGGGTGTCAGGCACTAACGGGATCTCACTATCATTTCACACTCGTGAATAAGAACTCAATGCCTTTCAGATAAGTAATTGGTAATTACCCCCTTCGGATTGAACGGTAGAGTCGTACAAGATAAGTGTGCTGTTACCATTGTTGTAATTCAGACTATTGTCGCTGATGAGATTTGTCGGATTGTAGATACGAGGAGTCGGTGACACAGGCTTTATCGTCTCCTTCACCTTGTAAGGTTTGTTCCCAATTTGAGGCACCTCTGCACCCTCGATGAACAGAAACTGAGAAAAGAGAGATAGAAACGAGAGAGGGGGAGAGATAGAAAGAAAGAGAGATAGAGCGGGGTGCCGGGAGAGAGATAGAAAGAGAGAGAGATCGCGCGCGATCAAGGGAAAAGGAAATACGTATTGCGAATCGAACAAGATTATTATAGTCTACGGCTCGATCCAATGTAACGCGTTAAGCTGACTCCACGATTAAATTGCCCCGTTTAATCGGTTCTCATAGTTACCTCGACCGTTAAGGTGCCCGTAATGTCGTCTTCTTCGTAGGGACGACTCTGGAGAGGTATTATCTGGCGCTGACTTGGATTCGCGAGAAGCTCGTCCACTCCGACAATTCCCAAGCCCAAGAATCGTTGAGACTTATTCACACGATCGTAAACTTCCAACAACACTTCCGACGTGTTACGATGCACGTCGCTACGAATAAATTCAGATAAAAATGCATGACGTTGAAGTTATCGCGTGTAAGTATGATTTACAGTGGCGGACGAAAGAAAGTTTACAACTTTTGAAATCGCATAACTTTTATGCAATTAATCCAAACGAGTTGATTTTTTTTTAGAAAACTCGTTTGAATTAATTGTATAAAAGTTATGCGATTTTAAAAGTTGTAAACTTTCTTTCGTCCGCCACTGTAGATCGGCTATATTGGATAATTCATTATTCACGCAACAACTTACAATAGGAATGCTTCATCCCAGAGTGGATTTCGCGTGTCTTTTTTCACGGACGTTTGATTCTTTTGAGGAGGATCGTCCAGTTCGACGATGCAGTACGGTTCCACAGCACCTTGATCACCTCCGAGCTCCGACGCTCTCACCACTTTAACCAACAATCGTTTATCACCGACCATGTATTGATTCTGCGTTGTGATTTGACTGTGAGTTGGTACCCGTTGTCGCTGAGGTGGAAGCGAGCCGGTGGATGTATTCTACGAAGAACGAAATTGATCGAAATAAGTAGGCGTATCTGCGTAGAGTTGGGCATTATTCGGCTAAATTATCATTCGGATACGGATTCGTATAAATCCCCAAGATTTATTCGCAAATAACAAATGACGATTTTATTCGTCGAAAAATTATTCGTTATTCGCGAATAAATCTGTACCGTTATTCTAGCCAGATTCATTCGAATAAGAATTTATTCGTTATTCAACCTGAATGAACAACAATGTCACGATACATGGCTGAAACCACGTGATCATTTTATTCGTCCGTTGAGTTGATTAAATTTTTATTCGAATAAGAAATTATTCGAATAAATTTTTATTCGAATAAAAACTTATTCGTTATCGTCGAATAATTTCATTTTATTCGAATTTTTTATTCGAACATTATTCGAATAAAAATTTATTCGCACAAATTTATTCGAAGATTATTCGAATAAAAAGTTATTCGCACAAATTTATTCGAATACATATTCGAATGCAAATTTAGCCGAATAATGTCCAACTCTGCATCTGCGTATGGATCGGCTCGGTTCGGTGATGCACAGTGCAAACGGTTTTATAGGATAAACAGACTAACCATACTGTCGTAATGAACCGGCATTGAGAAGCCGGATTGGGGCGTGACCGGCTCCCTCCATAAGCGCGGGCAATTCGGATATTGGAACAGATTTAGATGAACACTGGTGCCTCGCAACGCGGCTGTCACGATTTCCGTTACAACTTCCTGCAGCTGGTTCTCGTCCAGATCTTTCTTTATCGTGCCCACAGGGGCCAGCGAGACTTTCACCTAATGCAAAACCGAAGGGACAAGTAAGGTTTTAATGCGTGGAAAAAATAAGCCGATGGAAGGAATAGGAGATAGACACCAACCTCTGGCCAGCCGTCGCACTTCAAATCGAGAAGAAGCTTCTCGGTAATACAAATGACGTTAAGCCGCGCGCGAAAACGATTCACGTTTACTCGGTAGTGACTGACTTCTAGCTTGTCAGCTTTTCGACGAAACGCCTTCAACTGCAATGCTGGAGTAGCTTCGCAATCGCAAGTGATTGTCTATAACAGAACGACGATGTTAGACGCAACGGTGATACTAAAATCATTCCGCAACACGCGAGATATCGGGAATTTTTAAGATACATACCACGTCGTCTTTGGAATCACACTCGCAGAAAATATTGGACAGATTCGGTGGGTGGGTTTCGGGAAGAACACGAACAAATTCCACTCCAACTCCGTGCTGCAAGAATACAACAATTGAAACATGTAGCCGGCGTGGCGTTCGCGACGCGGAACAAAAAAATGAATACTTATTGTTGATAAGAACAACAAAATGTTGGAGATTTGCTCGTGAGTAGTCTTGCTTGAATTGAAGGGTCGCATGCAACAAGACTAGCGCTCGAAAATGGGAAAAAAATATTGTCCAAACGCTAAGAAAGATTGGGTAATTAAATGTTGTTTAACAGTATTTTAAAAAATATACTGTTGTAAAGCAAGTCACGACACACATTTTTTCTATTTACAGTTTGTATATCCAATCATTACTATTCGAGCTAAAAATTAAAATGAAAAAAATTTCCATCGTCCAGTCATTATTTCTTTAAACATAAATTACGATAACTTGAGCAAATATTAACGAATCGTTATGAGACTTAAAACATAACTTCAGAAAACTCTAGCGAAGCCGTAAAATGTCTGCACAAAACCCTTATGTTAAAAAATTTAATAATATTTAATTAAAAAGTAATACTGGAACATAACCCATACTTTTCAACATTCGCCGTTAAAAAGTATCGAGACAATTTTGAGGTACATATAACTTGCAGCGACAAAGTTGTTCCCTAATATACAAGGAAGATTTTCCTCAATTTTCACACTGATAAATAAATAATTGCAGAAGATATGACGATAGATATAAATCTCGCGCGCCACCAACAACCACCAGCCGCGCATAATGCGCTGCTTAGCAGTCTTAACACTCGCGTTGACTCGAATAGTAATGATCGGATAAACAAACTGTATATAGAAAAAATATGAGTCCTCACGAGTTTTCCAACACTATATTTTTTAAAATACAGTTATCAACATTTAATTTCCTTCTTATCGTTTGGACAATAATTTTTCCCATTTTCGAGCGCTAGTCTTATCGCATCCGACCCTTCAATTATTGTCGGGCTACATGTACGTACTTAAGTACCTACAGAAGCGCAACGACGCCCCTGGCAGAATCGCGTGCACTGACTCACCTCGTCGCCGGAGTTGGTGGTAAACTGGTTGAGGGAGGCAACCCAAACAGTCAATACTTGATCGAGGAACGCAGGATCGGAATAAAGCCAGACGATAATCTCGTTGACCCAGCGTACTGCATCAGAATCTGCACCAGTTGCAGTCGGCAGATGCAAGCTTCTAGAACTCCTCGCCGGACTAATCAAAGCGCCGGAAGTTTTTCTGGCGGTCAGGCGTTTGCGAACGGGTGGAGTTGGCGGGACATAAGCCGATGGCGCAGTACCGATAACGGAAGTCGTCCCGGGGGTAGCGGGACTGGGACCGGAACCGGTACCACCACCACCGCCGCCACCACCGCCGCCACTGCTTCCGCTACCACCACTGCTCGTTACGGAAGACTTTCCGGCTGGCAAAGTACCCGAACCAGAAGTGGGGACTTTTTGCTTACTAGGCAAAACCGATTTGCCACCGGTACCGATAGAGCTACCACCACCACCACCAGCACCAACGTTATCACCATGAACGACGTAGCCGTCCTTGGCGGCAAATATCGTCGCGGAAGCAACCTCGTTCAAAACGAAACGATTGTAAACGTATTTCCCGACGCACAGTACCACCAATCCGAATAACATCCAGCCGAATATCAACATCGATAACGTATCCATGGTCGTATCACCAGCCGAGTCGAAACTGCATATCAGATCGTCCACCCGCTCGGCCAAGTCGGCCATATTGCCCCATCGTTCGGCCAACCAAGTCCAATTGGATTCCAAAAACATTCTTTTCTATTTTCACACGCGAGCAGCCACCGCCCCACCACCGCGGTATTGCCGGCTATTAATACACTATGCGGAAACCCTGGACCCCCAGGATTACGGCACTGCTCCGTCTTGATTTTCCTACGCGTCTGTCTGCTCGCTCTCTCGGCGCGACGCTCTTCGTTACCTTACGATTAGCTCATACCGATCGACCCTTCGGCTTTCACGCCTCTGCTTTCCATGCCTCCGGACGATTTCACCGCCTATCATAGACTACGTGCTCGTGGTCCTAAATAGTACGATCGACCGGTCAGCTGCAGTTCCCTTCTGTTCGCTTCCTTCATTCTTGCATTTCCATTGCTTCGATCTAACGCCTACGCTATTCACTCCTCTATGCACGCCTCTGTTTTCAATCTACTGTAAGTCTCGGAGTTGCTGACGAGACCTGATGACCTCGATAACTCAGTCGAAGCCAATGATAGTGGAATTTCGATGATCCACGTGTTTACACGTAGGGGATTGCTCCGGTGAGTGGAAATTTAAGCTGGTTAAGTGGACCAATGCTAGCGATAGCAACGGCACGATCTTTGCCGCTTCCTCGTGTCACGTGACGCCGCGGCGTGGCGGCCGGCACGATCGTTCGATCCCTTCATAGCCCTCCGATGCTGAAACACGATCAATCAATCAACAATCGCCCACGTTTCTTTAACGTTTAACAGTTGATTCGGTCGATGGAATACTGACGATCTAACGCGGGACATACGGCGTCAGCTGCTGACTAACAGCTAATCGGCTGTGCACCGACCGATATAATCCAGAAATATCCACGAAACAACGGGGGCATCGAGTACGCGATAAGGCACAGAGAATTTCTTTGTTGCGGTCTCCTCATTACTCGCACGCTTCTGCACGCATTTCTTTTTCTTCTGCTAAAACAAGTGGGTCGCGCGAGCTAGTGGCTGGCTCGCAATCAGCTGTAGAAGTACCTTTACCGATGGCTGGTTGGGTGGTTGGGTGGGAGGGACTATATCGTGTATCGCGTCATCTTCTATTCGTGGATCATCGGTTCTCGTTCTCGACAGCCGCGTACTCACGCGACTTTGTACGTTCGCACGAGTCAGTCGATCGGTATTCGCGCGAGCAACCGCGTCCACAATCTACTCTCAACACAGTTAGACTGAAAGCAAAACGAAAGGAATGGGTCAAGTTGTATTACGTACTAGTGAAGCGAGACAAGCCGAACCGAGCCGAACCCAGCCGATCCCAGCCCCGAACCAAGTCGAACCGGCCGATCAGAGACGGTGACGAGTTACGAATTACGAATTACGAGTTTACGAGTTACTAATTACGAGTTTACGAGTTACGAATTATGAGTTACGAGGGACGGTCGGGTACCGTAACAGTGTCCTGCGATGGATTTACTCCTTTACCACGAACTATTTGGCCTTCTCCTCTTCATCCTTGGCAACCACGTTGTTTTTTCCACGACTGCACAGACTAAAGATGTTAACACTCCGTTCTACTCGGCTACTCCATCCCAGGCTTGTTTCGTGTGCCGTCTGTCACACAACAAATTAAGTTTTATTGCTTAGATATATTTTATTGCAGTGGAAAGAACGGTGCGTTGTCCTTACGGTTGCTTGCCACGCCGCGGCCGTGTCGTCACACAGAGTTCCACTGCACCGGCTGTTTCTCCCTTGCCCTCCCTGTCTTCCCGTTTCTCGAGCAACGCGTCGCGTGGTCGTCTGCGTTTCCTCGAGCGCAAGCGCATTCACGCGTTACCGCATTTACCTTTTCGCCTTTCAATCCCTTCGATTCTTTGGCCACCAAAGCTACGCGGCATTAACGACAGCTGACCTCCTTTTTCCCGCCTGACCAGTTCGAAACGAGATTCACGGTCGTTGCTTTTAGCGGCTTTGTACACTTCCGCTTTCTAGCAACCAGTCGCCGCGCTGAGGCAACCACGATTGCACAGATGAACAGACAAACACACCCGGTCGCATGGTCCCACGCAGAACTATGGTCATCGATATTTGTGGATTCGTTTTAGCGCTCCATCATTCGTCGAGTGAATGAGATTCAGCTGGGCAAGCACAGACTGTGCAACTCCTATTTCGTTGGATCAAGTTGCGCGCCACGCTTCCTAAACATGTATTCCCTTCGCCCTATTGATCGGAAACGGACGGCACGGCGCGGTGTGACGCGAAGAGATGCGAAACACGCATAGGTCGCACCCACGGCGTGACGTAACGGAACACAAATACGTTTTTTATCTACGTACACGCCTAGGAGCAGTGCCGATCATTCAACGGACGAGTACATGTAACACCGCGACGCCAATAGTTCATGCTAGACTATATGCGTCATTCATTCGGTCCCCTCCCTTTCTAGACGGCCGGGGCCCCTCCTTTCTCTTATTCTCACTCTCGTTTCCTTACGGCCTTACGCGATTGCCAACTTCGTTTCTTTGATTTTTTTCTTACGTCATGCTTTTAGCTCTTAGCAAGTCACGCTTTGACCCTCGCTTCGAATTAAAAAAAAACGATGAAGAATCATAGCTTTCGAGTTTACCAGCGAGCAAACTTTTTGGCGATTCGCCTTAATCTAAGAGATATTCATAAAAAACTTTCAGCATATTTATATATGATATTAATATTAATATATTATGCCCAATATAATATATTAGATTAATATTAATATATTATGCCGAATATAATATATTACATTAATATTAAACATTTACCCAGAAATGAACTTTACTCCAACAGATTCAGCGTATACTTTTTATTGTTTCGTCATTCATTTACATACAAATATTTCCAAGATACGTGTTAAGAAACAGTGTGCTCGGTATCGATTCCAACTCCTCGTACTAACGCTGCTATCTGTATTTCGTACAAATTTCTCTCGCGCGTTCCGCGAATTACTTAAAATTTTAGCAAAATACGCAACGCGGTCTCGTCGAGATCCTCTTCGATGCGTCTGAGATGCGTTCCATCGTTGTCATCGTTGAACCGAATCGCGCCAATCCCTCTGACTTGCGCTCGATGCCTCCCAATCTCCGTGCACACCATATGTATGTATGATAGTATAGGGCATAGGACATAGGACATCGCCAAGTCCATACAGCATCGACAACTCGACATCAATATATTCTCCCCTTTCTCCCTTTCCTACCATCTGTGTATTTATCTCGATGTCAATGTCGGTATCGGTGTCGATGTAGGCGCGATACTTTGCCGCGTTCGAAATCTTGCGCATAAGCAATGACGAGAAACGACGAAGACGAGTCGCGCGACCGCCGTGCACGACGGAACGTAAGCCTGAATGCGTTGTACGCTGTTATATACGTACGTATGTACAAAAATCGTTGTATCGGATAGAAATGAATAATCGACGGTAACCGTGTGCGGATTACCGAACGCGAGGAAAGCCTGCTAGCAAATATGTAGAAGGAAGTACTTGATAATCTCTCATCGCCGCTTCCATCACGTATTGTATACATAAAATAGCGTTTCACATGTAACTTTTACGTTTGCTTTATACGTGTATTTGCCTGCTAGTACAGTAATTATAATACACACCGTTTATAATGGCCCTGGACACACACGATATATTTCATCGATTCGATTCGATTCGTCGGTATCGCAAAACCGACTCGGTATCGAGCTCCTTCTCTCGCGCTCCTTAAATAATTTCAATCGTAACAAATACTCTTAACGCTCGCGCGTTAATCTTAATGTATTAAAATTATCCGTCTATGATATATGTATATATAAATATACATATGTTAAATATAATATAAATGCGTCTAATACTAGTCGGTTTTCCGGTTAGCCGTTCTCTCTAACTTCGTCTTATTCACTTCTTCCCCGTCGACCCATCGAATGTGTACGTTTGTTGCCCTTCTCCCCCCATTCGCGCGCGGTGCAACACAATGAAACATTTGCACGCGCGTTTCCAGAGCACACGCACTTTTCTATACATGCGAGTACTTTCGTTCGTGCTCGCCAGTATACGAATTACATGCGTATTATACTCGGAATCTCGCGTCCGACGCATCGTTACTTCCAGAAGACGGCGCAACGCGATCCCAATAAATTGTTACATACATACATGCGCGCATACATACATTCGTTCATTCATACATACATATACTGTGGAGAGTTTCAGTCAAAGAATGTAAAAGAAGAAAGGAATCGTCGGTAGAACGCAGCCACCGATGAAACGTACTTATGTAGTTTGGTGAAATTTTACAATTGGGTACACGCATACATACATATATATTATATATATGTATAATCTGGTGGCAGTGCGGTTTCGCGTTTACCCGATCCACGAGATCGGTCGTAAAACGATCGATCGTGGCGAGCAGAGAATCGTGAGGCGCGTACAAACATGAAGATACGATGCGTAGAAAACCAGGGCACGCCTCAACGAGACTTTGATTATCGTATGTTGTTCGTAGAAAGGTTTTAAAAGGAACCTTACGCTAGTGCCGCTCGCATAACTATGTATGTATATGTACCTATACATGTTCCGTTTGGCTTGAATACACCTTTCGTTCCGCGGAGTACGCATCTGACGTAGGATTAACAATCGGCATGGGGAAATGATTATATGTAAATACTATCGTACTGGAAGATCGATACGAGAGAGTTTCGACGTACGAGAAAAGTGCGATTTGAAGAATGAAAAGGCTCGGATGAAAGTATGCAATGTGAATCGCGTACAAGCGAATGAATTTGTGCGAGAACATGAACGAACATAGAACTGTAGCATGCTTGCGCGTGACTCCTCGAACTACACGAGCTATTGCCACTTTCGACAGACTAGTGAAACGATGAGAATGCCGAACAAAAAGGTCGTGTGCATTTTGATAAAAAAAATGTTCCTGCCTCGGAACATCCGATTCAGCCGTGATTGCTATCGAGAACAGTGTGCTTCCGCTGATTTTTCTTATACGACTAGAAACGGTTGACTGAAACCAGATTAAAATTTTAGAGCTGGTAATACATACTTATACAATTACGCCTAAAATAAGAACGATTACTTCGACATATCGGAAGAACCTTAGAACATTAGGTATCATTGCGTACTTTAGTACCCGCGTTAATTTAAAAATCAGTTGTTACAAATCCTTAGAAAACCAGGCGAAGGCAAACAAAACGAAATGAGAATGATTCGTTCGTTTTACGTGACTCGTGTTCAGCTAGATGTGCAACATCTAGTAAGTAGGTATTGTACATAGAATGTCGGCGATGATATTGCAGCGTTTTCAAATAAGAGTGAAAGAAGAAAAAGAAGAGGAAAATAAATCACCGGTGCTCTACGGAATGGGCACCGTTCTCATCTTTTTTTCTCCTACATCTATCTTTCTATTCGCCCTCCTTAAAACCCCTGCTTCTCTCCTTTTTTATCTTCGTTAATTGCGATAAATGCCAATAAGCCGGTGCAGAGCAGCGTATATACGGCTATATTATAGATACATAGAATATATATGAACTGCAACATCAATTTTCTCATTTTTTTTTTCGTGAGAATCGTACGAGAGATGATAAAAAAATATAAAAACGTATAAAAACGGTGTAGATTGGATAGTCAAAATGTAGAGGATCGCCAAAATGTATTCACGTATTGGAATGTATCGAGCTGTGCGTATTCGTGGAGTTAACGGAATAAAATGAGCACGTGAATTGTCGTCAGTAACGGATAAATTGTACGATTGAACAAAGTCGATTCATGATCAGTTGTGCGTTAAATTGGCAGAATTAGAACCGATTTTATCCAAAGTCGACGTCGCCTACCACTGATATAGTAAACAACGAAAGTATATACGGTCCATTTAGAGCACTCGTTAGGTTAGATTGTAACGTACTTACTTACGCGCGTACACGTTTGATATACATAGGGTATAATTGCGTTTCGTTCTTACGCATACGTAGTAAAAGACACGGCTGTGTACGACCGTTGGTGATTTCGTGTCGACTGATTTATACTTGATAGAAAACTTGTCTTTCCTCTCTGCATTACACTTGGAACTGGTCCTTGTCGCAACTTTTATCTTCTACTCAGTTCCGTTCTAACCGCTGAAAGTGTAGAAAAAAACACGTGAGCAAATTCGCGACGGAGGCGACTTGACTCGACTCGAGTATCCTTTACCTTCTACGATTTCCTGTTTCATCTTTTGAAATTCTTTGCGCACTTCTTTGATGATTTCCACTTTGAACGCTTCCATTTCTTGGGCAGTGAGCACGGCTCCTTCGTTAACGCCGTTTACTTTCAACAGCGTGTCCTCGGAAGCGGAACCGAATCTCTTACGGACTGATTTCGGCGATTCAGCACCGTTCGAGAATTTAGTGTTCGACGAGTTATTTTTGTCCCACGATTTCTTATCCGGCGAGCTTTCTGGTTCCTGTTAAAATAGAATGGAACAACAGGGAAGTCAGATCCGGAAATAATCGAGTCCGGTGAGAAAAATGGTACAATGATAGGGAAAGTGATTCGTGTACCTGTGGTGGTTGTTCGGGCTGTTTCTTTTCCACTGCGGCTCGCCTGCGCGCCAAAGTTTTTGCCATCTCGTCCATCATAGAAGCCATACCGCCGGCTCCGCCTCTTCCTAATGTACCATAATTCCCACTGCTTCCTGCACTTCCACTGCTGCTGGTACTCGAGCCACTGTTCTCCACCGGTTGCTGCGATGGCTAAAAAAGCAACAAAGATCAGTCACGAGAAAGGAAAGCGCGCGAGACGTCCAAGTGCCAAAGATTTGCAAACTAGCAAATATGTAATAAACTTTTTAAAAAAAATTAAAACCGACTTCAAAAAGATAAAATTGCATTAAAAAGTAAAAAATAATTTTTTTCCCTTATTTAATCTATGACTCTCATATTTTTTAAGTCGGCGCCAAATTTACACAGTGCAAATTATGAGACACCGGCTTAAAAAATATGAGAGTCGTAGATTAAATAAAGGAAAAAATTATTTTTTAATAATTAGGTGACAATAGTCTTTATTATTAAACATAACTGGCAAAATATTGAGCCAATATTGAGTCAGTGTAGAATAGGACCACCGGGGCATCGCTCTCTTTCGAATAAAAAAAAAGGTCATCAAAATCAGTCCATAAACTAAGGAGTTATGCGAGGCCAAACATAAAATAAAGGGGTCAAATCTATAACCTCCTCCTTTTAAATTCGGTTAAAAATAGTTCCGAGACTAAGCAAAGCGGTACGAACCTGCTTCTTTTTTAAGCGAGCCGCTTGAAGGGCAGCCGCCAGCGAGTTAGTATCTGGTGGTGGATCGGTGGTGCAATTGGAGCTTATTGATCCGCTAGTACCAGACGCAGCGAGATGATTAAGATTGACAGTGTTGGCTTGTAGTGCTGGCGGAGGCGGAGGTGGAGGTGGAGCTGCAGGGCCAGCCAGCGGTATCATGGGTGGTGGTTGGGGACCACCAGTGCCAATGGGGGCGTAAATACTGGGATTAACAGTACCAGTACCACTGCTACCATTGCTGTTATTGCTACCACCGCCGCCGCCGCTGCCAGTAGCCCCGCCGCTGCTACCACCACTGGCACCTCCACTGCCTCCGCAACTGCCACTGCCACTGTTGGCACTGCCATTAGCACTGGCACCACCACCAACACCACTGCCGCTGCTGCTATACTGATTCACCGTGTTTGACGGTGTTCCATATGGATTTGTGGCACTGGAAGGTGTCTGTATTTGGCTGCTGCCGTACTGTGCTTGCGCCTGAGAGACAACGCTGTACTGCGACTGATTCGGCTGGCCGATATTCATGCCAACTCCGACGCCAACCCCGTACTGACCAGTCGTCGTAGTTGCGCTACTCGCGTACTGACCGATCGAATTGCTACTACCGTATTGATTTCCCCCAGCAGTAGCAGCACTGCCGCCATACTGATTCACTTGGTTCGGCTGTCCGCTCGGATAGACATTCGCAACTTGGCTGTTGTTGTTGTAAAAGTTATTCTGATTCCCAGCGGGATACTGACACGGACTTTGCCCGATGATGGCGGTGGTTGCGTACTGTGCACTGTTTGGCGCACCGCCGTAGGGATTTCCTTGGCTACTACCATAAATCGCTTGAGCTTGCGGCTGATTCGACAGATTCGACTGGGAAGATGGTGATTGAGCGTACTGATTCATCATCATCATCGGGGGCGGCGGTACCGATGCGTTGAAATTCATTATAGCTGGTGGACAAGGTGGTATTGATGTAGCGATAGGGGGCTGAGGAGGTGGTACGGGAGGAGCTGGTCCGCTTGATAGTTGCCCCGAACCCGTGCACAAACCACCGACCGGTTGCATTGACTGCATTATGCTTTGCTGTTGAGGCTGTGGGGCTGGTGGCGCCGACGAAGTTCTGTGATGACCAGATTGTTGAGGTTGCGGTTGTTGTTGCTGCTGCTGTTGTTGTTGCTGTTGTTGCTGTTGCGGTTGCTGCTGTTGTTGTTGTGGTTGAGGCGGTGGTGGTGGCTGTTGCGGTTGCTGCTGTTGCATGATCTGCTGAGACGGTTGATGCTGTTGCTGTTGCTGAGATGATGGTGGCTGTTGCTGTTGTTGAGTTGCGAGAGGGCAGCTCGGAGAGATCGCGTTTGGACTGCTGGTGGCTACTAAGGAAAGCACAAGCGGATGGGTTAGGTTGATCGATCTCGCGAGTCTCTTGGCATTATAAGCGCTTCCCCAGACCATCGCGAATTATCGCGGCGCGGAGCGGATCCCATAAGCTACCCATAAGCCGTCACGTATAAAAAGCTGCTGAACCGCGGCGGATCCACTGCCGCCGCGAATATTCGCGTTAGCTTGAGGAAGCCTTAATAGACAAAGCGTAACTAGATGCATCACCTTGACCCTGTTGAGACATTCTACGCTCCTGAATTATTGCCACATCCTCTCTGGTCATAGTTCTGTAGAAGAAAGACATTCAAGTGTTTCTCACCGATTGGTAAGGTAAGGGTAAATGTGAATACGAATGAGAAATAGATATGAACGAACCTGTAGCCCATATCTTCGTCGTATTGAGCATTACTCTGTTGCTGTTGCTGGAAAACAGATTGCTGCTGGGCAGTGGAGCCAACTGCGGGAGCAAGGCTCCTCGATATATTGTTACCATTGCTCAGCACCTAGGTGAAGCGTGTAATCTATTAATGAAAGAGGTGCGTATCTAGATGGGCATAAATCGATGACTATTGATCGGGAATCGAGAAGGCGCATAAAACTGTATGTAGTTTTCCTCTTAGGTAATGCTCTTTCTCTCAGTTTAAACTCACATCGAGCGCTTGCAGCATCGCTCTGGCAAATGCGTCGGCGTCGTCCTTACTGGAGAAATTCAGACCGTATACTTGCTTGTTATCTCGCCACTGATGAAACGTGACTGTCGCTTGATTGTATTTCAGTCCTTTGAGGATCGCGCAGTTGATGACGATTTCATGATCCTGCAACTTTCTCCCCACCACGCGAAACGTATTGTTCACTTGATGATGGTACAACTGAACTTTGGAGAGTCCCGAGGAACTGCCACTCGGTACCCATTTCTTGTTAACGTCGTCGTACACCATTACCGACGCGCGTGCCGACGATATGCTCACTTCGCTGAAACACAAGAAGAAGAAATAGACGGGGTCTTTGTAGTTTGTCGCGTTTAGCATGTGTATACAAGAATATATAATTAATATATTCGATGTATTTCGAGGTGTTTAGAATCGCGAATTCGTTCGTTATGCGCGAGATTGCCGGCGAAGAATTCCTACCGCGATCGATATTCTTCCGGTGGAAGGAATTGTTGGAGTGGGCGGCAATGCGAGGATCGCTTCATCGCTTCTCAAAATTCCCTTCGATCGTACGTTTAGCGAAGGTTAGTGGATTGCCCGTGAAAAGCTAGACGATAGTGCAAAGCTTTCCACGCGCGGTTTATCGGTTAATCAACTACTGGATACTGTGCAAGAGTGGCTGTTAAGTTCGGTTTCACTTTCACCTTGCAATGCGTGAACCACTATGAAAAGACCGCGGATCGTTCGCGACCGGTGGAGAAACGGGAACAGAACGAGAACGAAGCGAAATACGAAAAGATACTACCACTTCCTCCTCCGGTTGCCGCGTATGATCAGACCACCGCGTCAGATATTTCCGGTACTACTTAGTTCTACGCAGCGCCAGCTACGTTTCTACCCCTTTTCTTTCGCAAACAACAAATATGAATAGTAATGGGAGTATTAAAACTGATTTCGTTCGTCGACTTTGAAGATGCATCGCGTCGCGGGGATTTTAATCGAACGCGCACGTCGTAAACGAGAAACAGCAATGCACGCACACGTAGGTACATATTCCTCTCGTCAGAGTAAGTGCAGGTAGTCAGGTACACGACGCATGTATGCTAGCATGCACGCGTTTCGCGTCGTTGCCTTGCCTACTCCACGAAATTATGGAATTCTCATCAACTATACCATCATCTTCTTCTTTCAACCAGTACTGGGTCGGTTCATTTGTTAAAAATATGAGAATGTCATTTACGACGCTAAGGTATGTATACCTACATATATATAACTGAAATACCGCGACCACTACGTGCATGCGGACGTCCGGTTGTATCACGGTTTAGTTTAGACTATCTTCGACGATATACTGATATCATTTTTCCGATACCAGTCGCGATATGAATCATACTGCACCACACCAATCAGAGTGTAATACTATCAAACGAATTTATTACTAAGTATTAACTGTGATTCATTATGAAAATATTCCGGGTTAAAGTAAAAAATGCAAACACTCCTGCAGGAATCGTCGTGGAAAAGGGCGAGTGAAATTTCTGTTCGCGGGGTAAATCGTGAAATACCCTACGCGCGTGCGTGCAGACCGATGTCTGCTCATCTAACATAAACAAATGCGTGGAAAGCAATGTTCGCATTGCATCCTTTTATCTTACGCGTTTATAAAGATGCGTGATAGTTTAGATGGAGCAAAGTAATCCCTGGCGATCTAACGCGAAGCGTGCCAGCGAGCACTGCATCAATGTAAAACGGACACGGAACGAGGAAAGATAGGGGGCGAGGAAACAGCGACGAGACGAGCTTACTCATTTATGATACACAAAAGCGTTGGAACACGATGTGCGAGCCTCGGCAAGTAGGGATATGTGTAAGTATGTATGTATGCATCTCCGCGAACGAGAACTAGAACGAGTACGAGAACGAGAATAAGAACGAGAACGAGAAGACCGAGATCAGGACCGAAAATGAAGCGACAACAAGCGCGTAAAAGGGACGCTCGAATAATGTGGACGGAAAGAGGAAGCTTGATAGAAGCCTGCGTGACGCTTAAAAAGTACTGAATAAAAAATTGTGGTCGAAGCCCTGCCCGGTGTGGCTCGTACTTCTGGCAGTAGGGGTTCTGTTGGAAAAAATCGTATCGATGAAAAACCGACCGGAGGAAAGTAAAAAGACAAGGGTTGAGTGCGAAGGGGAAATCGGAGCCCTCGGAAGAGTAGCCCTGCAGCTGAAGGCGTAAACAATAGCCGAGGACAAAAAGAAATCGTAGTCGAAGCCATGAACTCAACTCGACTCGACTCGACTCAGATCGACCCTCGTTCTCTTTCTCTTTCAATCCCGTATCGTGTAAGTACGTGGAACTCACTTCATGTTTGTTTGACTCGGAAGCGTATGCTATGCCTTCATGCAAGCCGTATTCCTGCTTCTGCACAATATATCACCGATTCCATGAAAACACGCGAGATTCGGACAAGATTTGCGATAGTTCGACATAAATAACGCACGGCACTAACACCACCCTGATACTCTGCCTATGCACATCTGGTCAGCCATATTGCCGACTCGAGGCTCCTACTCACTCCTACTCCTACCACCCTTCGTCTCGGTGCATAGAAGTACCTAGAGGGAATACTCGAGTCGCAACCGTTACTACGCTCTGCCATTTTTAACCTCGTATCGCTCGAATCCGTTACAGTTTTTCCCTTTACGCGTCTCTAAATTTTCATTCGGATACGGATTCGTATAAATCCCCAAGATTTATTCGCGAATAACAAATGACGATTTTATTCGTCGAAAAATTATTCGTTATTCGCGAATAAATCTGTACCGTTATTCTAGCCAGATTCGTTCGAATAAGAATTTATTCGTTATTCGACCTGAATGAACGACGAATAAATGTGATACCCTGTCGGGTATCTATCGATGGAAGTCCGTACTGTGTTCAACATACGTTTGGACGTGTGGGTCTGGAAGTGTGCGTATTTGTATGTATTTAAAAACGTTCAATGAACGCTTATAATTTGAAGAGATTGATTTTTTCATTAGTTTAAATGAATTGACATGAGCAAATTTTATTTAAAATAAATCAAAACGCTACTCTATGTAATACCGCGATCATACAGCTTCCTGCAAAGTGCGAGCTATGACAAGAGTTACCTAACTTAAAACATTAGGTCTCACGAGTGTCAGTCAGTGATGTCATGATACATCGCTGAAACCACGTGATCATTTTATTCGTCCGTTGAGTCGACTAAATTTTTATTCGAATAAGAAATTATTCGAATAAATTTTCAGTCAAATAAAAACTTATTCGTTATTGTCGAATAATTTCATTTTATTCGAACTTTTTATTCGACGATTATTCGAATAAAAACTTATTCGCACAAATGTATTCGAATACATATTCGAATGAAAGTTTAGCCGAATAATGCCCCACTCTGACCGCAACATCCCGAGTGTTCAACCTCGCTTCCGACAATCAGTATATGTATATACATACAATGAGATTCCGAATTTCACAATCGGACCAGTTCTGATTTTATAGCAAAACGATCGATAAAGCGAAAGCCTGATATCTTTTATGCAGCTAGGTGTCCAATCTATCGTTCGGAAAATAGTAATAAAAATTGAAAATCTTAATCTACTATCTTGCGCGATTTTATGCTCGATTATCGATCTCAAGTTGATTGGACAAAGCGGATTATCGATCTATCGAGTGTCAATCGAGAAGTTCAAGTATGATTACGAGTGATGCGATAGCAATTGTCAGTCGTATCATGCGTAAACAACCATGTAACCTCTGTTTCATTCGCGTGATGTGGAGTGATGTTCGGGGCGCATAGATGCGTGTTCTTCGACGATGAAATATTTCATCGTTACATATGTAACATTTCCTGACACACGGATCAGAATACATGGAAAATCAAAGGAGGAAGCACACAATCATACCGGCCAGTAACTGTATACTCTTCCAACAACAGACACGATATTTTCCTCTAGGAAATTCCATTCAGATCCATTTCGAAAGATACATTCTCATATTTATCATTTTAAGGATATACAGGACAAGGTATACGCAGAAAGTAGTTTTGTATATTTTTGTATATACCGCTGTGCTACTGTGTAACGATAGTGTTGAACGTCAGATGGCGCGGCAATTTGAGTTCTACTTGAATACGTCGGGAGTTTCTACGGACCCTGTCGCCGACGCACCTGGCGCATCGACCGAGAAACAGAAACAGCTGTCTGTTCGAAGTAACTTCGAGAATATCGTTGGTTGATCGTCGATCGAGAATCGCGTGGATCTTTGTCGCGTTAGACGTTGGATGCGGAGTGACGAGGTCTCATGGTATCGTGTCTGTCATTAAACGCGGTTTAGCAGCCTACACCTTAGTTCGTCACTCTTTACCGCTTTAGGCGCTCGCTTCGACGATAACGTGCTTGCCTTTTATTTTTTCCCATTCTACGATCCGGAACGTTTCTCCCCCCTTTTCATCTCTCGTTCTCTCCTTCTTCTTCATCGTCTGCTCTCTCTCTCTCTCTCTCTGCCCCTCCCCCCTCTCCAACAACCCAATTCCCGAAAGCTATCTGTCTTTCTCTCTACCTCACCTCTACACATCTACCTATGTGCCTCTTTCGCTCGTTTGATCTCTGTCTCGTACGTTCTCCCACTCTTCCATTCCAATTCCATGTTACTCCGAAGATCTCTGTGTGCTTCATCGACGATGTAAACAGAGTGATAGCTTTTGGATAAATTTCTGCCTTCTTTCGATCCCATTTATCGTGTTGTTCACTTGCCTGCTACTGTTATCGTGTCGTCGCTACTATTGCTGTGCGTGCAGGAAAGCGACGCGTTCCTAGGTGAAATACGCGCGCATCAGCTAGCAACGTTTGTTCGATGACGTTGCCTTTGATCGGTACCGATTCCTGGACTAACAGTTATATCGAGAGAAAGGTACACACACTCCTTCCGTAATTGTAATTTTTTCCGCTGACACTCGATTCCGCGCGAGGTTATATGCAAGCGTTCTCCCGCGCTTCGGGAATACAGCTTTCAGCCGTGTAAAACGTAGAATTCGAGTAGCTTCAAACATAAGGACTCTAAGTTTGACGAGAAATTTACGCTTGTCGGAATCGTTGCGTTAATTTACACAGCAAAGAGGATATAGGGTCAGATTGATAATGAGCTACCACCTTTTGTCCCACTCTTCTGTGAAATTGCTTCGCATTTTGTTGCCCCTGCTGTAGTCGCCGATAAATGTTGAGTTATTTAGACGCTTCCTCGAAGTTATTCGCTTTAAAAGAGATAAAGGTCACATATTTTCTGTTCTTTTACAGTTACGTCGTTATGTGTAATGCGTAATTGTGCGCAGCTGTTCTACGGCGAAAGAATCGGAGATTAACATGGAAGTTGCACAGCTGTGTTTGACTTTTAAGCATTGAACATATTAAAGGAGACATGTTTTGCGTAATTACAAAAGAGCCGGACAAGCGAACAAAATTGTAAGGAATGGTATTCTATTCGATTGTACTGGATGTTAGATAAGCAGAAAAATGTCTGGTGATTCGGGATGGAGTGCCGTTATTCACCATCCTTCGGAATTAGAACTGCAGAATTGGAATTGGGAAGAAAACGATGGCGAGCAAGAAAGAGAACTCCCTTCGACTGTTGACATGGATGCCATAAAAGGTGGAGGTAGCTGGGATCCGACCACCGAACCTAATGGTAGCGAAACATTGCACTTCCAGATTAGTTAGCTGGTTCGGCCAGTGATTCGTAGCTTTCCGTAGAAGCGTCTATGCTGCATCGTGCACAATATTTATGTATGTTAGGAACAGATTCGGTCGACTCCGAAGAAGATTCTGATTCCGACGACGATAGCTCCGGCGGCACCGAAGGTAGTTGTTCATATTCGGACTCGAATTCAGACTCGGACGACGAGAGTAGCGGCGAAGAAGAGGGAGAAGAAGGAGAAGAAGAGGAGGAAGAGGACACAGGTTCGAATTCAGATTGCACGTCCGAGCATAGCGAGCAAACGTTTTCCATTCAAGAGACAAATTTTGAATCGGTACGTGTATTACAATCTCATGCCGATCGAATAGATACGGCGATATATTGATTTAACTATGTCGTTTAACGCTCCTCTCGGAAATTTAACAATTGATCGGTAGAGTTTGCAATTTCGTTCCAGGGAGCGCTTAAACTAAAGATCACTATGAAAGGGCCGAGGAAAGAGGATACGGAGAAAGTCAGATGCGAGAAGAATAGGCGGAACGCGTCGAAAAAGAGTAAAGCAAATTGCGAGGCGAAGGTAATTTGTTGTGATTGCGAATGTTGAATTGTAAAGATCGAAACGATCAAATACATCGAGTTAATTTTAACGTGTCCGCGGTGGGGATTAGCGATTCGACCAGTTTTTTCTTTGCTAGGACTAACGTTTATTGGTAAACCATTGATCTCTGTTCTGTTGTTTAGTCATCCGAATGCAGCAGCGACGATTCAGACTCGTCGGAAGGTCGTTTACCTTCGCAACAACAGTGTCAACAAACTCAGCAGTCTCAACAACAACAACAGCAGCAGCAAGTACAGCAGCAACAACCACAGCAGCAGCAACAACAACAGCAGCAGCAGCAGCAACAACCACATCAACCGCTTCAGGAAATCAATCAGGAAGATTTGGCGGCCATTTTACCGGATCAAGAGCACGAGGACGCGCCGTTTGATGGATTTGAAGATTCAGAAAGCGGCCGATTAGTATCGAAAGCTATCGAACGAATGTCTCTGGGAGCCGATTCGGATACGAGCGAAAACGGTGACCAGAACCCAGTACCTGTGTATAGTTCGACTTTGTTGCAACAATTCGTCGAGAAAACGGCGCTGCTGTCGGAACCGCGAAAAAGGCGAAGTAAATTAGGGAAGAAATTAAACGATTCGGAATACCCTTGCGTTTCAAATGTATCACCGGACTCGGGAATTCAGTCGGTGGATAACAGTCCGCTACACTTGGCGATTAGCCCAGTAAGCCCGGCAGCTCCAACGCAGTCGCCGGTGCAAACTGTAGTCTCGAAGCCAGCAGTAAACGTGGATCGTGTTTTGTATCCGCCGAAGCGGAAACCTGGTAGACCGGCCAAAACAGTATCGACGCAGCCCCGCGGTCCGGGAAGGCCGAGACTAAAGCCAGACGTCGCGGAGAAGATCGAGAAGATAGACAAGGCGGAGAAATTCGAGAAGAACGAAAGGAACGATAGGAAGGAGGCAGCGTCGTCGTTGCCGCAGCAAAAGATCTCAAAGGAGGAGTTGAATAAGAAGGGTAAAACAAAGACGTTGCAGCATAGATCCGTTGCGGCTCGAGAGAATAAAGAAGGAGAAAGTGAATCGACGAGAAAGTTAAAGGATAAGCCTGTTTGTCAAAAGAAACGCGGCTGTACCGCGTCCAAACAATTCTCGCAGGGGAAAATGCTGGGAAGAAGAAACAACGGGAATTCTCCGGCGCGTGTAAAGTGCCTAAATAGGACTGTTACGTCGAGTAAGTATGGTAAGGATGTAATTCGGTGCGACGGTAAGACGTGTAGAAAAATGAGAAAAGATAAGCCAGTAGCGGGGAGCAAAATGACAAGCGCGTTACGACGGCAGAAACAATCGTCTTGCGAACGAACAACAAACGATAGGAAGACGATGAATTCGAGTAAGAGAAGCTTGAAGGAGAACAGAAATCACTCCGGTCCTGTGACTAAAAGGTCTTCGCCGAAGAAGATCGTCGCGCCGGTCACGAGACGCGTATTGAAGGAGAATAAAAATACTAAAAAGACGGCCATCACTTTCGAAACGAACGGCGTTGGTGTTCAAACTTTGATATCTCTGCCGGTTAGCGATGCATTGAAAGCGGAAAAGGTTGAGAACGTGAGCAACAAGTGCGACAAGGCGACACAACCCATACACAATCATTGTCACAAACAACATCATCATCATCACAAGCATAGGCGACGACTGTTGTTACCACCTAAGAATCCAATACGCATCGATCCCTGTGTCATTCAAGAGTTGGAGAAACTGATCGAAGAATTTTCGAAGTCCTGCAGCCTAGGGCGGAGCAACGCGAGCGCCGCTTATTCCGAGTTGCCTCAAATTTTTCGCGTGAAAAAGTTGACGAAAAAGAGGAAAGGCGACGTTACCGCGACCGACGATCAGAAACTAAAAAGGCGTTCGAAGAAGGAAAAGATATTGTCTGGCACGGATTCGAAGAGCAGTACAAACGCGAATGTAAATTCGAATTCGAATGAACAGAGGTTGCCGCTTAAGAAAAGGCATTACCACGTGTCCAGCCCGCACAGCTCTCAGAGCTCGAGCGGCAGTTGCACCGACGCGACCATTAATGAAACCAACTCCACTGAGAGTCATATAGAGGAAGCTATCGAGGCTACGATAACGAGGTATGGCGGTGGCAGTGGCAGTCTTGGTATTAATGTTGGCGTTGATGGTAGCGGTGGCTGTGACAAAGGAGAAGGCGATGGGGATGCCGATGACGATGGTGATGGCGACGGCGATTGTGATGGTGATGCCGAAGCCGATGGTGATGGAGATGGAGAGAAAGATGGAGAGGGAGATGGGGATGGAGATGGCGATGATGATGACGATGGCGACGGTGACGGTGCCGGCGGTGGTAGAGGTAGTTCCGCGTCTTCCAGCCAGGAGGACGCAGTCCCTGTTACTCCTAAGAAAAGACACAGGGATTCCGAAAACGCAATACTCAGTAAATCGAGTACAGCATGTTTGAACTTGGTTGAAGAAAAACCATTGAATCAAACGGAGGTACAACCGCGCCGTAAGAAAAAGATCGTCAAGGACCTTCGCGTAACGGTCACAAAGCTGTCTGCCGAAAGTCATCCCGTTTTGGAGAAAACCGCTAAGAGCGATAAAATCGACAAGAGTGACGGTAAACTCGAGAAGCCGGAGAAATGTGCCAGCAATTCGAAAAACCTGAAAAGTCACGTGGAGAAGAGTGGCAAGGTCGAAAAGGTAGTTGCGGAGAAATTAATAAAACCAGATAAAAATCAAGTGGAGAAGCTCGAGAAGAGCGAGGTTCTGTTGGAACACGGTCGCTTAGACAAGTATATAAAAGTCGATACAGGAGAATTTCAGGCAGAAAGTTACGACGGAAACGAAACGACGAACGAAAGCAAATTGACGGAAAATAATGTCGGCTCGAACGTACCTAATCCATTAAACTCTGCTGCCGTGTTAGTTTTGGCCAAGAAGAAAATGAGGCGACGAAAGGCTATCAATCGTACCGGTTTCCCCACGTTGAAGAAAAAAAAGAAGAGATCGTTGAACGTGGGCGAGACGTCGACCGATCCATCCAGAGGAACATTGGCTACCGACGAAGCTGCGGACGACGTCGAAGGTCATACTTTGCCCAAGGAAGGAGCCGAAGATCTTATAACGGACAGTAAAACGAGCGTGTTAAGGACCGAGATAGGAGACACGTTCCCGTGCGAGTATATTGCTAAGCATACTAACAACAATAGTATCGCGGAAAACCGAGTTCTGTCGAAGACAGCCAACTTAAATCTCGAGCCTGATGCTGCAAATTTGGCGGGGCAGGAAAAGTCGTCTGGTCGAATCTGTCCGGAAGAACGAACGGAATCGCGCCCCTGTCAATTGAGAGTCCGAAAGGATCTGGTTGAATCGGAGAACGATAACGCATCGTCCAACAGATTTTGTCCGGTCAAGTGTGAAAGGGTTCAAGATTCGAAAATATACGACGAGAACGCGCCACTGGAGGAATCTCTGGAAAAATACGTTTCAAGTCAAAAAAGGATCGCTGAACTGAACGAAGAGGAAAACACAAAGAGGCTAGAACGCTCAGGCTGCCAGACGAACATAAAAACTGAACATTCTGGATCTTTCAATGGAAGTCAGAAAAAGCGGCGGGGTTCGTCGAGTCCTTGCAGTCTTACTCCAAGAAATATGAAGCGTTTGCGTAGCGCCGGATACGATACGGAAAACGAAGCTTTGCCGAACACCGAGATTATTGGCGACCATGAAGCTAGAGCGCATTTCAATTCGACGCACACCAGGAAGAAGCAATCCAGATGGAAGAAACGTTATTTGCAAGGAGGCGCTTTACACGATTGTGAGACAAAAACACGCGGAGGTGGAGGTGGCGACGGCGGAGCTGGAGGTAGAGGCGGTGGCAGTGGCGGTAGTACCGACAATGCACCCGGAAGGAGTAAAATCGGTTGTGAACCGAATGACTCCGCATCTGTGGCGGTCTTGTCCACTTCGTACCAGTGCGGCAAGTTTCTACGACAAAGGAAAATGTCGTTTCAGTTGCCGTACGATTTGTGGTGGTTGCAGACCCAGTCTAGATTGCCCACCAGAGAATCGGTACCGTCGTGGAATTATAAGTAAGGGCTGATTTAGGTAGAAAATTTGTACATCTATATATGTTTGAGAAAATGAGAGGCATTAACGTTTTGTTTGTTTATAGGAAAATTCGTACAAACGTTTATTACGACGTGAAGCCGACCACGCTTTACGAGGCGCAAGCCTGCGAATGTAAACCTGAGAGTGGTTGCGGGGACGATTGCATCAATCGCATGGTCTTCAGCGAATGTTCCCCGCAACTTTGCCCCTGCGGCGAGAAATGTGAAAATCAGAAGATTCAAAAGCACGAATGGGCACCGGGGTTACAAAAATTCATGACGGAGGATAAAGGCTGGGGAGTGAGAACACAACAGTCGATCAAGTCAGGTGTTTTTATTCTCGAGTACGTCGGGGAGGTTGTGTCTGAAAGGGAGTTCAAATCCAGAATGGCAACCAGGTACGTAGCGTAACACATTCGCTCCAGCACATGGAAGTTATTGTTAGTTGTATTTCTTTTCAAGAATTCTTTCTCTAGAAATTGCTTATTTCTTACTTCTCGAGAAATACTGTTTTTCTCAAGAAACTTAAGTCTAGTAAATCGCGAACGTATAAACACATCTACAATTAATAATAAATCTTATTAGTAACATTAGAACCCATATGAATTATAATAGAAAATCTCAGTAGAGAAGACTCGACATTATTGACTGGTGAAGGTGATCTTAAATCTTGATTTAACAATTTAGAAAAATTGTATACCTACTGAATTAAGTAATGAATTTCTTATGGCTACGTAAGAAAAAATATCCAAAAGAAGAGGCAAAACTATTGCATCCATTATCAAATTTTTGTATAGTTAATCTAGAATGTCTTCAAAAAGAGCTCTCTCCAAAAAAAAGAAAAGAAATAGATTAAAAAACTATTTTAAAACAAAAAAGTAATGTCACTTTGCACAAGTATTGTATTATATAAAAATCATTTATATTTAATATCTGTTTTTTCATTTATACAAGTTTTATGCAAATTGGACAGGAATGAACAATTAGTTAAAGTTTTCTTGTGTCTTTGATAAATATTATCAACATTATTCCAAAAATATAAATTTTGTAATATTTCTTCTTTGTAATATTTCTTCAATTTCTCGAGAATTCTCAAGAAGTATGATCTGATTTCTGATTTCTCGGGAAAGAAAAAATATGGAGAAATCAGGAACACTAATTGTTAGGTAATAGCTACATGTTTTTTCCTGGCACGGCAGGTACGCCAACGACACGCACCACTATTGCTTACACCTAGACGGAGGTTTGGTGATCGATGGGCATCGTATGGGAGGTGACGGACGATTCGTAAATCATTCTTGCGAACCAAACTGCGAGATGCAAAAGTGGAGCGTACACGGTCTTCCGCGAATGGCGTTGTTCGCCTCGAGAGACATCAGGCCAGGCGAAGAGTTGACGTACGATTATAATTTCGCGCTGTTTAATCCATCCGAAGGGCAGGAATGTAGGTGCGGCAGTAGCGGTTGTAGAGGTGTAATAGGTAACGTTTTTGGTATCTTGTATCGTGTCTCCCTTGATTCAGTCTTCTGCTGTCTACACTGTAATTTCTCGTTTGCTCAGGTGGAAAGAGTCAAAGGGTTACAAAGTCTATGGTATCTGTCCCGTCTCAATTGGAACCGACAGAGAGACGATCGGTCGGGAGACCACGGAAAAACGTACGGAAATCGAACGCGGTGCAGTCGGTAAACTCTAAAGGTATTTGCAAATCCCGTAAAATGGGCGACTCTAATTTGATTCATGCTCCCGTGCTGAAGCCAATGTCCCACCAACAACGGTGCTTCGCTCAACAACACCATTGCTTCTTATTGAGGAATTTGGAAAAAGTGAGGCGGGTAAAGTCTTTGGTGAACCAAGTGCAGATACAGAACGGTAAATCGAAATTCGGTAGCAGCGCGTGTGTAGTGAAGGAAAAAGGCGGTGCTGGCGATGCTAAACTCCAATCGGACGCGTTCTTCACGCAATTGACTGCCCTGACAAATACGAATACTCGTACAGTGCGAACGCGAAGGTTGGCACAAGCCCAAGACGACCCGGAAGTACATAGAACTGCGAAACTGGCTAAGGTGAGCGAAAATAATACATATCGCAGATTAATTCTCTGGAATCTCCGAATAAATCCTGCGAATAAGTTGCTACGTTAAGAGGCATTTCGTTACCTTGCAGGTACTGAAAGATTTATACACCATCGTGGCAACTGCGAACGACGAGAACGGGCAATTGTTGTGCACGCCGTTTATAACGTTGCCTTCTAAAAGGAAATTGCCAGACTATTATGAGAAAATAGTGGACGTTATAGACTTGAGCACGATCGATCAGTGTATCGGAACGGGTCACTACAAAGCTGCCGAGCATTTTGATCACGATATGATTAGGCTTTTCGACAACAATGTCCGATTCTTTGGAAGAACATCGGAAGTGGGTATCGCCGCAGCCAGATTAAGGAAATTGTACCTGGGGAGTAAGCCCGACTTTGTAGATGCGATAACGGACGCGACCGGCTTTCCTCCCTCTCAAGGGTTTTTACCTCCACGAGGTTCGACCGCGGGAGAAGAAGATGTTATCAGGTGTATCTGTGGTTTGCACAGGTGAGCTTCATTCCAACAGTTGGATAGAATTTTATTTTAATTAGTAAAGTCGAACGAACTGTTAGCTTCTCCGACAGAGAATCGCTAGAAGTTGCTGGTGTACAGCGAGCCGATGCTGAGTATTTGTAAGTGTAAAAATTCTTTATACGTAGGGACGAGGGTTTGATGATACAATGCGAGCGCTGTCTCGTCTGGCAGCATTGCGATTGCGTTAAAGCCGACACGAGCGTAGAGTCTTATCTGTGCGAAAGATGTCAGCCGCGGCCAGTCGATTTGGAAATACCATTAGAGGGTGACGAGGAAGAGGAGGGAAAGAAACACTATGTCACTTTGATGCGCGGTGATCTTCAACTTAGACAGGGAGACACGGTATACGTGTTGAGAGACACGCCAGAGAAACATACGTACAGAACCATTCAGAAGCCTGATTACGAGCAGATGGACATCTTTAGAATCGAGAGACTCTGGAAGAACACAGAGTAAGTTACGTTACGTGTACATTACTATTTATCACTGACAGTCTACATGCAAGTACCGTCATGAATATACCAGCGTTCGATTTACTTTTCACTCGACAGAGGAGAAAGATTTGTGTTCGGTCATCACTACTTGAGACCTCACGAAACGTATCACGAGCCGACTAGAAAGTTTTACGAAAACGAAGTGGTGTGCGCGCCACTCTACGAAGCAGTTCCATGCGATCTAGTTGCGGAACGTTGTTGGGTTCTGGATCCTCATACGTACTGCAAAGGTAACTCGTAATTGCCCTCAGCCTTTTTTCTTCATCAGGCAACTGTAGCTATGTATCTATCTATCGTATTTTCACTTCTCGTTTTTGTCCCGCTGAAACGAAGGGCGACCAGTGGGATCTACGCCAGAACATACGTACGTGTGTGAGTATCGCGTTGACCGCGCTGCACGACTTTTTACAAAAGTTGCCAGAGCTAGGCATCAGGTGTGCACGAAACCTTACGCATTCGAAACGTTCCCGCAACGCATTAAGCATTATCGAACTTATTTGGTGAGTAGCAGCAGTCTTTGTGGCGATATTCTTAAAACGAATGAAGAAGAAATGGAGGGGAAAACCGTGGTGAATTGTTACAGCCTCACAGTCTGGAAGGGATACAAATCGCGAGTAAAATGAATAAGGAGAAAAAGAAAAGCAACAATCAAGATGTCGATTCTAATCACAAATCGGAATCGTGCGAGAACGTGAAAACGCACACTAAGGATCAACAAAAATCTACTGGCAAAGGTAGGCGACGATCGAATGAAATTCTGTCCGTCGCTACACCCGCGAGTTCGTTCGCCCAGGTAATTTATTTTTCTACATTTATGTGGAACGTAATGTAGTATCGATCGATGTTTATGAATATGCTGACATTACTTGCAGAGAGAAGAGCAAAGAAGAAGATTGAATAATATATTAGTTAGTCTGCTGCAAAAGATGCCAAACAGGAAAGACCCGTTGGATTTGTCGTTCCTGTTAGAGAGGAATAGGCGAAATCGGAAAAGGCCAGGTGGATTAAATCCGTGACACTGGATTATACATCAACGATAATGCGGCATTATCATTCATACGTGTTCGCACGCCAATAGACACATTAATTTAAAGATTATTGCAGCCAACTCTGTAATGAAAACGATCGATCAGTTAGTCACTGCGACTAAACTGATGCCATTCGATCCATCTTATAAGAAAAACGACGACGACGACGATAGGGAGAAGGAGGCCATGCTGTATAGGAGGATAAAAACAAAGACAAACCACGACTACGTGTAGCGCGTATCCTTCTTCCTTACATTGCAACCCGTCCATTCGTATTATTTAATCTCTTCTTATCGGGTGAAATCATTTATACGTTGCTTTTACACTGACGAAGCTATAGGAAATTCCACACGAAAGTTTCGATTGAAATTTCCTACAGTTCCTTGTCATCGTTTCGCCGTCTTAGATTACCTTTCTTCGCTTTTGCTGGAAATTAAAATGGAATCGCGAATGAATGGAAAGGTAATCTTGGATCGTTTCTAACTAAAGTATTTCGAGTACCGTGCCGCGTAAATTTTGTAATGTAGATTTCGATCGAATAGATGTAATTTATTTCCGTGAAACGGATCGACTCGGATCAGGTGCCGCGGGTGAAACAATGTGTCTATTGAATTGGATCTAACGAGAGCTCTTACTTTTCTTACAATTCTAATCTAATTAGAATCGCAAAATTGTACAAAGCTATTTGTAAATTCTTTTCACAGCGAATACACACTTGGGTGTATAAATTTGTAGTACTACATACTTACATAATCGGGATCGAGGAAAGTTGCAACAACAGCACGCGTGAGAATATAAGTCAAACACCGATGAAACAGAAATGAGACAAGTACGAGATTGAAGTCGTGTACATGCGAGAGGCTTTATATTGCACAAAAGTACCATTATATTTTTCATAATCCCAGTGTTATTTGAATTAAGTCTAATGTATAGGTCCGTAAATTAATAGATGAAACTCTTTACTAACATATTTAATTTATTGATGAACGCGATCGAGTATAGCCGATTGTTTGCTATAACGACAAATATACGCAGGATTTCGTATTTATTATTACATTATGCAGTTAGTAAATACATATTACTGAAAGCTATTAAAATACGTATAAGTCTTATTTACGTCATGTGTTTCAGCTTTCTGCACAGTATCTGAGACGACGTTATTATTATTGTTATCGAATGAGAATGTTAACCGTTCCATCCTGGTTTTTTGGCGTAAGTCGACCATTCGGAAGACGAACAGCGGAGCTAACGAATCTTTGTATCGCATCGAAACCGGCAAACTGATCGTGGTCTCCTGATGAAAATCGACGAATCCTTTTTATTAATGCATTTATTTGCCTTTGTTACGCTCCACAAATTCCCGCAAATGCCACGCGAACCTTGTTCGGTACAGTTATCTGCTGATGTAAAATCTTAAGTTTTAGGGGGAAACGAGTTTAATAGTACAACCGTGTGCGTGTGTGTGTGGAATTCTTTAGAGTTCCGTTGGTTTCTGTTGACCGGAAGAATAGAGTCTTCTTCGAAAACATGAATCGTAGAGACTTGATGTTCCTTGAAAACGGAAAGAAATTATCTTATCGAGACAGGAATTGGTTTCTCTGGAAAGCAATAGGAGGTAATTCGAAGAGCTTACAGTTTACACCTGTAGTACCTAAGCGAGATACACAGGCTTGGTCGATCGAACATCCGCCCGCCCGCGCGCGAGATTATAGTACACATGCGTTACAAGAATGTTGCTGAACTAGTTTGCAACGCGTACATATGTATGTATCATCACTTTGGATTAATTTTTTAAACTCTTATTCATAGGTCTACAAAGTCAACGTGATCGTTGGCGTATACGTTAAGCGTGCATGAAGACTGAATTACTGTTACAGGATATTTCTAGCGGGTAATTGCGCTGAACGAATCTGGGTTGTAAATAATTTAAACTCCAAATAAATAGAAGATATTTTTTATTTTTACGAATGAATTTGTACACTTTTGTCAACAAGTAAATTCTCTGATTTTCGGGCTGGTTACGTAAAACTTTTATTTCGCCGGAGGAAAAAAAGAACATTCTCTTCGTCAACCCGTGGTTCAACATAACTTGGTATAATTTCGTCGAGATCGATTTCTAATTGTGATAGTGCGCGGCAACCGAGCAGTGTTTGTACGTTTATAGAATCCCCGTGATTTCTTGTCTACTATATCTCTCGGTGCTTGACAAATACCTTAATTCCAAGTCTCGCAAACTGTACAAAATATTTCAGAAAGGGCAGGTGAAAAGGACAATCATGCTGTAACCACGAAAGAACGACATACCTATTGTTACAAATTCAAAAGGAACAATGCACTAAATAAAACGGGTACTAAGCTTGGTTCGTTAAGTTTGTTTGAAAAGGTGATCAGAACCGATAGAAGCGGATCGATATGAGGGAAAAGAAAGCATAGGTATTATTGATGACGATGATGATAATGACGACGACAATATAACAGGGTGAAGGAGCGGGGGAGGGGTGGAAAGAGAAAGGAAGGGAAAGTACGTTGGGTAACAATCGCATATCTCTTGACTGTACGCACAGTAAGTTAATAAAATATAATGCTCAATCCGAAAGCATATTCTACAGAAATCTCGTGAATTAGCTGCTTCAATAAAACGCGGATACGTGCGAATAAAGTCCAATAATAATTTATTCCTGACACGATATTCTCTTTTTTTACTTTTTGTACATCGTCATTAGCATAGAAAGATACGATAAAATTATACATAATATCACTCCCGTGTGTGTTTGTGTGTGTGTCAAGAACACTAATATGTTCCGTTTATTACATGATACTTTCCTTAATATATAAATAGATCTTCCAATAAACGTTCCGTGTAATACGTTTGAAAATCTGTACATATTTACACGAGTCTTTTCCGAGAGCGATAAATCGGTTGCAAATATTTTAATCTTAGCGTTTAATTGCATAGTATACCCATACGCGATACTTTCCCTCTTGATCGATCTCTCGATTGAAAGGCATTATAAGACAACGTTACTATATGTATGTATGTTACCCACTCTTGCTCATTTAAAAACTACGTACGTTATACGAATACGTTTTCGTAGTTACGCGTTCGTTCCCCTCGCGATGATCAATCTTAACTGGTACATATTATTATTAATATTATTTTTTTTTGTATCACTATATAGCTCATATAGTATTGCATTCTTTAATGCAAAACAAATAATTTCGTGGTGCATGTGTAACGGTGCATTCACGCGATAAAACCTAAATTGTTGCTTGATTTATAAAACCACGATAACTTTGGAATTCGTACATAGCAAAATATATACGAACAGAAATTGTGAATATATTGTCGTGGAGAAATTTTATCCATCTATTTGTGTGTACGATGAAAACCGATGACCGGTATCGATACCACCCCGAGTAGGAGTATAGTTTTCCAGGTACTCCTTTCTTGTCGTGCTTGTGGGTGACTGTATCCCATAGAGGAATTGTCAGGTGAACCGGTTCTTAATTAAGCTCCCAGTTGTTCCCGCCTGAAAAAGTAGACACACACTTTCGTACCAGACGTAATTGGTTACAGTTGTTACAGTGAATAATAACGGTAGGAGAAATAGGCGAGAAATAGTAGTAGTTGTCGGATAATGGCTAACAAAGGAACATTCCGAACCCGGAAATTCAAAAAATTCCGAATTTTTGTGAATATTATATTATTACAACGCAATTTTTGTTTGCTGCCGAAATTCACTCTAAGGGGGTGAAATTGACCCTTGAAAATCCGGTTATTTCCCGATTTTGTGTTATAACCCGTGAACTGTAAAATAATTTTTTTACTTCTGATTAAAAGAAGTAACTTTTGTCTTGAAACTTTTTTCTATCTCTTATAGTTCACGAGATATAACACGAAATCGGAAAATAGCCGAATTTTCAGGGATTAATTTCACCCCCGTCGAGTGAATTTGGGCAGGCAAGCAAAAATTGCGTTGTAAACAGAAGGAAATCCCCTACATATCCACAAAGTTTCGGAAATTTTTGTATTTTCTAATTCGGGATCTTCCCTTGTAAGACGATAAAAGTTTCGATTAATCGTTTAGACAAGAAAAAGTAAACCGAGGTTATTTATTATACCTTCCTGTCAATTCCACCTTTGTAACATTTACCGCGGGGATCTTTATTGTTTGTTCACTGCTTGGCTACCACTCGTTGTAGTCTGCCCGCCCTGTTGTTGTTGCTGCGGCTGGCCCCAATACTGATTATAATACTGCTGATTCCAACTGTTCCAGTTCCCGTTACCGTAACCCTGTTGATTGTAGCTGGTTTGGCTGTACGAGCCTTGGCCGTAACTCTTCCAGTTACCCCACTGCTGTGACCCCCAACTATTCTGTTGGCCCCAACCTCCTTGAGACTGAGTGTTCGACCAGTTGCTTGGCTGGTTCCAAACCGCCTGTTGCGATCCTTGATAATTCCTTGCAGGGGAACAACAGGTAAACTTTTATTTTGCAGGATACACGTAACGCGACACAAGTTCGATTGCAGGGAAAAAGAATGTAATGTTACCCCATCGGCGCCCAGCCACCTTGACGAGTCGCCACAGCACGACCTCTATCGCTTCCTGCCCTTCTGTCTGCATTGCCGCCTCTTCGATCCATTCCACGATGCACGAGCGGAATAGGGGCCCCTCTTCCTCTCCATGGTACAGGAGGACCGTAACCACCGCCGTGTCTGGCATGCCCACCTCTTTGAGATCTATCTCTCCAACCCATGTTACCACCGCGCCAGGAGGAATTGCGATTCCTCTCAGTATCTGCGGATGACATTCATTTTTGCATATTAGTATCCTTACTGCTGTTATCGTTTCTAATGCTGAGTTTTGTCGCGATCCTTACAGTTGCTACCTCGTCTATCGCGGTAATCTCGATTGTCTCTGTTATCGCGACTGCTCCGTGAATCGCTGCGATTTTCGCGAGCGTTATCTGGCCTCGAATCGAATCGCGGTCGTTTATTAGCTTGGTGTCGCCCGTATCCGGCTTCTTTCCCTTCTCTATTGTATTTCCCTATAAGTTTTCTAGCCTCTTCTTGGTCGAGTTCGATCCATTCGACGATGTCGAACAACTCACCGACAACCGGAGCTCTGAAATTCGCTGCAAAGTATTGCATACGGGTATGAGTGTGTGTACCACTTTTGTGTCGCTAAAAAGTAAAATATTAAAGTCAACCTTTCATTTCCATGAGCACGGTATCTGTAAGCTCCTTGCCCTCAGTCGGTTTGAACTTTGCAACACGTAGCTTGTATTCCTCGTCGGACGGTACTAACACTAATGCCTTCCTCTGATAGCCGCTAAAATTCTTCATTTTGCGTCTTTGTACGGAAGGATATACATTCGTCTGAATTGGATTTGTCAGAGGAACGAGGGAAACAGGAAGAGACATGTGATTAGATTGTATTTTTCACGTTAGATTTGTGACGTAGCAAATAAATACATAATCTTGTTAGAATCTAGTACGTACCTGATCTAGAATGTAATTACGTCTTCTAGTTGGTGCCATTTCCAGTAACTTTTCCAGCGCTCGTGTACATTTATTCACCAGTATTTCCCACTGACCAGTATTGTTCTCTTCATAAGACAAGCCCGGATCCTTAAAGGACAATATTATTTATCAAAACCGCCCTGCATCTTACGATCTATACGATATAATGCCATTTGCACCGCGTACCTTTACTTTGTCGATTAAACTACCCACGCCCAAGATATTGTACATCTTTTGCGGATGCTCGGCGGCGTGTTTCGTTGCCCAAACGGTTTTCCCGCACGCGGGTAATCCACACATCATTAGAACCTCGCAGCTCTCTTTCTTTTCTGGTCTCCGAGGACCAGGGATTTTATATTGAGAATCTGCATTCCCGATCGAAACATACCCCTGCAAAATGTCTTCGCTCCACGGCTCTTCCTGACCGAAGTTGCAAGCGAAACTACAATTCTTACTTAATATGTGCGGGAATAGAGGTTTATCGCCAAGTTCTTCTTTCGGGATATTAAATGCCGAGCTTTGATCTTTTCCGTTGACAGTGTAAGACAATGCCACGTTATTCTCGGATGTAGCGTCCAAATAGCAGCCGATAACGTCGTCTTTACCGAATTCAACACCATAATCTTCCAACTGATTATCTGTCAACTTTTTCCCGGTACTGCTGTAACCGAAACTAAGTTTCTCTTCTCCCAGTTGCATCGATGTATGCGGAGTGGACCAACCAATTCTGAGTACGTGCGGACGTTCCTCGTTTTTCGTATCCACAGGGCATAGGTCCACGATCTTTGCTTCGTAATAAACTTTTCCGCAAAGAAAACCGTACGAAGCTCTTGCGCCAGCCCACATATGCGAGAACCCATCATTGTGCATAGGTGTGGCGGTGAAAAATCCATCTTTGTCGATGACCAGGTTCAAATCCGAATCGTCTAAAAATAGTTTCGACGGTAAGATAACAGTTACGTATTATAATACAATACATTTTATACAATACTCTTTCGAATCTAATTATTTCCATTTGTATACCAACATACACCAAGATAAAATTAAGGCAGAATCATCGATTTCGGGCTCGTTCTCAGCGAGCATCGGCGCTGGCGAGTCACGACGATCGTCCAAAGGACTAGGCGACCTTTTCCGCTTTCTATCCTTTACCACGTCGTTCTTATCTTCTTCTTCCTCTTCCTCCTCTTCTTCTTCTTTCATATCTACATCTGTATCTTCCTCGTGTTTAATTTCTGTCACTTCTGTGTCCTACGCACACAAATGAAAATAGGTGAATGATTAAAAATAATATTACCTGCGGTTGCGGTATGATTTTTATGTGACGAAATGTAGAGGACGTAATCTCTCGTCCTTTTGTCGTCAACGAGATATTCGCGATCTCGCACGTACAACAAAAACTACTTGTCTCCTCGGCTTCCCGGATATTCTTCAATTTTAATTTTTAATAGATTTGCTCCAATTTGATTGCAGTCCTCTACATTTCACTAATGTAACATGGCGAATTATACGAGATAAAAATACATATGAGTTAAAGTATGTATGAGAAGAATGAATCAAATGGTTCAAAGAGAAATCAATGGCCTAAATTTAAAATAATCAAAAGTACAAACTAATTACACACAAATATGATACTAATGTGAAAATTGAGTCGCTGAAGTATACCTGTTTATCTGGTCTCTCGTCGATGTTCTCCTCCGCTTCTTCTTCGTAATTAGATATAACGTCTTTATCCTCCATCAACTCATCCTCAGGTGGCGTTTTCTCATCCTCATTTTCATTAGCGTCCAATTCTTCGTGCGTTGAATCGTTCCTTGCTAATTCTGTCTCAGGAATGTGTACAGTTTCAACATTGTTAATAGGATCCACAGTTTCAGAGTCATCTATGCGTTCTACATTTCCCTTGTTTTCAACGGTTTCCTCCTTTTCATCATCCATTCTATCCTGTTCGTCATTAATCGCATGCAATCTATTTTCCTCAAGGTCTTCGGACGCAATGTCCTCGCTTTCTGGTACGATCTCTTTACGTTCCAATATTGCTTCCGTCGCCGTCACCTCTGCTACCGGTGGTTGATTTTCTTCTGCGTTACCTGCGTTTTCATCTGATTTTTTCGAAGGCAGCTCTACAATATCGCTACTCGCTACAGGTAACTTTGTGACAGATACCTGTAAAACCTTTTTATCGGTTGCACAAGTTTTTGAAGTGTCAACATCTTGTGCTACACTTTTCTCTTCTATAATCTCCGCCGAGTCTGAATCTTCTTTCGTTTCTGTTTCTTCATTTCTTCCCTGTGATGTTGGTTTTTCTTCTTGCAGAACTGTTTCCTCTTGCGAGGCAGATTCTTCCTGCGCCGCATCATCTTCCTGTACAGCATTTTCCTCTTCCAAAGTGGATTCCAGCATTGTAGGCGTTGGTTCACGAGAGGCGTCATTTTGATCCAATTTCTTGGGAGACGTCCGTTTCCTGGAATATGACATTCGGGAGGTTCTTCTTTTCTTTGTTCCAGAGTTTTCCTGCTGTGGTGTCACTGGAACATTTCTAGACAGTCTGCTAGATTTTTTTGGCGTTCTCGGTACTTTTGCAGAGTCGGAGGACTTTTCGTCATTGTCCTGACCCGCCGAATCAAGCGCATCGTCTGCGTCGGTACTTGCTCTTCCCTCTTCTTCCTCTGCAATATTAGGAAGCACTTAAACGAAGATAATTTAGACAAACCAGAATTATTTAGAACTAAACCAGAAAATAGACCAGAAATTCTAAAATTATACAGTTAGGAAATGAAGGCACATCAGTGAAACAAAGCGAGCAAGATAATTAAGGTGAATCTAGGGAAAAACTTATTGATTCTTAGATAAATACAAAGATGTTAATGCAGCGTCGCGTCGCACGCTCGATTCGCGAAGAAACGGAAAGGAGGCGTAGGGTGCAACAGTTTGTACTTGGACAGTATATTCGGATATGAAAAATATGTAAATTGTATACAAGCTTGAATTATATATAATGCTAATAAGGATATTATTCTCCGCCGTTCGAAAGGAACTTGACGGAGAAAGCTAGTTGGAAGATTCGTCGGAATCGTTGGACGAGTCGCCATCACCTGATTTGCGTGTTTGTCAACATTGAAGTATACGGATGAGTTAGTCATCCAACGAAAAGTAACGCGACTCGAAGACACTTGGAATAATGAAAGATCACGTATCGAACAAACAAAATACAACTTACGACTTGCATTTTCTTCGTCTATTGCCTTACGAAGTCTCTCGACGAGCACTGACTTGACGCCTTTCGTATCGAGTCCGCGCTGTGATAATTCTGTCCGTAATTCGGCCACTTTCAATTTTTCCGGATCCATTGCGCGTGATGCTTGAAGAAATCTCTTAATCCACGCACTTTTGTTAGACAAAAAATCTCACGGAAAGCCCATACACGCGCCAATGACCCGCGTTAAATATACAATATGGCGATACAACTGCAAACAACGCGTTACGTGTTGTCTGTGTAAATGGATTTTATTGGTCAATGTGGCATTTATTTCAACTAAAGCCAACTTCAGTGCGAATGGAATTATTGTGCATTTGCATTGACGTACTGCACAAGTTCTTATTGGCTACCCGAAGGCGGGATGCGTTTCGATTCGTCGAGAGATTACACAGGATGATCACGCGAGTGTGTAACAAGCTTGTCGATGTCGAGAACCGTCGAGAACGACCTCCGAAAAGTTAACCCTTCGTTGGAGTATATATCAATTTCTTTTTTATGCAATCGATTATGCCTCGTTTGTACATTATTGTTCATTAGGTTATATTATTTGTTCATCAATTGAGATTTATAGTAAATTAAATATAGGCTTGACTGAAACTTTTTTTCACTCAGCCCCTCATTGATATTTTTTTTAAATTTTTCTCCAATATAATTTCATATTAAATCAATCATTTTAATTACTTGTTCACAAGCAATCGGCTTTTAATTAACATTTTTTATGAATATCTATTGCGTTATTCTCCATTTGCAAATACCATTATTTTACAAATAACAAAAATAACAAAAATATTATAATATTATATAAATATATTGAATAACAAAAATATACCGAAAACTATACCTACTTGACGGTCTTGACCTGGCCAAAATGAGAGCCTGGGAGTAAATTGTTGAAAATACGAATCCTCTGAGTCTAATTGTTTCTACCCCCTGAGACGCAAGACAGAATTGCACAGAATTTGCGGCATCGCTAATCAGCTCTATGAGAGCATCGATATTTTTGCTGATCCTCTTTCAAGCTTTAAGATTAATATTCGGAGAGCCCTGGTTACGGAATGCGTTTCTTAGTGTATTCCCCACCCACCTACCTGTTCATCTCTGTTCTTTAATTAGGTTAGATTTCCTGTAATTATCTGTTCCTTTAAAGTGTTTTTTGTTCTTAATCAAGGACGGGGTAAGAGGGAGGGGACAACTTCAGGGTGACGATGAAGAAAAATATCGTAATGAAAAAACAAGTGGACCGCTTGCTTTTTTAACTGATTTTGTGGTGTCAATTAAATTACAAATTTAAATCCGAAATTTAGAAATATTCAGTTTTTTAGTATAAACTTAATAAAGATCAGTTTTTGAAGATAAGCGATTTTTTCACAAAAGCCACGGAGGGGCAACTGCCCTTTTTGCATCCCCCTCCGGACGCTCATGTTCTTAATGGGCATGTCTCGTAAATAAATTATTATTATTATTAAGACACAACGACGCAACTGTTCTGTCAGTTCAGCTTCAGTTACTCGACTTGCTTGTTGCTTGCTTACGCTTGTTGGCATAAAATTTCAACGGTAGAAAGAGCGTTGCCTTTTCTACTTTGCTCTTTCCACAGTTTTGTGTTCCTGTTTATTATTCGGAGAATGCGGAGACTTTTTCGTTATTGTCGGTATTATTCATTTAACGATTTATCGAGCTTTCGAGTAGTCCGATTTTCGTGCGATCGGTCATTGTTATGAACGCGATAAACGTCAACTGGTTACATTCAGTGGAGGGAGAGTCGTTGGTTCATCATTTTTATGTAAATACATCGAAAAAGAGAAGATTTTATGGTAAAGTGTGAACGTTAATTCAGTATCCAACTATCTTTTCCATTCCATTCTCTCACTATTTTACTCTAACCTCCGACAATTGCTTTATTTATCGAATCCTTTAGGTATTCTCGAAAGACCACCTTTGTCATCTTCGATCGAGGAAGTTACATACAAAATTTTTCTGGTTGGTAGATCTGGGGTGGGCAAAACCTCTGTTGTAGCTCGTCTTGCTGGCTTATTAGAACCCAGTAATTACACCGAAACCAATGGGATAAAGAAAACAAATGTATTTTGGCCAGTTAAAGTATGGGACAAAGTTGTATTATTTAAATTACAATTCTGGGATACTTCAGAGACAAGTATTAAAAAGTATAATCATATACTGCCTGTACGTATTATAATCCTATATGCATTGGGCCGACCTGTTGCTGAAATTAGGAAAAACCCAGCCAGTCTCATGCTTCTTATAATTTCTAGGCATGCAAGGACAAAGTGGACGCTATTTGTTCTGTGTTTTCTTTTGACGATGCCACTGGTTTTAACGATGTTCCCTATTTGATGAATACAATGGCAGCCATGAAAGAAAAACCAGCGAACATAGTAATAGGAACAAAGTAATTTGTTAACAAGTTTCTGCTCCTCTGTCTTGTTTACTTACATCAAATAATTACAGCGGTCTTTTATAGATTTAAGCCATGGTCAAGTTCAACGATAGAAGACGCGCGGATAAAGGAATTTGAAGACAAATGGAAAGTTAAAGTTATCAGGGTTGACACAAATAAATTATCCTCGAGATCTGAAGTATATGACTGTTCCTATCAGTTGAATTCCATATGTAATATACTTTGGAATAGGGATAAAGAGTTTATATCTAAACAAATGGGACAGAATTAGGCAATAGATGGTTCTGCTTGTGCGATGCCGGCGAATATCATTCACCGAATTTTCGACCAAGGTAATTATATTAGTTTTGTAAGTGGGTGGTATTATTATTGCGGTTTTTTGTCGGTATCATTGCTGCGAGGAACATGAAGCTACAGGAAGGTTAACAAACAGGCTGACAAATCATTCGAATGTCATCCATGTTTGTGATCTTAAGCCTCGTTCACATTAGTCAAGTTTATTGGCTTCAAGTCGTTGGAAATCAGTGAACTAACCTGTTATTCACTTCGCTTGAAATATCCTTTCAAGTTTCAAACGAAGTAGAGAGTGTTCCAACTTTTCTTGCCTTGAAATAATACAAATTGAATAATGTGAACTTAAAGTCACGAAGTGATTTGAAGCCAGTTAGGTTAGGTTAGGTTTATTTTTTCCTTGGCATAATTACAATATATTACAACATTTATACAACTTATACCAAAGCGGCATTTCAAGTTTTATCTTATTTAGCCCAACGAACTCTAGTCCCTTATTTGAAGCCAGTAAACTTGGTTAATGTGAACGAGGCTTTATGCGCCTCCATTTGGTAACAATCTAACCTCTAATAGTACTTATGTTTATGTTGTCAGTATTCGAAACAACTTCAAGGGGTTCAGACATTCAGAGGCGGCAATCGGCGGCATTCCTTCCCTCCTTTTCACTCTTCCCGAAAAAGGTTTTCATTTTTTTAATAATAAAGAATTTATATATACCGGTTCGATATATGTTATTTATCCTGATATAAAGTTAGCGATTGATAATGGATAGTTTGTTCCGTGAAGCATCGATTTGTAGGTTATGATTCGTCGCAAATGAATATATACATACTTGTGTACTTTTGCCTTCACTTGCATACATAGGTTGTATTAATGGTTGTAAAGGGAGTGCATATTTATATATTACTATTAATATTTTTCTTTATCACTGTCATGGATATACTTGTGCATAGGATAAACTCGGGTAAGTCCGTAATAGTTTTAGGCTGGTTTTCATAGTCGCTACTTATTCTTAAGCAAATGCTTAAGCATTCGGCATCCTTTATTAGCTACTTGGTTAGTAGAGGATGGCGCATGCTTAAGCATTTGCTTAAGAATAAGTAGCGACTATGAATAGCGGTCTTAGAATTTCTCTATTAACTGCTAATATTTACATATTCTAAAAGAGAGTCTAGGATACAATGATAGATCAGACATCACAGAAACAAATAATAGATTAACAGAAATTTAATAAGTATATTTAATTGAAAATATACAAAATTAAATGTTCACGACATACTTTGGTTACTTCGTGATAGCTCTGATAACTCTGTGATAGTTCTCGCTGGCCTGATATATGTTCACCAGCTACTTGTTTATATTATTTTACATTATTTTGTATTATTTTACATTATTTTAAGTGATTTTACATTATATTATTTCATATTATTTTATATTATTGTTATTTTGTGCATAAGAATTTAGTCACTTTTCATAAGCAAAAATAACACTGATGCTTTATTGTATGATAATTTCAAGAGTAAGACTTGTTAAAGTGTCATTTTACCATCACTTACCTGCAGTTTGAACTTTCTATTTATCTTGTAAAGTACATATAATACATAAACAAGCGATCGTCCACAACTAGCACAAAGAATTTCACAAATAATGCGCTGCTGGAACAAAAACGCTCTCTCACTGTATCACACTAATTTCAATTGACTAATTCTTTTACCACAACATAAACTAAAAGATCAACAGTGTCAGTTAGTTTGTGTTCCATCTAAATTGAGTCAAACAATTTTGAGTTACAGACAAATGAAAAATATCACAGACTTACCCAAGTTTACCCTATGTAGAGTGGCGCACAGCCATAATTGTACACTCTTTAAAATCGCGTAACATTTTTAAAATTGGTCCAAACGACTTGAGTTTTTTTGAGAACCTAGAAGGATTAATTTGCTAAGAGACGTGTTTCACCGTTTGGAAAAAAATTGCAACTGGTCGGAATAGCAAAAAAAATATTAAAGGTCGTTTTTTTTAATGTTCTTTGAGCCTGTAATGAAAATTCGAAAAAACATATTTGTAGATTTAAGTAAGTTGTATACATGTTGAAAATTTCATCAAAATCGGTTAACGTTGCCCTGAGCTGTAAACGCTTAAAGATCGCAGAATAAGGTCGAAAATCGCCGATTTCGGGAATTTCGCGATTCTACGCAACTTAAATCCACAAACGGAATTTTTGAATTTTCATTGCAGGCTAAGAAAAAAAAATGAAAAAAGCGACCTTTACTATTTTTTTGCTATTCCGACTAGCTGTAATTTTTTTCAAAACGGCGAAACACGTCTCTTATCAAACTAATCCTTTTAACTTCTCAAAAAAACTCACATCGTTTGGACCAATTTTAAAATTGTTATGCGATTTTAAAGAGTGCACGACTATGGCTGTGAGCCACTGCATGTATGTATATACACTCCTAATGTAGCGAAATTTACGAGTGTAGGAGCATCTGATTCAATTTAAAGAAATTTTGAGTGACCGTTCTCATAATCTTACAAAAGTCTACGTTTCCGTAACGTAGTCTACATTTTTTTCTAGTTATGAGAAAGGGCAATATTTTCCTACTCGGGGTAATAGTAGTGTCTGCCTCGGAAATCATGTGGCAGTTGTACAAAAAGTTTAAAGATCGTCGAAAAAGAGCTATTAGTAATGGTTGCACGGTTTCAAAAACGAACGCAAACAAACCGAAAGCAAACATTTCGGAGGTGATGTTTTTCTCGAAAGATTCGAGCCTTTGCCGAGCGCACACTAATGCCAAAGAAACATGCCTTAAAGACAATTGTCCAGCCCTTTATTTGAGGTAACTTGTTCGTAATCGATTGAATGTGTGAAAATTCAATAATCACGTGTCAAGTTCGACTAACAATGTACCTATACTTGATAATTACGTAGAAGACTGGAAAGTTACCTAAATCGCGCGGAGCAGAGTTTGGACGTGTGTATGTACATAATGACTTGCGAATCATTATCCAACGCTATTGTGAATGCATACAAGCGAGGTGTAGTTGTTAGAATAATAATGGATGGACGCATGGCTGGCAACGACTATGCACAAACAGCTGTGTTTCACAAAAACGGTACGTATGTAGTAGACACAGAATTTGAGGCACGATGATACTAACAATAAGTATATCACATACCGGTCGAAACAAGTTGTGTGTATAGTGCCTACTTGGTGTGTTTCAGGTATCGCGATTAAAATGCAATACTTTGATAATATGATGCATCACAAGTTTGCGATCATGGATGGTGCGATATTGATCACCGGCAGTACAAATTGGACAATGTCCGCGTTCTTTGGGAATTTCGATAATATACTGATAACTAATGAGTGTTCTATAGTGAAACCCTTCGTGTCGGAATTTCAGAAGATGTGGGAGATAGTTGAATCTCGTATACTCTCGGAAACAGAAGACAAGTTGGACCAAGTGGTCTGTGATTCGGCCAGCAGTATTCAGTGATTCATTATAAGTACATACACACGTATATTTTACTGTGCTCCTTTTTATAATATAAAATGCGTTTTTAAAGGAAAATCACAATCGAACATCGTCTTTTTGATCATTGATAACCGACTAAAATAGCACCCGGTGAATTGTTAGTTCGTAAAAGTTAGTTCTAAGTTTAGCGGGCACGGGTCTGTTGAAAACAAACGGTGCGCAGCACGCCGGGGATAAACAGCATAACATTTCGCAGCCACTGGGATAATTGTCGAAACTCCCTTTCCTTTACTTTAAAGACTTGACGGCGGTGCGCGGTTTAAGGACGGGTATAGTAAAAGCGTAGTGTCGATGGACGTCACGCCGCATGATTATACACTTTGTACTCTACCGGCGCGGCGCGGCGGGTAAAAGTGGAACATTGTCCGTGCGTATAAATAGGTTCGTCCATGTGAAAATAGAAGTCGGGCCGTTGGACCCGGAGGATCGATGAGGAGCCCTCAGTGACCAGCTGTCCGTCGACTAAACTGCCTTTCCTGTCCTCCCCATTGATCGAAAGTTCATGGTCTTACCATATCACTACTTTACACGTTTCCGCTCTTTCTTGAAGCTAAAAAGAGCGCATTACCTAATCGTGCATAGTTCCCCCTTGTTCCATACTACAGTCTAAAAAATTTCTATGAATACGTCTTCGAGATATCGACAGGTGAACTTGGTCAACTTCGATGGTGTTTTACTCATTTTAAAGAAAATCGTGAAGTAGGATATTTCATAACAGAATATGAATCAATTTAATACAGCATAATACAGTCGAATTGAATTTGTTGTGAGATATCCTGAGACACGATTTTATTTAAAGTGATAAAACACCATCGAAATTGTAGTGTAAGAAAATAATTATTTTTTAGGTTTTAATAATCAAATCGTTTAACATAATTTTTTGTTTTATGTATTTCTGCTTGTAGTTTAGTTTCTATTGTATAACTTTCATTTTTTTTATTTTTTCAACACGCGTAAATATGTCTCTGAAAATCCAGTTCTTGTATTCTCACTTGAATTTTTTCCTGGAAAATCTTGGTGACGTAAATCACGAACACAGAGAGATTCGATCAGGATATGAAGGGTATTGAGCGGCGGTATCAATGATGGGAGATTATTTGGTTTCCCATAAATTGACATAACATAATAGAATGAAAAAAACACAAAAATCAAGAAAAAATAATATTTTAGTGTTTTCACACAATTGCTTCTAGCCTCGGTGTTTATTCATAGATTTTCTTCAGTAGCACCTTGTTTTCTTAGTAAAACTGCAGACTCAACGTAAGACATTTCTCATTAGAAACTGGGCCCATTTTTGCAATTTCAATTTTTCCCAAATGATTAAATGAATTGTCGATGTCAATTTCGGCCGAAAAAAATGACTTTTCACATATTTCCATCGATTTCACCCGAGCTACTGAACCGATTTGAAAATGTTGCGAGGTAGATTTGTTGGTGTTTTAATTATCTTTAATTTGAAATAATTTTCGATCATATCGGTCATTCGCAACACGAGATACCTATTCGCAATTAAATGGAACCACCTTTTTGACAGACAGGTAAAAAGTTCCCCCGTCGATATCTCAACAACATATCCATAGAAATTTTTTTAGACCTTATTTTCGGAGTCAGCGAGCCATTTTACATAAAAAAAATAGTAGCATCTGCTGCACAAAATTCGTTTTTTATTTTGTAAATTCGTGTAATAAAAATAGACAACAGCGAAAGTACAAAGTCTATCTTTTGCCATTGAATGCTATCGTACTCATAGAAGAGTACGAGTATGTAACTATGCACGAGTACTAGCTTGGCAAGGGCTGCGCGATGCGCGTGTATACGGGATTGTACGAAGAGTGAGCAGAGTTTGCCGGGCCGGGGGAGGAAGGAACGAGTAAGAATAACCGCGCGACGCACAGAAATAGCAATGTACACGCCTGAAATACGCATTATACCCACATACGACTTTTGTCCGGCTGCACGTTCGCGCTGTTTGACGTTTGCGCTGCTTTGAGCTACTTTTCTCTGTATGTTTAACGTTTTTTGAGGAAAACCATCGATTTTCAAGCCAACTCTTTTTCACAGTTCCACGACGTGGATCGTTTAATTTGGACCAGAGCAATTTCCGAAATATGGCCGCCAATGTTTCTGCGAATCGTTCCCTTCTCCCTCGAATCTGGCAATAAATTCTCTTATTTCACTTTGTGCAAATATTACCGCCGTATACCTACCACCGTTAAACGTGTTTTTTTTTCTCTTCAAAATGTAGACAGTACTTGCTTCCTCGTGGCAGTTACTTTTCGATTAATTCAGCAAGCTTTAACAAAACAGGAGAAACTTTTTTTAACTTACTTCAAAAAGGGGGAGGATATTGATTCGACCCGTTTTTTATGTTTGTCCCCGCATAACTCCTCAGCATAGGGACCGATCTTGATGATTTTTTTTTTATTCGAAAGAGGGCGATGCCCCGGTGATCCCATCCTACACTAAATCAATATTGGCTTAATATTTTGCCAGTTATGGTTAATAATAATTTATTTATATGTTTGTCCCCGCATAACTCCTCAGCATATGGGCCGATTTTGATGATTTTTTTTATTCGAAAGAGACTTCAAAAAAATAAAATTGCACTAAAAAGTAAAAAATTGTTTTTTCCCTTATTTAATATACAACTCTCATATTTTTTAAGTCGGTGCCTCGTCATTTGCACTGTGTAAATCTGGCGCCGACTTAAAAAACATGAGAGTCGTAGATTAAATAAGGCAAAAAATAATTTTTTACTTTTTAGTGCAATTTTATTCTTCTGAAGTTGGTTTTTTTAAAATCTTTTTATCTTGTCGAAAGTTAGTTTCGTGGTGAAGTATTGAATTTGCTTGCGCACGAGAAAGAGGACTTATTCGCAGCGGCAAACTAGGTTCTTACAACTTTAGTTAGGTAGGAGGAAAATTTCAGTCAGACAGACCATACCTGAAACTCTTACACATAGTAAGGACCCAGAAGTAAGAAAGGACTGATGAAAACATTAAAAATATCGCAACTTATATGTAATTGTAGCGTATATTTCGTTAATGTTTACATAAAAAACATTGCTTCGCGTCAACGGCAGGAGGGCTGACATGTTTGCCTTTGTCGCACGATTCTTCCCTTTTCTCTATCACGCTCCCTATACTTTTGGAAATCGCGTGGCGACAGCACGTGTTGCGAACGCTTTAAGTCGTAAAACTTGGCGAAGACGCGGAGACGGGAAGAATCGTGTCAAGTATGTATATACCTACGTATGTATGTACAGCCGTGTGCGGTTTCGTGGTAAGATAGTTGGTACGAAATTACATCACCGGTTTTCCTAACTACCTATCTGCTCGTTTTACTAATAAACTGCTAGAAGAATATATTATGCGCGCTATGCGTATGCGTACATCCCATGTCGCATAATAACTCTAAATATCGTGTAATATAACTTTCTGAATTCCTCCAAGTTCGCTGCCCCACGCTTGATTTACCCAGTTTCTCGGTAAGACAGTTCGGACAGTTAGGTACACCGTTTCCCGTTCAACTAAAAAATGATTATCGTAACGTACTATTAGTAGGAAATTCTCGGTTTATTTTATTGTCTTTCTAGTTGATACCGAAAACACCGATCGCAACTCACGGTCGCGTATGCCGCAGTCTTAACGAGTTTTTATCACATTCGTTTCATATTCATTCGAGGATGAAGAATTGCTGGTACGACGTATGCGTTTCTCACGCATCGAGTATTTTGCGGAGCAATATTCTTGCCCCGAAGTTGTTTGGCCGAAAGCGCGCGAAAGACAGCGAGCACGCACGCAGCAACATCATACATCACGAATTACACGTCATACATCACACATCTTATATCATACATCAATACCAAGTCACACTTAATTCCCGACGATCTCGAGTTACTCGCAAACTACGTGTAAAGTTGTGTAATGCAACTTTTATTCGCGACATTTTGTTAGGTGTAGAATAAATAGGTAGCGTACAGGCGCGGCGGTGGAAGGTGAAGGAGATTTAGGTGACGTATGTGCATAACTTTGCGTATGCCTGCGATACGTTGGTCGTTGGACGATAATTGGTCCGCTCGTAGAGAAGATTGAGAGATCAGCATTAGGCAGAGATGGGTAAAAAATTATTTGAAGTAAAAATTTCGTACACAAATTTTTATTTCAAACTAGCAAAATACCCCCGCGTTTCTTTTCGGTCCTAAGAGAGATATTGAGGACTCCATGACACATTTCACCCCTTTTTATACCCGCCCCCCTTTGGGTAGGTATATAAAAACACGCGCGTATTCGAATGCAACGTTGCGTTAAAATTTCAAAGCAATCGGTGAAGAACTTTCGGAGATTTAAGATTTTGAACAAACGACTAACATTACATTTTTATTTATATAGAAGATAGAAGATAGAAGAAGATATAGATAGAAGATAGATAGATAGATAATTGTTTCCCCATCTCTGACTTTTAGGGCTGGGACTATTTGTCGAATTTTTCGGTATTCGAATATTCGAATACTTTAGTTGCTCAATTATTTGACGAATATAATTCAAATATCCCAGTATTCGAATACTATTCGAATATTTAAGTATTCGAATACTGGTGTATTCGAATAGTATGGTGTGAATTATAAATCAAGTTCTTTGGGTTCATTTGTCAGGGTGAAATTTTGTAAGCTAATTTTGACCCACTTCACACCATACTATTCGAATACGTCAGTATTCGAATAACATCGGTATTCGAATAGTATTCGAATACATCAATATTCTATACAGCAGTTACCTATACAGCAGTATTCGAATACATCGGTAATCGAATAGTATTCGAATAATAACATTCAAATACTCAAATATTTGATGTTTATTCGTAGCATTCGAATACTTGTAAAATATTCGAATAGTCCCAGTCCTACTGACATTAGGTAGGTCTGGGTATGCGCGACACATGTGCAGTTTGGCGCTGGAGAGAAGCAACGGGACTCTAGGAAAGTTCTATTGAGAGGGTGGTTGCGGTTGTTGCGAGTCGGTGGTTTGAAATGAGGGTTTCGCGGGTTGCAGAAGGGAGGAGGATGTGTCGTGGAAGCCGCCGAGGCTGTACTTTCGTAGACGCCGATCGGTTCTGAGGCACGGTTCACTGGAAGCTTTAACCATCTCTCACATACTCTCGGCCCCGAGGCTACCGAGCACAGCCGAGCATCGTGGTTCGTCGATGCTGGAATCGCACTGCATCACCCACTCCCAGATCCTCTTGGTGACGACTTTCTGGTCGATCGTGGTCTCGAGGCCGTAACTGTTCAGAAGCTTCCTCAGCTTGTTTTTGTTCTCATCAACGTTCCGTTGGTCGTCGATGATAGTATCTAGATAGAGCAAACTGTCGCCTCTCCTCGCTATAGTCTCGCTAGGGTCGAGCGACGTGGAGGTAGCGCTGTGGCTGATCTTATTGACGCACCACGAGTCCTTGAGATACTTGTTGATCTCGGTGACGTGCGGCCTTTTCTCGGGTTTGTGCTCGAAGACTCGCCTGAAGTATCGCAGTAACCTCGGCGTGAATCGCCTGAAGGTTGGCGGTATCTTGGTGGTGCGTCTCTTCAGCCACCGTTGGAACGCTGAGTACTCTGGATCCTGAATCAGATCGGCGGTCTGCCAGGGAGGATTTCCCGTCAGGCAAACGAACAGAACGATGCCGAATTGCCAGCAGTCAGCACTCCTCTTACACGCGTACCTCTCGTTCTTCACGATCTCGTAGATCTCCGGCGGCTGGAACGGCAGCCAGGTGCATCGTATCTTGTTCACCAACGTTCCTTCACGCCGCGTGCACCCGAAGTCGCACAGCTTCATCTTGGACATGTCCGTGGCGAATACCAGCACGTTCTCGAGCTTAATGTCCCGATGCACCAGCTGTTTAGAGTGAATGAAATCGAGAGCGGAGCCGAGTTGCCCGGCGATCCTTTTGCACGCCTCCTCGCTCAGGCCGCCGGCTCTCACGTTCCCAGCGAGATCCCCGTGCGGAGCATACTCTTGCGCGAAAACGAAACACTTGTCGGCCTTGAACGCCACCGCGTACGAGCATAGAATATTCGGGTGCGGGCTCAAGTGGTACGAGTAGTGAAACTCACGGAAAAAGTCCTTCTCCGTGGTAAGCTCCTGGTGCACGGCTTTCAGAACCACCCTCGTTCGCGTTGCCCGGTGGCTCGCCAATAAAACCTTGGCAAAGCTGCCCTCACCAAGAGTCTTCTCCACATCGTACTCCTTCGTCAAGTGCAGTTCCTCCAGTGCTACCTCCTGCACTCTGTGTATACCGGACTCTTTCTTCTCGTGAAGTTTCATCTGTAAACAGATCCAATTCGTTTTCTGCTTACATTCTACTTAGGTACACCCCTATATTTTCTACCAGTTCCCCGCTCTCTCTCTCTTTCTCTCTGTGTCTACTCAACCGTTTCAATTTTCATCCTACATGTTTTCCCTTTCGTTGTATCTAATCACGTAACAACTTTCCCGTCGCGTTCGCGTCGTTACGCATCCTTTTGCGTCATCGTTCTGTGCTATTCGGTAAGCAACCCCTATTCCACTGGGTGTCGCTTGTACGCACGGTCGATGAAGCGCGAAACGATTCACGTTTCAAAGGCTTTTCATTCGAGACTCTACTTTGTACGCTTGCCCTTGTCGATTGGAAGGAACCGGTGGCGTAGGACGATAACGATAAAGACGAATTACCTATTTACCTTCGCGTACACACGTGTGATTTCCACTTAAGTATTATTTTCTCTTAGGCGTGTTTGCCATGTGGGTAGAAAATAATATAAAGTGGCGGCTTCCATTGAGAATTGCTGGGGAAATAGGGCTGAAGCGAGATATGGGCGATGGTTTACAGCGACGGGTGTCCGTGGCAAGGACGCGGAGGCGAGAGGAGAACACCGGAGGCGGAGGTTGGCCGGGTGAACCCAGGACCTTTGGAGCTGCCTAGATCAATAGCAAGGATTTCGCTGCGGCAACGCGTGTCTGTAAGCCCGTCTTCTTATCGTTACCTCCGCCACGATTGCAAATTTAATGTTAACTTAAGGAAAACCTACTTATGTTAGACGTGGAGATATAGTTTCGTTACCATATTTCTTGCGTAAAAGATTGTCCCCCTTGAAAAGGCCACGCTTAAATAACTTGTTGATCCGTCGGAAGCAACCGAACCGATTAAGTCCTCGACTTTTATCCTCGATTCTGCTTCACGCGTCGAGACTAATATTTTTATCCACCGAAAGTTTAACACGTATATTTCGACTCCAAGTCGCGCTTTTCTCTTATTTCTCTGCCAGTTACTACCGGTTCGCTTGGAAAAGCTTTGGACGCTGATATATATTTAGCATTTGTGTTTACGTCTATTTTAACGCGTGCGTGTGATGGATCGGTGAAGTAATATTTCGGCGTACGTTTTTGCAGTTAGCATTTAGATGTTCTAAAAGAGTGGCAGCGAGAGAGATGGAGCGAAAAAGTTTTTTTATTCACCTGATATTATTATATTCGCTTAAAATAAGTATATCATGTCTACGTTCGAGTTGATAACCGACTGGATCGTTAGGGGTGAAAGCGTTTAGGACTTACCACGACGATTAAATCCTTTGGTTAAGGCGAGAAAGGTAACGTCGCTTTAGGACGATCAACTAATGCATGGGTCGTCGTAAGGTTCGCAGAATTCGAACGGCGTAAATTCTGATGCAGCTTTTCAGTTACATTTTCACTGTGGCTGGACACTGCACCGCACCGCGAGAGAAATCACGCGCGACGTGCACAGTAGCGAATTTAAGTTTATACTTAAATCCTAATCGATACTCGTTAATAGATAGGTGAGAACTATTAGGTAGCTTCTGGCTCGATCTGTATTCCGTTCTTAAAGAAACTCAGAGAACTCTCGAGCAACACTGATAAGCAAAAGTCAGAGGAGACTGCTTCGTTCTGTCGGATGCGTCAGATGGTGAGCAGTGCGCGTGTGTCGCGATTGGAGTGGTCGCGACGCCCTGCGTCGCTTTTATAGACCCGGCCGAGACGCGCAGACGTAGATCGAAAAAGGGTGCGGAATATCAGGACGAGGATCAATCACCCGCGTCCCGTAATTCTCTATCCTTTCTTCGGTTGCATCAACAATTTCTTGCATCTTGCTGAATTATCGTTTCCTCTGTTGAATCATCAAATAGCGAGTGACAGGACATAACACGCGTAGGTATGATCTTGTATCCGTATCCGGTGCGAGGTTGAAACGGGCGCAAGCTCGCCTTCCGTAGGTAAGATCGAGGAAAGATTCGTAGGTAAATCCTGTATAAATGTTTGGGCACTAGCTGCCGTTAAGTTTGCTTTGCTACCGAGTAGTTCCCTGGTACGATGCCAAGAAAATTATTTTTCGCGCCGTTAAATTTTCTATCCGAGACGAGTGTAGGGAATTATTCCCGCCCTTTCCATTCTTCCACGCCTGAGTAATGAGTTAGGTTTAGATCGAAGGAATTATCTCACCGCAATTACGAATAAATCACTGCGGTGATAACGTTCTCTAGGAAGATGGATGTTCGATCGCGTAATAAATGCTACCGGGAATTTTCACCGATAGAGCAAAAGCAGCGAAAGCGATTGAGGAAAATTTGCTGCCGTCGAAATCGAAAGAAAAGTAGATGATTTTAGAATTTGTCTATTAATTGCTAATATTTACATATTCTGAAAGTGAGTCTAGGATACAATGATAGGTCGGACATCAGAGAGACAAGTAATAGATTAACAGAAATTTACTAAGTAAAGACAAACACACCAACACTTTCTGCTTTATATATTAAAATTCCTTTATTTCGAATTCACTTTAATTGATACATATTATACAATAATCGCGTAAATCTATATATTTATCGTTAATTTATAAAACTGTATCATGTAATAAATATTTACGTAGCTTTTCTCGCGGGCTATTCGCAACAGTATTGATTATCGAGCCAATCGAACAGTGATCATTCTGTGGTACTGGTGTCACTGGAGGACGAGGAATCGTGTCCGCAATTGCATCTCGAACACGATGATCCTAATGTGTATTCCGTGTATTGGTCACTAGTGTACGAGTCGTCGGAGCTGTATGAACAGGAACAGGAATAGGAACAGGAACAGGAACAGCAGCAGGAGCAGAAAGAAGAAAAAGAAGAAGAGCAGGAAGAGGATGACAGGTAAGATGATTCAGTAGAAGTGTCGGAAGGGGTGCTACTATCGTGCGTGTTGCGGATCGAACTGCGACCTTTCCCTGGAAACACAAACGGCGAATATATATTTACTAGCAAAATACCCCCGCGCTTCGCTTCGGGTCTAAGAGATATTGAGGACTTCATGAAAACACATTTCACCCCTTTTCACCACCCCTTTTAAAAATCATTATTTAAAAAAATAAAAACGTTAGGACCTTCCTCTCGTCAAGACGAACAAAGTGATGTAACACACTTGTGGCTACAGTTCATATTTACTGAGAAACCGCATTTCAAAGTATGCAACTTCAATTTTATATAATAGTATAGATATAGATGTAGAACTCCTAATCAGACGATACTGTAAGACCGATTCTCAATCAAATTCGTACCTGGCAAATAGCCCATTCTTTTCACTATATGGTTGACCTGGAGTCCGAGTTTTTCAAAAGCACGTTCAGCTTCTCTTTGGCGTTGTCGCATTTTCCTGTCCTGTCGCTTCCTCTCTCCTTCGCGCAGGTCTTTCTCAAGCTTTCCAGTCGTTTTCTTAGCTGCAGAATAGGTACCTATACACAGATATAAAATGAATAGACGAAAAATAGTGTAATTAGAAGGAATTACGGGGTTGCGGAGTTACATACATACCGTTTTTATTTGGAGCAGACCCTTTCTCTTTCTTCACAGATTTCTGGCATCTTTCAGGATGCTTTCTTTCACTTACATGGGAAATAGGTTTTTTTGGGCGCTTCCCTCGCAACGGCGTCTTGTATTTTCCATGTCCTTTGCCCCGAAATCCTGAACGATTGTTTATTGCGCGATCCGCCGACGCGACGGTTTCAGAGGTGTTGCTCCTTTGGCAGCTCGTACCTATACTTTTTTCTTTGCACTCGAACGTTTTCCCTTTTCCAGTAGAATTGCTGATCAACGATTTCACATTCCCACGGTTAGGCGTGCTTGTTTTAATCGGCGAGAGGGTGTTGGTGTGTTCTGACGTACTTGGTTCTTCTATCGCTGTCTCGGTTTCGGGTATCACCGTCTCTGTCTGATTGTCAACAAGATCCGCCTTTGCCGTTTTGCCTCTCGTTCTCCGTCTATAGGTCCGTGCCCGCGGACCATTAGCGACAGTTTCCTTTTCTTTTGGGCTTGGCTTCGAGGGTTTTTCAAGGTTCGCCCGTTTCTTCAGCGACTTGGCATTTTTCCCTTTCGATCCCTTCGTTGCACGTCCAGCTTTTTCCTTCGCATCGCTGGCGCTGCCCTCATCTCTCGGTGTTTTGTCGTTTGTCGAGGCGTCGGTCTCCTTGATGCTCGTAATATTTCCGTTCCCATCACTGATCGGCGATGGATCGTTGCTTATCATTTCCACGGTGTTTAGATTTTTAGCAGCATTTCTGCGCGGTGACTTTTTCGGATGCGTCCCTTCAGTCTTGGCATCTAGTATTGTTAACATTGTCAGAGGTTTCGTTTAGATTGAAAGAATAAATGACGCAACAGCTACGTTAAATAGATAAATCTAGTCCTGTTTAAGTGTTTACGCACCTGTTGGAACACGTTTCGGGTCGAGCGCCATTCGGTCGTTAAAGTCGTTCAAAACATTCTGCATAAAATTGCGCTGCACGTAATCATCGATCTGATTCCATGGACTTGTGCTCAAAATTTGATCGATGTCGAGAATGCCATCGGTTGCTGCGAACGAGAGAGAAGCTCTTCCTGGAAATGTTTCGCGACTCATCTGAACGAGAAACGAGAACCCGACCGAAGCAGCGCCACGATTAATTCCAATTCCAATTAGGCATCAGCGACTCAACAGCCGTGATACAGACTCGCACGGCTCGAGAATTTGATCGTTACTGTTTCAAAGATCCTGGTTCTTATGGGTTGTTGTGAAGCCAGCCTTGTGGAAGGTCGTCACGCTACAGGTCACCGACTAACGATCAAGGTTCACGGTTAGAATTCAAACGAATCTAAATAAACTTAATAATCTGAGTAAACTAAATTTGACGTAGGGTATGTATTCGGAAACATTAGGAAAGGAGTGCATATGCCGCTTGATCGCACAGCAAGCCAGTTTCTTTTTTTACCTGGAAAAAATCTCTGACAGATACAACGTCCCCCGAGGGAGGGACGGGGTTATGTGAGGTTTGCACCCACTAAAAACTCCAGGGTGGCCTCCTGATTAGGGAGGTCCGCACGAAGGAGGGGGAGGACTTGGGGGAGATCCAAACAGAATGATGCATTCGCCACCTCATCCCCGGTGCACTGGTACCTCTCCTGTCAAGCCCCCCGCAATAGGGGTGCAAGCACCCCCTCCGGTTAAACCCTTTCCGAGTTATGATGGGGTGGCGCGATGGAACCACACATCGCGACGCCCCTCGCTCGGACCGCTGCTGCTAGAGGTCAGCGACCCCCGCTCGTTGCACCTCCGCGGTCCCGCAGGCCTTTAAATTGCAATAAAACAGAAGGCCAGCCACTCGTCATTGCACGATTATTTCACCTGTAGGAGAGCCAGAATTTCGCGCTGCACCTGCGAAAACGAAACCGTCCTCACATCGGCCGATCCACAAATTGGCATTTTCCCACAAATTCAGAATTCTAAATTAGCCGCGTGACTTTCGGCGTTATTTTTTTCTCACAGATTGGCAATTTTAAACACTTTACAAGCCAAAACAAACTGACTTTTTTCCTCCCCAAAGCTCCTGTAACAGTTAGCAAGGCAAGGTAACAGTTCCGCGCTTGGTTGATACCCGGGTCTCAGAAACTAAGGAGGTCTTCGGCATTTTACCGGGCAGGTCTGAGCAATGAATGAGGTCGCTTTGCTTCACACAGCAGGTTGTCCTAGAATATGCCTCTTCAACTTACTAAATTTTCAAATTACGTAATTTTAAGTAACTATTAAGAAAATAATAATTATAAAGATTCTAATGATGAAGAGGCTATTCTCGGGATAAAGCAGAATTCCGACTTTCCACATGGGATTTGATACAGGGCGCCATGTGTCGAAAACGACGAAAAGTGGCGCACCCTACTGCAGAAATCTGCAATGTCATTCGCAGGTTACTGCACAGACCAGGTATAGTTCGTCTGTGGCTCGCAGAAAGTTGCATGATGCATGAGTGTCGTGGGGTGCATGGATGCAACTGCCAATCGAGCATTCTTTAATTTCACAATCATACAGGATGCTTAATGTGTCGAATACGAGTTACATTTCTGAAGTTGAACTCTCTCGTGTGAGTTCTTTCAAATCTTCTCTCTTAACAGTAATTATTACATTCGAGTCATTAGAAATTGAGAAATTTCAACTTGCATGGGAAACAGTTGAGGTCTCGATTTCTCGATTCCTACACCAATTAGTTCAACTACTGGACTAAATAGAAAACCGTTTAACATTTCACTGGAATATATTATCATCTAGAAGATTTTTTGACGAAGCGTTGCCTAGTGTTTGATCATATATCGCAGTGATAAAAATACGTGTAGAATGTACGGGGTGCACGACTGTAGTTGTGAAAAGTGAATATTTTGCAATGGACATTGCTATATAATATTATTTCTGGCCTTGATGAATTTCAAGTTAGCTGGGAGTCGGCCGAGCGCGACAAAACACCGACACGGCCGAGCGCGACAAAAAACATCAACAACCTCTACCAAAGTCACTACGTCACCGAACGGTGTGCCCTAACAGTTCGACTTTGTCCGCGGCGGGGATCGGATCATTGAATATCTGTGCATTCACAGTCGATATTATTTCGTGATTTCACGATTCCTGCATCAATTCCATTGATTACTGGACTACTGCATTAGACTCAGTATCTAGAGGACTATTTCCGAAAGACTTTACTCGAGTCCGAACACATCTCCCCACTGTTGAGAGATATTTAAAAGCGTGAAGAGCTTTTGTAATCGCGTGCAATGCGATTGTAGAGTCAATACTTATTTCGCGATAAAGTATTTCATAGTGGACAATGATCGACCTGCGTGTTAGTAATGTTAACACGAACGTAGAGTCAGTGATTTTAACGCATCTAGAACTATTTCCGAGCACTGGTGCTCTTATTGTTTCTTCATCGCGAAATTAATGCGACATATTTGACACGTTCTATTCGATACTGAAGCTGCAGCTGCGGGACATTGGCCTCCAGATCGAATAGCTACTGCTCAAGGAAGATGCTTGTCTGCATGGATAGCAGTGAGACTGTTTTCAACGAACGGTGAGTGATACTTTATCAATTTTTCAATCTTTCTGCATGCTATCGAACAAAATGATTGTTGTAGCGAGCATAGTGACCACGAATATATACTTAGTACTCGCGAATAGTAATGTTAATACGTGTGCTAATAAATATATTTTAAATTCGCGATAGAAGTTTTAATTTATTTCGTTTCAAACATTCTAAACTACTTTTCTGTAATTTCTCAATCATTCGGGATGCTTAATGTATCGAATGCGAGTTACATTTCTAAAGTTGAACCCTTTCGTTTGAGATCCTTCAAATTTTCTCTAAATTTCTGAAACTTGGTTTCCAGCGCTTCATCTTAATAAAACAGTATCATAATGAATGAACAAAAAATTGAGTCCTTGAGTCAAATTCTAGAAACTCGAAGCGTTCAAAATCCGTTTTTTAAATATTTTGGCCTTTATTTTTAAATAAAGGCACGAGAGAGAGACAGAAAGAGAGAGAAAGAGAGAGAGAGAGAGAGAGAGAGAGAGAGAGGGAGAGAAAGAGAGAGAGAGAGAGAAAGAGAGAGAGAGAGAGTGGCAGGTGTACCTTAAGGGTTCGTACTTCAGGGTTTCTTCAGATCTACTTCAGATTAATTAATCAATTAATTTCAAAGCTCGCGAATCGTTTGAAATCTCTGCAAAATCGACAGTCGCGAATCGTTTAAAATCTCTCTAATTTCGATAGTCGCTACGCGTTTTCAATCACTACAATTTCAACAGTCGCGAATCGTTTAAAATCTCTGTAACTTCGAGAGTCGCGATTCGTTTACAATCTCTACAGTTTCTTTATTCGCGATTCGTTTAAAATTTCTGTAATTTCAATAGTCGCTAATCGTTTGCAAACTCTCCAGTTTTCTTAGTGGCTACACATTGTTTGGATGTAGAAATTTTCCACTTTCGTTGTTCCACTACTTACTATTGTGATCGAACAAAAGTAATTTTGCAATTAGAATTTGTTTGGAAGCAGTTATATCGACTTTCTTCATTGTGTTTGAATTTGAACTATCACAATTATTGCAAGGATCTTTGAGAACTTTTCCATCCTGTGAAATCGTGTTTTACTGTACCTTGAAATGCAAATGATTTTTTATTAATCTCGGTCAGTGCCAGATGGGCCACACAATTTGTACCGATATTACTTGTATTACCGATGTACTTGTGCAAACCCTGATCCTTCGTGCACTCCCTCGGCCCCCTGACCTAGGTTAGCTTATTCGGTTGGTGCCAATGAAATTTTCGGGTTCGTTAAAAGCCATTCAAAATGTTAATATTCTGCCAAGGCCAAAACCGATTTCTCTTCCTTTTTAACTGATTTCTTCGATTGTTTTTCATCATCTGTCCTATTTCATACATTCCTTCGTGGATTTTTGTATGAGTCGTTCTATTTTGTGTATTTCTTCGATGAGTTTACATAATTTATTTCATTTCATACATTTCTTCGATGGGTTTACATGATTTATTTTAAATGATGCATTTCTTCGATGGGTTTACATGATATATTTTATTTGATGCATTTCTTTGATGGAGTTACATGATTTATTTTAAAGAAAATAGTGAAAAGTGATAGTGAACAGTGGTAGTGAAAGAAGACATCTAAGGATGCCTTAGGTTAATTTATTATAGCATCAAGTATTTAAGGCCCCATGTAAAATTGCCAAGTAGTCACAGAATTTTATTAGCTTTGTTGCTCTTTCGTTAGCTCTTCATCTCCGATGAGGAAGTAGCCGCTGCTTCTGTTTCCGGAAGCAAGCGACTGAGCATGGGATGGGTATGGGTGGATCAGTTTCACCCCCTGGTGTTCTTGTCAAAAGGGAAACGTTTCGGGCGTAGGGGGTGTATCTTTTGGTACACTGCCCGCGTAAGTCACCCGGTTCGATTTCCCAGTCTCCGTGATAGACGGCTCGAGTCGCATCCGAGCAAGAGGAATCGTCTGGGAGACGCCGAGCGCTTTTCCCTTTCGACTCGGATATTAGGGTGGTAGGAGGCTGCTGCGCCATCCAATACTCCTTTCATACTCATCCGTAGTCTTTCCTTCTTTGCTGAATTTATTTCAATCGAGTAATTGCTTGGCAATTCCCTAGATTCTATATCTAAACCGAAAGGATCAATGAAACTTTGTTTCCATCCCCATCTCTTTGGTTTAGTGGGATATGGTTTTCATGTACCGGGAGATCGATGGAACTTCGATTCCATCTATCTCTCTACGGGTCTCGAAACGCAGCAACCTCTTCGCGGTGAGTCCTGGGAATCGGTGAGAACCGAGCCGATAGCTGTACTTGTCAAATATTCTAATCAGATATAAGAATTGTTTTCAGAAACACACGCATGCTGCATACTATGGTATTTTTAAGGAAACAACATAGATATTTGAAATTGCAAGTTAGGAATTTGGATAGAAATATATAAAAGGTATTTCTGAATTGTAATACAGTTTATTTTATTTTCTCTCAATTTATTCGTCTAAGAGGCCTTTACAGCGTTACAATAATGTATAAATTATATAAAATCACTATTTTCTTGTGTTCATTGTTGAGGTTTCCATCATTTGGCCAACATAAAGTAGCTGTCCACGTCGAAATATTCCCAAGTTTCACCTGTAATAAGAAAAATATTTTTAGTAGCCTGACTTGTCTATTATAGTAAATAGGACAAATGTTACAATATATTTATTTCATGTACGAAAATCTATTAGTAAATGGAATTGTGCAACATGTTTCTTGAAATTAGTCATAACACTATAAATTTTAATTTAAATTCCTATATAGCAGGGGTGCACAAGGGAGCTGTTTTAGCGCCTAGCTGCGAGCAACCCACCTGTCCCGTTGCTAAGGTTAGAATCGGTGAGGAGAACTGCAATAGTGTACGTGCGTGCTCGTAGGCTCGTAGCGTAAGTATATATGGCTGGGTTCCTTGTGGGGCCCCAGTGCAGAACAGATCCCGTAATAAAATTCAGGGGGGTCATGAAATTTCCAAAACATTTGCTACTGCCGGAATTTGGTATGACTTGACGGTTCGATTTTACTGATAATGAAACATTTATTGCTAATAATACTTATCTTTTCACCGACACAAAATATTTAGAAAGTTAATACTATACAAATAAATAACTCGGAAACCAAAGAAAACCAAAATTTAATTAACGGTAACGATTATTTATAAACGTTAAAAAGTTATACACGCATGTGGTGCCCACCATTGCACTTAGCGTTATTTACAAGCACAAAAAATTACATAACTAATAAATATATACATTTAATAATATACGGGAGTTAACGAAAACGTAACACTAATAATATATACATATTATGTACATAACTGAAAAATTATATACACAAAGATACATATACAGGTTGTTTATAAATATGTGGGACAATATTGTGCACAAAATTACATAACTAATAAATATATACACGTAACAATATACGGGGAGTTAACGAAAATGTAACAATAATAATATATAGATAATATGTACATAACTGAAAAATTATATGTACAAGGATACACAGAACAATACACGCAGACTTTGTGAAAGGTAGAAGGTGGGGTACATCCAATTATAAAACATGATTTTCGCGCTTTGTTGCCGGTAGCCGTTTTTGTTGCACAAGATATTCAATGTTCGGTTGTATTGTGCGGTTTGCGCTTAAGAGCAATGAACATTTTAAATTATTGTCCGTCATGACTGTCCGGAACGGCGACTTCGCTGTCTTCATAGCAGAAAATAACTGTTCGCACAAGTATGTAGACCCAAAAATTGATAATATTTTTGCGACGCATTTGTGCAAATACGGATATTCAAGTTTTGATATTTTAACGATACCATCCTTCTCCTGAATTATTTTTGTAATTCCTACGTCACCTCTTAAATTTCTCAAGTCTGTTTGTAATTGCGGTGACACTGTGTCTATATTAACAGTTAATGGACAGGTAACTATATTCAATTCACTTTCAAATGCATACAAATCTTGATAACGTGTTTGAAATTGATCACCCAACTTCTGCAATATACTTTGATAATTATCAAAATTAGTATGCTCTGTCAACACTGATTTTAATTTTGGGAAATTGCATAAATTGTTTGTCTGTAATTCTGCGTTCCATACTTGAATTTTTTGTTTAAAATCGCAAATTAAGTTAAAAAATTGAGATATGGTCTTATCTTTTCCTTGCAGCTGTGTGTTTAGAATATTTAAATGGTCTGCCACATCCGAAGTAAATCCTAAATCACAGAGCCAATCTGTATCTTTCAACTCGGGAGCAGGGTTTCCTGACATTTCCAAAAAAACGGAAATATCGCTATGAAGGTGGAAGAATCTATCTAAGGTTCTTCCACGACTAAGCCACCGTATTTCCGTATATAGGAACCCAGCCATATATACTTACGCTACGAGCCTACGAGCACGCACGTACACTATTGCAGTTCTCCTCACCGATTCTAACCTTAGCAACGGGACAGGTGGGTTGCTCGCAGCTAGGCGCTAAAACAGCTCCCTTGTGCACCCCTGCTATATAGCATTGTAATCGTATTTTAGATTGAGTCGATAACGTTGGGTGTGACTCGAAAATGGTAAGGGGGCTCTCGATCCCCCCGAGCGTGTGACACAAAATTACATTGCGTGATAGGTTTATCCTATATTTCGTCGATGGTAAAATGGTTGAAAAGTCAATACTTTGCGAGACATTTTATTTTACGACATGGCCTTATCATCAGTAGGACTTGTTTCAAAAGGGGAATCACTTTGGCTCACTTTCCGATAGATAGCGCTGTATTAAGCTTCTGTAGAGTTGACATTCTGCATTATCCCGCCAAATTTATATTTAAATATTTACTATCGAGAATATTCTAAGAGTTGCCACGCTTTTTTTTTGAGAACATCCCACATTTAACCATCAAGGTGCGAGCATCTGTCTGACTAACCGAAAAAAGTTTTCATTCTTAATACGCTTTTTCGAGTGATAAATAAAGAATGGTAAAGTTTTTATCGTTGCAAAGTATTGCATAAAACCTCGCAGTGTTTGAACAAGAAACGTGGCACGTTAGATTGTGATTAAGGAATAAAATAACAAATTCATTTATATACTTTTAAGACTGCTTAAGATTTTTAATCCTTCATTATTTTCTTTACAATTATATAGTTATTAACTGTTAACTCTGCAACAAACTCCGGGTTTTCTACAGCTTCTGGACTGTCTCGTACGAATTAAGGAATTTTTAAAGTTGTGTTTACGTAGTATACATAGTCACATACATACTTGCCTATGGGATATTAATTTTTTTTTTGTCTCTATAAGAAATTTGGGGAAAGTTTTGTTGAAAATTAAATTTTTATTGACCTAGGTACAGATGCGTGATTTTTATACGAGACACGTTCTTTTCTATTTGTAAGTGACAGTCACCCTGGAAAACGATTTCGATTCGTGCGCTCGTGCCAGCCAAGTCGAAAAGTATCAGGCGCTTATAACAACGCAGCGCGACGCTATCGAGGGTTGGGGGATCGGAGGGTTGTTAGAATTTGTCGGCGGCGGGGCAAACCGAACCGTGCCTATGTATGCGTGTAGTTGCGATGGATTTATCAAGGCTCGACGATGGCCGGTTTCCTGACAATCCACAGAATTATCCGAGCGTACGGCTGTAATCGCGTTACTTCATCAATTATCCGCTGACGCAGTTCGCAATTAAGGCCGCGGAAACAGCAACCGATGATCTTTTGGCGGGGCATACGTAATATGTATCTACATACATAGCGAGCGATTCGTCGCGTAACGTGTAACCGTGTTGTACATATTCTGTACTGCAAGCAGTGGCTCGACCGGCTGTTTTGTTGAAGAGCCCGGCCGTGCGGCTGCGTTATTTTCCTGTGTCGGACGCGCTTGAATATATCAATTTCGTGGGGGCCGATAGTTTCGCCAGTATGCAAATCAACCTAACGATCAAAGGAGAAATATGCATATATACCGATTTATATACGGTGCCCTTGTGCCTCTCGATTTTCCACTTGCTGAAAACAAAATCGTCTTTCCTAAGTAGTCGCGCTCATCGTGTGACTGCTTTCTAGCGGACGAGTCTCTTTCCATTTCGATTTCTCCCAATCGCGGGTACAGTATCCTCTAGGCCAGGCCTGCCCCATCGGGTGCAAATACCTCCTGAATTTCTGGGACCCGGGCAACAGCCGAGCGCGGGACTTTAAAGTTGCTACACATTGCGAAATTTGTAATAAGAGAACTGCATGAGTGTGCGTCCATGTAGGCTCGTACCACGACTCTTTGCGATTCTGGGCGCCGGGTCAGGAGCCAAGCATGGAGCTATTTCGTTGCTCGGTTTCACGCTCGGCTGTGCTATTCTTTGCTACTATAGAATTATTTATTATGGTAAGGAACCCCGGGATGATGCATATGTGTAACAAGCAATAAAATTGAAAATATAGAAACGTATTATACAATTTCACCGAAACATAACATATTTAGAATGTTATTACTATAAAAATAAATAACTTACAAAGATAAAGAACAGAATTTTATTGAACGATATATATACACACACATTTGCAAAAGTTAAAAATTATATACTAATAAATATATACATACATATTATATACTATATAATTATATATTATATAATTATATAATTATATATTATATATTATATATTATATATTATATATTATATATTATATATTATATATTATATATTATATATTATATATTATATATTATATATTATATATTATATGTTATGTTTCGGTGAAATTGTATAATACGTTTCTATATTTTCAATTTTATTGCTTGTTACACATATGCATCATCCCGGGGTTCCTTACCATAATAAATAATTCTATAGTAGCAAAGAATAGCACTGCCGAGCGTGAAACCGAGCAACGAAATAGCTCCATGCTTGGCTCCTGACCCGGCGCCCAGAATCGCAAAGAGTCGTGGTACGAGCCTACATGGACGCACACTCATGCAGTTCTCTTATTACAAATTTCGCAATGTGTAGCAACTTTAAAGTCCCGCGCTCGGCTGTTGCCCGGGTCCCAGAAATTCAGGAGGTATTTGCACCCGATGGGGCAGGCCTGCTCTAGGCATTTCTCCATATTTGCTTTCATAGTGTCGCGAATAAAATTCCACAGACGCCTGTACGAAGGAGAATGTTGTCTGAAATTTGTGCGACGAGTTTCTCCAAGTAAATGAGAAGGGTGACGGTAAATCGCGAGGTGAAGGGGGAAAGTTTTGGTCGGTAGGACGAATGGCTCGTGTATCCTAGGTGGCGAACTGGCCACAGTCGGACAGAAGTAGTTGGCGTGTGATAGTGGTGCACGTTAATTGGCTTAACGGGATCGTTACTCGTCTCTTGTTTTTCCTTCCAAAAACACCCCTGTTGCCGTTTGCCCTTGATCTAGTTGGCCCCGTAGTTGGTCCTCGATGCTTACCAGATTGTGTGGGCATATCCGAACGACGATGGCCCTGGTCCGTTGTCCCGTCAGCACGGAAACGGACCAGTGCGATCCTGTTCGTTGCTGTAAAATTTCAACGACGCTTCAGTGACTCTCGGAACTGGGAAGCTTTTTATTCGGTGGTACGTTATACCTACGTACATAGGTACACACGTTGGCCATCGTAAAAGGAGAGGCAGTAAAAAGCATCGCCCCATGTCTCGATGTAAAACGATCGAGGCTAATTCCATTGCCTGTTTTATCGTCGCGAGGTCAAAGTTCCAAGAGGGAGATTTATATGCGGGCGAGCGGAACGGTGCGTTTCGCGCGTCTCGAGCGAACGACGCAGGGATTACGTATGCATTTGTCGGCAGATCGATCGAAAGTCTGATCGAGCTTCAATTCCGCCGATGGGCGAAGATGCGCCGACGAACGACGCGACGCGACGCGACGCGCGACGATTGTTCGGAAGCCCGTTAACGGACGGTAATCGGGATTCCACGGGAGTGCTGTTTCCCTCCCTTTCGTAACGTTCACCCCCCTTCAAACCCGTCCCCGTCCCCGTCCACGTTCACGTAATCGTCCTCCCGCCGATGCCTTGTCCGCCCCTTCTTCCCGCCGCGCTGCGCCGCGCCGGGACTTCATTCCCATTCCTCTTCCGCTTTCATGTCCAGACTCCAGATCACGCGATGATACAGGAATGTCTGGGATGCCGAGAGCGATGGCGTAGGGCTCTCGGTTGACCCGGCAAGGCCATTATCGTGATTACATTAGGTGCTACCCTGTGTCGGGTAAGGTAGCACTCGGCCTCCTGCGCACTGCACACGTTTCATGCAGCAGGCCAGATCACTGGATAGCCTGATGCCCTTTATGTGTGTACTTATGTATTTCGCCCTGATCACCGTCTTCTCTATCTGACCGGACCGACTAGTCTGACCAGTGCGCCACTCGTTTCACTTGCCCGCTTCACTCGAAATTAGGTACGGTGTGATTGTAGCTATCCATTGTTTACCGTTATGTATAACGGCGTGGAAACGTTGTCGGCTCCGTATTATATTAACGTACCTATTATCGAAAGGAACGATGCGACACGACGCACGGTGGAACGACGTAAGGACAATAACTGGACATGGTAATTATTTCCAAACGGTTTGGATTTTCTTTGTAAAAATTTGCACACATTCAATTTATGTTAGGTGGAATAACTGAGATTTAGAAAAAATTGCAATCCTTCTGGGCTTTCTATAAATAATGAGGGAACATCCTGGACCGGGAAATTTAAAAATTCTGCAACTTTGTGAATATGGAAGTTAATGGAATTAGTAGGGAATTTTATTCTGATTTCAAAGCAATTTTTGTTTGCTACCAAAATTCACCCCCGAAAATCCTGTTATTTTCCGAGTTTGTGTTATAACTCGTGAACTGTAGAATAGATTTATTTTATTAATCGCAGCTAGTAGCAGGTACTTTTTCTACTTTTTAAAACCTTACTATTAAAGGATTAAATTCAGGTATTTTAGACCTTGGGCGACTTTGAGCAAAACTTTATATCACTAGTTGAATTATTATAGCATTGGGTACAACGCATTTTTATTTTATACAGTTGTTTATCGATAACGTCCGAGTTAATTCAGAATGTTTTTTGTTCAAAATCATTAATAATAAGATACTTAGTAATATGTAAAATATTGAGAACGTATGAAGTAATAGGGTTTAGGCAATAATTGTTTAAAGTGGTGCAACTGAAAAACAAACACTTAAATTTTCATACAGGTCAGATTCATATACAATTGGATCAAACCTAATGTGAATATAAAGTTTATTTCTTTATGTTTTCTAATGCTACGAAAACTTAATAAAGATTTAAGGGGTTATGCCTTACAATTAGTCAGGCGGCCGAAAAGAGGCGAATGTTGATGATTTTTTTTTACAAAAATAGAAACATATATTCTTACAGAACTTTTTGCACTTGAAAGAGCAAAATTTAAAGAACATTTGGTAATTTTTTCGTAGAAAAATGTTTACGTTTATAATAAAGTAACAACCGACATACAAGAAACCTTTTTAAAAAATTGGTTTTGCGGCGAGCACTGCCATACAAAAATCACACGAAAAAAATCAAGCTTTCAACTCTAAATAACCGCCATTTTATTTTAAATTAATATTTCGGAAATTCCCTCCGTTAATCAAAGGATACATTAATATACTAACGAAATCTTTTTTGTTTTTCGCTTTTAGATACAAATATCAGTGCTCACCGCAAAACCAAATTTTTAAAAAGGTTTCTTGTATGTCGGTTGTTACTTTATTATAAACGTAACTATTTTTCCACGAAAAAATGACCAAATGTTCTTTAAATGTTGCTCTTTTAAGTGCAAAAAGTTCTATAAAAATATATGTTTCTGCTTTTGTAAAAAAAATTCACAAACATTCGCCTCTTTTCGACCGCCTGACTAGGCATAACCCTTTAATGAAGTTATACAACAGAATTTCGACATTTCAAATTTCGGCCAATGTCCAAATAAATAAGGCGTTCTCATCCCACTGTGCGACGCCACGATCGCCAGTAGTTTGCCACGGTAATAGCACCGACGTCGCGTCGTTTATGCCTCCCTTTTCAAGACTTTATTCGAGCTAGATATTCCCCGGAGATCGTGGCTCGCAGCTCCTCCTCTGTGCCGTATGCATAGTTAGTTTCTTTTCCGTTCGTCTATTATGTAAACGGTGATGGATTAGACCGGTGCGGTGGCGGGCTCGCAATCCTTTCGGCCCGTGTGTTTCTAATCGAATCGAACCGTTTCGAAACTCCAAGTACATACATAGGTATCTATAAGATCAAAACCGTTCCGTTTCCATTCCCAATTTCAACTAGACCGCGTTGGCTCTGTTTTTCATCTAGGAAGCCGATCTTAAACAAAACCATTTCTCCCTTTTTCGTAGATTTTCGTGGTATACGGGGTGTTTCGCGTAATTTCATAAGGCCACAATCTACGCGTCGAGGCAGGTTGGAAAGTGGTCGCGATGTTTTGCTCCGCTGCTAGCAATAGTATCTACACGCTGCGCGCTAACCCGGGAACAAGGATGTTGCCAGTTGCCGCCAAACTTCATTTCTCGTCGTCTTCACTGCTCCGTTTATAGTCGAATTTTCTAATACACTCTCCCTACACGTTCCCTTCGTCTCCAACATTTACATTGCCCTTTGACTTGTACCTAGACAACTCGTTGCATCGATAGTCAGTGGAACTCGGTTTTGAAAAAAATTCCCCACTCCCTCGTGACGAAAAATTGCGAGGGGGAACAACGACTCTTGTTTCTCGAGTAATTTATAAAACGCCTATCAGCCAATGTGCGCGGAGCGTTTCTGCTTCGGAAGCTGCTTCATCCTAACATTCTCGCGTTTCGCGAGAGTTTTCCGCGCGCGTAATTGTTATTAGTAGGCACCTAGGTACCTTGGTAAGTTTGTCCGGCGAGCGTGGAGGTGGGAAAGGTGGATCGAGTTGAAGGGAGAGTAAGAGAGAATGGTGGCCGTGGGTGAAGACACGGTGCGTTGTACACATCCCGCCGTGTTCGTGCTTCGCGCAATTACCAGCGAGCGAAAGCTTAATCATTGCCGACTTGCCGCGCGGCAAATTATCTGCCGACCGTTGGCGAAAGGATCTCACGCGTACGAGATAGGTTGCGGGAGTAGTAACGAGGAAAGATGCAGCTTCGAGAGTTTGGCCAGACTCGAGGGGTTTTAAATCGATTCTACCCTATTTCTCCAACGTTCGACGTTCGCTCGAAATCCCCAGCAACCCGTTGGCACATGCTTCCGCTGGCGCGATACGCCGCTGTCCAGACCGACGGTCCAAGCCGTTACCAATCAGCAAACTGCGGGAACGACTGCGGTGAAACGCAATGTCGAGTCCAAGGTGGGAAGGAAACGCGCTCCCGGCCCGGCCCGGCACGTCCCGTCGTCCTTGCGAGCAGGGGGCAAAGTTGCTGGTAGACACGCAAAGACGTGATCGCATCGATCGCGTGTGCTCATGTTCGCGTTCGCGTTCGCGCTGCTTTTATTTATCCGTTCTTGACCCATGTAAATTACGGCGGCTCACGTTGCTTATGGTAGCCCGGAAGATTGTCCGAATAGCGCGTGGTCGCGGTCAGACGCGCTCCGTTTCCGTCAACAATCGGATCTAGCGTTGCTTTCGTGTCGCGTTTCTACCGACGCCGCGCCACGCCACGCGACACCCCTAGCAGATCGATCGATTTCCGTCCTTTCGGGCCCATGATGGATCGAGGTCTCTTCCGCCGCGGTAACAACCTTTCCTTCGTTCCTTCGTTCCAACGATCTCGCTCGAGTCCTCCTTGCAGAACGACGACCCCGACGCGATTCGTCCATCGCGTCCGTTTCATACGACGTCCCCGTCGTCGTCGTCGTCGGCTGTACCTACCTACCAATCGATCCGACTCTCTACGTTTCCGAATCCTTCTAATTGTCCGACCTTTGACCTTCTCTTAGCCTTCGCGTAACTCTGGCCGTGGAACGCCGTAAAATTTGGCGCGCGCAATGCCAATAATTACGTTTGATCCGATCCAATCGGATCCTTGCCTGACGCGTTCACCTACAGTCTACACCTACGAGACGAATGCGTCCCCCTACTCGTTACCCGTTACCCGTTGCCCGCCCACATCGTGTGTATCCATGCACCATGCATGTTAGAAGCAGCAGCTCGGCAGGATCGATAAGCGGCAACGAAAGCTCAAACTCGCGCGCCCGTTAAACGCTCGCCCTCTCCGCCTCGACATCTAACGACACGCGAGACCGTATCGTGGAACGATCGAGGCCACGAATCTCTCCAACTTCTTGCACGATATTCTCCCTCTCTACGGCTGTGTTCCCGTAGCAAGGCAAGACATTTTGGGGCAGCTTTTTTATCGCAACGAATATAATAAAAGTATGCAAACGCGATCGAGCCGTGGCGATTTTTTTTCATAGGTACGACGAGTCAGAGGAATGTACTTGGTATGCGCGTAACGCGTGACGCGTGTCGCGGGTCAGTTGAATGTTTAATTGTGATTTGAACGCTCAGCGGGGACAAAGTTTAGGCGAGGTGGTTGACGGATTGCAGGTATTAAAGACTCGCGTCAAAGTATTAGTGATAGTGATGGATATTCGCGCTTCGCTTCGGGCCTGAGAAAATACATTTCACTTCTTTTCATACCCTTAGGCCTTAGGGGTTGATTAGTGAAAATCCTGAAATTGGTTTTTAGGCATTTGTGTGGGTGATTTTTGTATGCAAAAGCAGAGTTGATATGTAAGCGGGTCTAAGAGATATTGAGATGTCCGTGAAAACACGTGTTAATTATTTTCGCACCCTTAAGGGTTGGTTAGGGGAAAATCCTGAAATTGATTTTTAAGCATTTATGTGGGTAACCTTTCGAAGTAAAAACCAAGTTGATATCTAATTGGGCCTAAGAGATTTTGAGAAACCTGTGAAAATACATTTCACCTCGTTTCACCCCCCTAGGGGTTGGTTAGGGAAAAATGCTGAAATTGCTTTTTAGGCATTTATGCGGGTAACCTTTCGAAGTAAAAACCAAGTTGATATCTAATTGGACCTAAGAGATTTTGAGAAACCCGTGAAAATACACTTCACCCCGTTTCATCCCCTAGGGGTTGCTTAGGGAAAACTGTTGAAATTGCTTTTTAGGCATTTATGCGGGTAACCTTTTGAAGTAAAAACCAAGATGATATCTAATTGGGCCTAGGAGATTTTGAGAAACCCGTGAAAATACACTTCATCCCGTTTCATCCCCCTAGGGGTTGCTTAGGGAAAACTGTTGAAATTGCTTTTTAGGCATTTATGCGGGTAACCTTTTGAAGTAAAAACCAAGTTGATATCTAATTGGACCTAAGAGATTTTGAGAAACCCGTGAAAATACACTTCACCCCGTTTCATCCCCCTAGGGGTTGGTTAGGGAAAAATGCTGAAATTACTTCTTAGGCATTTATGCGGGGAACCTTTCGATGTAAAAACCAAGTTGATACCTAATTGGGCCTAAGAGATTTTGAGAAACCCGTGAAAATACATTTCACCCCGTTTCACCCCCCTAGTGGTTGGTTAGAGAAAAATCTTGAAATTGCTTTTTAGGAATTTCTGTGGGTAATCTTCGTCAGTAAGAACCTAGTTGATATCTAATCGAGCCTAAGAGATATTAGGGAATCCAAGAAAATACATTTTACCCATTTGCATCCCCTTGGGGGTAGAAATTCCAAAAACCTTCCTTAGTAAATACTTTTGTCGCGAAAACAATGTATCTTCCAAATTTCACGTTCCTATATTAAACGCTTTGAGCTGGGCGTTGATGAGTCCGTCACTCAGTCAATCAGCATTTCTTTTATATATATAATATAAGTAGATTTTTAAGTTTGGATCGCTTTAGGCGTGACGTTCATTTCTTTTCTCCAACTTCCCCGACCAATTTCGTCCACTCAACGAGAATCATCCCCGTTCTTCGCATATACTAATACAGTTGTAAATGTAAAACGTCGTTCATTTCGTAAACTGTCGTCCCGCGACGATCCGTTGAATCATCTTCTCATTCGGGGGATGTCGTGCAATTTAACTGAATCCAAACAAAACGAGACAAGAGGAGACGAGACGAAATGAAATAAAAGGGAAAGGTAGGTTCCTCGGTTCCGGCTTAGCAGTCCCGAAGCCCTTTATTTTTTAGAGATGCGACACGAGGAGTGACAAGGCTGCGATAGCGGCGCAACGGCGGGCGTGCCGTTATCGCGGTGAAACAGCGCAACGACGGCGACCGGCTACTACATACGTGACGTTCTTTTTTCTTCCTCGTCCCCCCGGAGGGACGAAGTTTGAATCCGGGGATATGACTAAAATTCGTTTTCTGACCGACGCGACGTGACGCATACATAGGAAACGCTTACATCAGAGCAAAAGCGCCAATATGCGGGTGTCCACTGTCCAGCCATCCGGTGGTATGCAACGAGCAAGCATGAGTATTGGCGTCCGTCGTTTTGCACCGTCCCGTTTCTATTTCACTGTCGACAGAGGCGCACAGGCTACAAAGGGTAACGAACGGTTTTCTTCAATTTGTCGCAGGCTTTAGATTCTACACTCTAGACTTTAGAGTCTACCGTGTTCGGGACCCTCAGCACTTGGCGTAATCTCCGCCGAGCGGGTCGCCGATTATAATTCAAGTTTGCGAGGATGGCTTGCGAGGGAACGGAATCGATAACCTGGGATCTTGGCGGAACGAGATACTCGGATAACGGCGTGTACGATCGAAAGACGGTAAACAGTGACGTTGTTACGCGTTGCTTCGGAGATACGGAATATCCGCTTCGTCGGGCTACGGTAATGACGTAGAACGGCGTGGCGTGGCGTGGCGCGGCGTGCCTTCGCAAGCCAGCAGCTCGCTCCTTTACACTCCCTTGTCACCATTCTTCTCAAACCCTGCCTCTCGATCCAGCCACATTCTATCGCCTGCTTCACCCTTTTATCCTCCGCCTATCTCGCATGCTTCATCGATTCCAAGTCGCATCGAATCGACCGTACCGGCATTGGTATACGTATCTATGTATGTACCTACATCGCACACGGACTCTCCGGATCAACATTTTTCACTGGAAGCGCATGCTTGTTCGTTTCGAGCAACGACTGAACAGTTTAAACGTCAATATAGAACCGATCGGCAAACATTAAATTATGAATTTCGACGAGAGATAATTCTCCAGGTTGGGGGCGTGTTATAGGTACACAAGGCGATTCGAGAAGTTGTCCAAGGCGGACGCAGGATAAAACTCGGGTGAAGTAAAGTTTCTCAAGAACGGTTTGCAGAGGTCGAAAGTGCTCTTGCTCTTTCGCCGAGCAAGAACCGTTCGAAGCAGAATGTCCTTCTTAGCCGATTCGCAGGGGCTGGGTAAAGGTGTTGTGAGAGCGGGACGCTCGAGGCTCGGCCGTAAGGGTGGTATCCACCACCTGTATTGCCACCTCCATCGGAAGCTTTCGCCTCTGCGACATCAACAAGTGACAGGGAGGCTGGTAAAAAACTCTCTCCTAACGTCTCGTGTCTGGAATAAAAGTTTGCTGCCGAGTCAGGGAAAGTTGTAGCTAAGTGTTTTATCTATCACCTCGATTAAAACACTTTTGCGCTCTGCAACTCCGTGCCTCTTCGCTTTCCTCATTTCGTCGCGTTGGTTGGAAAAGCAACGCACCGAGTATTAAAACGTTAGACTACCCGACGACGTAAATTGGCTGGGATTAATTGTGGTAAGGGAACAGCTGGAGAGTTTGGGGCCTAAGCAAGACGGATGGATGAATGTATGGATGAATGGATGGATGAAAGGACAGACGGGGTGGAGGGTGAATAGGTACCTAAGCGAAGTTAGGGGTTGACGGTGTCCTCGGAAGGTGGCCTGAAACTCCCGTTTGGTTCCCCTGTTGTTGTTGCCGTTGCCGTTGAGTCATCATGCGAATGTGCTCGGTACGACTTTACTGAAATATAAGGAGAAACTCGCACGGTATCGTAGCCCAGCCTTCGGCAAATGCATGCCCTGTAAATTGCCTGGCATTTAATTACCATGAGTAGGCAGACCCTGCACGCTAAAGCCAAGAGCCCTCTCTCACTTTCCCCCTCCCCCCCTCCCTCTTCGCTTTCTCTCCCCTTCACTGCTGTCGCTCTTTCGTTCTCTTCCTCGTTCTGTGCCGCTTTCGTCGTATCTCACTCCGCTCCCACCTGGTTCCCTGGTTCCCTGGTTCTCCGGCCCCTAACGCCTAGCGCCTAACGCCTAGCCCCGTCAACATCCCCTTTTGTAAGCTCACCCGGCCGACCCGCCTCCACCTCCGCTTCTCCGACCCTCGACCCCCGACCTCCGACTCCATCCCCCCCGACACCAACCGCCTTAGGCTTACAGCGTACAACGCGTGTTACCAAGTACCGCTAAATTAAACACCTGCTTCAGTCAAACGGTACGTACCTATGCTCACCGCCACGACCTACAAACTACACGGCTCAAAGCTCACCTCTTTAACCCTTACCCTCGCGCTACTCTTTTCCTACGAACGTTTGCTGCTTCTAATTGGACGATGCTATGTCTGTTTCTTCGTTACGTTTGCGCGACATGCGATTACGCGGACGACGCGCAACTTTCTCGAGCAACGCGTCCGTCTAATCGCATCTCGTTCTAGCGTATAAGTTGATCGGGGTGCTTTCCGTTGTTGGATGTTAGATCAGTTGCGAGATCGGTTTGGAAATAGGTAGAAACGATACGCGGACCATTGATGTCTGCTTGTTCGGATGTTGCAAAGTTTCAAAGACTCCTCGCGGCCTTGACTCGTTGTGCTTTCACGAGACACTGACGTAATTTTCTCGAGCACTCGTCTCACGATGCATTTTAATTTAGCCTCTTTCTCGAGTTTGCCGGCGTCGCGTCGCGTCGGTGATTCGTGAGTTGGTGTCGCGCCTCGAGGAGTTGCACGGGGCGGCTCTTTGGGGGTGTTTTTGATTTGTTGGCTCCCATGGGACGACTGCTGGGTAGGGAAAGATGAGAGAGACCCGGAGAACTGGAGACAGATAGAGAACGATGTGCCGCGGTGCGATGGCGGCACGAACAGAGAGAGAGAGAGAGAATCGATGAAGTTGGGAGGGAGAAGAAGCGCAAAGGGCGTACTGCGAGAGGGTGAGAGGCCCGAGTGTACGGGGGCGCAGAGGGTGGAATAGAGGAGCGGAGAAGCGGAGGAGCGGTCGGGTAACCGCACATTATGTGATTTCTACAGGGAGCTAGCTAACTTCGCGATTGAATTGTACCGGCGACAATGGCAATCTGCCAGGGCACTCGACGGTTTCTGCGAGCAGGATTTTCAACGATTTTGTCGCGTTTCGCTTTGCACCGGGCATCCTTTCACAGCTTAAATTCCTTCGCGATGAGAATGCGAAGGCGGCAGGCGAGGGTGCCAGGGGCGACCGGCCCGGGCCCGGGCGGCTAGCGTCCTTCTCCTCAACTTTCACACAAACTACTGTCACAAGTACCTAGGTACTACAACTTTTTCTTTCCTCGTAAAGTTCACCCACTCCTCGAACACGGTCAGCTGATAGGGTCACTCGAAACCTGCGCAGTTTCACGTGATAACTTTAACTTTGACCGAGCAAACGGTCCATTCTGCCAGGGGAATCTATATTACACTGCCAGCTCCTTTCATTCGCGTGTAATTCTCGATGCGACGCCGCGAGTCTTTCGCATACTTACATAGGCCACGGTCCGTAATTAAAGCGCGACGAAAAGCTAGCGAGGCTCGTGGAGAAAGGAACGGTTACGTAATTCCGAAGGAAATGCAGCAGCCGCACCGTGAACGTACTAGGTGCTGTGCTCCGACAGACGTGTCTCGGTTTAAATTTTGACGGAATCCGAAGTGGGTTCGTGCCGTTCCAAGGGTTAATATTTTAAAGGGATCCATCCGTTTGGTTGGTTCAGTCGAAACCGCGGCAACAATAGCGACGCCGGAGAAAAAAGACGCGCGCCAGTGCATTACGATTTTAAAATTCGAGGGAAAACCGATTGTTTTCCGGACGAGCGCGAGCCAACATCCGTGGAGCACTCGCTACGAATAGAAACACGACTTTCAAATATTTACGGCAACGTTCCGTAAACCAAAGCAAATCGAACTAAGGAAAACTACCTCGCCACGCTCTCCTCCAAAAACTTTTCCCTCTCGGATGCCTGTCGACCGCGAAGATGCGAAACTTTGTCGACTATCGATTCGATCGGCGATCGAGAGCTAGGCGGTCCACTCTTCCCATACCGTCTTCAATCGTTTTCCAAACTTTTCACTGTAACCGCGGTGGCGCCCCGTTTTTGATTTTACCGAGCAGAGTAAAGATCGCCGAAATTCCAGAAGTCAGAAAGGAGCTTTGGACAAAGTGACAAAGGGACGGAGACGTCGATTCGAATGTGCACAGAAGAATTTCTTTTGGTCAGCCGCAACTGTCCGTAAACCTTTTCCTCCTCTTCCGACAGCCTCTTCCAGGGGGTTGCCACTCTCATTTGCGATTTTGTGACAGTATTTCAACTAATACCTAGGCAGTTCCAATTTTTTCGAATTAAAATTCAATATCGCCGTCCAACATAGTCTGCGAATCCGGTAATAATCTATTAATTGCTGCAACATTTGTTGTATTTGAATCGCAAATCATACTGAGGATGATAAGTCCCGTTTCTTCGACAGCTTTTACAACAGTTTTGATGCAGTGCATCAACTGATTTGAGGACTTCTTGCATTTTTTTAAATAAAGCAGTCAGAGCAATAACGGACTAACCTACATTTTTTTCGAAATTGTATTAGTAGCAATAAGCTCTACTAATCATATAAAATAGGAAAAACAAATTTTTTTAATGTAGGTTGGTCCGTTGTTGCTCTGACTGCCTCAAATAATAAGCAAATGGGAGTTTCCAGTTCGCCATATTGAATTTTACTTGGACAAAATTGGAATTGCCTAGATGTCACTCGAAACATTGTCCCAAAATCGCAAATGAGAGTGGCAGCCCCCTGGTCTCTTCTCAACCATCCCGTCGTGATATCTTTTATCTATCCTTTCGTCTTGCTTTTTTACCTTTCGTTTTCTTCTACTATGCGTCTTCTAGTGCCGGCGGGCTCGATGGATGGCCGCTATTTGTTTTTCGTTACGCGAAATTGCGACCCGGTATTTCTCGAGGGCTCGGCAAACTACGCCTGCCATCGACCACCGACCGTAAGCGGGACAGTCGCCTTAAAGAACATAAGTACATATTTATTTTTCGCACGCAGAACGACTGCACGGGCGTGGATACGTGAATATTCGCCCAAACAGGCTAGCGAGGCAAAGGGTAACAAACGGGAGAAGAAAAATTAGGCAAACGAAAAATTTATACTCCTTGGACTAGCGATCGCAGAATCCAAGTCCGGCGAGAGACTTTAATCTTTAATCGAACGAGATGAGTGTTGAATTACGACCCACCTCGATACGCGTTTTTCAGCTTTGGTATTTGCGCACTTATTTCCCTCTGGTTTCATTCTTTTTTTTTCAAAGAGGAGGGAAAATTGAGTTGCAGCGGCGGGGGAAGCCGCAAGGATGTGGTTTCTTTCGCGCCGCTGCTCGTGACTTCCGGAGCAAGAAATTCCCTCGCGAGCCGGCTCGTTTGCGAAATAGATGACAGACGGAAAGTCTCTCGATCGTTCTTTTTGCCAAGTCTCCTCGTCTAGAGGGAACAACAGAGGCCGAGGGTGGTAGTGTGGAAGTTCGATGAGTTGTCGTGAGAAGAAACGACAGGCGGGGAAAAAGATTCGCGCCGTTGTGACACTTACGCTCTGCTCTCCGCACAAAAGTCAGAGGGTAATAAAAGCGCGAAGAAGAAGAAGAAAATATCGGAAGAGAGAGAAAGAGAGAAAGACCAATGTAGAGCGGGGTGCGGGCGACCCGCCGAGACCGAAGCGAGCAGAGCGACGATTCATCCTTCCTTCCTTCCTTCCTTCCTTCCTTCCTTCCTTTCTTCCTTCCGGGTGCAGCGCGTACTCGCGTCGCTAACTCGCTGGACGTCTTCCCGTTTCGCGGACATTTGTTATCGCTGGAGAAACGAAAGCTCGCCGCGTTCGATAGCTAGCACGGAGAGAACGACCCGAACTGCGAACGCAGGCGTGACCCGTGACATAGCAGTTACTCTCACGTTCGGGAAATAAAATCATCCGGGTGTTCGGAATCGATCGAACGCTCGTCGTATTTCATCATTATGGATCGTCAGCCCTGACGCGTGCAACTGTCCCGCCGGCGAAAACTTTGATTTATTTTAACGACCCGAAATTCCGATAGAATTCGTTCCGCGGCCGTAGGCGCAGCCATGGCTGTTAACCGCGCCGCGGACCATGCGAATCGATCGGGGAATGAAAAACGACTTTTTATTTTATCATCGCCTCGCTTTTCGGCAGCGATCATCGCCGATCGACCAGGCCCAGTCCGCGGGCACCCGGCTCGCTTGCCGGCAACCTGAAGAAACGCGGGCGCCGCGACGCCTGACGGTGCACTCCACCGTCCAGTAGCTTTCGCGCGTTGCTAGCTATACGTATGTATATATATATATATACTATATGCATGCTATCCCGCCTAGAGAGAAGAAAAGTTTCCGTGCACACTTGCCGCGTAATTGGCCGCGGGGAAATTTCCATAGCTGGCGAACGGGTTGCGTTTTATTACGGTTACGGTCTGCCGGTAGATTCTGGCCTCGGAACACAACTGTTTCGGACAACGGGCAACGCACGCCTGCGCGGCTTTCGCGAACACGGTCCCGGAGAAGTAATCAGCGAAGCGCTTGCGAAATGTTTACCGGTAGAAGCTGGCAGACTGTAGATAGCCAGTGTATGCAGGCATCGCGACGCAACAGAGAAATCAAACCGCGAAAGGATACTACTAGCTAATGGCAAATCGATTCTCATAATCCAGCTGGACGGTCGGTTGGCGCGACTCGACGGCAGTCGTTTAATCCCGCGTGCTCTTTCCTACAGCAACCGAGTAATTTATTTATCTTCTCCAGCCGGCTCTTTCCACTGGTCCCGTTCTCGATTACGCGAAATCGATCGACCCGAAGGAAGAGGGAAATCCCAGGCGAAACAGAGACAGAGGGGATCGTAGCAATTGTCGGGGACTTTTTTTAAGCGAAATTTCCTTCCCGATAGTACTTTGTATGCAACGATCGCGACCTCGGTAGCAGCGCCGCGTATCGCAACTGTTTCGCGGGAATGGGTAGAAGTCGGAATACTTTGTTCGTCTCCTACTTCTCCTTTTCTTCTTCTTCTTTTTTTGCTTTTCTACGCTACTTCGGCGCTGTGAGTGTCAACGAGACGCATGGAGAGATATGTGTGGACCTATGTTTCTTCAGAGCGGATCACTAGTTTCCCGACTTCTTCTCGTGCGTCCTGAAGCATGTCAGACGTTTGCAAGTGATACGGAGAGCCAATCTCGAGAAACCTAGGCTGATGCGTTCAGAGTGTAGGTAGCAACTGTCGCTGACTAGAAATTGCGGTGAACAGTGATCCATGCAAAAGGGGTTTCGTTGTTTAATCAGTAAACAGCTCTTGTCAGTCGTGTTTGATCGAGATCGGACAATATTAGGGGCAAGGTTTAAGTAAAGTTGAGTTGCGTTCGTTCCGGAAACATTGCCATGCTGTTGGAGGCCAGGTAGTCGAGTGGAAAGTGTGAAGAGGCGGCGAACGAAGGGGGCAAGTAAGATGGAACTCGAGTAGATGCAGAAGATGCGGGCACATACATGTACGCAAGGAGATAAGTGTCGCAACAGGGAATACCAAGATTACCAAGTCCATTCTTTGGCGTTTCCTTTTTCTTCCCCAGCAGTGCCAAGGTTGTGTTGCGTAGCGCAAGCCACAGCAAAATACTGTTCCATAGTTGAGCCGTATGTAATCTATATCCTCCAGACCCCAGGCCATCGTGGATGGCGTGGATGGCCTGACGCTGCTACAGTCCTACCCTCCCGAGTAGGCAGCTGCTATAAATTTCGCGGCTGGAAATCCCTCGATACGTGCACGCGGCTCGCGCTTGTCCATTCGTTTGTCCGCTCGCTCGTACATCCGCGGATACAAACTTCGTGTAGTCCTTTCACCCATACGTTCGCCGAACTTTACGCGTCCGATGCGATGGTGTGATGGAACGGGCCAGGGCAGTCTTATGTTTTCGTTAAGCTATTTCCATCGGTCCATGGATCCATTCTTTGGTTAAACAAACCGCGCTGATACGTGTGAACTCATGAATCAGCCGAAGAGAACAGATAAGAGAGAACGGAGAAGTGGAAAAAATGCAGTGGGACAGGGCGCGAAGTAGTAAGAACCTCTTATATTATATTATCTGCGGTATATTTCGCCGTGAGGGTTGCAGCTGCTGCTCGTATCCTGGCGTTTTTCGTTGGACATGGGAATACGATGTGCTGCCATGAATTTTCGATGATACAAATTGGATCCCTCTATTGGCTGGGTAACGTACCGCGTTCAATCGAAATTCTTTTCTGGGAAACTTACGAATTCGATGAAAGGAAATTCAGCGTCTTATATCGTAACAGTATGCATGTACTCTGCTGCCTTTTGATAGTCTTGTTTCTCGCAGGACGGTGGTCTCTCCTTTTTTTTCTCTAGTGTTGTTTCTATCACTTGGTCGGAAACTGTGTGACAGTCTTTAAACGATGTTGCGGCAGATTATTCTGAACATGTTGATAGGAGAGACGAGTCCTAATTACATACGCTGTTGCGTTGACTTGCACGGCAGTGCGATTCCGAATGGAAGTGGAAGTGGACGTGGGGCCGAGAGCAGGGGCGTGATTGCAATCGATCCGGATCATTGAAAGCTCGAAGCGTATTCGCTAATCTCAGCCGGTGAAGCGAATAATAACGAACGAAACGTTTCGCCGGCTCTCGTATCGATCTGGACCACCGTTCAAGCTGCGAATGAAACGCGCCATGTCGCTGACGCGTGTCATCATCGATGACCGACAACGTAGTTGAACGAGCACAAGTCCTGCTGTGTTTTTCAGGGGCTAGTCGATTGGACTAGAGGCTCGGATATGATACGAACGATGAGAATCAATCGGAAGACGACGAACACGGTTGAACTCGCTTGACTGATTAAATTGAGTACGTATTTCTGAGCAACGGGGCCAGTGTACCGAACGCTATAATTTAATCGCCGGCGTGCGTGTGTGTGAAATATCAAAATTCGCAGCATTTACATTGTTTGCATATCGTATGATGGACAGATAACTGCACACTGTTGCGTCCTCGATGCGGAATAAACGGGACAGGCTTTCTACGGTAAGTTCCGTAATGAGTGTCGCAATTTATTGCAAAACGAATAAATACGCGAGCGTTCGTTCCCTTTAGGCAAATCACGAGCATGAACGGGAACAAACCAGGCGGACGGCGGAATCTTCATAAGCCAACGAAGCCAGACCCGATAACGGAGATAACCGATTATTCCGATTATTATCGGGATATACGTGACGTGGAAATGTACAGGCGCGCAGGGGCTTAGCTGGTGGCGGCCACGGCGGCGCAGCGGGACGGTGCGATGTGCCGTGCCGTTGGTCGAAATCGAGGACTGAAAGCGGAGCAAACAAAGCTCACGATCATATCGAAAAATTGCGGGTTCGTTCGTCTTTGCCGAAGCACCGTTTTCTCTTTTTCCTCTGTTTCTCAGACCGTTCCTTCCGTTACGGTTCGCATTGCCCAGTGAGTGGAAAGTTGAACTTTAACTGGTAGACGTTAGGCAGGGATCTTTGACGACGTAGCGTACTCTAATCGACCATTTCGGCAACCGGTGGACGACGTAGACGGCGTAGACGTTGTCGATCACACTGGTTACCGTGCAAACACACTCGAATCGTAGCCGTTACCATAACGGCCCGAGTATACCTACTGGCTGTACACCGGCTCGCGGGTAGATATAGAGATACAGATAGAGTGTAGGGGGTGCACGACGAAGGGGTGTAAACGTTCGTGCGTCCTTCCCTCTTTCCCTGGCTGGTCCCTTGCTTCTCTCTCTCTCTCTTTCTCTCGTTTCCTACCGCTCTCGTTCGAGCCCGCTCGGCAAAAGGGAGCGAGAGAGTAGATGAGAGGAGGGGAGAGGAGAGGTGCACTCGCACAGGTGTCGAGGGAGCCGTGCAGGGTTATAGGTATGGCCAGGTCGAGCCGTTGGTCTTGCTTAATCTGATTACAAGCGGACCGGGTGGAGATCGATATTTTCGCGTGAGTTTTCCAGGCAATCGGCCGCGAGATAGCGCGGCTCGGCATATTTTATACGCGTTCAGGCTGGTCGACCCCATTTACCACTCTGTCCGTTGGTCTGTCCCTAGGTCCCTTCGTTCGTTCGTTCGTTCGTTCGCCCGCTAACTCTCTGTCTAGCCCGCGCGTTTTATCAACCGTCAACGATGGATTTTATTTTTCCAGGTGTTGTTGCGAATGAGTTGGCGTTGGTGCTAGCAAGCACGATTCTTCGATAGATCCTTCAATTATGTATGTAGGTGGGTATATTTGGTTTTCACCCTCAAGTCGATAAATCTATCATTCGAAAAATATCTGCGATGGATTAGGTCGCGGGACGAGAGTCGAATACGCTGGCTATGCTGATTTTACGTCCAAGTACCTATTCTCGTGTTTCTACGGAATGGATTAGACTAAGTAGTGATGAGCAACTGGCGGCCCGCGGGCCACATTTGGCCCGCCAGCCACAGACCTGCGGCACACCTGAACATCGCCATATATGTTTTGAACTACAGTAATTCGTCGTTATTGTCCCGTTTTTACCATGCGTAATACGCTCGTTGATTATCCTCACCATTTCTTGGAATCCTTCGGTCGAGAGTTAGAGAACGAAAGAGTCGACGGCAACTGTTTCATTTCCTCTCGCTTGCTCTTCGAATTTCTAGGGGGTCGTCCTTAAATTACGTAAGGCTTTTTTGGGGAGGGAGGGGGTCGCGAATTTCTTATGTTTTCTTACAAGGGGGACGGGGGAGTAAGGTAGCGTCTTACGTAATATTTTTTAATCTAATTTTCAATAAATACAAATTCTATCATTAATGTTCTAGAAAAGCTTTTTAGTTTAAATTTCCCGAAACCGAGTTAAACGAATTGGATAAACCTTTAAAAGAATTTTAATAACTGAAAAATTTCAATGTAAAAAGTATTACGTAAGAAGGGGGTTGCAATATCAAATCTTACGAATTCTTATACTGGGGGAGGGAGGGGGTAAGAAATGGTCAAAATTACCCTTACGTAATTTAAGGATGGCCCCTAGGCCGCACGGAATCGTGTCCACATTAGAGCTGTTTCGAGACTCGAAACATTCGAGTAGCTTGAAGTTCGAACCGAGCGGGGCTCGGTTTTTCCCTTAGACCATATATACTCATAGACATGGCCCGCTCTATAGCATCCACGAGCCGAAGTGAAGCCAAGATAACGAGCAAAAGTGACGTCACTGGTGGGCAAAAGATAATTCAAAATGGTGGTTACTGCACATTGCATCAGGTCTAAGGTTAGATCTGGTTAGATCGCATAGGTGCGTATAGGTATACAAACGAGGTTACAGCTTTTGTCTGTAAATCATGGTACAAACATGTTGTGTACAATATTGCAAAGAACGTCAAAAGCGTGGGAAATAATTTATCAACAGCTCATAATAGAATAAGAAATAAACTTACCAAAGCTATTATATTTTGCAATCAGTAACTATGAATAAATAATTTTTCTCGAAATCTGTGTATTGGTCTTACTATTTTTTTTACACTAAAATAATTTAACAGGCGACCAACTGAGCTCCTGCCCAGAAGGCCCCCCAAGAACCCATCTTCAAATAAAATAATTATGATTATATCCCAACACTATACCTATTTTTTCTTACTACTACATTTAACCACATGAGCATTTCCGGAAATATTTTTAAATTGCTTTGAATATAAGAGCTTCCATTATTATTTTGCCCACATGTGACGTCACGTAGATGATTTTATCTTGGCGTCAAGGCAGTTATCTGGAGCCGCGTCTATGAGTATATATGGTCTAAGGTTTTTCCAGCCGAGCCGAGACTCGAACGGTTTCGGGTAGCTCGATTTTTACGAGCCGCTCGAATGTGTTCCGGGTAGCTCGATTTTTTCGAGCAGCTCGAATCTGTTTAGTTTAGCTCGATTTTTTCAAGCAGCTCGTATCGTTGGGTTTATATCGATGAATTACTGTATAAAAGAGATCGGAATGTATTTAATATTGCGGCACGTGTAGAATAGTAGGTTTCCACTTGTGGCCCATGTCTGATAAAATGTTGCTCGCCACTGGATTAGAGTGTGTGCGTAATTGGAAGTAAGATCCCCAATAGCGGATCGAATTGAAACGTTCCCACATTCGCGATCTTCTTTTTCTTGCCACGTGATGATATGGGCGACAGACCCAGGTCGAGATGCGAATCATCTTTTCTTTGCTCTGTTCGTTCTTGCCTGCTGCAAAGGATTTCGAGTGCTCGTGCTGGTGCTCGGGCCGAGACGCGCCGTGTGATGGATGGGTATGCGTCGACCGGTGGACGTCAACGTTACTGCAGTTTACGACCGCACGAAATATGTCTCTCATCATGTAGGTAGGCACATACAGTGGCGGGCGAAAGAAAGTTTATAACCTTTAAAATCGCATAACTTTTTTGGAATTGGCTCAAACGAAGTGGATTTTTTTTGTTGAGATGGTAGAAGGATTAGTTTGCTAAGTGACGTGTTTTGTCGTTTTGAAATAAATGCAAATAGAATAGCAAAAGTAGTAGGAATAGTAAAACAAAAATAGTAAAGGTTGGTTTTTAAACTTTTTTTGTGAGCGTGTAATGAAAATTCAAAAACAACGTTTGTAGATTGGAGGAGGTTGTATGCATGCCCAAAATTTCATCAAAATTGGTTAACGTTGTTCTAAGTCTAAGCTATAAACGCTTAAGGGGGGAGTCTGGTGTAGCAGGTCGAAGAAATCGATTTTTTTTTGCATAAATCAATAGTTGAACATCATGATAATATGTTCCCAAAGCCAAAAAACGAAATTCGAAAAATTAAAGCGGATATAGCCGGTTTTGCTACGGAGCACTAGGTTACCTGAAAACTTGAAATGTGTTTTTCTCGAAACGACAGTTTTTCATTTTACGGTCAATGTAACTCCAAAAATATTCAACCAATCGACTTGGCTTTGTGACAAAACGAAGTTTAAAAACAAGTTTAAAAAGCGACATTTACTATTTTTGTGCAATTCCCACCCACCAATTGCATTTTTTCAAAAAAAGAAAAAAGCGAAACACGTCACTTGGCAAACTAATCCTTCTAGCTTCTCAAAAAAAGAACTCGTATCGTTTATGCCAATTCTAAAATAGTTATGCGATTTAAAAACTTTCTTTCGTCCGCCATTGTACATACACTCGACTCTCTCTTGTCCGCACTTTCGCACCCTTTTATCCTCCACGTGTATGTATCTTCACCTCCATTGCACTCTACTCGTGATCGTTGATCGTGTCCGAGTTAGGTATCCATTATTCTTCACAGTACCTCTGCGCGTCTATTCGCTACTTTAAGTTTATCTGGCGCGCACACATCTACCTGGACATTTGGTCAGCCGAATGACAAATTTATCGGTTTTATTTCAACGTTGCACAGTGGTCTGGAGGATATCTACTTTTAGCGGCCAAAATTCTGATCTTTCTGAAACTTGGTGATTTTTTGAAGTCACTGATAACGAATTTGGCACCAAAAATTCAAAATTCAAAATGCAATATGGCGGATTCAATATGGCGCGCACTGTGGTCTGGAAAGCAGTATTTTATAGCCAAAATTAAAAATCATAGCCATACTAGAGAGAAAAAGAGAAAAAAAAGTCAGTTCTAACATTATCCTTGACTTAAAAAAAATAAAATATTAAAAATACACGTTAATCACGCTTAATCATTTTTTTATAAACCTTCTCAAAGTTTAAATTGATATAAATTTACACTATTTGTATATGGACTAAACAATGCCTATAACACTTATAAATAACTGAAATATACTTCCTTACCTATATAATTGTATGATACAAACACGTATTTTGATGTTCTATAATGAATAATCAAAACAATTAATTTCACATAAAATTTCATGATTTTGTCTTCATAATATTATATCTAATCAAAGAATCAACTGAAAAGGGTAAGATACGCGGATTTAGAAGCTCTGGAGAGTTGATAATTCATACAAAAAAAATGACAACGTAAGATTGAAGTTGGAAAAATGAATTTTGGCCACCCTCCAGACCACTGTGCGTTGGTTCTATAGTTGCTCCCTATTTACTACGTAGCTTTTCCCGTAGTTTTCCGTGGGCGAATCTTTATCGACGATTCACGTATGCATGCATGTATGTATACGTAGGTAGCTACGTACGCTTGAACGAGATGGATGGCGCGTTCGCGAGCTTCTTCGTAGATGGCTGCTTTTCTAACTGTCCAGACGCGGAGACGTTTCCGCCAACGTGACTGAGGTGGGAGGAGGAATAAATTTCAAGTAACGACGTTGTTGCAGTTGTTCCGGTCATTGCAGCAAGTTTCTTCGCTTTCTCCGGCGATCAGGATCGTAACGCGAACATCTCGAAAACAGCTTGGCGGGGGTGCGGCTCGTACGAACCTTCTCACCTTCTCACGTTCGCGCACGGATATCGAGCTGGCGGCAAACGGACTCTTAATCAGATTAAGCCTATCGATTTTTCCCTCTCTCTATTTCGAAACCGTCCGACGATTCTCCTCACGACTTTCTACACTCATTGTTCTCTCCGCGTCTCCTGCTCGACGGGGCTGCGCCCCTATAAGAACTCAACCGAGCGGGGAAGCGAGCGTCGCGTCGCGTCGCGTCGCCGATCTCTTCTTCCCTTAATTTCCGTTAACCAGCGATTTATGCACTGGGTCGTTTGTAACGGCAACGGTAACGGTAGCTCAGCGGTAATCGCTTCGACGCGATTCAATTAACGGGTGGCTCGCCTATGCCTCTCTAGCGCCAGGAAACAAAGGGTGCCGCGCGATTGGTCGTCGTTGAATCCTCCACTATTGGACGGTATCCAAGGCGAGAATGCTTTATTCGCAAAGAATTCTAGTAGAATCAGCCAATGCACGATTTGTCTGGAGTAACGACGAAAGTATGGAATATAAGTTCAACTTTTAAGCTTGCCATCTGACATATCGAGGCGGAGAAGCCTCACCCTCACCAATTAAGAATGATCATTTGGGATAAAACAATGAGTGCAGCCCAAAAGCAACATCTAATTTGTCGGAACCATTTGATTTCTCCGTTTCTGACTGCGACGGTGGTTTGTTATCCCGCTTGTTCCCTCTCATTGCATTTCTTTTCGCCACGCTTTACGGCACGCTACTTCTCCGAGTACTCTCGAGACTCTACCGCTAACAAAGTGTTCTTCGCCCACATTCGCTCCCTTCCACCCCTTCCCTGTGTTTTCTCTCTCTCCCTCGTGCTTCCTTTTCTGTTGACCGGTTTTATTCTCGGAACTTTGACATGCGGAAGTTTCGCGACGGTTTCCATTTGTCTCGCGCTGGCTAGCGAGCGGGCTTTCGTTGCACCCCCATACTCCATACTTGCGGGAGACTCTGCTGTCAACGATTTATAAATGCAACTTTCGAATTCGTCCCGATTGGAAAATGCGGCTTGCAGAGCGCAGATGTCGTAGAATTGTCGCGAGACTAGAATTGTTTTTTTTCTGCTTCGAAGGATCAGAAGACTGTGTGCGTTCGTGGTCGCTGTTGCGTTGCTCCGCGCCGAGCTCCAGACGTACACTCGCCAACGTTGGGTTTATTCGTATCCCCGGAGACACGGCTAATGCTCGACTAATTGCCAGAATGCAAATAAATATTCCCGGAACGGTCGTGATCCAGATACCTCCGGGGGGTACATCTATGAGGATATACGGCGTTCGGACATGCATCGCTACTTCAATGCACGGCTTTGGTGGCAACGAGGCTAGTGTTGGCATTTCCGCTCCCTTCTCGCTTTTATCCCGACGCGGCGAGTCTGCCCTTTCTGCGTTTCTCCTCGCGCTCCTACCAACTTCAGAGAGAAGATCTGTTCTGCAACGGTGAAATGCCAAGGGCTGTTTTCTTTGGGGGGTGAGAAGCGGGATGGAACGTCTCGCAAGGACTCGCGGTGTCGGAGGTATCGGGAGTCGAGAATCGGTGTAAAAGTAGGAGGAGAGAGAGAGAGAGAGGAAAAGGAAAGGGAACGACACGGGGCTGTGCGTCGTGTGATCAACGCTCTGACGGTCGCCGCGGTTCCTTAATCCCTTGTGCGCTGTGACGGTCGCATTCACTCGCCGAGTAAATCGCGCGACTGTCAATAGCAGAATAATTGAAAGAACCGCTCTTAATTAGTATCCGGCCGGGAGTCTTGCGCTCGACTGGCGTCGTTCGGGTTTATTTCGACCGGCGCGACGCGACGAAAAGGGACCTCGAAGCCGGGGGAATGTTAACGCTGCGCGAGCGCTTTTCACTGTTGGAACAGATACAGAGATCTGGTGAAAGGAGACAGAGCGGGAGGGAGAGGAGAGCGGAAAAGCGGAAAGAACAGAGACGGAAAGGCTGGTATTTCGTAGTTGGCGCGAGGTGCGCACGACGAACGTGCCGAGAATTCGAGACGTTCGACTCGCGGTTACCCGCGCTCAACTTCCTTCTCTCCAACGAGTCCTTCCATCTCCGTTTGCCGTTTCCCGCCCTGTCTCCGCGCTGTCTCCGCTCTGTCAACTCTCTCCTTAATCGCGTTAATGAAGCTCCGCCACGGTTGGATACCACGTTCGGACCGTCGCGATTTTTTTTTCCCGCTAAAAGAATACACGTGTCTCCGTTTCTCTGTGCTTGTCTGAATAGATTCAAAGGAGGCGAATACGCTGTGATCGAACATGTAGATATTTTTACGGATGTATCGGACGTAAAATATTAGACAAAAGTAGGGTAAACCAACCAATAATTGAACGCATACCAGAGAATGACTATTAGGTAAAGAAATGTCAATTATAAAATTAAAAATATTATATGTTTATGAATGGAGTGTAGTTGCACTTTTAATATCCCATATTTTTAGTTACATGTATTAAGTGAACATTAATCAGTACAATTCTTATTAAAAGTATGCGGTCATTTATTGGGCTTCTACACATTTTGCATTTTACAATCGTTTTTTTAAAAATCACGATTAGAATTAGTAATTATTTCTTTAGAAATTTCAAGCAAAAAATTTAAATGCAATTTCAACAGTTGTTTTGTTGTTATACATAAATGTATTTAAGTATTAATCTCAAAAGTCCATAAATTCAACAATTCGGTCATTCAGTGGTTGGTTTACCCTATATGAAATTTGAAATACTTGAATATCTACGTTTTATACATAGTAAATCTAGATGTAAGGAACTCGAACGACAAAAAATTTAAATGCAATTTCAACAGTTGTTTTGTTGTTATACATAAATGTATTTAAGTATTAATCTCAAAAGTCCATAAATTCAACAATTCGGTCATTCAGTGGTTGGTTTACCCTATATGAAATTTGAAATACTTGAATATCTACGTTTTATACATAGTAAATCTAGATGTAAGGAACTCGAACGACAGTTGGAAGCCTATTTTTACTCCTAGAAAGGTATATTTCACTTTACAAATGCTTTTTCAAGCATTATTTGCTAAACTTTTGCCAGCGAAAATGCCCTGAATTCATAATTCTCTGAAATTATAATTTATTTCTTTAAAACGGTGTAGTGAGGGCAATTGAAACTCGCCAGATATTTTCATCTATCCATATACTACATGTAAAACTAGAAAATAAAAAATATGTAAAAAAAATTTATGTTAAACGATTTTATTAAAAATGTACTAGAAACTAAAAAATAATTCTTTTCTTGTACTGCAATTTCAATGGTGTTTTTCCACTTTAAATAAAATCGTGGAGCAGGGTATCTCACAGCAAATTCATTTCGACGCTTGATGGTGTATTAAATTGATTCATATTCTGTTATGAAAAATTCTGCTCCACGATTTTCTTTAAAGTGAAAAAACACCATCAAAATTGCAGTGTCAGAAAAGAATCATTTTTTAGTTTTTAGTGCATTTTCAATAAAATCGTTTAACATAAATTTTTTGTTTATATATTTTTTATTCTCTAGTTTTCAGTGTTTATGGACTTACATTTGGCAGCTCTCACTTCTTTAGAAATATCTGTTACTTAATTTCAAATCGCGATGCGACTAGCGACCCCAATACAGCGGCTTTTTGTCGTTTTCGTAAAATACGCGAGAGGCTAATTTCAAGCCGTTTGTGGTTATGGGTTATATTTATTGATGACTGGGTAATTTTTTCACCCGCTCGGAGTTAATTTTTTTTAAAAATATTGTATTGTCATCCAAACTACACACGTCTGCAAAGTTTCAAGACAATTGGATAGTTGGAAATGGGTTAAATTTGATTTCCCAGATTTGAACGATACAAACAAATAGAGGATCAAAGCTGCATAAAATCATTTAAAAAAAATCGAAAACATTGGTACCATTTCTTCACCATTTTTTCAGCTGTTTTATCCGTCAAGATCGTTTCTTTCCATAAGAGCACGTATAAAATCAGTGAAAATTAAAATCGTTATAACTCATCAACAGTTTAGTGAATCCGTTTAAAATTTTGTGAGCTCATCAGGAACATTAAAAAGAACAATCTCACAAATCTCCATCAACTTGGGGTACCATTTAGAAGATGAATCCGATACATCCATAATCGTTTAGCCATAGGTTCGATCTCTGGCATAGAATCGTTAAACACGTGAACGCTACGTTAAGGATATGTACATACATACATACCTCGTTAAGTGTTGTACGCGATCGAGTTTGCCGCGAGGGTGAGCGCTTCCCCATAGGTAGACCATCGCGAAAGCACGGGCCAAAGATCCACATTCCACGTTGGAAAACATGTAGGTAGGTACTGCATCCGCCTCGCTTCGACTCGCCTAACGATCTTCGACAGCCACGTTACCCGTTTCGACGTCTTTTAAAAGCCGTTCGTTCGCCAAATTGTGCTCGTTCATGGTAATAGCAGTTGGAGGAACGAGCCGAGCGTACATAACCGAATACTCGATAGTCCGTTAATTGCTGCTCTCCCTCTGTCTTCTCTTCTTTCGTTCCACTGAAAAGGCTTCCCGTAAATGTTTAAGAACCGATATGTGGATACGCGTATATCGCGTGTCAAGCGTTATGCAGCGAGAAGCCGCGCAAACCCCGTCATCCTATCCGTGTCTGAGTAATCGCCAAACTTTCAAGCCCAATTAATTGTCGGCTACGTAGGTGTTGGTTCGCTTATTATTAGTGCGGTATAAACGAGAGGTCATCGGTTTATTCGCGCTGTTCTTGAATCGATAGACTCCAGGGAATAGTGGCGGCGATGGAGATTGAGATGACGGCAGTGGCGACCGCGTTCGCGTTCGCATCCGCATCCGCATCCGCGTCAGCGTCCACCCGTTTCGAGCCGAACTGTGCCGAGCCCAGCCCAGTTCAGCCCAACCCAGCCCGAACAAGTCGTAATTAAGACTGTGCCGGTCCTCCATCGACTGTTATCGATTAATGCTATTCCAAGTGGGACATCGGATAATAATCGATAGGTATTTTCGTTGGGATTTCGCGGTAGGCAGGTATGTTTGTAATTGCGACCTTTCGCATCTGCACGTAGGTAGATATGCGCTCGTGTCGGAACTCGTAATTCAAGGTGCTTAGAATTCGCGGCTCTGTTTTCGGCTAATTCGAGGTCGTTCTTTACGTCATTCGTCGCGTATAGCTACGTGTTAGCGAGCATCGCGTGCTTCGCACAGCCTTCAACGTGCAACGTGCAAGGTGGAAGGAAAGAAGAATAGAACTGTGCGATTCGACCTGCTTGCAATTTGCAATACGCTTCGATAAATACGATACCTTCTATCCGCTCGCGTTTCTCGTCTTCCGATAGATTTTCAGAATATGCGTTGCAGCGCGATATGTACGATGTCGCCTGTAAATTAGTCGAGTCTCGGCGTTTGCTAGACTTCTCTTCGAATCGGCAAGGGAGAGAGAGAAGCGAGTTCTTTGTAAGCACGGGTTACCTACTTGGAAATTTTTTGGGGGAAAATATTGGATGGGTGTAGAGGATCGAACCGATGTAGTGACTTTTAGATAACAAAATACTTGAAAAAATGGACAGACTGAATTAAAATTGAGATAATACAGTATAATGGAAAAAACACAAAAACCAAGAAAAATTGAATTTTAGTGTTTTTACACAATTTTCTCTAGCTTCGGTATTTATCCATAGATTTTCTTCAGTGGCACCTTGTTTTCTTCGTAAAAGTGCAGACTCAACGTAAGAAATGAGAAACTGGGCCCATTGTTGCGAATTCGATTTTTCCCAGATAACTAAATGAATTGTCGATCTCAATTTCGGTCGAAAAATCATGACTTTTTTCACATATTTCTATCAATTTAACACGAACTACTGAACCGATTTCAAAATATTATTAGGCAGATTTGTTGGTGATTCAATTGTCTTTAATTTGACATCATTTTCGACCAAATCGGTCATTCACAGTGTGAGATATTCGCAGTTAAGTGGAACCACCTTTTTGATAAACAGGTAAAATGTACACCTGTCGATATCTCGAAAACGTATCCATAGAAATTTTTTAGGACCTTATTTTCGGAATCAGCGGACCATTTTACAAAATAAAAAAAAGGTGGTATCCACTGCACAATTTTTTTTATTTTGTAAACTAATCTGGTAAAATATCTTTCTTATGTGTATAATATCTATTTTTGTTATATTTTATCTGTGATAGTTATACCTAAAACATATATTTATAGTTTTTCACACAAATGAATACTTTTTAAATCATAAAAAGAAAGATTTTGTACGTTTACATGGTCTTCAAGTGGGTGTCCCGTTTTACCCTACCACTTGAGCGAGGCAAATATTTCAATACCACCGGTAAATCTCATTCTCCTCTGTTACCAAATATTTTTCTTACCAAAGTCTCTGATTCTCTTATAGTCTAAGCTCCACTCGAGACTCCTATCGAAGTCCCGTGTCATATTTTCCTCCCGATTTTATGTTATCACCCTCGAAACTTAAGCGTTCCATTTTACCCTACTCTCCCAACAACCTACTGCGTGTCTGCACAATGTTCACCCCGACCGCCCCGACGCGACGCGCGACGCACAGAAACCAGGAACCCCGTTCCTCCTGACGACAGATCGATTTGGAACCGCGTTGCATCGAGATGGACCTTGAGATTGCGGTTTATTTTATGCCAAGGCTGCGGGGCACGATCCTGCAGGGACATTGCGCGAAGTCACGAATGGCGTAATTGAAAATCAATATTTGCGCTCGCTTTGTCCCGCGTCTGTATGCACCGAATACGCCTCGCGAATGCTCCTTTACGCGATCGAGATCTTCCATGCGTGCTCCACATCGTCCTTTCGTTACAGAAACGGTCGCGGTACCGAAACGAGTCGCGTTGGTTGTTTCGCGCACAACTCACAAGTCCAAGCACAGTCGACGTTGAAGTGTTAAAAAGATTGTGGTCCGACAAGGTGCGGGCCACGGAGGACAGGGAGACACACGAGAACTTATCGAGAACAAGGCGGGCAGAAATGAAGAGGCGAAACATTACTCGACTTGGTCGATGCAATCTCTGCTCTTTGTCGCCATCGATTCGAAAGAGAAATCAAGTGTTGCTCTTTTCGTTTTACCAGGGATACTCGACAGTAGAGGCGAGTTTGCTTCGTTCTAACTTCGGATGCGTATCTTCTCGTTCACTTGGAAGCTGCGCAACGATCTCGCACGCCCAGCACCAACTGCATACTTCGTAGGCTGCGGGTATCTATGTCCCTACCCGCGGGTAATTTTACTCGCGCGGCAAACGGGTACGTTCGATCGATCTATTCGGCATTCCGTGTGCAGCAGGTGCGCCAATAGCATTTTATAATTCAGGGTGCACCGAGAGAGACGTAAGAAATTACCAAGGACGCTGAGGGATGGCCATGGTGCCGCGGGCCTCGCGTGTACCGCGCGATTGAAACTTTTAAGGATATCGATGATTTTCGTCTATCCTGCTGCACCTGAAAAGATTCATAGCAGGCAGACTTGCAGGCAAGCATCCCGATCTTGGTTCGCTCTCTTGGTTTACGAACGGTCGATTTCGGGATAAATGACTGGCAAATAAACGTGCGTGCGCGTGGGCCCTGTGCCTTACTCACTAGGAACACTATTCGCGCAGATTTTTTTATATAGATGGAAAGCATATGTCACCACGGTCACAAAAATGTAAATTAAAGATGCTCCCAAAAGCTGATCTGACCTTGAAAAATCAACAAAGGTGGAACAGGGGAAAGAAGAATAATGAGGGGAAGAGAATGACAACATCATCTGTTGAAATTTAATTATTTCTATTATGTGAAAATACATTGTATTTAATACATTGTATTAAATGAATGATAATAGATTAATGATAGATAACGAAGGTTTTTATCCGATCTAATACTGACCTTTAAAGTAACAAATCACCACGTTAAGTGTCCGGAGTTCTTAAGCTTGTTTAAATTTAATGTACCGCCCAGAGCGCTAAGGAATACATCACTGTTTATGCTGCGTAAACATTCTACCAATTATGGCATGAACAACTGTGTTGATAGACTATGTAGAACCTCTAATTCTGTCGCGCATTCAGTTGATTTTTTCTGCCATTCATTACTCTTTTAAGCGCTCTGCGAAAAAGGCGGTTAATAGTTCCCGCTAATTCCTATTATTCTATTATTCTGTTGCATTTTTATCCTATTCTTTTTGCTTGTACTATATCTTGGCACTACTTCATTTTGGTTTTAGGTGTTCTGCTTTCGAGTGTCTACATTTATGTAATATTTCTTTACTGATCTTTTATATTCTATGCACCAAAGGGTTTTCCCATACATATATATATATATATATATATATATATAAATAACAGTTAGAATCAAATAATGATAATACTATTGAAATCACAACAGTGGGTAATTAACCATTACATTTATGATAATCTTGTCGACAAGAAGGTTTAAAAAAATGATTGAAGCGATAACAGATTCAAGATAAAGATTCTCGATAGCAAGAAGAAGCTGGTGTATTGTTTCAAATTTAAGAATTACTAAACAAGTGACTATTCAAAGCGCCAAATTCTCTCGTCAAAAAAATGTGTCGCAATAAATTAGCCTGTTGTGATTTCAATAGTATTTCTTCTAATTGTTATCTATCATTAATCTATTATCATTCATTTAATACAATGTATTTTCACATAATAGAGATGATTAAATTTCAACAGACGGTGTTGTCATTCTCTTCCCCTCATTTTTCTTCTTCCCCCTGTTCCACCTTCGTCGATTTTTCAAGGTCAGCTCAGCTTTTGGGAGCATCTTTAATTTACATTTTTGTGACCGTGGTGGCATATACTTTCGATCCATATAAAAAAATCTGCACAAAGTGTTCCTAATCAGTGCTCACGCCTTCCAACGACCGACGGGGTGTTGGATAGGAATTCTGTAGCTTGTGGAGAAAACGGCCCCCAGGAGAAAATAATTGAGTGTCCTATGATTGGAGGAGATGGACAAAGCGCGCAGGTGATATCTGAATGCGGAGACGCGAGAGCAGAACAAAGGGAAGCAGAGGGAAGATGCCGTTCACTCCTACACCGGAGAAGTTAATTAAAGGAGCGGCGCTGGACCACCGACGACGGAATATCGATCAACTCGAAATTCAATTTCAAATTTTCAATTTAATTTCGATAGAGGAGAAGAATTTATTAGGCCGCCGCTTTTTACGGTCTCGAGATTCGCGATTATAATAATTTTAATAAAGCTCGAGAGCTTTATTAAAATTAAGGCAAGCGTATATACATACATACCTCATCCGAATCGATCCTGTTGACCAGATGACCGAGCTTTCCTTGGATCCCGAGATGACGGTTCGTTCTCGTTGCTTTCTTCATTCTCAACATTTCGAACGGTTCGACACCAAGGGGACGGACCTTAGAGGGCACAGCTCTCCGTTTACGGGACCTTATCGATTCCCGTTGGTTTTGGACCGTCCAAGGAGCCGCGATTACGCGGGCAACGGTCTTTTCCGACCGCGGTATACCTACGTAACGGTGAAACAAGTGCCGATACATATTCAACGGATGGCCAGCCAGGCTGTCTGGTCTGGTTTGGTACTTTGGTAGGAGCCATTAGCATCGATCGCCTTCCGGGACTCGCGTCGGTCCGCGTCGACCAGTCGTTTATCGTCTCGAGAATTTCCCTGAAACCCGGTTAAGGGGCGCCCCTTGGACGAACCCCGACCCGTATTGTCCCTTAGCACGAACGACCATTAATTCTTTCTCGACCATTGCAAGATGCGGCAAGTTGACGAGCCGACAAGTCGAACCTGATCCTTCTCTTGCTTTTCCTACTTTTCTGTAATCGACCAGCGGAAGCCGATCGGGGAACCGATATCTCGTAACAGGATCGGTATACCGAGCTTGCATATATAACAACGGCCTTTGTCGACTAAACAAAACGAAACGAAACGGAACGAAATTAAATGAAAGGAAAGGAAAGGAACGCCGGGCCGAGTTTCTAGGAGGACCATATCGAAGGATCGGTTGTAACGAAATACGATTTATTTACTAAGTATGCGAAATATATACATTAGGCCATACACACAAGTACGTAATCCTTCCGATTGGGGGTCGGGGTAAAGACGATCGCGTTTTTTTTTATTTCTCCAAAGGTCCGACAACGACTACGACGACAACCACGATTAGCGGGAAGAAGCAGCCAAAGAGATTCCCTCCTCGGCATTGGTATGTATCGGGATATCGGAAGAAGACTGTAGTCGCATCCTAATACTCCACCGGTCGATGTACTATTCTACGGAAAGCGCGATAAGTTTTCGTCTCGACGCGATCTTGGGCCCCTCTAACACTAACAGTGGAAGAGATAGGTGGATATGGATACGGCTGGTATACGCACGTGTCACTGCTATGTACAAAGTATACAGACTCGAAGGCTCTTTGGCGGAATCGGCGAATAGGCGAGAATAGGCAAAATGGGCGAGCCGGTGTGGATTCGGAAAGCGTTCGGTTGGTCGAATCGGTCGCGGGATCACGCGACTGCGAGCTACTAGCCTACTACATATGTATGCATGTATTTATATAGTGGCACGAGAAAGTGGAGCGCGTCGTTTTGGAAGTACATACAAGTACGGGGAGTGAAAGCTTCGAAGCCGTATCGTATATTTAGGGTATTACGTGAGTATCGTTGCGTGCTACGCCAGTGCGATTATAATGCAAGAAACACAGACATGCGGCGATGGAACAGTGAGACGGTTCGCCCGCGGCCCTTGCTACGACCGATTTACCAGAACGAAGAACGCGTCGACGGGTCAGGATCTCCGAAGCGACTCTAAACGATCGCTGACGGAATTGAAACGTTTTACGGAAACATTCGGGGAAACATCGACTAACAGACACCGACTACGTTTCTGTTCAGTTGCAAACAAATATTTACGCTAGACGTCGAATTTTACAAGTTAATCGGCTCAAGGGCTGATAAATCGTACTTTCGAGTCGCGTGCCGTGAAACGGGACGATAATCCGCGTCCACCCAGCACCGCGCGTGTCCGCCTGCTGCCTGCGCCCATCGATCGCGCGCACTTGTATCGCTCTTACTCGTGCTCGCATTGCAACGCGGACGTTGCAATTTCCAAGCGCGAATTCCATTGTGATGTGTTCTCCATGTTCCATGCTCTATGTTCAATGTCCAATGTTCCCATGTTCGGACCAGCTGGAAATCCTGCCATCGATCGAAACGCGCGTCTCACGTTCGCGTTTACCGTTTCCTCGCCCTCGCCCTCGCCCGCTCCCCCGCCCCAGACACGCGCCCACCGCGAACCATAGGCCAACGAAGAGCGAGTCTAGGGTCCGAGTTCGCTCCGATTTCATGGTGTGTCTCGCTAACTAATCGTCTTTCGTACCGAAGCGTCTGCGACGCCTTCCCCTCGCCTCTTTCCGCGGGTTCTCTTCTTCCTGTGCCTGTCCTTCCGGTCCGTTTCACCTCTCATCGCGTCCAGTGTCCAACGGTTCGAGCCAGGCTGGTCGCGCCGCGCGATCGTCACGGAAAGAGTCGAGTCGACAGGCCATGGTTGGCGATGCTTCGCCCTCGGACTGCTTAAACGGCCGGCAGTAGTCGCAGCAGCAACGCGCTCGCCAGCATTAGGCATACGCAGGGCGTCGCGAGACTCGCGTCGCCCTCCACTGAAACATCCAAGAAAATGATAGTTTTTTTTATGACCGTTGTTCTATCGACGCCAAGCATTCTCGAGCAACAATCGCGGTGAGAAGTATAATAAATCGAAGGGTTTTCTCGTTTTGGTAATTTCCTGTTCATGAATGTTGACGGTGAGCAAGCTATATACTCGCACCTAGGCAGTGGCGGATTTAAAAAAAAAGGCCCAGGTAGCAGATGTTCTGAGGGGCCCATTTTATCGGAAAAATGAAGCGGTAGTTTACTAAAAGGGGTAACGGTACAGAAAAGTATAGAAAAAATATAGTGCTTGGATAAAGTCATAAGTATTTTTTAAGACAGGGCCCTAGGGGGGCGTTCTGAGCAGGGGCCTAATTTTCAGAAAAATAAAGCTGTAGTTTACTAAAAACGGGTTCAGTGTAATAATACAGAAAAAAATATGCTTTGGATATAATCATAATTTTTTTTAAGGATGGGGCCCCTTCTGTGCAGGGGCCCAGGTGGCAACTGCTTATCGGCCGCCCTGTTAAATCCGCCACTGCACCTAGGGATTGCAAATTTATCAACTTTTTCAATTACCGGTAATTTGGTAAAATTTTCAATCAAAACCGCTTTACCAATAATTTACCGGTATTGAAAATATAAGAGTAATCATTACAAAAAACTTGTTTTGAATTGTAATCGAGCATTATAAAATATATATGCAAATGAAAGTATTCTGAACATACAATCTAAAATGATAAAACAGAAAATAGATATATTTCTGTAACTAATAGCAATACATAGGATCTTTACCACGAAAATACATCCATTTTTTTGATGACTTGATTCAGATTTTTAGTATTCTTTTAGATCAGAGTTAGTTCCTCACGAGATACTTGGATTTTCGTCTTTATTAGTAATTGAAGTTTTTTTAATTTATCGAATTACCGGTAAAAATTTGACGAAATCCCGGTAAAAATTTGAGGGTATTTCTCGCGATTTACCAGAAAACCGCGAAATTGCAACCCCTACTCGCCTCTTAATTACGAATCGGCACCGCGAAAGTCACCGACTTTTGGCGAGTTGGCGAACAATCGGCGGCATCTTAAGAGAAGCTGGAGGTCGAAAGTCAAAGGTTAGTTGGATAAAAAGTTTCAGCCTACGAGAGTTGACTGGCGGGCTTTCCGGAGCAGCCCGTTGGACGAGGGAACTGGTGGAAGAGGCGCGGCACTCGTGTAAACGCGGAAGACGCGGCGTACCTACGACGGTTCCAAGAACGATTTCGACTAACGAGAAAATCGAGGATCGTTAAGAGCAATTTCGTCGAGACGTTCGGCGTCCTTTCTTCCCCCTTTCTTCTTTCTTTCCTTCACCACCCCCAACCGCTCGCTCCCTTTCCACCGAGATCGCTCGATGGTAGAGTCTCGGAGCTCTCTATCCATCGCATCGGGCGCGTTTGCGCGACTCGTTGTTCTTACTTGGTTGTCGAGGCAGCAAGGTTGCCCGCGAAAGAAACGTCGCGGTCGGCGATCATGGGGGAGCAAAAGGTACGCGAGAGTAAATTATTGTTTTAATTTCGGTGGCTCGCGTCGTCTCGAGGGAGGCTGCTACTCGGGCCGAGTCTGCGGCCGACAAAGGCGATACCTACCCGAGCTGTTCCATGGACAACGCTGATCGTAAAGCATCCTTAATTCGTCGGAGCGCGGGAGCGATGCTTAATTTCCTGCAAAAGTGACTCCTCGCTTTCTCTCGCTCGCTCCGCGTCTCTTACGCTCGGAAATAACGAGGTAATCGTTTCTCGTGCCAGCAGCCTCGCGTTAATTAACGCGTCCGTCGTTTTAACGCTTTTAACCCGTCCTCCACGGTCGGGGCCCCACGTCCTCACACCTCCGTTTCCCCTCTCCCCACCCACCCCCCGTGTCTGAACGGGGAAAGATAGAGAGAGAGAGAGGGAGAGAGCGAGGAATCGATGGATGGAAAACGGGAGAGGGATGAAACGAAGGGTAACGAAATACGCAAAGGCGACAACAGACTTACCGAAAACTTGTGTGGTGCGCGTCTCGACGAGCGGCGCGTCCGAGTTTGAATCCAATTCCACTATCGCCTCGCATCTTCGACAAAATTTATAGAGACGCATTAATCGTGGCGAGTTGGATGGATCGGTGGTGGTGATGGCGGCGGTGGTGGTGGCTGACGGGGAGGTGATTGTCCAGGGCGAAATTACCTGACGTTTATTTTGTCGCCGGCGATGTGATCCGGTTGCAACTGGAGTCGTAAACTGGATATCACCGAGTAGAGTCCGTTCTGCTTGAATTCCGCTTCCGAGTCGGGCTCCACCTAAAACGGACCAGGGACGGAACGTGTTCTCCGAGTTCTATCGAGATCGTAGAAGCGATCGCGGAAGGCGAAGGTGGGTGGTAGGTGTGCAGCGGGGAACGCTCGGTGTAGTTTAACGTTACGCGCTCGCTCAACCGCGGCAAACTTCCGACCGTCTTTCCTGCCCGGAGCGAGCCGAGACGAGTTCCGGATTATCATGACCGCGTATGGAAATTGCCGAGAATATTTCCCGTGTTGAATCGCTGGAGAAAGAAGCCACGCAGCGCCACGGCCACCGAGTGGATGCGACACGAGTCGCTGCAACGCCAACAGAATGGTTAAACGTTTAACGTTCAACTAAACGTGGACGGACCTTTAGAAACAGTTGCGCCACCGAGATTTCTCGACGTATGCTCGACGATTCGGGCTGGAATGCAACTGTTCCTAACCGCGGAATGCGAGTTCTAGTACATCTCGAAAATTCCTTTCGTCCCGTTTCATCTCACGATAGCTCCAATTGCGAACAAGAACGTCTTCTTCTTTAAGCGAGAAAATGGCTTGGACGAGATAAACGAGTCTGGAGATTAAATCATTTTTATACCGTGCTTCTCTGGAACCGAAGAGATCATCGTAGTCCTATTCTTCTACTTTGCTGTCCGCTTCTCGAACCAGAATCTTGCTATTTCTTGAAAGCGTTAAAAGCCAGCGCGATAATCGTGGCGACGATCGATTCGCGAGGGCAGAGGCTAGTGTCGTCGAGGGGTTTCGTTTACTTGCACAACGTCGTGTCGCGTCGTGTAATTGGAGGAGAATACAAGATTAAGCAACCGGTGCTAGGCGCTCGCCCCCGATCATCGTGAAGCAAATTTTTCGATGGCCGCCCACAGTTAACGAGCACCTCAAAGCAATACCTATTACACGCGCAAAGTGTCACACTTTGTAATAAACTGGCGCTACTGCTAATGGACATCGTCGGGGACACTGGCAAGTTTTCCACGTGGCAAGAGGTAGGCGCATGCAAGAGGGAGACATCGAACGGATAAGAGAAAACTTTTCGAGCCGCTCGATTCGCTGCGAACTGCGAAGCCCTAAAACAGCACAGACGTTCACAAGCTAGAACACACGCGCTGCTCTGTGCGAGCGCGCTCTTACTCACTCGCTCGCGCACTAACTGCACCCACTTTGCGGATTATATTTAAATCCATAGAGGGATAATAGATTGGCCGACGATGAAAAAAAGAACGGACTTTGTCGGATGGACAAGCGGGCCTCGCGCCAACACAGCGTGCGTATCTACCAATCATAGCGATTTCGATACTCGCGAACCACATTTTTCCCAGACAAATTGGATTCCTCTCAGTTGTGTGACGCGGATTAGGGTGACCTGTCCAGTGAGTGAACGCTTAAGCTGCGTGTCTCTTAAAATTAGTATTCAAAAGTCATTATTTAATCCTCTGAATGTTATTGCTGTAAGCGAGCTGTTTTATTTATAAAGTCAGACATCCCGGAACACAGTTCTAGCAATGTTTGATAGTTATAACTTTCATTAAAAGTCTGGCAGAAGATTAAATAAAAAATGGGCCAATGACCAGTGAGTGAACATAAATTTCTAGTGAATGAACAGGGGTACCCCTGTGAGTGAACGGGATAATAACAGTGGTTAGGTTTCCAATATATTTAGACGATTTTTTGTGTAAATAATTTTTCATTCTCCAATTGCAATAATATTATTGATTTGATATTTTACTAGTCTTATTTAAGATCATAACTATGCATAGTTGTAATTTGGTTTCTGAGGTGGGTTAATCTAACCTCCACATTGACGGTGAAAGTGTCAAGAGAAAAAAAGACTAAAGTTAGAAACGTCAGCGAAATACGAATGAACGGTCGTTCACTCATTGGTATTCATTGGTATCTCCCATCCAATGCATGAACACCTAAGAAACTCGACAAATTCTTAGAAATCCGTTATTTCATACAGTATGTTTCGTTAAAGGAACATATAACAATCTAATTATAATCTCAAGTTTATCATAGGACCATTAAATGCACCTCAAAATACAAATTGTAGATATCACGTAACAAGCCTTACCTTGAACATATGGGACGCCATGAGGACAACTGTTAAACAAACGGATTTAATACCGTATCGGATATAATTAAACGGAAAAACGCTTTTGCGAGATATCTGTAGGTCTCCAGTCTAAATTTCAGTGTCAGTTTCAACGTGAGGTGAGTGCCATAGGTGTTAATTTTTCGTATTATACGAGCAACGTTCACTCTCTGGGGGGTGTTCACTCACTGCACAGGTCACCCTAAATCAGCAATCCACCGATCTCAACGACCTTCTCCTTTCTCCATTCCCTACTGTTCCTTTCGTGAAATTCACAATGTCTGTGATCAAGAGCGGAGCTAAGTAGACCGCGTGTGTGCGAGATGCACAAGCGGAAAGAACTTTGACGTAGCGACAAACTTTCAGTAGTCGTGGGTGGAGTTACACGTTCTGGGTAGCAGGCTTTTTGATGCCGCTCGTTAATTGGAGCTTTGGTTCATCAAGTATCGTCGTCGTTGCCGGTACCACCAGCCTTCTCCTTCTCCGTCCTAGTATCCTTTTGGATATCGCTATCGCTACCCCTATCCTCATCCTCTCTCTCCCTCTCTTTACTTTAATGATTCTCGGGTACTGCCAGTTATAAACTAAACCACCTAAACTGTGGATTCGCACGCACACTTTTAGATCACCGATCGCGTTTCGCAGCACGGCAGCGGAGGATGATTTCGTTGTAAATTCAAGTTATTTGAAACGTTCAAAGATGTTTGATCCGAGGGATGAACAGAATGGAATATATGACGAGCGGTCAAGGCCGGTTGAGACGAAGAAACGCAAAAGTTTGGCTCACCTCCGCGCTATTGATGAACCACTTGAGTGTCGCGACAGGGTGAGACTTGCCGCTGGTACAATTCAAGCTGAGGACGTCGCCGGTAGCGTAAACTTTCTCCTCGCCGGTTATCGTTGGCCCATCTTGCGGAAGAACTGAAACCACATGGAGAATGTTTACGCGTGATCGCTTCTTTTCTTTCCTAATCCTCTTTCTTCTTCTTCTTGTCCTCGTGGATAGTTCGGCGCACAAACGAGTGCACTTTTTAATAAACGGCTCCTTTTATAACACGCGATCTACACTCACACGAACGGTGATGAACGTCGCCAGGGTTCTCTCGTTAACGACAAACTTTACTGGCCCTAAACGCTTTTGTCGACCCTCGTTCGTCCCTGGCTCGCCTTAAACTGAAGCCACAACGTGCCCCCTGCCCTCTCGCTGGAAAGGATCGCGGCCTCGATAACCGTGAGGGAATTCGAGCTTCGACAGCCCACCCCCGCCGTTCCTAGCATTGTGTCGCCGAATGGAATGCGTGTCATCGCATTCGCGCTCGATTGAACCGCCGATATCCCTACTCTTATGCAAAGCATCTTTGATGTCCCGCGCTCTTGGGTCAAGATTTAATCTTAACTTCTCGCCGGAGGAAAAGTCGCCCGCAGAATCGTTTTCAAGAGTACGATCACGATAAAAGTTTATCCTTTCGATAAGCCTCCGAAGCTGTCGCGACACTCCGCTCAGAATATTCAACGAAGCCATTCGCGAGTGTAACTGGATCGATCCTTTCGAGCAGCACGATCAACCTTTACCACTAACAGATCTACATACCTACCTACCATCCTCCATCTTTTCCTACTTCTTAAGCGTGGCTAGGCCACGTGGAACGCGAGCTGTTGGTTCTCCACCGAGGAATCATATGTACGCGTAAGCCGGAAAACCGTTTAAGGAAAAGATGCGAGAAATCGTAATGCGCGACTTTTAGACTCGTTGCCATTAGCACTGATATTTGCGGAGGAGCGGGGGAATTGACGAAAGCAGGATTCAGTAGTGGGTAAAAGGTAGTTATACAAATGGAAGGAAGGAAGGAAGGAAGGAAGGAAAAGACGGAAGGACAGAAGGAGGATTCGGTAAAGGCACGAACGATGCCCGCGGGTTATTTGCCGCGTAGAAAATTTTCCACGAAGACGGTAAAGGTACGGTAATGGCGGGTACGTGGAGAGTTATCGATCCTGCATGGCTCGGGAAGCGCAACTAGACGAGAGGAGGAGAAATTTCACCGCTTCGGAAGACGCGAAGGACCGATGGTTCGTCGAAACTCGACTGGCGGCTTCTTTCGAAACCGAGCCGACGCGACGCGACGGTTTTACGCATGAAACGAGTGAAAAACCCTTCCGTTTCGTTACTCGTCTCGTTCGCCGTCACCGGCCTCCTCCTACCGTCTACTCCTCCGCTATCACCTGCCCGCCTATCGCGTCCGCGGTTCACCTTTAGGACCCCACAGATATCGCAATATTTATCGCGCGTTTCCACTCGTCTTTATGCTTGGATCCTAAACGATTGGTCGGTCGTCGCTACAAGTTTGCTCGATATGACGATACTGCGCGGCGGGTGCCGTTTGAACGGGCGACGCGGGTACGGAGGAGAGGGTTGGGCCATTTTTGCTTCGTAGCGAGTCGATGCACGTGGATGTTTGAAAGAGAGCTAATGAAACTGCCGATGCGTTCGAATCGACTTTGATCCACCGTCGATTTTGTCATAGGACCAGTTGTAATACCGGGAAATATTTGGTCGCGCAGTCAATCGCGAAGTGGGTGACGTTGAACGTTGAACGGTCGATCTCCTTTGCTCGGCTCGTGAGAAGATCGCCGAAACTTGCCAGCGGTGCCGACGCGACGCCGACATCGGCGATAGCTTTGCTCGAATTACGGTGGTTCGATAGGCGCGATCAAAGGACTATTAATTAGCGATAGGGGAGGAGAGGTAGATCGGTTGTTCGCTCACCTACGACTTCCATGTCGGCTTCGGCACTGACCGAATTGAAGCTGGGTGCTTCCGCGCTCACCTCGCACTTGTACTGGCCGCTAGTGTGTAGACTCGCGTCCTGCAGCACAACTTGCTGGTGGTCGGACTGACGGTGCTGAAACAAAATCCACGTCGTCCGATAAATTCCAAATACTAATTGCCAAGAGGCAGCTGCCTCTGTTCGGGCGACGGATCGCTTTATCTTTCAAAGGGGATCTCGTGGCCAGGCCACGGAAGCCGAGATCGATGCCGGCCTCGTCCGCGCGCGACTTCTCTCCAGCGTCGCCCTCGTAAACCTTTTGCCCTTTCGTTCGTGTTGCACCGCTTGGGAAACGGTTTGCACGAGAGCTAACCGATCGCGAGTAGAACCAGAGGGAAATAGAAAGCATTCGCGTCACTCGCATTGACAAAATGCTCGGCTCCCTTTTGCGGAGACTTTGCGCGTTGATGTTGCTGGGAATTATTCTTCATAGACAGAATATTACGTTATTAGCCTGGTAAGGAGCTTACGGGTTTATATCGATATGTTGCCGCGTCTATGTAGCGCGAGAATTATTTCGAAGGGATTGCTGGTCGAGCGAGCGTGTGCCTGGGCTAAGTAGAAAGGGTACGGCGTTGGTCAGACGTTATACGGGACGGAGAATCGACTGCGTCTATTCGCTGGCCGTTTACCGTTTCGAACTACATATGTAAGTAGTTACTTAGGGCCAGTGGCGGATTTAATAAAAAAAGGCCCAGGTGGCAAACGTTGAGGGGCCCATTTTTTCGGGAAAATGAAGGGGTAGTTTACTAAAAGAGCGTAAATGTACAGAAAAGTATAGAAAAGAAAGTGCTTGGTTAAAATCATAATTTATTTGTGAGGACAGGGCGCTAGGGGGTGGGCCTTCTCAGCTGGGCCCATTTTTTGGGAACCTAAAACGGTAGTTTACTGAAAAAGGCTCAGTGTAACAATACAGAAAAAGAATATAGTTTGGATTAAATCATAATTTTTTTAAGGATGAGGCCCAAGCGGGGCCTTCCGAGCAGGGGCCCAGGTGTCAACTGCTCATCGGCCGCCCTGTTAAATCCGCCACTGCTTAGGGCGAGAGCGGGGATAAAAGTAACATTTTTTACATTTGGCCTAGACTACAATTACCTTTTATAGATAAAAAAAATGACAATTATGCCTTAAGATAGTATGTTTCTTGGTCTACCATTTAAGCCCAGATTCAGCCTTACGTGATAACTAATCAAAGAGTGATGGCAGTTTTCCGCAGTGACTGTCATTGTTATTTTTGTCCTGCAAGGGTAGGATGAAAGTAACATACCATGGGGACGAAAGTAATACTAATTATTTTGGAGAGAATTAAGTAAAAACACTTCTTCAAATGCAAAATATAATTTTTTACTATAAGAAATGATAGAAACATTTAAATATACGAATTTTAAGTAATGATAAAGACATCAATTTTAAGTAACGAAAGGTAGAAAGCATAACCAGCTTCGAACATTTCATTTAGCTGAATGATAGGTATTAAATTTTACCTACTCTGAATTAAAATTATGATACGTAGCGAAGATCACCCATGGTGCAGTATTCGTGGGACTAACCCTTAAAATTTAGACATTGACACTTCTCTCTCGAACAGCTTTGACTGAAAGGGTCAAAACAAACCAGACATAGACAATCATTATCATCTGGAGAATTCCTATCCTGTATGCTATTTTTTTCGCCTAAGTAACATGTTACTTTCGTCTTCATAGTGACGTGTTACTTTTGTCCCCAACTATGTTTTTCAGAATAGAACTGTTATAACATACAAACTATACGAGACTTGTTGAAATCAAATACAGGAACTTATAAAGACATTATCTAAGAACGCTCTAGCAAATACTTGACTTAATATCTATAGTTTAACTATGAATATTAAAAAAAAAATCAGAATAGCAGACACTTACCTCAATGATCTAAATCAGGGTTGTCTAACTGACGACTCACGAGATGCCGGGGGCTCCTCCGCCTTGCGGCCACGCTGACGATCGCAGTAAAATTCGTCCGTCCCTACACAGACATAAATACATTCGATTGCTACGGCCGGCTACGGCCATACGTTTACATATAATTATAATTAATACGACAATACGAACTGATATATCCTTAACAGCGAAGACCAAGAAATGTATTATCGAGTTGCATTGTGTAATTTGCAAGCAGATCCGTTCGTTCATCAATGTTTGGTTCTACATACAGATGCGAAAGTGCGTTTTCCGTTATGACAAAAATAAAAAGTAAATATCGGTCAAGATTAGCGGACCATTCATTATCTTCGCTGTTAAGGATACCCATAACAAAAATTGATGTGGATATACCATCCCTTGTCAATAATATGACGCGGACTCAATGGCGCGTTCACATTCACAGAGCCGAGTAAAAGTAAGTATATATCAATTCGTATTGTCGTATTAATTATAATTATATGTAAACGTATGGCCGTAGCCGGCCGTAGCAATCGAATGTATTTATGTCTGTGTAGGGACGGACGAATTCGACTGCGATCGTCAGCGTGGCCGCAAGGCGGAGGAGCCCCCGGCATCTCGTGAGTCGTCAGTTAGACAACCCTGATCTAAATAACAATATTAGCTTGCTCACAGTATACGATTCGTGTTACTCAGCGTTACTCAGTACAATAAAACAGACACTATACATATGTAGGTAACTATGTAAACCAAACGTTTTAGAAATGTCTGTTAAATGGGAAGAAGGCGTGTTACTTTCGCCGTTACGTTTATCCCCGCTCTCCCCTAAGTAAACAACAGATGTATTAGGCGGATCGCTTTAAACGGAACCGACATGCCTCACACATTCTCCGACTAATTAACATTGTGTAAATTCTGTAAATTATAGAATTTACTGAGTTATTAAGAAACGCGAGAGCGGGAGCAGCAGCTTTCCACGGAAATTCAGTATCCGATCGGTCTCGAATCATTCCGCAGCTTTGTCCCTCGAACTTCGTCAGGGAAAAGAGGAAATCACAGAGAAAGAGAAGACCCGCAGTAGATGGAATCGCAATGTGATAATCCATTTACCTCGCCGCACAGGTCTTTTCACTTTTGCCGACTCGCGTCACGAATATTTCGCTCCCTTTCCTCTAATTTCCCTCATGCTTTTGAGACATGCTTCCCTAGTTTTGAATTTCTTTGAAGGAAGCTAAGTGGATCGAAGGATCCACTAATTTTCGCGCACGGCCAATTATCCAGATAACGTTAAGCTAGCGTTCTTCTAAAGTCTAAAGCAACGGAATTTCCAGGATAGCCGCACATCGTTCAGTTGCGAGTTCTTTCCTGATCCGCGAAAATGTTGACGTTTATTTCAACGCGACCAAGGTACGTCGGGCGCAAAGTTGTTCGATCGACAAATCGATTTACGTTCTGCGAGCAGACTTTACGGAGAAATAAGGGAACGGAGCGAAGCGCGAAGGGAGCTGGAAACGTTCGCCTGAAATCGCATTATCCTCGAGGTTATTTCGTCCTGCCTTCACCTTTCGGAGGTGAGCCGGAGCAAGTCGGACCAATCTGATTGTACGAGTACCTACGTTGCTCGCACAACCACCGCAACAGAGATGACGCGACACGACGGAGGAACTGCGCGTTAGGTTGTCGGGCGCGTCACGACGAAACGTGACTCGTTACCAGTCAACTAATTGTAAGGGAATGAGAATGGTAATCGAGGCAGATTGTCGTGGCTTCTTACCGATAATGGCTAGGAGTTGGAAGACGTAAGAGGTGAAAGCTTGGCGAAAGAATTCAGTTGCGAAGCCCGCGAACGGATGTAAAATTTTTAGACAGCGAAATTAAGCGGCGTTAGGTAAGAGAGCAATGGGGCGAACAAGGGGGAAAATTAAAAGTCCCGGACCGGGGGTAGAAATATACGAGTGCGCCCGCTAAATCCACTTAATTCCTGCTACTCCAATAAGTGTCACGGACCGGAGCGTATCCGAGCCTGGGGGTGAAAAGACACGCTCGCTTTTGTCCACGGAGAAATTTCTTTGTCGATATCGGAGAGCCATTGGACCGAGCCAGATTAATAGCGTGCTCTGCTCTTCGCGATCTCGAGAGCGGGGCAAAGGGATGAGCCGATTCGACTCACGTAATGCTCGTTACGCGTCGGCCGATATTAACGAGCGTCGAGGAAAACGGAACTTTCGTGCCTTCCAAAACGTGAATCGGAAACGGACGTACCGTACCGAGAATAGTCGAGTCCCGCGATCGGCGCCCACGCCATCTTTACCTTTACCTTTACCACTCCAATTCCCATTCCCTTTCTCTTTAGCCTTTCTCTTGGCCGGATCTGGGAACGGGCCCGCGATCCGAGAAATCGATCGTTTCACCGGTCAACATTGGCCGTCTCGCTTCTCTCGATTTACCCGCGCAGTGACTGTTCTCCCCGAGACTTTTGTCTAGCCAGACACGACCAGCTCGCATCGTGTCCTCTCGATTCGTCAAACATTTATACGGGACGATAAAAGCGACCTCGTTTCAGTCGCAAGGGGACACCAGACGCGGCGTGGCACCCAACACGTATCGTATATCGATACGTATCGCCAACTTTATGCTCTTCTTCCAGCCTCTTCTCTCTCCGCCTCGAAATAGTTTTATTGTTAGAGCGACGTCGGGCGAAATTTCGACATGAAACTGAAATGAAAAGAAACTGCCACGCGAAGAGTCGAGTATATTCGTCGCGATCCCGTTTAATCGCGTGCGTGAGGACGAATACGATTCGTAAAATATAGGAAAAGGGAGACGAGGAAAGCAGTCGAGATTCGCGCGAAACGCGGCAATGCGGGGGATCAGATACCGAAGTCGGGACGAGGCAGCGGCGTGACGTTGCGGGACACAAGAGGGCTTTCGACGACTCACGTCAACTTTAACGCCCTCGACGCCATAGCTGTGCTTCTTGGGCTCCCCTCTAGGCACGTATCTGTAGAATTCCTCGTGATCCTTGTACCACGACATGGAGTAAAGCTTGTCCTCTCCTAGATCGTATCTGAAACAAGAGAAGAAACGATGCCCGGCTTATTACACCTGCGAATACGCGTACATGTTTAAACGGCTGGGTCGCGTATGTGTCGCTGGTAGAGATACCGTCGTGCCGTGTCGCGCTGGCGGGCGTCTCTGGTCCATTCATCGAGTTTCTTCCAGACTATTTCGCGTTAAGAAATCTTACGCATCGCTTCTCGTTTGTTTTGCGCGATAAGCATTGGTAATATGCAGGGTATGTATGTAGGCGAGAGTTGCCAATATCGTACTGGTCACCTAAATCATACCTCATCAATTATAATCTCAGTAATTAATGGATGTAAACGACATCTGACAATAAAAACATCAAGTAAATGCGAAATAAGAAATAGAAACAAAACCTTTTGAGCTTACACCCTATTTTGTGCGTGCTATAAGCATTTAAAAAAAGCAGGTATGATTGATGTAACTTTTTACCAGTTTATTTTAGCTGATAATAATCAAACAATGCAATTTTTTTTCTGTATTTTTGTATTTTTCTAAAAGCGGGTTTAATGTAGAATATTTTACATTGATTTTAAGTACATATTACATTCATTATAAAGTTTAAATTGATATTTATAAACAAATCGATCATGTTTCCTAAATCGTACCACTACAATCGTACCAGTAGGATTTGACAACTCGTATGTTATATAGGTTATCATTACTTTATGTTGAATATTTTCTTCTATATTTGTTATTGATACTATTTTTAGTGGAGGTACGATTTAGGAGAACGAGGGGTACGATTTAGTAGCCCGGTTGCCAAAATCGTACCTTTTACAGTATTGCGACAAAAAGAGTAATAACAAATTAATTTGTTCTGAACAAAATGTAAAGCATATAATAATAGGTGCTTAAAAGATCAAGCTACAATATCCAATAGTCATTTGCGTTCAAATTAGTACCAAATATGAAATATAACATAAAATGTCTTAAGTAGTACGATATAGGCAACCCTCCCCTATATGTTTCGTAATCACGCGTACTAGTTGCAGACCGATCGTTTCAACGAATATATGGCGCGAATAATGCAAACTGTTACCCATGACCCGCAATGTATTCGCAGCAGCGCGCGTTCCACGTATTCTTCGCATTGAATATCGGAGATTTTTCCGTTTTTTTCCGTTTTCCCGGATATCCCACGGTTCGATTCAGTGCGGTCCCGTTTTCACCAATCTACAGCCCAGAGACAGAACGGAAACACGAACGATTCAGCTAATCCGACGACGTTTCGGCACTCTTTCGGCTGTGTTTCACTGGAAAGAACGGGGATAAAAAAGGGTGGAAAGCTCGAGTAGGATAGAGGAGACAGAGGTGTACCACTGGGGATAGTGAGAGGGGTGAGCTCGTTCGTAGGTATGAGCTTTAACGTGATTGCTAGGATGCCCAACACGAAGGAGCGGGATGGCCTGTCGCGTGACGAGCCTCCAACGGGGGAAACTACAATTACGGTAATTGATCAACATCCGCGATCGAACCGTACCGATGCGGAGCGTCGAGTCGAGATGCACCAGGCCGCGCCGAGCCGAGCCGCGCCGGCGAGTTCCATCAATTTGCTAATCAAGTCCTTTCTCCGGTTATCGGTCCTGAGAGAGGGAACGAAAAAGCCCCCGAAGATTCGCCCTCCCTCTCTCTCTCTCTCCTTCTCCCCTCCTCTTTCGCCGAAAGCCGGAAATCTTAGGTTATCCGATAATCCGGATTCCATAAAGGAAAGAGGAACGGTAGGGTATTTGCCCGGGGGTGAATTTGCCGAAGCAAGAGCGGGCTCGATTCAGCATTCTCTTGGACCTGCTGTAACACGGCAGTTTCCGGTGGCGCGGCGTAACGAAATCGGATCGAATTCCGGCCCTGCTAATCGTCGATTACTAACTCGATTAGCTCCCCGATCGAATCGTTTCGATGAAATCGTCGAGCGCAACAGGCCATTTCGCTTTGCGAGGTCGCGAACGGGGTCGCGTTTCGCGGCTCGAGTAATCCGCGGGACAATTAATATTCGCGAAGTAATTAAACGAGCACGGTTACATTCGCATTCGCCGAGGATGGTCGAGAGTCGTGGAATCGCGATGCGACGAGCTTTTCGGAACCCCTCGTGTCGTCTCTCTCTCTCTCTCTCTCTCTCTCTCTCTGCCATTCCACCAACGCACCCTTTCCCGCCCCCGTCCTGCTACGTACGCTCGTATACACTGCAACGATCTCGTTAATGCGCGCCACCGACACTCGGCTCTCGGAAAATCCATTGGTTGATCCGACTGAGCAATTCGCGCGAGAATTGTCGCCGAATTTCATCTTCTTTCTCCCGTCGAACGTGTCAAACTACAAGCGCGTTTTCCGGCAATTAAACCTTGTCCTTGACGGGGATAGGACGATCGATTCGTTTCGATGAAACATCCCTCTACAGTCGATGTAATCGTCTTTCGGAATCTTCGGTGGTTCTGGTCCACACCTATCTCCCATTTTTTTTTTTAAGCCATTGTTTATTAAAGGACTTTAGTACATTCAATATAGTATATATGGAACTAAAAACAAGTATAAGAAAAGTTACCAAACAGTCAGTGACGAGGGAAACTAATTGTTCCAAGAAATGAAAACTCTTAGTTTCACAATCGAAGATTATCTAATCTTCAGTATCGTACAATTTGGCGTCTTTCGGAATCTTCGGTGGTTCTGGTCCACACCTATCTCCCATTTTTTTTTTAAGCCATTGTTTATTAAATGACTTTAGTACATTCAATATAGTATATATGGAACTCAAAACAAGTATAAAAAAAGTTACCAAACAGTCAGTGATGAGGGAAACTAATTGTTCCAAGAAATGAAAACTCTTAGTTTCACAATCGAAGATTATCTAATCTTCAGTATCGTACAATTTGGCGTCTTTCGGAATCTTCGGTGGTTCTGGTCCACACCTATCTCCCATTTTTTTTTTTAAGCCATTGTTTATTAAAGGACTTTAGTACATTCAATATAGTATATATGGAACTAAAACCAAGTATAAGAAAAGTTACCAAACAGTCAGTGACGAGGGAAACTAATTGTTCCAAGAAATGAAAACTCTTAGTTTCACAATCGAAGATTATCTAATCTTCGGTGTCGTAGAATTTGGCGTTAACTTAAGGTCTAATGTAGATTGCACAATCAGTGTCACCTAAACGACACTCATCTCCCATTGCCCCATCTTATCGGGCGCGATACAGAGCCCGGGTTGGTCTGTCAATCGAAAAATTCCACGTGTTCTAATTGGACAGTGAATGAGTAGCTGCTCGGTTGCTTATTGTATGCATGTAGTAGGAGGATCATTGCACGGGGAGGCATGTTCCTGTCGTCGCATCGTAGTATCGTCGCATCGTTGCATCGACGTGCCCAGGGGGAACATCGTTGGGGGTGTTGGCTCGGTGGCATCGGTGCCGACACTGCCACCGTTGCCGTCGCCGTAGCTCCCTAGTTGCCGGCTGCAGCTACTGGAAAAGGGATTGCCGCATTCGAGCGTAGGTGCACAATTTGGAGGGCTGCGTCGTGGGATTGATTTGCATCCTCCGGCTCATTTGCCGGGTCGTGTCCTACGGGAACTCCCGCCTCGCCGCGCGGCGTCACGCTTTCCACTACCTCTCCTTTCCACCCGACCCCCTCGCCTTTCCATTTTCTTTCCCCTTTGCGACAGCTTTTCCCGCTTTTCCTCCCATAGACCCTTGCAATTTTCTCTCCCGTCGCGCCTCGTCGTCCTCTAGTAGTTACCCGCGTCTCTCGTTCGCTTACCCTTCGCCCCTCCACCCTCCCAAGATTCCACGTTGGAGACGGCAAAGCGAAAATCTTTTGTTTCGGCTCGCGGAGTACGCTTGCACGCGGCCGTACGTCGACTTCGACTTGTACGTGTCACAATGCTCTCTTCCTTTCGATGTACCTATGTACATACCTATTTAGGGTGCACACATCGAGGTCCGATTCGAGGACGAAAACCGTTGTTTGGCGCAAGTATTGCGCGCTAGTCGGATTTCTGACTCGCGAGATAATGACAACGGAAAGGCACCTTATCTCTGCTCCTGTTCCTTTGTTCCTGACGCAGGCCGACTCGTATTTCAATTACGTATTGGGCGCAAGTTCCTCCTTCAATGCGGATAGAACTAATTCTTTGCCTTATTCGCACGTAATGTGCCTTTTCTCAGACAATTGACATTGATTACATTGATACGAGTGAAGATTCGCGAGCTGGAAAAGGGAAATATGAAGAAGATGAAGAGGATGAGGAGGTTGGAGATGAAGAGGAAGATGATGAAACAGAGCCCGGAATTTGTAACGAAAGACTTGACTGTGGGCGGGAAAGTTGGACGAGGAAGTAGGAGTAGGTACGCCTATTTAGTTGCGGTACTATCGGAAACAAACGTCGCTTTGACGCTGCTCCTCCGGACTTTGCTTTCAAGTCGAAGAGATCCCGTTGAACGAGGACCGCGCGTTTCTCGCGCACGAAAGAATCCGGTCGATTGATGTCTGCGCTGTAAAATTGTCTGGAATTTCTATGGGAGAAGTTGGAAGAGCGGCGAGGGACACGCCAAACGTCCAACGGAACGTCGTGCAAAATGTTGGCTGAGATGGGGCGAAACAGGAGGGAAAGGAACTCGACTCGGGGAAGGAGAGTAGAGGAAGACTAGGCGTCGCGACGCGAACCAACTTGCCGGATAAACCAACGAGCCAGAGCTAGCTCGCCGAGTAAGGTAAACTAATTTGCAATTTATATCTACGCGTCAGGGAACGATCTCGCCTCTTTGGTATCAGGTGCCGCTGTCCTAATGCTCAACTGGCACCTAATATCAAAGAACACCCTCGTTTAAGTCTCTCCTTCCTCCCCCGTCGAAGGAACCAACGCGTCGGGTCCCGTTGCTATCACGAAACAAACCAGTTCGTCTGCTCGAACAACGTTCCGATTTCTTTCGTCTCCAATTTTCTTTCTCTACGGAGAACGAAGGACTAGATCCGCTGCGAGGGAGCCATCACACTCGCGTCATCTCCGAGTTTACTGGTAGAAATTTAAAGTTTCGCGAACGCATGGCTGCTTTTCCAAACGAAACGGCAACTCGGCTTCGAATCTCGTTAATTGCTTAACGCGTCGTCTCGCTCCATCTCCGGTCCGTTTTATTTAACGCTTCAACGCTTCAGCGCGTCAACGCTTTCAACGACCCGTGCGATCTCGCGAGGATTGCGTGTCGCGAACTCGGCGAACTTTGCCTTCGAGAGAGTGGAATAGGTACTACCTATACGTAGCTCGGACGAACAAGAGAGACAATTGCCAGTGGAGATGGCTTATTTTCGAACGCGAATGATTGGACGTCTCGCAATCGCAGAACCACGAGTCAGAGGTAAGAAAGGCGAGACGAATAAAAGGGAAAGTATGCGACGGGATTGTCCTACTCCTACTGTTGGGGGTGAACGGAAGCAAGATGACGTTGAGGGTGAAAGAAGGTGGGTGGTAAACGATAAACGCAGGAGACGAGACTCTGATCGAAGGGCGCAGACGTTGGCCTTCGCGGGACTCTTCTTTTCATGCTGCACGCTGCACCTCTAGATGTAGGTAGCCACTAGTGATCCTCTAGGTAGTGATAAGTCTCTTGGTAAATGTGTCCCCGTTTTCTATTGGTCGACGATATTAATGACCGAAACCAGAAGTAGAGAGAGCAAGTAAATAAGTAGAAAAAGAAAGTTTATCTGCGTAATTTTTCCTAGGGTAAAACTATACAATACGCCTCATTTGACAAAACGCCCCACCATTATTTTACGCTCATAAACCAGGATGCATCAACGCAATCATCAGATTCGAACTTGCGTCAGTCGGCCACAACTGCCGCAATAAAAATACCAGCAAATATTACGGCTTTTAAAAAAATATACAAGAATTTATATTTTCGGCCTTCAGACAAACTAACCTCTTTAAATCGTTATTGCCCGAACCTTTTTTCACTACGTTGTTGCTAAATTAAAGCCGAAACGTTTCGTACTCCAGAATTTTCAATATGCCCCAGCAAAGAATTTATAATATGCCCCACCTCAAAATCATATTTTTCATGACGTATTTTCATAACGTATTTCTTTTCTTTTTTCTGGATAACAGAAACGTCACATAAATATACATACACATATAAGGACTACATTACGCGCTATCTTCACTATGCAATCTAATCCAAATTTTGACAACTTACAGTCAGGTTATAATCTGACGAGTATTAAATAAGGTAAGTTGTCAAAATTTGAGATGCCACGTGTTTTTACAAATATGTATCGTTGTAGCATTGAATTGCAACCAAAATGCAGTCTCAAACACAAGGCAAGTTGGCAAATTTTTACTTATTTATGTCGGAGCGTTTTGTCGCATAGATGGGGCGTTTTACCTGACGACTGTGTTATAAAACGCCCCATGTAGGGTTCAGGAAAATGATTATTTACAGTTATTTCCAGTTATGTTTTTATCACAATTTCGGTGTAGTTGTGAAGAGTAATGAACACTTAATGTGTTTACACAAAAAATTTAAAGAATTATTAAAAAATATAGGTTTTATAGATGTTTCTTTAAAAGTGGGGCGTATTGTATAGTTTTACCCTATTGGGCGAAGCAATAACATCTACCAATTGGATTCCACAACATAGAGCGAAAAGTGGGATCAGCAGCAAACTTCATTTAATACTGTCACTTTTGAACGTACGAACGACTTTCATGTTTATTGTAAGAAATTAATCTTTCCTATATTCTGCCCTCCTCAGTTAAAATATTCTATCTAGCATTTTTTCATTTTTCAAGATATATTGAAATATTTCAAGTTCCACACATCTTTTACCTTTTAAGTAAAGTTAGAAAACCCTACGTGCTCCATAGAGATCTAGAAACAGTCTAATGTGTTTAACCTAACATGTTTTAATTTGAATGAAGAACGGCAGAAGGAAACGGTACAACTTCAGTTTTCTTGGTTGTTTGAAAATGGTAGATAGGACATTCTAAGGAGGGCAGTATTCTTTTAAAATGTGCTCGCCGATTTGTGACTTCCGCTTTAGGCCAAAATGGTGGACACATTTGCCAATCACTACCTAGAGGATCACTAGTAGCCACTAGCTATCGCGGAGAAGCACAGCGTCCAATTTGCCGACGCTTCGCGGATTTTTCAGCGTCTCGTTTACGACGTTACGTGAAAGGCATACGGCCACTTTGAACGTACGATACGTGGTGGTAATGGAAGAGAACGCGATTCCGACTTTGTTTGCACATCGAAGGAAACGAAAGAGGGAAAATGAAACGCTAGTAGTACATCGTTGTAAAGATAAGGACCAAACTTGAACTGGAATTTGGCGACGCATTTGTAGGAGGAATCGGGAAAAGTTAATAAAGACGCGTTCGTTCGGCTGGTTAGCAACAACTGCTTTATTCGACGAGTCGGCTGCGGACGAAGGCCCACGTCGATCGTCTTCTGTTTTTCAAGCAGACGCTCCACGAGAAACGCCATGTCGCTTGGCGCGTTTTACAAATAGGGTAGATGTCCCAATTACTGACAGTGTCCCTATTACTGTCACTTTAATTATTTTACTTAATAGTGAAATAATGCGTGCAAAATCGTAAGGGAAAAAAATTTTAATGTTAAATTAGGTTTCCGTGTTAGATAATAATAGAGAAGCATTGCATACTGATATTTATAAATTAATATTAAAAGGTGAATGACAGTTTTAGGGACATTGGACTTCCTTATACTTTTTCAATTAATTAGCAATTAAAACATACTGTTTATACTATAAAAAAAATTTCTTAGATAAAAGAGTTCTTAAGCATTAGTATGCTGCAACTTGGAATGATTTTGAGGCTAAATAACTTCTGAAATAATTAACGAAAGTTACGCGATGAGCTTAATGTGGCAGTAATTGGGACATCTACCCTAATTCTGTTCTCTGTTCTTACACATTTACGTCAGGCTACATGGGGTTACGCGGCGAAGTCGCTTGTTTCCAGGCTGCAATAGTAGGTATTCGCTGCTAGGATACGCGACGAGTGTCGAATTTTACTTTCCAACTTAGTAATCGAATAATTCTCGGTCAACTGGCCGAATCGACGTGCAGCAGTCGACGACGCGTCTCTCGGGCATCCAGCCTGTGCCGTGACATCGTTTCCTTTTTCGCGTATGTGCCCGCCAGCGGGGACTTCCCTGCTATCTTCTATTTTCAGCGTGTTCGATTCTGCTGAACGCAGGTACAGGCTGCGCGTTGCGACGCGTTATTTCCATCGATCGATCGATCCATCTTGCCGATCCAACTACCATTTCGGCTGCACGCGCCCCAATAGTTGTCGACACGGACTGGAGATTTTTTTCCTCAACGATTGCCGCGACGGCAAGTATCCTCGAGAATGCGCGTAGTAGGTACCCAACGGACGACCTTATTTTCATCGTGAAAAGTTGTCGAGCTTCCACCACTAATTAGAATGCATATTCCGACTAGCCGTAATTGTAGGACGCGTGACGCTATGACATAATTTCGTTACGTCTTAATTAACATG